>OU745257.1:24250000-25665000 GCA_916618015.1 Xestia c-nigrum | reverse complement strand
CTTCCCTGAATTCTGGTCCGCGCTCAGTGTCCCGGTCTCCAGGTAGTGGGGTGAAAATCCAAATTTTTTCTTTCGAAAACTGGTTTTTTGACCAAAACTCAAAATTTTTGTTCGGCACATAACAAGTTTTATTCCGTAATTCGCTAGCCCGCGCGGAGACGCGTCTCTGGACACCTCGCCCGCGCCCCTAGCCCGAATAAAACATACATTTTTCTAAAAAATAGTTATTTTCATACATTTCTCTAAGTACCAAAATCCACCTAAGGGAACCAGTCAAAAACGAAAACGTCGATATTTTCTATTCCAGACGTGCGATTTTCAATCTGTTTTCAGTGTTTTCAGACTTAACTAGGCCACCGCCTACGTATTGACCATAACGCGCGCACTTTACACGCGCGTCTGGACTTCATCCCTTATTTTCGGAGAAAATCCTCAAAATTAATTGTTTTTCCAAATTTTCCCTCACATTTTAAATTAGATTATAGTTGCAATAGTGCTCACCCTTCTTCCCTGAATTCTGGTCCGCGTTCAGTGTCCCGGTCTCCAGGTAGTGGGGTGAAAATCCAAATTTTTTCTTTCGAAAACTGGTTTTTTGACCAAAACTCAAAATTTTTGTTCGGCACATAACAAGTTTTATTCCGTAATTCGCTAGCCCGCGCGGAGACGAGTCTCTGGACACCTCGCACGCGCCCCTAGCTCGAAAAAATTTTTGCCCACCCACCCGCCCTCTGGTCTATAGGAAGGTAGACGTGGGATTTTCGGCAAAATTTTTTGTTTCAGATTTTATTAGTATTTAGTCCAGTGAGGGATTTTCACTGATTTTTAGGGATTTTTGATTATTTTTAACTTATTTGACCGAGTCTGCAAAGTCTTACAACAGTGCTATCATAATTTTATTGTAATTTAATATTTTATTTACTTTTAGCTGATTTATTATTTTAATTTATTACTATCTGTGTACCCCTCTTTACAGGGACACAGTTAAGTCCAGTGTCCACCCTTTATAATCTCTCCTTCCAAGTAGCTCGCTCTGACTCCCTCTTTACAGGAGTCAGTTCTGACAACAGCTGCTCCTATATCTGAATATGTTCCGCACCCCATCCAGCACCGTGAGGGCTCCAGGATCTAGTGGCTCGCCGCGATCGGCGGAGAAAGCTTTGCCTTCGCCTGTAGCCGCGAGGAGGAGAATCTCCTTCGGAGACGAGACTCCTTCTGCGTCGCAGGCGGGCGCAGCCACTCCGGGGACGCGCCGAGCTGCTATCGATGCCTCAAGACCGCTCATAAAGCCTGAGGCGAAGTGCCGCAGTCGCACTGAGGAGGCGAGAGCTTGCCTGAACAAGGCCAAGCTAAATTTAGGCAACTCTCGCAACCTGAAGGCCGAGATCAAGACTGCGGTGCTTGAAGCTATAAACAGACTTTATGAGCTGGTCAAGGAGTCCGAGCGAGATAAGGGCCCTTCCGCACCTGTCGCCATTCCAGAACCCGCGCCCACTGCTGACCGTAGTCCCCATCCCATTTCCTCCGAGGTTCTTGCTGGCCAGACTGAGCTCCTAAACAGCTTAAAAGAGCACATCTCGGAGTTAAGAGAGAACTCAGAGAAGCTCGATGCACTCCGAGACAGTCTGGCCAGCAAGGATAAGGTGGAGGAGACAACCTACGCGAGTAAAGCAGCCGTCAGTAACAGCTACACCGGGGCCCAGGCTCCGGAGCGAACGACGCTGCACTCCGTGGTTGTCTCCTCCACTGAGGAGATGGATACGGGGGACGAAATCCTCGAAAGAGTGAGGAAAGCAGTGGACGCGAAGGAGGGATGGGTGCGTGTCGAAAGGGTCCGCAAGGCCAAAGACCAGAAGGTCATCATGGGGTGCGCAACGACGGAGGAGAGGAGAAAATTAAAAGCGAGATTGGAGAAGGCCGGGGAGAACCTCGTCGTCGAGGAAGTGAAGAATCGAAACCCGCTTCTGGTTCTTAGGGACGTGCTGTTAGTGCACAGTGACGAGGAAGTGCTCAGAGCCCTTAAGAACCAGAACCAGGAGATCTTTCACGGCCTCGATGACGAGGATCAGAAAATCTGTATAAGGTTTCGCAAGAAGTCACGCAACCCGCACGTGAGCAGCATTGTGTTGAGTGTTACCCCAGTTATCTGGAGGAGGGCACTCGAAGGAGGCAAGCTCCGTATTGACCTCCAGAGAGTGCGCGTCGAAGATCAGACGCCTCTGGTGCAGTGCACCCGCTGTCTTTCGTACGGCCATGGCAAACGCCTGTGTACGGAGACGGCCGACCTGTGCAGCCACTGTGGCGGTCCACATCTTAGAGTGGACTGCCCAGACAAGCACAGGGTCGAAGCAGTGGTGTGCATAAACTGCACCAGAGCCAAGCTGGGGGAACACTCGCACAATGCGTTCAGTGATTTGTGCCCAATACGTAGGAAGTGGGACGCATTCGCTAGAGCATCAATAGCATATTGCTAAAGTTGTCGATGCGCCCACTTCCACGTATACAGTGATGACCGGTCTGATACAACCAGATAGCAGACGCATTGAGCGAACCACTAGGGTTGGCTTAATGGCGAATGATAATTGGAGTCACTTTCATAAGAAAGTGGCTGGAATTAGTCTGTACCGTAAGTCAACTCTAGTGGAATCGTCATGTTGTGTCAGACTGGGCGACGAATTCTGCCGTCGTTTTAGTAATGTTTGTTTTCTTTTCGTTTGTATTTTAATTACGTTTTCTTTTGGCCCTAAAATTGTCTACAAAAACTTAGACAAATAATATCCTATAATATATATTTAATATATACTTTAGATATTATACAAATGTAACTAAATATTTAAGAAAATTTGTTCAAAATTTTACAGGCACACAAAATAAAAAGCAAAAAAGCAGAATTCTAGATGAAAGGGCACAAATGAGGGTCAGTGATAAAGATTGGGAAAAAAGTAAACTCAGTTTTGGGATTTAGGAAACATATATATATAAAAAGTTTAAAATTTTAGAAAATAGTGAAAATAATTAATTAAATTGGTTAGAATAGATTAGTTTTGTAAAAATAATAGGAACGAAAAATAGCGAAACTTTATGCAGAAATAGATAGAATTGTTTTATAGACAAATACAAGAAATGGAGTGTGGTCTCCTCGGCCTCCCATAAACCAAATGCAAAAATAAGAAAAACCCTCGCTAAAAAAGGGCTCTGATTATGTCAGAGGGACACTGGCTAGGCAGGAGTGGTTTTTAGCCGGTTCGAGTCCGGCACTACCTCGACTGTCTCACAAGAGAAATTCCTGTGGGATAGTCGAGGTGTCCGCGGGGATTTCCCACTCCTGCCCAAACAAAAAAAAAAAAAAAAAAAAAAAAAAAAAAAAAAAAAAAAAAAAAAAACCTAACCTAACCTAACCTAACCTAACCTAACCTAACCTAACCTAACCTAACCTAACCTAACCTAACCTAACCTAACCTAACCTAACCTAACCTAACCTAACCTAACCTAACCTAACCTAACCTAACCTAACCTAACCTAACCTAACCTAACCTAACCTAACCTAACCTAACCTAACCTAACCTAACCTAACCTAACCTAACCTAACCTAACCTAACCTAACCTAACCTAACCTAACCTAACCTAACCTAACCTAACCTAACCTAACCTAACCTAACCTAACCTAACCTAACCTAACCTAACCTAACCTAACCTAACCTAACCTAACCTAACCTAACCTAACCTAACCTAACCTAACCTAACCTAACCTAACCTAACCTAACCTAACCTAACCTAACCTAACCTAACCTAACCAAAGAATCGAGACCCGCTTCTGATTCTCAGGGATGTGTTGAAAATACACAGCGACGAAGAAGTCGTAACAGCCCTGAAGAATCAGAACCGGGAGATTTTTCACGGCCTCGACGACGGGGACCGAAGGACCGTGATAAAGTATAGGAGGAACACCCGTAACCCACACATGAACCACGTTGTGCTCAGTGTGTCCCCGATGATCTGGAGGCGGGCAATCGATGCAGGAAAACTGCGCATCGACCTCCAGAGGATCCGTGTCGAAGACCAGACGCCACTGGTGCAGTGCACCCGCTGCTTGGGATACGGTCACGGCAAACGTCTCTGTAAGGAGCCAGCTGACTTGTGTAGCCACTGCGGCGGCTCACACATCAGAGCGGATTGCCCTAACCGACAGACCGGTGAAGCAGCGGCGTGCATAAACTGCACCAGATCTAAGTTGGGGAACACTGGGCACAACGCATTCAGTAGCGACTGCCCGGTGCGTAGGAGGTGGGATGGATTGGCCCGAGCTTCCATAGCGTACTGCTAAGGGCGTCCCCGAAACCACTACTAGGTACAAAATGGTCCAGGCCAACCTGCAACGTAGTCAGCTAGCCACAAGTGAGCTCTTGCTGGAAGCGACCAACCGCAAACTCGCTGTAGCGTTGCTCCAGGAGCCATACGTGGGTGGGGTAAGACGAATGAGAAGTCACCGGGGCGTAAGGGTCTTCCAGAGTTCAGAGGGAGGAGAAGGGACTGTTAAGGCGGCAATAGCCGTCTTTGACAAAGACTTGGACGTCTTACAGTACCCGCAACTCACCACAAACAACATCGTTGTGGTGGGAGTCCGAACCCGAGCCTGGAAGATCACGCTGGTGTCCCTCTACTTCGAGCCCGACAAGCCCATTGAGCCATACCTGGAGCACCTCCGGCAGATAGAACGAGAGCTGGGTTCTAGCAGGTTGGTTATTGGAGGAGACGCGAATGCGAAAAGTACCTGGTGGGGTAGCAGCACTGAAGATCGGAGAGGAGCGCAGATGTGTGGAGCGCTGGGGGAGCTGGGGCTACAAATCCTCAATACGGGGGACATTCCCACCTTCGACACCATTAGGGGTGGCGTCAGGTACTGCAGCCACGTAGATGTGACGGCCTGCTCGGTGGACATGCTGGACTTGGTGGATGACTGGCGAATCGACGAGGGTCTCACGAGCTCTGACCACAACGGCATTACTTTTGACATTCATTTGACGAAATCTAAAGGAATAAACATTGAGAGGACCACCAGGGTTTATAACACAAAGAAAGCTAATTGGAGCCAGTTTCGTGTGAAACTGTCTCAAATTATGATTGACAAGAATCTGACCCTGGCGGAACTCTCAAATGTTACACAGGTACATCAACTAGAAGCACACATAAACACATACACACAAGCTATTACACACACATGCCAACACACAATTCCAACAAAAATTAACACAGATACACTTACCTTGCCGTGGTGGTCTGAGGAGCTTGCGGAGATGAAAAGGCTGGTCGCCACCAGGAAACGCAGAGTCAGGAGCGCAGCACCGGTCCGAAGAGCGATGGTTGTGGACCTGTACAAAAAAGAAAGGGAAAGGTATGAGGAAGCGGTGATTAAAGCCGCATCAGAGAGCTGGAAGGAATTCTGCGGGAAGCAGGACCGAGAAGGGGTCTGGGAAGGAATTTACAGGGTAATGGGAAGGACTGGAAAGAGAGAGGAGGATCTGCCACTACAGGTGGGTGGACAGACGCTGGACGCTAGGGGCTCCGTGGAGCTGTTGGCCGAGACGTTCTATCCCGAGGACCGAGAGGAAGATGATACCATAGACCATCGCCAAATTAGAGAACAGGCAGAAATGGTAAACGCATGGAGCCATGATGAACGACATGACCCACCGTTTACCCTAAGCGAACTTGATAGGTCTATGGGATCATTCAACCCAAAAAAGGCCCCGGGAGCCGACGGCTTCACGGCAGACATCTGCAGTCACGCGGTTCACTGTGACCCCAACTACTTCCTGGCACTGCTGAATAAGTGCCTGGCGCTCCACCACTTCCCGAAGATCTGGAAGGAAGCAACGGTGGTAGTGCTTAGAAAGCCGGGCAAAGACTCGTACACCGTACCCAAGTCGTACAGGCCGGTTGGGCTATTGCCTGTCATGGGGAAAGTGTACGAGAAGATGCTGGTTGCCCGTCTCAAATTTTACTTACTACCCAGGATAAGTACTCGCCAATACGGCTTTATGCCCCAAAAAAGCACGGAAGACTCCCTTTATACCTTAGTGCAGCACATCCGCACGAAGCTAGCACAGAAAAGGATCGTCACGCTTGTGTCTCTGGATATAGAGGGAGCCTTCGACAGTGCGTGGTGGCCTACTATCAAAGTACGATTGGCTGAGGAAAAGTGTCCTGTGAATTTGAGACGGGTTGTCAGCAGCTATCTCAGCGACAGGGTGGTCACAGTGAGATATGCCGGTGAAGAAAGCAGAAGGAGTACTAGCAAGGGTTGCGTTCAGGGCTCGATAGGAGGTCCCATTTTCTGGAACCTTATACTGGACCCACTCCTAAAACAGCTCGAGAGTAGAGGCGATTATTGCCAGGCATTCGCTGACGACGTGGTGATGGTGTTTGACGGGGACACAGCGCTGGAAATCGAGGGACAGGCCAATGCCGCTCTCGAACATGTTCGAACGTGGGGTGTCAAAAATAGGCTGAACTTCGCACCGCACAAAACCTGTGCGATGGTTCTAACGCGAAGGCTGAAATACGACAAGCCCCGTTTGAGCATGGGGGGGATCGACATTGGAATGTCCCAAGATGTCAAAATATTGGGGCTTATCATTGACGCCAAACTCACCTTCAACAAACACGTAGCTGTGGTCTGTAAAAAGGCCATAGCTATGTACAAGCAGCTGGCCAGAGCAGCCCGGGTCAGTTGGGGTTTGCACCCGGAGGTGATAAGGGCTATATACACCGCCGCAGTAGAGCCAACGATTTTGTACGCCGCAAGCGCATGGGCACCTGCCGCCAACAAATTAGGGGTCAGAAACCAGCTAAGCGCAGTCCAGAGGGGGTTTGCCCAGAAGCTGTGCAGAGCCTACCGCACGGTCTCCCTAAACTCGGCACTGGTGCTGGCTGGTATACTCCCACTCGACCTCCGTATTCGGGAAGCGGCTGCGTTATACGAGGCCAAGAAGGGGGTACCCCAGCCGGTACTAGGAGGTAGGGAGATTGAACGGATGGCTCCAGCGATAGAGGCTCCGCACCCCGCAGACCAAGTAAAACTAGAGTTCGGAAGCCTGGTAGACGAGGAGCAATACAACCACCACAGCAATTTCGCTGTGCGCATATTTACTGACGGCAGCAAGATTGAGGGCAGGGTTGGGGCGGCGCTATCCTTGTGGAATGGGGCCGCCGAAACAAAGGCCCTCAAACTTGCCTTGCCGTCTTACTGTACCGTCTACCAGGCGGAACTTCTGGCCCTACAGAGGGCGGCAGGAGAAGTGCTCAAGAGTGGTGAAACCACGTTTGGCATCTTCAGCGACTCCAGGGCGGCCCTTCAGTCGGTTGCAAACGTAAGTTCACCCCACCCCTTGGCTGTGGAAACCAGGGACACCATCCGACGCTGCAGACTCCAGAACAAGAGTGTCTCCTTGTTCTGGATTAAGGCCCACGCAGGGTTGGAGGGGAACGAGCGAGCCGACCGGCTGGCGAAGGAAGCCGCACTGAGGTCGAAGAAGAGGCCCGACTATGATCTGTGTCCCGTATCATTTGTCAAGCGAAGACTCCGGTCCGAGACGCTGGACGAATGGAACGGGAGGTACGGATCAGGTGAAACTGCCTCGGGTACCAAAATTTTCTTCCCAAACGCGGTGGCGGCATACAAAACCGTGCGCAAAATGGTCCCCACGAGCATCACCACACAAATACTAACGGGGCACGGTGGGTTCTCTGCATACTTGAGTCGGTTCAAGTGTAAAGAGAGCCCATCGTGCGCCTGCGAGCCTGGCAAGGAGGAGACGGTGCTCCACATACTGCTGGAGTGCCCCATCACCGCGAAGGCCAGATATGAGGCTGAGCAGCAGCTGGGGGTGCAGCTCGTTGCACAAAATCTCCCCAACCTGATGGCGGATAAAACAAGAAAAACATTTTTGAACTACTGCACACACATTGCCACGATCGTGTTGTGCAGAAACAAAAATAATACTTGAGTATATGGTGCGTATTATGGCTCGAGTATTAGTGCGTTTAACACAAAGTTTAAAAAAAGGGGGGGGGGGATTTTGGTATAATAGTCGATGGTTTAAACAGTATTTAAAGAAATAATAGTCGTCCGTACTGAGAGGACAGCGTCTCTCCGAATTCCTACATAAAGGAAAATGAAGAACTGAATAGCCTTTTAATTAAAACAAACAAAAAGCACGAAACGGCTCTGATAATGTCAGAGGGCACTGGCTAGGCAGGAGTGGTTTTTAGCCGGTTCGAGTCCGGCACTACCTCGACTGTCTCACAAGAGAAATTCCTGTGGGATAGTCGAGGTGTCCGCGGGGATTTCCCACTCCTGCCCAAAAAAAAAAAAAAAAAAAAAAAAAAAAAAAAAAAAACCTAACCTAACCTAACCTAACCTAACCTAACCTAACCTAACCTAACCTAACCTAACCTAACCTAACCTAACCTAACCTAACCTAACCTAACCTAACCTAACCTAACCTAACCTAACCTAACCTAACCTAACCTAACCTAACCTAACCTAACCTAACCTAACCTAACCTAACCTAACCTAACCTAACCTAACCTAACCTAACCTAACCTAACCTAACCTAACCTAACCTAACCTAACCTAACCTAACCTAACCTAACCTAACCTAACCTAACCTAACCTAACCTAACCTAACCTAACCTAACCTAACCTAACCTAACCTAACCTAACCTAACCTAACCTAACCTAACCTAACCTAACCTAACCTAACCTAACCTAACCTAACCTAACCTAACCTAACCTAACCTAACCTAACCTAACCGTCGATATTTTCTATTCCAGACGTGCGATTTTCAATCTGTTTTCAGTGTTTTCAGACTTAACTAGGCCACCGCCTACGTATTGACCATAACGCGCGCACTTTACACGCGCGTCTGGACTTCATCCCTTATTTTCGGAGAAAATCCTCAAAATTAATTGTTTTACCAAATTTTCCTTCACATTTTAAATTAGAATATAGTTGCAATAGTCCTCACTCTTCTTCCCTGAATTCTGGTCCGCGTTCAGTGTCCCGGTCTCCAGGTAGTGGGGTGAAAATCCAAATTTTTTCTTTCGAAAACTGGTTTTTTGACCAAAACTCAAAATTTTTGTTCGGCACCTAACAAGTTTTATTCCATAATTCGCTAGCCCGCGCGGAGACGCGTCTCTGGACACCTCGCACGCGCCCCTAGCTCGAAAAAATTTTTGCCCACCCACCCGCCCTCTGGTCTATAGGAAGGTAGACGTGGGATTTTCGGCAAAATTTTATTTTTGGCATCTCGTTAGGATTTGCTCTGATAAGGGATTTTTTATAGTTTTTTAGGTATTTTTAACTTTTTTATCGTATTTGACACACAATCGTTGACGTATATTAATAATTATTTAATATTGTATTTACTTTTTAACTGATTTTATATTGTTTTATTATTTTCTGTGTACCCCCCTTTACAGGGACACAGAATAGTCCAGTGTCTGACCTTATAAGTCTCTCCTCCCGAGTAGATATCGCTCTGACTCCCTCTTTACAGGAGTCAGTTCTGATAACACCTGCTCGTATACTTGAAAATGTTCCGCACCCCATCCAGCACCGTGAGGGCTCCTGGCTCTAGCGGCTCGCCGCGATCGACGGAGAACGCAATGCTTTCGCCTGCTGACGCAAGGAGGAGAATCTCCTTCGGAGAAGAGATTCCTGTTGCGTCACAGGGGGGCCCTGCCACTCCGGCGACGCGCCGAGCTGCTATTGATGCCCCAAGACCGCTCAAAAAGCCTGAGGCGAAGTGCCGCAGCCGCATTGAGGAAGCGAGAGCTTGCCTAAATAAGGCAAAGCTCAATTTGGGCAACTCTCGCAACCTCAAGGCCGAGATAAAGACTGCGGTGCTCGAAGCCATAAACAGGCTTTATGAGCTGGTCAAGGAGTCCGAGCGCGACAAGGCCTCTACCGCACCTGTAGCCGTGCCGGAACCCACGCTCACTGCTGACTTCTGCCCCCCGTCCACTTCCGAGAGTCTCGCGAGCCAGACTGAGCTCATTACCACCCTCAAGGAGCACATCTTAATTGTAAAAGAGAACACCGAGAAGGTGGAAAAGCTCCGAGACAGTCTGGCAAGCAGGGAAAGTGTGGGGGAGACCACTTACGCGGGTGTTGCGGCTGTCAGCAAAATCCACACCGGTGCACAGGCCCCGGAGCGGACGACGCTGCACTCCGTGGTGGTCTCTTCCACACAGGAGATGGATACGGGGGCAGAAGTTCTCGAAAGAGTGCGTAAAGCGGTGGACGCGAAGGAGGGCTGGGTGCGAGTAGAGAGGGTCCGAAAAGCCAAGGACCAGAAGGTTATTATGGGGTGCGAAACGAAGGAGGAGAGGCGCAAACTCAAAGCGCGATTAGAAGCGGCCGGAGAGAACCTCGTCGTCGAGGAGGTGAAAAACAGGGACCCGCTTCTGATTCTTAGGGACGTGCTGCTGCTCCACAGTGACGAGGACGTGTTGCGAGCCCTTAAGAATCAGAACCGGGAGTTATTTGACGGCCTCGGCGACGAGGAACAAAAAGTTGAAATTAAATTCAGAAAAAAGTCGAGAAACCCTCACGTGAACAGCATTGTGCTGAGTGTTTCCCCTGCAATCTGGAGGCGGGCACTCGAGGGGGGCAAACTGCGTATTGACCTCCAACGAGTGCGCGTCGAAGACCAGACGCCTCTGGTGCAGTGCACGCGCTGCCTTGCATATGGTCACGGCAAGCGTCTTTGCGTAGAGCCGATTGACCTATGCAGCCACTGTGGCGGTCCACACCTTAGGGTGGACTGCCCAGTCAAACACCTTGGCGAACCAGCGTCGTGCGTGAACTGCGCCAGAGCCAAGCTTGGGGAACACTCACACAATGCGTTCAGCATAGAATGCCCGATACGCAAGAAGTGGGACGCATTCGCACGAGCAACCATAGCGTATTGCTAAAGTTGTCGATGCGCCCACTTCTGCGTTCACAGGGATGACCAGTCTGACACAACCAGATTGCAGACGCATTGAGCGAACCACTAGGGTTGGCTTAATGGATGGGGATAACTGGAGTCACTTTCGTGGGAAAGTGGCTGAAATTATGCAAGTCTGTAAGTCAACCTTAGTGGAATCGACAAGTTGTGTCAGACTGTGTGGAAATCTGTTTCAACGCATAACACTCTGGTGTTAAAAACTATTACATATTATATAGTAAATATATAGTACGGTAATAAGAAGTAAACCCAAAAACGAAATTATGCAAAAATAGAACGAAACAAGAGTAGTACCGTGAGGGCAGAAATAATGGAGGTAGTTTAAAAAATTGTAAAAAAGTAATTTAAATGCATAAGTTATTAAACGAATAGTAGTAATATATATTGAAACAATAAATAATTTAGTTGAACAGTAGTATAGTAGATAGTAGAATTAAAATTAAATAAAGATAGAAAACGTAAATACAAATAAATTAAGTTCTGAACAGTAATACAACAAATAGTCAAAATTTAAAGCACAAAGTGTGGTCTCTCGGCCTTTTTAAAATCAGCCGCCAATTAAGTTTTAAACAAGTACACAAGGGCTCTGATCTATGTCAGAGGGACACTGGTGGGGCAGGAGTGTGGTTTTAGCCGGTTCGAGTCCGGCACTACCTCGACTGTCTCACAACATGTGAGGTAGTCGAGGTGTCCGCGGGGATTTCCCACTCCTGCCAAAACAAAAAAAAAAAAAAAAAAAAAAAAAAAAAAAAACCTAACCTAACCTAACCTAACCTAACCTAACCTAACCAGTTGCACTCGGTCTCTCGAGCGGTAAGCAGCGAAAACCCACGCGCTCCGCACTTAAAAATAAGAATTAATTGGTTTTTCTGCTCGAATAGTCGCAAGTGAAGTGTCGTTGGATGCGGAAAATTGCGCCGCACAAGGTGCCGCAATCAAATCGAGCCGCTCCACAGTGCTGTGCAAGTTATTGCTGAAAAACCTCTACTTTGGAGGTTAAGTGGAAGTTGCGTTTGTGGAAAATTGCAAACGCTGCCGAAACCATCGCGACGACCACCTACTTTTTCAACGGCATCGTGTGGACATTGTGGTCCCCGACCATCTGGACTACTCATCACCATCCTGACATCGAGCCTTCACGAGTTATTCAGGAATTCGTGAAAACCACGTGCTCTGAAAAAACCGAAGGAGTGCAGCCAGTGAACTGAAAATTGGTACCAACCTGGACCACTAAAACACAAGGCGAGTGCAACACTTTTTAGAATTTTAAGTCATATATACACTTATATATGACTATTACAAACTCCAAATTTTGACCCTCAATAACTTTGGCCAGAAGAAGCTTTTTAAAATTTTTCAACTGCAGCCTGTTGCGCGCTCATCAGAATAGTAGAGACCATAAGTTCTAGATTTTTAGACAAAATAGTTTTTAAGTTACAGGGAAATTTTCAGTAAAATCACTTTTTCAAAATAATTTCTGTTTTATTTTTTACTTTTTTAAAATTTTATTATTGTATCTTGTAGCCCTTTATTTGACCCATATTTCACATATTTTTCCAAAATTTTCTGTTTATTAGTTTCAAAGTTATTGAATTTTACATCTTTTTTGGTCATAAATCATTATTTATAGGAAATAATTAGTTTTTTAAGTTTTTATTGTATTTTCTTACCATATAAGGACTTGATTAAGCCCAAACTCGGGCCCTATAGCTTTTAATTTGGCTGTTTTGACAAAAAACACCAAAATAGGTTTTTAGGTTAAAATTTTTAGATTTAGATAACTTGAGAACCACTGGCCCGTTTTAGCTCGTTTTTTCACTCCGGCCAGTGGAGTACATTAAATTTTAAGAAATTTCAGTTTTCAGCCTGTTTCAGGCTTTCCAAAAATTTGTCGCTGAAACTGCCTTCAGGTCATACCTGAAGTGACGCCGAGCTGTAGGTCCAAAACCCCGTCTCTCTGTGACGTAGGGTTCCTTAGTTACGGACGTTTCAATACAGCTTTTGACAGTTCGGCGGCCATCTTGTTCAGCTTCAAACCACTGTAACTCCTTAACCGGTGGTCGTAGGAAGTAGCGGATTTCAAAGTTACATACAAGAGCCCGCTGCCCTACTTACCCCAAGTTTTCAGGAGGTTTGGAGCTGAAAATTTTCAGGATCCTGAAAGTAGTTTCAGGGGACAGAGGAGCTCAGGCCGAGTAGGGAGAGCCCAAACTCAAGGGGTCTGTGACTTTCCGGAGGGAAGTTATATGCGGTCAAATATTGACTTTGACAGATTCGCGGCCATTTTAAAAATTTTCAATCGACCATAACTTCTCAACGGAAAGTCGTAGAGGGCTGGGATTTCCTCTGCATACATTAGCAGGGCATAAACTGCCAGCTAGTATAGTTTTCAGGCGATTTCAGGAGCTTGAAAATTTTCTTCCTGAAAATCAGTCCGGTGGATAGGTCTCACGGAGCCAACTTCGGAAAGCCCAAACACCGGGGTTTTTGGACCGGCGGATCCGGAGATATCCTCTTGTAACCTTTTCTGGTTTTTATTTTTGTGAAAAACCCGATTTTTCAAGTCGGGATATCTCCGGAACCCCTTGGTGTAACTGCACCGAGTTTGGGTTCATATGACAAGGCTCAGTGAGAGCTATCCATTGGATACGATAGAACGACTCTACGTAGAGTCTCTTTATAAAGAGTCTCTACTTTTCTGGATTTTTGACTTTTTTCTTAGACTTATTTTGCATTTTATATGTGAGACTCGCTCCTTTAAGCGAAGGACAGGCTGGACTCTCTCATTACCCAACCCCCTATACAGGATCGGGTCACAGTCATTATCGACTTTAACTTTATTTTTATTATTTATTATATTACACATTGACAACGTTCCCCGTTCTCATCGCCGTGCCCTTTACACACGAGCCACATAACACAACACACTACACCACACACATACAAAATGATGTCCGGAATCCGCACCCCAGTAACAGGAAAAGTGGCGGGGGCAGGCGCCGGCGGAGCACAGGCGGCTTCGACGACAGCCAAAACGCCACCGTCGGTATCGGCAGGGAACATCGATGCCGTAGCTCCCACCACCAGTCCCAGTCGAGTGGGACAGCCGGCACAGGCGCTGGATGCCGCTAAGACCTTCATCCGGAGGCCAGAAAGAAAAAGGAGGTCAATAGACATAATGGACTCGTACAAACAGCAGACAAACACATATGCCACATCGTCCACAGACAAACTCCTCCAGGAGGTCATGAAAACATTTGAGGACATCCCGACCAGAGTCCAGGGTTATCCTCAGATGAGAAAAGATATAAAGACCTTCCTGGAGACCCAGTCTGATAAGTGCCTGCGGACCTTGTTCGAGTTGAGCAAACGAGTGAAGAGCCTGGAGACAGCGCCCGGAACGGTTCCGCCCACAACAAACATCAGGCCTACCCCACCCGAACAGTCGGATGAGATTTTGGAAAGGCTCAAAAGGGTGGAATCGAACTTGGAGACGCGGCTCAAACAACTCGACGAGAAGGTCTCAAGCGTCACCTCGGTTTTAAAGGAGGAGATTAATGAAAGCGGTGCAGACCTCCACGACAAGATCGGCGATCAGCTCGAGGAACTCAGCTGCAAGGTTGAGGTGGGGCAGGGTGTCCTCGAGCTGAGGATAGACGAAGCCGCTAGGGACGTCAAGGAGGCCATTAAGGTGGCGGAACCAGGGCCAAAAACCGAGGTGCCGTCATACGCCAACGTCACGGCAGCCAGACCCGGGCATCGGCCGGCACTTCACTCGATGGCGGTCACCTTTGAAGGCAGCCAGGAGACTGCTGATGAGGTGCTCGCCAGGGTGAAGGAGGCGGTCGATGCCAGGGGAACTGGCCTGAAAATTAGCAAGGTCCGAAAGGCTAAAAATCAGACAGTAATACTGGGGTGCGACACAGAAGAGGAGCTCAAAAGAGTAAAAGATAGGA
Source organism: Xestia c-nigrum (assembly GCA_916618015.1). Classification (NCBI taxonomy): domain Eukaryota; kingdom Metazoa; phylum Arthropoda; class Insecta; order Lepidoptera; family Noctuidae; genus Xestia; species Xestia c-nigrum. The sequence continues at coordinate 25,650,031 of OU745257.1, read as the reverse complement.
TTGAAAGCCGAGGTAAAGGGCTAGTAGCAGCGCCCATGACCAACAAAAACCCGCTCGTCGTCCTAAAAGACGTCTTTTTGGACAGTAACGACGACGAGATGGTTAAGGCGCTCTACTCCCAGAACGAACATATTTTTAGGGACTTGGACGAAAAAGAAACAGATATGACAGTTAAGTACAAGAAGAGGACTAGGAACCCCAAAACGGCGCACGTCGTCGTCCAGGTCAGGCCCACGGTTTGGCAGAGGATGACGGAGGCTGGTGCCCTTTATCTGGACCTGCAAAGGGTAAGGGTGGAGGACCAATCACCGCTCATCCAATGCACGAAATGCCTGGCTTTCGGACATGGCCGGAAATTTTGTACCGAGAGTGCGGACAGGTGCAGTCACTGCGGAGGACCGCACCTTCGTGAGAAATGTTCCGAATTTCTTGCGGGGAACGAACCGCAGTGCTGCAACTGCTTGCACTCAAAGCTCCAGAGGACCGACCATAATGCCTTCAGCATGGAATGTCCGGTCCGCAGAAAGTGGGATTATCTGGCCCGGACGACGACGGCATACGCCTAAACAGCTCTCTAGGGTTTACGATACATACACAACACACACAAGAATACACCAACACAGAAACACAAACTGGAAGTACACAACAAAAGTGGAATACATGGAAACCAGAGAACACATACAAACACAGATATATAGAATATATAGTAAATATATACAAATATATCAGAACACATGCAAAACACTAAACACGCACACCAAACAACACCATAAACACGCTAAGAAAAGTACCCAGATTAAGAAACGACAATATATATAATATAATATAGTATATATATATATTATTGCCACAACCTAAAAGAATATAAATTACATACCAATGAGAAAGAAACTCACACAAGCCCTAAGGAAAGTCCAAAAACCACTACAAATTAAGAAGTCCATCTTGAGTCTTTATATTGTACTTACAAAGTTGGCTTATACCTAAAGTTAAAAGAAACCTAGAATCGTAAAACATAGAATAAGGAAATAGCAATGTAAAATTAATTATGTAAAATAAAGTTAGATATGTAATTAGAAAATAAAAAGTACTTATATGAAAATGTTATTAGCATAGTTATAAAATATAGTTAGTTAAGCATAAGAATACTTACTGTACCGCATTAAACATAGAATAAGAAAATATAAATGTAAGTCTAATTGTGTTAGAAATAAGCTTATATCAAAATTAGAATATAAAAAAGTATTGAAAACAGAAAGTTATTAGCATAATTATAAAACATAACAATAAGTAGACCTAAGGAAACCAACTTGTAATGAACTGTGCAAACATTGTAAATAAAACTGAGTTGTTGTCTTATATACCCCTAATAAAGAATAATAAAAGTAAAAATTAGTTCGAATAGCGGGAGTCCCACCCGGCTAAGAATGTAAGAGAAGTATGAAAGAAAGATACAGAATGAAGTATAAAAGTGCGAGAGGAATAAATGCGAGAACTGGAATGAATGAGTAACCTAGACCAACAAGATCCCGTTGTTCCCATGAACGGGGAAAAGCACATTTAAAAAAAAAAAAAAAAAAAAAAAAAAAAAAAAAAAAAAAAAAAAAAAAAAAACCTAACCTAACCTAACCTAACCTAACCTAACCTAACCTAACCTAACCTAACCTAACCTAACCTTTAAACTGAATATGGCATATATATAAAGCGTACAGATTATAACATGTACTTGTATGACTATGTAATTAGATTAAAGTATGGCAATCCGCCCTGAACAACCAAAATTGAAATGTTTTTTTATGTTTTTGTGTAATGTCTTTGGCTTGAAAGGTGATTGACATAAATTGTATTAGAAAAATAAAAGATTATTAAGTATTAGGATGCACATTGTATTGTAAAATATTAATAGAATAAGGAATTAGAAATGTAAAACTAATTATAGTAAAATAAACTAGATATGTAAATTAGAAATAAAAATACAAAAAAAAAAATGAAAATGTAGAATTAATAAAACCTAGCATGTATAATATAGTAAGTAAGAAATAGAGTTAAAGCAAACAAACTTGTTATCAGCTAAGCAAACTTTGGAAATAAAACTGAGTTGTGACCTTTAATACCCCCTTAATAAAGAATATTAAAAGTAAAAAAAAAAAAAAAAATTAGTTCGAATAGCGGGAGTCCCACCCGGCTAAGAATGTAAGAGAAGTATGAAAGAAAGATACAGAATGAAGCATAAAAGTGCGAGAGGAATAAATGCGAGAACTGGAATGAATGAGTAATGTAGACCACCAAGATCCCGTTGTTCCCATGAACGGGGAAAAGCAATTTAAAAAAAAAAAAAAAAAAAAAAAAAAAAAAAAAAAAAACCTAACCTAACCTAACCTAACCTAACCTAACCTAACCTAACCTAACCTAACCTAACCTAACCTAACCTAACCTACCTACCTACCTACCTACCTACCTACAAATTACAGATATCCGAAACGCCGCCATTTCGAGTTGTCATTATTTTGTTCGTTAGCTTTTTATTTCCAGTTACGAGTAGACAAATTTTCTGATAAGCGGGGTTACCACAACGTCCAAATGCGATTCAATTTAGGTTTGAGCTGTCATTTTCTGTCAGTTTTTCTATGGAACTGACAGCTTGCGACTCAGTTTAGGACCTGAATTGAATCGCATTTAGAGGTTGTGGTAACCCAGCAGTTCTTTATTTCTGTCGAAAATGAGTGATAGTGACTCAAAAATTGACATGAACACTCCGGCAGATATCGTAAATGCAGCGACGAATGCAACTATTTGCTTCTGTATAATTATGTTTAATTTATTTTTTATTGCATTACACTGGGAACAATGCTGGGTTATTTCCCTGTGGTTCCTGAACCCATCATAGAGCCCTTATGATATTTGGGTAGATAAAGTAGTCAGTGGCGGCGCAAGACCTAAATTTAGTGTGGGCAAGGTACATTTAGCGAGGCCCTCGGATGATGCAAACGAAAGGAAAATAAAAAATCACTTCAAATTGATCAGTTTTGTAATAAAGAAACAAATCTAAGTTTTTACTAATACTTCTTTGTAACTTTAAAAAAAAAGAAAAAGAACTTTTGGAAAAAACAGAAATTATCTACTTTTGGTTTTATTGAACTCCATAGTGATCTCCAATGACTAAACTTCGAAAATTCAAAACAGGCCCAGTGCGTGTCGCGCCACGCGCAGTGTAGGGTTCCGTAGTAGCCCGTTATCACATGATAATTTATTGTTACTGTTTTTAGTTTTTTATTTTAGATTTTGTTTTTCAATGCACTCTTCACCCGTTATAAACAAGCAACTACTTCATCTTAGCCACTTTAGACTTTTCAAGGATTTATTCTAAGAAAGGGGGGCCTATTGGAACAATTAATATTTGTACTTTGAAGTTTAAGGAGAGGGTGGCCCGCGAAATTCAAATGTTCTTACGTTTTTTGCAATTTGCAGAGCAATGCTAAGTTGTATGTTAATGAAAATATCGTTTGCGACTTTATGACATAATTATGTAGTTACAGAATTATAATCATCAAAATCATAAATCAAATACCCGTTTCCTATTAGTTTGTTTCTTTATTTTTAACTAAGTACCTACTTATGTGGATCTAATTCTAAATTATGTAGTCGATGATCTTGGTGCACGGTAAAACTGTAATGAGTTTATGTTGGCACCAACTTAAATGTATAAAATGTATGTTTGCTACTGAATCCATACCATTATATAAATGTGAAAGTAACTCTGTTTGTCTGTCTGTCTGCTACCTTTTCACGACAAAACGGCTGATCGGATCGTAATGAAATTTGGCAAGGAGATGTATTTCAACCTAGGGAAGGACATAGGCTATATATTATCACGCTAATTACTTACGGGGGTGAGCAATATTGCATTTCGTCTATAGTTTTCAACTGTTTGACAACTGACAACTGTCATAACATGCATTGTAATAGAATAACTATTTTAGACAAATTGTCACGAGAACGAATAGCCCGTCGGTGACGGCAACCGCCTTCCGAACAGTTAGTCGCAAGGTCAAACCTCAGTACCGACATAAAATACTTTTTGATTTTGTGTAATGCTGTAAGATTTCTGACAATACCTTTGGTTCGCACGTTCAAAAACCACCCGGTTTTTACTTTTGGTAACAAATTATTTTGTTTTTTTTTTTTAAAGCTTACATATTTCCAAATCATTGTTTTATATGTATTTATTTAACACTTAAACGACAGTTTGGGAATCATTTATTTCAAATAATAAATCTGTAAAAAAGCGCTTAAACTGTTAAAGGATCACACACAAAACCCCTTTTCCATTATTTCTTAAATTTTCGTCTGTGTCTGTGTGTCTCAACGTAGCCCTTTTACGTGTAAATAATAAAACCAATGTGGTTTGATTTAATGCACAAATTATTTTTGTGCATAACTTGGAGAAAGTTTTGATTTTTGTTTCTTTACAATCGGTGCTCTCCATCAAAAGATATCTGACTTTTAAATTTTTAAGGAGAACTCATCATCATGATCTAAGGATACATGCAATGACATCTATGAAACCAAAATGGTACTAATGAATAAAAATCACAAGATAGAGGAGAAGAGAATAGCCAACATCACTCTGCTTTAAAAATCTATAAGGCAGTAGAGTGTCTGTTCGACCACTTTCCATGCATATGTTTTAGCAGTTTAACTTCGTGCTCTATAAATGGCGTTGTTCATTTGACTCCATTTTCTGAATCACGCTGTTATTGGGAATGAATTTGTGTCAGATGTCTGAAGTTTGGTTTTTTGGAAGAAGTTCTCAATTCAACGCCTGTTTTTCTTTATGTAGATACCTATATTATGCCTGAGCAATACTCAAATAACCGAATGATGAAGTCGCACGAGACTGGTCAATGTGGTGACACTTGATAGGCCTATGTCCAGCAGTGGACGTCTTTCGGCTGAAATAATGATGAATGATGATAATTCAAATGGACTAGGGTAGGACACCTAGCAAGGCGCGGCGATGTCAGGTGGAGTAAATCTGTGACCAAGTGGCATTCTAGAAATCCAAACAGAAGTTTTGGTCGTCCAGCGGTGAAATAAGCAGACGATATTGTTGCCATTGGGGGATATCCTGGATGAGGCTGGCACAAGAGCGTGAAACTTGGCACAAACAAAGAGAGGCCTGTACCCAGCAGTCGGTGAAGTCGGACTATGGATGATGATGATGATGACGCATAACTTTTTCCAGAGAAGTCTGATTTTCATGATTATTTTTATTGAAAAGCGTGTTTAGCAAAGTTTGTCCCATTTTTTATTGAAAATAGTTGTGTTCGAATTCATGTGCATATTGTATAATCATCGCTTGCTGAAACATCGTGAGGAAACCAACTTGCCTGAGAGACATTTGGCATGTTAAGCCAAGTCAGAGGCCCATGGGCAGCATAAAAACTCTGACACCAGGTTAGGCAACAACACGATAAGGAAGGAAAGATCGCTTGCTTCGGTGAAGAAAGACATCGTGAGAAAACCACAGCATGCCTGAGAGTTATTTCTCGACGGTATGTAAAGCCAAGACAGAGGACCTTGGATGGCATAAAAACTCTGACAACAGGTTAGGCACTAACCACACGATAAAGAAGAAGATCGTTTTGGGGCTTATTTCATAAACCTTTTTGACAACTTTAGACCTGTCTGAAGTTTGACTGTGATCAGTTACAGCAGCTATATCGTGTGTCGGCTCTTTTCATGCACCTTGATATAAACTTTAGACGTAGGCCGCTAGAGTATGAGTATTATCGGAGGTCTGACGATGGAGACGAAAGGCAGTCACAAGAGGTCCGCAACTCTTCAAATCTGCTCTATCGTGTTTAAGGCTCATTTCGTGCATCTTGATAAGAACTTTAAACTTAGCTGGAGGTCTAACAATGGAGACTGAAGGTAGTAGCAAGAGATCCTTAACAGTTAACAGCAGCTAAATCGTCATTGGGCTCACTTAATGCACCTTGATGAGAACTTTAGAAATTGCTAGAATATGACTGTCATCGAAGGTCTCATGATGGAGGCTTGGAGACGAAAATAATTTGCAATAGTTTTTCAAGAGTTTACAGCATCTACATCGTATTGTGTTGACCTGCCTGGAGTATGACTACCATTGAAGGTCTGACTTTGGAGAAGGAAGGCAGATGCGAGAGGTCCGCAACAGTTTGAAGCAGCGTTAACGTGTCTCGGCTCATGTCATGCCACTTGATGAGAACTTTCGACCTAGCTGGAATATGATATTGTCGAGTGTTCAAGGATAGAAACGTAAGGCTGTCGAGGGAACAGTCCTTTTTTAAAAAAAACATAAGTTGAATATTTTGGCGTTTAATGTAAACCTATTCGAGAAAAAATAAATTGTTACTGACTTCAATCTGTACTAATATTATAAAGCTGCAGGGTTTGTTTGTTAGGTTGGTTGAACGCGCTAATTTTAAGACCTGTTGGTTCGTCTTACGCAGACGAAGTTGCGCGGGTCAGCTAGTAAATAAATAAATAATAAATATAATAATATAATATATAAATCCAATTTTTCAAAGTCAAAGTAGTTTTAGTGTTTGTAGTTTTTTTTGACGTGACAACGTCTTATAATTCGATAGAGCCGGCTGCACGCACGAAAAGACATTACTCATGCGGCGTTAAGGCCGATTGTGCTTCTTTGTCACTCGTTCCGCGCTCTCGCTTGCACTTACATGGAGCCTTACATGGAACGCCTCAGAGTGATCAGCGAGGTAACGCCGCATGAGTCATGTTTGTCGTGCGTGCAGCCGGCTCTATCGAATTATAAGACGTTGTCACGTCAAAACTGGTTGTCTGTAAAGTCGGTTTACTGACGATAGTTAAACGTGACAACGTCTTAAGAAAATACTGATGGAATGGTAGCATTTTTTGACACCACATTCGCTTTTCACTGCACTTGATACTCGATCAAAACATGTAAATGTACTATAGTATAGCAGCTGTCCACGCAGACGCATCGCTCACTCAAGTAGGAGAGAGACGGATGTCGAACGCTGCCGAACGCAAAGGCCGATTGTGCTTCTTTGTTACTCGTTCCGCGCTTTCGCTTGCACTTCAAGCCTTACATGGAACGCCTCAGAGCGATCAGCGAGGTAACGCCGCATGAGGTAACGCCGCATGAGTCATGTTTTTTCGTGCGTGCAGCCGGCTCTATCGAATTATAAGACGTTGTCACGTCAAAAAAAACTACAAACACTAAAACTACTTTGACTTTGAAAAATTGGATTTGATTTATGATTTTGATGATTATAATTCTGTAACTACGACTCTTTTCTAAATCAGGTATCACCCTCGAATATCTAATAATTAAACACGTGTTATCCTTTTAAAATATGTAACACTATTATTTAAGTAACACGAAGTGCGACTGCGTCTGCATGCGGTAGCTGCTTGAATGAATGAGTGACCCCGCGAAAAAAATGGAAGTCGAGTGCAAATACTAACAGAAAAGTCGCAGATAAAAATATTTTGAATGGTCCGGAGCGAGACGGAATGGGAAGCCGTAACCTCTTTCTGCGAAGCAGTCATGCTAGCGAAGGAAGTAGCGGGAGACGCACCGGACGTGCACCGTAGGCGTGGGCCTGTGGACGGTGAGCTATGAGCTAGCTCGACGTCCGTTCGTCTTATGATGACAGACCACGGAACAGAGAAAAACAGTGACAGACCGTGTCTACGGCGCGCGAGTGTTTCACGCCCGCTTCAAAGCGATGTCAGCAATGGAAGGGGACCGCAAGGGCCGATGCCTGCCGGGGCTGCGACACTGTTCCAAAGAGATACCGAGGCCCTGGTACACAAAGGGCTAAGAAGGAACATGGATGGGTTTTAGTCAGTAAAAATCTGACGATCCATGAGTCATTTGATGATTTCCCATCCGAAAAAAAGAAAAATATTATATAAATCTTAGACGAGTCGCGTCTAAGGTTATCATTATCATCGTCATGTACGGGGAAATTAGGTACGAACCACCGAACTATCCAAAATGCATGGATTTGGAATGTACTCTAACTTCATACTGAACCTTGTGGATTTCCGTACTTTTCATATTTTTTTTCGGCTGTGAGGCGCGAGGCCCTTTGCACCGCGAGGCCGTGGGCGGTGGCCCACACCGCCCACGCCTTACGCCGCCTCTGAAAGTAGTGTATGCAACTATCCAAAATTAGGCATTATGCACAGTAGCATAAACTACTTTTGATTTGCAAGTAATTTGAATTACGTTAATGTTTAGGTAGGTACTGAGTATTTATTTTTTATTACATGTCAGTAAAACGTAATTAAGATCTGATAGGTATTATAGTCGTAGATATTAAGTACCTAACAAATATCTACGACTTTAATTCTTGCATTTGAATATTCAATAAAATAAACATAGGTAAGTATGCGCAAAAAACTGTTTTTTTATGCAGCCATATTCGAAAACAATATTACTCACACATTACAAGTTTTTTAAATTGATTAATTTAAGATCATAAAACTTAAAAGTAATCACTAATCAGTAGTTATAACTACTACAAAGAAAATGACAAGTAATCCAAACTACTGAGTAGGTATTTTGGAATATTTCAAAAGTTAATCACAATTTTATGTACCTACGTACAGTTAAAAATCACCGATTAAATTTACGCAGAGGTCATTGGGTCGTCATAGACAGATAGAATATCTACTAACTTACCTACTGTTCAAAATTCACACATTTTAGGTTGTTGAGCACTCGACAATCTGATTTCTGCATACATCCCACGAGCCTCGTACAGATTATTTATCACCCGCGATGGCGTAAAGCCGTATCAATTCGGTCTACTGTTCACTTGTGTAAGACAAAGCACTAAATTTACGCGCGAGAAACTTACGACTCCGCACGCGGCGCGCGCTCTGACGAGCGACGTGGACTCGCTTTGGCGCAGGGGCTGGTCACTGCCATACTTTACCAGATTTAGGTAAAAACTTAAGAAAAGCGCCATCTGCTATCGTCTGCGCTAAATGTTTAGTACATTTAATTGACAATAGATGGTTCTTTTAACAATAATTCAATTTTGACAAACATCATTAGAATAATCGAAATCTATAAATAAGTTTTATGTTAATTGATGAGTGTTAATTACCAACATTTTAATAATAAAAGTAATATATAATTTAACGATCAACAAATATTTATGATGATTATTTATTTGAATTAAATTATTTTTTAGTCTGGCAATAACGGTGCCAAGACTCAAAGAACAGTTACAAATTAGAATTTTCACAATGGCGCGGGTACCTATGTAGGTAGTTACTAATTTTCGCATGGTCCAGTTTATGTGTTTTCTGCTGTTGATTTGAGTTTTTACTCATCGTCTGTGAAGTGTTTTCGGTGAATTAGTGAGTGAATCGAGCTTTGCTCTTCTGTTTCATGTGTTCACCTAACTTGCGAAAAGACGCTATTATTTAGTATTATTTGCGATAAAGACGCTTTATTTTTGTGATATTTGCGAAAAAGACGCTGTTATTGTGTTATTTGCGATTATAGACGCTTGTGAGTGTGCATAAAAACATGCCAAGGCGGTGCGAATTGGGATGTTCACACAACCCGGGTAAGTGCAAGATCATAGTACCATAATTATTATGGTAGTTATACTTGAAGCACTATTATAGTGCTTCAAGTATAACTTTATCGCTCACATTAACATGCTGTGATTGAAAAGCTATGCTAGCCAGCAATTTCAAACTTTTTCACAAGTTCTTTCGTTGGGGGAGAAGAGTTACCCTCCACTGGGAGCATCTATTTTTTTCCACTTTATAAATCTTACTGCTAAAAAACACTAACGATTATCATTTTAGTCAATCAAATGAAATAAATTTAATAAAAAACGACAAGCGAGTCAGACAAAAACTATATATTTGTTTATGTTTGTGTGTTCTCTTCTGGGTCAATACTTCTCTCCCTTTTTTACTACTATGATAACTTAATGAATATGAACATACAAACTTCATGTTTTTGTATTTAATTTTCAGGTGTTACACACCATCAATTTCCACACCCAGAAAGGAATCCTGATGGATTCAAAGCCTGGGTTAATATTGTTGGTGGGAAACTGGAGACTGATGATGACATCAAATTTTATAGAAAGAGAGTCATCTGTGACATACATTTTGCCAGCCAATTTAAGAATCGCAACAACCGTTTAAATTCACTAGCTGTTCCTACTCTACATCTTCATGGTAAGATTTGCTATTTACTGTACTACTAGCTGACCAAACAGACGTTTTACCTTTATCCTTGCCTAGATCGCAGTGCCACCTACCAACTCCAAATTGCCGTTTAGAAGAAAATTATACCGTAGTTCATCTATTGAGTGCTTAATTATGTTTCATAATATGTTTAATAATAAATCATTTGTCCTACCTACTGCCGAAATAACTTATTATAAAATAAAATTATTTGTTTTTACTATTTCCAGGCTGTCCAACACAAGCTACTTGTATGCCTCCTGTAATACCAACTCAACCTTCTATGCCTGAACAAATATGGAATCTGCCTTCTACATCAAAGCAAATAGTTACTGGTTCGTAAATGCTTGCCTACCTACATTTTCAAATTACGTTAAATTAGCTGCTGCCGGGATCAGCTAGTTTTCTCTTTTCCTAAAATTAAAGTAAGTTACTACAACCTCAGCCATCGGTCAGTGTATGTGAAAGTCCAGTTATGATGTAATTGAATGTATGGAATTATACCTACTGTCCGAAATAAACTTATAAAATGTAATCATTCGTTTTTACTATTTCCAGGCTTTCCAACACAAGCTGCTCATATGTCTCCCATAAGAACAACTGAACTTTCTATGCCTGAACAAATATGGAATCTGCCTTCTACATCAAAGCAAATAGTCACTGGTATGTTAATGCATGGCTACATACATTTTTAAACTATGTTTAACTAGCTACCATAACTAAGTACCTTAAATTCAACGTTTATTTGCATTTAGTAGTACTAAGTAGCTGTTATTATTGTTTCATAACAAATAGACACTCAGATATCTTGATTTATTGACTTATTGTAATGATAATGTAGGTTAATAATCCTCAGGTAACTCACACTAATAAGGTTTATTTAGCATACAACACTAACACAAGGTAAATTGTTTTTATTTTATTTTCAGCTATGCCTCCCAATGGACTACGGACCTGTATAGGGAAAGCCAGGTATTAACTGTTAGACAGTTATTTGTTCTCCGTACCATACTTCGGCGACATTCACAACTTCCCCTTGATAGTCAAATTTTACAAAAAAGACGCGGAGCACTTGTTTGTCCTCCTGTTCAATGTAGAACCAGTTTCGCATCACGTCAATATAACGCATTGAGTTCTAGAATTTATAACAATATTAATAACATAATATCAATGTATAAACTAAATAAATATAACTTGAAAAATAAATTAAATAATTGGCTTAAGTCCTTAAATTATGAAGAAACGGAAAAATTATTATTAATTGTTAAATAAAATATATGATATGTTAGTGATTATAATATAATTTACTTATATTATAATTGTAACTAAATTAATTTATTCTTACATCAACTAATTGTGGAACTTACTAGTTTTATTAAACTGTAGCTTAAAAATACAAAATTATAATATATATAGGTACATATAGGTAAATACTTTGAATGCAAGTGTAAATGTTGCACATAAATTGGTGATTATATTGTAATGTCATTAGAGCGGAGAGCCGCCGAGTCCCGAAATACGAGCTCGCCTCAGTTTGGGAATCAGTGTGCTAATTTAATTGCCCCACTGTACAATAATTTACCATTGTCAAATAATGTTGTATCAAACTTACTTATTGTACTTTATTTTGAAATAAATTATCATTATATTATTATTATTATTAATGCTGGTGCTATAGCAGCAGAACATAATTATTGCAGCAAAAATGGTAAACAAAAAAGACAGAAACTTAAAGGAGACAAAAGTGAGTACCAATGTAGTTTATTCCATAAGGTACCTACATAGAAAAAAATCTTTCAGAATCACAAAACCCACTATATTAGGTTTTGTGATTCTGAAAGATTTTTTTACAGATGTAAAAAGACACTTAACGAAGCCGAGAGCTGTTTGTTGGGTAACTTAACTTACGTTAACCTTGTTAGGTTGCTGCTAAGAAATTGTGTAAATGTGTAGATAGTGAACAGGAGACCTACCACCTTCTCTGCTAAATTCCACCTGTGCAAAATAATAGATGTATGTAAAGTACCATATAGTAATGATATTTTTAATTTTTCCAGAAAAGCTTCAATCTACTTCATCGTTGGAGAATCAATTGAAGGTTTCAAGATTCCATATTAAGAACATGAAAACCGAAATTAATCGATTGCGTAAGCGAAGTAAAAGTTTGAAAGAGAGATTAGCCAGCACTTATGAAATAAGCAAACAAAATTGTTTCTCAAAAATAACAAAAAATATGACGACAGCTGCAAAAATATTTACGAATATGCAGTACACCCAAACCCACAAGAAAGCTCGTGGGCGGAGATTCAATTTAAAGGAAAAAGTTTTATCTCTCTCCATGTACAAAAAGAGTCCTAAAAGTTACACTCTGCTATATAAATATTTTACTTTACCCTCTGCAAAATCATTAAAAAGGCTTCTTGCAAAAGTTGAAATAGAATCAGGGTTAAATAAGTCTCTATTCATAAAAATGAGAGAGACTGTGAAGGAATTAAGTCCAGAAGATCGTCTCTGCTGCTTAATTTTTGACGAGATGTCAATATCGCCGCAGATCCATTACGATGGATCAAAAGATAAATTAAAAGGATTCGCTTGGGGGAGTAAGAAAATTGCTGACCATGTTTTAGTTTACATGGTCAAAGGCTTGAAAAGAAAATTTAAGCAGCCAGTTGCATACTATTTTACGAATTCCTTAAACAAAGCTGAATTAAAAGCCTTGACTATAAAGGTCATCAAATATGTACAGGGTACAGGGCTTAATATTTTGTGCACAGTATGCGATCAAAGCACTGTAAATGTGAGTGTGATTAATGAAATTGTCGAAGATACTCGAAAAAAATTCATACAAGAAAAAAGGGAATGGAGACACGAAACAATGGAAGTAGGGAAAGCTAAAATTATTCCACTATTTGATGTCCCTCATATATTGAAAGGGGTACGAAACAATTTACTTACCAAAGATATGAAATATTTCGACTTCGAAGAAAAGGTCGAAAAGACAGTTAAATGGGAATATTACCAGAAAATTTATGAAGCGGACAAATCGTATGGCGAATTGAAAATATGTCACAATTTGACTGACGAACATATTTATGTTGAAAAAATGAAAAAAATGAAAGTAAAAGACGCAGCCCAAATTTTTAGCCACAGTGTTGCTGTAGCTGCAGAACATTTAACAGGAAGAGGTGATCTACCAAATGAGTGCCGTCAAGTAATTAAATTTACCAAAATGATGAACAATCTATTTGATTCGTTGAATGCAAGCACATTTAATATGATTGACGGAAAAATGTATAAATGTGGTGACAATTCTCCTCATCACGAATTATGGGTAAATGCCAAAAAGGTTTTAAGATCTGTTAAATTTATTAAAGTTAAAAAAGAAAAGGATAATAAAATAAGATTAATTGAAACGAGTTCCATACCTTCAATAAAGAATTTTATTCGCACTATTGAGGGCATGCAACAGTTGTGGAAAGTATTATCCCAAAAATATTTATTTGATTCTATGTTGACTAGAAACTTTAACCAGGACCCACTTGAAAATTTTTTTGGGAACATTAGAAGTTTCGGGGTGAGGAATACGGCACCTAACACTATAAGCTTTGAGGGTGCCTTTAAATCACTTCTTTTAAATAATTATAACTCACCCCATTCTCTAAAAGCTAACTGTGAAAATGATGAGAATGACTGTCTTCAGACACTCAGTTTTTTTTTGGAAGACACCCTAGGAAATACTTCTAATGTGCCCAGAAATGAGGCACTACCATTTCAGCATGATGAAAATGAAGAAATTGTGGTGCCTTTTATCAATTTAAACACTGAGACTGCTGATGCTGGCCAGGCTAATTATGTATGTGGGTGGGTGCTGGCACTGCAGAAATGAAATAAATGGTGACAGTCAATTACAATCAAATGATTATATAAGAGCAAAAGAATATAAAAAAGGTAGTTGTTCTCTGTTGTATCCCAATCAAGAGGCAGAAAAGGTTTTTAAACAAATCCAAAATATTTCCTTAGAAATTTTAAAGAATAATGTGCCAAAAAACAAACTTAAAGAAAAAATTAAAATGTTTTTGGACATATTTGTGGATTATCCTTTCACCTGCGAGATCCACAAGACAGAGATGAAAAATGTTTTTGAAAACACAACAATAAAAGTCTTAGTATATAGTTGGTGCCGCTCAATTAATCATATTTTATCTGGTAAAATCCAATACCGTGATGAGGATGATGAAATTAAACTTTCTGCACAAATGTATTTCAATAAACATAAACATAAATAAACATGGATTTTATTTCATTCCAGGTTGCCTACTAAGTACTTTACAAATCATCATAATATTGTTCTGTTTCGTTGTAGAAATACATGTTGTACTTCAATATTTAAAAAAAATATAATTTGCTGCAGATGAATAACAAGTATACATTTTGTAAAGTACTTTGTAGGCATGAACGAATACCCCCAGGTTTAAATAGAATATCTATACAGAATACTGATATACAGGTGTGTGTGTGAGGCAGGTGTATACCCCTACATGCAAACGATTGGTTTAGGCGGACGATACCAGACGGCGCTTCAAATATCGTTTGCAGCTGCAAAAAAAAACCGAAGTGGGTTCTCTATTCCCAATCTATATTACTATACTCTATGCTTTGGCGACAGCTGGCCGACTGCCGCGACTGCGGTCTTGACTCATCGTTCACTCGATCGCCGCGCGGGGGCGTGGGCTGCGGCGCGGTCGTTGACCGCCGGGTCTGCGGTCAGCTGTTTCCGAGTGCGTTAGGGTGAAAATATCTTGAAAAAATAGTGGATTTTCTTAAAAAACAAAGGTTGCTTTTTTTCATTGGTTTTAGGTTCTACTAATGAAACCAAACCCCTGGTTTCAAGGATAACGGTGTTCATACTAACAACCCGTATATAACATTGAAACGTGTTTCTCTCAAGCGATATTGTAAACTCTCGAATTAAGTATTGTCTACTGAACATTCGGAAGTGTGCTCTGCCCCCATAATCGGGACTTGGGGCACCCCCCCGTTAGGTTAGTTAGGTTCCTTTAAACCCTGCACTCGGAAATAGGAGCCCCGCCTAAATAATGCGTTTTATTGTAAGCACATATACAACGTGCAACAGAAAGGGTATAGTTGTCTTCGTAATATTGTCAAATACGTTATATTGTAATATCTGTAGCGATATTGTAAACCCTCGAATTATTGTGAAACGAACATACTGCTTCCAACAAAACGCTTTATTTTTCGTGATATGCATGCGATGGTAGTCAACTTACGCGGTGTGGAGGGAAGGAAGGGTCCCCCTTGCCCAGTGGTACAACTCTCAGGAAAAGATATTGTACCATTCCTGCGAAATACCGATTATTATAACCTAACCTTGAAACACTTTATATTCCCCTAAAAAGCGTAGTCGACGGAGCCCGGAGAATTGGGGCACCCCCCCGTTAGGTTAGTTAGGTTCCTTTTAACCCTGCACTCTGAAATAGGGGCCCCGCGAAGCGGGGTACCAAAATAAACTTATTATTCAGATAGAACATAACATAATAAACATTTTTTATTATTACACCAAAGTTGTAAGTCAATTCACCGAGAAGTTATTCAACCACAAAATATCTGAGTTTTAGATTGGTAGGTAGGTACTTACCTATATTCTTTTTTTGACGGCCGTCTAAAATAGCAATAGCAAAGCTTGAACCACATATTTTGAGATTAACGTTCCAATATTCGTCGACATATCTCCTGTCTCGCTCTTTAACTACCTACGTAAATTCATGATGTCACAACTATACCTGTCCTTGTCTCGCACTAAACGGGCAGCGCGCGGCGGCCATCTTCCTCATGCTCAGTACCTTGTGCCGGCAAGGCGCTTAAGTGTGGTTCAAGCTACGGCTGAAACCTAAATATCCGTTACCTATTTATCCTTCGGGGGAAAAACGGTTTTATTTAGGTGTTAGAGCCTTCGCTTGAACCATATTTGAGACGTGTTTATTATCTGCCGGCGCTGCCTGACTAGTCTATGTCTCGTTATTAGACTAGTGCTAAGCGTACTGTGACTTATTATTAAAGAAAACCGAGCGAAAGATAGAATAATAATTTTATATAAGAAAACTACAAACCTTTTCACGAAAAGGCTTTTGTAAATGAATTAAGTATAACAATTTACATAAACTATGTAGAAAAAAATAAAAATAAAGACAAACTCAAAAATTAATTTCTCACAAAATCAACATAATTGTATAATAACAAAATAAATCATAATCAGATTATGTAAGTACGTCATTGGTGCGAAATTACTAATAATATTTGGATTGCAACTAGGGTTAGATGTGATTTCTTTAAAATAATGTCGAAAGAAAGTATCTCTGGATCGCCAATTTCCTCTTTTTTAGAATTTCATCGATATTACACTGATTACCCAACCAGCTGTTAGTCGCAACTACTGCTCTAAAGCTGATCCAGATATGCCTGCTTCCTTAAATAATGATTTTATCCAACCCGCAATCACAGTTCGTGAGGCGTTCTTGACAATTCCTCGTGTAGTGATGAACAGACTTTCTTTACATGCAGCATTACGCCGTACTTTTGAAATGGAAATGGTTTTCTTAACCACGCTGTTTTTGCCGCGCTGCCAGCGGTTAGTAGTGTTTGGGTCGACTATGACGTGCAGTGGTCCGACCACTTCCCACTTGTACTGGAGTGTGATTGGCAGCAGTTAGTATGTAAGGAGAAGGTGGGAAGTGCACTAGGCCTTCATACTGTGTTATGAGGTGAGCGTACGCCTGACCAAATACGGCGCTATCATGAAATATGTCGAGTTTTCTCTGTGTTGCGATGGGCTTTGTTCTGATTTAGAACATAGGGAATTACTACGGAACTTGTACTTGAGGTTGGTTGCCATCTTGTCGGAAGCTGCATCGGCTACGCACAGTCGGGTGGAGCAGCGGAGGAGGGGGGGTTACATTGCTGGGTGGAATAAGCATGTAGACGGTTTCCATAGGGAGGCCAGGCTGAAATTTTGCGCTTGGGTAAAAGATGGGAAACCTCTATAAGTGGACCTTCATATGAAGAAATGTGTGATAGCAGGAAATCATTTAAAAAAAAGCTCAAGTGGTGTCAAGATAGACAAGAGCAAATTAAAATGGAATATCCTTGCTGCAAATCATGCTAAAAGAGATTTCAAACAGTTTTGGAAGCTAACGGGCAAAATGAGTAGTAGGTAAGCCTGGCCTGCCTGTGAGTGTAGATGGCATTTGTGATCACAGTATGATTGCTAACCACTTCAGTAACCACTTCAGGGGGGGACCGCGGCCTATTGTTGGTATGTCACATCCACTTGTAGGTACTGAGGCTCTCAACCATCAAAGATCGGTTCGTTTTACCGCGCATACTCTCCATGTTTTATAATTTGTGTTTGTGTCATGGATATTTACCTGAGGAGTTGACTAAAACCATTGTCGTTCCTATAGTAAAAGATAAGACGGGGGATATCTCCGATAAAAATAATTATCGGCCCATATCACTGGCAACCATAATTGCTAAGGTGCTTGACAGTCTGCTTAATAACATTCTACATAAACATATTAGTCTACATGACGCCCAGTTCGGTTTCCGAGCTGGGCTTTCCACTGAGAGTGCGATCGTATGTCTTAAGCAGGCTGTCAGGTACTATACTGATAGGGGAACGCCGGTATACGCGTGCTTCCTAGATTTGTCAAAAGCTTTTGACACAGTTCAATATGACAAGCTGTGGTGCAAGTTGGATAGCGCAGGTGTACCGGCGGAGGTTACAGCCTTACTGAAAGGCTGGTATGGCTCTCAAAGGAACCAGGTGAGATGGGCGGGAGCCTTGTCGGACGCGTATGGCATGGAGTGTGGTGTGCGGCAGGGGGGACTGACCTCTCCTCTGTTGTTTAACCTGTACGTGAACGACCTAATCGGCGAGCTCAGCAATACGCATACGGGCTGTCACATAGATGACGTAAGTGTGAACAACATAAGTTACGCGGACGACATGGTATTGCTGGGGCCGTCGGTGGGTGCGATCAGAAAATTAGTAGCTATATGTGAGGCATAATATGCGGCGGAGCATGGACTGAGATATAACTCCTCTAAGTGCGAAGTTCTGATATTTAAGGGTACTAAAAACGCACCGGTCCGTGTTCCGCCTATTATGATAAACGGAGTTGCTCTGAGGGTGGTGACTAGCTTCAAGTACTTGGGGCACATTGTCAATGAGGACATGTCTGATGACGCCGATTTGGAAAGGGAACGAAGGGTATTGGCGGTACGAGGTAATATGCTTGCTCGTAGATTTGCCCGTTGTTCGGTAGAAGTGAAGATCATTCTGTTTAAGGCATACTGCCAATCCTTCTACTCGAGCAGCCTATGGGTGAGTCATACCCGGCGGGCCGCCAATGTCCTTAGAGTGCAGTACAACAACATATTCAGGATGTTGTTGCGGCTGCCTCGTTACTGCAGTGCATCCGCAATGTTTGCGGAGGCGCGCACTGACGGCTTTCATGCGATTATCCGCAAGAAGGTTGCGTCTATTTTTAAGCGCGTGAGAGGCAGCAGTAACGGTATCCTGAAGATGATTGCGTCACGTGCGGATTGCCCAATCCAAATGAGATGGATGAGCATCATGTTGGGGCGTTAGATGTTGTTTGCTAACTGCTGCCTGGCGGAGGCCTTACAGGGATGTAGGTGAGGTGACGTGTCTGGCTCGCCGATTGATTGTTGTTTTTATTCTTCTTTTTCTTTTTTGTGTGTATTTATTTGACTTGTATTTATGGTGTATTTCATTTTTATATTATTTTTTTTGATAATTTAATTATTAATAATTGTGTTATATGTTTATGATTTCAATGTTATTGTATTGTGATTTTTATATTTATTTTAATTTTGTATATTTTATGCTATGGACATTTGTCTCAAATAAACGTTTAATAATAATAATTAATGATTAAACGAACTTACCTGTAAGTGAAGTTCTATCCTAATTATACGAAGAGCTTTGTCCGAAGAGATTAGCATTAGGTAGGTATACATGTAGTAACACATACGGTGTCGCCTTTTCGCACTGATTTTTGAGAATAAAAAAAACTAAGTACTTACCCCCTTTTTTTTTTTTTTTTGTTTGAGGGTATCTCTAGCTTACTAGTCTTGCCCGGGCGCAGTACTCGTCATTTAGTTCGGAGCATCATCCATGGTGACCGTAGAATACACTTAATACTGATGTTGATATTTGCATGACCAGGGGATAGGCCCTTTGGCCCGGGAGGGTGGGATGCTAATCTCTTCGGACAAAGCTCTTCGTATAATTAGGATAGAACTTCACTTACAGGTAAGTTCGTTTAATCATTAATTATACTCGAGCTTTGTCCTCAAGATTAGCATTAGGTAGGTATACATGTAGATGTTGAGACTTAATGAAAATATCAACTGAATTAGGATTAATGCCATTTTTATTTAAATACTTTTTTAAGTAGTTAGAAAAAGCATACATATTTAACAATAACATTATATTAAATGAACAAAAAGGTACCATACTTTTGGTAAAAATGAAATTATAAGGTAATTAACAACTTATTACTTATTAATTAATGACTCTTAATAATCAGATAAAATGCTATTAGCAAAAGAGTTTTGATTATCCTGTGGCTCTCTAACTATACATCTATTATAGAAACGCCCGAAAGCATTGGAGCTGCTGCTCCATCCAGCTGTCTTCCTAATTAAGTCTAAATTGATACCTATTTTATGAGCTCTAGAGGTGGCTGCGTGCCTAGTACTATGAGCGGTAAAGACAGAAATGTCTATACCACAACTGCAAAGAACACTCTTTATCCACTTACTCAGAGTTTGTGACGTAACAGCTTTATGAGGCTTTTTAAAGCCAATAAATAAATGAACATCACTGCCACGTAGTGGCTTTGTCATCAGCAAGTAGGAATTTAGTGTAGCAGCTGGACATATGGCAGGTTGATCTCTAAAGAATGGGAGGATGAGAGTAGGCTGAGTGGCACCGACACGGGACGTTTTTATTAAATCGGGAATTTTTATTTGAATTTCATTTGGAAGAACTTCTATATTATTAATATCTATTTTTGAAATAGTTTGGACTCTGTGTGCAGTAGTCAAGGCTAGGAGCGTTGCAAGTTTTTTAGCGATTTTTTCAAGGTTTAGATTTTCATTAGGGTACCAAGATGTTAAAAAATTAAGAACCAAGGAAGTATCCCAAGATTCCCAAGTAGTATTGTACTTGGGCAGAGGTGGTCTTAATCGGTAAATTCCTTTGAAGAACCGTTTTATCCGGTCGTCGTTTCCTAAGTCTAGATCGAAAATTAAAGAGAGAGCGGACCTACAGCTATTTAGAGTTCCATATTGAGCACCAGATTCGTATTGCTGAGTAAGAAACTGTATGACAGTCGGAACAGAAGTTAAGTATAAGTCAGTATTATTGGTTTTACAGAACAAAAACCATTTTTTAAGACAAGTGTCATACTGTTTTATGGAATTGTCGGATAGGCCATCATAATAGGAATTGAGTTTGGATCAGAATCAGAATCAGAATCAGATCTTTATTTGCTTTGAATGTAGGTACAGGTATAAGATGTTGTACATAATTGATGAGATCGGCTACAGTCTACCTTACGGCATGCAAATTATTACATAAATTAAAATATTAATAAAATCAAAACACAGGATTCATTGGATTCATTGGAGGTACACTTCTTCTCAGGAGCGACGTCCGGACAATATCCCGACAACCAGGGTAATCTTCTGGTGAACATCTCGGTTGCTGGAATGGGAAATTATTAAGTTTTCATTAGGTTTAAAAATTAAAGTGTCAGACACTAGTAATTTTTTAAACAAAGGAAACCATGGCTCTGTAGGCCAGTGAGGAACTACAATAATGCCCTCTGCGTGGTCATTTTCAATTTTCCTAAGTGTTTTTAATATTATGGAAAAAGGTGGAAATCCGTAAAAATAAAAACAATTCCAAGAGATAGTAAATGCATCTACTTCATAGGCGTCGGGGTCCCGATGCCAGGATATGTATTTTTCACATTTTTTGTTTAACCTACTGGCGAAAATATCAATCTCGGGAATACCGAATTGCTTTGTTACGCGTTTAAAGGCGTGATCTGATAGCTCCCATTCGATGTCTGGGTGAGCGCGACGAGACTCTGCATCCGCGATGCTATTATCCGTGGAGCTTATGTATGAAGCAAAAACTATTATTTTTCTTTTTTCGCACCACTGCCAAAGTTGTTTTGTAATGTCAGTTAGGTGTGGAAACTGAATACCACCCATACGATTTATATACGATATGGCAGTGGTATTATCAATTCGTAATAAAATTTGGCAGTCATAATAAGATTTAGCAAAAACTTTTAGTCCAAAAAAGGCAGCGAGAATTTCTAAATAATTGATGTGTCGCGAGCCTTCGCTGTCAGACCACATACCACTAGCCCGTTCCTCCTCGCAGGCCGCCCCCCACCCCGTTGTTGAGGCGTCGCTGTAGATAACCAGACAAAATTTGTTTTGCTTGATTTTGTTCACAGAATTATCAATAACTCGTGACCACCATTCTAGATCTGGCAATATCGACGGGAGTATAGTCTTATACTTATCATAATTATCATCTTCTTTAATGTTAAGATATTTACAGCGTTCGAGTTCTTTAGTGTAAAGCCAGCCGTATTCGACGGCAGGGCAGGCCGAGGTAAGTAAACCTACGAGGCGGGCAAATTCTCTGACTTTACAACGTGTAAGTATTTTAAATTTTATTATTTCTTTTTTAATTTTTTTAATTTTTTCGTCAGGCAAAGAAACGTGTAATTTATCAGTGTCAATTATAAAACCCAGGAATTTACAATTTGTTTTGGGATTTAGTGTGCTTTTTTCTTTGTTGATAATAAAACCTAAAGATTGTAATAAGCTTATTGTGTAAGAGACTTCACTCGCGCATGACTCATATGTATTTGATATAAGCAAAATGTCATCTAAATAGATAGTGGATAGGAAGCCACACGACCGGAGTAAACTAATAACCGGTTTCATTATTTTTGTAAAGACAAACGGAGCAGTATTGAGGCCGAACGGCAAGACATTAAATTGAAACAGTTTTCTATCGAATTGAAATCTTAGGAATTTTTTATGATCGCCATGTCTAGCGGCGGCCGCGGCTCGCTGTTGGACGCGATGACGGTCTCGACGAGGTCTCGTGCCGATTCCTGGGTGCAGGTTCCCTTCTCCCCTGGGTTCCCCTCGACCTATCCCTCTCATTGAGAGGAGGCCGTGTCCCAGCAGTGGGAACATTAAAGGCTGATGATGATGATGATGATGATGTATAGGGATCAGAAAATAGGCATCCTTGAGGTCAATAGTGCTCATAAAACAACCTTTGTTTATAAGATTTATAGCTGTACGTAAATCTTCAAGCTTAAAATGTTTTGTTGAAATGGATTTATTTAAAGATTTAAGATTTAGAATAAATCTAGTCCTGCCGTTCGGCTTTGGTACTAGAAACGTAGGTGATATGAATTGACCATCACAGGGATCGCATTCTTCGACTGCACCGATCAATAAAAGCTCTTTTATTGATTGATTAAATTGTACTTTCTCAGCAAGAGTAAGTGTTTTTGCTGTAGGCGGTGAGTGTTGTATTACAGGTTGTGAGAAGGGAATGCGATAGCCTGTGACCCAAGACAGTACAGTCTTATCATTAGTGATAAGGGACCACTGGTCAAGAAAGCTAGATAGTCTTCCGGCGTACCTTGCCATGTCTAGCGGCGGCCGCGGCTCGCTGTTGGACGCGATGACGGTCTCGACGAGGTCTCGTGCCGATTCCTGGGTGCAGGTTCCCTTCTCCCCTGGGTTCCCCTCGACCTGTGGCTCTGGGGGGGGGCTCGCCAGTTTAAATGTTTTTGTACTTTGGGGTTAGTCACTTTTTTAGCAGGCTGTTTGGGAGGCGCGGGTTTCATGTCGTCTCCCGTTTTAGTTATAGCTTTTGCAGCTTTGAGCGTTTCTGCTAGCTCTGCACTAAAAAGAAATTTATCAACTTTAGTCGCCTGAAGCTGATCTTTAACTTCTTTTTTCATATTGAAAAGTACGAAGTTCCTTCTCACAAGCGAATCGGAGTTTTGGCTATCGCATAATATCTTTTGTGCATCCATTAAAAGCTTAATAAGCTCTGTTAGTGAGGCGTTCTGTTCGGATGATATAAGCAAGGTGAGAGCTTCGGCAATACAGGTAATAGCGGACGGGTTTTGATTCTGCTTGTGTTCAATACCCCTGTCCCTTTTGAGAACAGCTTCGGAGACGGCAGCCTTCACCTCTGGATTCAGTAAGGGTGCGTCGATCAAGGTGCAGTTGGCTGGAACCAGGTATTTATCCAATAGTTCCTTCCTGGTTTCCTTGGACAGACCCGAAGTAGCCATATGTTGGAGACGTACGGCCAAGTCAGGCTGGATGTCATTTCCATAGACCTTTTTTTGGGAGGGATCCTCACCAAGCAGCTGCATAATCTCGTCATTGATTTGCGGTGTCACCTGTGAGTCTGGGGGCGCAGGCCCTGCCCCTGCGACGTCGATGTCGACGTCGACTATTGACGGCGCCGGCGGCAATTTCGTAGCATTGGCGACGGCGGAACCCAGCGCAGGCGGCGGCGGTGGCGGTTCGGCGCGCTGCGGTGGCGGGGTTGGTGGAGCGACGTGAGGTGCGGCACTCGTCGACGGTTCAGGTATGTATTCGATCGTCGGTACATCTGGAATCGACGTGATTCGTGATAATATTTTCGTCCACACATCTACGTCATATGGGTTAAGTGACAGTCCCTAAGACGGCCCGCAAAACCCTGACAAGGTAGGTATTCAGATCACCGCAGTATTTATAAAGTGTAAAGTGACAGTCCCGAAAACTGACCGCATTACTTGAGCTACTTATGTAGTAGAGTGACATTCCCATAAAATGTCCGCAACACCACATTTATATAGCATAATAATAAGAGGTAACTATGTGAAGTGACAATCCCAAAGACTGCCCGCAACACTGTTTTTACGCATGAACTATGTACACTCGAGAGCAATGAATCCGGGTCACTTAAAGAATGTTAAAAATCTCGGAAACTAAAAATGATAGGTTAATGCAATAAATTGTATTTAATAGACTATGTAATACTCCTTAATTGAAAGTAAAAAAAATATGAGTCACCATACATTTTATTAACACAAAATTACATAAAGAAAAAAACTGCTGATCTCTCCTTAAAACAAAAATAGGAAACATGAAATTTTTGAACTTTATTACGATTTTCTTGAATTTTAATACTTCGTATTGCCTCCTCGTGCTTCCATTACTGCGTTTACGCGGTTTGGCATGCTGTACACCAAGTTCCTTATACGATTTTGGGGAATATTCTCCCATTCCTCTGTGAGAGCAATTTTGAGCTCACGAAGCGTGATTGGGGGAGGGTTTCGTTGTTTTACGCATCTGCCTAGCTCGTCCCAAGCATGCTCGATCGGGTTGATATCCGGGCTGCGCGCTGGCCACTCCATACGAGTAATGTTCATCTCTTGAAGGTAGTCATTCACAATCCTACCTGTATGAGGTCGGGCATTGTCATGCATAAATATAGCATCCTCACCTAAATTGACCATAAATGGACCAACGTGATCATTGAGGATTTCTTCCACATATCTTACGCTAGTTAAAGAGCCGTTTTCTATGATCACCAGCTCTGTGCGACTTTCAGAAGAAATTCCGGCCCACACAAGTACAGACCCACCACCGTAGGCTACTTTTTCTTCGATGCATGCTTGCTTGAATCTTTCCCCTGGTCTTCGATACACTCTGTGTCTTCCATCGTGCTTGTAGAGCATAAATTTTGATTCGTTGGAGAACATAACTTTTGACCAATCTTCAATACTCCAATTTACGTGGCTCTGGGCATATCTTAGTCTTGAAATACGATGCCCACGCTCCAGTTTAGGGCCGTTTGCAGGTCTAAGGGGTTTTAAGTTAGATTCAGCAAGCCGACGTCTTACTGTCCATGCACTTGGGTTACTTCCTCCGAGGCGTCGAAACTGATTTGTGAGTTCAGTTCCTGTGAGAAAGCGATTTCGAAGCATGGTGTTCACCAAGTATCGGTCTTCTCGTGCTGTGGTACACCTGGTTCTGCCCGTTCCTGGTCTGCGTAGGTTAGAACCAGTTTCTTCGTAACGTCGGAGAACTCTTTGTACTGTTGACAGCGACACACCGACAGTCCTGGCTGTATCGCGCTGACTCCGGCCGGTTTCCAGCATTGTAAGTGTTAGGTATGCGGTTGGGTGACAGGAAGGGCGATCGTACACGTCAATCAAACAAGCGAGTCAATTGCACACTGTTTATTCGCAAGGGGGCGCGCGCGCGGAATGGCGCGCGAGTGCCCGCTGCCGCACACATACAGGCGTTACGTACACAGACATAACATCCCTTCCCCTTAGACTGCTATTACTTAACCAACTATAACTAAGTTTCGACATCCGTGTCATAATGCGGATCCGACGTCGGTGTCGAGAAAATCGGACTTATTGCTCGTCGCCGTTCAGCGGCGCGCGGCGGTGTCTTTGGGCAATCCGCTGTTTTTTCTGGTTCGGGACCCGAAGATACTTCCCCGCCCCTTCCCGGTTATGCTACTGTATCGCCGTGAGCTACAGCAGGCGGTGATACATCTGGTATCAAACCTGGGTCCCAGCTGTGGTCGTCGCTTAGCGCTGTGTGTAGTCGTGGTCTAATCTGGTCGACATGCCTGGTGACTTCACAATCTAGAACTGGTACATATACCACGTACATTAATTGTCCGATTTTCTTTTGAATTTTTCCTTCGAGCCACGTAAATTTTTTATTATCAGAGTTCTTAGTGATCCATACGTAGTCGTTTTCTTTAAAATCTGCTCGTTTTACTCCTTTAAAATATTTAGCCTGTAAGGACTGTTTAAGTTCGACGGTTCGATTAAGGTCCGTGGACGAAGGAGGCGGGGCGACTGGGTTTATTAAGTCCAGCCGTGAACGCAACGCGCGTCCATACACTAACTCGGCTGGCGACTGATCCGTGGTACTGTTTTTAGAGTTTCGATAGTCAAATAAAAATTTATTTAGCTTTTCTTGTATAGTCCTTTTATTACATCCCTCTAGTATTATACCCTTAAGTCCCTTTTTTACAATCTTTACGAAACTCTCGGCTTGGCCATTGCTGGCTGGGTGATATACTGGTGATAACACATGTTGAATGCCGTTACGTTTACAAAAATCATTAAATTCTGCTGATGTAAAAGAAGTACCATTGTCACTCACCAATGTGTGTGGAATTCCAAAACGTGACATCAAGTCATACATTTTATTAATGACCGCTTTCGAATTATACGTCGGCGACATGTCGTAACATTCTACCCATTTACTGTACGCATCAACAATGATTAAAACATGTAACCATGAAACGGTCCCAAGAAATCTAAGTGAATTCGATAAAACGGATGCGGCGGCAGCGGCCAGGGCGCCAGCGGGGCGTGCGGCGGCGCCGGGCGCAGCGCGCAGCACACGCCGCACGCCGCCGCCAGGCGCTCCAGGGCCGCGTCCACGCCCGGGAACCACAACCGCTTGCGAGCCTCTGCCTTCATTTTCACTACCCCGAAATGTGAACTATGAAGTTCTTTACAAATTGTATTATGTAAACTTGAGGGAATAACAACTTTATGTCCGCGCATTAAAATACCATTTTCATATGACAACTGCGATCGACAATTAAAGAAAGGTTTCAGGTTAGCGTCATCAATTTTTCTAGGCCAGCCGTTCAATATATATCGAGTAACTATGGTTAAGTGGGGGTCGCAAGCCGTTTCACGTCGCATGTCGCTAAGTGTCACCGGCAGATCGCCGTCTGTTATGAAGTTGACATACGTTGCGCGATCCTCGCACTCCGCAAGTTCCTCCGAAGTTTCCTCATGCCCCTCCTCCCCGCAAGCTCTAGATAGATAATCCGCGCTGTTCTGCTTGCTACTAATGTACTCTATAGTATAATTGTATGCCGTTAAAAATATGGCGTACCTTTGCAGACGGTTTGCGGATACTTCGGGGATCCCCTTGTGAGGTCCGAATATAGCTAACAAGGGCTTATGGTCCGTTCGTAACGTAAAGGGCTCAGATCGGCCGTACAAATATTGGTGAAACCGTCTTATACCGAAAATTATTGCCGTTGCTTCTTTTTGAATTTGGGCGTATTTTTTTTCCGCCGCGTTCAATGTCCGAGAAGCGTACGATAACGGTTTTTCTAACCCATCACTGCCTACTTGTGAAAGTACGGCCCCTAATCCTGTCGGCGACGCATCCACAGTCAATATCAACTTGGCCTTTGGATCAAAATGCGCTAAGGTTTTATCGGATGCTAAAATGTGTTTAATTCGGACGAATGCTTCGTCATGATCTCGAGTCCATTCCCACTTTGTGTTTTTATTTAGTAAATTGTATAATGGGCTTAATACAGATGACGCATCGGGCACGAAATTTCTATAATAATTAGTGAGACCTAGAAATGACTGTAGTTGTGACACGTTCGTAGGTTTAGGAGCTTTTATTATAGCCTTTACCTTATCGAGCGACTTCCTAATACCATATTTATCTATGACGTGACCTAGGTATGAAATCTCATCTTTAAAGAACTCGCATTTACTCATCTGTACCGTCAAACCCGCGTCGGCTAAGCGCTGTAGCACCTCATTGAGTCTATGTTTATGCTGAGCTTCATTTGTTCCGTGATTAAAATATCATCCAGTAGAAATATTATTCCGTCTATTCCCGAGAGTAGACACTCCATAGCTCGCTGGAATACGGCCGGCGCACTCGACAACCCGAAAACTAAACGAGTAAAATTAAAAAGACCGCGATGCGTGTTTATGCATGTTAAACTTTGTGAATCTTCTGTTAAAATAAATTGATTATATGCCATTGATAAATCAATTTTACTAAATTGTATGCCCCCGTGTAATTTTGATAACAGGTCATTTACTGTGGGCAACGGATATTGATCTATTAGTAATTGTTTATTTATTGCAGGGACCGTACAACCCCGAATATAAGTTAATTCTTTCGAAAGGGTTACCTGTTGTGCGGCTTCAGTCACGGAAAGGGTTACCTCTTGGAAGTGGTAGCCCTTTCATAACACTAACGTTAGGGTAACCCTCTCAATAAGTTAACTAGTACAAGATGTTACCGGCTCCTGTATGGTTTCCAATTGAAGAAGATAACCCCTTGAAAGGGTTTTGTCGGGGTAACCAAAGGGTTTTAAATCAAATAATTTTAAATTACGTTGAAGTTGAGGAAAAGGTATTGTTGACCTTGGAAGTTAGGAATCATTTAGAATCGTTTATTAAGTGTTTCTTACTCGGTTTGATAGGACGGTGATTTCTTTTTTGACCGACTTCAAAAAAGAGGAGGTTCTCAATTCGTGGGAACCTTTTAATTTTTATTTTTTTTGTTATGTATGTTCTCCGATTACTCGAAGATATCTGAACCGATTTGGATTATTTTTATTTTGTTTAAAAGGGTATACTTCAAAGGTGGTCCCATAATCATAAAGTCTGGATCTAATGATGGAATCCTGGAGAAATAGTGCGAAATCTTCAAATTGTATAGGCACATATAAAGCGATTTGGGTAGTTTTCGAAAGAGTACTTTTTCAGAGTGGTGCCACTTCAATTTGGTGAAGATCTGATGATGAACTTCGGAGATAGGCAACGGAATTCCTCAATAAATAATAGTAAATGGACTGGGATTGCTGAAATCTCATGGCTATCTATTGTTTACACCAGTTAATAACATAACATCACGCCAGTACGCTGTGAAGGGTGAACCACTAAAAAGAGAAAAATGTTTTTTTTTGCAAAAACTAAACCGACTGCAAAAAACACAAAAAAGAAAAAATAACTTAAGCTTCAGAAGTCAGTGACAAATAAACGAAATCAATCAACAAAGGTTTTATTAAGTTACTAGCTGACCCGCGCAACTTCGTCTGCGTCTCATAAGAGAGAGAGGGTTAGACAGTGTGAGTCAACCTTCAAAGATAGACATGACGACGTTTTAAGAGGAACAATTCCGTGCTACATGATTGTTGCGTAACTTTAACCGCTTTAGCTCTCAAAAGGATTCACTGTTTTTGTAAAAAAAAATCATACTCCACTGAAAGTCATACTCCAGCTAGGTCTAAAATTATCATCAAGGACCATGAAATGAGTCTAACCACGACTCTTCAGGACCACTTGTAACTGCTTTCCCTCTTCACCGTCGGACCTTGGATGAAACTTTTACTCTTGTTAGGTTTAAAATTCTCATTAAGGTGCAAAAAATAAGCCCAAACATGAAAATGCTTCAGTAAACTTTTGCGTAGATACCTCATGCAACTGCCTTCCGTCTCCATTGCTGACCTTCGATGACAGTCATACTTTAGGCAGTTCTTGAGTTCTCATCAAGGTACGTGAAATAAGCCTAATAATAATATAGCTGCTGCAAACTGTTGAGGACATCTTGCATCTGCCTTCTGTCTTCATCGTTAGACCATGGATGACATTCATTCTCCAAGCAGGTCTTAAGTTCGTAAATCTAGTTCACAATCACAGTGCACAATCTGCGGCGAGGCGAGGCCATGCCGAATTTCCGCCGTGGGATCTGGAGGTGATAGTCCTCGCCCCGCTCAGCGGACAGACTCCGTCGTGATCTCATACGTTATATTACAATATAACGTGTTTTTTCTCGCGATATTGTAATGTCTCGAATTATTGTCAACTGAACATACGGAAGTATCTCTGCCCCCATAATAGGGACTTGGGGCACCCCCCCGTTAGGTTAGTTAGGTTCCTTTAAACCCTGCACTCGGAAATAGGGGCCCCGCGAAGCGGGGCTCCGTCGAGTACGCTTTTTAGGGGGAATACAAAGTGTTTTAAGGTTATGTTATATTAATCGGTATTTCTCAGGAATGGTGCATTATCTTTTCATGAGAGTTGTGCCACTGGGCAAGGGGGACCCCTCCTTCCCTCCACACCGCGTAAGTTGACTACCATCGCATGCATTTCACGAAAAATAATACGTTTTGTTGTAAGCAGTATGTTCATTTGACAATAATTCGAGACTTTACAATATCGCTAGAGATATTACAATATAACGTATTTGACAATTTTACGGTGACATATACATTTGATGTTAGACCTTCTTTTTAACCATTTTATCAACTTATGCAATTATAATTATTTATGTATTTTATTTTCCGCTATTTGCCGGCTCGAGGACAAAACGCAGACTGAATGTTCAGGCTCGGCTTCCCATCACAATGAAATTATGAATTTTATAATGAATATTCCACACACACATACACAGACACGTCAAACTTATAACACCTTGTCGTTTTTGCGGCGTCCGAGCGCGGTCCGCGCGCCGCAAGCGAGCGGACCGCGTGCTTGCGAGCCGTCCGCGCGCTGGCTGCGCGCCGACCGCGCGTGGTAATGAATAATTATAATTGCGTAAGTTGAAAAAAAATGCTATGCAATAGTTTACCGCGGCAGTCCCCGAGTGCCACACGTCTTTTTTTAAATATATATGTTCATGTTGCCTCGGTTTTTTAAATCTTACAGTTTGAGTCAGCTCCTATCCTTTCCCTTCGGGCACAAAATAATGAGTGAGACGATCGAATGACATTTTAGTCCGATAGCGCTAGGTTTTGAGGTTTCAAAAATATTAAAGTTGTTTTGTTTTTCGCATATAGTTTCCGGACCATTTGCCTAACCTACTATATTCATTTGTGTCATTTTAGGTACTTTAGTTAGGGAGAAATTTGGCTATTTATCTTTTCGGTCACTGTTAGAGGAAAAGAAAATGATAGTTGATTTCGTTATAATGACGTAGTAGTACCTAACTGATACGATTAGGGTGAATATCCCAGAATTCCTGAATAGCGGACTGGCCACAGAAAAAAAAACAAAATAGGCGGAAAAGCGGCAATCCGAACTCGATTTGTTTTTCGATTGACTCATGATTTTATTTTTATGTTTCTCTTGTATTCGCAATGAAAAGCACAGTGTTTACTTATTTAGTCCCTCGCTGTCGAATGAAAATGTTACAAACGGGGTTTGCAGGCTATCCTAGATAAGATATCATAATTATTTTAAACTTTAAATTAATTTTGCGAGTTTTGATTCGAATAAAAATAATCAATCAACCACAAATCATCGAGATACTGAAAATGCAATAGTCAGATGTGAGACAAAACGCAATAATAAGCTTCACAGGTACGACTGTAGCCACAGGCAAGAAATAAGCAACTTTAAAATTTTTGAAACTTTGGCATCAAAATAGCCCAGCGCTATCGGACTATTTATGATTCCGTAAAAAAGACAAGATTGTATTATGTAGGAAACAATCCCGACTTTTCCTGGAGAAAAAAACATTGAACTTTAAAACTCTGCTATAATAACTATAATCGCATGTGTAAGGAGTCGCTACTCATCGCTAGAGCCTAGACTGCGTGTTGCGACTTGACGCATTCCTGCCGAATGTATGCAGTTTAGTACTTTAAAGAAAAGACGTGAGAGATAAAATTACAATACTGGTAGTCCGAATGGGTAACCCCTTCAACGGCTTTACAGTCGTTGAAGGGGTAACCCGTTCAAAACGACTTACCATTAAAAAGTATAACCCACCAAGAATGGGTTTTCGAATGTACAGGTAATCATATCGAAAGGGTTTGGAAGAGGTTATCCATTGATGAGGGTTTTCGTAAAAAATGGTAACCAATATGAAATGGTTTTTAAAACAACACTTTGTCAAAACCCTATCAAAAACCCTTTCAATGGGTAACCAAAATGGTCCCTGATTTATTGTTACCGAATAGTCTGCACACAAGCGAATGCTGCTATCCTTCTTTAAAACGGGCACCACAGGCGATGCATAATCAGAGTGTTCGACGGGTTTCAAAATACCTAGTGCTAATAAACGATCGAGTTCCTTGTCCATTTTATCCCTCAACGCGTATGGTACTGGTCTCGCTTTAAAAAAAATCGGCTTTGCGTCCGGTTTTACGCGTAAACTTATTTTATATTTGTTAAATGATCCAAGATTACCCGAGAAAACTTTTGGGTATTTGTTTATGAGTTGTTTAACGATATTAGAGTAACTTCCGTCGTGTGCTTGTTGTTTATACAACGCGTGCACAGTTGCACCGGCGTTAGCGGGCGCTAGCTCAAGGTCAAACTCGCGAATGAAATCCCGGCCTAGCAATGGCGGCCCGCCCGCGTACACTACATAAACATTCAACACTTGCGTACGCCCATTGTACGATATAGGCAAAGATACAACCCCCAACGTTTTAATATTTTCGCCCGTATAGCTAAATAATTTTTTATTGGTGACTGACAATGGTAATTTTTTGAAATAAGACTTGTAGGTATTTTCGGATATTACGCTTACCGCTGAACCACTATCAATTTCAAATTCCAAAGCCAGACCACTGATCACGACGCGCTCCGTCATCGGCTTCCCTTTAATGCACCTAATATTGTAAAAAAACTCACCGTCGTCTCCGTCGTCCACGGTACCTTCATCTACGTATTTAATTTTTCCCTCGTTAGGACACATTTTGCGCAAATGTCCTTTTGTGTTGCACTTTTTACATTTGTAATTTTTAAAACGGCACTGATTGGACTTATGGTTATTAAACCCGCACACACTGCACTTTTCCTTTTTGTTGATGTTGAACACGGCGTGACTCGCAGCGTCGGCGCTGCTCGCGCCCGGCGCTGCCTGCGACGAGGCCTGGCGTGCGCACCGCACGCTCTCTGCCAGATCGATGGCTTTCGCGAGAGTCAGCTCTCGCTGGTTCTGCACGAACAATTTGTCTCGTTCGCGTCCCGCCTCCATGCCCATGATAAATTTATCCAACAACGCTTCCTCCAGGTTCTTGAATTCGCAGTGAGCTGCTAACCCTCTAAGCCTCGCTGCCCATTGTGTGTGACTCTCTCCTGGTCGCTGTGTTGCGGCGTAAAATGCAGACTTCTCCGCAAACCCAAGCCTTTTTGGTGTGAAGTGATCGTCGAGTAGCTTCACTAACTCTTCGTATGTCAGTTCTTCCACCTTTTTGGGTAACGCCAGGTGACTTGCTAGTTTGAACGATGATTCACATAACGATGTTAACAAAATCGCCCTCCTTTTAACTGTAGCTTTGTCCGTTAGAGAGGTTATGTCGTTGGCTATAAACCATTGATTTAGCCGCGACTTGAAGCTTTCCCATTCTTGTGTTAGATGGTCGAATGTTTGCAAAACCCCATAAGTTGGTCCCGTAGACATTTTATTAAGTTTGAGTTCGCTCGTCGCCACGTGTTAGGTATGCGGTTGGGTGACAGGAAGGGCGATCGTACACGTCAATCATAGAAGCGAGTCAATTGCACACTGTTTATTCGCAAGGGGGCGCGCGCGCGGAATGGCGCGCGAGTGCCCGCTGCCGCACACATACAGGCGTTACGTACACAGACATAACAGTAAGTATTCTGGTGCATTCTTCAGGCGTAAGCGACATAATTTCAGCTTGAATAATGAATATAGAGCACTATCAACATGGTTTATGTACCCACATATATGACAGATTACAAACAAAAGCAAAACCAAATGCTGTAATTTCGTAGTTCCATCTTCGAAAGTGGCCCTTTTTCAAATTTGATTTTTTATGATATAACTTTACAATAACTAAGAAGTTTTAATACCTTCATTTAAGGAGTATTACATTGTCTATTAAATAGAATTTATTGCATTAACCTAGCATTTTTAGTTTCCGAGATTTTTAGGATTCTTTAAGTGACCCGTATTCATTGCTCTCGAGTGTATTTGGTAAAGTGATAACCCCACAGGTTAACCGCAGTACCAATTAAAATTAACACGCGTTAGATTATAGGTAAGTACTAACCTTCAATACAAAATAAGTGTTCCTGATAGGGCTGAGGGCGCGCGGGGGGGCTGCGGGCCGAGCCGGCGGCGGCGGAACTGTCGCTCGACGAGCACGAGGTGCACGACGACGACGACGACGACGAAGATGACAGGCGGCGGCGCGGTGCGTGTTGTCTTTCTTTTCGGCGGGCGCGCAACACTTTTTCTTCTAATTTTTTAAGATTTTTAGCTAACGACTCATAGTCGCTAGGTTCGGTACGAGAGCGTTTTCCCATTTTAGCGCGCAACTTGAGTTCAGGTGCGAAGCGGCGGAGCACTGAACTGTGAATGACGAGTACTGCGCCCGGGCAAGACTAGTAAGCTAGAGATACCCTCAAACAAAAAAAAAAAAAAAAGGGGGTAAGTAGGTACTTAGTTTATTTTTATTCTTAAAAATCAGTGCGAAAAGGCGACACCGTATGTGTTACTACATGTATCTGAGGTCCTACCTAATGCTAATCTTGAGGACAAAGCTCGAGTATAATAATAATTAACCCAAACGATTAGATCCAGTCGAACATCTGAATGTGATTCTCCTTTTTTTAACAACCAGCCTGATTGTCTATATGATCCTGAATCAGTTTTAGAGCCGAACTTTGGCCAGAAAATTATTTCATTTTCATTATCTTCGAAATCACCATTTCCTATTGATAGAAGAGTTAAATCATGGACTCTCCTGCCAGTAGCCAACAGAAGGAGCACACATGTGTGCCTTGATACTGCGAAAAGACTGTTATAGTCAAATTGATAAGACTTTAAAAAGGTCAGTAAGTCTTCTATTGTCCATGAAATAGGCTTTTTAACTGGAGGGTTTTCTGTAAAGATTCCTTTTAAGACATGCTTAACTATAGGATGAGAACTCAGCTCGCAAGATCTTACAGGGTTCCCAAAGTTTGCCACAACCGACTTGTGAACTGCTATGGTCCTGGGCGCTAGCTTTATAACTGTATGAAGGTAGCACAGGGACTTAGCTAAATCTTGAGGACTAGGATCATCGATTGGGATGGCCCTTGTTTTAGCCCAACTGCACCATCATAACCAGATTGGTCTGTAAGTTTTTAGAGACGATTGCCTCCAAGAAGACTTCAATATGCATAGCTTCACTTCATCCTCGGACCAGTTTGCTATCTGCTTGGACCAGCCCGTACCAACCTTGGGGAGCACGATTCGTGCGGAGATCTATTAGGTTCTCCCGAAGGTTCGGAATCAAAAGGGGTGGTTTTTCTTTCATCTGGTCTAGTTCTGGTTTCCAGAAGACTCTGTTCCAGTTGGACGCTATTAGAATATACTGACCCTCCGACTTTTGCAAGTGACGCAGTATACGTGGAATCAATGCGGGTGGTGGAAATATCCACCCCAGATTGTATTTCCACTTCCTGCTGAAAGAATCGCAAAATTGGCTCTCTGTGACGATCGCATCTTCACTGACATATTTTGGAAGAACTGCTGATTCCCTCGAGGCAAAAAGATCTATCTCTGGTGTTCCATACTTCTGGAATATCTAAGAGAGGACTTTTTTGTTGAAGTGCCATTCTGGCAAAGCCTTCTCCCTCTACAATCTGTCCGCTATTCCGTTGTATATCCCCTTAATGTATCGGGCTATCAGGTGACAATTTATCCGATCGCACAGTTCTAGAATTTGTGTTGTGGCAATTAATAACCCTGTCGATCTGGTGCCTCCCTGTTTGTTTATATAAGCCACGGTCGTCCGATTGTCCGACTGTACCATTGTCGTCTTGTGGGAGATTTCGCGCCCCAGTCTTTGAAGGACTTCGTACACAGTCCACAATTCCTTTAGGTTGCTGTGCCATTTTCTTTGCGAAGGGGTTCATTTGCCCCACAGGTGACGACTGTTTGCTATGGCACCCCAGCCTCTCTCTGCTGCATCGGTTGTAACGAAGATCGAAGGATTCGGATAATGGATCGGCGTCGTCTTGTATATGTTTGTTAACCTCCATTTCAGTTGTTCTCGAACAGCCTCTGGCATGGGATATTTCTGAAAGGGCCGAGTTTGTGGTAGGAGGCGAGATGATTCCTGGATTGGTCGGCAATGAAGTCGGCCTAAAGGGACTGTGAATGATGTGAATTTTAATCTTCCCAATATTAATTTGGCATCGTGCCAACTCCATCGGGCTTTCCTCTGGAGCTCCTGTATGCTTTCCTGCAACTGTTGGATTTTCGTTGCCGATAAGCTCTTGGTATTTCGACGTGTGTTCCAGGTAATGCGCAAGTATTCTATGGTCGTCGAAGCCATGGGTGATGATTTTGCTTGCTTGATCTGCCATCCCAGGCTTTTTAAGTACTCTGTAGCAAATGTCATTTGTTGCTCTAGAACTTTTGGGTTCTCGTGCATGAACAGAAAATCGTCTAGATACACAACTAAGAAGTTGTTGTGCTACCCAGTTCGTAATTTTCGCGAAAGCTGAAGGGGCGCTTGCCAACCCGAAAGGTGGACACGTCATCTCGTATATTTTGCCCTGGTATGAAAGTGACAAGTACCGATGATGATTCTGACTGATAGTCACGTGAAAATATGCCTGCGAAAGGTCTATTTTCATCATATTATTATAGTCCCTTTCTCTCAAGTGTGATGGGATTTGTTGGTGGTTTATCAAGCGAAACTTTGGGGTAAGGACGTAATCGTTGAGTCTTTTTAAATTGAATATCGGACTGTTCCCTCCGTCTGTCTTTTTCCTCGAAAACATTGATGATAGGAAACCTCACTGATGTGAACTGGTTGGTAAAGCGCGAGATTGCAGCATTTTCTCTATTTCTGCCGATGCCCGTGTTCGATATCTTTGGGCGTTTATTTGGGAAAATTTTGTGATTGGAGGAATGCTCTTGAAAGGAATTCTGTAGCCATTTAATATTTTTATTGATTTACTAAATTGGCTAGGCATCCTGCAGTGAAAAAGTCATTTTCGACCCACTCCGTCTTTTTTTACCCTGCTGCTGTTTGGGGGTTTCTGATGGTACCCTTTTCCATCTCCCCCTCGATTATGCGGTGGATTTCTTCTTGTGGCATGTCGCGAGTTGCGAAAGCGGTGGTTATTGTTTTGTGCGGTTTTAGGTTTCGCCACTTGAGGTGTCATTTTCCTGTTCGTGTATGGTTTTCTTCTATTAGGAAACAACTTGTGTACACCTCCCAGCTCTTTCACCACCTCTGTCAGGGATTTTTCTTCGAATAGGTGCGTCCCCGATGGCGGAATATCATGAAGAATATCCCGGAAAGCTTTATTGGGAGGTTTGTAGACCTCCCGCCTTTGTTTTATTACTTCTGCACGCCGACCACACACGTATTGTAGTAGAGCATCAGAATTCTTTCTAAATTCGGAATTTGCAGCTACACAATCTCGACCCACAATATTTTTAATGTCTGCTGGCAGACTCTCCAAAAGGTTTTGGAATATCATTCTCTGTTGGATAAGCCCATTCGTTATGGCTCCTAAGGTCCAAACCGTGCTTTACGGCCAGGGGCTCTGCCCGTGCAATTTTAGGCTCTTGTTCTGTGGTGGTTGGTGTAAAATCAAAAGCTTGTATTTGTATGTTCTTCTTCTGCCAAACTTGCAAGCTCTCTTTGCGCGTCAGCAATTTTTCTCCGTAGATCAGCCTCTTTGTCTTCTTGGGTGTCGGACCATTGGAGAGAATGTTCACTTTCTTGGACCTGGTCGTCCTTCTCTTCCCCAGACTGTGTACTGTCCGGAAGGGAGTCGTATGAGTTATTGAGGTCTTCTTCGCACGACTGGTGTATGTTCGGTGCCGCACTCCGCTGCTCTGACTGCATGCTAAGCATTTTGTTAAATAGCAACATTTGCTGATTCAGCACAGAAGCAAGTAAATGTTCGCTACTACCTTGTGCTGGTGCGGCTCGGGTTTATGAACGAATGGGTGAACTTGAGGTATTTGTATTGGATGAACGTTTTGCTTCGCCATGCACTTCAGTAGAACACTCAATTGTCCGTTTCGTACTCGTAGAAGGCACCCCTGATGTCGGACCAAAGCGCGAAGCCTCTCGTCTTTTTGCGAGTTTCGGTTTAAGCTCTCTTACGGTGTTCATAAAAACATCATAGGCTGGGGAATGTATCTTTTCCATTAAATTGTGCGGCGCGTACAGAAGAGCTCTCCCCAGTGGCCACTTTAAGATACGAGGGCGGGTCAATAAGTCCGTGACTTTTGGAATAAAACACAGATTTTTTGATAAATAAATCATTTTATTTTTCAACGTAGTCTCCCTTGAGCTCCATACACTTTGTCTTACGCTTCTCCAATTTTTTATCCCTTCCAAAAAATATGATTTGTCGAAGTCCTCAAAATAGGCCTTTGTTTGCGAGATGACTTCATCATTGGAGTCAAATCTTTTTCCACCAAGCCATTTCTTCAGGTTTGGGAACAAGAAGTAGTCACTCGGAGCCAAATCTGGAGAATAGGCCCGATGAGGGAGCAATTCATAGCCCAATTCATGGATTTTTGCCATGGCAACTGCACATGTGTGCACCCTTGCATTGTCTTGGTGGAAAAAAACTTTTTTCTTGGCCAAATGAGGTCGGTTTTTTTTCAAATCGTCATTGAATCGGTCCAATAAGTTGGCATAATATTCCCTATTGATTGTTCTTCCCTTTTGAAGGTAGTCAATGTGGATTATCCCGCGTGCATCCCAAAAAACAGTCGCCAAAAAACCCACCTTGGCCTTCTTTGGCGCCAATTCACCCTTAGAAACCCACTGTTTTGACTGTTGTTTGGTCTCTGGTGTGTTGTGATGGATCCATGTTTCGTCCACGGTTACAAAATGGCGCAAAAACTCCTCCATATTGCGATTAAACAACGCCAAACCTTCCTGTGAAGTTGTTACACGATTGCGTTTGTGGTCGACCGTGAGCAAACGCGGCACCCATCTTGCGGAAAGCTTTCTCATGCCCAAGTGATCATTCAAAATTGAAACCACTGAGCCATGCGAGATCCCTACGGCTTCCACAATCTCTTGCACTTTCAATCTTCGGTCGGCCAACACCATATCGTGAATTTTTTCGATTGTTTTGGGTGAAGAGACCTCAACTGGGCGTCCAGGACGTTCGGCATCTTCAGTGCTTGTACGGCCACTACGAAATTCAGTAAACCACTTTTTACCATTGAAATCGATGGTGCAGAGTCCCCATAGTATTTATCAAGCTT
Organism: Xestia c-nigrum; assembly: GCA_916618015.1. NCBI lineage: Eukaryota > Metazoa > Arthropoda > Insecta > Lepidoptera > Noctuidae > Xestia > Xestia c-nigrum. The sequence continues at coordinate 25,610,593 of OU745257.1, read as the reverse complement.
AGCCTTGGTCTCGGTAATGGTTTTTTTTCGCAAAAAATAATGCTTAATAAGTACACGAAATTCACTTTTTTCCATTTTTTCCTCAAATTACTGGGTAGTCTGATAAAGATAGCTGTCAAACACAAACTAACTGACGCAGCAAGTTCAAATTTTGACAGGAGTCAACTGACAGATGCCTGTTGACAGGAGTAGTGTTGCTTTTTCAGTTAACAGCTCAGAAATTCAAAAAGTCACGGACTTATTGACCCGCCCTCGTAGATGCTCTTATTGCCCTATATGACCGGTCCGACAAGGATGTTGAGGATGGTTTGAAGGCTCTCGAGCCTTAGATTTGCCATCCCTACAGTGGATCTAGCGAGCTAGTGGGGATGGCAAATCTAAGCTTTGCTTCTATTCCTGATGGAACTTGACTGCTCCCAAACAAATCCTCAAAGGTATAATTGTAGTCCTTCCAGTCCCTCCAATTCTTTGGGAAGTTCTCATCTAACGAAGCAATAACTGCAGATATACTTTCCTCGTCTTCTCCGCAAGGTATAGCAGCAAGAGCTCCCATTGAGGTTAGCTCTGCCATGGTTCTGGAAGTAAATGTTCTGATAAGACAATTTAGCTTTACCATGAGGATAGTGTTGCTTCTTGTGGGACAATAGTCGCCATACCAAAGAAATAATTACGCCTCAGTTGGCACGACAGTTGTCGTTTAAATCGGGGTGACAATGCGACAGTCGTCTCAAATGAGATGACGGTTCGAGACAACACGTCGCCCTGAGCTGACACTACCGTCGTCTCGACCGAGGCGACTGCCGTCCCAGCTCGGACGACGCTTGTCGTCTCAAGTTGAGGCGACATGTCGTACCGCCTGCAGCTCGAGTGTGAATCATACTTTTTCAAGTATGTTCACGAGTCTTACTTTATGACTCGTTCGTCGCTGGACCTCATGGCGCCGAGCGGTAGATAATCGACGTTGGGCTCAAAAGCGCCGAACGGATAATGCGTCCAAAAAAAAAAAAAACTTGCTTTGAGTTGAAAGTTTGTAGTCTTTCCTTGGAGTGAAACGTGTTGACTTCACGAATATCGAAAGCGTACTGAGGAAGATGGCCGCCGCGCGCTACCCGTTGCCCGTTGCCCGTGCGAGACAAGGACAGGTATAGTTGTGACATCATGAATTTACGTAGTTAAAGAGCGAGACAGGAGATATGTTGACGAATATTGGAAGGTTAAACTTAAATGTGGTTCAGGCGAAGGCTCGAACATCTAAATAAATGGAATAACTACATAGAGCCTGTGGATATAAACATTTTATTTTAAAACCCAAGTTCTACAGGGTGTAAACCACCTCATCACAAAGCCGCTAACCAAGCATTTTGTACATCAAACTAAGTAACTTTACGCAAAAATTATTGCTGGGAAACAACTTTTTTTTCTGAGGTTATAAATCATGTTTTGTGGTAGAACTTAATGTAACGCACTTAAAATATTATGCTGATGGATGGATTGAATAGTATGGGGGTCATGGAGGTGTTAAAAGTCAAAATCTACAAAAAAACTTGTATTTAGAAAAAAACTTGTCAAAAATTTGTAACTTTGACCCCCTATTTCTCCGTAACTAGAAGGTTCCCAGGTATGGTGTAGAACAAAAAAAATATCGCAATGATGGGGAGAACAAGTGCCTTTCGGCTTCGTGAAGAGGTGTTTTACACCCTTTATACCCAAGACATAAATAATAATGATAACTATAATGAAAGTGCTACTGGTCGATGAAGACGAGAATCAAGGGAGATCTACCGATATTCCTGAAGCCCAAATTCATCGATGTGTTTTTCCTGCCCGTCCTAAACAACGGAGTTCAGACCTACTCACTCAACTTATTGCAAAAGTTCGCCTTGGGGTCTGCCAAAGAGCAATGGACCGCAGAATTCTAGGTGTAAAGAGAACAGATACAATACGGAACACAAAAATATACGCTCAGAAACAAGAATTAAAAACACTGCCGCGCTCAATTAGGATCGGGCAGATCACGAGAGCCGCATATTTAAGGACCGCTGGGTGAATGTCTTAACACGATGGGTGTCTGAGGATAGACGGCGCTGCCAAGGCCGGCCTAGAAAGAGGTGGCGTGATGATCTGAACGCGAGTCACGAAGGCAATGTTTCAAGGTGGCGCAGGAGAAGAGCACCTGTAAGGCAGCAGTGGGATATTAAGGTTACTAAAAGAAAAGTCAGAGACATCTATGTATACAAAACAAATGCCTAACGTGTCCAGATCATCAGCCTGAGGATAGACGGCGCCGCCAAGGCCGGCCTAAAAAGAGGTGGCTCGGTCTGGATGCTGCGCTCCGTTGCTCTTCGGCAGACCTCAAGGCGGAAGTTAAGCAATTAGTTGAGTGACTAAGTCTGAGAACCGTTGTTTAGGACGGGCAGGAAAAACACAACGATGAGTTTGGGATTTGATTTGGATTTGACATTTTATTTTATTTTATTTTATTTTATACTGTTCGGGAAACTTACAGCTAACAAAAACAATGCTCTTAAATTATATGGATTCGAAGGCCATTTACAAGTTTCCGCAGATAAATATATTAAGCAAAAAACAAAAAGAAAAACAACAAAAGAAAGCGGTTGGTACAAAATACTTATTATAAGTTTTGATTCATACCAACATTATCGAATAATACAAACTAGAAAAATAAATTAATAAAGAAAAACAAACTAAACGCACAGACACAAATAAATACTTACTACAAACTAAATAACTACTTATCCATAAAAAAGCTTTTTACCAATATACGCTTAAGCTGAGAAACACTGGTGTTGAAAATGTCCAAATCATGTTCATTATTAAGGCTGTTAAAACTTATGCACGCACGGATCAGGAACGAATTCTGCCTGTACGCGGACTTGGAGTGAGGGATATGCAACAAAGTGGGTTTGCGAAAAGTTTTGCAATGCGTGACCAATCCCAAACCACCCAACAGCTCAGGGCAATCTATGATTCCATTCGCGATTTTAAATAAATATACCATATCTGCAATGCGTCTGCGCTCATGCAGAGGTAAAATATGGAATTTCTTGCATCGCGCTCCATAATTAGGAGTATATTTCCTAGTTTTGTACTGGAGGAAACGTAGGAACCGCTTTTGAATACCCTCAATTCTGTCAATATAAATATTATAACAAGGGTTCCACACTTGTGAGGCGTATTCCAAGTGGCTGCGGACAAAAGCGCAATACAGGATTTTATATGTTTTAACGTTTTTAAAATCAGATGACAACCTTAGTATGAATCCAAGTGCTTTAGACGCTTTATTGATAATACTTTCTATGTGAGCATCAAAAAGCAACTTAGAGTCAAACGTGACACCCAGGTCCCTAATAACACTTATCCTATTTATGCTAGTATCATGTAACTTATACTGGAACATGATTGCATGTGGTTTGCGTGTGTATGTACTAACAAAACATTTAGAAACATTAAGTTCGAGTTTATTAAGGAGACAATAATTTTGTAGTTCATCCAGATCCCGCTGTAAACTGAAACAGTCAGTAAGTTCTGATATAGGGCATAAAATTTTCATATCGTCAGCGTAAATAATTATTTTGGAACGGGTAAAGCACGAACCAATATCATTTATAAAAATAATGAAGAGTAAAGGCCCCAAAAGGGATCCTTGTGGTATTCCCGAAGGTATTTTAACAGTAACAGAACTGTATCCATTCAGCACAACTGTCTGACAGCGATTCTCAATATATGACTTAAACCATCTGAATAAATCACCTCTGATACCCATTGCAAGCAGCTTACGCAACAAAACACCGTGGTCTATACGGTCAAATGCCTTGCTATAATCAGTATACACAACATCCACTTGTGAGGGTTCCGCCATGTTAGAGGACAAGTAGTCGGAGCAGACTAGCAAATTTGACACAACTGACCTGTTTTTTAGGAAGCCATGCTGATGGTCATTAAGACATTGTTTAATGGCGTTATGAACTGAAGCGTATACATTTTTTTCAAAAACCTTCGCAAATAGACACAGTTTGGATATTGGCCTGTAGTTTTCTACATTGTCCTTAGGGCCTTTTTTATGGACGGGGGTAATAAAAGCTGTTTTCCAAACATGCGGCACCACTCCCTCATTAAGAGAACGACGAAATATTAAGGTAAGTGGTAAAGTTACTTTCTGCGCACCTAATTATGAGTATAGCAGGAACACCATCAGGCCCTGCAGATTTATTCACGTCAATAGCCCTCAATAGCTTCAGTACTTCAGTTTCGCAGACTTCAATAGAGTTTATATCAGAGGTAGATGTTTGATAAAGGCAGTGCATGTCACTATCCAACTGAGTTACATCGGGAGTAGTGTTCTGGAGAAAGTTAAACTCAAAAACCTCGCTAAACATGTTGCAAATCTCATCACCCTGTCCTGACGACCTCTGCCCATACTTCATAACTGATGGTAAAGTACAAGAAGACTTTTGCTTGCTCTTGACGAAAGACCAGAAAGCTTTAGGTGATTTAATAATATTATTTTCTATTGCCTCAAGGTAACTGTGGTACATTTCTTTTTCCAGTAATTTAGCACGATGTCGCAAAGTTAAAAAAGATTCATAGTCTGATAAGTTTCCATATTTCTTAAACTTGGAGTGATATTTAAATTTTTCTTTAAGAATTTTGATAAGAGGGGTTTTATACCAAGGGGGGTAATTAGACATAGACTGGACGGTTTTAGTTGGTATGAAAGTTTCACAAATTTTATTTAGTCTGACGTATAACAATGACAAGGCATCTTCCACTGACCCTTTAGCAAGATCACAGCGCCAGTCGAACGCCTCAAGTTCTTTTATTATTGAAGGAAAATCAGCTGATTGATAGATAAACTTTTTTCTTGGCTGCGATGGGAGCGCATGATACTCAACGAAATTTACCAAAATACTAAGGGCTATGTGGTGAGGGTCTTCAGGAACAAGAGGGTCAGAGCATTTATCAACAGTTAGGTGATTGTTACAAAAAATTAGGTCTAAGACTCGTTCATTAAGATTCTTATGACCGTTGAATTGGACCAGATCAAACGTGTTCAAGATGTCAAAAAAATCTGTCTGAACAGAACCGTGAATATTTTCTGGGCGAAAAGAGTATCCATCTTCAGTCAGTTGCCATGTTAAGTTTGGTAAATTAAAATCACCTAAGATAATGAAAGTGTCCGTTAAGTTATTCAATATAATGTCATTTAATTTTGTATAAAAATATGTGAGCTGTTCTGTCAGTGAATACCCTCTGTTTTGTTTGCAAAGATAAATAGTACAAATATGCAATTTATATGATATTACGGGTCTGGAACGCTTCAGAGTTAGAGTAACCCATAGGTCCTCCGCGGACGTGCGCCAGTCACAGCGCTCCTCCATGATTGCATTCATTCCTAATAGATCATACATATTACTCTATCGAAGAATTCAGCCAACCTGACGTCAGAATGGCTGACCACTTTATTTCTTTGATATCTTTCTTAACGCAAAGGTAGCAAATATTTCATTATAGGTAGTAAATAGTAGCAAATAGGTAGTAAACTGCACATGGTCTCATGAACATTTCTCGTTTATTTAAGCCATCCTGACGGTCACAGCTAGTTACTCAGTATTAAAGTAATTTTCTTATTAATGATCTCAACCGAAAAGGCGAAAGTACCCTCAACGTTGTCATACAACAACAAAGAACAGAACAGGGTAAAATAAACTTATACCTGGCCTGTGTACGAGTGAACACCACATGCCCTAAAATGTATAATATTCTTAACTTACCCGTTGAAGAAATGGAGAATACAACCTAGTATAACTAAATCAGTTCAAGTGACTTTCACCCTTCGAAAGGGTGATTGTGCCCCAGTGTACATGGAAAACAAACCACTGCCAAACAGTAACACAGTAAAATACCTGGGCCTACATCTCGACAGAAGGCTTACCTGGGCCAACCATATTAAGGCCAAGAAAAAGGCAGCTACCCTTGAAATGAAAAGTCTATCCTGGCTCTTAGGAAGACAATCAAAATTATCCATTAGCAACAAAATACTTGTATACAAAGCTACAGTTAAACCTATCTGGACTTACGGAATAGAACTCTGGGGATCAGCTAGTCATTCCAATATCGAAATTTTGCAAAGGTTCCAAAATGTAGCCCTAAGAACAATCGCAGTAGCACCTTGGTTTGTCAGAAACATAGAAATACACAACCACTTAAAGATACCAACAGTGAAAGAAGAAATATGCGAAAAAAGCAAAACCTACAAACAGAGACTGAGCAAACACAGCAATGTCTTAGCCAAGAACCTTCTGAACAGACAAGGGGATATTACCCGCCTAAAAAGATGGCAAATCCTAAACTTGGACCAGAGACAGTGAACATTTTAAGTTGTTACAGTACTGAACCACATACTGTGAAAGTTTAATGGAACATCACAAAATAATCTCAAACAAAGAATATATCTGACTAGCTTCTGCCAGCGGCTTCGCCCGCGTGAAGTTTCAAAATTGTCCCATGGGATCTTACTACCGGGATAAAAAGTATCCTATGTGTTAATCCAGGTTATAAACCATCTGTGTGCAAAATTTCATCCAAATCCGTTCAGTAGTTTTTTCGTGAAAGAGTAACAAACATACATCCATCCTCACAAACTTTCGCATTTATAATATTAGTAGGAAGGATTATGGCTAGATAGCCGATCGCAGATAATAGGAGAACGCAAAAAAAAAAAAAAAAAATTCTTAACTTACCCGTAACTAAAAATGTAATGGTTCATATTTTGTCATTTTTGTACTTTCTCGGGTTTTTAGGAAGTCAGTTGTAAAATTCATTCGGGAAGGAAGGTTTGCAACGAATGAAAAGCAAACAAACTCTACAATACAAGCTATTTATTATAATTATCATAATCTATTTACAAGACGACGGCGGCGGCCACGGAGGGCGCGGGGGCGCGGGCGCGCCCCCCCCAGCGCGCGTCAGAGTGCGGCCAGCGCACGTCCGTGCACCGGCGCGTGCGGCACGTGCGTGTGCGTGTGCGGCACGTGCGTGTGCGGCACGTGCGCGTGCAGGTGCGCCGGCGGCTCCGGCTCGTCCAGGTCCAGCGCCGCGTCGATCATCGTGGTGTCGTGCAGCAGGCGCAGGCGCGACGCGCTCAGGCCGGGCGGCGCGCGCGGTGTCGCGGCCAGCGCCAGCGCGGGCGGCGGCGACCGCGGCCGGCGCCGGCGCTCCGGCCGCGGCGACGGCGTGCGCTGCAGCGGCACGGGGTCCAGGTCCAGCGAGCGGTTCATGTAGGCGTGGCGCGCCGGCGACCCGCCCTCGAACAGGTTGGTGTAGCTGCCGCCGAGCGCGCCTGTAACCGAGAGAGCGACGGTCAGAGCGGGGCGCGAGGGCAGGAGGGGAGGCGGGGAGGGGAGGGCGGCGGCCTACCGTCGCGCACGGCGAGCTGCAGCGGCTGCACGGTGAGGGGCGCGGGCGCGGCGGCGGGCGCGGGCGCGGGTGCGGGCGGCGCCGCGCTCAGTGCTCGCACGAAGTTCGACGGCAGCTCGTCGTCGACCGTGAATACGCCGCGTCTGCGACACAAACAAGACATAAGAGCGATGGAGCGCCAGGAGCCGGAAGCGCTAGTACAGGCCGCAGAGCGTGCACGCACCGGTCGATGAGGCTGGGCGCCATGGGGCCGCAAAGGACGTGCCAGCAGTTGGCGCACGCGTTGCCGCGCGAGTACGGGTTCGGATTTGACACGCCGCGACGTGTCGAAAACGAGCCCTTGATCTGAAAACAATGAATACCGTCATCAGCAATGTGCGGGGCACGCCTTAGAGCGACGCACGACACGGTCGGGTCTCTCACTCACGTCCTCGTTGGTGGTCTGGTCGGTGGAGGCGAGGTAGGTGTGGAAGCCGGCCAGGCCCAGCACGGACCACACGGACAGGAAGCACACGGCCGCCACCACGGCGGACGCGGGCGTGGCGCGCAGAGCGGCCGCCAGCCCCGCGCCGCGCGCCAGCAGCGCCACGTGCGTCACGGCGCACGCGAACACGAACACGGCCAGGAACGACAGCGACACCACGAACGTGTAGAAGTAGCGGTAGTTGCGCTTGCCCACGCAGTTGCCCACCCAGGGGCAGTGGTGGTCGAAGCGGTCCACGCAGTTGTCGCACAGCGAGCAGTGCGAGGCGCGCGGCGGGCGGAACATCTTGCAGGTGAAGCAGTACTTGAGCTTGACGGGGCGGCCGCACACCAGCACCTCGCGCGCGCGGGGCGGCGGCCGGCCCGCCTCGCTGGCCTCCAGCGCCGCGGCCTCGGCCGGCGCGGCGCGCGGGATGATGCCCGGGTCCGACAGAGCCGTGCGCAGCAGCGCCGCCAGCGTCAGCGCACACAGCGCCGCGCCCGCCGCCGGCACCGCGGCCGACACGCGCACCGCCAGGAACGGGCAGTCGAAGGCGAAGTGTAGCGCGCACGTGCCGCAGATGAGCGCCAGCGTGAGCGCGAACACGCCGGAGCGCGGCGCCGTCATGAGCCGCCCGTCGCACCAGAACCGGTTGCGGCCCGCGAACACCTCCCACTTGCGCGTCACGCGCCGCGAGGCCATCGCCGCATCACCCCCCCCGCCGCACCCCACCCGCACCGCGCCCACTGCGCCCGCAGCCGCAGCGCCTACAACACCACCATATTACTGTCTACGACTCCATGCTCGCTCATTGCAATCTTGAATTTAATTTACAGTAATGGACGATTACTCATTGTATGAATCATGGCCACTTATCATTACATATTTTGATTGTCAGTGTCGCTGCTGCATGTAATCAGTAACTATCAGGAGCAGAGCTATTAACAATCAGCCAGCTGTTATCAATATATGAAATTGTCAAGGTCTCTACCTATCAACAATAAGGTTGTTGTACATAAAAGAATGCAAATAAAACATGTAAGATAATTTTTGAGAGGCTTTTGAATTTTGGGTGGCCTACCTTCGCCATTTTATGTTATTTTGAAAATATTAAGTAATTCTTCTTCTTAGCATCTTGATGGCAAATCTATCATGGGGTTTAGGTTTTCCGCACTTACTTGAAGTGGACCACTGTGCGCGTTGATGGCAAATTTTTATTAAATATTATGTTATGTTTGGCCCAAAATTCAGCAATATGTCCACTCTGCATGCTGATGCAGTCATTGTACAGTGGCAATAAATATAATTCACCAATAATACCAAATTAGTTTTCGAAATACAAACAATCTAAGTTGTACTGATGTAGAGGACATAACTTTGATAGATAAAAAAAGTAAAATGCCATAAGTTAGGCTGGGCAGTGTTCATACTTTTGACCCTTTTATTTGAGTAGTGGGAGTACCCACACCAAGCTGAGATCAGTACTGGGACCAGACGAGTTTGCATTCTGTAGACTAATTGCTTACGTGTTTGCACTACCTTTATAGGTGATCACTAATAGGTTGACGCCGTGTCTTTATAGACACGGTGAACCTATTGGTGATCACAGTAAAGATAAACAAGTTTATAAAAAATTACCTACCACCAACACGCAATGGTCCATTTCAAGGACTTAGTGCAGAAACCTAAACCCCCATGATAGATGATAGCCCTACCACCAAACACAGCATCACTAGGCAATGGCATAGAATTTAAATATATATTTTATTTCATTGTACCTGACAGGCAGTCAAGGCAATCAGACACTTATGTTTGCTAGGCTAACACCTAACTTACCCCAGCCACAATATGGCCAGAGAATGTTGATCTATGATGACACACATGCCTTGACAACCTTACCCCTACAGACATGTTATGTTCAACATTGAATGTTGAGGAAGGAAGGAAGCTCACAATGTAAAACACAAAATACCTATTACTATCACTGAAGTCTACAACTACACTGAAAAAGTTCTAAACTTAAAACACTTGATAGAGCCAGCTTTAACAGCCATGAAACCTGAATGTGCTGCCCTCATTTCGTTCAGCACGTCATAAAAGGTGATATATAACAATAATTATAATCTTGCATGTCGTCTTCGATGGGTGGAGTAACTGGCTCGGCATGTTCTGGCCGGTACGTAGTGGAGACATTGCTCAGCACTAAAAATAAACTCACCTCAATTACAATAACAGAAGATGTCCTGGAGATGACAAGCTGTCCATAATATTACAGTCCTTCAGATTGAAAAGATTGTTTTCAACTTCGATAGTATTCTTGTTTGATGTCAACACGAATTATGAATGAGCACTTTTTGCTTATAAACACCTTAATTCGAATATTGTGATCTTATTTCTAGATATTGGATTTAATTATCTTCCTTACTTGATAGTTTTAAGGAAATAAAAACTAAAACTTTCTTGTTTTATAAATGACAGATCATGACAGATGTATCACACTTTCCGTGCATTCCGAGATACGATATAATCACTCACAGCGCTCACAGCAATATTTTGCGTTCGTTTTTAAATTTCACGATTATGACAGCTAAGATCTGTCATTAGGTCATTTGACAGCGCTCACGGTGATATTTCTTTGGGGCATGGTCGGTGTTTAATTATAGTAATAGTTTAATTTACCGACCATGCCCCAAAGAAATATCACCTCCTGTAGCCCCATAATATGCGCGCATGACATTTTCATTCATGGACTGAGTCCATCGCATGCGCGACACATTTCCACTGGCAGCGGGGATCCTGCTCGAGGCCTGTTGGCCTCGAGGTCTCAAGCCCGTTGGTGGCCGTCCTCTTCCTCGTCGTCGTCCTCGTGATGGTGGTGGTGTCGACGGACTCGACGGCGGGGAGAAAAACTCGTCGCTCGAGTTCGACGCAACTGCAGCGACCGGTGACACGGTGCTCACGGGTGCGGCGCATCCCGGTGGCTGCGAGGTGGAGCTGAGCGACGAGCCCGGAGATGGTGGGTGTGTGTCTCGTAGTAATTTGGCCCGGTGTCTTGTTAACATGGTGACATTTTGACTGCTTATTTCGATGTGGTGTTAACTAGTTCCGTATTACTCCGGTCCATTTCATGATTTTTAGGATGTCCAGCTTGTTTAAGTCCTATTTCTTTTTCTGTTTATTGTGGATTTCTTAAATGTTTTTGCAGATTTTTCACATTCATTCCGTTTAGACAATGCTTAGCTAATTTAACCACTGGAATCTAGAGGTTATAAGAAAGAAATCCATGTAAGTTTCATTATTAAATGCTACAATTTTATGTGATGTGGCCTAATCGCCGAACAAGAAAAAATGTCACCTTTATATAGATTTGTTACAGCAGCAATCTAATTTATTTACTGTCACACTGTTTTGACTGCTTATCACGTGTAATCACCAGATGGGCGAGCGTGTCATGACGTCATGTGTGACGACTCAAGGAACATCGATATCGCGCTTATGATCGCGCTCACGGTTACTCGGAACGGGTTTATGGACGCTCATATCGTTTACAGTCTATCTCGGAACGCACTGTTTATCTGTGTTAAATGACAGCACAGAGTATATGTTATCACTACGTTTAAATGTTTAAATGACAGTCGTGGATTGCCACAGAAAATGAATACGGTAATCATTTTACATCTATTCTTGAACAGTAACACTAACCTTGCAATGACCATGAACAAGATTTGGAGTGCGGCATGGATATTTTGGCTACTAGCCGTAGTCTGAACTACAACTACATATAATACTTTAAAAGAGTTATTGTAGTTTGAACCTAGCGTATTCCCAAGCACAAAAGGCCTTTGTCGGAACCCTTAACAGGAAATTATTTAAAACACGTAACATTCACATTGAATTTTATTTAATGTTATTTCCAATATTAAAAGACGATTGAAATGTCTAAAGCAGTTGCTCAAAGTGCCACCTCCAGCTTGTAGACACACTACGGCTTTCTGAGCCACCTGGGTTGAAATAAGTTCAAACAACAAATAACTATTTTAAAGTATTAAACATACAGTTGTGAATTTTGTATTGTAGCTTAGCTCAAAATCTGTCGATCTATTAAAAAAAAATGAAAAAGTCATCTGGGGTGTTTTTGTAGTAGAGGTTTTCTTTTAGACAATAAAAAAGATTGACAATGAAGAAGAGGCGTTGATCAGACAAGGTACGTTACAGGGTATAAAAGCCAAAACGCTTGGAAAACACGTCCAACCTCTCAGGCATCCGCATTGAGAAGCCCGCCAAACTTGGCGAGCTTTCTCAGTGCCATCGCTGCCAGTTGTACGGCCACGCACAGAGGAATTGCGTCGGCAAGCCGCGTTGCGTCAAGTGCCTGGGTGACCACGGCACCACTGACTGCCCTCGCCCCAAAGATCGCACGCACACTGTGCACCGAAACCCCCAGCAGCGTTTTGTGCGGCATCCCCACTAGCCTTCACGCTTTACACCAGCGATATCCCTAAGAGTAGAGCAGCCCAGCTAGCCTTGTTCGCCGACGACACGGCCATCTACTACTCTGGTAGGAGTCCATCCAACATCTGCCGTATTCTCCAAAACTCCGCCAAAGCCTTAGGCGATTGGTTCCGGAAATGGAGAATTTAGGTCAACCCCGATAAGAGTCAGGCAGGCAGTACTGTTCTCTAGCCCCCGCGTAAGATTCCCCCCCTCCCCTAGTCCGATAACCATGTTCGGCAAGCCGATCCCCTGGGAGAAGCATGCCAGATACTTAGGAGTCATTCTCGATAGGCGGTTAAGATTCAGTGAGCACATCAAGACGGTACGTTCGCGGCTCCACTGCTTGCTGAATGCACGTAGCAAATTGTCACTCAAGTGCAAATTGCGCATTTACATCGCGTGCATTCGGCCCATCATGACGCACGCGTGCCCCGTGTTCGCGCACGCCAAACCCCATCTCCTTCATAGGATGCAGACCCTCCAAAACCGATTTTTACATAAGGCCACGGGAGCCCCATGGTACGTTAGGAATGAGCAACTTCATGTTGACCTCAAGATCCCCACCATCCAGCAGTGTATGAAGCGACTCAATGAGGGTTTTTTCGATAGGGCCGAAAAACACCCTAACCCGTTAGTCGTTTCAGCAGCTAGTTATGTCCCCTCCGCGATATCTAGGATCCGACGCCCAAGGTCCACCCTCTTCCAGCCCGATGACCCCATCACTCTCTTGCAGGAAAGTCGTAGGGAAACCAGCACTCTTAGAAATCACACAAGACGACACAAATACAAACCACGAATCCGGTCTCGCCGCCGAGACCTCCCAGTAATATCATTACTCCCCGACCCTTGCTCGACGAGCCAGCCCGTGACGCTGAGCATGTAACGATATTAAACTCCCCAAATAATAATCCGACCCAGCCTGTCCCTTGCTGCCCTCCTGATAATGACGCACTAAATCGAGGCCCGAACCCCACAGGGAGTGCCCTTAGTGATCGTCATTTAAATGTAAATATTTTTAGTTTGTAGCCCTGGCTGGGGGCCTTAAAGTAATTTTTGGCCACCCACAAGATAGTTCGGTTAAGTAGTCAAGCAACCTTATCGAGTTGCAACTACGAGCGGTCATTCCTAAAAAAAAAAAAACACACGTCACATACGCTCATTGACTGACGCTTTCGTTTGCTTATGCTTCTAAATATAATCATTAGGTCCAAGTAATATTATGTGACGTTATGTTACTTGCAGTAACGTGGTCAGACCAACGTCATCTATCCAGCGACTAGGGTTGAAAAAGAAAATCCCTCATTATAGTACCATCATAATAGAATAACAATTATTTATTTTGCTCTCTTACGTAATTCACACTTAGTGGCTGACGATGTTGGGTCCATTATACTCATGACTCTACCATCCTTTTGTTCAGCGATTCGTTCTGTGCCATTTCCGGGACTATTTACTCTATGGTGAGTCTTGAAATCCGTGACAATGCCTAGTGACATTTTACAATCATTGTACTTTGCATTCTGTGGTAAACGTAGTGATTATAATTATACTCTGTGTTTTGGTTCTGTGGTGTCAAAATTATGCCACATGACATTTGTCGGTTTGGCATTTTCTGATTTCCAGCTGTTGGTGTTGAGTTCATTGAGTTGTACGATTGTCACACGTAGCATCACAGTTGTAGTTACTCATGATCTCATGAAAATTACTCTAACAAAAAGTCGTGAAGATACATACAATTTTATACATAAACATGTCCTCGTTGACAGCTAATCAGACTATTAAATAACGCATTGTCGATTATGTGAAATGTATCAATGTTTTTCTGTAAATAAGTTAATTTGTAAATATTCATAAAAACAACATTTTTCCGGATGTCAACTCGTAATTCTGCTAGTATCATTATAAAAATGGATGCATTATGATCGTTGCAAGCCGATTATGAGGGTGTTTGGAAGTGGCGTTAGCTGGACGTCGTGATCACTCTGCGCTATGGGGTTAGACGGGTCACGGCGAGAATCACTGGTGGTGGTCGCGCTGTGCCTGGCGTGGTACGCCGCCAGTTCGGCCAGCAACGTGGTGGGCAAGTTGGTGCTCACGGACTTCCCGTACCCCGTGACGGTGACAATGGTGCAGCTGCTGAGCATCGTGCTGTGCAGCGCACCCGCCTTCGCGTTGTGCGGCGTGCGGCGCGCGCCTGATTTCCCGCGCCGCTACTACTGGCGCACACTTGTGCCGCTCGCCTTCGCCAAGTTCCTCACCACCATATGCTCACAAGTGTCCATTTGGAAAGTGCCCATCTCCTATGCTCACACAGGTTAACCTTTATATTTATGCTTTAAATAAAATGAGCAGTGGTAAAGGCCTTAACTTTCAAGTGCTTGTGGGTTCAACCCAAGATGCCATGCACTTTATTTGGTGCCATTATTTAAATACATAACATGCTGTTATCAAATCAATAAAGGGAAGCTTCATGAAGAATTCATGATTTATACCACTGGTTCCCAACCTGTGGTCCGCGGACCACTGGTGGTCCGCAGGAGCCTCGACTACGGTCCGCGAAAGATTAAAATGTTATTCATTAATTGAACCTATCAGAGGCAAAATTACTAAATGATTGCTAAATTTTTCAATCTCTCAAATTTTTCAAGCTCAATTCGATCGCTTTTGTCCAATTTTTGCATAGTGTGAGTTAAAGATTCACTCCCCTAGTTATAATCCTGTCGGTGTCCATGTTTATCTAGGACCATATGGTCCCTGTTAACAATAAACATACCAAAGTGGTCCCTGGCCTAAAAAAGGTTGGGAACCACTGATTTATACATTTTGTTTGAGTGATATCCACTTTACTGGGCCTGGGATGTGAATTGGATTACTACAAAGTTTAGTAATGGCATAGGGTGTGGGGTTTTGCAGTGAAGGCGACGACGCCGCTGTGGACGGCGGGGCTGGCGTGGCTGCTGTTCGGCGAGCGACAGACGCGTGGCGTGCAGCTAGCGCTGGTGGTGATCGCGCTGGGCGTGGGCGTGGCGTCGGCCACGGAGCTGCAGTTCGATGCACTGGGGCTGGGCGCGGCGCTGGCGGCGGCGGCACTGCTGAGCTTGCAGCACCTGTACTCCAAGCGCGTGCTGCGCGACACGGGCGTGCACCACCTGCGCCTGCTGCAGCTGCTGGGCCGCCTGGCGCTGGCGCTGTTCACGCCACTGTGGGCGTGGAACGACGGCGCGGCGCTGCTGGCGGGCGCGGCGCCGCGCGCGGGCTGGGCGGCCGGCGGCGCTCTGCTGGCGGCGGACGGAGCGCTGGCGTGGCTGCAGGCCGTGGCGGCCTTCAGTGTGCTGTCGCGGGTGTCGCCGCTGGCGTACGCCGTGGCGTCGGCGGCCAAGCGCGCGGCCGTGGTGGGCGCGTCGCTGCTGCTGCTGCACAACCCGGCGCCGCCGCTGAACCTGGCGGGCATGGCGCTGGCGGCGCTGGGTGTGCTGGCCTACAACCGCGCCAAGCTGCAAGCGCGCCGTCAGCCTGCGCTGCCCGTCTGACCCGACTCCGGCTCGATGGTATTGCTATCATCATTGCAAGGTGGAATTAGACACAAACAATTTCAGTTGGGCCACTTAAATAAGTGTTTGGAATATCAGTGCTTATCTTTATAAATTTAACATAAACTTCAAGAAAGACCTTAACCTAGAGTTTAATTTGATTAGTAGCTGCTTTTTTTAATCATCAGATTTATATACTTTATTCGAGAGCAAAATAATGTTATCATTGTTAAATAAAGTTCCACTCTGGCGATGGAAAAACCAGACCTAAATTATAATTTTATACCACGATGCATCTCTATAGATTGCATCATAAATAAATACATAATTGACTATCAAAATTTTTGTGTTAAAATATGAAAATATTTTTGATGTTGACATATAGTTTTGTTCTGTTGGATGCGTTAGTGAAGCATCGGCAGTGGAGACAATAAAATGCAGACGAACTAACCTTGCTAACGGTTGCGGATGCCTTGCCTGCTTAGCTAGATGAGGCGCAGCCCTATAACTACCGTCAGCGGCGGCTACTGATATTGTATATAATATCGTGAGGTTATAAAATAACCCCGATACTGAAAACATCGGGTGCTGATTTAAAGTAAGAATTTCATGTTCATATTTAGTTCTTCCAATCATTCATAAGTATTTTTTGACTTGTTACTAATACTTTTGTAACAAACACTGTACAAGTCATCAAAGTAATTTTCAGTATTGTAGCTAGCACAGAAATATTAAAAACAGGAGAAGTGGCAAGGGGGCGTGTCGGTGACCACGTGGAGCTGGCCGCGTCGCTCAGCTATTGACTTGTACTACTTGATTTATGTTTTCTTGTATTACTCCGACTGTATTATGTTTGCATTAAATACATTGCTCTTTTACAACCACTTTAGTCTGTCACTGAGTGACTGAACGAGCAATGTACACCTGACATAACGAAACATCATTAAGCCGTCTTGTCGCATGTTGCGTCCGCTGCTTCGGTCCGCCGTATTTGAGCGCGAGCTAGTGATGTGCTCGTGGACGTTTGACAAAGTCTGTCGACAAGAAAGTGGACTGTGAATTGTTATATTACTGTTTCACATTTTTTTTCAATTTGTTAACTCTTGTAATCCGGTTGGAAGGCCGATGTGGTTCTATGCTTAATTTTCTTTTTCTCTTTGGCAATTCAAAAGAGCCTGTAACTGGCCTAATTGAAATAAATGCTTTGATTTTGATTTTGAACTACGTGTAACTGTGTCATTTGATTTTTAATTGATTTAAAAGTATTTTTATTCATTGAATAATGTTTGTAGGTTTCATATTATTTATATTTACTTTATTTCCAAATCCTTTATAAAAATAATCGATATATTTATCGATAACTCTTCGATTTAGTCAAGCACTGTGTCGTATCCGCCCCCGTGTCCCGACAACACACAATGATAATTGTTTTAGTGTGAGTAAATTATACGGAAAAAGTACGCTGTAGTTTAACAAATAAGGTTTGTATTTAAATGACAGAGTTATCGATGGCGCGTGTGTGCACTTGTTCGTAGTATTGTTTTGACAGAGCTCTGTGTGCAATATTAGCGTTATGGAGGGGCAACTGTGGCTTCATCGGTTTTCTATACATTTTGAACTCCACGCCATATCTCCTTCTTTATTATATCTATGGTAGCTAGTGTTCAGCTTTGCCGTTTTGTTAAAAAAAAAATAACTTAGATATTTTTTTAACCCTTATTAAAACCGCTGGGAGCTATTACTTCCCACGTCTTAGATTGAAGTCAATCGTATTTTATTTTTATATGCATAAACCTAATGCAATGTAATATATATTATCTATGCAATCTTAACATTTCAGAGAACATTGTGATGTCATACTGGACACTGGGAGCTTCCCACCTTTCCAACTTTTTTACAAGAGAGAACAGACGACGGGATATATACTTCCCACCAAAAGGGTACTTCCCCCACTAACCCCTCTTTTGTGTGTATTTTTTAAATCTACGACCCAAAATTACCCAGGAATGTATCTTACTTTTTTGTTAACTCCACAGGCTCGCGTTTGAATAAGGGTTAAAATAAATGCCTATTTTATTTTGTTTCTTTTTTGTTTTATTTATTTTACTGAAGCGGAAAGACAATCACCACAGACACTGACAGACAATTATCCACTATAACCATGGTCTACTGGCAGAGATGTGACTTATCTTAGATACAAGTATCTGAAATACAGATACTAGATACCTACCGATCGTTTTCTCCAACTCTCTAAATTAACGCACACTCATAGTCTTTTATAATCAGAACATTAAATATTTACAAAAAAAATAAGGAAGTCGTATGTCTTAAACGCCGGCCCCATTTGGGGCCCGTACCGAGCAAGCGTAGGTTTGAGTGCTCGGCCCCGAACCGAACTTTATGGTTAATGAACAGCAGGGGACCAAGAATGGATCCCTGCGGTACGCCGTAGGTTAAAGTTTCGCAATTACATCACCAATCCGAACAATCTGCTGTCTATTTGAGAGTTCCTTATTTGAGCGCTCATTATAGAATTACTAATCAAAGTAGAGAATTCTCAGTTTTGATGTGTGATTAGAGTTTAGGTATGGCCACAAAATTAAAAAATAAATGCTCGAGTAAGTTTAATTCTCTATGGAGTGTTTAAAGAGTCTATGTAGCACTTTACACAATTTTTCGTTGTCCCGCACTAACATTGGTGATTAAAATTAAAATACCTCGGAACTTAAAACTAGGGTCAAATAATAAGGAAGAACACTTCCAAAAAAAAATCTTTACGATGAAATTCAGTCTGAAATAAAAGATGTGGTGTTTCAAAAATTAATTTTAATCTAAATTAGTCCTCTAGTCTGTCACCTTTCCAACAGTACCAAAGTATTGAAAAAGTAGCTAGTTTGAAAATAAAACAATTTCATAAAGGTTTATTGAAGCGAATTCTGCAAAGTATTTTTTTTGCAAAATGACTAGGTAGAACTTAATCGTTGTAGTCTTGTCGGCACGTTTTTTTGTTCCAAATGCAATGTTTTTACTCACTCAGTGAGTAAAACATCGTTTTATACACTGATATCGACGAGTAAAAGAGAGTTTCACTATTATCGATCAATAAAATGCCCTTTTTCGAGTGGCGATGGGAAAAAAGTATATAAAAATACGATTTGGTCGCTTGGAACCGGGTAGAAACGGGAGACCCGGTTCCAGCGACTCCTAGAACCGGGTATGCAAAATCTAAATCCGGACCCTGCCCTAGCAATGATGCGGCGGACGAACTCGCTTCAAGGGGATCAAGCATGGCAGCGGGACCTGAACCTTTTTTTTCGGATGGGAAATCATCAAATAACTTCTCCCACTCTGGGCGGAGCGGGAGGGAGTGTCAGACTTTTACTAACTAAAACCCATCCCCGTTCCTTCCTTGCCCTTTACGTTCCGGGGCCGCGGTTTCGAACAGTCCCGCAGCCCCGGAGCGGGACCTGAACCTAACGTACCACTCTCTTTCAGATACCTACGCACTCTGGAAAGGAAACGAACTAGTGAACAACACCAGAAGCCGTGGTTAGACCACGGCGAGTGTAGGCAGGTGAGGCGAAGGAAGCACTTTCTTCTATCGACGGCCGCTTCACCAACCCACGGTTGCGCACAGTTACAGCCGCCGTGCCACCTGCACCCCACGGTTCTTTTGATAGGAGGATCAAGGATCTCTTTGTTGTAGGAGTCACAGACAGTCCCCTGTGCCGTGCATGCAGCCCACGTGCTTCTGCACTACCCAGTGGTTGCAACATACAGGCAAAGTACTTCGCTAACCCAAGTAGGTACTCTCCGCAAGATTGTCTGCAACGTCAAGGCGCTGCTGGCCTTTTTCGGGGAGTTGGGGTGGACTATGGGCACAAATGTATGGACTCTGGTCCTGGACCCAATAGATATGAGTAGTATATCGTTAGAAAGGTATATTCTCATAGAGCACGAATAGGTATGGCGCTTGACCTGAAATGCTGTCCGATCGGAGTACGCGCACCTTGAATGTATTTCCATTTTTTTATTAAATCTCAAAGTATTTTTGATACATGATTCAAACTACTGAACCGATTTTAATGATTTAAGGTTTCTGCACACACCGGGCGCGGCGCGGCGGGACGGGACGGGGCGACGTGACACTGAGCAGTTGTAATGTACTAGATATTACGGACGACGCCACACAGAGCCGTCCCGCTCGACGCGACGGTAAACGTCGCGCCACGCCGCCGCCTCACCAAGCGGGAATACAAGTCAGAAGCGGCGGGGACGGAGCATGCATGTGATTTTGTATTGTTTTACAAAAATGGATGTTGAAAAATTTGTCGAATGTGTTCGTGCTCACGTATGTTTGTACGATTTGAGCCATAGGCAGTTCCGAACATCAGCCCGCTATGTCGACGGTCATAAATTCAGTTAGCGTAAGGGACAAAGTACAGGTTTTCAGTACGAGCAAAAAACAAAAAAAAAGTATGCACTATCTACCATAACTTTTTTCATTTTTAAAGCAATTTGTATGATGTCTTTGGCAAAAGAACTTGAAATAAGGCTCTCTTATGTCTGGTAATACTCAAAATAACTTTAATTGAATAGTTTCGGAGATAGTGTCCTTTACTCTTGCTTTAATATGAAAACTTGTCCCTTACACCCATACATAGTTTGTGTTAGTTGGGTCTTATGATATCGTAAGTGAATATAATACTACAAAGTCATGAAAAATATGCCGTAAGTAACATGTACCCAAATAGAAACACCCCAAAAGGGATGTAAATGTAGCAGATCGGAAAGTTTTTAAAGTTATATTATTATGGAATCAACTTTGATTACGAACAAAACAATAACTTTTAGTTTTGTTTAATACAATAGTCGAGAACTCGAGAACCAATGACATAACTCAAGACAATTACTTAGTAGCTATATCATGGCCTACTAGCTTAAAACTTTATAATTTTAATCATTTTGGTTTATTTTTGCATTTATCAAGTTCTGTGTTATTACTGAAATGGCGCTAGTGCACGCCGAAAATCCGGGGAGCCCCCTTTAAAGAAAAACAAATAACGAGTACTTACATTCCTAAGCTCGTTTTAAAAGAAAAGTTAATACTAGAAAAACCAATAATAAAGATATAATAATGAGATTCACTTAAATTAATCAATTTCACTGGTATCTTTATCTGTGTCTGGCAGAACATCTTTAATGTCGTCTGCTACTAGAAGATTGAAATATGCGTCGTGGAATCTCCGGGGAATTATATGTTTTTTTTCACATAAACGTTCTAATCAATCGATTTGGCTTTTGAAATACACAAACGGTTTTCATAAAGTCGGGGAAAATATAATACGGTTTTGCTTGACATCTCTGCGATCCTCGACTGGTCTTCTCATCTCTACCTCTTTTTCCCTTCCCTCTTCCTTTCTCTTTTCCAATCGTCTTTTGAAACCGCTCTGTCGAATAATATGTTTCCACGTCATCTTTCATAGAATAATATACTTCGATTATCTTCAAATCTTTCTTTCTTATAGTAACTGCTCGAATATCTCTCATCTTTTATATCCGTCAGTGTATTTTAGTGTTTCTTCAGTAATGGTATTCCAATTAAAATTCAGTGTGGTCAATTACGTTGACATTGATTCTATAAAAGTTGGCCATTGATCTGCGGACCTAAAATGGGCGTTTTAGCAGAACATAATATGAATCACGTTAAAAAATTAAAATTCTTAAAATGGACTTTATGATTATTATTTTTAGAATTTATTTTTTTTTGGCGTAAGGGGCTTTTTATTTTGAGTCATATGCCGTATGGGACTAAACGGAAACTTTGTAAACCTTAAAACAATTTTCTATTTTCCTATTAGTACTTACGTCAAAAGATTTTTTTTTTAAGCTTTTGTCAATTGTATTGTAAATTTCAGGGGTGTAGTAAAGGAATTATTTGAAGAGCTACAAGAATTTTAAGTATGCAGAAAGATAGAGGAGAAAAAACCAAGTATGATGGTGTATTAAAAAAAAATTGTCATATGTCCCTCACGCCAATTGAACTTATAACCGTCGATATAATTATTAAAGTTGGTGGGAGCAAGGTGCCGCATTAAATAAAAGAAACATGTAATAAATATATATAATTTATTTACATTAAACTATCAATTCGTAATCTCACACGTAACATGCCAGCAAGTATAAAAGTAGTCATCATTCTCACACACGGCACATTCACTCGACAGTCCAGTCTACAGCTCCTCGTGCTCGGCCGCCACTTCGTCGGCGTCGGCGTCGGCCTCGGCCTCGGCGTCCAGCTCCAGCGCGTCGGCGTCGTCGTCGTCCTGCGGCGCGGCGCCGGGCGGCACACCGAGCGACAGCTGCAGCATGTCCTCCACGGCCTCGGCGAAGTCCACCGCCTGTCCCTCCTGCAGTAAGTACCCGGAGCGGATGGCGGCGGTGCGGTACAAGGTCTCGGCCGCGCGGACGGTCTCGGGCGCGTCGGGCGCGTCGCGCACTCGGCGCAGTAGTTCGGCGATGAGCGGGTGGCGCGGGTTGATCTCCAGCATCTTCTTCTGCGTCAGGTGATGCTTGCGCTGCGCGTCGTCGGCCTGCGCACACACAGAGCGGTGAGGTGAGGGGGGTGTATAGTGTACTACAGTGTACAGTGTGTAGACAGACAGGTACGTACCTTCTGGTGCGCGTTGGACATGGCCAGGCGCTCCATGTTGCCGGTCCAGCCGAAGGCGGTGGCGGCGAGGGCGGCGGGAGAGCGGTCCAGGCGGCGCGACACGACGCAGCGCGTGACCCAGGTGGACAGCTTGTTGCCGAGCCACGTGGTCAGCGGCTCGAACTGCTTCTTGTACGCTTCCAGGCGCTCCTTCTGTTGATCGTCTGTGGAACACATGGGACGATGACACAAACTTTTGAACGCCTGAGTGGCCTAACGTCTGGTCGACATTGAGAATACGAGCATAGAGTTATATTTCCGTGCTAAGTAATAGACGTGCGTAAGTTGCCTTCTATGCGGCACGTAGAGGAGGTTATCTGTGGTGCGAGGACAGAACGGATACTTACTCTCTTCAAGGTCGAAGATCTCCTTGGCGATGTTCTGGAACTTCTTGCCGTCGTACTCCGGCAGCGACGACAGACAGTACTCGTCCACGGCCTCGGTGAGGTACAGTACCTCGTACCCGCGCCGCACCAGACGCTCCGCGAACGGAGACTTCTCGACCTGCACACACGAGGAGTGTGGGTACCGTGATACCGTCATACTGTACAGTACACAGTACAATCAGGGTTCCAAAATATCGGATATCTATATATATCATCTATAATATAAAATTGAATCGCAAAATGTGTTGGTAAGCGCATAACTCAACAACGCCTGGACCGATTTCACTAATTCTTTTTTTGTTGTGTTTGTTATTGTCAGGAGAAGGTTCTTATGAAAAAAACAATGTAATAGTAGGTAGGTAGGTAGGTAGGTAGGTAGGTAAGTAGGTAGTAGTAGGTAGGTAGCTTTTTGCCTCTTATGTGATGGGCAGACGAAGTTGCGTGGGTCAGCTAGTATATACAGGGTTATTTTTTGTTTATACTAAACCCGAAAAGGGGTCATTGTACTCATCATTTTGAACAACTTTTTCTATGGGACGAACCCTGAAATCGCGAAAAAAAAAATCAGCTGTTCCCTACATTTTGACGAGTTATGCGAACATAAATGTAGGGAACAGCAGATTTTTTTTTCGCGATTTCAGGGTTCGTCCCATAGAAAAAGTTGTTTAAAATGATGAGTACAATGACCCCTTTTCGGGTTTAGTATAAACAAAAAATAAGGTTGTATATAAAAAAAAATGAAACCCGTTTTCCGTTGTCACGACATAGCATGAAAACGGCTTGACCGATTTGGCTGATTCTTTTTTTGTTGTGTTTGTTATTGTCAGGAGAAGGTTCTTATGAAAAAAAAATGTAGTAGTAGGTAGGTAGTAGTAGGTAGGGAGTAGTAGGTAGGTAGTAGTAGTAGTAGGTAGCTTTTTCCCTCTTATGTGACGCAGACGAAGTTGCGTGGGTCAGCTAGTTTGTAATAAATATCAAAATAAAAAAAACCGAACTGTTTTATTCATTTAAAATCAGACTACGCACTTATGCCCGTTTTCACCGACATCCCCTAAGTTTATAGGACCCCCTAAACATAGATAGGGGACCGATAGGGGATGGTTTCTGTTTCACCACCATTTAAGTGTCACTTAAACGCTAAAAGGTCCCCTAAATGTAGGAGGTCGAAATTCCGGCCCATAAACCGGCACCTAAGTAAGTATTCTCCCAAAACACGAAGACGGATCCTGGTTTCATCGAACTTTTTATACATTTAGAAACTGTTCCTACAATATTCAACGCTATAAACGTAAAAACAGCCGCAGACCAGAAATATATCGGAAACGACCAAATTATGATGAAACTGACTTTTAAAAGAGATATAGGTTAAGTAAAACTTCAATGTTATATTTTTTGGAAAAGATTAAATTCGCCTGCCTTAGAATTTCTTGACGAAAAATAGGTGAGTGCATAACACATGCAAGTTTTTACATGCCCCATGCTCTTAAAATAAATTACACCTCGTGGTACTTTTTCGTGGTAACATGGTTTATTGTTGCCGATACTTTATCAATTTACCTACCTACCATTCACTTGTTAAGCAGGTAGGTACCTTATTACCTATTATTAATTGATGTTGTCTGTTCCTACAATGAAAACATTTTATTTTTTCAGAAATAATTCTATATCTCTATCAAATCAGTTATTGATAGCATTGAAGTTTTATGCTACGGGTAACCATTTGTTGGCCGTAGCAGACATGGGTGGCATCAGTGTGGCTACTTGAAGTCGAATAATAAAAAGAGTGTTTGCAGCAATTATAGTGGCTCTACGTCCGGAGTATATCAAGTTTATTGAAACCAGTGAGGAATACGTTAAAGTGAAGATGAGGTTGTATTATATTGCAAAGTTCCCCATGTCATTGGACGCATTGATTGTACATATGTATATGAAAATACAATAACCAGGTGAAAGCACAACACCTTAAACTAGTAAAATAATAAAAAAAAACAGTTTAAACATTATTACGGTTATTACAAAATAAAACATGAAGTAAAATTAAATTTACTATATTTTGTAAGGTGAAGATGATGCAGACCTCTTTAGAAATAAGAAGGGGTATGTCCATAAATCGAATTAACGATAGGTACGCGACGCTGAACGCACAACAAACATTTTCATATCTCACGACTATGAATGACTAAGAAATGACGTGTCAAAAACAAAATAAGTAATAGACCACAGATAATACGCAAGGTATACCTAATATATAATTGTTCAAGAAAATTTAAAATCTATGAAAATTTTAATGCAATCATAATGATATTGTTAATAGACCATGATTAATTAATAACTGTAGACATTTAGGTGTTTATATAAGAGATTTTAATAAAAAAAAACTGTCATGTTTCAAAGTATCGATAAATTCAAACACGAATCAGTCACCACTATCGAGAACAAAACGTCACTTAGTTATGAGTCCCTTAGCTAAGTGATGGAAATGGTGGTGAAACAAAAATTTATTTAGGGGCTAATTTAGGGGACCCTTTAAGCTAAGGGTTCCGTACGTAGGTGGTAGTATAGGGGATGTCGGTGAAAACGGGCATTAGAATCACGACTGATGCCATTAATGTCGGCAGAAGTGTTGCCATTTCTGCATTACACTATCATATGTTTTAACTTTACTCTTACACTCTACATTTGGGAAGTAGAAATACAGTAACAAATGCCAAAAATTACTTAACATGTAATGATCGAAGTTTCAGTCAGTTAGTAAATTAATTTGTAGTCCACCTGCTTCTTTTCTATACATCCAGTTATCTTGGAACCCCGGTCATTATAAACATTTTACAGCATTTTTGTATTGTTTGATATATGTATATCATAAAAAATCGTTTGATATAATATATCGGATACATTTCATGATATACAACCTTATTTTTTGTTTATACTAAACCCGAAAAGGGGTCATTGTACTCATCATTTTGAACAACTTTTTCTATGGGACGAACCCTGAAATCGCGAAAAAAAAATCAGCTGTTCCCTACATTTTGACGAGTTATGCGAACATAAATGTAGGGAACAGCTGATTTTTTGAAAAAAAATTGCTGGGAAACAACTTTCTTTTCTGAGGTTATAAATCATGTTTTGTGGTAGAACTCAATGTAACGCACTTAAAACATGGTGCTAAAGGGTGGATTGAATAGTGAGGGGATCGTAGAGGTGTTAAAAGTCCAAATCTTACAAAAAAAATGGTTGCCTGTAAAGTCGGTTTTACGGGCGAAGATTTTACGTGACAACGTCATAGTTGAGTGGGAGAGAGACGCAAGGCATTCGGCGGGCCTCTCTCTCGTTCGGTGACTCATCGTACCGTTACCGGGCGTTACACTTTTTCATAAGTGACTCCCAGCCGCAACCTAATTTAAGACGTTGTCACGTCAAAACTTGTATTTAAAAAAAAACTTTTTGTCAAAACGTTGTAATTTTGACCCCCCATATCTCCGTAACTAGAAGGTTCCCAGGTATGATGTAGAAAAAAAAATGATTGCAATGATGGGGAGAACAATTGCCTTTCGATTTCGCGAAGAGGTGTTTTACACCCTTTATAACACATTGAAATAACCCCCCCCCCCTTTGTAATATAACGTGTTTGACAATTTTACGGTGACATATATATTTTGAACAAAAAAACAAAACAAATAACAATAATAAGTAAACATTTTAACAGAATTTGCAGAGATAAACTCGGGAAGCGCCTCAACGTCAGGGCCCAATGGCGACTATGAACTGTATAACAGACAAGACGGCTGTCAAGTTGGTTATCCCACCAAACTCCAGATGTCGCTGTCGTCTATGTAAAATGACAGTGCTAAGTGTGCCCCAAGTATCGATTATGGAGGCAGAGATACTTCTGACGCATGCATTTGATAATATTACGGTTTCACTTCGATAGATTACAATCTACCGAAAAATAAAGCTTTATATTGTAAGCAGTATGTTCAGTTGACAATATTTCGAGAGTTTACAATCTCGCTAGAGAGATGATTGATTTGTGTTTACTGAGTACAGTACCTCGGCGCGGCTGGAGCCGGCGATGTAGTAGATGTGGTTCTGGTTGGGCTTCATGCGCTCCACGTAGTCCGCCAGGAACGTCGTGGAGTCTCCGCGCGACGACTGGAAGCGCAGCAGCTTGGCGAGGCGCGAGCGGTTGCTGGGGTCCTCGATGATGCCGAGCTTGATGCTGTACGAGTGTACCACACGGACGTGTTAGCGACTTCTATACCTTATAGCTATACGACGCCGACAAGCGACACTACCATTTTATAAATGAGACACGCAAAAACGGTTCAACAGATTTCTGTGAAAGAAGTTGGCCAAAAAAAACACAGAATCACCCCCGACGCAAAAACGACGGGGTGTTAAGTGTGACGTGTCTGTGTTTGTGTATCTGACTGTAGCATTGTCGCTCCTCAACGAATGAGCCGATTTTGATTTTGTTTTTTTCAACCGACTTCCAAAAAGAGGAGGTTCGCAATTCGACGTTATTAGGTAGATTTCCTTTTTTTTAACAAAAAAAATCTACCTATTGGTCTCTCACCTACGAGGGTATATATGTTTACGTATGTATATGGGTGACAAGCAAACTTTAGCCACACTCTCCAGGTCGCAATTATGAACCGATTGCTTTCAAACTTGGCTAAAAATTCGAGAAGGTCAAAACTTAGGCTATGTTCGTGAATGGGCGGAATTCGTCCATGGGGGGCGGTTTTTCTAAAAACAGTTTTTTGCCATAACTTTTTTCCTATGGTAATTTTTTAAACCGTTTTCAATTTTTATCATTTCGAGTAAGAATGCGGACCACTTTAAATTAATACTTTTTTGATGGAACCCCTAAATTGGGGAGGGGGTTGTAATTTCCAAAGTTTTTCCGAAAGAAAAAATCATATCTCCGAAACAGTAAACATTTTGAACGTCGCAAATATTTTTTTGGAAAGCAAATTGTTTACTCTACAATTGTTACTTTCAAAGTTTAGCGATAAAACTTATAGTTTTCGAAATAACATATTATAACTAAAAATTTGAGGGCGTTTCCATGCTAAACTCTTATGAGAGGATTTAAAAAGGGTAAACTTTCCATTACAGGACCACGATTTTGACATCATATTTTTTTATGTAGATTGTACACATAAGTAAAACTCTTTCAATAGTCACAATTAGAGGATGCAATCCAATATTCGAATTATTCGAATTTTCTTTGCAAATTTATATTCGAATAGTAAATAAAAATAAATTCGAATACTAGCAAAAATGTTACTTGTCCAAAGCCTATGTTGGTAGAACTTAAAAATTGTTGTTGACAACACTTCTAGACGGTATGACTTTGATGACGCTATTATGTTGAGTTACGGAAATTGTACGGGAGGTATCGTAGCAAGTTCAAGCAAGCGGCTGACGCATAATCCCCCCACAACTATGCAGCTGACGATTTCAGCCGGCGTACTATGAGTTATGACTGATTTTTAATATTTTTTTTACAACTTTCGTAACCTCCAAATCAACCAACCCACCGCTACTTGAGCAGCTGATGGTTGGTTCACTTATTGGTAATATAAGATCAACCTTCGATGACAATATCAGCCTGCTTACTATGACTTTTTTATTTGCAACGGTACCACCCGGACTAAAAGCATTGTTTATTTATTTGCAAAGCGGTGAATTTCGATATTTTGTTAGGAAGGTAAATCTGATTTAAGTTATTCTGAATTATTATTTATGAATTTGATTTATTAGTGTAATAAGTGCTTCAGAAAATGATATTGCAATATCTTATCTTATCTTTACGACACCTTTACATTTGTGATACTTTTGTTTTAATTATTACGAGTTGACTTTTTAATATGTTTAAGAATTTTATAATTGTTTTGATTAACATGTTTGTTCATGTATAATCGTGAGATTTATAAGAACATAAGTTTCCCACTATGTTAAATTACTTGCAAAGTTGCAGTGAATATGTCACCGTAAAATTCAAATACGTTATATTGTAATATCTCTGGCGATATTGTAAACTCTCGAATTATTGTCGAACGAACATATTGCTTACAATAAAACGCATTATTTTTCGTGAAATGCATGCGATGGTAGTCAACTCAAGGGTGTGGAGGGAAGGAGGGGTCCCCCTTGCCCAGTGGTACCACTCTCATGAAAAGATACTGTACCATTTCTGAGAAATACCGGTTAATATAACCTAACCTTAAAACACTTTATATTCCCCTAAAAAGCGTAGTCGACGGAGCCCCGCTTCACGGGGTTGTTACCGAGTGCAGGGTTTAAAGGAACCTAACTAACCTTACGGGATGGTGCCCCAAGTCCCGATTTTGGGGGCAGAGATACTTCCGTATGTTCAGTTGACAATAATTCGAGAGTTTACAATATCGCTAGAGAGAAACACGTTATATTGTAATATAACGTGTTTGACAATTGTACGGTTGTACATTGGAATGCATCACATTAGTCAATTTGAAAAAAAATTGGTTGCCTGTAAAGTCGGTATACGGGCGAAAGTTTTACGTGACAACGACTTTGAGTGGTAAAATAATTTTAATGTGAATATTCATTCGTATAGTAGGAAGAAGGATGAAATATGTCTGTCTCTCTCGCTCTTAGGCGGGCTAACCATGCCCGAGTGGAAGGGACGCGTGCCTCTCACTCGCTCTCATTGTGAGCGCATAACGTGAGCGGAGCGTAACGCAGTTTCTTGAAGTGTCACCCGGCAAACCAATTTATAAGACGTTGTCACGTCAAAAAAAAAATAGTTTTCATTGACAATTTTTTGTTTTTTAATAGACACTTGTGACATCTTTTGTTGATTATGTAAATAATTATTGCGCCAGGTTTACTTATCTACATGGAATTATAGTTCCTAAAGCAATAAAAGCTGTATTTTAAGTACTTTTTATGTTGTGGAAAATATTCGAATAGCACTAAAAAAATATTCGAATATTCGAAAACCAAAACTATCGAATTTTTGCAACCTCTAGTCACAATACACATTTTCAATAGTCGAACGCTCCAGCACCTTCTCCGAAATCTACCTCCTCCTGCGGCTTGCCGGAAGGATTTTTTATTTATTTATTTGGGTTTGTTACCTCAGAACGTTCGACTGGGTGAACCGATTTTGATGGTTCTTTTTTATTTGAAAGCTGGTGCTTCCCGTGTGGTCCCATTTCAATTTAGTTAAGACCTGACGCCGATCTTCGGAGATATAAATGGAACTCTTCAAAAATAGACGGCAAATTTGCAGTGATTGCTGCAATCGCTTGGTTGTTTATTATTTATACAACATCATGACTTAACATCACGCCTGTATGCTCTAAGTGGGTACGGAGAAGTGTATAATACCCCCAGATTTCGACAGTTAGATGTGTTAAGTCCCATTTATTGGGGATACGCCTGTTACCGTGACATGTATTGTTTTTTTTTTTTTTATTGGAAAAGATATACTTCAAGGGTAGTTTGATAAGAATTTGGTTAGGTTCTGATTATGGGATTCATGACAAAGGAACGGAACTCTTTTTAAACTCTTAGGAGCAAACTGTAGAACTTTTTAAGTAGGGATGCCTCGATAAGCCTTTTTGCCGATACGATACCGATACTCTCATGAAAATATCGGCAATACCGATACGCTTATTGAATTTAAATAGGAAGGTAGATTAAATAAAACACAATTAATTAATAGTTTTAGTACTTAATCAAAATTAAAATTTATAAGATTGTTATTTAAAAAACAAAGTATTCTTAAGTTTTGCGGGCAAAGGCGATTTCGCAAGTCTGTTTGAATAAGACCTGCCGGGCTAGCATGGGCAGGGGATAAAATTTTCTCCACCTGTCATTTCTACTGACTTGTCCCTTGTCAGTGGAAATAACCGGTGGAGAAAAGTTTTATCCCCTGCCCATGCTAGCCCGGCTGCGGTGGAAAAGCGGTAGTCTCTCAGATGCGACAGAACTCATTTGGAAACTAAAGTACTTCTGCGCTTTTTTTTCAAGATGGGTTATAAGACGTCATTTTTAAAGCGCGAAATTTGAAGTATCGTTGAATCTGCCATAAAAATATCGCCGATACCGATATATCGGCAAACCCGATGTATCGCCGGTATATCGGTATCGGTATCGGATGCATCCCTACTCTCAGTGATTTAAAAAAGAAGTAAAAACAAACAAGACGGCGGCGGCGCTGGCACGTTTTGAAGTTTGGGACTTTTTTCACTCGACTCTGTTTTGTTTTACCGATTTTTTAAGTCGAAACATTGACTTTGCCAATTTGTAGGTGATTTCAATGGCAATCGAGAAAAATAATGACATTGTGGGAATCCAAGATTCCAGACGCTGTGGCGGCCAGTTTGTGAAATGTTGGAATTTTCTATGTTTTCGTGTAGTTGGCAACATTTGACGGGTTCGAGTTGAACCAAGCGGTTGTGTTTCGTTGAGGAGTGTTGCGTGGTGCAAAAAAACCCCATTTTTAGGGTATTTTCCCAGATTTTCATCAAAACATGAAAAGTAGAATTAACGACATTTTGAAAGGAAATTTTACGTAACTGCCAAGAATGGGGTGCCTCATAAGACATTTGACCATTTTCATCACTTTCAACTAGCAACAAGGCGCTCGCGCTTTTTAGCAGCGAGCGACTACGCTCGCACAGGCGCGTGCGCGGGCGCTATACTAATAGTAGGTACAACACCGCTCGCCCGCGCACGCGCCTGTGCGACTCACATCGCTGTCGCCTACGTCATCATCATGTCAGCCGTGCGACTCACATCGCTGTCGCCTACGTCATCATCATGTCAGCCGTGCGACTCACATCTCTGTCGCCTACGTCATCATCATGTCAGCCGTGCGACTCACATCTCTGTCGCCTACGCGCTACGTCATCATCATGTCAGCCGTGCGACGTGCACAGTGTCCGATTTTAGTAATATTCGATTGAGTTATACCTATATAAGGTGTTAAAAAATTAACTGCAAGAAATTTGAGGAGTTGTTTGAAGTCACAAATAAAATATAATCACGAAAAAATTTTACCTAATTAACGATCCGTTTCAAAGATATGCAATTTTTTGACTGCGCACAAAATTATTGAATATGTGCACTTGACTGTACACCGTACAAGGCGCCGCCCGCGCGCGGGGTCGTTTACCCCTGCGATAGCGCTAATGCTACGGCCAGACTTGTAGGCGAAGATTCGTGTTCGCGTTGTCGCGATAAAAGTTCGTGTTCGCTCTATGACGAAGTGATTGGCCACACTTGGAAAAACCTTTCTACTGTCGCGATAATCTAGAACGTCGCGATAATTAATTTGCGGGAAAACATGGAAGAAGCGGTTGCGACTTGCGATGTATCACATGGCGGCTAACAATTATTTACTACATCTTTCCTTATCCTCTCATTATTCCAATCCGTGATTAAAAAGTTCAATCAAACACGTTCAAACCTCTCAGAGTATCGCAGTCAACTAGAGCGCGCGAAGTGTAGCCAACCACACGAACTTTGTCGCGACAAAACCCTTTGATGTGCGGCAATTTACCGACAGTGGCGCGAAGGGCTTTCGTATTCGCGAAGTTCATCGCGATAGGACGAATTCTTTGGCCAGACGTGTCGCGACAACGCAAATCTTCGCGTTATCGCGATAGTGTAGCCCCAGCATAACGAAAACTCTACAGCTGATTCTAAGTTTCCCATCACATTTTGCAGACTTTGGACTGGCAATTCATCGAATTACTTACAAATAACTTATTTTATTGACCATAATAATGAATTACTGTTTTTAAATTAAGCAAGTTCTTTAAGTTGGTATGTTTAAAAAGTTTGAATCAACCTATTTACAATAATTTAAAAGCTATTGACAAGAAGTCTTAATTTTTACCGTATTTACAAATGTGTATTACGTTCGTTTGCACTGCGATTAATGTGTCTATCACTTTTAACAATGTTGAATGCACTTATTATGCGGGTCTTTAATTCGTCACGTGTGCTCGCGTGTGGATTATCATTGAAGTAGTCCAACACTCAATCTTCAATGTCACCGGGTAACCGTGGCCGGCCGGCATCTGGTTGACGAGGACGGAACTGGCCATAGTCTAGCAAGCGCTGGTAGACCCCCAGGATGGTTTGGATAGCAGGCACTCGTCGTTGGTCACCTTACAGTTCACGGTAACTTTCACCGGTCATGATGTAGCACACTACCATGTCTAGATACTCCCGATTAGAAAACGTAAACGGCATTGTTCACACGAGGCTGCGCGGGCGCGCGTAAGTAGCGACAGAGAGCAGCACACCCTCCTCGCGCGACAGATATCGGACGACTAAACTAAACTGTGCGAGCGCAGCCCTGCGTACAGTGCACATCAAAATGTTTTAATAAATTGTTTTTTTTGAGTAAAAACTAAAAATGCTTGAAATTTTTTTTTTCTTTGGAATACGTTTGTTTATTGATACCGAGTACGTACACGAAATTCTTGCAGTTAATTTTTTGACACCTTATATAATGTCTTCGACCCAGATATCCAATATTTTTGCGATACGATGTATAGTTAAGGAGTTAAAAGGTCATTGAACTTTTGACTAACTAGCAGGTATGTGCTACTTCAAGCCCGAGTTCCAAGTGTTAAAAAGTTATATTCAAATAAATAAAGTAGTGGAATGTATACTTGACTTAACAAGCTAGCTGAATGTTTGTTTTTCTTTTTTAGCTAATTTATTTTTCAATTATATTAATTTATTTTTCAAACTTGTATTTTTCAAAGTATGACTGGTATTAGGATTTTTTCATGTGGAATGCCCCACCTCGTACTCACACTATTCGTTCACTCTCGCGTCTGTTCTTAGCACACATGCTTCTCTTGTTTTGTATGTAAAAAAAAACTCGCTCCGCTTAGCTGTTTCCACTAGAGCTGCGTTGAGCGAGGCGGGATAAATGATGCGATTCTATTGGTTTTTAGCAAACACATTCGACACACATCTTTGATGGAAATGCAGCGTCAGGATAGTTTTTATTCCGATACTATGATCCTGCCGTATGATCATCTAGTGTTGAATAATGAAAGGTTAGTAACGGTCGTGAACTAACTTGGTGGAGTACTCCTTCCAGAAGCCGTCGTACTCGGCGTCGGGGATCTTCTTCAGCATGTCCAGCACCTTGCGCACCAACTTCTTTTTAATGATCTTGATGAGCTTGTGCTGCTGCAGCGTCTCGCGGCTCACGTTCAGCGGCAGGTCGTCGCTGTCCACGATGCCCTGCACGGTCGGTCGGTGAGAGTGTGTCTACAGTAGTACACGTGCAGACGTACAGTACAGTACGGTACCTGGATGAAGGCGAGGTAGTTGGGCATGAGGTCGTTGAACTCGTCGGTGATGAAGACGCGTCGCACGTAGAGCTTGATGTGGTCGGTCTTGGTGCCGTAGCGGTTGAAGGAGTCTGCGGGCTGCACGCGCGGCACGAACAGTAGCGCCCGGAACGTCACCTCGCCCTCCGCCACGAAGTGCGCCCTGCGGAGATACCGGTACAGTACACTCTACAGTCTACACTCTACAGCCTACAGTACGCGAACATGTATGTGTGCACACACGTACTTGGCGAGCTGCGGCGACGTGTCCTTGGTGAGACTCTTGTAGAACTGCGTGTACTCGTCGTCGTTGACCTCGTTGGGCTTGCGCGTCCAGATGGGCTTGTTGTCGTTCATGAGCTCCCAGTCCCACACGGTCTTCTCTGTCTTCTTCGTCTCGCTCTTCTCCTCGGCGGCGTCCTCGACCTGCCGACAACGTTCGTTCATCGATCGTCTGTGTAACGAGCCGACCGTCGAGGTCGTGGTGACGAGACGCTCGGTGCGGACATACCTGCGCGTCGTCGTCGGCCTCGGCCTTGTCGTCGGCGTCGGCGTCCGCGTCGGGCTCCTCCACGGTCTCGGTGCGCGACGCCCACAGGTAGATGGGGAAGTTGATGAACTGCGAGTACTTCTTCACGAGGTTGCGGATGGTGTCGGGCTGCAGGTAGTCCGCGGCCTCCTCCTTCACGTGCAGCCTGCAACACGGGGCTGTTAGACACACACACGCACACACGTGTGAGCACACACACACACACACACACA
Source organism: Xestia c-nigrum (assembly GCA_916618015.1). Classification (NCBI taxonomy): domain Eukaryota; kingdom Metazoa; phylum Arthropoda; class Insecta; order Lepidoptera; family Noctuidae; genus Xestia; species Xestia c-nigrum. Next base: position 25,575,452 of record OU745257.1, on the reverse strand, counting down.
CACAGATACGTACGTGATGTGAGTCCCGCGACGCAGAGTGTCTCCGCGCGGATCCTCTGCGACGCTGAAGGAGTTGGCGTCGGACTCCCAGACGTGCTGCTTGTCGGCGTTATTCTTGGACACCACGGTGACCTTGTCGGCCACGAGGAAGGCGGAGTAGAAGCCCACGCCGAACTGGCCGATCATGTCGTTCATCTCGTGCGCCTCGCTCTGCAAGCGCGACACAGACGTGAGCTACGTACAGTACGGAGTGTGTGCGCAGTGCGTACGACGTACGAGACGTACCTTCTCCGCGTCCTGCATCTTGGAGAGGAACTCGGCGGTGCCGGACTTGGCGATGGTGCCGAGGTTGTTGATGAGCTCGTTGCGCGACATGCCGATGCCGGAGTCGATGATGTGCAGCAGTCGCTTGTCGGGCTCGGCCTTGATGCGGATGCTGAGGTCGGAGTTGCTCTCCAGCACATCGCGGTCCGTCAGCGACAGCAGCCGGATCTTGTCCAGCGCGTCCGAGCCGTTCGAGATCAGCTCTCGCAAGAAGATCTGAAACGACGCACACGTCACTGCTGTGTTAACTAATCATCTAAATATTTTGCGTATATTATGTCCACTTTTACGTCACCTACAACTTAACAAAAATTAAATTTACTATTTTATGCTTGCCTACCCCTAGTTTAAGTTATACTGTACTCAATGTCTTCAAATATTTTTTGGAACTAGTATGCTATGCAACCTTTTTTTTTTTTTTTTTTAAGGATGGGATATCATCAAATGACCCCCCCCCCACTCTGGGCGGAGCGGGAGGGAGTGTCAGACTAAAAACCATCCATGTTCCTTCCTCGCCTTTTACGTTCCGGGGCCGCGGTATCTCTTTCGAACAGGCCCGCAACCCCGGCAGGCTTCGGCCCTTGTGGGCCCCTCTCCTTTTGCTGACATCTCTTTGAGGCGCGCGTGGAACACGAACGCGCCGTCGACACGGCCTGTCGTCGTCGTTAGACGGCCGCACGGCTAGCTAGCCCATAGCCAGCCGTCCACAGGCCCGCATCTACGGTGGCCGGTAGCCACCACGTGGCCCCCGACGCCCGTTGCGTCTCCCGCGGCGGCCGGGAAGAGAGGATCTCTCCCTCTCTCGTTCCGCCACTTCCTTCGCTAGCATGACCGCTTCACAGAAGGAGGCGACGGCTTCCCATTCCGTCTCGCTCCGGACCATGGATTGAACCAGGGCCGGACGCGAGAGGTCGCCGCCGCCGATCGCCGCCACGAGGACTCGGCGGAGCTCCGCCCACGCAGGGCAGACTTCCACCGTGCGCTCCACCGTGTCCTCCGGTCGATCCTCGCAGTGGAGACACCCGGGCGTTTCCTTCCGCCTGATTCGGTGCAGGTACCTCCCGAAACATCCGTGTCCGGTGAGGACCTGCGTCAGGCGGAAGGTGAGGACGCCGTGGCGCCTCTCCAGCCACTCCTCAAAGAGGGGACTTACCGCCACTATCGTGGCGTGCCCATGCTATGCAACCTTAAGTACAGAGCAGCGCTGACCCAGTGGTGACGGCCCCGACTTACGAACAGTAAGTCATGGGTTCGAACCCAGGCAGGCGCATTACTTTGTTTGCGGAAGCGCGTACTGATGGTTTCAGTACAATTCTACGTAAGAATACTTCTATGATGCGCAGAGTGCGGGGGAGCGGCGATGACATTCTGAGGGTGATTAGTGGTAAGCCGTGCTGCACCATTATAGCGCATTGGGTACGTGTACATGTACATATACCCGGTGCGTCTGGTGAGTGCAGTATATTTATATGAATTCAATCTTGTTTTCCGTTTGTCACTAACATAGCTTATAAGTAGTGTGTATTACTAACATCATATGGATCAAGGTCTGACATAAAGTTTTTTTTTTTTTGTAATTTATTTCATCAACACTACTCTCACAAACGGTGAAGGAAAACATCGTGAGGAAACCGACATGTCCTAGAACTTAAAATTCGAAGACATGTGACATCTACCAAACCGCACTAGGCCCGCGTGGTAAATTATTGCCCATACGCAAAATACGCGCTTTGCCGTGGAGTTGCGGACACCAGCCCGTTGAACAATACAATACAACCTTAACTACAATTACAGAGAACAAGGAAAACTGTTCCATCATACTACACTCAATGCTTGTAAGAACGGGGAACTGAGTGAATCAGTTCAGCGTTAATCACGTGCTTATTTGTAACTAATGCTGAATTTACGCTACTTGGTCTCAATTTGGATACTCATATAAATTGGAAATCCCACAGACAAAAACCTAGATAAAAATTTCAAGATTTTCATATGCTCTACGTGAAATAAAGAAAACCACAAAGCTTTAAACAGCGCTCACCACCTACTATGCATATGTTTATGCATGGCTAAGCTACGGTGTTACCCTTTGGGGAAATAGCACAGAGGCACCCTTAAGCGTTATCCTTCAAAAAAAAAAATTGTTAGAATCCTGGCAAATATTGATCAAAACGACAGCTGCAAACCTCACTTCCAAAATTATAATATCTTAACACTCCCCAGTATATACATATTAGAAACCTGCAAACTTGTTCGTAAATATCAAGAGTTTTACACGTTCCACACTCCGACACAAATCAAGATTAAACGTTCCGCAATGTCGATTAAAAATACACTCAACCAGCCCCTATGTTATGTCTATAAAAATGTATAATAAACTACCCGAAATAATTAAAAAAGAAGAAAAATTAAACATTTTTATAAAAAAACTAAAACAATTTTTTTAAATGCTATTATAGCATAAACGAATATTTAAACGATAAAATATTATTTAACAATGTATACAAAATTATGTGTGTATGTAGGTATAAATAATTCTTATTATGGTATTATTGGATTTATTTTAGATAATATATATTATTCGACGACTCGAATGGCGTAGTGGTAGTGACGCTGCCTTACGTTCTTAGGGTCCTTTTTTGTGTCCTCTTTGTGTGATGAGCATTGACATTTGTTTCCGAGTCATGGATGTAATGCATAGTAAGTAGGTATTTACAAACAAAAAAGTATATATGTAATATATCAACTAGGTATCTAGTGTCCACGACACAAGTCTTGCTTAGTGTGGCACTAGGTGGCGGTGTGTGTTTATGTCCAGCGATTTTTTTTCTCTCCTACTACTTATATCTTTGTCTTTTGCTGTGTCCAACAGGGTCCATAATACATTTTTAATTTATCACCTAAGTACACATTGTGGAATGCAAATAAAGTTTGAGTATTGAGTATTGTGCCAGTTGTGGTTTAATTAGGCAAGTAAAGTTCATTTGAGTATGCAGTGGTGCTCACCTCTTTGTTCCTGTACAGCGAGTTGATGATGAGTTTCATCATGCGGTTGACTTCTGTCTGGAAGGTGTAGTTCTGCGCGTGCTCCTTGATCTCCCGCATCTGCGCGACGCTCAGCCCGTCCGGCGAGATGGCCTCCTCCTCTCGTAATACTGCTTCAGCATCTAACGAAAGACAATTCATTACTTTGGAGGTGCTGCATCGTGATAATATACTACATATTTTGCAACTTGAATCTGTACAAACAAAATAATAATAGACAGTTTGTAATTTCCAGAATTTGTACCCCACCAACGCCACCTGTCTGTCTGTTTGTTCCGGCTAATCTCCGAAATGGCTCGAACGAATTTAAGCTTAAATTATTTCAGAATAAGTATTAGTATAAAACCCTTGAAATTTTTCACAAATAAGTCTTAAGTACACTAGTTAGGGTCTCGTAGTCCTGATAAGGAACCCTTATAGTTTAGTCATGGCCGTCTGTCCGTCCTAAGCTGTAACGTCACAGGGAAGCTACCCTAAAATACTTTTACTTTTTAACCGACTTCTAAAAAAGGAGGAGGTTCTCAATTCGGATGTTTCTATTTTTTTTTTTTTTTTTTTTTTTTATGTTTGTTCGGGCATAACTCCGTCGCTTGCCAACCGATTTGGAAAATTCTTTTTTTGTTGGAAAGGGTATTCTTTCCAAATGGTCCCATAGCCACCAAATCAGGATCTGATGATGGAATCCTGGCGAAATCGAGGGAACTCTTCAAATTTTATATGAAAACGTGTTGCGATTTTGGTATTTTCTACAACAAGTGAAGCATTTGCGTTTGATAAGAACCATTCTACCACCAGATCTGATGATGAAGCCAAGAGTCACGGAACTCCATAATGAGACAATGTACCATAGTCGTGTTTGGGCTTGTTGTAATTGTAACGGTATGCACTTTCCATGTATCAAGTACATGTGAACCACTAAAAAGTTGAAAATAAAAACTTTTTTGCAAAAAATAAAACCGACTTCAAAAAAAACAAAAAAGTGAAAAATAACTTTAGCTTCTGAAGTCGGTGACAAAAAAACTAAAGCAATCGAACAAAGTCACCGACTTCAGAAGCTAAAGTTATTTTTCACTTTTTTGTTTTTTTAGCTTCCTTGTGACGTGGGAATGATTATTTTTTCGTCGCCTATCGCATCGTGTGGGGTATCGTTGATAAGTCTTTTAAAATGATTTAGGGGTCGCTAACATTATTTTTGGTTTTAATACTCCATTGACTAAATAATATTAAACTTTGTGTTTCGCTCGCTGACTGCTGATTAAATGACCCCCACTCTGGGCGGAGCGAGAGGGAGTGTCAGACTTTTACTGACTAAAACCCATCCATGTTCCTTCCTCGCCATTTACGTTCCAGGGCCACGGTATCTCTTTCGAACAGTCCCGCAGCCCCGGCAGGCTTCGGCCCTTGCCAAGGGGCCCCCCTTCCCATTATCTCTTTGAGGCGCACGTGTGACACAAACGCGCCGTCGACACGGCCTGTCGTCATAAGACGAAAGCTAAACTGCTGGCTTTGAAAAATAGTTAGCCAGAAAGACACTTACTCATTGCGGTCTCTATAGATTTAACATTTTCTCCCATCTAGCACTAAAATAACTTTGGTCCAGGCGCTTGTGGTTCACATTATCGACTATGCTGATGTTTGTTACTCTGATTTAACCCAAGAACTTCTTAACAAATTGGATCGTCTTCTGAACAACTGTAATCTCGTTGGGCATGGGATGTATTGGGATTCCTCGAGCGTCTCTAGTTCGAACCCAGGTAACGTTAGCTCGCTTTACAAAATATTTTTTAAATAGTCAAAGTAATTTTTTATCAAGTTTACGTGAAGAATATGATTCAGTGTTACGTGACTACAAAATAATATCAAGTCCTCAGGAAATAGTTGAAATTTTCTCGAATACTTTCGATAAAGCCGACCTTGTTGGGGAGCTCAATACTTATGAACAAGCTATAAACATTTTGAATGATAGCGTTAGTAGAGTTAGTGTAGAAATGACCTGCTAACCAGTGACTGCAGGGGAAATGAAAAAATTGTGAATGCAATGGCCAACAAAAAATCGGCTGGTCATGATGAAATCCCAATTTAAATATTTAAAAATCATTTTGACTTATTGGCAAAACCACTGGCACATTTTATCAATAAGTGACTGAACGAGAGTGTGTTCCCGGAACAACTTAAAATAGTAAGAGTTTTTCTAATTTATAAAAAGGGTGCAAATACGATCCCAATAACTATCGACCAATTTCTCTCTTGCCTATAATTTCTAAAATCATTGAGAAAATACTAAAAATAAGGCTTCTTAGACATGTAAATCGCAATAAAATTCTTAATTACAAACAATTTGGCTATCAAAAAAATGTGGGAACATATGATGCAGTGAGTAAGTTAATGGAAGAAGTAGTGAACGGAATTAATGAAAAATTAAAAGTCGTCGGGTTATTCCTTGACCTAAGTTCTGCTTTTGACACAGCAAATCACAAGTTACTACTAGCAAAAATGGAGCATTATGAAGTTGGCGGATCAGTTTTAAAGTTATTTAAATCTTACTTAGAAAATAGGAAACAATATTTAGAAATTAAAGTAGAACAAGAGAAATATGAGAAAACTAGCTGACCCGCGCAACTTCGTCTGCGAGTGAGGGTTAGTTTTTTTTAAATAAAAAGTATCCTATGTTACTTCAATGTAAAAATTGTTTATGAAATAAATGAAATGAAATCTTTTCGTTTTTGGCCTTCGTAAATACGATCAATCTCTTCTTACCGCTCTCAGCTTAAATGGCTGCCTATCAGACTCAGGAGGTCCCTCAGATCTCTCTGCTTACTTTTCACCACTATGAATGATCCATATCCTGAATACTTAAAACTTATTTTAAGGTGATGGGTAGTTCTCACAGTCGGAACCTTAAGAGCTTCCAAAAACCTAATCCTTCAAATTCCCTCTCACCGTACTGGTTTTATGTCCTCTTCTTATGCTATCTCCACTATAAAGTTTACGAATAGAACGTGCTACCCCCTGGCAGTAAAAAAGCCGAAAGCAAATTGGCTTTCAAAAGAGCAGTTCGGAAGTTTTATTTAAAGTCGGTCTAAATTGTTTACCATATAGCCTTTATTAGAGTTGTAATAATTATTATAAGGTTTCTCGTATTTCGGACTATTTGTATGTATTTTAACCATAAAGTTCGGTACGGGCCCCATTCGGGGCCGGGCACTGAAACCTACGCTGGCTCGGTACTGGCCCCGAATGGGGCCGGCGGTTAAGTCATACGACATCCTTATTTTTTATGTAAATATTTTTGATGTTCTGATTATGTAAGACTATGAGTGTGTGTTAATTAAGAGAGTTGGAGAAAAATATCATATGTTAGAGCCATACAAAGTTCTGTATTTAGCGCGCAACATTCTTAATTTACGCTAATAAAATCCAAATGCGTAAATACGTTCATCGCCATTTTGACGGCAGTGCTAGCCGACGCTAAAAATCATAAAAATTGGGGTTTTCGGGCATCCAAGCTCCATTATGTTGAGAAATAATAACTCGTCATTTAATTATGTGACGAATTCATCCATAGTTCAATTTTAATAAGCAGTGGTAATGATATATTTTTATATCCAAAGTCAAAGATTCGCGCCAATCTTGTTTGTTTACATTTTATTTTTCACATTTTAACACACAGACACGTTTAGATTCGACAACAGATATGACAAATATCATTTCAAATATTATAAACAACATGAGAATACCCAGATCTTAGCGTAATTTACTGATATAGGACCAATAACACGTAATATTCATTACCACTACTTAATTTTGTATTCGAAAATAGACGACCATTTTTTTTTCTTTTTTTTTTATATTTGTGATGTGTGAAAGCGATTATTCAAATCGATTCTTTTTTTGTAAAATTCGATTAACACGAGTAATTTATTTACGGAATTAAGCAAATCGATAGATGGAAAGTAAAACAATTTTGTTTATATTTATTATAACATTGTTAAAAAGCTTTAGTTAGGAAATCATAATAGTTTTCCGTACATTGTACCAATCCAACAATAAACAGCACAGATTGACCAGACTAAATTCGCGCCGATTTTTTTTCCTTACCAAAATTTAAATAAAGAATGCACTCGCTGTTCAAAATTACATTGTACTTCAATGTAGGTAATTTATTGTGATTTTTTTTTTCGTTTGTTGTCAGTGCGCCCGGGGAGGAAAGGTTATAATACTCGTATACTCTATGGCACTGATCTTGGCACTGATTTTTTAGGTGTGGTGAAAATTGGTTTGGTTCCTACCATGATAATTGTATTTAGTAAACAAAATGGGGAATAGTATGATTACTGTGTTCGGTTGGATTAGTTATTGGGATACACCATTTTATTTTCAAATACTTTTTTAACACCTTTTTCTATCGCATTGGTGGGCAAAGACCTTCCCATGACTTTCTAATTTTATTTATTTCTCGCCTTTTCCGAACACTATTTTTAATCGTCAATTTTCATTTAATTTTGAAAGAGAGGCCGAGGGGAGGAGCTCGTTGTTAAATAATAACGGCCGCCGTTTAGGACGCCTTGCTTGCCTAGGTTGGTCTGTGGATGGGTGACCCATTACATACCGAGTTTCCTCCGTGCCTCTGAAAGCACGTTAAGCAGTTGGTCCCGGCTGTCATTTGTAGTTCTTTGTCGTTACACGTACTCGTAGTATCATCACCTAGTACCAACTGGGTTGTGGAGGTCAGATAGGCCGTCGCTCCATGTAAAATACTGGTTTTCAGTTAGACTGGAAGTCGACCCCATAATAGATGGGAAAGGGCAAGGCAGATTATTAATTTTCATTTGATTTTGAATACTTAGATAAGCTTGGTTTAGTAACAACGGTTTTAGCATCCATAATATTTATTTATCATTAAATTTTTCCGATCCTTGGCGCACTATATCCAACCTTCAGACATACCGCCGTCAGCGAAGCTGTAAGAACCGCTCCGGCAAGGCTCCTGCAGAGCCCAACGTTAAACTACGCGCAGCGAAGCCGAACAACCCTGTGTACATCTCTCGCCTACACTACACCACGGAGGCTGAGGACATCGAGGAGTACGTGCGCCGAAAGTTAAAGTACACGCCAAGAGTACAACTACTGGAGTCGCACCGCAACGTCAATTTCAAGGCGTTTGTGGTGCGTATCCCAACGTGTATGCTCCATTTGGTGATGGATGAAAGTTTTTGGCCGCAGGATGTGGTGTTCCGTCGTTTCCGCGGACAGATTCCACAAGAACGCACAAAAGATCGTGCAAGTGAAGTGCATCGTGTACTAACATAGTTTTTAAGTTACTATATATACTAACAAAAAATGTTATTAGTATGTATATTTAGGTTAAGGTATTTATGTATGGGTCTTTGTTACCTGAAATATATGGTTTATTATTATTATTATTATTATTATAACAAAACAAAATTCACAATAAATGATTAAAGTAAATAAAAAATACTTTATAAATCTGAATGTATGTGTATAGTCACAATTACATTCCTAATTTAAATTTTGAATTTAAAAATCGACGCGAATTCAGCAAGAGGTTGGCCGTTCGTACGGTTGAAAATATTAATAATTCATTTTCAGATTTTGTCTTTGCTTAAACTGTGAAACCTCATATTTTGCCACACGGTGCTAGTTCGGCAACGGCGCGGTGTTTCTCCAAATTCTGCAATCCATAAGTTTTTAAAGGAAAGATTATCATCAAAATGTTGACTTGAAGCAAGAATTTCGTTATTTGTTTAGAGTTTAGAGAGTTCTGTGTTTATTAACTATTAATAAGTCAACCAAAAGCAACGAATAATTACTATTCGACATGATATTATTAAAAAAGTAGTATAAAAGGATTCATTTCAGAATTTAAATATAATGCTTTGAAATGATACCAAGGAGTTTTCATTGTGTCTCAAAACTTTTTTCCAAACTTAATTTTATTGCGAGTATCGATTAGGCTGAATGCAACATTTTAATCGTAATGATGAAACTCGGGTTTACGGTCAGCACTACGAAGTGATATGTCATGTGATAAGTTGGTTGCAACATTGTTTTTTTTAGTAATATTTGTCAAGACTTTGATCGTGTTTTTTTATGAAATTATGTATGAATAATGGCAAAAATAAGAACGCAGATAGAAGGTTACTGTTTTTATTTAGCTTTTTCCAGTTTATTTAGCGAACGAGAAGCTTGCCTGTGTACATTATTTCCAGCGCATCTACGTTACCTAGTTTTTGGAAGGGTGCAGTAATATGTGTTTTATAAATATTTGGCAATACACTGACGCCGTTTTACCGACCTTAACACGTTACTGGAGATATTTACCACAAAAGTATGGTATGAAACAGCTTCCTAGACATATTTTTCATAAAAAAATCGAATTCTAAAAGTTCACGAAAATTCTGTAAATTTTCGACAAATTCGCATCATCCCGCCGATTTAGCTGATGTGTCATGTGTCAAAATCTGGTCGTGCATAGTGGTTAATATATATTTTATTGTATATGCTTATTTACGAGGGCGGGTCAATAAGTCCGTGACTTTTTGAATTTCTGACCTCTTTACTGAAAAAGCAACACTACTCCTGCCAACAAGCATCTGTCAGTTGACTCCTGTCAAAATTTGAACTTGCTGCGTCAGTTAGTTTGTGTTTGACAGCTATCTTTATCAGACTACCCAGTAATTTGAGGAAAAAATGGAAAAAAAAGTGAATTTCGTGTGCTTATTAAGCATTATTTTTTGCGAAAAAAAAACCATTACCGAGACCAAGGCTAAGCTTGATAAATACTATGGGGACTCTGCACCATCGATTTCAATGGTAAAAAGTGGTTTACTGAATTTCGTTGTGGCCGTACAAGCACTGAAGGTGCCGAACGTCCTGGACGCCCAGTTGAGGTCTCTTCACCCGAAACAATCGAAAAAAATCACGATATGGTGTTGGCCGACCAAAGATTGAAAGTGCAAGAGATTGTGGAAGCCGTAGGGATCTCGCATGGCTCAGTAGTTTCAATTTTGAATGATCACTTGGGCATGAGAAAGCTTTTCGCAAGATGGGTGCCGCGTTTGCTCACAGTCGACCACAAACGCAATCGTGTAACAACTTCACAGGAAGGTTTGGCGTTGTTTAATCGCAATATGGAGGAGTTTTTGCGCCATTTTGTAACCGTGGACGAAACACGGATCCATCACAACACACCAGAGACCAAAGAACAGTCAAAACAGTGGGTTTCTAAGGGTGAATCGGCGCCAAAGAAGGCCAAGGTGGGTTTGTCAGCCAATAAAGTTATGGCAGCTGTTTTTGGGATGCACGCGAGATAATCCACATTGACTACCTTCAAAAGGGAAGAACAATCAATGGGGAATATTATGCCAACTTATTGGACCGATTCAATGACGATTTCAAAAAAACCGACCTCATTTGGCCAAGAAAAAAGTTGTTTTCCACCAAGACAATGCAAGGTTGCACACATGTGCAGCCATGGCAAAAATCCATGAATTGGGCTATGAATTGCTCCCTCATCCACCCTATTCTCCAGATTTGGCTCCGAGTGACTACTTCTTGTTCCCAAACCTGATGAAATGGCTTGGTGGAAAAAGATTTGACTCCAATGATGAAGTCATCTCGCAAACAAAGGCCTATTTTGAGGACCTCGACAAATCATATTTTTTGAAAGGGATAAAAAAATTGGAGAAGCGTTGGACAAAGTGTATAGAGCTCAAGGGAGACTACGTTGAAAAATAAAATGATTTATTTATCAAAAAATCTGTGTTTTATTCTAAAAATCACGGACTTATTGACACGCCCTCGTATGTATTCTATGTAGGTACCCATTTATGTGTGTTATTTTATTTTTGCAAAATGGTATGTTTATTTTTATTGTACTCTATCACAATGCTGTCTTATTTGACCCAATGGTTGACTAGTAGAGAATGCCTTGTGGCATAGTTCGCCTATATACCACTATGGTAGGTACATGAAGTTTAAAAGGCATTCAAAAATCTAGGTTTTATTTTGCGTGAAAACCGTGACTTCACTAATATGGCAGCAGTACAAGCACTTTACAATGCGTTGGTGCGAAGCAACTTAGAAACTAGTGCTATCATCTGGAATCCTTATGAAGCGAAGTATTCCCAGATGCTGGAAAAGATGCAGAACAAATTTACCCGTTACTAATACTGGAAGCAGTTTGGTGTCTACCCTTTCTACCCGCTTATGTATCCAACTCTTTGTTATTGGGATGGTTGGGTACTATAAGTTGGAAGTTAGGCGCAACCTCGCCCTTATAAAATATGTTTTTATGGTTTTTCGTGGTATGCTGAATAATCCACAAATATTGGAATCGTTGGGATTGCTCGTTCCAAACAGGAGGCTACGGTTGGGACCAAGGGAGGGGCTTTCCGGCAACCGGTACAAACCAGGGTTGTTGCGAATATCAGCATCAGCGGAACATCAGCATCAGCATCAGCATCCGCATTAATTGTTGCTGATGTTAGATGCTGATGTTCAAAGTTCGTGTCGCGACACGACTGGCGGCGGGCGGAGTTAATGGCACGTGCCGCTGTCGCTTCCGAGTTTTGGCCAATCAAAATACGTACATTTCTAAACAAATCGTCAATATTGCAAGCATGGCAAGCAAAGTGTATGCAGAGCGCATTGTGGTTGTGCGTGTTTATAATTTTTAAAGGATAATATTTTTGTGTTCACCAAAAATCTAAAGGTACATCTATGTATGCATTTCTAAAATATTGATCTTAAACCCGTTTAATTGTTTTACTATAATTAAACTACTCGGCCAACAAAATATGTAACATCAAACAAATTCCAAATTAACACCAAGATATAAAACTTTTTTATTGTAGTGCGCTGCAAATATTCTATTGTAACAATAACTATTTTATTCTTCCCCGAAAAATACTGATCGTGCACCAAATATTCCTGAATGTTACACAAAATATTTAGTATGCATCCTAGTACCGTATACCCATTTAAAACGGTTTTGTTCAACTTTGATGTTACTAAAATAATTATAATTGAAGAACAAATAATGCATTTCGTAAAACATTACTTCTAAGACTTAAATTTCATCATCATCATCATCATCTCAGGAACTTTAAAATGTATTTTTTATTAAAAATGGGTAAAACAGGCAATGTTTCGGTTTTTTTTTAATTTTTTACACTTTAATTACACTTTAAAGTTAAGAAAGTGGTGAAACAAGAAAAAAGAAAAAAAAATCTTTTTAAATACCCGGTGGGCCAGGGCCAAATAAATTAGGGCTCAGTAAGTAGCAGATGACCCCACCTATCCACCATTTTCGTATGTTCAACGTTCTGCCAAACACCCTGTATTAGTATGATACTGTTTCAGTTTTTTAATCCAATCAATAGTTTTTTTGTAAATCGATCGAAACCACTATTTCGCGCTATTTGGCCCGTAGTGGCTGACGTAACAACCACTTTGTAGTGCAAGCTGATTAGAACTTTATTCTAACAGCATTTCAAACGAAGTTTGAACCACTACAAATAGAGTTGCTAATTTAGCTCGTCTAAGCGCCTTAAGTTCGCACCAGTGATTCGCGCAGTTAGAATACTTAATGATGTCTCTCGGCATTTGGATATTTTTTCTTGCTCTTTGGCGGAATTCCCGAGGGTGACACTTAGCATGTTGTCTACTGTGTAAATTGTGCTTCTACCCAACCCCGTTAGTTGGGACTGAACAAATTAATTAGCTATAATTACTACTTGTAATGTTTGTGTTATTGAATAAATAAATAAATAAAAATCATCACGATAGTGCATTTTACAAACTTTAAAAACTCTCAACTCGGTAACTCTTTATCAGTTTAGCAGTAAAAGTCGTTGACCTACACCCGCGATTCTGATGTATAATCTAAAGTCAAAGTATTTATTAGTGTGCTTTTTGGTGATACAATCGGTCTTATAGTTAGGTTATAGTAACTCAAAAAACTACCCATTAAGGCATACACTGTTTCACAATATAAGAATTTAAAATTTATATCACATAGATACAAATTGAATAGAAAAATATAAAAAAATCCACATCTAAAAAACATTTTTTTTTTATAATAATAAAATCTATAGATGAATCATAATAGATGTACCGTATACAGTTATACATAAACTCGAAAGTATCGTTCTGCAGGCCTTAGCGACGGCGTTAGATGCGCGTCTATGGGAGCATTGCATTAAGTCTGCGTAGCAACTCGATGTATCGATCCAACGGGACATTCGACGGTGTACGGTACGGTAGGCGAAGGTGCAGCTATCAGGCATGGCGACGGAGGGCACCGAGAGCCTAGGGGGTCAGGGGGGTCAGGGGGGTCAGGGCGGTCAGGGCGGTGAAGGCGCACCCGACGCGCCGAGCTCGCTGCACGCGCGCTCCTTCAAGCTGCGCTTTGCGTCACAGCGCGAGCAAGGGCGCTCCTACGTGTCGCTCGTGAAGCCCCTCGGCCTGCGTAAGTATCGGTCCCCGAGCTCGTGTGACGCTGTGACGTGTATGTATGTATGTGTGTGTGTGTCGCAGCCGCTACGGTGACGGGCAAGTTCTACGTGCGCGAGCAGGCGGGCGCGGCGGACGAGGCGGCCACGCGGCGCGCGCTGCAGCGCATCGACGACATGTTCGAGCGCGGCCCGCGCGACAAGTACGACGCGCCGCTCACTAGCGCGCAAGTGTTCGTCCATGTTTCACACTATATTCAATAACCGTTGATTATTTTACATGTTCCCTATTCTAGCATTCCTGTTATCTGGCAGTCCACTGGTGCATGTGTGTGCAGGGTGGGCTGGTGGGCGGCGCGCCAGGCGCCGGCCCCGCGCTCGGACCAGCGCCTGCAGCACCACGTGCGCGACTCGGCGTGGCTGAAGGCGCGCCTGTGCGTGCTGGCCGCTGACGAGAAGCTCAAGAACCGATAACTACGATGTACTGATGAGGCGACATTACAAAAAGTCCACATTGTGTGCTATATCAAGTTTAATATCAAAATATATAAACCTTTCAGAAAAAATGCTTATTCTTAAGGAGGAAATGATGGTAAATGTGTACTCAATTTTGCATAGACATTTTTTCATTTAAGTGACTAAATCAACATGGCGACGAGGTTACTATGTATGCCACTTCAGTGATATGCCCTTTAGGGTTAAGACTAACTATGAGCGACTTTCTAGTCCTGAGAAGCTAAGGTACTACATTAGGTAGGTACCCAAGATAGGATTCTACGAAAATAAACCCGACCCCAATAGGATACAGTGAGGTTTTGGAAGTCAAAAAAACCGGCCAAGTGCGTGTCGGGCCACGGGCAGTGTAGGGTTCCTTAGTAGCCGGTTATCTTATCAGTATCACAAAATAAAGAAAGATTCTGCTGTTCTTGCTGATTTTGAATTTGATACAAAAACACCAAAGTTTAACGACTATTACTGCTAAACTATTAAAGTTATCTTAACCACTATAACTTTCCTATACAGTTTATGAAATGCAATATCATCATGTTTTTCCATATTATTCAAGCCAGCACTTTAGGGAGGGGGGGGGGGGACATTTACTAAATTAAAATAGTATTAGCAACCCAGTCATTTTAAAAGACCTGCTCAACAATACTCCACACAATGAGGTAGACTATTTAAAAAAAATTCAAAAAGCAAAGGAAGCAAAAATATTTTACACTTTATTCTACCACTTTGTAGGCGTAACTGATATACACACCCCCACAAAATTACAGCTTTCTAGTACTAACTCTTACCAAAACTAATTAACTTTTCCCTTGGCAAAACCTCGAACAAATAGACAGACGAAACTATAAGGGTTCCTTGTGAGGACTATGGAATCCTAAAAACTGGCCAAGGGCGAGTCGGATAAAGTCGGATGAACTGTACTTTCCTAACTTAAGTTTTATAATTTAGGAGATATGTCAATTTTTATACTTTCAATGAGATTTTTTTTTAAATTGACATTGGTTATTAAAATATTTATTTATTTATTAACACTTCAAGCAGAAAAGTACAAAGGCGGACTTAATGCCATATGCATTTTCTACCAGTCAACCAGTAAAATACCTCTGAACTTCCCTGAAACTAGGGCCAAAAAACGAAATAGTACACTTAAAAAAATATATAAAAAAAGATCTTTACAATCAAATTCAACCTGAAATAAATAAAAAAGCTATGATGTTCCAATAATTAATTTTAATCAAAGTTAATTCTCTAGTTTGTCACCTTTCCAACAGTACCAAATTTGCGTTCAAAATGTTGCTAGTTTCAACAGCAAGTAATAAGTTTGTAATAGTTAAATCGCTTTTTTTTGTTATTAGACTACATATTTACGGTTTTCAGATAAGTAAGAAATTGCTTCTCGTCAAATTTCGTGACTCTAGGACAACGGTTTTTGACCCAAAATCTATAAGGTACTTCCGGTTGACCTAGTATCGCCAATTTTCGTTAAAAGGAAAGTTTTACAACACAAGTAAAGGAAAAATTCTAAAAATATAATGTGAAAAATAAAGGAAAAAACCGTCAATTTCAGTTCAAGACCTGTCAATGGACACAATATTGGCCTGAAAATAATTGTTTATTTTTTATGGTTCCATTTGCCAATGGAAGCCTAAAAACTGAAATCGAAATGGATCAAGCACTATAACTTAATAGTAAAACACAATTTTGCTTACACAAAACATAGTTACCTACCAGCATTGGGCAGAGTCCAAACTGCCAGAGGTCACGGTCAGAGCTGTAGGCTGAGAGACCTGACACATGTATCACTTATTGACCTTCAATCTGCTTGAAAGTCTGATCTGAATGTACACTTTGCTTGCCATTAAAAAGCATGTTTGATTGCAAGTGAGTAGGTAGTATGATTATTTATGTTTTTTGTTTAAAACATCTAAAGGATGTAAAAAACCTCTTAACTAAAACGAGAACCTCATATTCTGCCATCATTGGGATAATTTTTTACTTCTAGACAATAATTCGGAAACCACAGGTTCTGGAGAATTAAAGGTCAGTGTCAATTTTTTTTACCAGACGAACAATCAAAATTTTAAAATCATTGGTGTGCCTGCCAAAACCGTTATGTGCATTTTTTTTATTTTATAGATGTCCTTGAAACCGAATTGCACATCGATTACAAAAACAAATAATACAAATATGTGTTATTATTATTATTATTATTAAACGTTTATTTCAGACAAATGTCCATAGCATAACATAAACAAAATTAAAATAAATATAAAAATCACAATACAATAACATTGAAATTATAACATATTACACAATTATTAATAATTAAATTAAATTAAATTATCAAATTATAAAAAAATAATAATAATATAAAAATGAAATACAACATAAATACAAGTCAAATAAATACACACAAAAAAAATAAAAAGAAGAATAAAAACAACAATCAATCGGCGAGCCAGACACGTCACCTCACCTACATCCCTGTAAGGAGCAGTTAGCAAACAACATCTAACGCCCCAACATGATGTTCATCCATCTCATTTGGATTGGGCAATCCGCACGTGACGCAATCATCTTCAGGATACCGTTACTGCTGCCTCTCACGCGCTTAAAAATAGACGCAACCTTCTTGCGGATAATCGCATGAAAGCCGTCAGTGCGCGCCTCCGCAAACATTGCGGATGCACTGCAGTAACGAGGCAGCCGCAACAACATCCTGAATATGTTGTTGTACTGCACTCTAAGGACATTGGCGGCCCGCCGGGTATGACTCACCCATAGGCTGCTCGAGTAGAAGGATTGGCAGTATGCCTTAAACAGAATGATCTTCACTTCTACCGAACAACGGGCAAATCTACGAGCAAGCATATTACCTCGTACCGCCAATGCCCTTCGTTCCCTTTCCAAATCGGCATCATCAGACATGTCCTCATTGACAATGTGCCCCAAGTACTTGAAGCTAGTCACCACCCTCAGAGCAACTCCGTTTATCATAATAGGCGGAACACGGACCGGTGCGTTTTTAGTACTCTTAAATATCAGAACTTCGCACTTAGAGGAGTTATATCTCAGTCCATGCTCCGCCGCATATGCCTCACATATAGCTACTAATTTTCTGATCGCACCCACCGACGGCCCCAGCAATACCATGTCGTCCGCGTAACTAATGTTGTTCACACTTACGTCATCTATGTGACAGCCCGTATGCGTATTGCTGAGCTCGCCGATTAGGTCGTTCACGTACAGGTTAAACAACAGAGGAGAGGTCAGTCCCCCCTGCCGCACACCACACTCCATGCCATACGCGTCCGACAAGGTTCCCGCCCATCTCACCTGGTTCCTTTGAGAGCCATACCAGCCTTTCAGTAAGGCTGTAACCTCCGCCGGTACACCCGCCCTATCCAACTTGCACCACAGCTTGTCATATTGAACTGTGTCAAAAGCTTTTGACAAATCTAGGAAGCACGCGTATACCGGCGTTCCCCTATCAGTATAGTACCTGACAGCCTGCTTAAGACATACGATCGCACTCTCAGTGGAAAGCCCAGCTCGGAAACCGAACTGGGCGTCATGTAGACTAATATGTTTATGTAGAATGTTATTAAGCAGACTGTCAAGCACCTTAGCAATTATGGTTGCCAGTGATATGGGCCGATAGTTATTTTTATCGGAGATATCCCCCGTCTTATCTTTTACTATCGGAACGACAATGGTTTTAGTCAACTCCTCAGGTAAATATCCATGACACAAACACAAATTATAAAACATGGAGAGTATGCGCGGCAAATGAACCCCAGCATATTTAAGATGTTCGATACTGAGGCCGTCATACCCCGGAGACTTGCGTCTACTCATGTCTCTGATAACTTTACGAACCTCTTTGGCCGTAAAACGAACCGATCTTTGATGGTTGAGAGCCTCAGTACCTACAGGTTGATGTGACATACCAACAATAGGCCGCGGTCCCCCCCTGAAGTGGTCACTGAAGTGGTTAGCAATCATACTGTGATCACAAATGCCATTTACACTCACAGGCAGGCCAGGCTTACTACTCATTTTGCCCGTTAGCTTCCAAAACTGTTTGAAATCTCTTTTAGCATGATTTGCAGCAAGGATATCCATTTTAATTTGCTCTTGTCTATCTTGACACCACTTGAGCTTTTTTTTAAATGATTTCCTGCTATCACACATTTCTTCATATGATGGTCCACTTAGAGGTTTCCCATCTTTAACCCAAGCGCAAAATTTCAGCCTGGCCTCCCTATGGAAACCGTCTACATGCTTATTCCACCCAGCAATGTAACCCCCCCTCCTCCGCTGCTCCACCCGACTGTGCGTAGCCGATGCAGCTTCCGACAAGATGGCAACCAACCTCAAGTACAAGTTCCGTAGTAATTCCCTATGTTCTAAATCAGAACAAAGCCCATCGCAACACAGAGAAAACTCGGCTGGAAAATCAATTCCCCTTAACTGTGAATGACATATTTCATGATAGCGCCGTATTTGGTCAGGCGTACGCTCACCCCATAACACAGTATTATGGCCTAGTGCACTTCCCACATTCTCCTTACATACTAACTGCTGCCAATCACACTCCAGTACAAGTGGGAAGTGGTCGGACCACTGCACGTCATAGTCGACCCAAACACTACTAACCGCTGGCAGCGCGGCACCAGTTACGATACAATGATCCAACCATCTCGCACAACCATGGACTTCGCTAACAAAGGTATACGTATCTGACTCACCCAATTTCGTCATGTCCACACAAGTCCACCGCTGGTCTTTACAAAATTCCAATAAATGGTCACAAAAAAGCTCATTAGGATGAGCATTAAAATCACCTAATATATACACAGTAGGAGTATCATTATGCTCCTCAATTATGGAACTCACTTTGCTCAAACATTGAGTAAACTCTGTTAAATTGGCTAAGCAGTCAGTGGGCATGTATATACTAAAAACTATCACAGATTTGTCTCTTAAATCAATTTTCACAGCCGCTAAACGGACATCATCACAATTTATGACACTAACCGATCTAAACACTGTATTTCTCCATAAAATGGCAACTCCTCCATACGGCCTGCCTTTAAGCAAACCAGCCGAGGTGTCCACAGCTGAAGTCCCCGTGCCACTGAACTCTTCATTAACCATGTTCAGTATTGGTAAATCATGAGGCATTAACCAAGTCTCCTGCAGAGCAATTATATCACCCAACTCGCACAGATTTCTAAGGCCATCCCAAGATCTCTTTAGAGACTTGCAATTATATGATATAATTCTTGTGTTTTGCAAACTATCCATTAACAATTGTTGTACTTTGCCTCTTACTGACAGACTCAAGATAAGACCGGGTTGTATTTCTGTGATCGCTCATGTTTATAAAACGCCTGAACGAAATACCCGTCGGCCACAAACTGTCATCTAGAAAAGTATGTGCGTTGTGTTTGCTGACATAAAACTTGAAGGCGCTGTAGTTCCTCTCCTTAGACATTTTAATCTTAATAGGCACCACTTCCTCCTTTGTTTTGGTCCTGATGTACTCTGCAACATCCGCCTCTGTTACTTCCTTATGGACATTGGTGATGAAGAGGGGGATTTTGATATCAGCGGCCTTAAACTTGCTATTTTCATCTAAAATAGCTTTACCCTTAACCGTTGCAAATCTATTCGAGTTCTGTAAGCGTGTTTTTTTCTTTGTCACCTGTACCCATTCACCGTCCCGTTCAGAATGAGACTGCAAATTACTCGAACCAACTACAACAGCAAAGGATCTGTTTTCATCATTTTCTTGCGACAACAAAACTCGATTTCGTATCGAAGGCGACTCATCACATTTGTTTACATCCAAACATGCTAAATCATCCTCCTTTCTCACTTTTTCACATCTAGCCTTCTCTTTCACACACTCGAGCGCGTCACAGCTCGGTGATGTCGGCACGGGCTCAGGCGCACCTGCTATTGGTTGGAGCAAGCGAGACGGACTGCGACCGGTTTCGTGTGACGCGAACTGTGATTGAGGTACCGACACAGCTGATTTTTGTGTCGATGACCCGTTATCCACAATGTAAACATTACTTTTTTGTGTGTTCCCTAATGAATGAGAATCATTTAACAGAGAGTCTAACTTCACATTCGATAATTTCATTTCAAGCTGCTCCTTAGTAACATAATTATTATGAATGTCTTCCAATTGAGAACTGAACACAAGTAACTTTTTCAATAGTCCAGTGACATCAATGTGGTCAAAGGTCACTGGCGGTAATTTTTGCAGATCCTTAGCGACGAAAACCGGCATTTTTTCTGGATCAATGGATTTAATCACCGTCACAATGTCATCTAAGTCTTTTTGTATTTTGCCATCACCTTTCTTTTTCCTTTTAATGTTTCTTATATCGGTAGTGATGGAGTCGAATAACAACTTCTTCGATTTCTCCACCTCATCAACACTAAAAGCAGTCATGCACACACGTAAAAGACTTTCATGGTCCATGACGTCTATTTTGTTCACAATAAACGACAAAAGTTCATCTATCACCACATTACAATTTACACATTTGACAGTGTTCGAAGTCATTTTCGCAAAACAGGAGGTGAGTCTCCTCCAAACCGTCCGCTCGTTAGCGATGCGTGCGCGGTACTGTTATTGCCGTCTAGAAATCCATATGTGCACCTAATTTTTATTTCTGGCAATGATAAATTGGTTATGTGTTCACATCAAACGTTTTAAAATCACGTTTTTAACCATGTTTGCACATGTCAGAATTGGATTGCGAGTATTTCGGAGTGATGAAAAGTGCAAGTGAAATCATTTTCACTTGTATCTCAGTTCAAACATAGTATGTTTTGTCACCATACTGCATTTTTAATTTATTGATAAGTCCATCAATCATTAAATAAAACAGTTTATTGTCTCCCCTGAAAACTTGACACATAGAGGTTTTGGCAAGCGCAGTGACGAAATGCTCTTGACTACTCTTGTACACATTATTATACATGATCACATGCAAACCATGTTTAGTGTGCTGTTGAAAGCATTGCTTAAAATTTCCACGTTTTTATAATTTTGTACTATGGAGCATGCATATTCCAGTTTTAATGATAAGCTGAATGAATGACTAAATAAAATAAAACTAATTTAACAATAATTGAATTCCAATCTAGTAAGTTAAATTATCAGTGTGTTTACTAAATTAGATAAAGTGATAAATGGGGAAAATTAATCCTTTAGATTATTTATTTTTATCAATTGTGGTACAATCAGCACAACCATGCTAGCATAACCCCTGGCCACTATTCTAGAATGTTTATTAGTTATGAATACTTTGTTGATGGCAATATATCTAAGACAATACCCAGAGGCATTCCTATATGTCATGGACATCTAGCCTGTCAAGGACATTAACTTATTTATAAATCCAAAACCATAACAGTTTTTTTCTTCTCATAACCACAAGTACAAAATTATATCCAAAAACTATAAATACTTTGCAAACTTAGTAAGAGAAACAACATGCAATGACTGTTAACACTCAATTCAAAGTAGTGATGAGCTTCTGTCAAAACACATTGACCATTCTCAAAACCAAATCATGATAATATTGTTTTCACTGATTCATTGTAGGCAGAATTTATGGTCAGTGGGTAATCTTGTCACTTACTCCCGTAATTACTCCCAAATAACATTTGAAAATCACAAAACATAGGGATATCTTTCGTGATACCTATTCAATTATTCTGAGCTCCTGATATTCGAAGCTATTTGGCGAACAGCGTAAGTGACAGTGTTAGTATAGGATCTCAATAACTGACAACACCAAACTTGCTGTTAGTTAGTACTAACGTGTTTGATCTAATACGAGTTCTTATTGTTATTAGTAGTGCCTCTCGGCGGGACGTAGTGTGCAGTTACCTGTGCGGGAGCCTTCGCGCGATGCGCCCAGGTCGGCGTCCACAGTCACCTCCTCTACTGTGCCTACGCCCGCACCTTCCTCCTGCGCCGCGGACCATCCTGAAACATCACATATTTGTATCAATCACAATGCATAATTTGGTTTTATTAATCGAAATTGTATATACCGGCAATCGCAGAAAATTCTAGTCGCCGCGACTGGACATATTAGAATGTTCTACGAAAGTACACAGGTTTTGCAAAATTTTAATGGGTTGTTCGATTTTTATATTTTATTCATAACAAATGTCTTTCATAAATTCAAGGAAACTTTACCATTGGTAAACAAATTCCATAAAACAAATAAACGCGCTACGTAGACAAGACAACTCACCTGCCAGTAGCAGGACGCCGACCACTAACAAATTAAAATATTTCATCGTGTCTTCCAAGACCGAACTACACGTCTTTGGTTGACTTAATCCCTGACCAGTTTATCACAAGCAGGAATACATTAAATCTAATAAGAACCTTGGAGGTCCACGTTCACTGCAAGCATGCGAAAATCCGCTAGCTTTACTCTTGAAAATGAGTTATGGAAATCGTTTGACGTTTCATATCAGTTCCATGTTGCTTCCCATTGGTATGATAAAACCTTGATCGAGCTAATGGACAAATAGCACACAACCACGCCGGTGTTTCAGCAAATGGTAGATAAAGAAATACAAATGTCGTTATTTCATTGGTCAAAAATTTTACTTTTTTACTGCCCACCAATAAACGTCGTCTGCGTCATTTGAAGAAATCATAGACACAATGGAAGACTGAAAATAGTCGATATTCTCGAGAGCTTCTATTTTATGGAATCAAAGACATTCAAATTTTGGGGCATTCAAGTGTGGAGGCGAAGTATATTATTGTACCATGGTGTGGAGTAAATGTACACAGAGGGAGAGGTAACGAGAATAGAATCTAGGTGTCCTAAGTCCAACGAAAAAACGCGCTTTGACTAGAGTTGCGGACACGAACTCGCCCGTAGTGATTATATAATGACACTAATGACAGATTGACAGTGACAGCCAGCTGTTGTAAACAAAACGAATTTGTAATTTTGTTTCGATGACACGCAAAAATACATACACTTTGCTTTGTAAATACTGAAGAGTTGAATTGGTTTCAGTTTTGTACAAAAATGGAAATCGGCACCTCACCACAAGTGACAACTTCTCGAAAACGAATTACATATAAGCCGAGTGGATGGCGCGTTCATCAGTTTGAAATATGGAGTGGTGAATTGTTATGCAGAGCTGCAGCGTTACGCGTGGAGGGTGCTTTGCTGCTGTGGGTAGGTGGCGGCGGAGCGGCGGAGCTTATCGAAGTGGCGCTGGGCATGCCGGCGCGCTCGGACGGGGGCGGCGGGCGCGGCGCGCTTGCCAGCACGCTGCTGGGCGCGGAGGGCGCGGCGGCGGCGCTGGCGAGGCGGCTGTCCGCGGCGCTCGCGCGTCCCGTCTACGTGTGCAGCGGGCTGGTGTTCGACCGCTTCACGATGCCGCTTGTTGAACGCGGACTTATCGCAGAAATTAAAAGTAGGCCTGAGTGTTTTTAACTGTTCAGTTTGTTAAACTTACTAAAATTGATCCGTTGGCAAATCAAATCCGAATAAATCTTGGGGGCGAGTACATTTGAAAGTGTTCATGCTATTGATTTCACCTTACTTTGGTGAATGCACGTAAATGTAGACAAAATGATAAATAGCGGCTGAGCCAATGAAGCACTTGTCATTCAAATACGTGTATTATTGTTACTAAGTAGATTTATGACAGAACTACAGATTGCACTGAGTGCAGTTCTATAAATAGTGGAATATAAATATATATAATAAAAATCCTTTTATTTCTAATCTCACAACATTAGGTACTTATTCATAATAACATTTTAATTGTGTTAGTCTTAAACTTATCCTAGTTATTAATGTTAGTTTTTAAAAAAAAATTTGAGCTTCTGATGTTTGCACTTCTTGCTTTTTGTATTTTTCTTAAGCTTCCTTCCATCGCTCTCTGTGTTGTCAGAATTTTCTGTTTTGTTCTTATAGTGTGAAACCAAGTTTGGCACCCTATAATAAACTTGGTAAGAGGCAACTCTCCATCACTACTTTTTTATTTATTTATAGTGTAGTTACCTATTAGAATTTCTTTCAAAGGCCAGATTTTTTTCCCACTGATGTTTGCTCTTCGTTGTATTTATTCATCTATGCTCGTCTTGGAGAATTACACTAGCTTTCCTAGGTATTTATAGTATTCATTTCTCATACTCGAAAAGTAGTGTTTGTTTGATTCTGAGTAGCGAGTGGAAAGTGCTACTTCCCACCTTTGGGCAGGAAAGACTCATAGTAATAATTGCTTCCCTCTCGAGGGTGGGAATAAAATTAAAAAATAGAACTAAATTTCGTCAGGCAATCGGCTGCAGAAAATCTATCATAATTAAACTTTTGCTACAGTCTTGTGAGTGTATAAACAGCCAGTGCGAATAAATTAAGAGTCTTAAATTACACTTTTACGTAAATACATGATTTTCGACGCTGTAATTTTCAGCAGCAGTAAGATTTTTTGATTATTTGCTTATGAATAACGATTATGCAAATGTTCAATGATGTCTCTGTGATAAATTCGGTGAAAACCGGGAGCTATCATCGCATGGTAAGAGGCATATTGAATATCAATATCAAGCTAGAAAGGTCTCGACTGATGAAGTCTACGCTCCGTCCAGCACAGATCCAAATCCGAAACCCCGAGGGCTTTCTGCTCGAACTCCAGAATCGTTTCGAGTGCCTAGGGAGCTCAGTGGACGAATATAACGATGGGTTCATGGAAACTGTCCATACGACCGGGTCTAAGTTTTTCAAGATGCGTCGTACAGATCAGAAAACGAGATTCTCCGATCAAACTCTCAAGCTCAAGAAGTAGCGGTGTGAGATGATCCTGCAGTCTTCGGACGAGGCGTTGAAATACATGCAGCTCAATAGATGGATCTCTAAATCCTTGCAGAGCGACCTCCGCCGCTTTAATAGCAAGCCCATTAGCTACTGGAGTCGCGCCGCAACTTCAATTTCTAGGCGTTTGTGGTGGGCATCCCAACGTGTAGCTCCATTTGGTGATGGAAGAAAGTTTTTGGCCGCAGGATGTGGTGTTTCGTCGCTTTCGCGGACGAATTCCACAAGAACACACAAAAGATCGTGCAAGTGATGTGCATCGTGTAGGTACTAACATAATTTTTAAGTAACTATACCAACAAAGTATCTAAGTATGGGTCTTTGTTACCTGAAATAAATGGTTTATTATTTATTATTTAAAGACGCGATCGAGCAGAACAAAGGCTCCAAAGTATTTTCAAGAGATCTGGCTACCCACAAACATTTCAGCCGTATAAATAAAAAAGATATGCGACTCAAAGTGTTGTAAACATCGCATTGAAGTAATTTAGCGTGTAATACGACTTAGAGCATCTTATTCTTACATAACTTTTAGTCGTACATAACAGTGATACAGAAATCGTATTAACTTATATACAACTATTTTTATGACTATTAACAGGTTTATGTAGAAAACGGCGTTGTTTCTTGGTAAAACCAGTGTCGTGATCTTAGTGACGTCTATATGACTTATCCCACCATTAATCGTATTAGAATCGTGAGAACCACCTTTAAGTGACGACCATTTAGGAGGGATAAATCAAAATCAAAGCATTTATTTCAAGTAAGTAGGCCATTATCAGGCACTTTTGAACTGTCGAAACAAAGATGAAAATTAAATTTAGCTACAGTCCCAGTCACAAGACATAAAAACTGTGAAAGTACTGTAGTTGCCCATTTCCTAACGTAGATCTCTATGGAGAAGAACGGGCAAGAAACTCCATGGACACTCTTTTTAATCAAATTATTGTTACAAAATCTTGGTTACATCATTCATGTTGAGATGGTAATTGCACCCTTATACGACTGTAAGTCAATTTTATAACTTTTATACTATCCTTAAATTACCGAGTGTTCTATTATCGTCATTGTGACGTTTAATAGATGAGTTATGCGTGCTGTGGTGGGGGAAGCGCGTTGGAGGGAGCGCGGGGCGATGCGCTGCGCTCAGTCTAGTATAAGCAGTCCTAGCGACAGCACGCCTAACCCAGTAATATTGGAAACTGTGTTTTATTGTACAACCCTGAACAAAGACACCACCCTGATCGCTGCTGCTGCCTGGTTGCTGCTGCTACTGCTGCTTGCTGGTGGCTTTACTCCAAACCCTAACTAGCGTCGGAGTGAACACCACAGTCATGTTGTGTTACAACGAATATTTCTACACGTAACGACAATAATGTACAAACTGGAGTTGGTTCCGTACAAGATTCTATGAACACAAAGAATCGATTTCGATGCAAAGTAAATCTAAACAAAACGTGTCGAATAATGCTGTAATACAAAATGGATCTATACTAGTAGATGCAAAATAGAAAAAAAAAATATAATCCGGAATTAAAAAGTGATAGTTCTTATTAAGAAAGCGCAAATGAGGAGATTTAAAAATTTAGTACAACTGATGAAAATTATGTTTTTTATTTTTTTTTTACCATACG
This sequence comes from Xestia c-nigrum, assembly GCA_916618015.1. NCBI lineage: Eukaryota > Metazoa > Arthropoda > Insecta > Lepidoptera > Noctuidae > Xestia > Xestia c-nigrum. Next base: position 25,548,581 of record OU745257.1, on the reverse strand, counting down.
GTTTTTTAAGTAACTGAAATAACGTACTTATATTCCCTAGTTTTAAAAAAATAATACATATTTTACGTAGCGATAGTATTTATTTGTTAAAATGTAAAAATGTGAAGGGTAGGTATTAATTTATGTCAGTTTTGTTATCATACTTCGAGTCGAATAATAAATAAAACTATGGGGATTCTACCACTTTAATATATTTATTCGAAAAATACAGTCTTTTTATATTACCTAACGAATCAACAAATTACAAAAACATTTTAGAAAACAGTTAATAATACAAATATATCTCGGTTTTGTTACCACAGTCTCCAAATTAATCATTGTTTTTCAAGCGTATGATGTAAACTGAACAATATCATATTAAGAACATGTTAAGAAGTTGTTAAATAATAACATTCGTAACCAAAACCAAGTATATTCCTGGAAGTAATGAATTTTACAATAAAATCTTACAATAAGTTTGAAAACAAAAAGGGGACAGTAACAAAACCGACGGTAACAAAATTGTTAGGCTTGGTTTACATTCCCTCAACACAACAATTAAACTTAAATATTTATTATATTTATTTAACACATACAACGGAAAAGACATACAGAATAAAGAGCACAAAGGTAGGTATCGCTCATTTCTTTAAGAAATTTAATTAAATGTAGCTTAAATCTTACTTTATTTCATATTGTAATTTGCCGGTCAGAGTCAGTCTTTAAATTGACCGAAAATATAATCATCATACATCCTGCCACTGACCTGTAATTGAAAAAAACGTATGAAAATTTAAACTTCGCGGGGTACCCTGACGCTTTTTAAAGTAATAATAATATTCCACAACTATCACGCAACGCCGTCTAGTCTCAAGCTAAGCAGAGCTTGTGTGAGTACTAGACAACTGATAACATACTTATATATTTCTAAATACATACATATATAGATAATTACACCCAGACACAGAACAAATGATCATGCTCATCACACAAACATTTGTCCTGGGTGGGAATCGAACCCACGACCTCCGGCATAGCAGTCAGGGCCACTAACCACTAGACCAACAGGCCAGTCCAGTCCAGTCAAAGTAGTAGACCGGACCTATCTAATTCTTAGTTAAAACCGCTATGTAAACTAAGCTTTATGTTGTCGGTTTTGTTACTTTTTCGGTCAAACTATATGTTACCGTACCTGCAGTAACAAAACCGAAGTAACATAATCTAACCTAACCTAACAAAACTAAAAAATAAATGCTTTTCAGTTTCTCGCTAAGGTAAACTACATACAACAAGTTGTTCAGTATAAAACCATGCATTTCATTATCAATTTATTATAAAGAACGTACGAGTAAGTAATTAAATACGTAAGTACAAACCTGACGACGAATTTCTTGTTAACCCAACCGGTAACAGAACACACTCTAACTAGCGACGAAATGACACTGGCGTTCAATTTTTAAGATGGCCGATCTACTTGAGACTATAGTGTTGCTATATTTGGAAAACCGAAAAACCAATTGGTAGATTTTTAACAAAAGAAATTGACGTAACAAACCCGACTTGTCCGGAAGTAACAAATTTCAGGGACACTAATTGTTTTTAAGTTTTAAAGAGGTGTGAGGAATTAAAGCTTTTTTAATTAATTTAAACATACTATAAATAGGTTTATTTTTTGTGAAAACAACAAAACATGTCTAGTTATTCCAGAAAATATTGATAGAATGAACTTAAAGTTTTCATTTACACTGGGGACAAGCCAAAATGAAGGAAGGTATTGAACTAAAATAATTTACATAATTATATTTAATTTTAGCTGGATTTCATTGGAATTTAGTTAAAAACGTAGTAAAACAGGTAAATTTTCAATCAAGACACTATTTTAACCGAAATAAGTACAGAGGTTCACAAACAAAAAAAAAAAAGTTGAAGGACATGCCAGAATGTGAGTTGTACTAAATTTTTGAATCTCCTCAAATGAAGATATTAAAAATCATACACTTTGTGAAAATTTAAAAAAATGGGCTATCCAACACAATATTACACAAGTCGCGTTGAGAGACCTAAACAAAATTTTAAACAATAGAATTTCTTATACCGTTCCAGCAGATCCATGAACACTTTTAAATGGTATAATAACAAACTTAAACATAATTCCAGTTGACTCCGGTCATTATTGGCATAATGGCTTTGTTCAGATTTAGAAACCTAATCTGACTTCAATAACAAATCAAAGTTATACTTCAAGCTAGCAACTCTTCAACTTCGTGCAACTTATTGCAGTGAAGATTTCATCAGGCGTTTAGTGCTAGTTTATTAGTTTTAAGTCTACCTACATTGTAATTGTATCTTCCTGTTCAACGGAATAAGTACATACGCATTTCACTGCTCCAGTTTTTAATTTTCAATTTTCCTGCCTAAACCCGTATCTCAACATAATTTGGTCCTTCGAGCCGGATAAGTGATCCAGGAATAAGGATAAAACTAGGAAATATAAAATTTCTGAAGAAATACTGAAGTTTGGAGTTTTGTGAGTAGCTGGCTAAGGTCAAAGGGTCACAGCGCAGCATAGTCCAGTACAGTACAGTGTTCCTGTTTACGTTTATTCCAGAACCCATTACTCATATTCAGGTACCTAGTATTAAACGTTTTTTATGGAATTATAAAGGTTAGTACCTACAGCATTGATATCCAATTTCTTTGTTCAGTTGCATATGTATAATTTCTATTCAAGTTACCAAATTATTGTTATAATTTGCAGTAAATCTATTGTACTATAGGTAATTAAGCAGCAAACTAGGTTTACAATATTTGTTAACCATTAATATTAGCAGTTTCCTTTGTTATCTTGCAATAAATATCATAAGAAATCATACTTTGTCAAGTACCTACTTCTTGTATAATGACAGATAAATTATGTGATTTATTGGATTTACCTACCGTACAGGTTAATGAATCTGTACAAGGCATTAATAATTCTAAAACAAACATTAGTAAAATGTGCAGTATTCCTGTAAAATCATTAAGTGAAAATTTCACTACCAATCTTTATTGTTTTATTTTACCATACATAACGGATGAAGTGCCAAGTCATAAATTACCTATTAATAATTTAAATATACCAAGCGATATTTGTTTAGCTGATCCTCATTTCCATTGCGGGCCTGTTCGAAAGAGATACCGTGGCCCCGGAACATAAAGAGCGAGGAAGGAACATGGATGGGTTTTAGTCAGTAAGAGTCTGACACTCCCTCCCGCTCCGCCCAGAGTGGGAGAAGTCATTTGATGATATCCCATCCTAAAAAAAAAAAAACCTCATTTCCACACGCCATCGGCAGTGGATCTGATAATAGGGGCAGATGTTTTCTGGGACCTACTGGGGCGGCAAAAAATCAAATTAGTTAAAGGTAAACCAATATTATTTGAATCTAGACTAGGTTGTCTAGTTTCAGGTCCGTTACCTACTTAATGGTGTCCAAGTATCACGGTCACCATCAGTTCTGAAAGTTAACATTGCACAACTCAATGTTAGTTCTTCTCACAACCCCACTTCAGGAGATGACATTCAAAACCTTTTAACGCGTTTCTGGGAACTGGAAGAAGTCCCCAATCAGTCATCTTCATATTCTGATGGACACATGAACACCACTCGAATGGCAGATGGCCGGTTCTGTGTTAGAATACCACTCAAACAATCACCAAATATTTTAGGTGATTCACTGGCTAGAGCAAAACATTGTCTCTTTTCGATTGAACGTAGATTTCAACGTCAGCCAGCTTTAAAATCTCTTTATTGCGATTTCATGAAAGAGTACGTTTCATTAGGACACATGTCTGAGTGTTCCATTAATCCGAAAACACTGGCCTATTTAATTCCACACCACGGTGTTCTGCGAGAACATAGCTTAACCACAAAGTTAAGAGTAGTGTTCAATGCCAGTACCTAGTCCCACTACTTCAGGTGTTTCATCGAACAATCTACAAATGGTGGGTGCAGTTCTTCAAGACGACCAAATGTTCTTACTTCTTAGATTCAGAAAACATAAATACGTTCTTTCTGCTGATGTAGAAAAAATGTATCGGCAAGTGATTGTACACCCTGATGACAGACACTTGCAAAGAATAATGTGGCGTGAAAACCCCTTAGAGCCTATTAAATCCTATGAACTAATAAACACTGTGACTTATGGAACAGCAAGTGCCCCGTTTTTGGCAACTAATAGGTGTTTAAAAAAAGTTGGCTTAGAACTCAGGTTTTCAATTATTAATGCGTCGCTATCAAATAATGTAACAAAGCGTAACGTTCTATCAGTAACGTCCCAAATATTCGACCCTCTGGGTCTATTAGCTCCTTGTATTATTCCAATGAAAGTAACAATGCAAAAACTTTGGTTACACAAATTATCATGGGATGAATGTTTATCACTAGATGTCGCTAAGACATGGAAAGATATTGTTGAAAGGTTATATATTTTGAATAGTTTACGCATCCCACGTTTAGTTTTTTTCATTCTTGGAAAGTGATAGGACTACACATTTTTTGTGATGCATCACAAACCGCTTATGGTGCATGCATCTATGTTAGGAGTATTAATAACAATAATGAAGTTATGGTACGTTTGCTTACAGCAAAGAGCAGAGTGGCTCCTATCAAGCCAACTACAATTCCTCGGCTCCAGCTCTGTGCTGCCTTGGTTGGAGTGAGGCTATATAATAAGGTGATTGAGTCACTTGGTTCACCAATTCAAAGTAGTACATTTTGGAGTGATTCTACAATAGTGTTAGGGTGGTTAAAAATGTTGCCAAGTAAGCTGCAACCATTCGTGCGCAATCGTGTACCAGAAATAGTTGACAAGACTAACACTAATAATTGTACCTGGAGACATGTTTCCACCCATCTCAACCCCGCTGATCTTGTATCTCGAGGCATTGAGATGTAAGTCAAATTCAGAGTTGTAATTTATGGTGGTCGGGACCTAATTTTTTAACCCAGGATACAAGCAAGTGGCCTTCTTTTCCAAGCACTGCAGTAGAAACGCTACCAGAAGTTAAAACTATTAACTACTTCTAAGACTCCGATACCTTTAATTGATTTTAATCGTTTTTCAAACCTTTCTCGACTTAAACGCACAGTAGCATACATGTTACGATTTATTCAAAATCAAAATCAAAGCATTTATTTCAAGTAGGCCAGTTACAGGCACTTTTGAATTGTCGAAACAAAAATGAACATTTAAAGTAGCTACAGTCCCAGTCACAAGACATAAAAACTGTGAAAGTACTGTAGTTGCCCATTCCCTAGCGTAGATCTCTATGGAGAAGAACGGGCAAGAAACTCCATGGACACTCTTTTAAATCAAAATATTGTTACAAAATCTTGGTTACATCATTCTTGTTGAGATGGTATATTATGTGAGAACAATGTAGCAAGATGTGCACGTTAAAAGTGTCCATAGCAAAACAAAAATAAAATACAACTCAAAAACAAAATAATTAATTCAAATAAACCATGGCGACTAAGAGATGACCAGTCACAACTGACAGCGCCCGTTCACGAACATGACGCATGGATCAGCACCATTCAGCTCAACCATTTTGAAGGGAACTAAATGGTCCGACACACGCGCCACCATCAGCGAGACATTTGAGAGAGCATGACATACCTACTCTCAACCGCCAGGGCACATTCAAGTCAAGAACTGCCGTAGGTTTCCAGTGAATGATAGCTTACTAGTACATAGTACTCACACAATATGGGCTATGCGATTATATAATACTAACATTGAATCTATACAATGCAAAGATAGTTGTATTTACAATCTTCAGCAGCTCCAACAATACCGTTTAATGCTATCAATTTTTGCGCCCCTGTCCATGTGGAGCAGGACCAGCATTAAGCCAAACATTTTTATCAGCGATATAATCGCTCAACTTGTAATATGCTTGTTTACATAATATAGTGTGCGTTTAATGCATGTTTTAAATTTTTTCTCATTCAGTTCAAGAATACTTTGTGGAATTTTATTATAGCATCTCAAACAGTACCCCATGAAAGATGAGTCTACTTTAGCGATTCATATTTGTAAAAAACAACCCCCGACCACTTTACATCTTAGTGAAGATGAATTACAAAATGCGTTAAACTTAATTGTGAAATTGTCTCAAATAGAATCATTTCCCGAATATGAATTATTAATCAAAAGTCAATGCTTACCAAAAGGTAGTCCCTTGACTAAACTTAACGTATTTTTGGATAAAATAAATTAATTCGTGTAGGTGGTCGCTTACAAAATTTTTCTTTTTTAAATGAGAAAAAACACCCATTAGTAATACAGTCCACTCATCGATTTTCTAAACCATTATTTGAATTTAATCATAAAACTTTAATGCATGCAGGTCCTCAGCTACTGCTGGCTTGTATAAGAGATACTTACTGGCCAATAGGTGGTCGCAACCTCGCTAAATCATGTTATCATCTTTGTATCACTTGCAGTCGCATTACAGCTAAACCAATTACTTAATCCCATTATGGGAAACTTACCTGAACGACGGGTAGCGTCTGGTGGTCATCCATTTTAATGTGTTGGGGTTGATTACGCTGGACCCATACTGTCTGCGTCTCGTCAAGGTCGTGGTTGTAGACTTGTAAAAGTTTACATCGTACTCTATGTTTGTTTTACGACTTAAGCAGTTCACATTGAGTTGATGGGTGACTTAACCAGTCAAAATTATTTGTCAGCACTTCGTCGTTTTATTTCTCGTAGAGGTAAACCTACTCATATACACTCGAGAGCAATGAATCCGGGTCACTTAAAGAATCCTAAAAATCTCGGAAACTAAAAATGCTAGGTTAATGCAATAAATTGTATTTAATAGACAATGTAATACTCCTTAAATGAAGGTATTAAAACTTCTTAGTTATTGTAAAGTTATATCATAAAAAATCAAATTTGAAAAAGAGCCACTTTCGAAGATGGAACTACGAAATTACAGCATTTGGTTTTGCTTTTGTTTGTAATCTGTCATATATGTGGGTACATAAACCATGTTGATAGTGCTCTATATTCATTATTCAAGCTGAAATTATGTCGCTTACGCCTGAAGAATGCACCAGAATACTTACAATGCTGGAAACCGGCCGGAGTCAGCGCGATACAGCCAGGACTGTCGGTGTGTCGCTGTCAACAGTACAAAGAGTTCTCCGACGTTACGAAGAAACTGGTTCTAACCTACGCAGACCAGGAACGGGCAGAACCGGGTGTACCACAGCACGAGAAGACCGATACTTGGTGAACACCATGCTTCGAAATCGCTTTCTCACAGGAACTGAACTCACAAATCAGTTTCGACGCCTCGGAGGAAGTAACCCAAGTGCATGGACAGTAAGACGTCGGCTTGCTGAATCTAACTTAAAACCCCTTAGACCTGCAAACGGCCCTAAACTGGAGCGTGGGCATCGTATTTCAAGACTAAGATATGCCCAGAGCCACGTAAATTGGAGTATTGAAGATTGGTCAAAAGTTATGTTCTCCGACGAATCAAAATTTATGCTCTACAAGCACGATGGAAGACACAGAGTGTATCGAAGACCAGGGGAAAGATTCAAGCAAGCATGCATCGAAGAAAAAGTAGCCTACGGTGGTGGGTCTGTACTTGTGTGGGCCGGAATTTCTTCTGAAAGTCGCACAGAGCTGGTGATCATAGAAAACGGCTCTTTAACTAGCGTAAGATATGTGGAAGAAATCCTCAATGATCACGTTGGTCCATTTATGGTCAATTTAGGTGAGGATGCTATATTTATGCATGACAATGCCCGACCTCATACAGGTAGGATTGTGAATGACTACCTTCAAGAGATGAACATTACTCGTATGGAGTGGCCAGCGCGCAGCCCGGATATCAACCCGATCGAGCATGCTTGGGACGAGCTAGGCAGATGCGTAAAACAACGAAACCCTCCCCCAATCACGCTTCGTGAGCTCAAAATTGCTCTCACAGAGGAATGGGAGAATATTCCCCAAAATCGTATAAGGAACTTGGTGTACAGCATGCCAAACCGCGTAAACGCAGTAATGGAAGCACGAGGAGGCAATACGAAGTATTAAAATTCAAGAAAATCGTATTATAGTTCAAAAATTTCATGTTTCCTATTTTTGTTTTAAGGAGAGATCAGCAGTTTTTTTCTTTATGTAATTTTGTGTAAATAAAATGTATGGTGACTCATATTTTTTTACTTTCATTTAAGGAGTATTACATAGTCTATTAAATACAATTTATTGCATTAACCTATCATTTTTAGTTTCCGAGATTTTTAACATTCTTTAAGTGACCCGGATTCATTGCTCTCGAGTGTATATTCCGACAACGGAACCTCGTTTGTAGGCGCTTATAATGAAATCGGTAAATTTTTAAAGGCTAACAGTAGTTCGTTGTCTGGTGACATGGCCGCTGAAGGGATCAACTTCATTTTTATTCCTCCCTACGCTCCTAATTTCGGTGGTCTATGGGAGGCAGGTATCAAATCAGTGAAGTTTCATTTAAAGAGAGTAATGGGAAATTGTCATTTAACTTATGAGGAACTGTACACAGCACTAGTTCAAATCGAAGCACTCCTGAACTCGCGCCCGCTTACGCCGTTGTCATCGGACCCTAACGACCTTTTGCCGCTGACACCTGGACATTTTCTGATAGGGCGCTCACTCACATGCTTGCCTGTATCATCGTATGAAGCTGCTTCCATTACTCACTTAAAACGGTACGAGAGAATAGAGGCATTACGTCAACACTTCCGGTCGAGGTGGAACAAAGAATACATCTCTGAACTACAGCAGCGGACAAAATGGAGGTCTTCAAAGGCGGTCGGAAGACAATTTACCGCCATTGAAATGGCGATTAGGCCGAATCACAGCAGTCTACCCAGGACGTGACGGGATCAATCGTGTAGCCGAAATCAGGACTGCAAGTGGAACCATCCGGCGTGCATGCAGCCAGATATGCCCTCTGCCATTAAATGAACATTCTGGTTGAAAGATTGCCTTTCAACGCCCGGGGGCATGTTCAGATTTAGAAACTTAATCTGACTTCAATAACAAATCAAAGTTATACTTCAAGCTAGCAACTCTTCAACTTCGTGTAACTTATTGCAGTGAAGATTTCATCAGGCGTTTAGTGCTAGTATAATAGTTTTAAGTCTACCTACATTGTAATTGTATCTTCCTGTTCAACGGAATACATACGCATTTGACTGCTCCAGTTTTTAATTTTCAATTTTCCTGCCTAAACACGTATCTCAACAGGCTTTATTCTTCTTCTTCTTCTTCGTGTCGATGATTTCCCCTTTTTATTTTTAAATTGTTGTCGACCAGTACTCTGCTACCTCGACAGCGTTGGGGGTGGTCTCGGAAAGGTCCCTCAGAGTGCAGGTGGAGCCACACATAGTGCAGGACAGGAGGTGAGCCATAGTTTGTGTTGAGGCACCGCAGTCACATAAGGCTTCATCGGAATACCCCCACCGGACCAGGTTGTATCTGCAGCGGCCCACCTGACATCGCGAACGGTTTAAGGTCTTCCAGGTGGGCAGGTGGCAGAAGGTGTCCCGCTGGGAGCTTTTCTGCTACTTCGACGTAGTGTGTCGGAGGGGGATGCTTGAGGAGACCAATCTTTTTTTTGCTTCACTAGGCCTATTTTTGTCCACTAGTAAATTAGTTGACCTGAGGAAGCTCTTCCGACTCTTCAGGCTACCTCTTTGCGTCTCCAATGGCTTTATTAATATTTATACGAGGCATAAGTCATAAGTCATTTATTTCTTAACAAAAAAGATCGTGTAAAAAAACTTAAAATTATATTACAACTAGCTGACCCGCGCAACTTCGTCTGCGTATGACGAACCAACAGTTCCTAAAATTAGCGCGTTCAACCAACCAAACAAACAAACTCTACAGCTTTATAATATTAGTACAGATTCAAGTAAGTAATAATTTATTTTTTCACGAATAGGTTTACATTAATCGTCAATATATTGTACTGTGGTGAATAAGAAGAAACCAACTCGTATATAAGCGAGCGCTGCCTTCAGCGCCCCCCTTCTGTTCGAGAGCTGTCAGACCGTCAACATGTCATCGTAGCGACCGACATTTATTTTTCCTAATTTTATTTCTGTTTAGCTAATTGCTTAATTTATTTAATTAATATCTGTAGCTGTAAGATTTTTCTTTTTAAAAAGTAACTTGCCATCTAATTTACAACAGTACTTATATTTTTCCAATTATGGGCTCTTCCCTCGACTGCCTTACGTTTTTATACTTGGGCGCTCGACGATTTCATACTCCAGCTAGGTCTAAAGTTCTCATCAAAAGGCATGGCATGAGCCGCGACACGTTAAAGCTACCTCAAACGTCTGCCTTCCTTCTCCAAAGTCAGACCTTTAATGTTAGTCATACTCCAAGCAGGTCGACACAACACGTAGATGTAGATGCTGTAAACTCTTGACCACCTTTTGCAAATGTTTTCATATCCAAGCCTCCATCATGAGACCTTCGATGACAGTAATACTCCAGCTATTATTAAAGTTAGGTTTAAAAGTTCTCATCAAGATGTACGAAATGAACCTTAAACACTATAGAGCAGATTTGAAGTGTTGCAGACTTCTTGTGACTGCCTTTCGTGTCCATCGTTAGACCTTCGGTGATACTCATACTCCAGCTAGGTCTCAAGTTTATATCAAAGTGCAATAATGAAATGAGCCGACACACGATATAGCTGCTGTAAACTGTTTCGGACCTCTTGTAACTGTCTTCCGTCTCCATCGCTAGACCTTCGAGCACTGTTAAACTTTAGCCAGGTCTAAACTTGGCCACCAAAAAGGTTTGTGAAATAAGTCCCAACACGATCTTCTTCTTTATCGTGTGGTTAGTGCCTAACCTGGTGTCAGAGTTTTTATGACACCCAAGCTTGTCTTTACATGCCGTCGATAAAATATCTCTCAGACATGCTGGTTTCCTCACGATGTTTCAACATGCGATGATTATACAATACGCACATGATTCTGAAAAATCAGAAGTGCGTGACTTTGATTTGAACACGACTATTTTCAATATAAAATGGGACAAACTTTGCGATACACGCTTTTTAATAAAAAATAATTATGAAAATCGGACTTCTCTGGATAAAATTATGCGTCATCATCATCATCGTCCATAGTCCGACTTCACCCACTGCTGGGTAAAGGCCTCTCTTTGTTTGTGCCAAACTCCACGCTCGAGTGCCAGTCTCATCCAGGATATTCTCGTAATGGCAACAATATCGTCTGCTTATCTCACCTCTCGACGACCAAAACTTCCGTTTCGATTTCTAGAACGCCACTTGTTAACAGCTTTACCCCACCTGACATCCCTGCGTCTTGCTAGGTGATATGCCCTACTCCATTTGAATTATCATCATTCATCATTATTTCAGCAGAAAGACGTTTAATGCTGTACATGTGTCGCCACATTGACCAGTCTTGTGCGAATCACATCCAGCGGATTCTTGCAACTTTCATCACGTCATTTAAATATTGCACAGCCATAATATAGGTATATGCACCTATACATAAAGATAAACAGGCGTTGGATTGAAAACCTCTTCCAAAAAACCAAACTTGAGACATCTAACACGGGCGAATGTCAGTATGATTCTTTCTCGGAAAATCGTAACACCGTGATTCAGAAAATGGAGTCAAATGAACAACGCCATCATTAACTATAGAGCACGAAGTTAAACTGCTAGAACATATGCATGGAAAGCGGTCGCACAGGATACTCTACCGGCTGTGCAGATTTTTAAAGCAGGGTCATGTTGACTATTCTCTTCCATTCTGATTCAATAGATGTCACTGCAAGTTTTTTTTTTTTTTTTTTTTGGGATTGGAAATCATCAAATGACTTCTCCCACTCTGGGCGGAGCGGGAGGGAGTGTCAGACTCTTACTGACTAAAACCCATCCATGTTCCTTCCTCGGCCTTTATGTTCCGGGGCCACGGTATCTCTTTCGAACAGGCCCGCAACCCCGGCAGGCTTCGGCCCTTGCGAGCCCCTCCCCTTATGCTGACATCTCTTTGAGGCGCGCGTGGAACACGACCGCGCCGTCGACACGGCCTGTCGTCGTCGTTAGACGGACGGACGGCTAGCTAGCCCATAGCCAACTGTCCACAGGCCCGCATCTACGGTGGTCGGTAGCCACCACGTGGCCCTCGACGCCCGGTGCGTCTTCCGCGGCGGACTGCATGTATCATTAGATCATGAAGATAAGTTCTCCTTGAAAACTCATATATCTTTTGATGGAGAGCACCGATTACAACGAAACAAAAATCAAAACCTTCTCTATTAATATTGTGCATTAGCACAATATTAGTTTGTGCATTGAATCGAACCACATTAGTTTTATAATTTACACGATGCTATAACAAAAAGGCTACGTAGAGACACACAGACACAGACGAAAATTTATGAAATTGTAGAAAAAGCGTTCCATGTGTGATTCTTTAACAGCTTAAGTGCCATATTCACAGATTTATTATTTGAAATAAATGATTCCCAAACTGTCGTTTAAGTGTTAAAAAAAATGTATCAAACTATGATTTGGCAATATGTAAGCACAAAAAAAAAATACTTTGTTACAAAAAGTGAAATCCGTGTGGGTTTTAAACATGCGAACCAAAGTTACTATCGGAAATCTTACAGCATTAAACAAAATCAAAAAGTACTTGCACGTCTTTACTGAGGCTTGAACTTGCGACTCTTTGTTCGAAAAGCGGTAGCCGTCACCGACGGGCTATTTGTTCTCGTGACAATTTGTCCAAAATAGTTATTCTATTACAATGCATGTTATGACAGTTGTCAGTTGTCAAACAGTTGAAAACTATAGACGAAATGCAATAATGCTCACCCCCGTAAGTAATTAGCGTGATAATATATAGCCTATGTCCTTCCCCAGGTTGAAATACATCTTCTTGCCAAATTTCATTACGATCCGATCAGCCGTTTTGTCGTGAAAAGGTAGCAGACAGACAGACAAACAGAGTTACTTTCGCATTTATATAATGGTATGGATGGTATGGATACTAAGGTTTCGTCAGTAGTAACAAAAGAAACATAAATAAAAGAAAATAACAATAGCTCCTTTTTAAAGTAAATTAAAAAAAAAACTAGATGGTTAATGTCACTAATATTTAATTTAAAAGTACTGTAATACAATACACATCTAAATAAAATTAAAATTCAGAATCTACGACTTACACTTTTTCATATTTTGTAATTGAATGCAAACTTTGGGTATTTTTTTATAAAAAAATAAAAAGTCTATGAAAAAAAAAGCCACAGGGCATGAGAAGTGTTCAGGTTTCCGGATTTTGTGGCCACCTTAAGGACAATGTCCACGCCGTCCATCACTTGGCGGCTGAGAGACTCTGCTGTCAGGCTTTCTCCATTGGCCGCCTGAGCAGACCGCCACTCTCGCGCCCGACGGGCCATTTCGGCCACCTAGTCGGCCGCGACCGCTCTACTTTGAGCACGCGTCGCGGCGTTGGCCTCCGCCTTTGTGCCCACAAGAGCGACGGAGACCCCTCCAAGGTCGTCGGTCGAGACCGCAGGTGATACGCGATCTGACCCGCTTGCGATCGGCGTGTGGGGCGTTTTAGGAAGTGGCCCCGGATGTCGCGTGACGCTGCTGTACTGTTAGCCCCGCGACCTCTGCCTCTCATGGCCGTTGGCATCTTGGCGGCTGGCTGGTCCTACACACTGGTCCGACAGACCCGCCGAAACCGCGTCCGACTGACCGTGCGAACGCTTTCCCCAAAAATTAATTGGAAGCCTTGGCCACAGCCGCCTGCAACGTGTCGTCTGACTCCGACATGCACACCCTCTCCAGAACCACGCGTGGCTCCAGAGAGGGTGCGCCTGCCGGAGTGATCGGAGCCTCTGCTCCCGTCTTTAGTGACGCAGCGCCGGGGTCCGACACTGCGTCTGCGTCCGCGGTTTGAGATCAGGTCCTCGAAAGACCGTGACCCCGAGCCTCCTCGGCTCTTGTTGCTTTTGGCAATCGGAAGAGAATTGTTACCCAGAATACGGTGGGCATGACGACCCCGAAGGGATCGTGGTGGATTCTCCAACTGCTGAGCAGCTGGTACCGCCCTGGGGTATCAGTTTGCAATTTCTCTTATTCATGCTGGTTTGTTCCTTTGAAGAGTGTGGTCCCTATCTCCCCACTTCATCTTTATAAATATATAAACATTTACACATCAAAATAAAAATATATATGTCGGAGAAAGCGATAACTTTTCAATATCAAGTTGCTGATTTGACTATTGTAGTAGGGGTAAACGCCGTGACGTCAGATGTTGATTTACTGGCGGCACGTGGACAGAGTCGTCTTGGAGAGTGGGGATTGTGCTGAGCTCACTTTCGCTCGAGTCTCCAACCAAATCACTCCTCCAGAACGAAACTGTCGGTTTGCCCATTTAGTGAGTGTTAGTGGATTAGTGGATATTTAATGTGAATTTGTGTAAAAATAATAAACTGTGATTTTACTGTACCGAAACTATTATTTTGACGTCATGGACCTGTTACCACCGAACCCTAATGACAACGGCGCTATCGCTCAGCCATCGTTTACGCCGTCATCAGAAGTGGGATCTGGACTCGATTCCCACTGGCGTGCTATGTTCGAGATGCAGCAGAAAAACATGATGCAGCTGATCGAAGCGATCAGGGCACCAGCAGCGACACCGAAGATTACGCTACCAGAAATTAATCCGGAGCTACCAGATGCCGACCCTCGTGCTTGGTGCGATACCATCGATATCTGCCTCGACGAACGTCCACTGGAGGGTGCATCACTTGTTATAGCTCTGAGCAGAGCCCTCAAAGGTAATGCGTCATCATGGTTGTCGCAAATTTCGCATGCAGGCATGACGTGGCAGCATTTTCGCGACTTATTTCTTGCGCGTTATGCCTCCACTGAAACTCTTGCTGCTTCGCTCGTCAACATCAACAACGGTCGGCCAAAGGAGGGTGAATGTCTCGCAGCTTATGCCAGCCGCTTGATGACTCAGCGGGCAGTGCTGCCAACGCATCGGCGGAGCGACGCGTCGATAGCTGCGAATTAGCAGGCGTTTGCGGGCAATTAGAACAATCCGGTGAGTCGTACTATTTTTATTTTGATTCCGGTGCCGAATGCTCTCTTGTCAAACAATCTATTAGCCGTTACTTCAAAGGTCAACATTTTCATTCGATAGTTCGTATAAAAGGTATCGGTTGTGCTAACGTAAATTGTACCGAACAAATTCTTTGTGATGTTTTATTAACGGTCATTGTTTACCGATTTTATTTCATGTTCTACCCGATAATAATTTGAAATATAGTGTAATGATCGGACGCGAAATTTTAAAACTAGGTTTCACAATTAACATGACTAGCTCTTCTTTGGTTATTTCTAAACAAAAAAGGCTAGCGGTTTGTAGTAATGAAAATAATTATCAGTTACTTTGTTTTAATGATGTCGATACCGATATGCAAAATAGAGACCCTTTGATATGTTTGTTGAATGAATATTCTCATGCTTTTATTACCGGGTTACCTCGTACACGTGTTACCTCTGGTGAACTGAAAATTAGGCTTCAAGACCCGAACCGTACTGTTTATCGTCGACCTTACCGACTCAGCCCAGACGAAAGGCAAGTAGTGCGATCTAAGGTTAAAGAATTATTAGACGCTAATATCATTCGTCCTAGTCAGTCCCCTTTTGCAAGTCCTATTCTTTTGGTTAAAAAACGTGACGGTTCTGATCGTATGGTAGTTGACTATAGGGAACTAAATTCTAATACTATCCCTGACCGGTTTCCATTGCCTCTTATAGCAGATCAAGTGGCTAGGTTGTCAGGCGCGAATTTTTACTCCTGTTTAGACTGTGCAAGTGGCTTTAATCAAATTCCAATCCGGGATCCCGATAGTATCGAACGTACTGCCTTCATTACGCCCGATGGGCAGTTTGAATACTTAGCTATGCCGTTTGGTCTTCGAAACGCACCGAGTGTTTTCCAAAGAGCGGTGTCAAATGCTCTTGGTGACTTAGCCTTCTCTTACGTGGTCCTATACATTGATGATATTCTTATACCGTCAGTATCTGAAGAGCAAGGTATCAATAGGTTGCGCGAAGTATTAGAAGCATTGACTAAAGCCGGATTTTCTCTTAATATTTCAAAGTGTACATTTTTGAAACGTCATGTGGAGTTTTTAGGCTATGATATCACAGCTGGCGAGCTGAGACCCAATCCCAGAAAGATTGTAGCCCTAACTAAACTACCTCCCCTGACAATATTCACCAGCTTAGACAGTTCATTGGCCTCGCCTTATATTTTTGGAAGTTTGTTAAAGGTTTCTCTCAAATTATGTCCCCACTGTTTTTATTGACGACTAGTAAGCAATTTATTTGGAAATCAGAACACGAGCAGATAAGACAACGAATTATTTCAATTTTAACTACTAAGCCTGTCTTAATTATTTTTAACCCTGAGCACCCAATTGAATTGCATACTGATGCAAGTGCTGATGGGTATGGCGCTATTCTTTTTCAAAAAGTAAACAATGAACTTTTGGTTGTCGAGTACTTTAGTAAACGCACCTCGAAAGCAGAGCCAAAATACCACTCATATGAGCTGGAAACTCTGGCTGTAGTAAACGCAGTGAAACACTTTCGTCATTATTTACAAGGACGGTATTTTGAAGTTATTACCGATTGTAATTCATTGAAGGCTTCGAGAAACAAAATTGATATCACACCACGTGTTCATCGTTGGTGGGCTTTCCTTCAAGCATTCGACTTTCAAATCTTTTATCGCGAAGGCCGTCGTATGGCGCATGTCGATTTCCTTTCCCGTAATCCATTGACTACCCCTTCTGACCAAAAAAGTATCCAAAAAATCGAGCAAAAACGTGTTGATATCGCTACTTTATCCCAAAATTGATTATTAGCCGAACAGTTGCGTGATCAAGAAATTCAATCGTTGGTAACTAAACTTAAAGAAAGTCAGTTTCCACAGGACGTTGCCAAAACTTACGAATTACGTTCAGGTGTATTGCATCGCAAAGTACAACGTAACAATCGTACTCGCTGCCTCCCTATAGTTCCGCGTGCTTTCAGATGGTCGGTTATTAACCATGTCCACGAGTCACTTATGCACCTTTTTTTTTTTTTTTTTTTTTTTTTTTTTTTTAAGGATGGGAAATCATCAAATGACCCCCCCCACTCTTATGCACCTTGGATGGGAAAAGACACTTGAAAAAGTATACGAAAACTACTGGTTCGAACATATGGCTAAGTATGTTCGTAAATTTACCGATGGTTGTATAACCTGCAAAGTGTCTAAATCTCATTCCGGGTGTGTACAGGCTGAACTTCATCCGATCCCTAAAATTAGTGTTCCGTGGCATACAGTTCATGTTGACATAACCGGCAAACTTAGTGGTAAAAACGATTCTAAAGAGTACGTCATAGTTTTAATTGATGCATTCACTACGAGGAGTGAATCACTAATCACGTACCGTCCGATGACCCGCTTAAGCCATCGCACGGCACACGACGTTTTTCCCGCCCCGATTCACTCCCCGAAAACTTCGAAGAGTGAATCACTAATCACGTACCGTCCGATGACCCTGTTTGAGCCATCACACGGTACACGCCGCGATGAAATCCCCCCCTACGCACATCGAACCTCGCACGACAGACCCGTGCGTCACCGCACGACGAACGATGTGTCCCCTCCCCCAGAATATTTAATAGCCGCGACAGTACCATTTCCCGATTCCTAGAGGAATAATACTGTCGCGCCCAGGGTGCAGCTGCTCTTCCCTCCAGACGCATCGAGAGGGATCAGCAGCTGCCAAACTAACGTGGAGGAATTCGGACGCACCCCAACGTCTACTAACCTGTACCAACCCTTCTCAGTCAATTCAATCGTTTGTAGTAATCGTAAGCATCTTCAAACACACTTCATGCAGTAAAAATTGTTCCGAAATGAGTTTGACTCAACTCAAGAGCTTCTTGTCGAATTTTATCTTTACTACAAAAGATTTTTTTTCAACTACCAACCTCTACTAACCTTTTATTTTCTTTTTTTTCACGATGTGGAAGTCCTCAATGGATGTCCTCCGCCCTGGGGAGAGCGGAGGGGTCTGTCAGACTCGTACTGACTAAAACCACACCGGTGTTCCCTCGCACACTTGCGTTAGGGTGCAGCGGGATCTGATGCGACTTCCGCTGCCCCGGACTAGTGCTGGCCCGCTTGACCTACGGGCCTCGTCCCGGGGGTAGTGAGGTGTAAAACTCCCCCCGCTACGTCTATGAGAGGCGCGCGTGGAACACAACGCGCCGTCTTCTCGGGTCCAGTGTGATGGGGGGTGACGGATGTCCGCCGCCCCTGGACCAATTTAGGGGGGCCGGAAGAGGGCGTTGTCAGCCCTCTGCCGACGCCCGGTGCGCCTGCTG
Source organism: Xestia c-nigrum (assembly GCA_916618015.1). Lineage (NCBI taxonomy): Eukaryota > Metazoa > Arthropoda > Insecta > Lepidoptera > Noctuidae > Xestia > Xestia c-nigrum. Next base: position 25,530,086 of record OU745257.1, on the reverse strand, counting down.
CGGGATGGGCGGGAGCTGGTCATCTCCCGCTCCCTTTCCGCAGCTTCCTTCTGCGACATGACGTTCTCGCAGAAGGACATCACCGCGTTCCAGGACTCTGCGCTGCCGACCATGGCCGACAGCGACCGACGGCCGGCAGCGACAGGTCTCCTCCTACCTCTGCAACGAGGGCAAGCGCGGCTCATCGAAAGCGGCACACTCGGCCAGCGTATGCCGCGCCGTATCCTCCGAAAAATGGACGCAGTGATGGCAGTACCGGGCGTCCGGCTCCCTACTTAAGCGAGACAGGTACTTCCCGAAGCAGCCGTGCCCCGAGGGTACCTGTGTCGCCCGGAACGTAAGAGAGCCGTGCTTCCTCCCGAGCTAGTCGTCGAGTACTGGCTGGATCGCCTCAACCGTGTTGAGGCCGGCAGTGGGGAGGTCTAGCCTCCCCCGCCATTCCGCCACCATGACCTGACGAAGCTGAGACCGGTACAGCGTAATCTGTCGCTGCACCAGCCTCTCGCCCCGATGTTCGGCACCGGTATTTCACGGGGCTTTAGGAACCGGCCTCGGGAGTCGCTTGACGCTGCAGGGACGCTCGTTCCGGAACGTAGACCGCGTCCTCTGCTTCTCCGTGGTTTCGACACCTTAGGGGCCGGCAGGTTCTCCTCTCTTGAAGCCCACCGAGCCCGCATCCGACCCACAGTCACGCGGCCGCTTCCCCCAAAACTTGGAGAGAGCGGCCGCAACTGGCTGTGGTGTTTCGGAAATTTCCGGCAGCACAGTCACCCTTTCTAGGATGACTCGCGGTTCTGCTGGAGCCTCGGCTACCATCTTTATTGACACAGTGCCCGAGTCTGACACTGCGTCCTTCGCTTGGTGCGGTGTAAAAGTGGTCAGGTCTTCAAAAGACCGTGACCTTGTTGAGCCTCCTCGGCTCTGGTTGCCATTGGCAAGCGGAAAACGATTGTTGCTCTCCCCAGAATACGGGGGGCTTGACGGTCCTTGGACCGTGGCGGATTCTCCAGCTGCTGAGCAGCTGGTACCGCCCTGGGGTACTATTTTTGCAATCGTTTTTTTTTTTTTTTTTTAATTGTTCCTTTTCAGGGTGTGGTCCCTGTCTCCCTACTAGCTCTACTATAAATATATAAACATATACATATAAACATATTTATATATACATACACATAATAATTTTCCCCCTCCCCCTTGATCCTTTATCACGGCGATAACTTCGAGGAGTGAATCATCAATCACGTACCGTGCGATAAACCCGCGAGCCATCGCACGGTACATGACGAAATCCTCCCTTATGCACATCGAACTCCGCACAATAGACACGCACGCTATCGCACGACGAGCGATGTGACCCCTCCCCAGAATATTAGCCGCGACAGTATCATTTCCCAAGAGATGAGAATTTCTTCTCATTCCTCGAGGAAGGATACTGTCGCGCCCAGGTTGCACCATCCCAGCAGCTGTCTTTCCTCCAGACGTATCGAGAGGGACCAGCAGCTGCTAGACAAACGTGGAGAAATTCTGACGCACCCCAACCTCTACTAACCTGTACCAACCCGTCTCAGTCAATTCAATCAAAATCAAAATCAAAATCAAAGCATTTATTTCAAGTAGGCCAGTTACAGGCACTTTTGAATTGTCGAAACAAAATGAACATTTAAAGTAGCTACAGTCCCAGTCACAAGACATAAAAACTGTGAAAGTACTGTAGTTGCCCATTCCCTAACGTAGATCTCTATGGAGAAGAACGGGCAAGAAACTCCATGGACACTCTTTTAAATCAAAATATTGTTACAAAATCTTGGTTACATCATTCATGTTGAGATGGTATATTATGTGAGAACAATGTAGCAAGTATGCACGTTAAAAGTGTCCATAGCAAAACAAAAATAAAATACAACTCAAAAACAAAATAATTAATTCAAATAAACCATGGCGACTAAGAGATGACCAGTCACAACTGACAGCGCCCGTTCACGAACATGACGCATGGATCAGCACCATTCAGCTCAACCATTTTGAAGGGAGCTAAATGGTCCGACACACGCGCCACCATCAGCGAGACATTTGAGAGAGCATGACATACTCTCAACCGCCAGGGCACATTCTAGTCAAGAACTGCCGTAGGCTTTCAGTGAATGATAGCTTTCTAGTACATAGTACTCACACAATATGGGCTATGCGATTATATAATACTAACATTGAATCTATACAATGCAAAGATAGTTGTACAATCTTCAGCAGCTCCAACAATACCATTTAATGCTATCAATTTTTGCGCCCCTGTCCTTGTGGAGCAGGACCTGCATTGAGCCAAGCATTTTTATCAGCGATATAATCGCTCAACTTGTAATACGCTTGCTTACATAGTGTGCGTTTAATGCATGTTTTAAATTTCGTCTCATTCAGTTCAAGAATACTTTGTGGAATTTTATTATAGCATCTCAAACAGTACCCCATGAAAGATGAGTCTACTTTGGCGAGTCTAAAGCCTGGCTGAACTAATTGGTCCCTATTTCTAGTACTGTAGTTATGTCTGTCACCTCTTTTACCAAAAAGATGCAATTTTTTTCTGACGTACATTATGTTTTCGTAGATGTATTGACAATGTACCGTCATAATGCCAATATCCTTAAACAGCTCTCTTAGAGAATCGCGCCTACGAAGATTATATATGGCTCTAATGGCTCTTTTCTGCAGAATAAATATAGACTCAATATCTGCAGCTCGTCCCCATAGCAAAATACCGTAAGACATTATACTATGGAAGTAACTAAAATAGACCAGTCTAGCGGTATCTACATCAGTAAATTGACGGATTTTTCTAATGGCATATGCTGCTGAGCTTAGCCGCCCCGCAAGAGATGTTAAATGAGAACCCCATTGTAGCCTTGAATCAAGCGTAATCCCAAGGAAAACCGTTTTATCTACGAATTCAAGTTTCTCATTATTCAATAATATATCACAATCACTACCCTTAACATTCGGTAAAGCAAATCTTATGCATTTGGTTTTTTTTTCATTTAATACCAAATTGTTTGCTGTGAACCAATTTTGGACCTGCAGTAGGGCATTATTCACGTCATCTAAATTTTGTGCCCGTCTATTTATCTTAAAAATCAGGGAAGTGTCATCAGCAAATAACACCATATTTTGAGGTTGGTTTTTTAATAAATAGGGTAGATCATTTATATATACTAGAAAAAGGAAAGGACCCAATATTGAGCCTTGTGGAACCCCCATTTTTATTTTTAAACCCTGTGAGTTGACACCATTTATCTGAACATATTGTTGATTGAATCGTTTGAAGTAATCGTATTCATCTTCAAACACAATTTACGCAGTAAAAAAACGCTACGAAATGAGTTTGAATCAACTCAAGAGCTTCTGATCGACTTATATCTTTACTACATTTGACAATTTTTCCACTACTTACGTCTACTAACCTGTACCAATGGGTACGTATGATAATCCCGAATTTTAAAAGCCAGAATGTTAAAATACCGATGGACGAAATCCCGAAAATTGAAAGGCCGAATGGTTGTTTGATCGAAAGTTTAAAATCCCGAAAGTTCAAAATCCCGAAAGTTTATTTGCCCGACAGTTCAAAATGCCGAAGTTTAAAAACCCGAAGTTCAAAATCCCGAAAGTTCATTTGCCCGAAAGTTTAAAATCTCGAAGTTCAAAATCCCGAAGTTTAAAATCCTCAAAGCATGCAGCAAGCATACAGCAAGCCTGCAGCAAGCAAGAAGCAAGCGTGGAGCAAGCATGCAGCAAGCATACAGCAAGCATGTAGCAAGCATGTAGCAAGCAAGCATGCAGCAAGCATGCAGCAAGCAAGCAGCAAGCATGCAGCAAGCATGCAGCAAGCATGCAGCAAGCATGCAGCAAGCATGCAGCAAGCATGCAGCAAGCATGCAGCAAGCATGCAGCATGCAGCAGGCATGATTTCTGTCATGGATCCGGCGCTGCGGGGCTCCAGCGGTCACACGCGAGCTTATCGTCGCAGAGGGTTTCAACACTCACCACCGCAGCTTCGGCTCGTTGGCCGGCTGACAGCCGGCCAGCTTCAGCCGCGGCGGCAAGTATTAAAGCTTCCTGCTCCTCAGCTCGCGGCCCACCCCGCCCCTCCACGCCTACGCGGGCTTAAATAACACTCTACGGGTAGGGCAGAAAAGACTATTGCGGCGTGGTATTGGCAAACCTGAACTGCAGGTATGAAGTTTTGGCAATGTTAAGGGTAAGTAGGTTTTCTTCCAGCCAGTTACTGACTTTACAGAGTCCCAGCTCAGCCACACGCTGCGCCTCCTCCCAAGTCTCTCCGTGAAATATGAGCGCGGTGTCATCAGCGTAGCTAAATATTCTACCTTTAAAAAGTTGTTGCTGACACAGATCGTTTACATATACCAGGAAGAGACTCGCGGAGAGGGCACTGCCCTGCGGCACACCACAGGTAACGTTTTCTTCGCTACTGACGATTCCACCTATCTTTACCCTTTGTGTCCTATCGCTCAGAAACTCCGAGAATATACTGAGAGCTTCTCCTCGGATTCCTATGTGGTCTAGTTTAGCCACAAGAGTGGGAATAGAGACGGTGTCAAAGGCCTTCGCCAGGTCGAGAAAAACTCCCATGCATTTCTGTTTAGCATCGACCTTTGCAACAACGTGATTAACTAGTTGACCAACCGCCTCTTCTGTGCTTTTCCCAGACCTAAAACCGAACTGACCTTCAGAAAGTATATTGTTTTTATCTAAAAAACTAACGAGTCTAGTATTCAATATCTTTTCGAGTATTTTTGACAGTGTCGGGAAGACTGATATGGGTCTGTAATTCTTGACTTCGTCACGGTTCCCACCCTTGTGAACTGGCGTGATAAGAGATTTCTTAAAGACATTGGGGAAGACTCCCTGCTCAAAGCAGATCCCAATGAGTTTTGTGATCTGGGGTATAAAAATTGCTTTGCCCGCTTTAAGTAACATTGCTGAGATAGAGTCCCACCCTGCAGCGCAGTCTGTTTTTAGATTGTTAACTACAGATTCGACTTCCGCCTCGTCAGGGGAGAGTAAAACAATCGAATTATGTGTTGGCAGTGAGTTGAATTTATATGGTGCGGGTTGGGATCTTCGGTTTTGGGTGATAGTATCAGCAAGTTCTTTACCTATACCAGAAAAATACTTATTTATGGTCTCAATTTCTTTCGATGCATCCTTTGTAACAGGCAGTAATTCAGTCGCAACTGTTTTTTTTTCATTTTGGTTTGTAATGGATTTGATTATGCTCCATGTTTCCTTGCTTGTTTGTGAAGATTTTAAAGCAGATTTTTCATGATGTGTTCTCAACTTTCTAAGTAGTAGATTGCAGTGGTTACGGTATCGTTTATAAGAAATCTCCATTGTGGTATTTGTTGGGTTTTTTAAAACATCTTTATGAAGATTATCCCTATGTCTAATGCACCGTAATAAGCCCGGAGTTATCCAAGGCTTGATGATTAACTTACGGTTGGGCACAGTAATAACTTTTGTGTGTAGTGAAATTGCAGTCATCAAACAATCTACAAAAAGTGTAGTCGCCTCATTTGCATCGGCGTCTTTTGTTATAAATGAGAAATCGGTATTTTTTAAGTGTTCAACCGTAGCTTCGATATTTAATTTTGTAGTTGATCTAATCTTATTAGTTTTACATGGCTCCTTATTTAAGCATAATAGTACAGAGGCGTGGTCGGTTACAGTGGAATCCATCACCACCACGGTCGAATCATTTGAGGCATTTATCATGAGGTGATCAAGACAGTTGTGTAGTCTTGTTGGGTATGTATGACCAGGCAGGAGGCCCAGTTCTGCGGTTAGGTTGAGGTAGGATGCACTATTTCTGTCTGAGTTGTTCGCTTTTATGTCTATATTCATGTCTCCAGTGAGAATAATCGTTTTTCTTTTTATTTTACTAATAACGTTTTCAAGGGAGTTTAGAAAGCCATCAATACGGTAGATTGAGGGAGACCTATAGGCTGCTAGTATACATATGTTTGTGCCTACCTTTAATAAGAGGAAATTAGCACCCTCTGTATCTGGTTCTTCAACCGTACATTGAATGTGATCCTTTGTGTAAATTACAATCCCGTCATTTTGATTGAGACATTTTTTTGAAGAATGAGTGACGTAATTTTCTATGGTGGGGATTGATTTATCTTTACTAAGCCAACACTCCGTTAGAATTATGATATCTACTTCGAATGTTAGTCTAGCTAATTGTGCCCGAAAGCCATCCAAGTTTTTATAAATGCTCCGAATGTTCTGCGTTATTACTTTAATGCTTCCCGCATTAGAATTTCCAATAACTGCGTTACAGGTGTCTGTATCGCAATGGTGAGATGTTGCGATTGTGATGTTGTCTATATGTGAGATATTGCTATTTGTATTAGCCATTTAAAGTCGATTCTATTTTATTGCTGCCAGTTAGTTTCTCTACTTTTGATCTATTTCCTTTTATATAGTCGGGCAAAACTTCAGTCTTTACCAGTATTAAGCAAAACCCAGATGTGTGTGAGTAGATGTAGATTGTCGTTTGTAGTACCGAGTGTAGTTGCAGAATGTTTTTGTGTTTTGTGTTATTTTTTTGGTAGTGTACTAACAGGTGTTTTATGTGTTTAATTGTGTTGTGTGTATACATTCTAAGAACAATATATAGCTGCAGATATGAGAAAAATAAAATTAATAGACAGTTAAAAGAATAGCATTCAGCTTTGTCTAGTCATTGTGATAGGTTTATCTTGAGGTCGGCTTCACTTTTTACAAGTATTTGTTTCATCCCTTCAATTTGACGCAGGAAAACTTTCCCATGTGAAGTCCAGCAGAACTTAAAGCCATTGTCGGTAGCAAATTTGCGAGCCAGGTAAAATAAGCGCTGTGATTTTTGTGTCAGGCACTCGGATATATATATTGGTTTTGTCTCACCTTTTAGTTTAATATGAGTGGTGTTCAATTTGTGTTGGTTATTGTTGCGGTTGTAGTGGCGAACTTTATCTAGCATATTTTCTTTTATAGTGACCGAGCCAAAATCGACAATAATAGAGGATGGGGTTCCATCCTTTTTATACACGCGGAAGATATCTTTAATATATCGCTCGAGTGGAACTTGAAGAACACTTGCTGTCTCCGCAATAATCTGACGAAGATCTTCTTTATTTTCGCGTTCTTTCTTTGGTATGTTCCTCACTTCCATTTTAGTGAGACAAAGCATTCGCTCCAAGTTTTCTACTTTGTCTTCAAGCTGGTTTATATAACTTATTTCGGCTTTCCGTTCTATTTCCAGGTGATTCATTTTAGCATTAATCTCATCATATTTTTGAGAGACGAAATCTAAGGATGTTTTTATTACGGCGTTCTGTGCTATTATTTCTTGCATTGAGTTTTGCAGTGCCAGATACTTAGCATCAGACTGTGCAGTAGACGACTGTAATAAGTCTCTCATCTCTTGCATAAAAGAGAATAATTCGTCCTCGCGTTTACGTTTACGCGTATTGACGTTTTCTGTCTCAATACGGCTTAGGTTAGGTGCAGAGCCGGACAGCGTGATAGCAGGGACGACCTCACCGGGTGTGTCAGGTTCATTAGGTTCGCTAGCAGCAGGTGAGGGTATCTGCAGCCGCGGAGGCGATCGTCGACAAAGCATGTTATTTACTTAGTTGGGATAATAAATAGTAGATTGGAGAATACCTTGCGTATCGCTTTGGTGTAAACTGAGCTCCAAATACTAGGCGTGCAGGCAGCGAGTGGAGTAGTAGCGCCGTCCCACTGTGGCCGTAGTGACGCACACGTTGCGTGACTGAGATAGCACTACAGCTTGATGTGGCAGGTACTAGGAGCGCAGGCGGTCAGCGAGCTCGCGCGGCGTGTGAGAGAGAAGGCGTAGCACGCACGAGTAATCGGAACTGCTCACTCGCTTGGCGTTGGCGGGCTAACTACTTTGATTTATGCACTCCTAATTTTTAGATCGATTTAAATTAGAAAATTACTTCAAATTAAATGTTCAAAATAAAACTGTGTAAATTCCATGGCACGTCTACAGTTACTCGTGTTCGAGGTCCGAGGGGAAGGGGCAATCATAGGTATTATGAACTTTCGGGATTATGATACGTACCCCCGGGCATCTGTACAGAACGAACGGACGAAATCCCTAATGGACGAAATACCGAATTGACAAAACCCCGAATGAACGAAATACCGATGGTTGTAATACCGATGGATGAAATCCCGAATTGACGAAATCCCGAATGAACGAAATACCGATGGTTGAAATACCGATGGATGAAATCCTGAATGGACGAAATTTCGAATGGACGAAAACTTTTATTTAGTAACGTACTATTTGACAAACAATTAATTATTTATCGTTTTATGTCATAAAACAACGTTTGAAACAAAGATATTAATTGTGGAAGTCCAAAAAAAAAAGAAATAAAGAAATAATTATGGTTTCCTATAAGCTCAAATTTTGTGACAGAAATGAATCGCTGCAGAACCGACTCCACGTAGTCTTTTCTGCCCTACCCCGAGAGTGTAATTTAAGCCCGCGTAAGCGCGAAGGGGCGAGGCGGGCCGCGAGCTGAGGAGCAGGTGGCGGGATTATGAACTTCGGGATTTTAAACTTTCGGGATTTTGAACTTCGGTATTTTAAACTGTCGGACAAACAACCATTCGGCGTTTAAATTTTCGGGATTTCGTCCATCGGTATTTTAAAATTCGGGATTATGATACGTACCCATGCCCGGGGTATGATCATAAATTTTGACATAATAGGCAATAATTCGTGAATCAAATTACTAGCGAATTTTCGAAGTATAATAACATCAAATCTTCGAATCGTTATAATAACAACCTGCTAACCTTAGCAAACCTCACAAAATAATAAGCGAAATCTACGAAATGCAAATAATCCCTCCTAATTCACGCGCAGTAGAAGAATGTCGTAAACGACTGTAACGCGGCCGGTTGCCACTTCGCCATATAAGGTTATCGGAAAAACACACGTAAGCGCAGCGCGTTTTAAAATACAGTCAGCGCTATCTAGCGACGTGTGCGGGTATCACCGCCACTCTTAGTCCAATACAATAATAATATATTTTGATCATCATCATCATCATCATCAGCCTATTAATATCCCCACAGCTGGGACACAGGCCTCCCCTCTATACCAAATTAATATTTTAGTGTAATTTGTTTATTTTATTTGTGTAATGTTCGCGTAGAATAAAGTTAATCGTTCGAGTATTTCTTCTTGTAAGCTTGTAAGTACAAGTATAAAAGCCAGTCTAGTCTTATCCAGAGTTTTCCTTCAATTTTATTTATATGTGTACCTATTAAAAGCATAAGGGAAGGCTTCCGCCCAGCAGTAGGACGCTATAGGCTAGATTAAGTTAGAGGATGTGTCCCACTACGCTGGATATTTGCAAGGACAGTCGATTTTTTTTATGTACCAATATTAGAAGGGGGCATTACCCTATCTATATCTATACTATTATAATATTATAAAGCAGAAGAGTTTGTTTGGTTGAATGCGATAATCTCAGAAAGTACTTGCTTGAATTGAAAAAATATGTTAGCGTTGGATAGTCCTTTTATCTAGGAAGGCTATTAGGTTATATAACATCACGCTATGGCCAATGAAAGCGGAGCAGCAATAAGAACGTTGTAAGCGGGAAATTCACGCGAACGAAGTCGCGGGCAGAAGCTAATCTCTAATACAGCAGAGACCACATGAAGGTTCTTCAACAGATACTTCAGACCTTCGATTTTTGACATCAAATGAAGCGGCCCATCAACTTGAACATTTTTTGTAAAGGCGGTATGTCGATCTCTCTAATAGTTTGGTTGGGCTCTTGTGTTTTCTAATCAGGTTCACCAGGTACTCCAGATCTTCGATTATCCTAGTTTTTATAGTTTTCCCTTTATGTGGCTATTAAACCCTAACTCTGTACCAAATTTAAGCTCTCTGAGTTTATGGGAAGTACCAGTTCTATTTTGATGATCATGAGTGAGTGAGTGAGTGTCATAAACGCGAAACTTTGCTTTCGCCTAACTTTGGAACTACATAAATGACCTACAGACTTGACATTTTGGATTTTAAGTATGTGATTATAGCTTACTGGATGACGAAAATTTCTGCGTTCTGGTCTTATCCAGAGGTTCTCAAATAGGGGCCTGAAAATGCGGCGAAATGGTTCCAGTAAAGGATGGTACGGCGGTGTTTGCTTCGCGCTCGACTTGGCGGGGGCACTATCGTGCCCCCAGATCTTTTATTATACATTAACATTTAAGTTTTTATGTAGTTTTAGAAAAAAAAATGTAAGTTAGGGTAAAGCGGACCCGGTAGCGAGTACTTGTGCTTCACAGTAGGACGAGACTCCCCAAGCACAGATTAAAGTGTTAAGAACAGAATGTGATGGTGGTACATAGACACTAGTAGAAAGATATATATTTAAGAGTCTTATGGCGCGTGACAAGGGGGCAAACTTGTTCAGGTTGGTCCTACAGGATGGCTCCAGGAGCGTAGGCGTGGGGCGACGTGCGCCCCCGCAACCGGGTGGCGCGCGCAGCCCCAGCCCCGCTAACAGCTCGGGGTGGTGCAGCCAGCCGCGCAACACCCGAAACACGAAGCTACACAGAGTGACGTCTCTCCGCACCGCCAGCCTGCTGTACCCTACCATCCCTATTACAAAGAGACACGGGTACATGAGCGGGAAGAAAGGATAGACGCAAAAAATCAAAAATCAAAATCAAAGCATTTATTTCAAGTAGGCCAATAACAGGCACTTTTGAATTGTCGAAACAAAGATGAACATTTAAAGTAGCTACAGTCCCAGTCACAAGACATAAAAACTGTGAAAGTACTGTAGTTGCCCATTCCCTAGCGTAGATCTCTATGGAGAAGAACGGGCAAGAAACTCCATGGACACTCTTTTGAATCAAAATATTGTTACAAAATCTTGGTTACATCATTCATTTTGAGATGGTAGATTATGTGAGAACAATGTAGCAAGATGTGCATGTTAAAAGTGTCCATAGTAAAAACAAAATAATTCATTCAAATAAGCCATGGCAACTAAGAGATGACCAGTCATAACTGACAGCACCCGTTCACGAACATGACGCATGGATCAGCACCATTCAGCTCAACCACTTTGAAGGGAGCTAAATGATCCGACACACGCGCCACCATCAGCGAGACATTTGAGTGAGCATGACATACTCTCAACCGCCAGGGCACATTCAAGTCAAAACTAAAGTAGGTTTCCAGTGAATGATAGCTTTCTAGTACATAGTACTCACACAATATGGGCTATGCTATTATATAATACTAACATTGAATCTATACAATGCAAAGATAGATGTACAATCTTCAGCAGCTCCAACAATACCATTTAATGCTATCAAGTTTTGCGCCCCTGTCCTTGTGGAGCAGGACCAGCATTGAGCCAAGCATTTTAATCAGCGATATAATCGCTCAACTTGTAATATGCTTGCTTACATAGTGTGCGTTTAATACATGTTTTAAATTTCGTCTCATTCAGTTCAAGAATACTTTGTGGAATTTTATTATAGCATCTCAAACAGTACCCCATGAATGATGAGTCTACTTTAGCGAGTCTAAAGCCTGGCTGAACTAATTGGTCCCTATTTCTAGTACTGTAATTGTGTCTGTCGCCTCTTTTACCGAAAAGATGCAGATTTTTTCTGACGTACATTATGTTTTCGTAGATGTATTGGCAATGAACCGTCATGATGCCAATATCCTTAAATAGTTCCCTTAGAGAATCGCGCCTACGAAGATTGTATATGGCTCTGATGGCTCTTTTCTGCAGAATAAATATAGACTCAATATCAGCAGCCCGTCCCCATAGCAAAATACCGTAAGACATTATACTATGGAAGTAACTAAAATAGACCAGTCTAGCGGTATCCACATCAGTGAATTGACGGATTTTTCTAATGGCATATGCTGCTGAACTTAAGCGCCCCGCAAGAGATGTTAAATGAGAACCCCACGCCGTACTGTTTCAAGTACAAAAACCGAGTGAATTTGTTTTGGATTCTTTCCACCATGACACTATATTTGGCCTCATGGGGGTTCCACACGATCGCACTCGTTTCAAGACGGCTCCGTACGAGCGAATTGTGCATGAGTTTAACCACTGCCGTACCATGAAAGTCTTTGCACTGCCTAAGTATAAATCCAAGATTTCGGAAGGACTTGCCGCATATGTCTAAGATGTGCTGACGAAACGTTTATTCTGGAACCATCTCCACCCCCAGGTCCCGCACATGCGAGACTCGTGACATGACTGCGGCTTCCATCTCATACTGATGCAGCAGTGGTTCCCGTGCGCGACTGTAGCTCATTATACAGCATTTGGGAACGTTAAAACCTAACTTATTATCTAGGCTCCACTGCACCACCCTATCAATATCTTGTTGAAGCCGTTCACAGTCCGAAGTATCTGCTGTCGACAGGAACAACTTGAGGTCGTCTGCAAATAGCAGGCACTTCGCCTCCTTTACAACTTTCGGGAGATCATTAACCATCAAAATGAAACCTAATGGACCGATATTGCTACCCTGACTCACCCCCGAAAACGTGAAATAAGGCTTGGAGACGTATCCACCATATTCAACGTACTGCCGGCGATCACTAAGGTGGTTCGCGAAGAATCGCAGAAGGTGCGGTGTGAAACCAAACGCCGCAAACTTAGCCAACAGCACATCGTTGTCGACAGTGTCGAACGCCTTCCGAAAGTCAAAGTACGCAGTGTCCACCTGAGCCCCAGCGTCAACAACCGGTAACAGGTAAGTCATGAAAGACAACAAGTTACTCCCCGTACTTCGACCAGTCCGGAAACCATGTTGAGCGTCAGTCTGGCGAGAAGATACCTGATCTGAAATACACTTGTGCAAGACCGACTCAAATACTTTAGCAAACGCCGACAGCACAGCCACCGGTCGGTAGCCACTAACATCAGTTCCCGAACCTCCCTTTGGGACTGGTATCACTCTAGTGATTTTCCATTGTTTGGGATATTGACCTGACTTTAAAAACAAATTTAAAATGTGGAGAAGTGGCTTTTCAAACACCGTGCTACAGTCTTTAACTAAATAAGGTGGTATCCCGTCTGGTCCCGCCGAATACTGACTTTGGCTTGAGGCGGCGAAGCGCTGCGCGCAGGTCGCGCAGTTCGAGCTGGTCAACGTACACGCGCGCCGCATCTGCGCTCGCGCCCGCCGCGCGCTCCGCCTCCGCGGGGTCCAGCGCCAGGCGCAACACGTTATACACTGAATGAAAGAAGGAGGCGAAACATTCCGCTCACGCTTCGTCACTCAATTCATTTCCATCATTTGTGACTCGAGTTTTGTTGCGCCTAGCACGCTTACTTCTAATGAAATTCCAAAAAGATTTAGGATCGTTTTTAATATTTGCCTGCAGCCTACATTGATAATTTTCATACGTTGACTTTAATTTATGTTTAACTTGGGTTCTATAGTGAGAAAACCAATCATAATCGCTCTTTGAACCCGTCATTTTAAATAATTTATGATACCTTCACTTTGCTTTGATGTCACGTATTAAATCAGATGTGTACCAGGTTGGATATGTATACCTATTTGTATTTATTGCCACTTTTTTTTTCGTCAATGTCAATTTTACGGTGACATACATTTATTATGTTGAGTTTTTGTTGATTTTACATTTTATGTGATAGAACGTGATTTAAAGATCTAATAAATACATAGTTTTACATAGAAAAAAATAGTTATAAACGCAAATATTGTCACGCGGTCTCCGTTACGGTAAAGTTTCGCAGCACTTAATGGTAATGTGCACAATGTTTTCCTGCCTTTTTGCCTTGTTCTGATTGGATTCAAGCTTCCCGCGTCTTTGTAAAATTATAACTAGATTCTGATTGGTCAATCGCTTAACGATTTTTGTATAAACGACGTGCCATTTTGGCCGTTCGACACAGCCGTCGGCCAGCCAGGCAGCCAATCTCAAGAACACTCTCCTAATAAAGAAGAAGTAGAAGAAAGAAGCAACAAGTGGTCTTATTCTCCACCAACCCAGTACACAAGTGTGCCCACACTGCACAAGTAGGAGTACACGAGTGTAAGGTAAGGTAAGGTCACGGTGGAAGTCTGCCCTGCGTGGGCGGAGCACCGCCGTGTCCTCGAGCGGCGATCGGCGGCGGCGACCTCTTGCGTCCGGCCCTGGTTCAATCATGGTCCGGAGCGAGACGGAATGGGAAGCCGTCACCTCCTTCTGCGAAGCAGTCGTGCTAGCGAAGGAGGCGGCGGAACGAGAGAGGGAGAGAGCCTCTCTTCCCGGCCGCCGCGGGAGACGCACCGGGCGTCGGGGGCCACGTGGTGGCTACCGGCCACCGTAGATGCGGGCCTGTGGACGGTTGGCTATGGGCTAGCTAGCCGTCCGTCCGTCTAACGACGACGACACGACAGGCCGTGTCGACGCGGCGTTCGTGTTCCACGCGCGCCTCAAAGAGATGTCAGCATAAGGGGAGGGGCCCGCAAGGGCCGAAGCCTGCCGGGGTTGCGGGCCTGTTCGAAAGAGATACCGTGGCCCCGGAACATAAAGGGCGATGAAGGAACATGGATGGGTTATCATCACAAAAAAAAAAAGGTAAGGTAAGGTAGGTGAGATGTCCTCGAACTTTTTGCAAATGGATACCTACCTAAAAGAAAAATTATCTGTTACTCCGTAAAGGCCTCAGGTGAATGCGTGGTCCGATCCGACCTTGCGGCAATACCCCAGGGTTAGTCTAGTACTGTGCTCGCGAAACTGGAGGTGGGGACTACCACCTACCACTACCTCGTCACAGAGGGGTTTATAACTAGTTTCTAATACATTTCCGTGGATCTTCTACCTATCTATCGAAACTCTAGACAAGTAAAAACCAATATTAAGGACTCAGGTCACATAAGATTCACAGAATTCTGTATCTGACGGGCGCGTCATAAAAACTCAGGCGGTGGGCGGGGCGGTCTGGGGCGGTGCCTGCGGTTCCGCGCTGGGGCGGGCCCAGCGGCGGGGCGGCGGCGGGATGGCAGGCGGGGCGGCGGGACGGCGGGGCGGCGGGGCGGTGGGCGCAGCGCGCGCCAGTGATGCGCGCCGCGCTGTCCCGCACGCACAGCTCTGAGCCGCACAGCCGCGCTGCTCCGCTGACCCGCGAGTGAGTGCCGCGAGCCGCTGTGATACAAGCTAGTGTTGTGACCCGACCGCCGCTGCGCGCTCTGAGCGCCCTGAGCTGCCGCTCATGCTGTCGTCTGGATGAGGATAACACTACCCGTGATCAGTTTGTCAGAGTTTACTGCTCATTGACTACATATAGCAAGATGTTGTGTTTTTAATAAACAGTGATACCAAAGTGGACAAAAGTGTCGGGAGTGTGGAAAGCCTTGATTGATTTCTTCAGTCGTAGGTATGTATACCTACCTAAGTATAGATGTTCAACGAGCCAATGGAGTGAATTAGAATGGCCATAAATAAGTTGAATGGTGGGATTACTAGAATAAGTGCTGAGTTGTTCAGGTCAGTACTCGGACCTCGGTACAGCCGCAGTGTGCCGAGCCGACCAAGTGCTATCAACTGATAGTGTCAGAGGGATAGTTGACGACAGCGTCACGTGCAGTGAGCCGTCGGGCCGCTGTACCTCATTCAACTGTACGTCAGTGTCCCTATGTCTGCCTGAACTCCTGAGTCAGTAGAGCATGTGAAGGGTCAGTGGCTCGTCTTAGGGGCGGAATGTGAAGGCACCGCACCCAGAGAGAAAACAAAACTTGTTTTGTTTCAAATAGTGGAGGTCGCATACGGGTTCGATTCTCGGTAGTAAAATAATGGAAACCTAGCATCATCGAATTCGTGGCATCATAATTATTATTTCAGCCAAAATACGTCAGCTGCTGGACATAAGCTTCCCCGAGTATCGCCACATTGTTGTTCGCTGACATGTTCATTTGTTCGGGTCAATCACCGAACAAATGAACATGTCAGCGTAATCGCGACACCGCGCAATATGCCTTGAATATTTTATGTATTACCTAAGTAAAATAGTCAGTACGCTTTCGGACAGCATATCGGGCGCGACTCAATCTCATCCTATTCACCTCATTAGTTTGATTAGTTAACCTTTATTACTGAAATATATCATCTTTTTAATCTTTAATCTTAGTTTATCTCAATCTCACCCCAACCCCGAACATTGGTCCTTCGAGCCGGATAGCGGGACCATTACGCGTGTGCCTACTAACTGTACTGTGTGAGTGTCTCGCTTGGAAACAGAACTAAGTGGATTTTCCTTCCAACATCATCCTACTGATCCTGATTGAACCTGGTTTTACGAAAGCATCGTGTCACCTCATCTCGCTGCTACTCCAGGTTTGTTCTTGCAGCCATCGCAAGAACATTGATCTTCAAAGAAGCCTTCAGAACAAGTAAGGTCTCCTTTTTATCCTTATAATGTCGAACATGGAAGACATTTTATCAACCCAACATCAACTGATCGAAGCCATAAACGGGCTCTTCACCAATTTCAAGAAGGATGGTGCAGAGCGCAAGACCCCGGACTACCTACGTCGTCGATTGTCTACCTTGGAACAATATTTTACGGAGTTCCATAATAACCACATGACTTTGCTATCTTTTGGTGATAAATCTCATACATATTTCAGTACTAATCAATACGATCAAATGACTGAAAAATATAAGAACATCAAAATTACTATTCAGAACTATAACCCTCTCGCAAACAGACCGCAAACCCCTGAGTTAAAACCTCCTACGTTCAAACCTACTGCGGCATCTCAAACCTCAGACCTCGCAGCCCCCGCTGCTTCTAAAAACCCTGATCCTGCTCTTGAAGAGAGTAAAGCCACAGTACTATTCAAAAAGCAAGCTACCAACTTTAAGGCTTTCATGAGAACCTCATTAAATATCGACCTTGATCTCGTCACGGAAAAATGGGAGTTCGAAGACCTCCTGAAGACGCTACAATCTCGTTGGGCAGCTATTGACTCGCTTCATTGGGAGCTGGATAACGAGTGTGGCGGATCAAACCCCGAGTACGAAGAACAATTTTCCCATTACGAGAAACATTATAACAAAATCAAGAAAGACATCAACAAGAAAATGTGGTCCGTCGCGCATATTGAAAAATCTACTCCTAAAATGGAAATTACTACCTTTGAGGGAAACTACAATAAGTGGATTTCGTTCAAAGATCTTTTTACCGAAGCAGTGCATAATAACCCCTCTTTGTCGAATGCGCAAAAGATGCAGTTTTTAAAGAGTAAGGTCAAAGGTGAGCCTGAAAAATTAATTCAACATCTCCAAATAAGCTCTGACAATTATCTTGTGTGCTGGAATATCCTTAATCATCGTTATAATAATAAACGACTGATCTTCACCTCTCATCTTAACAATATAATGAATATCCCCATAAACCAGCAACAGTCAGCAAATCATATAAAACGCATTCACGACACTACGTACGAGAGCGTGAATGCTATCAAGAATCTGGGAGTCAATGTGACTTCCTGGGACCCTTTCCTCGTATGTATATTGTCCCAAAAACTGGACTCGGATACATATGAGGATTATCTACAATCTTTAAAATCCCCGCGAGAGTTGCCGGTCTTAGAGGATTTCCTTAATTTTTTGGAAACTAAATTTATGATGCTGGAAACTTCACGTAAAAAGCTGGAAAATTCCACGCAGAAAGCATCCTCATCTCAATCCTACAACAATAACAAACCATCAATTTCAAAAGGTTCCAGTTATAATCGAAACTATAACAATCCTAAACCGAATTACTCAACAAACCAAGTTTCACAATCGTCAAAGTCCAAAGGCAAAATTAACAATCGCAAGCAATGCCCTATTTGCAACTGCAATGACCATCGTATTCATGCATGTCAAAAATTGTTGGAATTACAACCTAATGAACGTAAAAATGCTATTACTAACTTACACCTTTGTATTAATTGCTTACATTATCACGAAGGCAAAAAATGCTTTTCCGAAATAAGATGCAAGGAATGCAACAAAGAACACAACACCATTTTGCATGAAGCATTTACGTCACATCGGTCTGGGTCAAATGCAGCCACGGTTACGAAATCGCCATCTCAACAGCAAGAAAGTAACACAGTTGCATCGCTTCTTAAAGAACCCGCAGAAATATTGCTTGCCACAGCAATCATTAATGTGCAAGCAACGGACGGTTCTTACCAAAAAATGAGAGTTCTTTTAGATCAAGGGTCACAGACATCCATTATTAGGGAAAGCGCAGCTCAGTTGTTAAGACTACCGCGACAGAAATGCAACGGTTATATCTCTGGAATAGGAAATAAGGAAAACAACTGTAAGGGCAGGATTACCATCAAATGTTCGTCGTTAGTTAGCGGTTTTACTTTTAAAACGGACGTATATATAATGAACAAACTGATAAATAACTTACCCAGCTGTACTTTACCCAAGCCAGACTGGCCTACTCTTAACCAAATAACTCTAGCAGACCCCGAATTTTACAAAAGTAGGCCAATCGATATCTTATTTGGAGCAGATATCTATTCCACTATCCTTATGGACGGTATATGTCGATCTGAAGGTATGTTGCCCATTGCCCAACAAACTCAGTTGGGATGGATCTTAAGCGGCAACTACAAAACGTACCATTGCAATGTGATCCTAAATAATATCGAAGAGATTCAGCAATTTTGGGAAGTAGAGGACATACATGAACCTCCAGCGATTTCAGAAGAAGATCAAAAATGCATCGATTTTTACCAATCTTCGACCTCTAGACGGGAAGATGGAAGCTACGTGGTTAAAATGCCATTCAAAGAAAACTTTGAGGAAAATATTGGTGAGTCGAAAACAAAATCGATTGCCCAATTTTTCCAAATAGAGCGGAAATTAAGTAAACAACCAGCTGTGGCACGTGACTATAAAATGTTTATTTCTGAATACCTAGAGCTCGGTCATATGACACCAGTTGCGCCACACATACATCCGGACTGCTACTTATCGCACCATTGCGTCCAACGATCTGAGTCAGCAACTACCAAATTGCGAGTTGTCTTTAATGCCTCGGCAAAAACCTCGAGCGGATACAGCCTCAATGATCTTATGTGCCGAGGACCCAATTTACAACAAGATCTTCAAAGCCTTATCTTAAAATGGAGACAATCTAGATACGCTTTTACAGCAGATATAGAAAAGATGTTTCGCAAAATCTGGCTGCATCCCGATGATCAAAAATATCAGAAAATTATCTGGCGTAGCCACCAATCTCAACCTTTAAAAGAATACCAGTTAGCGACGGTTACCTATGGCACAAAAGCCGCACCTTTTTTGGCAATGATGACCCTGAAGCAACTGGCCAACGATGAAAGGACAAACTATTCACATAGTTGCGCTTGTGACGTCTTAGAACACTCGTTTTACATGGATGATCTCATGCATGGAGAGCATTCAGCGAGTGCAGCTAAACAGCTCAAAGCAGAAATGATCAGCCTTCTCAAATCGGGAGGGTTTAATCTCAGAAAATGGCGATCAAACTTACCGGAAATATCAGATAGTTCTGATGCACTACCAAAGGAAGACTTTGACTTTAAGCAACCGGAGTCAACCAAAACTTTAGGTCTTCGGTGGGAACCAAAAAATGATCAATTTATCTTTCGCCCCATAGAATTTACCTCGCAAGACATCCTTACCAAAAGACAATTCCTATCTCAAATATCAAAAATATTCGACCCTTTGGGCTGGCTAGCACCAGTCACAATAAAGCTTAAGATCATGTTCCAAGAATTATGGAAATCAGACCAGGGTTGGGACCACCCTGTCCCTAGAGAAATTGCGTTAGAGTGGAATACTATTAAAGCCGATCTATCGCATATATCTCGATTTAAAATTCCACGTTGGATTCAAACCCAGGAAGAAGATACCATTGAACTCCACGGCTTTTGCGACGCAAGCACAAAAGCATACGCTTGCGTCGTGTATTGCAAAATAAAAAGAGAAAATGAAACCCACGTAACCCTTATTGCAGGGAAGTCAAAAGTAATACCGCTGAAAAAACCACAATCCATCCCGCGCTTGGAACTTTGCGGCGCTCTCTTGTTGTCAAAGCTTATGCGAAAAATCATCTTAGCACTCATGAGCTACAAGGTGCATGTTTATGGTTGGATTGACTCAACGGCAGCACTAGGTTGGTTAAGTGGCGAACCGGAGAAATGGAAACCCTTTGTTGCAAATCGAGTGAGGAGTATTACAGAGATAATACCTAAAGAAAACTGGAGATACATAAAATCCAAGGAAAACCCCGCAGACTGCGCAAGCCGCAGTTTACCTGCTGCTCAATTGGCCAATCACTCGCTGTGGTGGCAAGGGCCTGACTGGTTATCACAATATAACCCTAAAGAATCTCATAAGATGCCGATTGATACATGTATTACTAGTCAAGAACTCAGAAAAAAGGAGAAAGTAAACACGGTTATTGTTAATCCCGAAAACTCGATAATTTATCAGCTATTAACAAAATATAGCACCTTAAGGAAAGTTACTCGAGTATTAGCTTACGTCAACAAATTTATCGACATCGTTGTTTACAAGAAACAACGCACAGGTTTCCTTACTCTGCAAAATATAAAGACAGCAAGAGAAATGTTAATTAAGCACGTCCAAAACGAATATTTCCACGAAGAAATATCGCAGCTGAAAAACAATGACCCACTAAATAAGAAAAGTCAGATTCTTAATCTCAATCCCGTACTAGACTCCAATCAAGTACTCCGTGTCGGGGGCAGACTTAAACATTCGAATCTTGATCCTGAAATGAAGCATCCCA
The DNA here is from genome assembly GCA_916618015.1 of Xestia c-nigrum. NCBI lineage: Eukaryota > Metazoa > Arthropoda > Insecta > Lepidoptera > Noctuidae > Xestia > Xestia c-nigrum. The sequence continues at coordinate 25,509,180 of OU745257.1, read as the reverse complement.
TCATAATACCGAATCAGTCGAAACTAGCAGATCTTATCATAGATGAATCCCACAAACTTGTATTTCACGGTGGAGTAAAAATGACTACTGGATTTATAAGACGGAAATACTGGATTCTTGGAGGAAACAGAGTCACAAAGAAACGATTAAGAATGTGTGTCAAATGTAAAAGAAATAATCCCATACCACAACATCAAATCATGGGTGACTTACCTCCTGCACGATTGATTCCTAACCGACCTTTTTATCACACTGGAATAGATTATACAGGGCACATCTTTATTAAGGCGAACAAAGGTCGTGGCATTAAAACCTGTAAAGGATATGTCGCAGTTTTTGTGTGTATGGTAACTAAAGCCTTACACTTAGAAATCGTCTCAGATCTCACAGCGTCAGCATTTCTTGCCGCGCTAAGACGAATGTCGGCTAGAAGAGGAGTTCCTGGGCACATCTATAGTGACCAGGGAACTAACTTCATAGGAGCCAATAATATCCTAAAACAAGAGTTTGCCGAAATCTCCAACATCTTGTCTGAACAAGAAGTAACCTCGACAATCTCAGAAATGAATATTGAGTGGCACTTCAACGCCCCATCATGGCCAACTGCTGGCGGACTCTGGGAAGCTGCAGTGAAGAGCCTCAAACATCATCTCAAGCGTGTTGTGGGAGAGCAAAAATTAACCTACGAGGAATATACTACCTTATTATCCCAACTCGAGGCATGTTTGAACTCCAGACCACTGTGCCCTCTGACTGAAGATCCTGAAGATCTGGAATTTTTGACCCCGGCTCACTTTTTAGCAAGCGGCCCCAACTTAACGATTTTCGAAACAGAGCACGATCTTAGAACACGATGGCACCTGACGCAAAAAATCTACCAAGATATATGGGCTAAGTGGAAGACTGATTATCTCACGCAGCTTTCTATGAGAGCCAAATGGCGGCAGCGTCAAAAAGATCTCAATCTTAACGACATCGTTGTTATAAAGGACGACAACCTACCACCAGGAAAATGGAGTCTAGGTCGCGTAGTAACGCTGCATCCTGGAAGCGACGGACACGTAAGGGTCGTCACACTTAAAACAAAAAACGGGCTCTTAAAACGCCCAATTGTAAAACTGTCCTTACTGCCAACAAATAAAAATGATCAGGATCCAAATACCCCAAAAGTTGATAATAAATCACCAACTACGAGGAAAAAACGTCCTATATCATTCTCAGCTATGGTTTTAACTTTGACGCTATTTTTACTGTCACTATTAAACACCGCTCAAGCATCCTACAACTTCACCATGCTGACAAACAATAGTGTCTACTTTGACAAAATATCTAATATGCATCTAATTAGAGATGATTGGCATTTAATAGTCTATTATGACACAAAACCTTATCAAGAGGGAACGGCGGCTTTATTAAAATATATCAAGTATCTTGAAACCTTATGCTCTACGATTAGAACACAAACACCTTGCGACGGCGTCATGTTACAGCTCGAGCACGAGTTCGAAGAAATAAAACATTACGACAATATTCTCATGACTAATGATTCATTTATGACTAATAAGAAACGTCGAAGACGCGGCTTGCTAGACGGAGTAGGCTACGTTGCAAATAGTTTATTCGGAGTGTTGGACCAACGATTTGCAGAAAAATATGTGAAGGATATTGACCTTTTAAAGCATAATGAAAACCATCTATACAACCTCTGGAAAAACCAAACGTCGGTCGTAGAAGCTGAATTTAATATCATGAAAAGGATGGAGAACACTATAAATAAACATCACAAAATAATAAATCAAAAGCTTAATTATCTCCAAGATTCGTATAAAAACCTCGCGCAGCAAGTGCAAAATGTAACTATGATCACAGACTTCATAACCTCGGCTTTCACTGCCAACAACTTGCTGTATACCCTTCGACGAATCCAGGACTCAATTTTAGATACAGTAACTGACATTTATAGTGGAAAATTAGATTTTCATTTGATATCTCCGAAGCAGCTCAGATCAGAGCTAAGCATAATTTCAGCACAAATATCAGGAGACTTGGTAGTTCCTGTCGACAACTTTAACCTTAAAGATCTTTACAGCTTGCTAAATGCAAGAGCCAAGTACTCTGGCAAATATCTAATTATAGAAATCAAAATACCCCTGATTGAAAGAGATCTTTACGAGGTATTCAATCTTATCCCGGTTCCACGTATTGCAAAGAATAACATGATGATGAAGGTCAAAACTATCTCCGAATTGGCAGCCATCAGCATGAGAAAAGATTCGTATTTGACTGTCACGGACACGGATCTGCAGTCATGTGTATTACAAAATCCTGTGACTATTCTGTGTCATATCAGAAGGCCTATTCACCACATGAAAGATGATCATAGCCTTTGTGAGACGATCCTAGGCACAAGAACTTGTAAAACTAAAACTACTTCGTGCAAGAATGACTGGAGGGAGTTAACATCTGAAAACAAATATTATTTTGTATGCTGCAATGAATGTAACGTCAAACTGCTGTGTGAAAATCAAGTTCAGGCAGTTAGGTTATCAGGTGCTGGTCTGTTGCGTGTTGGGGAAGGCTGTTTAGTAAAAACAGAAGACTTTATGGTGTATTCAAACAAAAGATTGTCTAGTAAAATTAGCACGACAACAAAGATTATCTCACCAGAAATATCACCAATCAATCACATGATAAATATCACCATGCCAGAAATCTCATATGAGCTAAATCCCAATAACTCAGATAATCTCATGCAATTTGAAGCTATTAAAAGAAGTCTTGAGATCATGAAGCAGAGTGAACCTTTGAGCACCAATATCTCCTACCACGACGTCCATCAGTATGCTGCTATATATCTCACTATATTGGGAATCTTGCTATTGGTGGCAGCTTACTGTTTTAAACGTTGGTGGCAAAGGCAACGTAAAGGAAATCGTTCCACTTCTACAGCAGAGCGGTCGACAGCCTCGGCGGCGACGGCGTCGCCACACACCGTTCCAGAAAGTGTCGTGATTGAGTGTAGTGAAATTAGGGAAAATGGGCAATCTAGTCGTAAATCAGTGAGAAGTGATCCTAAGAGACTAGGTCTATCTAGTGAGTGCTTACAAAAAAAGGAAGATAGAGGTTCTTCACCAATCTTTCGTGTATTTTCTCTTCCTGATTTACACTGTAACGATTCTGTTTAATTTGTAATGTTACCTTCATCTCATCTTTTAACATAATTGACCCTACATTACTACATAATTGTATATTATAGGAACATTGTTTTCACCTTGTTAATATTAATTTCGCCACCCATTTAACCTTACATACTTACTAACCTCATCTATTTCTCCCTCGGGAGCATGTTCGGGTCAATCACCGAACAAATGAACATGTCAGCGTAATCGCGACACCGCGCAATATGCCTTGAATATTTTATGTATTACCTAAGTAAAATAGTCAGTACGCTTTCGGACAGCATATCGGGCGCGACTCAATCTCATCCTATTCACCTCATTAGTTTGATTAGTTAACCTTTATTACTGAAATATATCATCTTTTTAATCTTTAATCTTAGTTTATCTCAATCTCACCCCAACCCCGAACACATACCTACCTAGGTATCACAAAAAAGAAACTGTCTAGGTATCAATTAAGTGTTTGCGCCTACTTACGTCAGCCACGCTGCACGCACCTTTGTTAATGGCCGTCTTTGCAGTTTAACGCCGAACCTGGGTAGTACGGTAAATGCATCGCCCAATGATGCATTTACCATCCTACTTACCTTTGTTCTGCTCGCTTGAGAGTTGAGATTCAGGAACAAGCTCGCTGACCGCCTACCTGTTAGGGCCTGCATGTGCAGACCAGTGCAGACGAGGGACTTTTGTCCTCCGGACAGAAATTACTTTTCGGCTGATGTGTTGTTTTTTCACCTAAGTATTAGTTGACGTAAATTGTTCGGGGACAAATAGGCATGACGACAGTATCAAAAAAAATACAAATCTATTTAGTCCGTTAGTTAATTGGCAAATAATGGACACGAATTTCTTATTTTTGTAAATTAATGAATATACTTACAAAGATAAAACGCATCAAAAATCGGGAGGGGGCTCATGACGTCAGTACCTACGCTCTAAAAATTATAGGTAGGTAGGTAGGTACCTACCTAGGTAGGCGTGCCGTATTGAGAATTTTAAAAGCGTCGGTATCTTCGAAAATATTGATTTACGTAAAAAAATATATGGGTCAAATACCTACCTATTTTTTGACAATCTTACTGACGGACTAATTAGGTATTTTTTTGTTTTCTGCCGCATTGTCCCATTCTCTGCACAGACTTCCTTCCGGGCAGAGCTCATGCATGAACCAGCTTTATAAATATAATGTACCAATACCTACTTACAAAGCGACAAGATATCATCTAAATAGGTACCTACACTAATAAAGGTCGGTCAAATGACTTACAAAAGTACCGACAAAGGTCGATTAGCCGAGTGCAATTAGACAACAATACTCAATAGGTGGAATGAAGTTTATTGTGGTTGGATTTTCTTGGGAATTATTTTATTGAGTTCTTATTTATTTCGTTTTAGGTAGATTTCCTTTTTTTTTAATCTACCTAGGTATTGGTTTCTCGCCTGGGATATACATGTTTAAGTATGTAGGTATATGGATGACAAACAAAATTTAGCCACACTCTACAGGTCACAATTATGAACCGATTGCTTTCAACCTGGCCAAAAAATCGAAAAGGTCAAAACTTAGGCTAAGTTCGTGAATGGGCGGAATTGGTCCATGGGGGGCGGAGGGGCGTGTTTTTTCTGAAATCAGTTTTTGCCCATAAGTTTTATCCTATGAAAAATTTTGAACCGTTTTTCATTTTTATCATTCTGCGTAAGAATACGGACAACTTTAAATTATTTTTTTGATGCAACCCCTAATTTCATGTACTTAGTGGTGGTTGTAATCCGTCCGTCCGTCGTAACGAGTGCTAGGTAGGTACCTACCTATAGTAGGGTTCAGGAAGCTGGCATTATGTTTATGATTTAAAATTCGTATTTTTTTAATAAATCTCAATAATTCGAGGATTCAAATATTGTCGTAAACCCGTACCTATGTAGGTAGTTTATCAGTAAAATTACAGTCGCACGTCATTTTCCCCCTAGGCAAGTAGAGACGAATAATTTAATTAAGTACAAAATAAAATTTAACTCAATGCGATATCCTCGCGTTGTATAACTTTTTCTCTTCAAAAACACTGCGACATCACTGCAGCGGTGTGAACGAATGTAAAATGAATGAATGATGAATATTAGTGAAGTAATGGAATCACGAACTCTTTTACACTACAAAGGTAGTATACTTAGTAGTGTTGCGGTATGGTTTTATAATAATAGTTACGTCATTAAATAGAGATTGCGTTACTGTTACATCAACCGTAATAAGTATAAGTAGGTACCAAAATTGTCATAAGGTAGGTCTGTCGAATTACACCTAGAGGTTAATTCGCCTTAGAAACTAAATAACTCTGGTTACGTAGGTAATATCTAAAATCAAACCCACGCATCAAGGTTTTTAAATCCCGAAACAGCCCCGAGTTGCGCCCGCGGCGGCGCGGCGTGGCGGCCCTGCTTCACCCCCGAGCTGTTTCTGTTCTGAGCCATACGTACCTACATTTCGCGGTAATTTTGTGATATAAAATCAGTTAAGTAGCCTTAATATGGCTTATTTTATTAGAATGATTATTGTACCGTTAAAAACCAGTGTTTTTCATTGTAGGTAAGCATTCGATTTTCATTATATTTAAAACTTAATAAGAAGTGTCCTCGACGGTAATTACGCCTAGGTAGGCGTTGTTACCCATACTAAAAGCTACCACAGGCATTTTTAACATCTCGTGAGCTTGTCATCAAAGGACTTTATTTGCACATTATGAAACGAATTGATTAATCCAGTAATTAATTGTAGTATACTAAAGTTTAAAATAATAATGTCAGCCGTTTGGGTCGATCTTTAGGTTAAGCCATGCTTGCCTTGGTTGGTCTGTGGATGGGTGACCACCCTTACATACCGAGTTTCTTCCGTGCCTCGTTAAGCATGATAAGCCATTGGTCCCGGCTGTCATTTGTCCACAGTCGTTACTGGTGGTCAGTGGCCCAAAAGTCTGACACCAGTCTTACCAAGTGGTATCGTATTTCCCATTATTAACTGGGTTGTGGAGTTCAGACAGGGAGTCGCTCCATGTAAAATACTGGTATACAGCTGCATCCGGTTAGACTGGATGCCGACCATATACAACATAGTTGGGAAAAGACTAGGCAGATGATGGTGATGAATAAAGTTTAAAATACTAATAGAATTAAGTTACCATACTTTTTGTGCTTACTTAAACAAAATAAATAATACTAAGTGCATTGGTTCAGGATTTAAGTAGGCGTTATTAGGTACCTGAACTAGATAAAATAAGATCTACGTATGTTATTTTTAGGATTTATTTTTGATTGATATCTGTATAGGTACAGAATTATTTGTAAATGTTTAAACTATGTGCCAATGAAAAAATAATTATATAAGTATGTAATCTCCTTAGTTATTTTAGATTGTGTAAATCTGATTGTGTTACTAAATCTAGTAAATCTTAAAAGAAATGTGGTTTGAGATACTCCTGCTTAGACTCATTATATGTTCTTAATATAGAAAACTGTGATAATGCTAAAACGAAAGTACCTAGGTACCTACTTAATTTTAATAAACCTGTCGTAGGCGAAATTTTACTTATGAAGATACCTACCTAGGTAGTTTAATTGCGCCAAAACGATTGTGTTTTAATTCTGATCTCTTTTCGGTATTTTAATAAACATATCAATAATTTTTGAGTTTTTTTGTACAATAATAAACATACAACCCATGAACACATTGTTTTTCATCTAGGTATTGGTAGTGTATTTTAGGTTCATTCCGTCGTTTCGTGCAAATAGAACCGTTCCGCAGAATAAAAATAAATATTACGTTTTAGGTTTTTCTTTTATATACACGAGTTTCAATTGTCACCAGATTCATTTAAAGTGGAAGGCACGTTATTATCTTGTTTATTCACGGAGAAAATGACAATTGAAATTTAACAACTGGAAGGTAATGAAAAGTGAAAGAATGCTTACATAATAGTACAAAATTTTAAAAATGTTCAAAAATTCTTAATGGTCTTACTCGTCTACTGACAATCAATACTACAATGTTACTCTAGTCAACCTTAATTTACGTCGTAGCACATAGCCTGAGCAAAAACAAATAATAAACATTTGAAAACTTAAAAAATACTTAATTCGTCACTATCATCTGATCCATCATATTTATTGTAGTCTTTGTTTTCTTTTTCTGATATATTTGACTGCACGAAAGTCTCGAATTGCCGTTGGTGTTAAGGAAAACTGGAGGGGACGGAAGGTAATGAAGTGGAGATGTATGAAAAATTCTAACATTTTGTTTAATTATTTCGTTACCGAATACATTAGCAACTCAGTAATAAAATAGGATCTAAATCAATTTGAAAGCCAAACATATTTAGTATTTATAATAATTTGTTTACTACAGTACCTTGTGAAATAGAAGGAATGTGATGAAATTATTTCTGGACGAAGCACTACCAACAATACAAAGATTTCAAATAATTATGACAGCGATAGGTGTACGTCCACATTGCTCTGTTTGCCGCGGCTGACCGACCAGTAGAAACACGTTGTGACCTGCACTATATTAGGGACCGAATAAACCACTACAAAATTACGAAGTTTCCGAGTACGGATGGCGATGATGTTTTTTTTGTGACAATTAGAAAATATAGTTTTTTTTCTACTATTACTAACTTATTGGTAGGTATATTTAAAATACTTAAAGAATAGGTCAGGGGTTTGGTTCTTACAAACCGTATTAATTAAAGCTATCAATTCGACAGTAGACAAATAAACATGAAAACAAACGCCGAGGTCCCTAGTCGGAAACAGAGAGGAATGAATTTAGACGCAGTTTTATTCGTTTATTAAATAAAATAACGAATCAAAACCTAATATTATCGATACTCCTTGTTCAGAAATGACTGCTGGCGTCATCTGTGCGCCGCAGCGGACAACTCTGGACAACTCATCTGTCGCGCGCTCCACACTGACGGAGCGCGCCCCCCCCGCCCCCTCATGGCATCGTCGTTTCCGAAAAACATACTTGTTCTCAAGAGGTCTCTGGGCGGCCGCGCGTTCGCGCCGTCCTTATACGTTTAAATAATATTTTTTTGTAATTTGATATAAGTATACTATTAAATCGAGTCACAGTAAAACAATAAAGATCTTCATTGAAAAGACCCGCTGCGCCCCGCACACATCAAGACACACATAATCCCAACATATGGACCTTCGAGCCGAAGTTTAGAAGAACACGAGACGCAGCCATCTTGGCGTCACATGAAGATCCGAAGTGCATCGTGGGAAAGGTAGCGAATCACGGTCCGGAATGGTATCGTATCCCGTCCGATCCTCTCCTCTCTCCAGCAATAAGGGTTAACCAGTGATATTTCTCGTGTTTCAGTCGTGCGTTATCCAGTTGCCTAGTTGGGCATCGCCGTGGGCACGTGCTGTGCAGGAATATTGTAAGTACTTTTGCCTTTTACAACCGCCAAAATGAGTGACGACGAAGCTTTTCAAGATGTTAGTCAGGATCCCGTTAAAATAGATCTCAAATTAAAGCTCGGTCAATTAAAAAGAAGCCGAAGCACGCTAAAGGGCAGGCTGACGCTTTTCGAGAAGTTCCTTTCAAAATTCGAAAAAGTAGATTCTTTAAATATTACTACACGAAAGGAACTTGATTTACGAATCCAGTCAATTTCTGATATGTATAAACAATTTAATTCAATTCAAGATGAAATTGAGCAAATAGATTTACAACAAATAGATTATCGGGAAACATTTGAAGAGCAATATTTTCGTCTTACGGCTACCGCGAAGTGTTTGATAAGCGATAACGACAATCAATATAAAAATGTAGGTAGTGGTAATCCAAATCTTTCGTCAATAAAATTACCAGATATTAAATTACCTGCATTTGACGGTTCATTTGATCAATGGCTTGAGTATCGAAACTCATATATTACCATGATTCATAATCGTAATGATTTAAATAGCATACAAAAGTTCCACTATCTTAAGTCATCACTTAGCAGTTCTGCTTCGCAAGTCATCAGCGCATTAGAGTTCACCAGCGAAAACTACCTTCACGCGTGGAATTTATTGGAAAACAGGTTTCATAATAATCGTTTATTGGTGCAAAATCATCTGAAATCGTTGTTTAAATTCAAACCTCTTCAAAATGAATCGAGTGAACACATTAGAAAACTTATTGATTCAACTTTACGAAATTTACGTGCACTAAAATCTCTAGACGAACCATCTGATACGTGGGATACCGTTATCATTTATTTAGTTGTAGAAAAGCTTGACCCGGCCACCGAACGCGAGTGGGAAACACATACGGGTTCACTGGTGTCTCAATTAAATGGTGATAAAATAAAACTACATCATTTAATGGAGTTTTTGAGAAACCGTGCAGATATGTTGTCAATGGTTAATTTTAAGAAAAGTAATGTTGATTCCAAAGGTTCTCATAAAAAAGACAAACCATCAAGTCAACCTCATCACTCGCATTCTTACGTCGCCAAAGGTAAACAAACCACGGATAACAATAAACAGAAGCGCGTTTGCGAATTATGCGGTAATAACCATCATCTGTACTCGTGTGCGCAGTTTCTTAATATGTCGGTGCAAGATAGGCTTACAATTGTAAATAATAAAAAGATATGTCAAAATTGTATACGTTCCAGTCATCCGTTAAATGATTGTTCGTATGGCCCTTGCAAATTATGTCAAGGGAAACACAATACGTTACTTCATGGGATGAACGCGTCCACGTTAAGTTCGCGCCCTATGTCAACAGCTGAAGCGCAGGTTCAATCGGAGCGTAATGCGCTGACGTGCAGCGCCGCGGTACAACCGGTATTGTTATCGACGGCTCTTATCGATGTTCCTGATGCTGACAGCCAATATCACACTGTAAAGGCTCTTCTTGACAACGGTAGTCAGAATTGCTTCATTACAGAATCATTATGCAATCGTTTAAAATTGCCGATTATACAGTCCACTGTTCACATCACAGGTGTAGGACAAAGCGTTTCTAAAAGTTCTCACACCTGCAAAATAAAAATACAATCTAAAGTTAGTGATTTTAGTACTGAAATCCAATGCTTAGTTTTACCTCGAATAACATCAAAGTTACCTTCGTTGAACGTTAGATGCGAGTGCATACGTATACCTAAAAATATGTCGCTCGCAGATCCCAAGTTTAGTGTCCCGTCTGATATTGATGTACTCTTAGGCGCGGATATATTTTGGGACTTATTAAATAATAAGAAAATAAAGCTCGCTTCGGGTCCTACGTTATATGACTCGAAAATAGGGTGGATCATTTCTGGCCCTATTCGTAGTACACATTCGTTTACAAGAAACCAAGTTCAATGTAATCTTGTTCACATTGATTCTCAATTGCGTAAATTTTGGGAGTTGGAAGAATTACCCGATTTATCGGTTGCGTTATCAAAAGATGATCGTTATTGTGAAACATTGTTTACAGAGACCACAAAGCGTGATGCAAACGGTAGGTTCACCGTGCGCATTCCTTTGAAGGAATCTGTCGATATGTTAGGTGATTCATACACCATAGCAAAGAATCGGTTTTTATCTCTTGAAAGAAAATTAAATCGTTCACCACACTACAAACAATTATATTGTGAATTTATGCGAGAATATGAGGCACTGGGTCACATGTCCCCGGTATCTAATGTTACCGATTTACTAAATAAACCACATTACATATTACCGCATCACGGTGTTTATCGTGAACATAGTGTCACGACAAAATTACGCGTTGTATTTGACGCGAGCGCAACAACGTCAACTAATAAATCTCTAAATGATATACAATACATTGGTCCGCCATTACAAAATGACATTTTTTCAATTTTATTAAGGTTTAGACAGTATAAATACGTCGCTTGCGCTGACGTTGAAAAAATGTACAGGCAGATTTTAATTGATTCAGATCAGCATAATTTACAGTTAATTTTATGGAGGGAAAATCCTGATTTACCGTTAAAATTATATACTTTGTTAACTGTAACGTATGGCACTGCATCAGCGCCTTTTCTTAGTATGCGATGCTTGCAGCAATTAGCACGGGAATGTGAAAATGATTTGGTCGCTAGAACAATTAATGACGATTTCTACGTCGACGATTTGATCACTGGTGATGATGATCTTGACTCACTCGTCGATTTATGTAATAAAACGGCAGCAGTGTTGCGTCAGGGTTGTTTCCCTTTACATAAGTGGACATTCAGTCACAAAGTATGTCCTGACAGTACTAAAGATCTTAACATAGGTAACAATCATTTATCTAAAACATTAGGATTAGGCTGGTCCACAGAAAGTGATGTGTTGCATTATACTACAGAATTCACTCAAAGTGATTCAATCGTCACTAAACGTGTAATGTTATCAATCATTTCACAGGTGTATGATCCGTTGGGTTTGCTGGCACCAGCAGTCATCACAGCAAAGACATTGTTACAAAATTTATGGCTTCAAAAACTAGATTGGGATGAAGAAGTTCCCATTAAAGTAGCAAATACATGGCATAATTTCGTTTTTAGTCTGCAATATTTACGTAATATTAAGATCCCTCGTTGCATAACAACAACCGATGCGCGATATAAAGAATTGCATATATTTACAGACGCATCTCAACAGGCATACGGTGCATGCGCGTACATAAGATCTTGCTGTGATAACTGCGACCATTCTATACCTATCTCTGTGCATCTATTGTGCGCAAAAAGCAAATTAGCACCTATAAAAACTGTAAGCATACCTAGGCTCGAATTATGCGGCGCGCTGGTAGGAGCGAAGTTATTTAATAAAATTAAAAATTCCCTACGTTTAACATTCGATAAGGTTTATTTTTGGACAGATTCGACCATAGTGCAAGGATGGCTACGTATGCCCCCTCACTCACTAAAAACGTTTGTTCAAAATCGTGTGGTTCAAATCAATGAACTTACTGACGACATCATATGGCGGCACGTTAGGGGTACCGAGAACCCTGCTGACCTCATAACAAGAGGAGCTAGCTTACAGTCGTTAAAATATAATAACAATCACATATGGTGGACCGGTCCAACGTTTTTACGTGAACCTAATACGTTTATATTCTCGAATAATAATGAAGAAATAATAACCACCGAATTACCGGAAGTTAAATCACAAACTATAATTAATTTAAGTTGTAATCAGTCTCTTCAAGTGGTTGACTTTGACCGCTTCTCATTGTTTAATCGTTTACAACGGGCTTGTGCATATATGTTACGATTCATAGATAATGTGCGTGCGCTCACTCCCGGTGACGACGGTCGAAGCCGTAAAACCGGTTCGTTATCAGTAGGCGAACTACAACAGGCACTTACTGTGTTGACTCAATTAGTTCAACAACAGTCATTTAGTGATGAATATTACAACCTTAAAAATAATAAACCGTTAAACCATAAAAATAAGCTATTTAATAAGATAGCAGGTTTAAATATATTTTTAGATAAATTAAATATTATTCGTGTAGGTGGTAGGTTAGGCAACGCGGTTGATTTTAGTTATGATAAGAAACACCCGATATTGTTAAGTAGTAAACATCGTTTTACCAGGTTGTTGTGTGAGTATGAACATAAAAAATTACTTCACGCAGGACCTCAGCTTCTAGTGTACTCCATGCGTGAACGGTGGTGGGTACTGGGAGCTCGAAATTTGGCTAGGCAGGTAGTACATAACTGCGTTACATGCACACGTATGAAAGGTAGGACATTGACCCCGATTATGGGTAACTTACCATCCGAAAGATTGGAACCGAACTTTCCTTTTATGCAATGTGGCGTCGACTACGCAGGGCCATTGCTCATATCGGACCGCAAAGGCAGAGGTGCCAAGCTAATAAAAGCATACATTTGTTTGTTCATTTGCTTTACCACTCGAGCCATACATTTGGAATTAGTTGGTAGCCTATCCACACAAGATTATATCTTAGCTTTGAAACGCTTTATATCACGTCGCGGTAAGCCGAATCAAATCTTTTCAGACAATGGAAAGAATTTTGCAGGTGCTGAAAAAGAATTAGCAGTCATTTTTGAAAATTCGAATGACATCGTAGATTTTACTAATCAAAATCAAATTCGTCTTACGTTCATACCCCCTTATAGTCCTCATTTTGGCGGGTTGTGGGAGGCAGGAGTCAAGTCCTGCAAGTACCACCTGCGGCGTGTACTGGGTGACGCGCGACTGACACGCGAGGAATTTGAAACTGTGTTAACTCAAATTGAATCCGTCCTCAATTCCCGTCCTTTGTCCCCTCTCTCCTCCGACCCGACCGATTACCTTCCTCTGACTCCAGCTCACTTCTTGATCGGCCGACCGCTGACCGCGCCGGCCTGCGAAGACCTGACGACCAACACGCCTACACAACTTGGGCGCTATGCTCGAGTGGAGCTGCTGAGGCAACACTTTTGGCAACGCTGGTCCAAGGAGTACGTGTCCGAACTCCAGCAACGTGTGAAATGGAGGGCCGACAATGAAGACATCGCTCAAGACAGCCTCGTCCTTATCAAAGAGGATAGGCTTCCGCCTTTCAAGTGGAAATTGGGGCGAGTTATGCAAGTGTTCCCTGGGAACGACGGAATTTCTCGCGTCGCTGACATCCGTACTGCAGCGGGCACTATACGGCGGGCCTTCTCAAAAATCTGCCCGCTCCCTACATCATGATCCTGTTCTTCGTGTTGGAATAGTTCTTCCAAGGCTGCCGGTATGTTCAGAAATGACTGCTGGCGTCATCTGTGCGCCGCAGCGGACAACTCTGGACAACTCATCTGTCGCGCGCTCCACACTGACGGAGCGCGCCCCCCCCGCCCCCTCATGGCATCGTCGTTTCCGAAAAACATACTTGTTCTCAAGAGGTCTCTGGGCGGCCGCGCGTTCGCGCCGTCCTTATACGTTTAAATAATATTTTTTTGTAATTTGATATAAGTATACTATTAAATCGAGTCACAGTAAAACAATAAAGATCTTCATTGAAAAGACCCGCTGCGCCCCGCACACATCAAGACACACATAATCCCAACACTCCTTTTAAAGTAACTATGTATTAACCCATTCTGGTAAAAAAAAAAAAAAAATGAAAACCATGGGTAAATTAGTCTGGAAATCGTTTTTGCACGAAACTACGGAACGACCCTTTAGAGATATTTACGTTCTCCCTTAGGTAGGCGTTATTTGACAGACCTACCTTACGATACCGCTACAGTAGTAGGTAAGTACTATACAACTGAGTGGAGATATAATTTCGCCACTTTCTTTGTAGGCGCACCTTCTTAGGCCTTTTATTTGACCACCGATTAGTTTTTACAAAACGTTCTATGGTCTTTTATCAACTTAAGCTTTTGTTGGTTGGGTAGGTCACGCTATTACGCTACCATAATACACACATCAAAAGTGTCTAGGGATCAACATATATTTTTGCAATAACTTTTCTCCTGATTGATATTAATTAAAATTTTCTTTAAGGATTCATCAAATAAAGTGTTTTCGTTTGTCACAGTAACGATAAACCAAGTCACCTTTGCATTAATAAAGAAATTTGCCATTTTCCTAATAAAGGGATTTTTGACATTTGAACCACTAACACAAAAGTTCGAAAAAAAGACTGAAATAACAGTTTTCTTTAAAATTTTATTGGGTAACTTAAACAATTAATAATCCGTGTTTCTACCGCGAACACTAACAACACAAGAACATCGGTTTGGCATACTCAAAATGAGTTCATCCAAATCACGCTGTGGAATGGCCGCCCATGTTCGTTGCAACAACAAAAAAAGGTCTTCTTGCGACTGGATTCCCTCCATATTCGGCAGAGCTCTTCTCTGTAGCATATCCCATGCATGCTCAATCGGATTCAAGTCTGGCGACTGAGCAGGCCAGGGCAGGACATTTATGTTAGCTGCGGCGAGAGTCTGTCTTACAACTCTTGCGGTGTGCGGTCGTGCATTATCATGCATTAACTGAAATAAGGGACCGATTTGCACTTGTAGAGGAACGATGACGTCTGATACAATCGTCTCAGCATAAATTTGAGCGTTGAGGTTGCCTCTGATCCAAATCAACTCAGTTCTTCCGCCGATCCAAATATACCCGCCCATACCATGATGCAGGTTCCACCACTATAAGGATGGACTTCCTGGCAGGATTTTAATCGCTGTTGGCGTCCAGGGGTTCTCCAGTGTCGTATACGTCTTGTATCCGGTCTCATACCAAAACGAGACTCATCAGAAAAGCACACGAAACGCCATTGTTCTTCTGCCCAATTTCTGTGTTCAAGAGCCCATTGATATCGAATCCTACGATTGTGCATTACTATAGGTGGTACCCGTAGCGGTCTTCGGGAATGAAGGTTCACTTCATGCAAGCGGTTTCTGACTGTTTGGTCGCTAATTAAGTTCCCTGAAGAGTGATGAAGCCTCACGGCTAACATCATGGCGGTTATTGTTGGAGCTCTTCGAGTTAAGATTTGAATGTATCGGTCTTGTCTCCGTGTGGTGCAGCGATACCGTCCTCCATGGCGCTCAGCCACGGTACCAGTGCTTCGGTAACGTGTCCAAAGTCGACTGATAACACTCTGACTTGTATTCAGAGCTAAAGCCACAGTACGTTGCCGGGAACCAGCTTCTATCATTCCCACGGCTCTGAGCATTTCTTCCCTGCTTAAATGACGTCGCCGCTCCATAATAACGTTGGTTTTAATCAGTAGTAGGGAAACAGTAGCACTAATAATGTCTTCAATGCGTTGTATGTTTTTATAGGGAAAATATTGACAGCTGATTTTCATCTTTTACTCGAATTTGATTCACAGTTCCTGATTCAAATTATGAAATGCACCAAAAAGGATCCATATAAATTTATAAAATCATAAATTTATTACAAAGCCACATCTCAATCTCAAGAAATCCGCATAAAAATGCTTGATCCCTAGACACTTTTGATGTGTGTAATATGAATATACCTATGTCAAATTTCAATTTACTCACGAACGAAAAATAGTGCATTTTGATACAAGTGGAGAAAGTTTGTTATTGTAGTTCAAGGCGGTATTAACACACGAGCCGTAAGGCGAGGGTGTTTTTGAGCCGAGACCTGCAATTACAAATTTGACGACCCGAATGGCGCAGCGGTAATGAGGCTGCCTTACGTTCTTAGGGTCGAATCCCAGTAGGAGCAAATGTTTTTGTGATGAGCATGTACAGTTGTTTCCGAGTCATGGATGTTTATATGTATAATAAGTATGAATTTACAAACAAAAAGTATACATGTAGTATATCAACTGTCTGGTGACCACGACACAAGCCTTGCTTAGTGTGGCACTTGATGGCGCTGTGTGTAATGTCCAGCGATATTTAGATTTATTTATTTAAATGTCCACACATGTATCAAACGACGTTTTTCAATGCACTTTTAAAGAAAAAAAAATAAAAGAACGTACTTAAAATATTTGTGTCATGAATTATTACGAGACTATGTTTTTTTTTTCCTCGCTTTGCTTTCGTCAGGTTGAAGGAGAAGCAAATAAATGAAGCTATTATACAGCCTTATATAAAAAATAGTTTTCTTTTAAATATATTTTTGAATCCAGAGCACAAATTAATGATAATCCCTAGCTAGAATATTATAAATGTGAATGTAAGTTTGTTTGTTACGCTTTCACGCGAACACTACTGAACGGATTTGGATGAAATTTTGCACACAGATATTTTATAACCTGGATACTTTATATCCCTGTAGTAAGATCCCATGGGACAATAATCAAACTTCACGCGGGCGAAGCCGCTGGCAGAAGCTAGTTGTTTATATAAGAATACCTACATATTAGTTTTAAAGAATCATGTTTATCTATGATATTGAATTTATAAACATTTTAATACCCACTAATAAAATAAACGACAACTACAACCTCTTCGAAGACAAACTAAAAGAAATTCCAAATAACACTATCCCAATAAAACGTATAAAATTAACGAATACCAAAAATAAAAAATACATAACTAAAGGAATAAATAAATCGTGTAAACATAAAAGACTTTTAAAAACATTAGTAAATATATTTACAAAAAAATCAATCAAAAAAATATAGTACCTACTAAAACACCATTACAATTTTTTTTCGAAAATTCTCATTAAATGTGTTACTTAAGATTTCTAAAAAACAAAATTATTCACAAGATATAGAAAAATCTAAAAATAAAACAAAAACCATGTGGCATACAATACAACCCATTACTCTCAACATTCTCGCAATGAAGATGATCCACACTCCACAGATAATTAGTACCTACATTACTGCAGCGGCTAGCAACAGAGGCATTGCATAATTATACTTTTCAAAATCAACGCTGCACACAAATAACCATAAATATTTCTCGCGTTGAAGAGTTCATTTTTTTTTTTTTCAACAATCCGCTTTCTATTTGCAAGCCAATACGAAATTTAAATAAAACCTTTGACAAGTTACTCTTTTGTGACCATGTTTTAAAGTAAAAGATCGTTCCATTTTTAAATTAGTTTTTACTCCCTAGGGAATAAACGGTCACTTTAATCCCGCTTCATAGGGCTATAATGGCGTACTTTTAGAGCATGAGAAGTGAAAAAACAAAAACCACTCGAAAAAAAAAATGAACATCGGATGGCCGCTTTCCCGCCTATTTTGTTTTATAATTTCTGTGGCCGGCTATTGAGCCTTTTATTTTCACCATCGTCACTGAAAAAATAGTAAATATTTTGCCCAAATCTTTGTTATTTTAAAGAAATATTTGTAACTAAGTAAGTTACTTACATATTTAAAAAAAATATATTTAATTTAATACTGAGTTTTATGTTATTTCAATTTTACATTGCGCTGTAATTTACAGGCTGTATAGAAGTCGGAACATCTATACATATAAAATCGTTGAGACCAAAAAATTTGTACATCAGGGTGACTTAAAATAAGTAACTGAACATATTAAAACTAAAGTTTGTTTGACCGCGCATCACGTAATAACTGCTGGACGGATTTTGATGAAAACTTCACTTATCTATTTAAATATACTCAGAATAACACTTAGGCTATAGAAATTGAAAATGTTGGAAAAAGGGGGTGAAAAGGGGGGTAAAGTTTGTATGAAAAAAAATGTTTTTGATTGTTCTAGAATCATGAAACTCAGAGTAAATACTTATTATTAAAAATAAAGAAATACCTGTTTCAGCGTTTTTATAAAATTTTATCCAGAGACGTAAAAAAGAGGGTTTTGTGTTTAAAATTAATTAACTTCATACACCTATAGAACAAAATCCAATGAAGTGTAAACCTTTAAAAGTTGCTGTAAATTCTTCAAATCTAATGTAGGTAAATATAATCTCTCTATATTTTTTAAATTTGATGTTTGAAGTGAATACGCCCAAAATAGTGGAACTCAAGAAAATGGGTTTTCTCGGTATAAGTAATTGGTAATACAGGGTAGAAACGGAACAGTAAGGGGAGCTACAGTTGCACGAAAATGGTCTTAGAAACAATCCATAATTTTGATCCCCATTCACAGATTTAATTAAAAAATAACGTGCAGTTAGCAAGAAAATTGCCATTTTACATTAAAGCAATTTTTTGATGCCAATAATCTGCGATTATGGCGGTCTCTCCAGCTCTGGAGCCATAGCGCTAGATGGCGCGTCTCTTCCTGTCTGCTCCGACTTTCGGTATCTTGGTTCACTCATGCAAAGCGATGGCGAAATAGATCGTAGTGTAAAGCACAGAATTAACACGGATGTATGAAATGGAGGCAGGTCACGGGAACGATCTGCGACTCCCGCATTCCCCTAAAACTTAAGGGGAAGATTTATAAAACAATGGTTAGACCTGCTGTGTTGTATGGATCAGAATGTTGGGCCACAAAAGGGATGAATGAAATTCATGTGCATGTCGCGGAGATGAGAATCCTAAGGGGGATGTGTGGTGTTACGCGGATGGATAAAGTAAGGACTGCGAATGGATAAAGTGGCGCCGGTGACTGAAAAGTTGTGTGGTAATCGGATGTCGTGGTATGGGCATGTGATGCGGAAGAATGAGGAAAATGTCGTGTAAAAAATTTTGAATATGAATGTGGATGGGTATTTGAGTAGAGGAAGACCAAATAAACGATGGGTGGACTGTGTTAAGAAGGATATGGTAAGAAAAGAAGTGTTTGATGAGATGACGAAAAATAACAGAATTGACGGACTCCTAAGATACACCGTTTTAAATAACTCCGCAGCAAAATAATGATCATGTAGGTACCGGGCGCGCATTTTCATTATGCGGAAGGATGTGTGTGATGTGCTCTTTGAAAATTGTATTATAGGTGCTTACGACCCAGTCTCTGTAACCCTTTTTTTTTTTTTTTTTTTAAGGATGGGAAATCATCAAATGACCCCCCCCACTCTGGGCGGAGCGGGAGGGAGTGTCAGACTCTTACTGACTAAAAACCATCCATGTTCCTTCCTCGCCTTTTACGTTCCGGGGCCGCGGTATCTCTTTCGAACAGGCCCGCAACCCAGTCTCTGTAACCCTCTCTTTCTCTTATGTGACGCAGACGAAGTTGCGCGGGTCAGCTAGTGGTTCAATAGAAATGTCAAAATAGAACTAGATTTTTTTTTTAATAATGTGACAGCTGTCAGTCGAAAGCGATTGCTGAAAAGTATTACTTTCAGCCCGCTCCTCAGGCAACTTCAGACCTACTTTCCGAGTATGAGTACCTAATGAAAAAACATTTCCCTCCCAACTAAAAATAGCAATAATTAAACCTATAGGTAAGTACCAAAAAAAGGGGAAATCCTAACGACCCCAGTCAATACAGACGAATAGCACTTCTTCCAGAGTTCTCAAAAATATTTGAAAAAGTAGTTACTAATAAACGTATGTGCAAATTCTTAGAAAAATACAACATTCTTGACAACAACCAATTTGGATTCCGGACCAACCGATCGGCGACCTTACCCTAGTAGCATTTTTTGTTGGCATTTAGTTGGGCCACATACCTCTGTTTAGTTGGCAATTGCATACAATTGGCGGGCAGTTTGCGGGTTGGGCCCAAAACTGATGGCCAACGAAGATTTGCCTACGAAAGCCCAACTTGCGATGGAGATGGAGCTAACGTGGAATCATAGACTAAGACTATAATTATGGATATATTATAAACTGCGTGGAATTGCCTACGAAGTCCCAACTTGTGAGAATTCTGGGGGGACGGCGCGAACGCTTAAAAAATTACGCATCAGAGTTATCCATATTAGGGATAATCGCAAGGGTCAACCTGACGGCAGTTCAATGGCAAGGCCTCGCCCTGGGGGAACCGCCTATTTGATCACGGTTTACCTTTTTCCAGGTACGTATGAATTCACTACAATACTGCGCGACAGTCATTCGACGCGGGAGAATCTTAACACCGCGATTCAGAAACGTGACGTAATTGTACAACGCCATCTAGTTTAAAGATACGAACTAAAACGTGCTGTACTTACGCGTCTTCTTTCCCAGAATAATGGTACCTTTACTTAGATTGCACTCACAGTACAATGTTAACAAGTTAATATATCAAGTACCATTGACAAGATTGCACTTAGTGAGATATCTAAGTAAGATAAATTGAGAACAATCAGTTACGAGATACTGACGAATCATAGCAACAAGGGAATTAAGTCATCTTCTTTAGTGTTGTGATATATATTTACTAGACTATAATAAACCGGTGTGGAATTTTACAATGCCACCTGGAGGGAAAATATTCTAAATACTGGAAAACGCAAATTTTACTCAAAGGAGACATACCTTTATTTTTAAAAAGAAACAAATCTGCATTCGAAGATTTTCAAAAAATATTTCGAACCAGAATCGAACCCGGGATGGATCGGCTGAAGTTCGAAAAAAATAATATACCTTTTTGACATCAATCGATAGGTTCAATCATATAAGGATCAAATCTCTCTAATAAATATGATACGATTTAAGTTCGACAATACAATAATTGTAAGACGTATCATACCTAACAGGCCTATTGAAAGATTTAAGTTGTACCGATGTAAGTTGTTATCATAACTTAAATCTCTACAAAAACTCCCAACAGTAGGAATAGAAGCTGCAGGCCTGTCGATAGTTGGTTCAATGTTGTTTTAGTAATTTAAATGCATACAAAATCTCCCAACAGTGGGAATAGTAACAGAAGGCCCTTTGTTGGCTATTCGTTGGGCAAATAGTGCATGTTTATGACGATGGGGCTATTTTAAGTTTAGGTTGGCGAAACAACTAACCGTCTGCCAATACATTCCCAACTGTTGGCATAAGGAAGCCAACGGCAATTGCTACTAGGGTAGCAGTATATAAATACACACAAGAAATCCCCTCTCTCCCTCCCTTCCTATCAAAGACAAAAACTATGCGATAGGCAAGCAGGAGCTTGACATGACCAAAGCGTATGACAAAGTATCACACTCGATCCTATCAACGAAATTACATGGAGTTGGCATCAGGGGCGACGCACTTGGCTGGTTACAATCGTATCTCGCCGATACGAAACAGTATGTTCACATAGAACACCTAGATGACGACACGTGCGAGCTATAAAACGTGCGTTCGAATATACTTACCACAAACGGGATAGGATGTTTATTTTTCCTTATCTCCACCAATTACCTCCCAAAAATTTGTGACCATCTATGTGTGTTATTCGCTGATGACATCTCCATACTCTTTAAAAGTCCTACCAACAACCCACAATATAAATCCCAAATTATCGAAACTTTTACCCTAATAAAATTAATGTTGGCTTCAAAATCACAATCTCGATATAAACAACAAAAAAACTAAAATAATACAATTTAAACCCTACCAAAAACAAAAAAAAAACGCTATCCAAATTGAAGAAGTTGAAGAATTCAAATTACTAGGTATTACTTTGGACTCACATTTAAATCTATACTAATATTATAAAGCAGAAGAGTTTGTTTGTTTGTTTGTTTGGTTGAACGCGCTAATCTCAGGAAGTACTGGTTCGAATTGAAAAATTATTTTGGTGTTGGATAGTCCATTTATCGAGGAAGGCTTTAGGCTATATAACATCATGCTACAATTATTAGGAGCGGAGCAGGAATGAAAAATGTGTTTTGTTTTTCTCTATTATGTGACGCAGACGAAGTTGCCCGGGTCAGCTAGTTGGAAAAAATATGTTGAAGCGACTAGAACAAAACTGTCACTATTTTGTTATGGATTTAGTGTGCTAATATCGAATACTAAAACACACTGTGCCCTCACGGCGTGCATACTACGCATATGCAGGCACGGTATCATCATGTGGGGACACAGTGTAGATGCAATTGACTTACTCATAGCACAAAAGAAATGCATGCGAATATTATTTCAAATAAAACCTAGAGATAGCTCCAAACCTCACTTTATAAAAGAAAAAATGTTAACTCTGCCTTCCATTTATATATTAGAAATAGCCACTTTTGTTAGGAAAAACATAAAACTGTTTAATTTTGATAAGACTTCAAATGAACAAAAATAGCCCAGAATATACAGAATACAACAAATTACCTGAAAATATACGGTCCACAAGAACACTATGTGTATTTAAAGCTAGGTTAAAGTCATTGCTTTTAGAAAAGTGTTATTATACTATATCCAAGAATTTATGAAAGATTAAATGTTAAAATAGAGTGCAATATACATAGGTATATATGTAGGTATGTGTTCGATTCAATAAATTACGAGTTCTTTTATGTAAAAAAAATATTTTTTGGTATTATATATGACATGTTTATAACGGATTTTGTGTAAGTCCTATGATTTTAAATTTGACGTGTTGATTTTAAAAATATTTTGGTGGTTTTATTTTTATTGAGTTACTTAATTTTTGTTTGCTTAGTTGTGTAATGCTAGATGTAAGTTTAATTAATATAATGTTTAATGTGTAATAGATTCTCTGCAATATTAGTCATTCGTTTTAAGTTATCTTGCTGCGCCCTAACAGGGTCATGTACTCAATAGCTTTAAGCATATCGTGTAAAATTGGTTGTGTACATTGTGCATTAAATAAATAAATAAACACAATTTGAATATTCAAAAAATTATTACGCTGCCGTAAAGACGTATGTAGATCGCATATCCGAAATTAAAAAAAAAAAAACATTAATCTCTGACCCTTTATTCAGATGTGAATGTTTTTTTAAATTATTCATTGACCAGTTTGGATTATGTATAGGTCCAAAATTTTGTAATTTTTCTCTTTGCACATGTGTGGAAAAAACATGAAAAACGCACGTGTGTGAAATACACTGCATTTTGAACCTAATCGTAGTGCGAAAAGAACCAGTTTTCGAGGAAGTGTATTGAAATAGTACATTTTGATACAAGTGGAGAAAGTTTGTTATTTTAGTTGCAGGCATATGCTTTGTACCAACTTGCTCCATCTATCAACACTAATGTCTTACTATCGGTTTATTATGGACTTGTTGAATCTGTACTAAGATATGGCCTTATCTTCTGGGGCAGCTCATCAAATACTGATATGGCATTTAAAATGCAAAAGCGATGCATACGTGCTATGTTCGGTATCCAAAGTACTGACAGTTGTAAGCCACTTTTCACTAAGCATAAAATCCTCACACTGCCGTCACTTTACATTTTGGAAATCGCCATATTTGTAAGAAATAACCCTCATTTGTTTCCTCGAATATCGGACCTTGTTATAAGAAATCGTCGGGATAATAGTAAACTTCGTGTTCAGCCAGCTAAGACAGACTACTGTTTATAAGCGTTGTATGCAGAGCACCGATAATATATAACAATATTACTATTTATATTACCTTATCTGTGTAAAAAAACTAAATACAGACCAGTTTACGAAAACGTTGAAAAAAATACTGACAGGAAAAGCCTACTATGATGTCAATGAATTCTTAAATGACAAATCGGTCTGACATACTGACTGAATCTATTATATTTTAGTTTGAATCGCACGTGTATGTACAAACTGTTTAATTTGTTTCATATTCAATATTAGTAATGTTAATTTTTTAGACTAGGTATTTGACTTTGTATCTTTTTTTTTTCTGAATTCTTATGGTCTTCTGACCTAATTTGTACACCAGCCATGGTCAAACATGTTGTGCCAAAGAATATCCTGTAACGGGTCCCCTATGTTGTTTCGAACGCCACTGTTGCGACACACGTTGTTGCGAATTATTTTTCCACTGCCTCACAGGTTCGAAAGCTCATGGACTCGAATGAAGTAGTCGCGAATAACGCTGTTTCGAAAAACATTTTCACTGCCTCATACGCTCGAATGCTTGTGATTTCGATGTATTTAGTCATAAAGTGTACAGAAAAATATTTAAGCAGTAATTAAATAAAAACAACAAATTCGGTGTCAACATCATCATTTAATATTATTATTAACAAAGTAACAATCAAAAATATTAGTACCTCAACTGTATTTTTTTTTTCTATGAATGATTAACACAAAAACTAAGACTATCTTTATAAAAAAAAATCTAGGTACCTAAGTGGTATTAATTATTAGTTTTATTTTTTAAGAAATTAATCAATTGCACATTTGTGTTAGTAGTAGTTAGTATATATGAGTACTTAACGCTAAAGCTCTTATAAATTCAGGCGTGCCCATTGAACTTTTTTTTTTCAAAATTGCTGAAATAGCATTCTCTGCAACTCTTTTGTTTTTTTTTTGGTGGTGTCTGGGGTAAATTACCCAAAATCTTCTCGATTTTTTGTTCCGTGACACTTTACTCCTCAATATTTTTTTGTATACATCCATACAGTCCAAGTCTCTTATTTTCTAACAAAGAATTCCAGCGGCGATGCCAGGCTTCTACACGTTTTGAGTACGTGGAAGGAACAAGTTGTTATTTCTTTCTATGGACCATAGGCTCGGTGGAAAAAGTGGTTGTAAGCGTAAAACTTGTAGTTTGTCGTCTATGTTGCGGCTTATCAGTCGTCCTAAAACATAGTACTCTTCAAAATAATTAGTTACTTCTTCTGCTTCTTCTGGGAAGAGAGTATCTTTAAATTGTCTGAAGATATTTGGTATATCTTCCGCAGGTAGATAGGCAAACGCTATATAGCATCGCATTTGTACCGCAAAATTACTATCTGCACCATATCGTGCACTTAAACCACAAGCTTGAATTTTTCTCCATATACTTTGACCTAAGTGAAACAAACAAGCACTTTGAATTGTGTTTGGAAATTCGATTCGAATAGCGTTTATTATAGCTTGTTCAAAATCCGACATGATTTGCCCTGGATTCAACTCAATGTTTAATTCGGCAGAATATTCTTTCAGTAGAGAAAAAAAAACAGTATATGATTCTTCTGATTTTTTATCTAGAAACCCGTACACTAATGGAACTATGCGTCTGCAATCACGAGTTCCTACTATGCAGTGAATAGAAAAAATCTGAGTGAATATTGTAGGGCAGGTTTGAAAGGTACCATCGACAAACCACATTTCTGATTCACTTAACCTTCGCAGATTCGATTCGGTGGTGAATAACAACAGGCGTTGGTTATTCCCATATTCATGGTTGCGAGCCAAAAATTTTACTACATTTATTTTCTTTAAATCATCCGGTATGTTTATTTCACTAGCACATGTTGGTTCTTTAGGCATATTCTTCTTTCTTGCTCTTTGTATGATTTGCCGCAGAGCATTCTTGTTAGGTATCGAAGTTGTGCTACTTGAAGGCAACGATGATAAGTTTTCACGAATTATTTTACCTGGTGAGTCATTGCTCTGAACGGCTGATTTTTTTATATTTTCCCTTAAATTTAATTCATCAACGCGATCTGGAAATTACAAAATAAAAATAATAATAGATTTATATATAATAAAATAAATTCGTCGAGGTTATACAGGGTGAATTTTAATAAATGCGACAAAATGAAATTGGAGCTTCAGTTACAGTAACATAGTAATTATAAACTGATTTTAAAAATAATTACGCGATTATCGTTTTCAGAAGGTCCATTGGTGTTATTATCTTTATTTAAGTACGAATTATCGGTATTCCAGTAATATGCAAATAAATAAGAAAAATTAAGGCAAAATTAGGTAAATGACCGCTATATTGAGCACTGCGATGAGTCGGACGAGATTTTTTGATACTTTTATTATTTTAACGGTTTTCGTAACACTGATCAATTATTTGATAATTTTACATTTGATATTTTATACATTTTCTTGACAACACGTTTTATTGTATGTTTAAATTTGTCGCATCTATCCAATTTCACCCTGTATACGTTTATACATATACAAAAAAAAATATCTACATACCTGGTTCAGGAGCATGATTGTGACTGGACATTTCCTTGATTATAAAATGTTCTTCACCAACTATTTGGCTACTAACAGTACTTCGACAGTTTACAGCGGCATTTTTATTCACGCAACACCAATAATGTACGTTTTTTACAGTTTTATTGTGAGACATAATATATCCATCTATAATTAGATTACTTTTTCCATATCGAGTAGTCACAGGACGAATAAAACTATTAACGCTCATTTTTCAATGTTTTCGCAATCACACTTTACGTTGGAATAAGATATTGCAAAGAAAACCATATTCGTGGGTACATCTAAAATCGTATTTAGAAAACCATATACTTTGTGGTGGCCACCTACCCTTACATTTTGAAATTATTGCGTTTGGCTTTTTATTGAAATCGATGAAACTTAATATGTTGCGTTTATTCTATGCATTATTATTATCTAGGCAAGAATGGGAAGCAAAACTGCGCAATTATAAGCCTATAAATATATGACGCGAGACTCGCGAATAGGTAAATAATTTTTGATGTATGATGTTAACAACAAACGTAAAACAGTACGTTAATAATAATATTAAATGTTGATGTTGACACCGAATTTGTTGTTTTTATTTAATTACTGCTTAAATATTTTTCTGTACACTTTATGACTAAATACATCGAAATCACAAGCATTCGAGCGTATGAGGCAGTGAAAATGTTTTTCGAAACAGCGTCATTCGCGACTACTTCATTCGAGTCCATGAGCTTTCGAACCTGTGAGGCAGTGGAAAAATAATTCGCAACAGCGTGTGTCGCAACAGTGGCGTTCGAAACAACATAGGGGACCCTCCTGTAACACCTATAATAAGCATCATTCCATGAATATTATCTACACATGTTTTTGCAAATAAATGAATCTTTATCTTTATCTTAGTTCAAGGCGGTATTAACACACGAGCAGTAACGCGAGGGTGTTTTTGAGCCGATAACTGCAATAACAAATGCCCACGTGTATCAAACGACGTTTTTCAATACACTTTTGAAGAAATAAAATAAAATAATGTAAAATATTTGTGTCATGAATGTCACGAGACTATGATTTAAATTTTATTTTTTTCCACGCTTTGCTTACGCCAGGTTGAAGGAGAGGCAAAAGCCGTTATACAGCCTAATATAAAAGATGTTTTTTTTTTTAATTTTGAATTTAGAACACAAATAAATGTTAATTTCTTATTGTCCAATTGCGCTCGACTATAGATGTCATGATCACAAATCAAAGATCAGCGTCGTACGGTTGGTACGGTCTATGTTAGGTACCTACTTCTACTACAGATGAAACCAACGTTGTTACTAGATAGGTATAACATTTCTTTCTTATAGGTAGGTCTCTATGGTTCTTACTATACGCACAGATTCTATACATCGTCGTATACTGACGGACAATGTAAGTTAAGTACCACATGTGGAAGTCTATTGCGCTGATTGTGTGTTGCGCAATATTAACTACAGTAAAAACCCCAGTAATCGGTGAGCCAAGCTGTTCTAATGAATAACGCAGAGTGGTTCGTTTCCCGATCTGTCAATATACAGCGGGCTACTTCACCGCTATCAGTCTCTCAGTCAAGTCTGGCGTCACAGTTACCAAAACAAAACCAAGAATGTGATCGGGTACCAATGAAAGACGTTTTATAACGTGTACAAATTGGTCAAAACTTACAACTGAACTTCAAAACAGATCTCCTCTACCGATTCAGCTAAATTTTAGGTAGATTTCCTTTTTTTTATAGAAAAATCTAAGTACCTATTGGTCTTTCACCTACGGGGATATATATGTTTAAGTATGTATATGGGTGACAAGCAAAATTTAGCCACACTCTACAGGTCACAATTATGAACCGATTGCTTTCAACCTGGCCAAAAAATCGAAAAGGTCAAAACTTAGGGTAAGTTCGTGAATAGGCGGAATTCGTCCATGGGGGCAGTTTTTCTAAAATCAATGTTTTGGCCATAACTTTTATTCTATGGAAAAGTTTTGAACCGTTTTTCATTTCTATCATGCTGAGTAAAAATACGAACAACTTAAAATTAAAACTTTGTTGATGCAACCCCTAAATTAGGGAGGGGGTTGAAATTTCCAAAAAAATTGCGAGAAAAAAATCATATCTCCGAAACAGTAAACATTTTTAACGTCGCAATATTGTTTACTCTACAATTGTTACCTTTGAAGTTTAGCGATAAAACTTATAGTTTTCGTAAAAAAAAAATATAATTAAAAAAATTGAGGGCGTTTCCATGCTAAACTCTTATGAGAGGATTTAAAAAGGGTAAACTTTCCATTACAGGACCACGATTTTGAAATTATATTTTTTTGTAGATTGTACACATAAGTACAACTCTTACAAATTTTCAATAGTCGAACGCTCCAGCACCTTCTCCGAAATCTACCTCCTCCTGCGGCTTGCCGGAGGGATTTTTTGCATTGGGTCTGATGATAAATGTTTTTTTTCTAACAGACAATAATTAATCCTGTAGACAGGATCGGCTCCTCACGAAAGAACTCTTCAATAGCGCGGTCATGAAACTTTATATAGGTTCGCGTTCAATTTTGATATACTTAAAAAATATTTTTAACATGAACTCACTGCAGCCGCAGGATCGAAAAGACAAAAAAATAACTATGTCTATGCGACTATTTATTTTCGTTTTTAGGGTTCCGTAGTCCAAACAAGGATCGAACCCTTATAGTTTCGCCATGTCCGTCCGTTTGTTCGAGGTTTTTATTCCGAGTGGCTTTTTGGCTGTAATTTTGTAGAGGTGTGTATGTCATCGTACAATTGTAAAACCCGTTAGATTGTAATCTATCTAGCGAGATTGTAAAATTCTCGAATTATTGTGAAACAAACATACTGCTTACAATTTAACGCATTATATTTCGGTAGATTGTAATCTATCATAGTGAAACCGTAATATTGTGAAATGCATGCGACGGAATTATTCCTGCTCCCAAAAACGAAACATGGGGCACCCCGACGACGTTAGGTTAGTTATGTTCCTTTAAACTCTGCAGACAGAAATAAGAGCCCCGCATAGCGGGGCTGCGTCGACTACGCTTTAAAGGCGAATATAAAAGTTTTGAGGTTAGGTTACATTAAGCGGTTTTTCTCAGAAATAGTGCATTATCTTTTCGTGGGAGTGGTACCAAGGGGCAAGGGGAACCTGCCCTACCTCTTCCACAGGTGACACACCGCGAGGTGATCTCGCTAAATATATTACAATATAACGGGTTTTATAATGTTACGGTAACATGTATATCAATTACACCGACAATGGGGTAAAATATTTTTTTTGGAAAATGATTTTTTTAGGGTAGCTACCCTACATGTGTTACTTATGGGTTGCTAATACTAGTTTACGATTAATTCTCCATTTACGAAAAATTAAACTTTAAAGTGCAATTTTTTGTTCCCGTCCTCTGTAAAAGCTAAACTGCTGGTTTGAAAAATCAGGGAAAAATTCATGATGATAGTTCGTTTCAAATAGCGGTTGAAATAACTTTATTAGTTTATCAGAAATGTCGTTGAACTTGGGTGTTGGTTACTTCTGAACCAAATACAAAATCCTTAAAATAAATCCTACTACGGGCAACTACGGAATCGTACACTGCTCGACGCACGTGACGCGACACGCACTTGTCCGGTTTTTATTATTCACTCCAAGGTTTTTTTTTTCTTTTACGTGCATTTCATACTTATTAGCTTTTTTTCTCAGAAGTTTTTTAATGAATTATTATTTTGACCTATTATTTTAATGTTGAGTATGCTCCGCTCTATGCTGTTGGCGAGCTTCCAGCTTGCGAACCTATATGTATTACCTAAGGTTGGTTAGGCTCCATGTTTGGCATCCTGCCTCTGATGCCCCTCCCTCTTAGTACGTACCAAAAATATATAGGTACATACAGGAACGAGTACTTTCAGGTGTAATCATTTATTCGCATAATATGGGTAAATATATGGTACATAAATGTTACATTACTTAACATAACAATGAGGATCCCCATATTCACCATTTCTGGTATACGAAATATAAAATACTCGTAAAAGCTTAACTAGCTATTATTGCACTAGAATAGGAACTTAGTGAGGTGTTATAATAATTTTCTATTCCTGGATAGTGTGGAAACATTTATTGACTAACCAGGCGTACATTTTTTTCAGGATAAACTAGGTCTAGGTATAGGTCTTTTAGTTGATTAGGTAATTTGTTAAATATTTTAATTGACATGTAAGAGTGTCTTCTAGTAAGTCTTGTACGAGTATAAATCAGTTTTTGTTTGGTAAGGGAAAGCTATTGGGAGAGCGGGTATTAAATCACAATATTCACCAAATGATTAGTATAGGATGTGTTTTGACGAAAATACAAGACTCAAATGTATGTGTCACCGTAAAATTGTTAAACACGTTACATTGTAATCTATCCAGGGAGATTATAAACTCTCGAAATATTGTCAACTAAACATACTGCTTACAATAATACAACTTATTATTTTTCGGTAGATTGTAATCTAACGGGGTGAAACCGTCATATTGTCAAATGCATGCGATGAAAGTATCTGTGCCCCCAAAATCGTGACTTGGGGGACATCTCCACGTTAGGTTAGTTATGTTCCTTTAAAACCTGCTGTGTTTTGAGGTTAGGTTACATGAATCGGTTTTCTCAGGAATGGTGCCTTATCTTTTCACGATAGTGGTAGAATGGGGACCTCCCTCGGAAAAGGAGGGACCCCTCCTTTCCTCACCCCCTCCACGCCGCGCGAGTTGAGTTCCGTCGCATTCATATCACAATATTATGGTTTCACTTCGATGGATTGTAATCTACCCAAAAACAATGCGTTATATTGTAAGCAGTATGTTCAGTTGACAAAAATTCGAGAGTTACAAACTCTCTAAGTAAATTACAATCTAACGTGTTTGACAATTTTATGGTGACATCCCAACTAGCACAAATAGCCGGTTAAAGACTGGACACCAGAATTTTTGAACACTCGTGGCTGTTGTTTTTGCTGTACAAGGGCTGGATAGCCTGCTACGCAGCCCTTGTAATTCTGCATTTGGCCCCAAATTAACCAGCCCTGAGCGATACAGTAGCTCGTTAGCAGCACTTTAAAGCACTGGATGAGCTGGACAGCGGCTGTACAATGGCTGAAC
This sequence comes from Xestia c-nigrum, assembly GCA_916618015.1. Taxonomy (NCBI): domain Eukaryota; kingdom Metazoa; phylum Arthropoda; class Insecta; order Lepidoptera; family Noctuidae; genus Xestia; species Xestia c-nigrum. The sequence goes on along the minus strand of OU745257.1, from coordinate 25,477,477 downwards.
TAGCTAACTTCCTATCCACTGTCCAGCTCTATTAATTCTCTTAGACAGCCAGGAGATGGTTTATGGCTTACTAACGGCTGATGTTAAATCTACAAAGAAATATAGGAACAAAAAACTTTGACAAGTTCCTGCAATATTACGTACGTCAAAGTCTCTAAACTTTTTCTGTGCATGACATAATGATAAATGTCTCATTTGAGTTAAGTGTTTTATTCACGTTGATTTTGTACCTCTATTAGTAAATTTTACTGCGGGTATTATTACTTTACTGTAAATAGTATATATAGGTGATATTATCAAATAATACACACGCCTTGGAAATAATATGGTTTTACTAAAATATTATACAAAAAAATATCGGGGTAAAAATTATTCAGGGATTTTTACATTTTTTTTTCAGGTTATGAGCATTAATATATATTTGTAACAATGACATTAAGTGTTTTTATCTTAATAGTTCTCAAATATCATGAAAATTTAACAGATAATAATAATAATAATATCGCTGGACATTAACACACAGCGCCACCTAGTGCCACACTAAGCAAAGCTTGTGTTGTGGACAATAGATAGTTGATATAATACCTCTATACTTTTTTGTTTGTAAATACATACTTATTATACATATAAACATCCATGACTCGGAAACAAATGTCCATGCTCATCACACAAACATTTGCTCCTACCGGGATTCGAACCCAGGACCCTAAGAACGTAAGGCAGCGTCACTACCACTATGCCATTCGGGTCGTCTAGATATCAGTGTTCTTTTTCATATGTAATCTGCTTGTTTATATTAAAATGGCGTTAATTTGTAATCCAGCAAAATTTCTCACTAAACACCCTTGTCCCACTCTTTTCTGGTTAATGGCCATATTAAATGTCTGTTAACCAGAAAAGAGTGGGACAAGGGTGTTTAGTGAGAAATTTTGCTAGAAAACAAATTAACGCCATTTTAATATAATATCTATTTGTAACAATGAAATAAAGTGTTTTTTATCTTAATAGTTCTCAAATATCATGAAAATTTACCAGAAAGTTTTTTTTCATATGTAATCTGCTTGTTTATATTAAAATGGCGTTAATTTGTTATCCAGCAAAATTTCTCACTAAACACCCTTGTCCCACTCTTTTCTGGTTAATGGCCATATTTATGTCTATTAATCATCTTGAAACTGTAGGTACATAGTGCTACTAGCTGGTTAAGGCGACCAAAGCTTGTGAATGGCTGGTTAACGGTACTAAACAGCACCGCAGCAGCTAAGCGTGCTGTTTCGTACCATTTAACCAGTCATTAACAAGCTGTATTCGTCTTAACCAGCTAGTAGCACTATTCGTAGCCAAAGCTGGACAATAGTTCTTTTAAAGTCTACTAACAAGCATTTTGTGTTTTTTTTTTCACAACTTTACAGCCATTAGCCAGCTGTGCTGTTCAACAGAGTGTAGAGATCACCCCTCATACAGTTGCAAGAATAATTTTATCCGTTTGTACAGCTACAAAAGAGCCTTTGGCTGTAGTAGACGCCTTTTTTGGCTGTAATTTTCGCTAATGTGCTAGTTGGGATATACATAGACGGTGCTTTTAATCAATTTAGTTTTTGGAACAATGGTTCGCATGAAATTGAATCCACATTACAAAGTGCGCGAATGCACTGTTTTTGCGCCAGGAATACTCTATTAAATTCGACTGAGCCATCCCATAATAAATATAATACCATATTGTAAGTTGGAGGCTAACATACCTTCATTTAATGGGTCTCTGCTATCATTGGAAAATCATTTTCGTTTCTGGTGGTTGCGATTACATTCGTTTTTGACACGTCTTATTTTAAAATATTGTGTTCGCGTATATGTTTCATCGTCAGTAGTATTTGTTTCACTGTCAGTTTCGCTAAGGTTTCCTGACTGGCTGATTTGCATTTTTCTGTATTTGCTGCTAACTGAATCCATTCTTCTTTGCCTTCGTGGAAATGTTTCTTGTTGGAGTGACTCGTTCCATGTCTTGTCTTGTCTTGGCCTTTCAACTTTTAGCCGTTACGCTTTGTATCTGAAAGCTGCGTGTAGTAAGTGCGGCTCTGGTCGACGGAGGAAGTACCCGTAGTAGCATAACCGCATTTGATTTTTGTTGGTAATTGTTTTTACCCTAAAAATTTCGCGTGTTTTTTTGTTCGGAGGGTTTCGCGTACTCTTTATCATTTTTTTTTAATGAGTCTATCGTATTTTCTGGGTTTTGATCGGTTTGCCTTAGTGAGTGTCGCTGCCTTAATCCCATGGGACTAAATGGCTATTTATCTTGTTTTATTGATTTATTAGGTCTGAGGTTGGCTTTTAATTTCCTTTTGATATTCTTTCATAATTTCTTCACTTTGGAGTCAGCTATAGTCGTAATTTCTGTAGTTGAATTCCAGCTCATATTTGTACTTTGGTTTCTCTTTGGATTTTTGCATATGCAGTGTCGTTTGTTTTTCCTCCCTCTTGAGGTTCAGAGTAATAATATCCGCGAGAATAATTGAATGGTCTTATATGTCCCCCGAAAATGACCCATTAAAAGAGGAGAGAGAGTGAGGTACAGCTAGTAATACATTATTTGCTACTACCGACTTTTCTATATTTAGCGCGGGTAGTTTTGAACATCAAATCGAGTTCTCCAAAACTCGTATACAGAATTTGTTCAAGACTAAAGGAACTTGCAAACGGGCTCACTCCCTCCGGCTATTTTCGACTATTTATTACTCACAATCCCCAACATGTAATTTCCACTTCCCTCCATAACAACAGGAGACAGAACGTATCAAGGCCAATAGGCACAAAGCGACGTTTACAACTGGTATAGGCCCAGTTACCTACCACCACGGAATAATGTTGTTATTAATGGGTCCTAAGTTGAAAGCTTTTAATTTGATAAAATTAATAGATATGCTGCAAAAATGATAGTCGTTGTCACAAGGTCGGTATAGTAAATAACTCCGTATGTAACCTGTACACTATCCAAAATAATATTGCATTCATTTTTCCAAAGACGGCACTCCCATAAAATGTGCAGATTATTTATATTCGCAGTCTGATGTGGAACATTGTCAAAAAGGCGAGTCAACAAGCTTGAAGGAAAAAAATACACTTAAAGTTACCATGACCTGTGAGAATTTGGGCAACACAGTGATCAACCTTCAGCTATGTCCTGGTCAGCCGTTCACGAACGTACGGAAAGAACTAGACGTTGCGGTCGCTCTATCGTTTGAAAAACATTCTCCCATCCCACATAAAGGTAATGCTGGCACAGTCCCTAATCTTTCCCATACTAGACTATGGTGATGTGTGTTACTACGACCTGAATGCAGATCTCCTCAATAAACTGGACCGACTTCTAAATAACTGCATTCGATTCGTATTTAATCTCCGTAAGTATGATCATGTGTCCGCACATCGGTTGCGCTTAAAATGGTTACCCATCAGGCAGCGCAGAGCGTTAAGGGCTTTGACAACTTTGTTTTCTCTTCTAGACAAACCCACTTCCCCTTCTTATCTGACTTCTCACTTCCAGTATTTATGCTCTGCGCACAGCAAGGATCTTCGTTTTTCCAATAATCGCCTTCTACGATGTCCTACTCACCGCTCGGGTGTTCTCAAATCTTCCTTTCCTGTACAGGCGGTTTTTCTTTGGAATGCGCTCCCTTTGAATATCAGGATGGCAACCAGTCGGCTCACATTTAAAATGAAAGCTCGCGAGCACTTACATAAAAAGTTGGCAGACTTATCCCACATTTAATTTGTTTGTTTTCTTCATCAACATTTTTTTTTTAATTGTTTTTTATCTTTCCTCACTTTTTATAATTTATGGTATGTATGTATTTATTGTTATATTATAGTCTTCATAATTTTCTTTACTCTTGCACCTACAGTTTAATCTCTGCATCACCCTAAGATAGACTGGTAGAAAATGCCCAAGGCATTAAGTCCGCCTTTGTACATTAAGTGCATAAAGTTTAAATCAATAAATAAACTAGTGGAGGTGTCGGCCCTTGTTGGAATTAGGTATCCCACCTACATTGCCATTCAGACAAAAGTTTCTTCCTGGCACGGTCACGTAGGTTCAAAAAGTCAGCGCCCGTGGTCTCACGCGCGTTATCACCCCGTCGCTGCACTTCAAGATCCACTGGAAGTACACCTGCAGGCACCGGTACACCCGGTACCTATACGATTTGCATAAGAATAGGGATGGGTGGAGACACGCCGCATACACATTTGAGATCTGTCCATCATTTTGCTGACACCTCTTTGAGGCGCGCGTGGAACACGAACGCGCCGTCGACACAGTCACTCTGTCGTCATAAGACGGACGGATGGCGGCGGCGACCTAGCCCATAGCTCACCGTCCACAGGCCCGCGTCTACGGTGAATGGTAGCCACCACGTGGCCCCCGACGCCCAGTGCGTCTCCCGCGGCGGCTGGGGCGAGAGGCTCTCATACCTCTCGCGTTCCGCCACCTCCTTCGCTAGCATGACTGCTTCGCAGAAGACTTCCCATTCCGTTCTCTTGGACTCGCCATCTGCTTCTATCTTTAAGAATATTAACCTGAAATCTGCTGTTGCTGAGATTCGAGTGAACTTTAGATCCTCTGTCAGGTAAGTCAGCAACAGCTGTTTTATATTGACGGTGTCGTATGCTGCCTATAAGTCCACAAGTACTGCACCCGTCACTATCCTTGTTTCAAAACCCGTCCTCACTGTGTTGAGTGAGGTTAAAAACCTGCCGGAACAGGATTGGCCAGGTCTGAATCCAGCTTGTTCTGGCATTAATTTTGGGTCAATGAGATTTGTGAGACGAGATAACAGTAGTCTTTCGAACAGTTTGTAGGTGTGGCAGAGTAGGGATATAGGAATAGGTAAGTGTTTTGGGGTCGTCATGTATGGTTTCGGGGCGAACGTCTGGCGTCTGTTCACGGCCCATCAGTTGGATCAGAGTTGATCTGTAGATAGAGAGTGCACTTGTGCTTCTTGTGGTTTAATTCTGATATCTACTTTGCGCAGCATTCGTAATAAAAACGCTTACAATAGCTAACAAATTGAGCACCGAGGAAACTTTTAATTTTCTTGAACAAGCTAAAAACTTTTTGTACCCTAAAAATAAATACCACAAAATAAAAATATTGTAAGCTTGTGTATCTTAATATAATTCAATTATTTCAATTTATTCGTTCTATTGAGGCTATTGTTATAATGACGAAATAAAAAAGATAAAAGTAATAAATAAATAAGTATACTGAGAACGTAGCTGCCGCAGGGCTTCTAACGTTCTCAGTATACGAACGAGTTGCGTCTGTCGAGAATGAACATATAATACTGACTGATCGACCTACAAACGTGTGGAAAGCTCGTGGTGATCCATCTGTTGTTGCACCTGTCAGCGTGCGCGGACGCATCTGTAGATGTGTAGAGGAGGCTTAACGTAATAACGTTTTGCGCTCTTGTGTCGTCCCAGAACAACATTTCATCCCCTTTCGAGTTGCAAAGGGACTGCAGATTTCGTCCAAAACCTTTCAGCCTGCGTCAGACCAACGTCATTTGAACCACCCTATTTCACTAAACCATCATTTTGTACGATACAAACTGTATGGGTGCAGCAGTGGCCCGGTGTGCGGCCCCGACTTACGGTGAAGGAAAACATCGTGAAGAAACCCAGCATGTGATGTCCTAGTACTAAAAATTGAAAGACATGTGACGTCTACCAGTACCAACTCAGCACTGAGCTCACGTGGTGGGTTATATGTATATAGCCCATTATCTCTTATAGAGAGGAGGCCACGTCTCCCAGCAGAGGGAACATTAATACTGAAGGTCCCGTGTGTTGCGCAGGTGTGAGGTGCGAGGTGCGGGGCCGGGGGGCGCGGGCGGCGGGCGCGGCGGCATGGCGCGCGCGCGCGGCCGGCCGGCGGCATGGCGGTGAGCTGTCCCGAGGTGATGTACGGCGCCTACTACCCCTACCTGTACGGGCGCGGGGCGGCGCGCTCCTTCCACCACGCGCCGCACTTCCAATACGATCGGGTCAGTATCTCCACACCACCACACCACCACACCCACACCACCACACACATCGCACGTCATCACTACTGTCTGCCAAAGACCACCACGGCAGATTACGCACACCAACCAAGCACACCCTGAGTGTCGTGTCCTGTGTGCGACATCCATTTTTTATAGGTTTGCTGTAACTAGTGTTTTTTTTATGTCTTAAGTAAATATTTTGTTGACTTCTTAATGGGTTCTTAACGAATTCATCTCACATTGTAATAACTAGAAGTTATTAGGTAATAGACCACCATGTCATCAACATACGCAAAGAAGAAAAAATGTACCTAGGTACGTAGATAATGGAGATAACTCATAAACTCGTCAAACAAATGTGGGAGAGCTTTCTCTGCCAAATATAAACGAATCACGTAAATCGACTGAGTAGGTACCGCGGAGTAATCGACCTACTCACGATTGTGAGTACACCGCTCCCCTTTCTGTAGCTCCCGTAGCTCGATCCCCTTACTACTCCGTTTACCGTTTCCACTCTGTATACGGTCGAATTGAGAAAGCTCCTTTTTTGAAGTGGGTTAATAACTTCCACCTGTTTTAGAAGTCGGTTAAAAATAATCTTGTTACGTTGTAACGTTCTCAAATTAGGTAGAATGCATGTTAAACAGCATGCGCTAAGGTTGCTTGCGGAAGAGACGTCGCTGGAACGTCGCGCTTGCGACGTGGCGTTAGCACGACTACGCCTAGCCGTCGGTAAAAGTGACATGTGCCAGTCACATGGCAGTGATGTCGGTACGGAGCTTATTAGTGCGCTTAGGAAGTTGCTTTGAAAGTATGCTGAGAGTAGCGGCTAAGCCAACGTCGGTCTGGTGCGCGTACGCAGCAGCACACGAGGGCGTTTGTGTTCGCAGCGCGAGGCACGAGGCAGCTCGGTCACGTGTGCACGCTCACACTAGGAACAGCTCCACTGGGTTACTTACCTCACAAGATACAAGTTGTGCTAATCAAGTATACCTTGTTATGGTGCGTTGGAGTGTGCAGGACAGATTGTTTCGACATCTAATAAGAGGAAATGTTGAGAAATAAACTTCCATGAACTATGATAGGTCATAGATTGTCTAAAAGTGTTGCATGTAAACAAGAGCTTATTAAATAATACTTACTTACTTAGTACATAATTCTAAATAGGTACCAATTATTTCCACCCAGCTTTGTTTACCACAAAATATAATAAATTCTATACACCTGCGGCTGTAGGGCACGTCGGCGTCGTTCATACTCGTTCAGTGGACATGCCGCCGAGATGTGGCGGCTCAGGTGTGTAGTGTCCGCCACAAGCACGATCTAACACACGCACACGCTACCTACTGATATTGACGTAACTATTCGCACTGACTCCTGCAGGGAGCTGCTCGAGCGGCAGTCGTATTCATATGCAGGTATGTCCGCGGACGCCGTCGCCACCCCGCGGTCGGCTCAGCTGGTTTGTCAGCTTCGCTTCTCATAGTTTTTATGATGCGGTGTCAACGCATTCGAGTGCGATCATCTCGAAAGTAAAAATCGTCACACGCATGTGAAGCCGAAGCGGTTCATAGAGTTAAGTTAGTTTTTGCGCGGCTAGGAGCGCGGAGCAGCCGCGAGCCGGTCCGACCGGCCCATATATCACAAGCGCAAAAACCCACTCCACTGCAGTCCGCCGCGCGCCCGCCGCGCGCCCGCCGCGCGCCCGCCGCGCCTCTGTGCCCTCGGCGCCGCGCCGTACTCGTGCTCACCTGCACTTTTTGTGTTAGTGGCTAATTCTGTGAACAGTACAGCACAATCATAAGATACGACTCTACCAACAATGACTAATTGTACGAATAGCGCAGCGCCATATAGTGTAACATAGATAAAGATATGGGACCCTTCCACGGCAGGTCATCATCTAATCCTAATCAAAACAGCATCATTAGGTCCGAACGGACGCAAACAATCCACACAACTCGAGTGTCAGTCTCAAAGGAGCGGCTTCTCTAGACTTTATTTGTAAGTGGTGTTAGCGTCTGAATTGTATATCCAGCGAGCTCGACTATGTCAATCGATACTCTATCTACCTATCTCTTCGATTAATACAGGCGTGAAATTATGCCTTCGCCCTCAGTTCCTCAGAAAGGATGTGGAAGCACAGAACTTTAACACCCCAATAACTTAGAATGTACCAAAATATCACGCTTGTCCCGTCATCCCCACACTAGTCGTATTAGCAGAGACATGTTTGTTCGAATTCGCGAGATGTTGCGTCGCTGGCGCTCCCGCGCTGTGCCGCTGTTGGCCATGTTGAGCAGCAAGCGATGGAGAGATAAGTGATGCAATGAATTTAAATGACGTTTTACTGCCTTACGCATTCTTAAGTCTTTAAAAAAAGTTGTTTGTGAACATTTTTAGGTCGTGTTTTTAACGGACTCATAAAAGGGAGATTCTTAATCCGTTTTAAAAAAAAAGGCTACCCGTGAATACCTAACACTTTCGCAGCCTTTGTCAAGAAATATCCGATCTCAGAACTTATAACCTAGAGCTCTGAGCTCTCATATAAGTCACATACAGAGCTAATTTTTCTAAATTAATTTTATTGATAAAGTTTTCGATGATAGTGAACATAATATCTTCATGCCCCTTCAAAACTAAACATAAATAAAATAAATAAATAAATATCGCTGGACATTAACACACAGCGCCACCTAGTGCCTCACTAAGCAAAGCTTGTGTCGTGGACACTAGATAGTTGATATACTACATATATACTTTTTTGTTTGTAAATACATACTTATTATACATATAAACATCCATGACTCGGAAACAAATGTCCGTGCTCATCACACAAACATAGTTTTGGTATTAGGTCTTTACCTATGAAATTGCCCTACTTTTTATTTCAATGCCATTTTTTCCTTTTTCGCCAAGAATTCTAAGTTTAAATTTTTTTTTTTTTTTAACACATTCACTGCGGCAGCGTTAAATCTAAACTTTCTACTAGTGCGATACGAGACAAATGCTGCCCGTATCTATGTTTCCTGATATGCGTTACGGCTTCTATTTTGCCGTACCAGAACCTGACTTTCAAAGCCTATACAGACGTGGAAACCGCCTATATCAATGGTTTTTATCAACAAATCGATAGACTATATCCTTGTATATACCTAGCTGCAGTCGCCCTGGGTTCTCTGTTATACTTTGAAAGATACAGAGATTTTTCAAAATCTTTCATTCGCGGCAATATATATGCCGTACAGCGTAGAAGTGAAAAAATGCTAGGGATGGGGTTTACTTCTGAAATGATAGTCGATAGTTTAAAAATATTTTTTATTGTAGATAAAATATTCATATTTAACAGTGTTATATTATTATATAAATCAACATAATTATGTAACCTAATTATTACAATTACTAATCAACATGAGTTGACGGACTTACAAAAATTGAGTTCACCTCCTTTTGACTCCCTTTGTTTATAGAAACACTTTCAATCACTTGTATCTTTCTTGATGACAGACTCGATTTTTGAAAATTATGTGTCTCACCCGAACTACTACTACACTGCAGAACTTTGTTTCTTGCTTCCAGTATCCAGTTTTTTACGTGAACGTCTCATTGTAGCAGAACCGCGTAATTTTTTTCATAAAAAAATATTGTTACATCTTGCTTACGGCCAGCACTAGCGCACACTGAACCGCCGCGCGGACGCATGCAGTGTGGTGCGGGGTTGGGGGGGTACGGCAAGATATTCGCCGTACCGCACTGAATGAAAATAATTATCTTACTGTGCGTTACGGCAACTATTTTGCCGTATATTGTTAGTTTAAAATATTATTATATTAAAAGCAACAATATTGAAAATATCACTATCTCATTCCTACGCGCAAGGGAACTTAGATAAATCGCCCCCGCACAGTACGCAAAACAAGGACAACGAGCTACCGCACTGGTTGAGAGTCAAATACGGCCAAATACTTGCCGTAACGCAGTGAATGTGTTAAATATGGAATTGTTTTTTGAAAATTAGTCATTTGTTTAATGATAAACGTTCTTTTTTCATTGCATTTTTACATTTTTCGACATTAAAAAAATCGAGTGATTATGGAGTATGAGTACCGCCGTGGCAGCAAAGCGGCGGCAGAAGCGGCACGCAACATCAACGACCTATACGGAGCAAACACTACTAACGATCGCACCACCAGTTATTGGTTTGCCTAAGAAATGAACTCCGTGGTCGACCGAAAACTTTAGTCGACAATGACGAATTAAAGGCGATTGTGGAAGCTGATTAGCAGTAGCTTTAGATGTTCGCATCAAAACAATATTGGTCCATTTGCGTCGATCCAAATCACGTGTCTTATTATTGCATTGTCAAAACTGTTATAAAACAATTAAGTCAAAGTTAAGACTACTACAGGATATACCTACTCGCCATCGACGCTCGCTATGACCTCTGAGTTTGTTTCGGCTGTTTCTTCTCAGAGTAGTCAGGTACGAAAAACCGGCCCCATCTAGTTTTAAAAAAAAAATTGACGTGTAAAAGTGTTTGTGAAAACCTACTTACAAAATAAAGATCATTTATCATTTATTTATCATCATTTTATGTTTAGGGTTCCTTTTAGAGAATCACAACAAATATGCTTCTCAAATTTGGAATCCAAATTATAATGTTTCTATTAATCGCCTCGAAGGCATACCAAGGCGATTTTAAAGGTATACATTCAATATCGTTCTTGAAGTAGTAGAAATTTCATATTCTTTCTTTGCAAGAGCGAAGAAGATTTGCAGATCTTGCTTTCCTATTTAGTATAATTAACGGATCTACTGACGTCCCTGAGCTGGTGGCCAAGATTGGACTTCGTGTGCCGTCTGTGTTTCTTAGGAGACCTCATCTCCTTCATGTACCTATAGTAAAAACTAACTACAGGCAAAATGCATATATCCTCAGGGCATGTCGAATGATCAATATGGTGTGCCGGGATGTTGAGTTGATTTATTTACAGAAATAAAAAAAAATGTTAAGTAACTTTTTCTTTTAAGTGTACCTTAATTGTGTAATGTATTTTATTTTTGTTTACTCTCTTTATTTGTTTCTTTGTTTAACCATAACGCTGCTTGTACCGTTTTGTAAATGTATACATTAGTTTATAAGTGGAAAGTTGTAATTGGCTTTTTTGTACATATTACTTTTACTACTCGAATGTATTAGCTGTAACTTTTCTTAAAATAAAATAAAAACCCTGCATGCCAATACATGTAGGATAATGTTTTAATCAAAGCTAATATTTTCAGAGTAGGGTGGGTCAGTTAGTTTGAAACGATTTAACATTTCTCTTTAAAATTTATATCAACATAAATCATCAATAATCATTAAAACAACTATCAAAATAATTATGTTCGCAGTCTTCTAGGTTTATTTTGGTTTCACGTTGTACGGAAACATCACAAATTTCCCCAGACTCACGTTTATTCAATTAGAATGTCGTCCGGTACTCTGATCTCAATTTCATTTCAAGTTACTGTTACTGTTAACCTGTGTCGTCCCTCTGCTGGGCAAAGGCCTCTCCCCATGACTTCCAAATGTTTCAATCCAGGGCCAATGTGGGCCACTGGTCGTTGGTTTTGTCTAGCTGATCCCGCCATCTCCTGCGAGGTCTACCGCATCGCCTTCTGGTTGTGTCAGGGCTCCACATTGTGGTTATTTTGGCCCACAGCTCGTCAGGCATACGGCAGACATGGCCTGCCCAGTTCCACTTTAGCTTGGCGGCTTTTTGAGCAACGTCAGTGATTTGTGTTTTGGAGCGCAGTGTGGTGTTGCGGACATGGTCGGTAAGTTTGACGCCTGGGATGCTGCGCTCCATTGCACATTGACAAACCTTAAGCTTGGACTTTTGAATGCTTGTCAAAGGCCAAGTCTGAGAACCATATTATGTCAATATGGGAAGAGTGCACATGTCCATGATTTTACTAAGATTTTATTTTTCCGGCTTTATGTCTTATGTAAAATAAAAAATAATGATTGGCATCAAAAAAATATTTTGTGTAAAATAGCAATTTTCTGGCTAACTATTTCCCCTATACTGCCCCGCTGAAAGTTATAGTTTTGCGATTTCTGACTTTTTGAGTACTCTAACCTGGGTTGGTTTGGAAGAACTTCTTGATTAGTGTCGGAAAGAAGATCGATTGGCATCAAACAAATTGTTTTATGTAAAATGGCAATTTTCTTGCTAACTGTAGATACTTCATTTTTTTTATTAAATCTGTGAATAGGGATAATCATTTTGTGAAAAACTCAAACTACGAGTATCAATGCACAACTCAAATATTATTAAGTATATTACTCATAATTAGGTTCGATGGGGCAAACTTCCCCTTAGGCATACCGTAGTGTGTAGAGAGTAGCGAGTAGCGACAGTCGTGAGTAACCGTGGTGCGGTGTTGCAGTTCAACGTGCAGGGCAATGCGGGCGGCGAGGCGTACAGCGGCGGAGCGGCCGCGCTCAGCTCGGGCTCGGCGTCGTCGGGCGCGCAGTCGCCAGCCAGCCCGCCTCACGCGCACCTCGCGCACCACGCCGCGCGCCTGCGCGCCAAGGAGGAGGACCTGTCAGCCCACGGCCGCGCCAGCGCTGACGGTAAGTGCACCACTCCTAGTCGACCTACACACGCTTGCAAGCGGAGGGCGACGAAAGGCAGAAATAGTTACTCTCATGCATTATTTTACACGTTTTGTCCGTGAACTGTAATCACGTACCATATCCAGCAACGAGTTACACATATGTGTGTGTGCAGGTGGCGGCTCGTCGGAGTCCGAGGGCGAGTGCGCAGGCGCGGGCGCGGCCCGTGCGCGCGCGCAGTACGTCAGCGCCAACTGCGTCGTGTTCACGCACTACTCGGGCGACGTCGCCGCCGTCGTCGACGAGCACTTCGCGAGGGCTCTCTCCATCGACAAGCCCAAAGGTCAGCGTTACATGCGTTCTGCCATCACTTACTCGTATCTTTCAGATCACCAGATCAACACCAGTAGACCACATACCACCACCGCACCGCACCGGATACGTTTAACAAATAAATAATTCTGATTTTGATTCGTCAACAGACTAACAGACCGAGTCAGCTAGAATTCAGATTATAACAAAAAATATCGCGATTTATCTTGACATGGCCAATGATTAACAGCGTTACACTGAAAAGATATCCCAAAATTAGAAAATGAAGAAGAAAGTGTGCCACATGAACTGTTCACCGAAGTCTGCAAACTATTATGCAATTGACACCTAGATTAGTTCTATCTATCCTAATCGGTAACGCATCTGTGCTGATGATACCTACCCCTTTGTTTCCCTTTGCTCAGGAAAAAGCCTGAGGCACCAGGGCCTCCTTGGCACCAGGAGTTCCTCCTTGGCTCTCATTGCACTCCCGCTTCGATTGCGATTATTGCGAATGGATTGGTAAAAAAAAATTAAAAGAAAAATAAAGTAGGTATCTCAACATTTGAAGTGGTAAGGAAGCAATTGCAAACAGATGTGCGATTGTTTGGTAATACCGATAATAGTGTATGTAATGTGTGGCGACGAAGCTGGGTAGAGCGAGTCGCGCCGAGCTCACGGCCGTGGTCCCACAGTGTGTCTGAATACCGAGAACTTTGCGCAAAAACAGTCCCCGAGCCGAGCGGTTCGGAGAAGAGCTCAGCGATTGTGCTAGCTCTCAAGAACAATGTGGCGGCACGACCGGCGACCGGCCGGCTCTCCGCCACTAACTAGATAAATCACTGAAGTGCTTCTCGGAGCCGCCTTAATTAAACCCCGCGTTTAATTACAAACTAGAGCCCGCGCTCCCCGCACCCCCGACCCCCGACCCCCTCGCCCCGCGGCCGCTTCACCGCCATCCTCATCTTTACTTACCCCCGGTCATGCTCGGCGCACTTCATTTGAGAACCCATTATGTACTATCTACTGGTGAGGTTTATCGAGGAGTATCTTGAAAGGGTATTAATACAACCTGGAGTTCATCTGGAGGAAATTTATTTTAGCTATAGATGTATATCAATGTTTAAACATTGAAGGACCAACATCCATTACGTTTAATAAAATGACGTCACTTCCGAACTGGACTGCGAGACTCGTAAGTAACGTGTTAGGTACACGGGATGGGCACACAGTACACCACACGCATAGCGATGATGACATCGATGACGTTAGCGGTGGTGACGCAACACCAGACCGGTTGTGTCGGTCGAGGGCAGCTACAATCCAAAAAATATAGCAAATCGTCGATTCGTTGCGAAACCGAGCGACGCGAGTCGGGACATAGTTACGCGGCCGTGATTAGATCGGAAAAACTCAGGCCATTACTTAAAAGATGGCCGAAAGGAGCCGCGCGACAAAAACGTACAACGTTGGCATAGCCTCGAGCTCGCGGGACGAGGTCGGCTTTGTGCGCCGTGCCGCGGCCGACGCGCCGCGCATTCCGTGCGCACCGGCAAAAACCACGCGCGACCACTTCTAAACTAAACCCACTCCGCATCATACGCCACACTCGCCCAAATCTCACTTCCGAACACTGTTCCGAGCATTATCATCGTTCTTCTGCCCTAGCCCCTAATCTCAATACATTATCATCGTTCATAAATGATAAATGATAAATGATCTTTATTTTGTAAGTAGGTTTTCACAAACACTTTTACACGTCAATTTTTTTTAAACTAGATGGGGCCGGTGTTTCGTACCTGACTACTCTGAGAAGAAACAGCCGAAACAAACTCAGAGGTCATAGTCTCTTTTGAAGTCCAGACATAATCTTGCTCAATTCACATGAGGATCATGTAGATGTTAGTGTCTGAGATGGTCTTTTGAAGAAAGAACCATACAGATTTGAGTGAACCTGTCCAGTCAGTGCAAGCATTTGTCAGTTATCGTGTAGCACGACTTATAACACAAGGAGCTCAACGAAACGACGAACAATACCAAAGAAAGGACATTTGGGTAGGTCGCTTATAGAACTCAAACTGCCAGACGGTTGAGGGAAAAAAAAATAACCCACATGGTCCTCACATTCACAAAAACGCAAAAAAATAAAATAAAATAAATAATAATTTACAAAATGAATGTCAATAAAAATACGATATGTCAAATACACACACATAAAACAATAAAAATTAACTAAAAATGTAAAAAATAATAAAATACTGAACTAAGTATTCATGTCAAGTCATTAAATGTCAAAAACCACAAGTAAATATTCATGTCAAATACACACACACACACAAAATAATAAACAATAAAGTAAAAAAAAATAAAAAATAATATGCATTCATGTCAAAGTGTATAAAAGAAAGGAATCAATAATAAACAAGCGAAGTCCGAAATTTCTATATTCGCAGAGCAAATTTCGTTGGAGCAGCTTAATCCCAAGCCTTTTTATCATCGAGGTAGTGATTAACATGATAGTAGGCTTTCAGGCATAGCTTCCGTTTTATAAACGATTTGAATTTATTTAGACTAAGTGCTTGAATATGGCTCGGAAGTTTATTGTTAAAAGCGTATACATTGGCATCTGAACGTTCCCCCTATTTTCTTGAGCCTCGTAGCAGGAATAACAAATTTGTGTTTGTTTCTCGTATTTATGTTGTGGATATCACTGTATTTTTTAAACAAATTAATATTTTTGTGTGCGTACAAAAGGTTTTCATAAATATATTGAGAGGGCATAGTAAGAATATTAATCTCTTTAAATTTTTCTCTGAGGGAGTATCGGGGACTTAATTTATAAATTGAACGAATTGCCCTTTTTTGCAATACAAATATAGTCTGAATATCGGCGGCATTGCCCCACAAGAGGATACCGTACGACATCACGCTGTGGAAATAACTAAAATAAACTAAACGGGCTGTTTCCAAATCAGTTAAATCACGAATTTTTCTAACGGCGTATGCTGCAGAGCTAAGTTCTTCTGCCCTAGCCCCTAATCTCAAAACATTATCATCGTTCTTCTGCCCTAGCCCCTAATCTCAATACATTATCATCGTTCTTCTGCCCTAGCCCCTAATCTCAATACATTATCATCGTTCTTCTGCCCTAGCCCCTAATCTCAATACATTTTCATCGTTCTTCTGCCCTAGCCCCTAATCTCAATACATTATCATCGTTCTTCTGCCCTAGCCCCTAATCTCAATACATTATCATCGTTCTTCTGCCCTAGCCCCTAATCTCAATACATTATCATCGTTCTTCTGCCCTAGCCCCTAATCTCAATACATTATCATCGTTCTTCTGCCCTAGCCCCTAATCTCAATACATTATCATCGTTCTTCTGCCCTAGCCCCTAATCTCAATACATTATCATCGTTCTTCTGCCCTAGCCCCTAATCTCAATACATTATCATCGTTCTTCTGCCCTAGTCCCTAATCTCAATACATTATCATCGTTCTTCTGCCCTAGCCCCTAATCTCAATACATTATCATCGTTCTTCTGCCCTAGCCCCTAATCTCAATACATTATCATCGTTCTTCTGCCCTAGTCCCTAATCTCAATACATTATCATCGTTCTTCTGCCCTAGCCCCTAATCTCAATACATTATCATCGTTCTTCTGCCCCAGCCCCTAATCTCAATACATTATCATCGTTCTTCTGCCCTAGTCCCTAATCTCAATACATTATCATCGTTCTTCTGCCCTAGCCCCTAATCTCAATACATTATCATCGTTCTTCTGCCCTACCCCCAAACCTCAATACATTATCATCGTTCTTCTGCCCTAGCCCCTAATCTCAATACATTATCATCGTTCTTCTGCCCTAGCCCAATACATTAGTGCTCGACGCAGCATGACTTCTTCTTCCATGCTTCTATATTACTCGTCATCTCTGCAGTCCTCTCCTTCTATCCACATCATACTTCACAGTCCATCCATCGCTTTGTTGGTCTTCATTAATACTCAAAGTTTTCCTCACTCCTCCCCGTATCACATGTAGGTAGAAATTGTCTTGGACACAGCCATCCTATGTGCCATTTTTGCAACAGTTTCATTTACAAATTATGACAATAAATTCATATGGAGGCTACATAGGTTCCGATTCGCCCATGGTACAATAATATATTGACCATGGATTCGCCGATGTGTATACAACTGTTACGGGTTGCCTAGCAACAGACAAGCTAAGTTTTCTATAAAATATACCTTTCGTATGATAGCTCGATATAGGTAGTACTAGGCGCGTGTACCGCGCCGCGCACCATCAGCGCGGCAGTGTGGGGTCAGCGGGAATACACCGTAATAAATCATCGTAAAACAGTTGGTTTGTGTATTTTAAATATAAGTTTCAAACTCGGTACTCCCTTGATTTTCCTAATTTTTTTTGTCCGAAAATCATTATTCATAACACGTTTGCTATAAACTTTAGTAACCATAATGTTCAAAACACCGAAATTATGTTTTACATAACTAACTTTACTTCTAATACTATTTTGTCATAATATCGAATACTATAATAATTAAATCTCCTAATTTTACATGACATAAAATCGTATGTCCTAAGTATTGTATCACATAATGTGTATGATTCCGAATGGTCAGAGATGTGGTATATTAGAAACTCTTTAGACAGTGTATGTCTCTATGTTAACTCGGTGTCTGTGACAATTAATAAATCATATTACGAATTAACAAATTTATAAATTGTTTGTCGCTAAAAAAATCTCTAAAAGTTAGGTTTTAGTGACAGAAATGAATTGATGTAAATCCGACTCCACGCAGTCTTGTCTGCCCTACCCCAAGAGTGTTATTTAAAATCGCGTAGGCACGGAGGGGCGAGGCGGGCCGCGAGTTGAGGAGCAGGTGGTTGTAACACTCCCCGCCGCGGCTGAGGCTGGCCGGCGAAGCCGGCCAGCAAGCCGAAGCTGCGGTGGTGAGCGTTAAACCCATCTGCGACGATAAACTCGCGTGAGGCCGCCGGAGGACCGCAGCGCCGGAGCCGTGACAGAAACCATGCCTGCTGCATGATGCTTGCTCGTTTGCATACTACATGCTTGCTTGCATACTGTATGCTTGCTTGCATACTGTATGCTTGTTTGCATACTGCATGCTTGCTTGCATGCTTGCTTGCTGCATGCTTGCTTGTTGCATGCTTGCTTGCTGCATGCTTGCTTGCTGTATGCTTGCCGCATGCTTGCTACATGCGTGCTGCATGCGTGCTTGCATTGCATGCTTGCTTGCATTGCATGCTTGCTTGCCGCATGCTTGCTACATGCGTGCTGCATGCGTGCTTGCATTGCATGCTTGCTTGCATTGCATGCTTGCTTGCTTGCTTGGCACATGCTTGCTTGCTTGCTGTATGCTTGCCGCATGCTTGCTACATGCGTGCCGCATGCTTGCTTGCATTGCAGGTTAACCCTACATACTAATAAACATTTACTTAGATTAGGACTTATGACTTTTATTGAAAACGATTTTATGTCTTTTGTATATTACTGATTGTAATACTTATGACAAACGGATTTAGGGCTTATTATA
This sequence comes from Xestia c-nigrum, assembly GCA_916618015.1. Taxonomy (NCBI): domain Eukaryota; kingdom Metazoa; phylum Arthropoda; class Insecta; order Lepidoptera; family Noctuidae; genus Xestia; species Xestia c-nigrum. The sequence goes on along the minus strand of OU745257.1, from coordinate 25,458,937 downwards.
TTTAGGGATTTCAACTTTATGGCATATGATATTGTGTGATTTAAAGTTCGGGTAAATTATCATTCGGACGAATGATGATTATGACAAAAAAAGTTATGTCATTTTAGATTATGGATTAAAAAGTTAGCGAATACGATAGAGAACCTTCAAACTCGCTTCACCATTAGCCATTAGTTTCTATCAATAAACCTACTTTTTTGTAATGAACTTACAATGTTATTAAAACTTGGAAGTCGACCAATCTTAGGCTTTCGTACCCGAAGGGTAACCACCGACACTGACGCGGCAACGGGACCCTAGCTGTTAGTCTTGTCTCCGTCTCCATCGCCTCCGTCCGTCCGTCTGTCTGTCAACGGTCTGTATCTCAAGATCTGTATGATCTTTAGACAGTTGAAATTTTCACAGAATGTGTATTTCTCTTGCCGTAAGACTTAATAATAAAAATGAATTAAAGGGGGTTACCATCCATCTAATTGAGAGGAGGCCGTGACCCAGCAGTGGGAACATTATAGGCTGATGATGAGGATGATGGCAGGGGGTTACCGTACTACGATACGGCGGAACCCTTCATGTCCGACTCGCACTTGGCAGAATTTTATAACTCTTGTATTGAAATGAAAATTGTTTGTATGATTAGGTTGATGTAGTTTGGATGTCAATATGATTTGATGTGTTGGAACTGATCGTGATTAATGGAATAGTGGAGCTCTTTAGTGGCTACTAACAAACCGCTAACTTTTATTGAGTGTTATTTTTTCTTTGTTGTCTATGTTTAACGGTTTAAAGATATTCTATTTCTCAAAAGAACTATAAATAACAGTTCACTAGTAATGAGATACAGAGTTACTTCTTAATAATAATAAAATATTTGCCTACGGACCGTTGTGGTGACATTATAGATACATGTTTTCAAGTTTACTTTTAGAAATATAATTATTATCACATTTCTTTAAATCTTCTAGTAAATCAGTGAAGAGTTGTGCTATACTGTTTAATACTGTTTTACTGCCGTACGAGCTCGTGCTCTTAAGAGTCCTATAACACTTTTTACGCAAATTCATGATTTATAATAATATAATTTATTTCAGACCATCGAGTCCATATTTAAAACATTACAATTTTTATCGTTCATACATAAAACACACACATGAAAGAACACAAAAACATAGGGACATAAAATGAAAAGAAACACACATACATTATAATGAGAATTTCATTTTAAATCGTTTATAAAACAGAAGCTATGCCTGAAAGCTTTCTATCATGTCAATCACTATCTCGAAGATAAAAAGGCTTGGGATTAAACTGCTCCAATGAAATTTGCTCTGTGAATGTTGAAATTTCGGACTTCGCTGGTTTATTGTTGATTCCTTTATTTTATACACTGTGACATTGAATGATTTGACATGAATACTTAGTTCAGTATTTTATTATTTTTTACGTTCTTTTTATTTTTTATTTTATTTTATGTGTGTGTATTTGACATGAATATTTACTTGTGACTGACATTTAATGAATTGACATGAATACTTACTTCAGTATTTTATTATTTTTTACTTTTTTTGTTGTTTGTTTTATGTGTGTATTTGACATATCGTATTTTTATTGACATTCGTTTTTGTAAATTATTTATTATTTATTTTATTTAATAATTGTGAATGTGAGGACCATGTGGGTCACATTTTGTTTTTTTTCCCACGACTGTCTGGCAGTTTGAGTTCTGTAAGCGACCTACCCAAATGTCCTTTCTTTGGTATTGTTCGTCGTTTCGTTGAGCTCCTTGAGTTATAAGTCGAGCTACACGATAACTGACAAATGCTTGCACTGACTGGACAGGTCCACTCAAATCTGTGTGGTTCTTTCTTCAAAAGACCATCTCAGACACTAATCTGCATAGTCCTCATGTGAATTAAGCAAGATTGTCTGGACTTCAAAAGAGACTATGACCTCTGAGTTTGTTTCGGCTGTTTCTTCTCAGAGTAGTCAGATACGAAACACCGGCCCCATCTCGTTTAAAAAAAATGACGTGTAAAAGTGTTTGAGAAAACCTACTTGCTGAATAAATATCATTTATCATTTATCATTTATCATTTATCAAATATCTAAATGACGCACGATGAGTGGTAATCCAGTGCCACATCATTGGACTGTCCATTCTGTCAGCCATGATAGCCACCAAGCTGTTAGAACTACCGCGCACTCGCCGCATCAGTGAGGCTATTCGTGATCGCATAAGAGCGTAAAAATCAGGCACGCCGTATTCCGCAAACATCCTAGATGCACTGCAGAAGCGCGGTAGTCCCAACAAAACTCTGATATTGGACTCGCAGAGCATTGTACGAGCTTTTTGGATAGCCGACCCATAGGGCGCAAGTGTACATAGTTTGGCAATACGCTCTAAAGAGTGTAATTTTTACCTCTTCTGTACAAACGTGCAAACCTATGGGCCAGCATGTTACATCGAACTGCCAGTGCTCTGCGCTCCCTCTCCAAGTCTTCATCATCAGACAGACTATCGGTGACCCAATGTCCCAGGTACTTGAACTTTGTCACCCTAGAGAGCTGAGCGCCCCCTAGTGTGACTGGTGGGACGGTGTCGTAACATTTGTTACCCGCTTTGAACACCAGAAGTTCGCTCTTTGTCACGTTGTACCTGAGACCATGAGCCCACCGCATAGTCCCCATATCATCCGCGTAGCTGATGTTATTAACGAAGTGCCCGTCAATTGAGCACCCAATATTAGTATTGCTGAGCTCACAGATCAGCTCATTTACGTACAGATTGAAAAGCTTAGGTGAGCTGAGTCCCCCCTGCCTCACTCCGCATTCCAACCTGTATGCATCTGACAGGACACCCGCCCACCTAATATAATTGAATTGGTTGTTATACCAAAACTTCAGCATTCTTATAAGATCGCTTGGAAGGTCTTTAATATTTGATAGTTTCCTCCATAGGCAGTCGTAAGACACGAGATCAAAAGCCTTGGAGAGGTCCAGAAAACATGCATATACAGGAGTTTTCCTACTTGTATAGTATTGAATAGTCTGTTTGAGATATAGGATAGCTGTTTCGGTGGATAAAAGCGACTTAAACCCAAATTGAGCGTCATGGAGTATTAAGTGCTTATCCAACTGCCGATCAATCAGACTGTCCAACACCTTTGCAATGATAGTTGTCAGGGATGTAGGCCTGTAGTTGCTCTTGTCACTCGCATCTCCAGTTTTGTTCTTGACTATGGGCACAACAATAGTTTTGAGTAAGTCAGCTGGAAGATAAGAGTGACTCACAAACTAAAAAACATTGCTAGCACTCGCGGCAAGTGCTTACCCGCATAACGTAGATGCTCTATACTGAGGCTGTCATGGCCGGGTGACTTGCCTCTCTTTAATCTATGTATGACAGTCGCTACTTCCCTGGCCGAAAATCTGATAGGCATGTTTTCGGACCCCCCCACTACCTCCGACCCATCCGACGACGAACCTAGGGGAGACTCGACCTTAAGGCGATTACATGAGCTAAACGCGAGTTTTATAATTACTAAAAGAATATGATTCACTGCTATAAACAAGACCAGAAAAATACATGATATTCTTCAGGATATATGCTAGCATGATACTGTTTTGAAAACATAATACAACTAATTTGGCTTGATAAAAAGAAATCACGAACTTATCTCTAAAAATATCTTTCAAACAATAAAAAACATACTAATATACATGCGATCGTTCTGATTTTTTGGCAAATAATTCTACAAGCAATATATTAGCATGATACTGTTTTAATTTTTTAATACAATCAATAGTTTTTTTGTAAATCGATCGAAACCACTCATTTCGTGCTATTTGGCCCGCAGTGGCTGACGTAACAACCATTTTGTAGTGCAAGCTGATTAGAACTTTATTCTAACAGCATTTCAAACGAAGTTTGAACCACAACAAATAGAGTTGCTAATTTCGCTCGTCTAAGCGCCTTAAAAGCTCTTCTAAACAAATTGGCGATCTCATTAGGATCACTAAGACCCTCAACACTCACGGGCTGACTCGACCTGGGATTTAAACTGTTCGTGGCTTTCCAAAAACTACCAAAATTTTTTGCATCATGATGACTCGCAATGATGTTCATTTTTATTTGGTTTTTATTATTTTGACACCATTTTAATTTATTTTTAAAAACTCCCAACCCACGTTATGACGTTGTAATTTTCAGCAGCAGTAAGATATTTTAATTATTTGTTTATAAATAACTACAGTGCCATTCTCGTTCTTGAAAGTTGGAGTTACACATTTTCATATTTACTGTCGTGTTATTAACTATAAATATTTTACGAACTCAATTTACAAGAAAAACCGTCATCGATGGTAGTTTGACGCTCAAATTCACATACAAATAAAAAATCTGTAAAAAAATTGTAATAGGACTCTTAAGTTGGTATATTTTGTTTTTATTTCATGTGTTGTAAGTAGAGCATGCAATTATCCGCTCCTTTTAGTATCCGGATAATTCGAATTCTTGGATAACGTTATAGGAATTATCCGGTTTTTGTTTGTTTAATAAAATAATCGAAGCTAAGTTGAAATCAAAAATGGTGCCTATGCTGTTCCGCATAAAACAAATTTATCATTATTAATTAGGCAACGAAATAAGTCATAAAATAGCAAACGTAAGTGACATCATGTAACATTTTTTCTTAATTTCATATAAAATGCGTGCGTTTCTTGAATATTGTAAAGTTGTAGAGGACTAGTGCAAAGAATATAAACTGGCAGTAAACCCTGCTAAAACCGAAATCGTACTTTTTTACAAAGAAAAGAAAGTCGGCAATCCTACAAAGATTTGCCTGCGTGGCAATCGCCAGCAGCATGAGTACATCACCCATTGCCGCACTACAGGTGATGCTGGGGTTAGTACCCTTGCGACTATTAGGCTCTAAGTATCGGGCACCAAAAGCAAATATTCCAGAATCAAACATACACGCTTAAGAGGGGATGCTTTGAAACAACAGCCCATGTTGGCATCACCCAGCTACAGAGCCTTGAATACTCACTGCTTTCTAAAATACTACAACATAGAGCTCCTAGCGGAGACGTGCGACTACTCAGGTCTAAAATATCTAAGGATCTACACTGATGGATCAAATATCGACGACGATCAAATATCGCGTGTTCCACTGCTGGGCAAAGGCCTCCTCTTTTTCCTTCCAAACCTCTCTACTAGACGCCTGGCGGAGGGAACCGCCCTCGAGCGGCGAAGGTGGTGTGATGATCTGATCTTGTTTTGCGGGGCGAACATGGCCAGATACCGCACAAGATAGAAAAGATCATAAACAAAAAAATATTCGTTTTATTCGTATTATCCGGATATTAATACAATTGGTATCCGGATATTTTAAATCACGGATATCCGGATAATTCGGATATCCAAATAGTATTATGCTGTAGTTGTAAGTTATGGTCTTCAATTGTGTACAGGCACTCTAAACGGGCAATATTTCTATGGCATTATGTAGCTATAATATTCTCAACCATACCGGGTACCCCGGCTACCACAACACCATTTTGATTCCAATTATATCTGATAAATATATTTCCCGCCAGGCGCCAGGGCACATTCAAGTCACGTAAACACTTCTCGTTTTCCAGTGAATGATAGTTTTATAGTACACAGATAGCTTAATTTATAATAAAACTAGCTGACCCACGCAACTTCGTCTGCGTCACATAAGAGGGAAAAAGCTACCTACTACTACCTACCTACTACTAACTACCTACTACTACCTACCTACTACTACCTACCTACTACTACCTACCTACTACTACCTACCTACTACTACCTACCTACTACTACCTACCTACTACTACCTACCTACTACTACCTACCTACTACTACCTACCTACTACTACCTACCTACTACTACCTACCTACTACTACCTACCTACTACTACCTACCTACTACTACCTACCTACTACTACCTACCTACTACTACCTACCTACTACTACCTACCTACTACTACCTACCTACTACTACCTACCTACTACTACCTACCTACTACTACCTACCTACTACTACCTACCTACTACTACCTACCTACTACTACCTACCTACTACTACCTACTACTACCTACTACTACCTACCTACCTACTGCTACATTTTTTTTCTGTAGACATCTGGCGGGGATAACTAATTAAATGACGATTGATCAGTTATCGACCGGAGATGAAAAATGATTAAATTACTAAAATGGCTATTAAAAAATAAGGGTTGATTGTAGAAAGGTGAAAATTTAGGATTGTATGTATTTTTGTATGTTGTATCATAAAAAAAAAACTAAAAATATTGTCTAAAAAAAAAAATTTTGTGGTGGACTACCCTTATACTATGCTCACAAAATTGCATGAGAATCGGTCAAGCCGTTTCGGAGGCGTATGGGAACGAAAATTGTGACACGAGAATTTTATATATAAGAAGAAGATATAATACTAAAGAGATTTAATCTAAACAATCAATGCAAAGATAGTTGTACAATCTTCAGTAGCTCCAACAATACTACGAGTACATATCTCATCATCTGCCTTTTCCCAACTATGTTGGGGTCGGCTTTCAATCTAACCAAATGCAACTGAATACCATTGTATACTACTACAGAACACACAACCTAGTGGGATACTACTTTTCTAATTGTATTCATTTATGCGCTTCTGTCTTAGTGGAGCAGGACAGCGATATAATCGTCCAATTATACATTATGTTTTAAATTTCGTCTCATTAAGTTCAAGAATACCTCCTTTGTGATGTTTTGTAATACCAATCTCAAACAGTACCCCATGGTGTTGAAATCATCTCCGTTACTACAAATATACTTCCTCAAGTTATTATGCCTTGTGACTGTGACTGTAGCTATGCTTTTTTTGTATTTAAATATTCAAAGGTGCCATGTTCACCAAAAAGATGACGGTCTGATTATCTAAAAACAGCTGTTTAAAACACATTTTTGTATGGGAACATGTCACAGTGACAGCTGTTTCTACTGTTTTTAGATAATCAGACCGTTATCTTTTCGGGGAACATGGACCTAAGTGAAATAAATGCTTTGAGTTTGAGTTCACCTCTTGTACGTGCACACGCACTGAAGTATCTAACAACATTGCCCGTTACAAGCACCTTTATAAGTTGTCCTCGTTGGTACAGACTCCAGAGGACCGGTCCTGGGTTCGATTCCCGGCTCAAGTAAAGTGTACAAAGGTTTCTACACATGTACATGTTAATATTCGTCAGTAGTCAGTAGTCACTCGGAGTCTGGATCTGTGCTCGGGTGATGGCAATAGGTTCTACTAAATACTAATATTCGTTTGTACTAAGTAGCCTACATATTGATATTGGTGTGTTGTGTGCAGAGAGCGTGCCGATGGTGTCGCGCAACCTGCCCGCGTCGTTCTTCAACGCGGCGGCGACGGGCGTCGGCGTGCCGGGCGGCGCCTGCGCCGGCGTCGACATCTACGACTACGACCCCTGGCACCAGCACTACAGCGGGTGAGTGGCGGACTGGCGGCTCGCTGCCGTACTGTATATATGTTATGTGATGAGCTCCGTGTGGTGTGGCGCAGGTACGGGCACGCGGCGCACCGGCACGCGGCCGAGTACCACGCGGCGGCGGCGCACCACAACATGGCGGCGGCGGCGGGCTACGGCGGGCTGCTGCTGGGCCGCGGCGGGCTGCACGCGCAGTACAAGCCGGTGGAGTGGGCCGCGCAGCACCACGCGCCGCACCACCTCGACCCCGCCGCCTGCTCGCCCTACTCCTACCCCGCCGTGCCCGGTACGTACATCTCACGCAGGCATGCCGCTCGTCCGGTAGCGACTCCATCACTGTGGGGGATATCAAAGGCATTTCTATAATTCAGTCTCGGAGTAAACGATCAAACGCTACAATAAATAACCGTACATACATTAATGACAAAATGTTTTTCTAACGGTGTAGTATGCGGGCGCGCCTCGCGGTCGCATGTATTTTAATTTTCAAAGAGATTCCGGTCGCGTCTGGCGCAGATATTTTAATTGTGATGATTTAAGCGCGTTATTCGAATGACAAAACAAAGCATTCCCACTTTGTGGTTCTGTGCGGGGAGCCGTCGGCCGCAGTCGGGCCCGGGGACCAGGGACACACCCGACACACCATGCAGTGCTGTACTGCTGACTGGGGCTGCTCTCTACTCTACTACACAACTTAGAGATATCGTCGCGTGATTGAGAATCGTCCGCGAGCAGGAATTTAGATTCGCCTCTAAGGATAGGCATAATTGCCGCCTCGGATAAGAAACGATTATAAACGATGCGCGACGGTTGATGCGGTAAAAACGGCGGACGGTGGCGGCGAGTTGAAAGGGTCTCTAGTGTCCGTAATGCCCGGCGGGTGAGTGCCTGGGGGGGTGGGGGGTGAGGCACAGCGCTCCCTAATGACGACGATTAAAATTAATTTGCGCGAGCCCTCACCCCCGCATCCCGCGCCGCGACCAAATTAAATTCTTGAGTCGCGATCGAGCCTCGCCCTCCCTCTCTCCCTGCCCCCCCCCCCCCTCACTCAACCGCCCGCACCCCGCACCGCCGCGCCCCTCCCAGATATGCATCGCTCCCTATTGTCTTCATGATCGCACCCGTCCACTTGACTGATAATGTTTTGCTTGTGGGTTAGCGGGAGTCTTCCGGATTCAAGAAATGTTTATTTTATTTGAGCGGATGCTATAAAGGGAAGCTGTAAAAGACACCCCAACAAATTGGTGACTAAGCTATCAACTAGAAGCTACAAAAAACGGCTAAAACGGAAAGACATACTGACCATATAATCCAAGTGGATTATATAAAAAAAAAAAACAAATTATAAATTCTACTTAAGTATACTTAGGTATATTTTCTTGGAAGTAGTGAGAATGTTGATTCGATTCAATGAATTAAGTATTTTAACTTTCGCGGGATCGCGGCACGCCACGAAGGAGATGGCGGGACGAACTGGATAAGTTCCGTCCGAGCTGGAAGGAGGACGCGCGAACTTCGAGTGATATGTTTTGCATTTCATCCTTCTTTGAATACAAATATGACGAGACATTTCATGACGGTCGGTTTGTGGTTTATTAGCGAAGAGGTAACGGACAAATAGACGGACTTAGGTATATGTTATTGTGTCTCCAAACCGAACACGTTCACTGACCGCGAAATAGACACAATGGTTAAACAATTGCAGTGATCCATAACTATGTCATTGGAGAGGGGAAGGAATTCAAGTATAAACTCGACGACGCTACGACACCGCTACGACAGTGCTACGACATCGCTACGACACTGCTACGACACCGCTACGACAGTTGTGTCAGAAACAATGATCTTTTGTTTTTAATATTTCTGTGTCTTTTACACACTAACATTAGGTTATATTAATAAATAGGCAATATTAATAAATAAAACGTAGTCAACAACTTGGCAAATGAGTATGTGATACGTCGAATGCTCGATTTATCGAATGTTCAAAATATGTATTGTACGATACGGAAATATGATTGAGTGCAGTTTATGATACATTGTATCATACGACTATAATGTAGTAACTATAAGAGTAGTAGTCGGCTATTGTTCAAGAAAAGTAACCGGCCGTGTCTAGCGAAATAGGTAGTTGCCAAGCTAGGAAGTTATTACCTTTTATTTATTTTTCATTTTATTCAAGAAACACTCTAATGCAAAACTTATATTTAGAAAGTTTTTTGAAACGTTACCCCACTCTAGGAATTTGTTCCGTGTCGTGTAGGTGCGTATTACTAACATTTGAACTATATACACACAAGCAGATCTTGACCTGCTACCTGTAACATAGCAGGCCATACAAATACTGGTTTCGTGCAGGAATCGAACCTGCGACCAACAGCGCTGTATCCAATCACTCAGCCTCTGCGCCATGCGTCATGGTACCGTCAAACAACTATAGAAGAATGATAAGGTGTTATGTCAGCTTTGTCAGTGTCGACTCGGTTTTCTTCCAGTAGTTTTAACGATTACATAATGATCTATCAAAGCACTGCTTTACAATAAAGCAGCACAAAAGCAAAGAGCAAATTATAGAAAATATAATTCTTAATTTATTATCGTAGCACTCGCTACGAGAGTGAGATGACGTAAAGGGCAGTTTTTAGGGTTCCGTAACCAAGAAATATTACTTAGACTCCACGTCCGTCTGTCTGTTTGTCTACAGGCTGCATCTCATGAACCGTGATGGCTATAGACAGTTGAAATTTGCACAGATGATGTATTTCTGATTGAACAATAAATATTGAAAGCATAATAAAATAAAAATTTAACTTCCTTACAACAAACGTGATTTCTTTGGTCAATAATAATAAGTGCAACAGGTACCTAGACGCTTGAAATATTCACAGAATGTTTAGTTTTAAATTCACTTTAAATAAATTAAAATAAATAACTATTTAAGGTATTTTTATTGTACAACGGGCTGGTGTCCGCAACTCCACGTCAAAGCGCGTATTTTGCGTATGGAATATACCTACAACAAACGTGTTTTTTTTGCCGTTTTGTCTAATGTTGTAATGGTACGGAACCCTTCGTGCGAGTTCGACCTGCACTTGGCTGATTCTTCACAACACAGTGACTACAAGTTTATTTAATATCTGACTTAAAGAGGCCGGCGGAGCATGCGTCTTTCATACAAGCGTAATACCAAAATAATTTGTAAATCAAACATATTCTTAAGGTAAGTGTGTATTTATTTCGATTAAATTACAGAATATCTATGTTCCCAAATACATATTTTGAAAGGATAATGACATAAAGAAGAGATATGAGGAATTTAAAATTCCTAAAGAAAAAATATTTTTCCCATAACTCTTGTTTAAATCAGTATCCATACAAAATATGTATTTAGGAACCTAGATATTGTGTAATTCAATCGAAATAAACACACAAGATTTACAAATTATTTTGGTATTATTTATTTATTTACCACCAATTATATGAACGACGCATGCTCCGACGGCCCCTTAAATGTGACATAGATTTTTATTTTCGTACTAGTCGCTCTTATTGTAGTGATAGTCTCTGATGTCACCCTCCCCCTCCCCCTCCTCCTGTGCGCCCGGCGCATTCCGCAGCAGAGGGGGAGGGTCGGAGGGTGATGTGGCCGCTTATTGACAAATACCAGACCTCCCCTCCCCCCTGTGACCGCACCACACTGAGTGTGCGCCCACAGTGAGCACATACACAGCCACACACAGTCACTGTCAGTGTACATAACTGTCACCGACCTACGGCCGGCTACTTCTTTATTGCATTTGGGAAAACAAATAGTGCAATAAACAAAGTCGTCTTATATGTTTTATTACTACCGAACAGAATTACATTTGAATATATGAACTATTATAATATCAAAGTTTACTTCTCGGGTAGAAAAGTTTTAGGTTTAAAGTTAGATGCATTTCTTTTAACAATTCATTAAAATGTCGTGTGTCAAGAGAGCAATGTCGTGTGATACAAAGACACAGCATGTCAAACTTATACAATATAACGGGAACTTTTACAGAAATTATTCAAAGGAAGTGTCAGATTTTGGACTACTTACCCTACTTACTTAGTTTTAAATAAGGTATATTTTTCTTGATTTGTATACCTAGTAGTGTTTGTTCTCGTCTTGATCTACATCACCGTGCACCGTCACCACCTATTTTGAGCGTTTAAGGCAGGGTAGCCCGCGAAATTCCATTTTTTCAACATAAAACCTAGCACTGGCCTGCAAATTGCGAAAAACGTAACAAAAATAAAGTATCCAAATGGACTGGGACAATGGGCTGACTGGACTGTAGGCCCATAGTGGGGGATCTACTTTCGGATTCTCCCGGTGACTATCATTTGGATGATCAGTGAATATTAAACCACTAGAGTAGGTACTACAAATGAACTTCATTCGGTTTCAACTGGCAGCAATCATTGTGCAGGGTCTTCCGTTGTCAACTGGTCTAAAGAAGTCATCTTAGATGACTAAAGTGTAAGGAAACTGAAATCGAATAAATTAAATACCTACTGAAAGATATATACCTATATAATTACGTCCTTCTTATGGAAAGAGTATGGAGTTCCGTATTCGCCGCCAATCTGACCGCTGCGGTACTTACAGAGACAGTAGCATTCATTTCACAAATAAAATACAATTGGAAGGGCTAAACCATCTAATTCAATGGGCGCTCGATAGTCGAGTAGATCGACGTAGCGTCCGGCGCGGGGGGCGCGACTCGGGCGCGGACGGCCAATCACAGCGCGCTGACCGGTGGGCGCGCGCCCCCGGCACCACCCCATGCCCCCGCCCCCTCGACTCCGCGCCCCCGCGCCCCCCGCCACTAAATCACACGGCTGCCCGGCCGTGTCAATTACCGTCCCGCAGCGCCGCGCCACTGTGGCGGCTCTGTGGCGCACACACACACACACACAGACACACACAGGCCGTGTGTGACCAGACTGACGCTGACGTATAATTAGCTCAAATAATTTATACCCTTGTTATAATTTTGTTACTGATCAGATATCAAAATTATAAATGTTTATTTTTTTTCAAAACACTGGTTGCTCTCTATAGTCGGTGAACTTATTAGTTTCCTACTTTATAATTAAATAATAAAGACTGTTTGGAGGAGCACTGTTTATCTAGCTAAGAGGTAGTCATTCTGATGGAATATGTGCCGGTCGGGTACAACCATGAACTGGATTGGAATATACAAACCTGTCCTGATTGTAAGGTCCCGATGGTTAATTTAAACGTTATTTTTGTCGTTTTGGTTGGTAAAGAGATAGCCGCTATAGCTCCTTACAATCATAGTTACTTTTTCGTACTATTTGAAAGTACACCATAGCAATCAAGATTCCATATAGTCTGTTCTGAAACTAAAGGCCAAGTAGGTTCGCTTGGGTCGGGTTTGAAAGTCGTTACTTCGATGGGTTTGCGCGTAGTGTCAAGTGCTAGAGACGTAGGGCTCTGTCTGACAGACCGTCGGAGCGTCTTCAGCCGCGGCTGTGCTGGACTGCCGGCGCACGGCGGCATGCGGCGTCACACGCAGCACACGATAACATCATCCGTCACAATCAGGCGGCTGGTCGGCGCCAGTATGATAACAATCGCGTTGTATGACGAGACCGATATTTATTACTTCAGTCTGTTCTTTACGGTCAGCAGCGTGCAGTTGGGCACGGAGAACACCAATTTATAACGGTCTGTCTCGATTCTTATAATTTATTAAGAGGCTTGCGGAGTATGCGCAGTTCATACAAACGTAATACCAAAATAATTTGTAAAACAAACATATTCCTAAGGCAGTGTGTATTTATTTCGATTGGATTACAGAATATCTAGGTTTCCAAATATGTATTGATTGAAAACTGATACAAACAAGAGTTTTGTTTAGAAATTTTAAAATTCCTCATATCTCGTCTTTATATCATTGTGGTTTCAAAATATGTATTTGGGAACTTAGATATTCTGTAATCCAAGCATCTGTTCTATTTACAAATTTTGGTATTACGTTTGTATGAAATACGCATGTTCCGCCGGCCCCTTAACCAATGACCAGGGAAACTTCGTAGCTCCGTAGCTCTTTTCTGCTGATTTAATTAAATTAGCTCTGAATTTATAAAAAAAACATACCTAAGTAATTAGTTGTCTTAAAAGTGAAAACCCTGATTTAAAAGTGTAGTTACTTATGTCCTGTACCACCATAGTTGACGAGATTACACATGGTTCATCAAATCTGTGTGGGTGCTACTTCTACAGTATCTTGTCATGCAATGCAACGCAAGCAGTAAACAAGAAAAAATAGTAGTCTTCAGTTTTCCACCAAATGAAAACTCAGTAACCATAGCTAATGAGTTTATAGTTGTATTCAAACTTTGTGGCGACTGGAACATTTAATAGCTAACTTAAAGTGCGCAGATCACAGTTATACCTAGGCCAGGGCCAGAGGACGCATCGCGCACTGTTTAATACGCACACCGTCACTGCCGCTAAGTTTTATTCATTCGTTTTAGTGGTATACGATGTGTATACAATGTGTATAAGGGTTTTAGGAAAGGGGTATACGAAACAGTTTTGAAAGGCTGCAGTGTGTGGTTTTTGACATTCGAAAGAAAATTGCCAAGAGCAAAGAGTTTTAAGCGGCGTGGTGACTTGCCAACAACAAAACGGGTAGGAATGGCGAAACTATTTTTGCCATTCTTGGCATGAATTCAAAAGCCGCCACCACTAACGGAACGGTCGCTCGGACGGTCCACTTTTTAACAGAGTTTATGTTCAGCTATCCGACGGCGGCAATGAGAATGCGAGATGATTTCCTAAGTTATATTCTTCTGTGGCGCAGGTCTGGAGGCGCAGGTGCAGGACACGTCCAAGGACCTGTACTGGTTCTGAGGCAGCCGCGAGGGGGGAGCGCCCACCGCCCCCGCCCCCGCCCCCCTCCCCCCGGCGCCCCGCGACAGTGCAGTGCTGACTCAGTGTGTGAGCGGACAAGTGGACACTGGACAGACATTCGTGCCGCACTCATTGTGAACGTCCTGTTGCGACGAGGTGGACTAGTGCACGATTCATAATACGCAATGATCCACTGCAAATGAAACTGAAATAATGTGAAACTTACTGTCAGCATTAGTTCCATAACTCTTTGTAAAGTAGTGTGCACAGCGGTGCAGGGTAGTCGTCAGTTAGATCGGCGCGCGGCGCGATACCACGCGCGGTACCACGCGGTACAACGCGATACAACGCGGTACTACGCGGTAGTACGCGGCGCGGCGTGCTGGTGTGTGCTCATTGTTGCGTTGTTTTTGCTTAATAAATATGCGGCGCAATGTGTCAGCCGGCGACACGCTCGCTCCTGAATTAAATATAAGCAGGTGTCGCGCGGCGACCTGACCCGAGCCATGCTGTTGCTGTCAGCGTCAACCTTTCAGTCAGTCAGTCTGTCCTATCATATCTCACAATATTATTTTCTGTTATTTCCATTTCTTGCAATAATTTATTGTTTTACATATTTGATTGTAAAGCTGGCCAATTCATGTCTTGAAACCAACGTAGGATGATCTTTGCAAGCCTGGCTACCGTTAAAGAGGCAACTTCTTTCATAGCGAAACTGCTTCGAAATAAAGCTGCTTGCTTATCGGGGGAGCTGATAGTAGTGATGCGCGGACAGCTTGTGTAATGTGCACGGCGGCGGCGCCCTGCACTGTGTGCGTGCACACAACTAGCGTGTTGATGGGCGGTGCACGCGTAGAGATGTGTATCTACGTAGAGTATGTAGCTGTAATCACATAATGTACATAATTAGTTAGTCTAGAGTAAATAGCTAATAGAGACGTTGCAGCAGACATTGTAGATAATGTACTTACACTTGGGAAAATTCGTTGTAAGACTTGCCTGACGAGTCGCCGGTGCCTAGACGAATAAATATTGATTATACATAAAATGGTTCATTATATTAAGTAGTATGCGGGCCGTGGAGGCGCCGACACCCGCCAGTAAACACGTGGAGGTCTACTTCCTGGAGGTGCAGTCAGTTTTTAGTCCTCACTTGTGCTCTATGGGTATTCAATACTTATAATGAACAACTGAAGCACTTTGTACATATGTAAGTACTCCAGCTGTTTACTGGTCGGTGGCACGCGGTGGCAGGCGGTCTGTCACGCGGTCCTGTCGGCACGCGCGTGCAGTGTAGAGATCGGGGGCACCGCCTCTAGCGCGGACAGGTCGAGCGGCTCCGGACCGAATAGATGATGTATCGCCTCAGCATTCATACATAAAACAACTTTAAATATAAATTCCATTATCTACTGTGATTGTTTCACTTACTTTGTTTTATTTCTCTGCAACAATTTATTGGTGCATACCTCTCCCTAATTAGAACAGGTTTGTTGGTTTACCCAAAAACCAAAACAGAAACACACACACTAAGCAGTGAGTGTGTAAATGAAACTGTAAATCAGTGTTATGTGAGAGCAAGACAAGTGCAGTCATGGACCAGACACCAGTGCTCAAAGCCAGCTCTAGATGGATACTAATGACAATCTCTTTTCAATACAATTCCTCGAAAACTGGTTCTTTTCGCACTACGATTAGGTTCAAAATGCAGTGTATTACACACGCGTGCATTTTTCATGTTTTTTCTAGACATGTGCAGAAAGCAAAATTGCCACAGATAACTATACATATAAAAAAACATTCACCTCTGACTATAGAGTCAGAGGTGAATGTTTTTTTTTTTTATTTCGGAAAAGCGATCTACGTCTTTCTTTATAACATTTTTTGAATATTCAAATTGTGTTTGTTATCTACGATGTTGTAATTCAACATCGTAGATAAACGTGATTTTTTATAAGTAATATTTACTTTTATAAACAAATTGACATTTATTTGTGTTCTAAATAAAAAAAAAATGTTTGTTATTTTAGGCTGTATAACGGCTTCATACCTTTGCCTCTCCTTGAACCTGGCGAAAGCAAAGCGCGGAAAAAAATAAATTTAAATCACAGTCTCGTGACATTCATGACACAAATATTTTACATTATTTTATTTTATTTCTTCAAGAGTGTATTGAAAAACGTGGTTTGATACACGTGGACATTTGTTATTGCAGTTCTCGGAATTGCAGTTCTCAAAAATACCCTCGCCTTACGGCTCGTGTGTTAATACCGCCTTGAACTTCAATAACAAACTTTCTCCACTTGTATCAAAATCTATACTAATATTATAAAGCAGAAGAGTTTGTTTGTTTGGTTGAACGCGCTAATCTCAGGAACTACCGGCTCGAATTGAAAAATTATTTTAGTGTTGGATAGTCCATTTATCGAGGAAGGCTTTAGGCTATATAACACCACGCTACGATTATTAGGAGCGGAGCAGGAATGAAAAATGTTGCAAAACTGGGTTTTTCTTTTTCCTTTCGTTTTTCTCTCTTATGTGACGCAGACGAAGTTGCGTGGGTCGGCTAGTGTACTATAAAAGACTCGCGCGCGAGTCGCCAGAATACGGCGATTTAAACTACAGTAATAATACTATTAGCACTGTTTAAAGATGGGTACCTAATTATTAATTAAGTAGCCTATATAGCCATCAAACATCTCATTAAAGTGGCCGAAAGGAACTAAATAGCCATGCTTTAAAACCGCCGGAAGTGGAGGGATTTGGAAGAGACCTACACTCAGCATTGGGTGGCCACGGGTTGAAAGAGAACCTTTTAACATTTTATGAAGCTTAGTTTCCTCTATCCATATTTTCTCGTCTCTTTTACGCCTTTAAAACGACTTTCATTGAAAACAAAGCCCACTATTTTCCATTATAAAATGGTCACACTACGACCATTACTTTTGCACCATACTTATTTTATATAGGTATCTAAAACAATCATATAGTCTTGTACGTGCAAATAAATGTCCACGCAAAGAAATATTATAAAATTTGAGAAAATAATTGAAATTATTTCGAACTCAGTTCATGGGCCTATACACCTAGGCCTACGGTAAGTTGCTACGACGGCTACGCGGATGCGTGTTACTTGAGCCAGCTGAATACCATGCAGTATGCACGTGTTGTGCGCTGCGTATTGTGCATAGCCACCTACTGCATCTGCGCACTTCACTCCTCCCTAGTTTACAAGATCACGCGTGTACAACGGGCACCAGTGCTCACCTGCGACAAAGCCGACACACTATTTCTATCTCCATTATTTTTTTATCTACAGGAAAATCTTTTCAAATTAAAATTAAAACGCCCGATGATATCTATAAAAATAGTTTGTGACCTTATTGATAATACCTATAGGTGTCAGTATCACATCGCACTGTTCATTGTAATAATAATGAGTGTTGCGGTACTAAGTACAGATACGTTGACAACTAAGTAATACCTGCAACAGACACATGTCTGAGAGAAATCAGCCGACGGATGTTTGTGACTTTTACAGTAGCCTCCTTCCGGGGCAGCCGGGTACAACGCATTCCATGATCTGGGGATGCTCGTCGGGGCTCAGCAGGGCGCTGACGACGGGAACTGTTGGAGCCTTCTGTACACACGCCAGCCGGTCAGGGTCTCAGGGAGACTGGATGTGTTATCTTTTGTCTTTTGTCTTTTGAGTCCGAAATGATAACGTCAATGTCAAACATTGATGATGGAAATATCCTCGTACCTATTCCTTGGCTGCTTCTGGGCGAAGAACTCCTTACAAAAACAAAAAAAACATACCGTGCTGAATTGCCCGAAGGAGCCTTTGTAAGCCTCTGCCGCCCTGCACACACCATCACTCAAGCAGCTCATCTTTTGCACGCATCTACTAGTTATGGACATTTTGAACAACAAAGTTTTAACTAGTACATTTAACTGATATAAGCAGGTGATATACGCCATACAATTTAGCCACGCTTCAAGAACATAGGGTTGTAATAATACTGTCAAGACAGCCAACCAATGAATATTAAATATAAACAAGGTAGGTACAAGTCCGACAATATAAAGTAGATCTGTGTGTCGTGTGTTGTCTCGCGTCGCGTCGCTTCTCGCTCGATGTGTTTCTAAATCGGAACCATTGTGTTCGAGTATTTTGTTGGTATTATTTTGGAGAGGCGCTCGTAAAACGTCTGTTAATCAATCTGGATTTGAGTGCGCCTGCAGCCGCGACGCGGAACGGCGCGGCACGATGCGGCGCGGCACGAGTCGGCGCGGAGGCGGTGCACGGAAATAGCGCCATTAGCTGCGGACGGTGTTTGTAAACATGCGACACATTACGCCGCTGAAATAGACGAGCATTGTCACCTCGAGACAATAAGCGCGCTGCCGATCACAAATAACGCGCCGCCGAACTAATAGTACGCCGCAGACGCTTTTGGACACATTATACGCATTCCACGGTTTCACGGCGCAAGCTCACCTAACTAAACATCGCACTGAAATAAAACCCCGGCGTCGCGCGACATCGTGAAATTTGTCGCGACACTTAATTTATGCTAATGGATCGTTAATGGCGTCATAAATATTATAATTAGTGTCGGTTACGCGCTCTTTGGTGACGACTTGATCTCGAGCTGAGCGCGATCACCGTCACGTACCGTGACGCGTGGCGCTGCAGCACAGCTCCCGGCGCGGCCCACGGGCTCCCCCGGGAGCTCTCATCCCGGTCCCTCTCCGCCGCCGCCGGTTAGTATGCACGACACACTCTGCGGCGATTCCACTAAGTATCGAGCAATAAACGACTGCCCCGCCAGAGAATACAGATTCTGCTTCAAACAATTATGTATCCCAACGAGCCTCTCCCATTAACTGAAGACATTTTCACAAGCGCCCCCACGTTCTACCGATCAGCCGTTGGAAATAAATGAACCGAATGACTATCACGCCGCCGTAACTCAGCCTGGAATCTGCCTATTGAATTACAGATGAGACACTTTGCTGTTAGTAACTGCAATAAATGATGAGTTATGAGAACATATCGCTAAATAATAATGAACAGCCGGCACAGAACAAAGATGTCGTGCAAAAACAGGCGCGAGCGAAGCCTCGCGCACTACGCATGTGCGCATATGTGCGCATCACACTTCAATTACCGCTATCTTTAAGTACTGTAATCATATTAAAGAATAGTAGTGTGTAGTACTTACAAAGATGATTACTGAAGAACTATTAATATATGTTTCGTTACCATATTGTGTTCACCGCGTTGCCAAAATTGACAAGGTCTTGCACACAGTAGGTACCTAAATTATAGTGTTCCTGCAGTACGTATTACCGGAGCGTGGTACTAAGTATACATAGAATGGCAGAGCGTATCTAGCGTGTCCTCGAGGGGTAAGAGTTATAAACAGAGCAAAAGGTGTACGTCGTTTGTGGCGGAATGCGCGCGCGACGCGGCGGCGTGGGAAGCGGTGCGCGGTGCACGGCGCACAGTGGATCGTCCCCATACAAGAGGTCGGACATAGAATTAAAAATTGAAAAAGTATTTAATTGAAAAAAATGAAATATACAGTTGCATTACTCTATTAAGGAACTACAAAAAATGTTACCACAATTTTTTTATTGGACCAGTACTTTATGAGCAATTCGATGAAAACTGTTATTTTTGTATGAAAATGGTCACAAAAATGTCTGTAGCTCACGATTCCCTCCTTGTTTCGATTTGCGGTTTTCACTACTGTTATTTACCCATTTTATGCCACATTTTCTTCAAGGACACATGGTGCCCCCAGCGACCCCCTTCCGAGATATTTTGCTTTTAATAACTATACTTTTTATTGTATAACTGATGAAATGGAGGTACATTAAGTATATTCATTACTGAGAATAAGTCATCCCTAAGTAGTTCCTTAAATAACAGGTGCATTTGCGATTACTTTAATGACTTATGAGCGTTTCTGTTGCCATGCAACAAAAGCGTTAAGGAGTCCTTAAGTAAAGATTACCAGTACTTGCTTAATCTAATTAGTTATTGTAATTACTATGTTAACAGCCCTTAATCTCTGCACTGTGATTGTCTAATGTCATCATTAGCTATAACACAAAACAAAAAAAGAACAGAATAAAAAAAAAATACACAAAAACAAGAAATTAACAAAGAAACTGCTTGTTAATAATAATACTAGGTACTATAAGACTTAAACTATATTTTCTTCATCTTCATCAATAACGACATCAGATCATTATTATCGTCATCATCTTCTTCAACGTCACTACATGCAGCAAGTGTATCAGTTGAAACGTCAATGAACTCCAATTCACTCTGATCACGTATGAGTAAATCGTCTAGTTCTCTAAATGAAGACTTTTTGGCTTTATTTGTCATCTTCGGTCGTAAGCTGGTGAGAAGAGGATCGGAAGATAACAGCAGATTATGAAGAATGTCTTCATTAGTGGCGATGCTACTATGCTTTCGTGTATGACATTCTCTAAATTTACGAAAATCCTTGTTTCTTGCTTCAGATGCTTCTTCAGACAAAAAACCTATAGGCACTACTGATAAGTGGTCCACTATTTGTGATCCATGAATCAGCAATTTGTGTAAACTTGCTGGCATGTTATACCATGGATATAATTCCACGAATAAATTTGCTGTTTCATCACAATATGATTTGAATTTTTGGACTTGAATTTTTTCGCCTGAGCATGCAAATGCATTGCAAAATAACGGCGAGTCTTCTAATTAAATTAACGTCTAATTTAGTTATTTCCGCAGTCGTTTCAGGGTTTGCAAAAAACCTTCTTGCAGCATTTCCAGTGTTTGTATTGCCACTATCCTGCTGAACAACGTCTAGAAGTAAGCCTGTACTTCTTCGGAAAGCTTCTCGAATGGCTTCTTTCTTATCTTTAACTTTTTTTATTTTCGTCACCTTTTGCTTGCCATGATTTTATGTCCATTCTGTAAGCAATGTGTAATAAACACTCCATAGACCGAATCCAAGCATACAATGAACTAAATCCATGCTTGTATAAATCTGTATTCACGGGTTTAGCTCTCACTTCTTCCAAGTTATTCAAAACCCCATTTACTATGAAGCACAAGTTGTTCACCAGCATCAAAATTTGATTCAAGTGAATCGATCAGCCTCCTAACTGTGAGATCAACGAGGGTTTGGATCCGTATCTTTGCGGAAGTTTCAGTCACAGTTATGTCTTCTTTTGCCGGGTAGCATTTAAGCTTTTCTTTAACTGACAAGTAGTAGCTTGGGTATTTCGCATGACCTTCTTTTAAACTAAAGTCCCGAAGTGTGATGTAACGCCACTTGGATAACTGCAAGTAAAGAGCAAGTGCTTTTTGAGTAGGAACTTCACGAAGCGAAGGATTCTGCTTAGTTTCAAGGACATTTAAAACTGTTGAGATGTGTTCAGGATTTTCCAGCAAATTTTTCATTATTCTGGCCATATCATTTTTTCCGGCAGACTTAAGTATACTTTCAACAGTATGGAAAAGATCATCCGGACGACTGCAACTAGCAACATTTTCATCAACACGTCTTCTTTTGTGTCTAGTTGATAAATTTTCAAAGCGTTTGCGAGGAGATGAATATGTTGAAGTTGATGCATCTGATTTTGATGGACTGACTACCTCTTCTGCCTCATTTTCATTTGCTTCTTCAGTGTCAACGACATTTTCTTTAAAGCATTCTGGCCAAACGATATCGGAATTTAACCACTCTTCGTTCTTGTTAATGAACCTGTCGACTGTCCTTCTTGATTGCACCCATTTGGTGTAAACCCTATAGCAAAATCGTCGACACCAGTTCTTGAGATCCGTCACATCACTTTCACTTAACTGGAAGTTAGTATTTGACTTCAATGTGTTAAACAAATGGTCATAGTCACGAAGATCTTTATGATTACGAAGAGCAACGTAAAGATCTAGATAAGTAGAAAACCCACGGAAAGCCTTGACAACACTTGGTAGAAGTTATAATTACAACTGAATTACATTTGCTAAACACACTCAAATATATAGGGCAGCAAGTAGGCAACTAGCAATGAATTTGATAAGCTAATGATGACATTAAACAATCACAATGCAGAGATTAAGGGCTGTTAACATAGTAATTACAATAACTAATTAGATTAAGCAAGTACTGGTAATATTTACTTAAGGACTCATTAACGCTTTTGTTGTATGGCAACAGAAGCTTTCATAAGTCATTAAAGTAATCGCAAATGCACCTGTTATTTAAGGAACTACTTAGGGATGACTTATTCTCAGTAATGAATATACTTAATGTACCTCCATTTCATCAGTTATACAATAAAAAGTATAGTTATTAAAAGCAAAATATCTCGGAAGGGGGTCGCTGGGGGCACCATGTGTCCTTGAAGAAAATGTGGCATAAAATGGGTAAATAACAGTAGTGAAAACCGCAAATCGAAACAAGGAGGGAATCGTGAGCTACAGACATTTTTGTGACCATTTTCATACAAATATAACAGTTTTCATCGAATTGCTCATAAAGTACTGGTCCAATAAAAAAATTGTGGTAACATTTTTTGTAGTTCCTTAATAGAGTAATGCAACTGTATATTTCATTTTTTTCAATTAAATACTTTTTCAATTTTTAATTCTATGTCCGACCTCTTGTATGGGGACGATCCACTGTGCGGCGGCCGCTCGTCTGCGACACCACGTCGTCGGGGCACCTTCTACACGAATAAAAACGTTTTATGCTAATACTCTACATCATCATTCGTTGCCCCAACTACGAAATATTATAATATCTGTGCCCCAGCGAACGAAGGATTACATCTGATGACTGCTTAATATCTCTAACTGCGACAAGTGTAGTAAGAAGATAGAGACAGTGCCCGTGATTGAGTCCGTTGCCGTCCCATCGAACTATGACTAAACTAGAAATAGAAAATATAAAGAAATGATGGTTGTAGGTACAGTCACGTCTAATAATATTCTGTTTAGGTATCCCTAACAACTTTAATACGGTAATATCGAATATCGGAACACATAAATAACTTTGGAAAAATCTGACATAGTGAGAACATTGTAGGCTTTATACATTTCCAGATGCTTGTTAACTTTTGTTAAGACGCCTGCGGAGCAATCGAATTTCATACAAACGCGAAACGTAATACCAAAATAATTTGTAAATCGAACATATTCTTAAGAAAGTGTGTATTTATTTTGATTGGATTACAGATTATATAGGTTCCCAAACACTTATTTTGAATGTACACCGATTTAAACAAGAGTTACGAGAAAAATATTTTTTGTATATAAATTTTAAATTCCTCAAACTTACCTCGTCTTTATATCATTGTCCTTTCAAAATATGTATTTGGGAACATAGATATTCTATAATACAATCGAAATACACACTACCTTGAAAATACGTTTCATTTTGGTATTACGTTTGTATGAAAAACGGATGCTCCGCCGGCGTCTTAAATATTTATCTTGTTTACATTTTTTTGTATAGTAAGCAACGACCGTCAACGATTGTCGGGCCTACGCTGTCTCCCATAGGTACTTGGGTACTAATGCTGTAACATCATTATGTTGTTGTAATACCAAATAATTTGAAAAGATGGAGTTTCTTGTCGGTTCTTCTCCATGGAAACGACTAACACGACCCGTGCACCTTTTTCGACGTTTTATAAGTGCCCCTCTAGGCCTATGTGAAATAAAATGTTTTGTTGAATATTTTTTTATTTAGATTAAAAGAAGTGGAGGAGGTCCGAAGTCTGGTCGGCGTGCGGCATTGCTGTAGTGGGGGCGCGCGTACCATGGTTGCTGCTCCCAATCAGGAAGGACGACGATTTGACCTACTAAAATACTCGGTAGAATCTATAGATTGCAGTGAACGCAAAGTATTGAATAAAAACATTGAAATTAAATTAAAATTGAGGAAAGTCCTTTTTTCCAAAAACGTTGCCCCAGACCCGGAACAACTATCTGTATGTCATATAAACATTTGTTCCGGTGCGGGAATCGAACCTCCGGCACGCAGCGCCCCAGTCACAGCACTCACAGCGCTAACCAGGACGTTATTCGTTTTCATTTGTTTTTCTGTTACACTCGCTTTTGGTCGCTGCTTCACTCCTATAACTGACGTTCAATTAAACCACGGGCACGTTTTAATGTAGTCTAAGTCTATAGCACCCGGAGATAAAGATAATGTAGTTTCCCGTTACTGAAAGCATTACATATTTGTATGTAACTATTTTACCTCTTTAGAATATTAGTATATTAAAGACTATTAGTGGAGTGCTGAAGATATTGGATGCAGTACCGGTTCCTTCTCAAGAACCGGGACTGGATTTTCGATACTGGACTTGGAACCGAGATTTTCCGGGAAATTCGGTACTTTCGGGACTTACTACTCCCGTACAAATATCGCTACTTATATATTGTTTGAAGACCACGTGTGCGTGCAGGTAGCATACAATTATGTGAACATATTTTGAAAAATGAACTTATTTCAAATACTTAAATACAGAAACAAAATAAAATAGAACTAAAATTCGAGGAATAAGTATTTTGAATTATAAATGTCTTTTACGTCACGTAATCACTTTATTTCGTCAGTATCATTAAACAAACATTAGCAAAACAAAACTATGATGGCTATTGGTATTAAAATAGCAACATTATTCTCTTAAGCAGACAAAAGCAAAAGAAAATTAAAATGTGTTTTCGAGATCATGATCAACAAATTATAAATTATTAAAATTCAACAAAATTTGCTTAAAATTGCACTGTAATGCAATAAATAAATAATGTTAAGAATATGAAGGACCTCAGTACGAAGCTCGATGACCTCAGTAGATCTTCCGAAAGGGTGTATGGGTCTTAAAATGAGCATTATAGACAAAACCAAGGCTAATATGTTGAATGTCCATGTAACAATCACCCACTTCTATCAAGATCGGAGACACACTCGAAGTTGTGAACGATTATGTGCACTAAGGAATCGTCGTGCGTCGAATTGAACTCGGCTGGGCAGCGTTCGGGATGTTGCTGTGAAGGCACGGGACTTTTCATAATTCTTAGTTTTGGTGACGGTGTAATCTTGTTTTTATTTATTCGGTTATAGTTTTGGTTTGCTTTTATGTTTGATCTAAAGTAATTCCTGTGTTTTTGGACGAACGTAGCTATTTGTAAAATGTAAAAGAAGGGTAACGTTACAATTTTATTTTGTATCAAATGTGGTTTACAACTTTCCCATCCAATGGCTTAATGTTCACATTAACAATGTTGAATAGCTTTTGTTCTCTTGGTAATTAACTAAACTTCGATTAAAATGTTTAATTTTACCAGTATTGTATGAAAGTAGTTTAGATAATATTTAATATGATTTCTTTCTTTATATTTAAAAAAAGAAAGAAAATAATATAGTACCGAAAGAACCGGGACTCAGGATGAAGTCCTGGTACCGGATTGTTCTAAAAAATCCCGGGCTTTCCCGGGATTTTTGGTACCGAGATTTCATGGAATTTTTGGTGCCAGGACTTCCCGGGAGCGTTTCCTAGCTGAAGAGCAGCGGTGGCCCAGTGGTGGCGCCCCCTCTTACGAACTGTAAGTCAAGCGTCCGAACCCAGGAAGGGTTCTTTGTGTTATTTATTAATACATACATCATCAGGAAACTGGCATGTCCTAGAACCAAAAATATCGAAGACATGTGACATGACACACCACCCCGCACTGGGCCCGCGTCGTGGAGTGATAGCCCATTCTCTCTCACATATGTATATATGTATATAGGATGATGATGATGATGATTAGTGTAGGTTTACAAACGAGCTATGAATCGTCAGAAGATACAGTCAAACCAATCGATTTCAATGGTGAGGGGCTGGCAAGGAACAGGGGCGGATTTGATACGTTGGCTGCATTAGGCCTACGAAAGATTGCCGCCCCCCTATGTGGCAAAACGATAGTCAGTAAATGATTTAATTATCTTAATCAGTATTTCAGATACTGATTTTGACCATTTCTATTTGTGAGTAACAATGAATAAAATTGTTATTCACAAAATAATTGTCTTTTGCCTGACTTGTTTTGACATTTTTTGAGTTTTCACACGTAGGCGCGTGGGCAACTACTAAAGAACAAAAAAATAACGACCAAATTTTGCCGCCCCTGGCAAGGAATATCGATAATCTAGTACTTACTTAGGTACCTACCTGCAAGCACTTACTGATACCTCGGGAATGTAAATAGTATCGTAACATAAGTATTAATTTGTATGATTTCTGTTTTCATTTCATTGATCGTCTATGTTTTTGTTTAACAGAGTTGACGTAGAGACGATAGTGACGTATTCTGTTTGCGGTGGTTACGGCGTTTCTGTATCGTAAAGAACATCAAATCTTGAATTTGAACATCCCTCCAATGGTTTTTACACGATGTGTTCATACACGTAGGAAACAACTGTCAGTGTGTGTGCCACCACGAGGCCACGAGCAGCACTCAAGTGATTAGTGACGTTTGTACGAGGAAGATAATTGGACATAGTGCTGCGTGTTGGCGGAACTGCCATCGATCACCGGCGCGGCTGCGGCGCACATGCGCTCGCGCCGCCTCGGTGACGTTAACGGTTTGTTTGTTGCCGCCGCAACCCGCGCCGGCGCAGCCCGCACCGCCCCACAACGCATTACGCACTTTTTGTCCCAACAGATAGATCGTGTAAAAACGTTCAGTGTCGTGTTTCAGACGCTGCGCCGCCTTCACACACGTTTTGACGTTAATTAGATGAGATGTTCTCTTAATGAATTTTATTGTGCGACACCCATTAGCTAATTATTAGTAGGTAGCGGCACTAGCGCGAGCGGCGTCACTCTCAGGCATGCGAGGAGCGGCGCGCGGCGCCCGCTGGCTATTTCGGATGTACTCGTAAGTGGGTTACACCTCGTCACTTCGTCATCGTCACGTTGTTGAATTGTTTGATCAGCGAGAGCTCTCCGGACGATGTCCCGCCGCTGCACGCTGCACGTATCACGCTGCACCGCTGCACCAATAATAAATGGCTGCCTAACTAGGTAGTGCGCCCGCAAAGCGTAACCGGGCGAATGCGATCGGAATGTGAGTTACGTTTGATGCGCCCAAGTTATTTGGCTCGCGCGATGACATCGACGTCAAGCCGTCACAAAATGATGTCCGGCGGAGTCATCAGCTCGTGGCGTACTGTCGTGCTACTGTCAAATATCGCGACAAGTGGTGTGACATTACTTGCGCATTCATACTTATATGTATATCGGTATAACGAGGTGTCACGGGTGTCACCTGTCGCCATCGAGTTATGTATCCGCGCAGGAGATAACTCAAGTGTATGACTTTGCTTTGAGCGAAGGAACCCCAGGAACCCATGCTCTATTGAAAAGAAAATCGTATTTTGTATCTAGATATCTATTGCCAGATGACTGAAGATCATTAAATGTGTGGTAAGTGCGGTGGCGGGCGGCCGCTGCAATTAACTGGTCGCAGCTCCAGCAGCCTCCGGCGAGAGGCGAGAGGCGGCAGCGGGGAGGCGCGGGGCGGGGGTGGGGTCGGCAGCGTGCGTTATCGGAATAATTGTCACGGCGATAATATATCTGTGTCGGTCGCCGCGCGATGGTATCGGCGAGCGCGTGGAATTAACACGTCGCGCCGCAACGCGACCAAAACGACGCGCGCTTTGTTCGCTATCGGCCCATCGGCTTTGTCTCACTTCACCACTATCGTTTATTTATGCGGGCGGCGGCGGCGGACGCGGGCACGCCGCACATTTCACGCGTTTAGTCGGTAATTGCGGCCGCGCGGCTCGTAATGACGCCTAGCTATGTGCCGGTGTGCGGACGCGGCCGGCCCGTACTTGTACTGCCGACAGTAACACTCTACGTCACAAATGTGATGCTTATTATGTCAGTGTGTACTTATGGATGTACTTACCTAAATGTCATTATAATTTTTCAAAACACACAAACACACAGTGATTTAAAATTTAAATAGGTAATATCACATGAGTAAGTAAATTACTCATGTGGCAATGTCTTCCTTTTCACGTGTTTAGGTATGATTGGAGATTTTTAAAGATTAAACGTCAACGTGTGTCTAGGTAATTGAAGAGAGAGGCAGATAAATAATGGTTGAATAATTTTTCACGTCGCGTCGGTTGTAAATTATATAGGTACCTACCTACACATAGGTTTTTCAGACGCAGAGATAAAATTAACTTAACTTGCATAATCGAATTTCTAAAGAATTTAAAACGGTTGATATTAGAGTAGACATAAACACAATGTGACTGTACTTATAATAATAAAAAACAAAGAATTTTACTAACGTCATTATGTTTCTTTATTTTACGCCACTGTTGGCGAATGATATTATATTATCGTATTCAATTTTAAGACTACATACTCTAGTCGTATAAATATATTAATGAATTAGTAATAGAGCAAGGTGTTTTTTTTTTTTGGGATGGGAAGTCATCAAATGACTTCTCTCACTCTGGGCGGAGTGGGAGGGAGTGTCAGACTCTTACTGACTAAAACCCATCCATGTTCCTACCTCGCCCTTTATGTTCCGGGGCCGCGGTATCTCTTTCGAACAGGCCCGCAACCCCGGTAGTGGTGTACCCCTAACGCCTTCCCCCTCTTATTTGCTTATAAGTTTATAAACAGACATCCTGTAAACCTTGGCTACATAACCAGAAATACCCGAAGTGTTCCTTTCCAGAATTCTTGTGAGACGTAATCAGTTAGGCACAAAAAATAGGGAACATCAAACATTAACAATACAAAGACAACGTGTTTTACTGAGAACAGCCGTCACGTTTATTGTTTGTTTCTACCTTTTAACACGACTAGGTAAAATAAAGTGTTAGCGGTCCCAATATATCACACAGATGTCAGTCCCGGGGTCCCCAATCTCCGGTAGTTAGATACCCAAATAGCACAAAATAGTTGCTTATGAGCTTTGGAGCTGATCCGATTATTCCCAAAGTTGTCTAGCTCAAGCGCCAGAGCGTGCACTGCAGACCTTATGTAGCCGCTTTGCAGGCAAAGGGGCACTACTTTTAGCAACCTACAGTTCCGTTAGAACTTCATAATAGTAGCATACAAGAGCTACAGGAGCTGCAACTAACTAACTATAATTAACACCACACTGAAGCTCCTGTGTCGTTTTTTGAATGAATGACAGGTTTAACTGAACGAATAAAGGATCACCGATCATTCACCTGTCTCTCGTTTATTAAAAGACATCTGTTGTTCCTGAGTCAGACATTACTGAATACAAATATAAAAATCAGTGAAGTATAGTGTTTTTGAGCTATATTTTGTATTATATGCAATTATATGCAATTGCTAAAAACGCAGATCAGTTCATCGTGCACATAGTTGATATTATTAGAGTATTTTTAACGCGCCATTTTTTTTTTTTTTTAATAAAAAATATAATTGACTAGATTTGTATTTAGTAAGTTGTTGGTTATATATCTATACTATAATATTATATTATTTCCTTCATTCATTTCTTAACATATTAATTACATTTTTAAATATTTATTTATAAAACTAAATTTAAACAATAAAACATTTAAAAATATAAAAAAAAACAGTAGCCCACCTGCGCTGGGGACAGGATCCGAGCTGCCGGTAGTCAGGGCTCTTGAGAGAGGAACCTCCTAACAATACGTGCCGTGTCGAGAAGTACTGCTTTCTGAATCAAGCCCTTGATCCAGCTGCCTAACGAGAGCCTCCTAAGATGTTGGTGTTATATTATTATTATTATATATTATAAAGCAGAAGACTTTGTTTGTTTGTTTGGTTGAACGCGCTAATCTCAGGAACTACTGGTTCAAATTGAAAAATTCTATTTGTGTTGGATAGTCCATTTATTGAGGAACGCTTTAGGCTATATAACATCACGTCACGCTACGATTATTAGGAGCAGAGCAGGAATGAAAAATGTTGTAAAAACGGGGATTTGTTTTCCTTACTTTATTCCTTCTTATGTGACGCAGACGAAGTTGCGTGGGTCAGCTAGTTTAGTTATATTTTACTACAAATTGTGTTAAATAAAAACCTATAAATTTCTCAAGTAATGATAAGGAATTGTCTTGTAAACATGGCGTCTATGAAAAGCAGCTTTAACTTGCAACTTCAACCTTATTACAAACTCTCTGGGAGTCAAAGCGTTAACGCTTTCAGCTTTCACTCTTATGAAGGTCCAAGTAATACCTGTGCCACTAATGCAGTTAAAGTCTTTACAGTCACTTTTATTTCGTACTTACTGCAAGGTGCCAATTCTATAACTTAACGTTAAGCAACAGCCATTGACACTCTATCGACACACTACAGACATTCTATTGATAAGTTGGTTATTTTACAGACATGGGCCTCTGGTACCGAACCACACGAATGGTTATTTGTGTCCGTAGAACTCTTTGAAAACCCCAAAATACGATGGTCGATGAAAATCGTTTGTAGCTGCTTCTACATATATTTTTCGCTCTTTCAATAATTGTTTAACACTTACTATGTGTTTTCACTTTTCTCATGTTTTCAGGATGCTGGATTAGGAGTATTGCGACCTAAAAAGTGTGCATTGTTTGATAACCTTGCGTCGCGCGTCGTTTGTTTGACTCAGTAATAAACCAGTGTCGGTGTCGATATCGGCGGCTCGGAGTGCCTGCAGAGCGGCCGGGAGGAGGGCGCGGGGGTGCGCGGGGTGGGCGGGGCCGGAGGCTGCGCTGAGGCTCTCCGCACGATATAATTACGTTTCTTACGTGTCGCGTATAAGGCATGATGGTGTATTGATACAGGCGCAAGAAATATCATGCTCTAATGATATCGACACGATTCCTTGAACCGATCCGTGCACAATCCACCTTATTTATAAATTATATCTAACGCATGAAAACAGCAAGCTAATATTAATGAGCGAAAAAAACGAGTTTAGTTATGTTAGTAGGTACCCGTGAAGACATTTTGCAAATGATCTTTACCTACTCTCATCTTTTAAAGGCACTTATTTCCACTAAGGTAACACACTCTTTGGGGCACGTTATCCTCACACTTAAAATAGTTGAGAATGTTTGACGTCATCTATAAGTACCAATATTATGAAGAGGAAAGCTTTGTATTTTTGTATGTTTGTACCTAACGAATAAACTCAAAAACTACTGGACCGAATCGAAAACTTCTTTCACCGTTGGGAATCTACACTATCCCGGGTGACATAGACTAAACTTACTTTTTATCGCTATATTCCCACGAGAACGGGAACTAAGCGGGTGAAACATAAAGAAAGCAATACATCTAATGCGCAATTTATTTGCGACACATACTATAGTAGGTACTTACCTAGAGATTTGTAGGTGGCTTCATTTCTTTATGGTTTTCTTTTTAGTTAAGCCGATTCCATAAAAAGATGCAGTCGTTGTGGGACCGCTTCTTCGGTCGCCTGAAAACTCAAATGGACTCAGACCGAACTAGACAGACAGCGACTTGATGGAATCGACCAACGCGAACCGTACACCTTTTTCGACGTTTTATAAGAGCCCATCTAGGCCTATGTGAAATAAATAAAAAAACCCCCTGGTTGGGCAGGAGCCGCCTGAAGGCAGCCCCGGTCCGTTCCAGTTTGGGGGCCAAACGTCAGAAATGCTCCACGAAGTTCCACCGGCTGTCGGAGGACGACTCCTAGGTACTTCAACGTCGACTCAACGCCGATGGACTCCACTCACCCACCCACTCCTACCGTCAGTGTGGATCCCGACGGTGGAGCATTCCGAGGCCCATGAAAGCACATGGCCTCCTCGGTCGGACTTGTGCAGTGCCACCTCGAGACCTAGTTGCCGGGTCCTCTCAACGACTATCACAACGCCGCGTGTCATGATGTCGGCCGCCGCCTCGTGAGACCTCCTCTGTGCCAGCACCAGCGTCTCGTCAGCCTAGCAAACT
Source organism: Xestia c-nigrum (assembly GCA_916618015.1). NCBI lineage: Eukaryota > Metazoa > Arthropoda > Insecta > Lepidoptera > Noctuidae > Xestia > Xestia c-nigrum. The sequence goes on along the minus strand of OU745257.1, from coordinate 25,426,496 downwards.
ACGCTAACACCACTAAGGAGGTTGGCGCGCAGCACCCAGTTGTAACCGATGTTCCAAAGGAGTGGCCCCAGAACCGATCCCTGTGGGACTGATACAAAGACGAGATATTAGGAATTTAAAATAAAACTTATTTTTCTCATAACTCTTGTTTAAATTAGTGTCCACCGCCACATTTTTTTAAAAGTAAGACATGCTTTCAAAAACTGCGACGCTGTCTGTAACCTAACAATATATTTTTTGATTGTATAATAATTATATCGTTTAATTCATTTTTCCCTACTCTAGGTTTACAAACTTTTTTAGGTAGGTAAGTAATAAGTAATTTACCAAAACATTTTTGACATAATATTATTTCTCGTTGGGCTTATAATGATAATCTTGGCGGCTCCAAACAAGCTAGATGAATGTACCAATCACGTGAAGTTTGTCGTATTCTAATGTCACACAATACTAAATCATAATTCGGTATTACAAAACAATAAAACCCAACGCTGAGCTAGTATTATGTGTGTATTATGTGTGTATATGTACATCAAGTTTATTGTATTTTGTGATCGAATAACTTCTCGGTGAACTGACTTACGACTTTGGTGTGAAAATAAAACATGTTCACAATATTATGCTCCATCCTAATAATAAGTTTATTTTGTTTGAAAAGTGCCGACTTTGGAAAATTGCCCACAAAAGTATGGAGGCTCGGTGATCTCATTTATCATTTAAACTTGCTAAGGACAAACATGCTACTTAGAGCAAACAAGTCAAACCAGAAAAAACTTTATGAACTCAAACAAGCAACTTGATAAAAGCAATCACATCATCTCACTGTCAATTGGTAATGTCCCCAACAAACAGGCGGCGTATGCCAACGCTTAACCTCTGGTGAAGGTAACAGCCAGCTCTTCGGTCAAGGGAATAAACAAGGCAACTAAGCGTTTTAAAGATTCCTTCAAAAGGTACACTTGACCCCGATTTGAGAGTTTCATCCCAAACGGCTCGAAAATATAGTAACTATTACACAGTTCTCTGCAGCCGAAGATGGGATGTCGCAACAGTATCGACACATGTTTTGTCCCACACTAAGAACCTACCCATCTTCCATTTAACCAAGACATGCCATCCGGTCTGTTGCGATCGTCGCGTGTCAAGCTATTATTTCTATAGAAAAGCGCAAAAAGTCGGCCCCTTTCAAATTAGGAGAACATTGTTCGTGTGATTGCTTCAAAAGAGTTTCGCGAGAGCTGTTTGATATAAAGCAGGTCGCCAGTGATACGGGAAATGTAATTTTCACGGTTAATGAAACTGTAAAGGCAGCGCCGGGGTCCCGCGTCATCTCCCTGACTCCCCCCATCCTCGGCAGTACCCTGCCCCCCCCCCACACTGGAGGGTTGCGCGGCGCACCGCGGTGCCCTCTCACTTAATTTTGCGAATAAATTCATCACGGGCGTCGCTCACGACAAGCTCACATTTCACGTTCACCCCATGGCACACACACAGTCATAATAGGTTACACATCGAGCAAGTTTACATTTCAAAGTGTTACATGCGCGGGTTCTAAGCTTGCTGCAATGTTTAAAGTCACGTAGATATCGTCCACAATAGACTGATCTCGACGGTATTTTCTTTTTATACAGCATGTCTCAGAATTGTGTGGTCACCTCGAAGTGTGGGTAAGGATGCCACTGGACCATCATCGTAGTCCCGAATTTTATAGCACACACTAATAATAAAAAATAATATGCCTGCTTGTACATATTATAGTACATACGATTTACGTGCACATCGGCTGTAAACGTAGCAACCTGCTTTTCTCTTTGGTATGTTAATATTTGGTATGTTTAATATAATTTTAAATAAGTTGACAAATTATTTAAGTACCTTACGGGTACACCGCGGGTTAGCATCCAACTTACTCTAAGCGGTACATCAAATAAACTTATAGTGTTACCAAACCTGTGCGTGTTTGTTACGTCAAATAAGCGTCAACTGGTCAACTAGGCTGGTCAACTCACCGCGCTAAGTACTCACTCACTTGAACTGCAAGAGTACCTGCTGCTTGGACTGCTGCTTGAGTTGTCTCTTACTTAAACTGCAAGTGTAAGTGTGTGCCCATTGGTAAGTAGATGTCACATGTCTTTGAATTTTTTGGTTCTAGGACATGCTGTTTTCCTCTAGATGTTTTCCTTCACCGTTTTGAGAGCAGTGGTGATGAAATAAATTACACAAAGTAATGCGCCTGCCTGAGTTCGAACCCGCGACTTACTATCAGTAAGTCGGGGCGCCCCACTTCATCAATAAGCCGCACGCGAGGTGTTCACGAGTGCCGAGCGACGAGCACGTCACATGTGGGAACAGTTGAACTGTGGCGTTGCACGGATTACATCCACTGATTCGAGTTCGAGTGGCAACGTAAACACTCGTCAAGTGTCGTGTTTGTTCAGCAGCGCGCGGCGCGTGCCGGCAGGATTAGCGCCAGATGTGTAGCTGTGACACGGCACGGATTACGAGGTGCTAAGCCGAGGGTTAAGCCGCGACCGGCTCGGCCCGATCCGCCTAATACTCGACTATCACCTCTTTATGACTTCACTGACAGTTGCTACGTGTCCTTGTTAATGGCACAGCCGAACAGCCGTGTAGCGACCGTGTTCCCTTACCACGACATAGATTAAAGATCATAGGAACACCATGAACCGGCCGGGCGTGGTGTATGGACAAGACTGGCACATAAGCTGCCATGGTTCTCTAAAGCCTATTTCTGGCATACATTTTCATAGGTAACCCAAAAGAAACAGGCACTGCCTGTTTTCATTCAATAATTTGTTTGAAATAAGAATCTTTAATTACAGGCATCGATACTATTTCTTTCACTTCGTTAAAACAAGATGGAGTAAAAGAAAACCCTGCGGCAAGCCGCAGGAGGAGGATTAAGAAGTTGTACTTATGTGTACAATCTACAAAAAAAAAAAATATTTCAAATCCTCTCATAAGAGTTTAGCATGTTTTTTTTTTTTTTTTTTTTAGCATGTAATTTTTAGTTATAATTTTTTATTTCGAAAACGATAAGTTTTTTCGCTAAACTTCAAAGGTAACAATTGTAGAGTAAACAATTTGCTTACAAAAAAAAAAAGTTTGCGACGCTCAAAATGTCGCCGTTTCGGAGATATGATTTTTTTCGCAAAAATTTTTGGAAATTTCAACCCCCTCCCCAATTTAGGGGTTGCATCAAAAAAGTTTTAATTTAAAGTTGTCCGTATTTTTACTCAGAATGATAAAATGAAAAATCCGTAGGAAAAAAGTGACCAAAAAACTGATTTTAGAAAAACTTCTTAAACACTTTGATATCGTCATAATTAAGCAGGACCGTCCAGCAGTGTCTCGTAGTTCCGCAACATGGTCGGTAGTTCCGGTCAAGTTCCGGTTCGTATCCCGGAAGAGTGTCGAGCGCGCCGGCTCGGGATCGGAACCGCGAGAACCATTCATCACAGGACATAATAGGCGGAGCAGCTGTTATTTACAGCTTCCCTGCAGAGAGCATTGTCACTACCGAAACAGATAGCCGTAAATAGAATAGTTCAAGTAGTTTCTAAGCACGTTTGTAACTACGCAGTACGCGTGCCAGATTTATTTGTATTTGGTACTTGGGTACCTATATTCCCAGGACAGTGTGTTGGTTTGCATTCTTGCTGTTTTGTTCAGCGTTTTAGAATACTCCATTACTTCACCTAATTACTCGGAAGTTAATTGTGTAGTTATGCAAACAGCGGGTACAGTTGAAGCCCGTATCATGTAAATGGGCCACCTCGGTGTTGCCACTAATATTATTCAACTATGCTACATTTCTAATGTTCGCACTGCATTATGTATCGGCAGAGGTGCGCGCGTCTTTTTTGCGCGCACCTCTCTCTGCACATACCGGCTTCTTCTGCGCGCGCATAATCATTACGCGTTACCATTTAAGACACAATCGATCTCATTTTCATAATCATCAGCGACAGAGCGGCTCGCGGGCCCAGCGCGCGCGCTGCATTGCGCGGCGAGGTGCGGCGCGCGGTGTCACGGCGCACATTAGCCGAGCGACGTAAATGCAACACTAAAAATACAACAGGCGACATTTACCTTTGTGTTTAATCCGGGGCTAAATCAAGCGGTCCGCGGCCGCCTACAAATAACGCACAATAAATCCCCGAAGAATGCGCGTTTTGTTGCGGCGCGCGTTGTCGCCCTAATCTCACGAGACCGTTCTACACATTTGGCTATCCGCTGCGCGTATTGAGATATGCGCCGATCGTTAAACGCCCACTCGCACACATTATTCACGATGCACCTAATTCCGTCCGCGTTGGTTTAGTCGCCGTAAGTACTGTTTAATGGAATCTGATCAGTCGTTTATCTTGATGTCACGGATGCTCGCGGGAACGTTTTGTTGCCGCGCGCGTCTACGTGTACAGATGATGCTCTACCGCCATTCAGACCTTCGCCCAGAACTTTGGTTCAAATTCTCACCAATTTAATTTGATTATTTTGTTCTGGGTAGCTGGCTTGGAAGGATGATGCTGAGTACATGTGGCTATGTGGCTTGCAGTGCGACATCGCGCCGTGCCGCGCCGAGCAGCGCCGCGCCGCTAGCGCTGGTCGCAGGCGTGCCGGCCGCCGATACATCTCGCCGCTGACATGTTTACGAGCGAGCCCCTCTCCCGCTGCACCCGCCTGACCCCCGCCTCCCTCGCCCCGCGGCTTCTTATTGCATTGCGCGGGCGCCGCTCGTGAACAAATAAATTAATTTAAATGGAGGAAACGTCGGAGCGCGACACAAAGTGAGCGGCCCGCCTGAAACCCCTTCCCGCCCGGCCGTCCCGTCAACCCCGCGCCGACACGAACTACGCTGCTGATATGTTTATTGTATTATAACTGCTGGACAAGCAGTTCAAACTCGAATCTGCCCGCTATGGATTTATCACGGCTAATAATCACCTCTGTAAATCTGTTGGTCGCTGCAGTGTGCGCACTGCATCATCTCGTCACTGACTAGTGAGTACTGAGCAGTGTGACTTCAGTCTTCAGCTTGTGTGTGGATGGCAAGGTTTAAAACTCGGGCCATAACTTAGCTAAGCATTATGCTGACGGACGCTACTGATAGCTGTCGCTATCAGCAAAGCGTCAGCAAGGTCGACACCTGTGCGAGTATGTAATACAAACATATACAGGATTAGGGAACGCAGGACGCTATCTCATGTGTCCCATTGTTTGTGGAACAGCACCACATTTGCACTCGAGACTAGAATTGTTTAGATGAAACTCCACCGGTTCCGGTTGATTGATAAGCAAATTGTAAAACAACAGTCGAGCATTCTATGTGTGTTTGAAATATTAATGACAGAACTAATTGGCGCACACTCGCACAATATGAATCTGCTCAACAAACATTAATTCGTAACTGCAGAAACACTCGATTCCGAGTCCTGTACTAGATCTAGTTGAGGGTTCCCGCAATGCATACCTAGGTACTTATGCTTTACTGTAGCTCACAGTCAGGATCACCTTATACTAAGATATTATTCAGTTTTAGTTCTTTAATGATTTTTCATCCAGAGATAGGTTAGTCGTGATCGCGATGAAGACTGTAGTTGTGAATGGTCCATCAACTAATACCACAATCTGTCAATTAATAGCAGTCCTTGGAAGGTGTCCTCGACTTGTACAGTGTGAACAGCAGCAGGACTTAATTATTATGACATCAGTGCAACAACACACGATGTTCGAGCAGTAGAACAGTGCGGCACGGCGGTGCTGTGACATGTGTCGTGTATAGCTAGAGATAGCGAGAGAGACACGTGCGCAGGCGGCGCGTGATAAATCTCTCGCGTCGCATAAATCCGTCGCGCGCGTAAATATAAACTATGTGAGTATTGTCACCATTGTTGCCGGTGCTTGCACGTCGCACGCCGCGCACTGCACGCCGCATGCACGGAGCGGCTTCACGAGCGCGGCGTGAATGGGGCGCGAGGTGCGCCGTGCTCGGCCCGTTACGAGTTTACGACACTGTTTGGTGTACCCCCATTACTATTGGTAAATCTATTCGTATGTGGAAATGGACACACGCTCGTGTGGCGTAGTACTACAATAACATAACTTATAGACTGATTTAGAGCATCTGCTAGGAACCAGTAATATAGGCTCATGTGTCATAACTGCGTGATACTGCTCAATGTATTTTGCGGCAACATTCACGGCCCATAGATTATCGTATTGGCATTTGATATGCGAACACGGAAACAAAGTGACACCTAGTATGTGAACAGTAGGTAATACATATCCAGTTAAGTGTTTATTACTTGCAGCTATTTGTGCGGAAGGACCATGTTTGGACGTGACCTCGGTGATGGCGGCGCGTAATTACCTGTGCTCAATAATTGAGGAATGCACTCGTGTCGCCAGTTTAGCATGGAGCCCATGGAATTAATTCATTATCCTATCTACTTAGTTATGAGTTCATGACGGAGAACAATGACCGTGCGGTGGTGATTTTATACCGTAGGCAAGCAATATGTATGTTTAAAAGAACAGAGATGTAGCAGAATGCCTCTAGCTAGAGAGATCAACTTAAGCAGAAATCAATTGGATTTACTTATTGGGCTTACATTAGTTGGATGTATGGTGAGTGATGGAACACATGTTACAATGAAATATCTGTGCAGTTCACTGATTACATCTCTGCATGTCCTGTGCTACCACAAGCCACGCAGACGTTTACATGACATTTTAATTGGCGATAGTTTTGTGTTAGTGTAGTGGTTGTGAACTAACTCGCGCTGCTTGTGACAGCGGCCACTTATTCATTCACGAACAGGATCAAAGTTACTTTGATCGGTTTATGGAATAAAGACTTGTCAGAGAGAAATATATACTGGCGAGTATCAAAAGGTTAAGGAGTGCGAGCAATAAGTTAGTGGTGTTGTTGTGCGCCGCTCATTAATTAGAGCGGCGGAGAGCGGGCCGCGGGCACGGGGGAGGGGGGGGGGGGTGAGTGTTATGACAGTAAGTAATGAGCGCCGTTAAAAAGATGTCAAACAAAGTGTCGGCGGGATGTGCGGCGCGGCGCGGCTGAGCGACGACATTTGTCAAACGCACCCTCGCGGCGCGCGGCGTCGGCATCGTGACGTCGACCAGCACAAATCAAACACAACAAACCGTTGATACGGTTGCAAGTAAGGCACCACTCACCTGTACCGGTCTGCGACTGTCAGTCTTCGAGGGCAGTCCGTGCCAGCTGCTTCTGATTTCAGGGCATTTCAAAATCTTGTGAGTTGTCTAAAGGCGATGAACAAATCCTGCCACAAGTGTACAAAGATTGTAAAAGTATTACAAAAATTAAGTGCTTTTGAAAATGTTTAAAGTTCTTTACCATATACAGAAAAAAAGAACTCCTAAAATAAAAAGTATTTTTATTTTTGAATTCATTCGAAAAGTTGAATTTACCCCTCAACGCAACGTTGCCATAGGTACCTACATAACAGAGAAAAACAAACTTATACCGGGCCTAAAATGTAAAATATTTGTAACTTACCGTAACTTAAAATGTAATTAATCATTATTTATTATTTCATTATTCGTTTTAAAGTTTACAGAATGCATAACTTAGTAGGTATACCGTCAGTCTAACTTTGTTTCTGAACAGGAAAAGTTTTATAAATAAAACCAAATGAAGTATGAGATTTTTATTACGCTGTTAACCTTATTGCATAGACCATAGACAATAGCAATTTCATTGAAATAAATGTATGAATTAGAATGGAATTGTTTTGTGCCAGACTTAAATCTCTTTGTGTACCTATAGCAAAGAAATTACGTGCCCTGCTTTTTCACCGGTGATCTTATTGTTACAGCAGTGCTTGTCTCAGTTTCAGGAATAATTGTCTCCAAGTATTTTCAAACCAATATACTTACTGTGTTTATTAAAATTTTCTCGAAATAATGTCAACTGCTTACAATATAACGCATTATTTTTCGGTAGATTGTAATCTATCGAAGTGAAACCGTAATATGCGTTTTATTGTAAGCAGTAAGTTCGTTTGACAATATTTCGAAAGTTTACAATCTCTCTATTTATTTTACAATCTAACGTGTTTGACAATTTGACGGTGATATTTAAAAAAAAATACATTTTTTTTCAGGCATTGCACATAATTAACACATATGACATACAGTTCACCCATAGCAGCTACATAATGTTATTATATACAGGGTTATTTGTAAAACACCAACAACCTCGCAGGAGTAGATTACTAACATCATAAACAACAACATTTGTTCTACGACTTTTGGGAAAACAGGCAAAAAAAAATCGACTTCTCATGCAAAACTCCATCAGCTGTTCGGACAAATGTATGGAGAGTTGATTTTTTTTTGTCTGTTTTCGGAAAAGTCGTAGAACAAATGTTGTTGTTTAAGATGTCAGTAATATATTCCTGCGAGGTTGTTGGTGTTTTACAAATAACCTTGTATAAGTTATTGAAGATTAAATAAAAACAATACGTAATTTACAATACAATCTTGTTGTTCCAAAGATTCAATGTTCTGACCGAGACTGAAAATCTTGTCATCCATACTGTGTAGCGAAGACGTTCGAATGGCAATGTCTGTGACTTGCTGTTTCAGATCATCGACTTCGTTGGTGTGAAATTGGGGTGAATTTTTGAATTGGGATATTTGTGACTTGAAGGACGAGTGTTATACGCGCTATGCATTAGTCTTGTATCAAGTGATGTAGTTCTGAGATCATTAAGCTCAGCTTTAATAGTGTTGATGTTGTTCAAATTTATTTGGGATAGCTTGTCGTCCAGCTCACAGCGAAAATCCTTAAGCGCATCAGCGATTACGCGAGTCACTGTCGATGAATTTAGATTGCAGGTAGACACAACGTAGTCGCACTCTAGTGTCTGTTTTCTTGTTTGTAGCGTAATACAAGATTCTTTCATTTCACCAGCACACGACAAATCAGAAGTGGAGTTAACTTTATTAGGAGAAGCCATAATTGCAGTTTCTTCTTATGTTTTAGGTGACTACCGCGAAACAATGCACTGCACACAATAATAGACTTTACTGTCCACTACGTTGCACTAGTTTCGTTAAACGACATGGTCTTTGACACCGACACGACACGTCCGTCACCTTACGCTTCGCGCGGTATCATCATCATCATCATCATCATCATCATCCACAGCCTGTATTCACCTACTGCTGGGTAAACGCCTCTCTTTTCTTGGGCCAATTTCCACATTCCTGTGCCAGTCTTGGCTAATGATGACCCGAATGGCGTAGTGGTACCAGTGGCCTGGGGTAGTGAGGCTGCTTTACGTCCTTAGGGTCCTGGTTTCGAATCCCGGTAGGAGCAAATATTTGTGTGATGAGCATGGACATTTGTTTCCATGACTCGGAAATTTTATATATTACTAGCTGACCCACGCAACTTCGTCTGCGTCACATAAGAGAGAAAAACGAACGGAAAAAAATGGCTATTAAAAAATAAGGGTTGATCGTAGAAGGGTGAAAATTTAGGATTGTATGTATTTTTGTTTGTTGTATCATAAAAAAACAAAAACTAAAAATTTTGTCTAAAAAATAAAAATAAAAAATTTAGGGGTGGACTACCCTTAACATTTAGGGGGATGAAAAATAGATATTGGCCGATTCTGACCTACTCAATATGCTTACAAAATTTCATGAGAATCGGTCAAGCCGTTTCGGAGGAGTATGGGAACGAAAATTGTGACACGAGAATTTTATGTATAAGGTTGGTTTTATAGTCACGCCGCTAGACGCGCCGTTGGGCAGAATTTGAAACGCTACTACTATACTACCCCAATACATATCCGAGCGAGCGCGCTCCGACGGCGCTGCTGAAACGCGTGACTATAAAATCAGCCTAAGATTAATGCTATGCTTAATTTGAGAAGTCATTATGTTACTTAGGTACATAGTTAAAGGCACATTATTGTATGTCCGTATAAAGGGACTTCATGCGAGAAGTATGAAGTACGTTCTGTAGTTTATCAGTCCCTAACCGCACATGAGTATCCTAGTCGGGGCGAGATAGTGGCTAGTGACGGCGACCGCCACTGCCGCCGACGGGCGCAGGGGCTGCGGGGGGCACGGGGGCCGCGGGGGCGAGGCTCTTCGCGCTCCACTGCTCCACACACTGCTAATTAGCAGCCCGATACAATTAGCTTGTTCATTTATAACGAGTTCCTACGTACGTGGCCCCGCGACCCCGTGTGTGTGCGCACAATGTAACGCGTTTCACCCACAAATACCGCGCATTCGCGCCAAACAATAAAAATATTTGTCCCTAATGAGTTTTCATTATGAATAGCTCATAAAAATTAAATAGCCAAGTGCGCCGCACATTAATATTTATAGCTCTGTAATCAGTTCGCGTAGGTATCATTACACCAGCGCTAACTAGGTGGCTGCTACGTAACTGTATTCAAATATATGAAACGTCGAGTTCTCGTATTAATTATAAACGTGGTGACGTGGTACCTCGCCGCTGAGTTGTTCCACTATATCCACACCGGGATCAGCAGTTAGTTCCTATAGATCTCCGGCGGCTTGGAAAAGCCAGGTAGCCACTAGCCATAAGCCAGGCTAACTGGTCTATAATGACAATATATCAGGATTACTGCTATAGTATAAAAAAATGGTGAGATAGAATTATGAAAGTCATCGCCACATGAAAATTCGACATGATGTCGAGTATGTGCAACAGATATGATATCTCGTGCATGTTGAGTGATGGCGGCAGTCGGCACGCGACAGTTCAGTTCATCTACATATCGCGGCGGCGCGTCCCGCATCCGCCCGCCAATTACTGGCATACTAATGACGAAACTGTCGCATTTGCATCATTTGCCGATACATTCCCCAACAATCGCGGCTGACATGCTACAACAAATGCAAATATATACTTCATTACGTGTACATCTAATGTCAGTACGATTTACCCGAATACGTACCCACTGTATCAAAAACTATAATTATGTACCTACGGAAATACAATAAGTTGATTAGTTGATTACTTTAGTTCTGATCGCAGTTTGCTGGTAATAGAACATGCATTGATATCCTGAAAAATATATAAAAGCCAAACTGCTACGACAATACAGGCGGGTCTACGGTGCTACGGCGTAGCAGGTTCCGTGACGCGCGGTACTTTAGACATCGGTAGCTTCACTTTATTTCGTATCAAACAACAGCTTATTTGCATGAGTTTTTTGTAAGTCCCCCACAGCATGCACGTATTGTGTGTGCATGTGTGCATGTGTGCGTGCCACGAGTGGGCGGCGCGCGCTCGCCACGCCCACGGCCTGCCGAGCGTGCACACTACCGAGATCATACTTGCCTCGTATATACTTACAGATGTACATACACAACAATTAAAGCACCCGCCCGTATCATATCTTCGAGAAAATAGCCATAAAGATCACCACGTAACGCATGAGCTTTAGCAGCGCGAGATGAGCGATCGAGATAATGAGCTCGCTTAATGAGAGGACGTGTGTGACCGCTGAGCCCGGGGGAGCGGGGAGGACTTCATAGAAGTAGTAGTAATGAAGTAATAAGTAGCGTCAAACTCGCTGTCATTAAGTTCCACAATTATATCGACAATTATTGTACTAAAGGTGGACGCTAACTGTTTCACAGAACTATACCATCGTTTTGTATGAAATCCACTCAACAGTGTGAAGACTATTGAGACATACTCGTACTTATTAAACATGGAGCACTCGCACAGGCACAACATCTTACGTATAAATGTGGCCGCCATAGTTCACGCGGATTGTGAAACATCGCCTAGTAGGGGCGCTGCACCGATTCGCGACCGCTTTCCTAATATTGCTTCCATGCAAGTGATTGGTTTATTCAGATACCTAAATATAGGCGACTGTGAAATGTAGTCACTGACCATAATATATTAACGGTTGCTAAGATAGTTTATTGGCTAGAAAGAACACACCTACCGTGATTAGGCGAACCAAACCTGGGCAGATAGTACAAGTACAGTAGGTACGGCTCTTAGTCAGAACAGGCCTTGTACAGGTCGGCGTGGGTTTCTGTGTAGACGAGTTGTGGTATTCCACAACAGGGAAGGAGCAGGGAAGAGCTACCGAAATACTGTCTCGCCGCCGCGCCGCCGGTGGTGACACCGCACACCGCAGACTGATGCGTCGTCCAGCGTTGTGCAATCTACAACATCCGCAGTAATTTGCTGTTATAATGTAAATTTATATTATGAAAAACGTCATTTAGATTGGGCGATACAACATTATGTATTTCCCCTAGAGTAAATAAATTGAATAATTGAAGAAACGAATTGTAAAAGCTAACTCTGACTGTCGTGACTCGTGCGTTCGTGACACGGGGATTGGCTCAGTGTACGTACTTATTCTATCTGTATTTCTCAATAGTACAGTAAGTAGGAATTACAACAGAAACACAGAACATTTCGAAGAAGTCGAAGTGTTCTTTTCGCATGTTAGATGGCTTCGTCAATAAAGTTTCGAAATAGTGAAATATTACCTTAATTATTTTGTGGTTTCTCGATATCAGTAATGAAATATATTATTTTTGACAGTCTCGCTACCACATGAATCATTTACCGAGCTCATTAAAAAATACTGGCTCAATAGTTGGCGGCGGCTAGCAGGGCGGCTGGCGGGTCCCCTACTCCGCGACACGCACATTCCTCGCGTTCCGACTTGATATATTAGATTTGTGTTTCATTAATTATACTTCCTCTAAATAATGTGCTGTAAGTACCGCCGGCTGACTACTTTCATATCGCTGTAACAATAAAACTTAACTCCGAACGGACGTATCGTACGATACCAGAAGTAGGTACATACTTACATATTCTGGTTCACAACGTATTTCAAATACTGAACCAAGAGAATAGCTGAAGCAATATAATTAAGCATATATAGTTTGTACTCTAATATTCTTATTTCTTGAAGACATTTCGAGACCGCGGCGGCGCATACATTGGCGACTTTTTGTGTGATCGTTTAACTAGATGTTTGGAACCGCTTTTGGTACATACATTAGTGGATGGAATGTGATAAGTTGCGTGTATCTGGCGCGTGTGGAAGTTCTGGGAACGCGCCGCGCTCAGTTCCGCGAAGCCCGAGCTGTGCGCCGAATTCCTGCCGAGTGCCGGCGCAGTACCTAGGCACAGCTCCTACGACGTGTACTATAGCCCTGCTTCACGTACTTAGCCATACCTAGCAGTTACCTACACTGAACGTTACAATAAACGAATACCTAACGGAAATAGCGTTACCATAAAGGGTGTTAGAGGCACTGATACTCGTGAACATAACGTACATTTCGAAAGGGCCGCCAAATGCTTCTCTCCGTGCACCATGTCAATGTTTTCCAGATGGTAAGCAAAATCATCCGGTACCGTCTCATACTTGACTATGAATATTTTTCCTGTCACACCTGAACACATTAAGTATGTCCTACTGCTGCCGCTGCACTTGCACCGCATTGAAAGTTTAGATTATTACTACTTAAATGGAGACTGTACTTACGTACAGTACTATACGGTACGTCTTACTTCAGCAACAGGTTAGACATGAATTCGTTGTTGATATAATATACATACCTACTAGGTTTCTTCCTGAGCGCTGCATGCGTAGAAATTTGTTATTATCCTTCGACATCCATAGAAACGTTAAGGCGTGAAAAGGCAACAGACCCCTGAGCCACTTTCGCGTATATAATGTTAGTCTGAATGTTTGTGTTATTAGTTATAAGTGAGGGTGCATCAGTTAGAAGCGCCGCGCGCCACTACTGCGCGAGCGGGGGGCGCAAGGTGCGCATACAAGATGGAGCTTCAAGCTGACAACTTTTGACGATGCCACCAAAAAACATCTATAAATTAACTTGCACCAAGATTAGAAAGAAATATTTATTTTATATTATTCCAGCTACGTAGTTTTTTATCCGTAATTATTTCGAAGGGTTATTATTTAAGCTGTCATCGCTAAGTCGTATGTATGTTGTTAATACGTACGTATGTAAGGACGCATATTATGTCCCTACCAACAATAGAAAGTTTTAGATACATTCCTAACCGAATGAACCAGTTTGCAACAGAATACCGCTTCAATGGCATGATTATTGGAGTTCGTATCAATGCGTTGTCGTTGTGTCTACGAGTAAGTTAACTACCTACATAATTATATTATGTCAATTAACTTTAGAATCCTGAAACAAACTGTCTGTATAGACCAAAGGAGCGTAGCAAGATGTACTCGTACGTACGACGAACGGTCCGGGCTGTGCTAGCAGAGACAGACAAACAGTGTGATTGTGCGACTAGGGAATGCAATCCGGACTATGCGTGATCCGAAAAATCCGTGTTTCGCCACAGTTTACTCTCGAGTAAAAACTTACTCTAGTTTGGTCGAATCCATCCTTAGAAACAATATCTTAATGTTATATGTTATTTAATTTTAAGTTGATTCTTTTGATCTCAAATGGTTAAGAAACCAAAGAAAATTGAAAGAATTCATAGATTATCGTAAGAAGTTCCTAATAAAGTTAATAAAAAAGTCTTAAAAATGTCGTATTTTTATTTTCGTTCCACATTTTGCTGGATCCGCGCTGGATCCAGCTGGATTCAGGTCAATCCAGCAAGAATCCAGCTGGATTGAAAACGCCGCTGGATTGCAATCCCTAGTTAGGAAAATACTTTCCTGATGACAGTTTCAATATGGGTAAAATGAGGGTAACATCGCTTTATTCTCACTAAGTTCCTAGTCGAGACTTTTACAGAAAGTACGATATCATTTGCGTTTGTTCCGAATCAGGGACCGATTCGTGAAGCTCCGAAACGTTTTATAGCGGCACAATGGCACTGTACAATGGAGCTCCTGAAAGACATCTTGGGCGATAAGTAAAAAGTGCAGAGCAAGCTTGTAACATCGATCAATGCTGTTTGCTATTCTATTGTTTCTTTTTCCTAGCTGGCACTGGGCACAGGGAGGCTTGCCGATGAGGGTTCCTAGTACACATAGTTTCGCGTGTGTTCACTATAAATCTTACGGCCATCACAGGGTTAGGAGCTAATCGCGGAGGACTGGAGGCGGGTCGCGCTAATACCCGTGCCGCAGGCGGCGGGCGAGATCGGGGCGCGGGCCGGCCGGCCGGGCGGGAGGGGGGCGTCTAATTGCACCGCGCCGTTGTTTTTGCGGGCGCCGCGCTTCAATCTGTATGCGGCCCGCGGAGGTTTCCACGAAAGCAATTACCGCATCCGCTGCGGCCATCTTGTGTCCGCACCACCGCCACCGCACCGCGCCGCCCCGCTGACAATTATCGGCAATTAACATAAAGCGCGGCTTGCGGCGAGCAGTGACCACTCGCGCCGCACCACTTAGCTAGCGGTTCCCGCGACGTTGAGTTAGCTAATAGCTCATGATGTGTTTCGGTAATGGCTCGCTCCTTAACTGCGCTCCAACAGCGCACCGCCAGCCTCGCTACCGCCATGAGACTTAAACATCCGGTCTGCTGAATGCTGCTACATTGCATTCAATTTGCCTACCTGTACAGTTTCTCGACGGGTTACCGAATTCATTTGTTTTCATGACATTCCTGATTAGTTTCCTGCGACCATATGCATTGCATAAGCTAATAAGACCTGAATTAGCGAATTAATTCTCCGCCAATGTCTTACATTAATTTAGTACTGGACAAAGAAATTAGGCATGTGTGCCTCCCCCCGCTGCCCGGGAGGGGCACACCGGGTCCTACGCACCGGCCGCGCCGCGCGCGTCCCTCGTCAGACGAGTCGCCGCCTAATTAGTTAGGACTTGTTATTAAGTGGACACTTCGATAACGCTTAATGGTTTCGAGGAGCCGTCGATACCCAGCCGTTTGTTTTTACGAGGTGCGGTAAGGACGCGCAATCTCAACGCCCTGACATCCGAATACCAACCTTCTGCTGTTGGGTTAGAGTTGAGTGCGAACGTAGTTTGTTACTTTGTGTTGCAGACGTGTGAACATTAAAGAGCTGCTTTTAATGTCATAGATAAGATAAGGGTTGCTGGATGACCGCGCGCCGGTAGCCGCTGGTAGCCGCCGGTAGCCGTCGGTAGTCGCGCGATACTCATCGCTGCGATTACATGCAATTGTATGTTAAGCGTCATTGCTACACTACCACATACTTATCGAAATTATAAAATTATGCTCCCAAAAATAGATAAGATACAATTTCCACTACATTACACTAGTGGACCGTCCGAGTGTGCACCTACCTCAGATGCAGTGGCTGGGATCATTTGCACTTTTTAAATTCCTTTATGTCATAAGACCCCCTGCCCGTTTCTACATGGGACTTGGTCATAATAATATGTGGCGAAATGTGAATGTTTGACTGAGTACCAACCTACCCGTCCTCGGGAGGCGACTTTTGAGACCCTGACGTTTATGTAACATTATACTTTACCTATTAAATGGTTATTGTGAGACAATATGGTGACAATGATGTTAGTGGCTTGCGAACCAAGCCATTGCATTGCAGTGAAAACGCAGAGCATAGCTTCGCTAGCAAAACAATATGATCTTCAAAATATTTGCATTCATTGCTTTAACATTCTCGGAGAGTTTTGATTTGAATTTCATTATTGCAAAAGTCCGACATTTTGAGTTCATTAAAACAATTTTTTTTATCTGCATTTATATTTAAGTGTAATGATCGACACTTCGCGTGACCAGAGGTCTGGCTACTTCTTTGGCCAAAGAATTAGCATTGCCATTCAACGTGGCAATGCTGCCAGTCTTCTGGGCACGTTTCCCGACGACAGCGATGAGGAGGAGTATTTTGACGCCTAAGTGTCCTATTGACATTGTTGTAGGTACTTATATAATATATATTGGTACTAGTTTTACGTTTAGTTTTATTTTTGTAATTATATGTAGTTTTAGATGTAGTACATTTCTCTGAAGTGTAATGAATAATAATAAATTAAGCTACAAATCATTTAATTCTGTTTATGTTAGCTGTGAGTGTTCCTTAATAAATAAATAAATAAAAACAGTGTGGTTGGGATGTTAGTACGTGGGATGTGCATCGGAGAAACTGAACTGATCCTTTTGTATGGCGACATGAATGTGCTGCAGAGCACCCTCCCTTCTATGTAGCATACTGAGTATTGTGACGCTTACGGTAATATCTTACTACTTATAAGTTTATGTGTGACATTTTACTTTTGTTTAGTTTAATATCTGTCCGTGTGTCTGTGTGTGTAACTGTCCACAAGATAGGACGGCACTCGTTCTGTATTCTGTTGTAATGTATTCAATGTGAGTGGCTCTCCACGTGTCTACACAATGCGCTATCAATTATGAACACATCAGCTTTTAGCCGCGGACAGGCGGCCATTAGCAGACCCGATCGTGGCATATAATGAGAACGATAATGGCTTTCTATTTACAGGCGAAAAATATATGAAGCGCACGGATTTATAGCGAGTGTGACCGCGTGCGCCTGCGCTGATCTACGAGCTTTCAATTAGCGCTCATTAGCGAAGAGTGGCGGAGACATCCGTCACACACACCAGCGCACAGCACACAGCGCACAGCGCACACCAGCACACGCGCGCTCACCTCATTGTGCATCAGCCGAATGTTTCAGACGAATTTATTAGCCGCGCGGTAATTAACTTTTTAATTGTATTCTCAAGTCACGCGGAGTATGCACTAATAGCTCCGTCCCATTCCTCCTAGACTCACTGACTCACAGCTATAATCAGCTATATTATCATACAGTGTCAGTTCACAAGCGGCCGCTCTCCTAAATGAGCATTAATGAGCAAGCATTAAATAGTTAATGTAAAGTAGCTTGCAGTTGGTGTTAGATTTATTTTATGAAGTTCGGTGATCTTAAATACATAGGTACTTCATTAAAGTACATTGTTATAAGTACCTACTTTAGCGGTACTTATCAGAAATGAACTTGTGGCAGCTTAATTTGATCAATCTAAGGTTATGTGTCGCTGGTAATGAGAGAGTACCTCTTCCTAAAACATCATTCAAGTCTGAACACACACACACATACTTCTAAACACCCGCAAATACACCATCCTCACGCACACACACATACGCACACATAATACAAACTTTTTTACAAAAAATAAAACCGACTTCAGAGAAAACAAAAAAGTGAAAAATAACTTCAGAAAAAACGCTTCAGAAGTCGGTGACAAAAAAAAATCAATCAAACAAAGGTCACCGACTTCTGAAGCGTTTTTTTTAAGTTATTTTTCACGTTTTAGTGGTTCACGTGTGCTTATCCCGTCACAGCGTACCGGCGTGATTTTAGGTTATGAACTGGTGTAGATTTGGTGGAGATTTCAGCAATCCCAGTACATCTGCTATCATTTATTGAGGAGGTCCGTTGCATATCTCCGAAGTTCTTCATCAGATCTTCATCAAATTGAAATGGGATCACTTCCCGAAAGTAAACTTCCTAAAACTACCCAAATCGCTTCTAGTGTGCCTATAAAATGTGAAAAGTTCTCTCTATTTCTCCAGAATCCCATCATCAGATCCTAATTTGATGATTACGAGACCACACGAGAAGCACCAGCTTTCGACGACGACGAGACGAATTGAGAACCTCCTCTTTTTGGAAGTCGGTTGAAAAAACTAATTTTTTTTTTGAAGTAAAGGTTTCGTTTGCTTTTCAGACATATTTTTATTAATTTTATTAGTGCAGGACACTGGCCCATCTCACTTCTAAGCCATGTCTACAAGTTGTTTTCAAGAGTCATCTCGAATCGTCTCGCGCGCAGGTTTGACGATTTCCAGCCACCCCAACAAGCCGGTTTTCGATAAGGCTTTAGCACCGTGGACCACATACATACGCTTCCGCAGATTATACAGAAGACCGAAGAGTACAACTTGACTTGGCTCTTTGTTTAGCGTTTGTGGACTACGAGATAGCCTTTGATTCGATCGAGACCTGGGCTGTACTGCAGTCTCTTCAACGGTGCCAAATTGACTACTGGTACATCGAGGTGTTGAAATGTTTGTACAAAAACGCCACCATAGTCCGACTTCAGGACAAAGCCTCGGAACCTATCCTTCTGCAGCGAGGTGTAAGACAGAGATACGTCATATTTCTAAAACTGTTCACCGCTGCACTGGAGGATGTCTCCAAGGTTCTGGACTGGAGAGGGCTAGGCATCAACGTCAATAGTACATCACTCGCTTTCGGTTCGCCGACGATATAGTGGTCGTGGCTGAGACCATGGGGGACCTCAGTACAACGCTCGATGACCTCAGTAGAGCTTCCTAAAGAGTGGGTCTAAAAATGAACATGGACAAGACGAAGGTCTTATGAATGCCCATGTCACACCCATTCCTAACAAGATCGGAGACTCGATACTCGCGCTAAAGCTGCGCGGTATTTTCTCGTCCAACTTACCGCAGTGTCTCAAGACGAAAGTCTATGACCAGTGTGTGTTGCTAGTGATTACATACAGAACCGAAACGCGGTCGCTCACAATGGGCCTTATCAAAAGGCTTAAAGTCACCCAAAGGGCAATGGAGAGGGCCAGGGTATGCTCGGAGTATCCTTGCGTGATGGAATCAGAAATGAAGACCTCCGCAAGAGAACCAAGGTCACCGACGTAGCCTGAAGAATTACCAAACTTAAGTGGCAGTGGGCAGGGCACATTGCTCGCAGAACGGATGGCCGATGGGGCCGCAGCTCTGGGAGTGGCGACCGCGAACCGGAAGACGATGCGTTGAAAGACCTCTCACTAGGTGGACCGACGACCTGGTGAAGGTTGCGGGAATCCGTTGGATGCGAGTCGCAAGGGATCGGTTAATGTGGCAACACTTGGGGGAGGCCTTAGTCCAGCAGTGTTAGTGGCAGTGGAGTGGTGGATGATGATGTCATAATCATCATCATTTCGGCCGAAAGACGTCCACTGCTGGACAGTGGCTTCAGTAAAACACAGTTGCAACTATCGCAGATAATCCCACTATCCGATAGCAAATGTTCCAGGGCGCGTCGTTGCTGCTAAATTATCTAAACAATAACTTTAAGCGATTACTATTTATTTCTATCAAATTCAATTGTACTGATCTTCTATATCGTACAACCCGGGTACTACGTCGTGTTTCAACGGCACGCCTGTTCAGAGGTATCTTGTAGTCTGAAACTGCGATACCTTCATCCACGAGTCGACCGATTCAGCCTAGAGGTCATCTTAATGGCAGTCTTTCGAGCGAAGAGAGTTGGCAGAAAGGGAGATGGATGGTTTTCAACGCAGCTCAATACCGAAGCCGCACCTTGATATTCCACGAGATATTCTCAAATTGAATTCACTGCTACATCATTTAGTTGTACAACATCCTTCATAGTTCTAGATAGGCTTGTAATGCGGAGACTTGTCATGGTAATTGTCTAGAAAGCTCCTCCGGGAGAGGCACGCCACCCCGCCACACGACCTGTCGTCTCACCGGGCTGTACCGTTCTGTACCGGGATTTACCGGGCTGCACCGGGCTGCACTGGGCTACACTGGGTTGTCGATGGACATCGATACTTGTAAATCAATAAAGGGTTCGGTTGTTTTTTCCTCTCATCTCAAATCTTGTGTATTACCTATGCTTAGTCGGTATACTCCAACCGACCAGACTTGGTACTTGGTGAATAAACAAATCATTATTTTTCTAATTTTCAGCGGGATTTTATTCGTTTGCCTGCGGCCCGATTCTATTTAATTAAAGAATAGATTATTATATTTCTAATAAAAAACAGAATTTTACCGATGTTTGGAATCACCTACAAGTGTGACCAATTATTTTAACGAATGAAAGGAAGCAAAATCTTCCGCGTGATCGCGATTGAGCAACGCACCAGATAGAATTACCATGGGGTAATTGGGGTAGAGCAGGTAAAGTTGAAATAATCAGACCGACAGAATCTACCGATTACCTACCTATCTGATTATTTCAACTTACCTGCTCTACTAAAAGGGCAAACGTTTTACTGCTGTTATTATTTAGCACGTATAGCTAATGAATAACACGAGCCCGTTTGCATGGTCAAGCAGCGCAAATCAAGGTCGGTATATAGGCATTTGAGTTTTAAAGTACGTTAAGCCCTTGGTCCGGGGACTACCGAGTTGTGGTGGTCAGAAAGGCAGTCTCCCCATGTAAAATACCAGTATTAAGCTGCATCCGGTTAGATTGCCAGCCGTGTCCAACATCATCATCAGAATCATACAAGTAGGTCGCGGGGAGTGATCAAGATCTGTGGAGCGCTGTCTGCGACGGTGCGGCGGCCGACAGATCGCTCGGTGTCGATATCATCTAAATCAAGTATAATTCGTGCGCGGCCGGCGGCGGCGGCGGCGGCGCGGGCGCAGCTCAGCGCGGTGCGGTGATGTCGCGATAGTGAGAGCTGAGCGACCCGCCGCCACTTTTTGTCTCCGCCAGGCGGTCTCCACTCATTTAAATTAATTAGCGACTCATCTTTATAGCGGTGCGGTGCGGCGGTGCAGGCAGGTATGTGCGATACTATCGCCGGCGACGGGAGCACCGCGATTAATCAATTATTAAACGTCATTATTTATGTCCCGGCGGCTCCCGGGGCGCCACCCCGCCACCCCGCCACCCCGCGCGCCCTGCCGCCACCGCTCCCACCGCACATCGCCCCATAAATCCTAGACAAATGTCCAGCGATCGAGCGATACTGATAGAGACATAATTTACTTCCGAATATTATAACGTGACTGTCTCCAGAAGTCGGGAAACGATTAAGGTCACTTTGGATAGCGTTTTAATAAAAGAAGAATTAATCATGGGTTTGATATCAATAAATATAGCTTGTTTCGGGACTGTTGATCGGTGACGCGATAAAGGTTTATTATTGGTTTGTGTCGTGAGACATTCTCAGTAGGCTGCGCGTCGCATCGTTTGTTTTGGTGGTCAGCAGCCGCGCAGGCCGCAGGTAGGTACCTACCCGCCGCGCGCCGGCCGCGTCTAGCCGCCCTGCGCCCGCGCCGCTCGCTACTCGTTTTCCTTCCTCATATAACATTGCATGACCTTCGAACGGCAGAGTCGATCTGGGATTACCGCCACAGGACAACTAGTTAGGTAGGTGTTATAGTAAACTATAGCCTTTGTTGGCAAAACATAATTTTCCAGACGACCCTATCCGTCTATTCTCAAAAGTAGTTCTCATACATGTTTATTACGTCACTTAGATTATCATCTCGTATTGGAAATGGAATTCGTTCGTCGAATCGATACACGCACCGCACTTAACTAATGAGCTTTAGTTGTCGACCAAACGGACGGCGAGTTCTCGGAAATGTCGAAAAATGTTTACAAGTGGGTAGTAATAAAATTAGAGAGCTATCTATTCAGATATGCCAGATATGGGGAAGTGTCGGAGGACATCTGCCGGCTCCCGGCGGCGCGGCGGTGCGGCGCAGGCGCGGTGCGGCGTGCGCTAATAAACATATCAGCGGCGCGGAGTGCGCATGCGCCGCGCGGGCAGAAGTTCCACTCGCTACGCGACGTACCGACTGATGCGTTTTGTGATCACGTGCTCGCTGGCGACCGGCTACATACAATATCACTAAACCTGTGCCACACTATGGCATTGCAGGTGGTTGAATTTGTCCTGTATCAGCAGTAAGTTGTCGCAGGTCGTGCATGTAGAGTGGGGCTACTGCACGGCGGTGCACATGCGCGGGACGCGGTCGGCCTGCTGCGCCTGCGCCACATTCCCGGCCGCGCCCGAGTGCGCACAATAGACGTGTCATCTGCCGCGAGTCGCGAGCTGATTAGCATAACTCATTTTATTGCTACCCCTGGTCTCCTGCACTCTTGAGGAAATTGTTACATTAACCGAGCTGATATATTGAGTGGTGAGAAGGACCACATTTGGGGTTTGCCGGTTTAAGAATCGATCAAATCGAAATGAGATAGCATAACTTTGACTGAGTCTCTGTTGCTCAGGGTGATCGGTTAGCCACTCTTTGGTTAAAAAAACAACGAGCCTACTATCACCACCAACCAGACAATAACACTTACGGCTGATACCAACTAAAAGATTTCTGATGAAGACTCCCAGTAATGCTTTTCCCAAAACGGGATACGAAATTAAATTCATGAGTATTAGCTTACAGAATACTGACGGATTTCACGGCGGGTCCCGAACTAAGCACAGCCTGTTTTGGGTCACCCAGACACTACACAAAGATAAAAATGCACAAAGTTCTAGATAGTAGTGAAAGTTGCCGGTATCGGGATCAAGCACTACGATGTGTTCGTTGGCGCAGGCTTTGTTTTTGTCACAGCCGAGACGACGTCCAAGCTAGACGGATGATAAATGATGCGCCGGAGTGAGCGGCGGCGCGGTGTAGCGCACCGGGGAGCACTACACTGCCATCTTCGTGACGAATGACCCCATGTCGGACACCGCGGCCCACCGCCGGCCACTCCGCAACGGGACACAGTTCTGGCTAATCGAGCTGTGTCTTTCGTGCAAATACCGCACTCATGTCGACCCACAATTTAGTAAGCTAATGGTCAAGCGTAAGTAGAGACAAGGTATGTATGTATGCGCAAATATTTCGGCCAATAGCCATGACTCCTCTAATATAAAACACGCTTACAGTCTCTTGTAGTAACACCACGAGCTGACGGAAAATGATTTTTCAGTACTTTAGACCAACACTGCCAAATTTAGAAACCCAAACAATTTAAGGAATTTCGTAAATCGAGCCGAATCAAAGTGCATTTCCCAGTAAACTGGCGACGACGTTGTAAAACTATACATTGTTGGTCGAGCGTCGTGTATGTGCATGTTGTTTATAAAACAATCGGTAGCGGGAGCTCTGCGGCCGGCCGGTTGTCGTGTCGTCGAGGGAGACTTATTTTTTGCGCTCCTTGTGTAGTTGCGACGTCTTTGAGAGGCCGCCGCACTTAATTAATACAAGTGGACCGAACTCAGCACCAAACAAATTTGCCTGCTCTCGGCACTCCTGTCCGACCCGAGCCAGTACCAGCCCGTCCCTCGCCCTCGCCCCCCGCCACCGCGGGCCGCACGCCCCGCCGCCCTCATCCGTGAGACCACTCCGAGACATTTAATTAAATTTATCGAGCTTATCTGTGGACATCTCACACGGTCCGATGGGAATCGAATGCGAAAGCTTACCCGCAGACATTTTTAAAATTGTGGATTTCTGTGAGAACTAACAGTTGCGATGCTCCGGTTAAATTACACGGAAAATGAATTCGCGCCGCGAAATAAAGCGATACCGGGTGGACACTGGGACAGGTGAACAATTGAACGAATTGCGACAAAAAGCAGTGACGTCACGTGTGTCAGTAGTTGCTGACACTCCTTTGTTCTGTGATATCTCAACACTGCGGAGTGCGGAGTGCGCCTCGAGACTACATTGTTGCAGCGGCCGCGATACTGACCTGTTCCCTATTCAACATTGAGCTTTTTGTAAATCCTGATGTTCTCCAATGATACAGGTTGATAAAATTGCAGGACTTTTATAATGTAACCAAAGTACGCTTCCCAATTCTGTCAACAACTTACCTTTTGACGTAAGTTGTTGACAGAATGGCACCGAAAATGGGGCAGCATAATCTTATTTCATTGCAGTTACTAAATAATTTTAAACGAAATGCTGGTCGTGGTGAGACAGGCAGATACGGCCGTCGTGGATAAAACCCGGATGAAGAAGGCAGCTGGCACACGAACGTGATGATTGGAACAAGCACAAGATAAGCCTATACTCGTTCAGCTGTAAGTCGGGCTTAGATAATGACTATGACGTCATCGTGAATAGAATAGAATAGAATAGTCATTTATTTGCTCAGAATGTAGGTAATTACAATAAGATGGTTACATAAATGTTAGGGAATCCTTGTACATTCTACCATTTTGGCATGCAAACATTGATGCAGTTCATCATCAAGCATACAAACATTGATACTATCCATGGGTTACTATCCATGTTGTACACACTCACTCACCTGTTTATATCAGAGTATCTAGTAGGTCTTGTTACTGACCGAATGGCGAACAAGGTTTGGCAGAAGAAAGGGGAGGCGTAAGAATACCAATCGGATATGATGATCATCTGCTTTGTTAGGAAAATAGTCCGTGCAGTGTTGGTCTTAAGGTTTATTGAATATCATTCCTTGTATTTCAAAGTGCATAAACATATTAAGCTGCGCGTTACATCGTCGCCGTGTGGACTGCTCGGAGGTATATCAATAAATTAATGTAGTAGTGTGCCCCCGCGCGGCTGTCCTGTCTGGCATGATGAAGCAATCTGCTGCCTGCAGGATCCGATGTTTGTTGTCATTATTCAATCATTATTTATATGCGCGAATGACAGACGATCGCTTGTCTCGGTACCACAGGGGAAAGGGCGTGGAACGGGGGGGGGGGGAGGGGGTTACATCTGAAGATTGATGTGTAGCTGGTAGATACAGATCTAGGTGTTTTTGTGGCGGACTGGGTTCCCATGCGCGCGCGCCGGCCGCGCCGTGGGGCGCCGCGCTCACAGCATTCGTCTTATACTGTCACCACGTCCCCGAAATCACGAGAATACACAAAAACGATCAAATTGTATCTAACCCAATCAGTACACCGCGCCGTCGTCTTCATCCACCGGCTCTCAGCCTGGTCACGACTGGCTATGAACTAGACAGGTCAGAAACCTGACCACTCGGGGCTTTGTTGATTCTTCTTCCTATCCTAAAAAACATAAACTTTATGGGCTGCGTTTGGATGTAGTTTTCAAGAAATGCAATCTGGAACGAGAATTACACGAAATCCACCTTAATGTTACTCAGAAAATATGTTTAGCCTAAGCACCGATGTAGACTTGAACGTGCATAATATGATCCATCATATTATGCACGTTCAAGTTATAATCTCAACAAGCACGAGGAGGCGCGGCGCGGCGTTGTCTAATTAATGGACAAGTGAAAGTTCAAAGCGTATTCAATCTGGTGCTCTCGTCGTGCGTGACGCGACCCCTTTGTCCGAAAGTTAATAAAATTCAATAATGTCGACATTAGAGCGTGCATCACGGCACTACAATAAATCAAGCGATCATATTAATAAGTTCCAATGAGTGGTGGATGCAATGAATCCGGAGGGACGCTGTGAGTGCGGCCCCTCCGTGCTCAGATGACGCTTCCCTTTGTTTGCACGACAATTAGCTGCTCACCACGTGCTGCACGAACAACTATTTACATTTATTTTATTTGAACAATAGTTAAAGAGTTGGCCATGATTCGATTAATGTTTTATCTCCCTATAATATTTATTTATGACAAACAAACAGGTGCCCACAAAAACATTCAAACTAAATTGAACATAAATAGAAATTCATTATGGTTTTCCGATGGAAAATATACGCAAACATGACTGTTTTATAGTCAACAGTATTGTAAGAACAAATTATATAATATTAACTTTAAAAAGTGTCAATCAGTTGCGGATATGTTATGGAAGGTTAGTTAGAGTATTTATAAAGTTACCAAGCGTTCACTGAATAAGAATTCGGCCCGCTATGCACTCGCACTTCTTTAACGGGCTTCTATAACAGATCAAAAGCGTAGCTGCGCTTTCTTGCCTATAACAGGCACTTTTTATTCTGCACTATTATTTTTAACGCACAATTAAGATGCTCTCGAGCGTTACATACAGCTTTCACTTGAAATTGACAAGTAATACGCATCATAAGCCTATGACAGGTATTTACTTTCTATTTCCCGCTCACAAACACATCATCTGGTGATTATGTCAGATATCATGAGATGTCTGTTCTTCTACACATACACATGACATGTACTGCGCTGCCCTTATACGGCCCTCGCCTGAGACTGCGTTATGCACGTATGTGACATTTACGGCTATTTGTACATTCATATACATCGAGTTATCGATGTACGTGGCTATACGTAACGTTGAGCAATGGCTTAGTAGATTCATCAGCACGAGGCTATGAGTTACTTGCCCGGTCTGCTTGCTACTTCTATAGTTACCACAATTATACAACTGAAGCAAAAAAAATACTATGATATACAGGGTGTAAACAGACTCATCACGAAGCCGTCAACCAAGCGTTCTGTACATCAGACCTTAACGCAAGAATTATTGCTGGCAAACGAGTTTTTGTTGTGAAAAATCATGTTTTGTAGTGGAACTGAATGTAACGCACTCAAAACATTGTAATATGGATGGATTGAATAGAATGAGACTAGACAGAATTACAGCTTCTACAAGTACAGAATAGTATAAAAAACTATCACACACTATAATTACTACTACTACTACTATTTATTTATTTAATACTTTAAGCCCACCTAAAGTACAGAGCGGACTTAATGGCAATGGAATTCCCTACAAGTCAACCTTTGGGTGACCCATGCAGAGGCAGAGACAAACAGTGGTAGGTTATTTTTAATCGTGAAATGTTGTCTATAATGTTTTGTGGCTATGTCAACCTTAGATCTCTTTCTTGGCCTGTAAAATCAGTTAGCGAGAATGTCAGCGTCAAAACATAATTCCATAGATAAGGGTGAGTCCACCAGCTCTGTCGCAGCAACCATCCATCGTGCGCCACCGTTCCCGTTGCAGGCGCCGGCGATTATCTGGCGCGTGTCATCTGTTTCATATCACGTGACGTTTCTTTGACGTGGAGTTGCGGACACCAGCCCGTTGTACAATACAATACAGTACTCCTACGAGCACGTATAAAAGGTCAATTCAGCAATTCTCATCATTTCAAGGGTTCAATATAGTTTTAATCACATCATAGCGAAGGGTAGGTACTTAATGGTACCGGTAATTTTTAA
The DNA here is from genome assembly GCA_916618015.1 of Xestia c-nigrum. Lineage (NCBI taxonomy): Eukaryota > Metazoa > Arthropoda > Insecta > Lepidoptera > Noctuidae > Xestia > Xestia c-nigrum. The sequence continues at coordinate 25,398,583 of OU745257.1, read as the reverse complement.
AAGATTGTTATTAGACTGCGAACTTTTTCAGTCTAAGCAGCCTCTACGAGACTTCTACGAGACGTCTACGCAGCCTCTATGAGACTTCTATGAGACGTCTACGAAGCCTCTACGCAGCCTCTACGAGACATCTACTCAGCTCTACGAGACATCTACGTAGTCTCTACGAGACGACTACACAGCTTCTTCGAGACGTTTACGCAGCTTCTACGAGACGTCTACGCAGCCTCTATGAGACTTCTATGCGACGTCTACGAAGCCTCTACGCTGCCTCTACGAGACATCTACTCAGCTCTACGAGACATCTACTCAGCTCTACGAGACATCTACGTAGCCTCTACGAGACGACTACACAGCTTCTTCGAGACGTTTACGCAGCTTCTACAAGACGTCTACGCAGCCTCTACGAGACGACTACACAGCTTCTTCGAGACGTTTACGCAGCTTCTACGAGACGTCTACGCAGCCTCTACGAGACGCCTACGCAACTTCTAGGTTGTGTCTAAAAGGCCTCTACCTTTCAAACCATTGCTGCTGTTTAACACTAATTACTTGTTTCACTTCACCTTATTTATAGGTAAACAGAACGAATGTAATAAATAGATCCGTGTTAGGTTGTCCCACATCCGACATAACGGACTACACAGTACACGTATAACACACAATAGATGATTGTTGTCAGCTGCTCACCCCCGGGAGACGTCCGCGTCGTCAGTGACGCGGTGTGAGGCGGCTCGAGCTCGATAATGTCCTCAAGACGCTTTTCATTAATTCAATCGGCGGATCGCGCTCCATTTCACGCTCAGTGAGCTGACGTCGCCGCCGCGCGCCGCGCCCCTGTGTTCCAGCTAGCGGCGCACTGTGCCGGGCTCCGCCACACCGCGCGGCCACACCGGCACCCCTCGACACGGTGTCACTGTCCCGAGCCCCCGCGCTCGAGTCGGGTGCACATCGGAGGCGCTCTCATTGTCGCTGCTCATTACCTAATAATGTGACATCAGCGATGCTCCATTACAAGCGGGAAGGTATCAACACTGCTATTGAAGGGTGGATTGTCGCATTATTGAAAGAATTTCAAAGCTGGGGTATCACGAACGGAAAAAAAAACGTATGATAATAATATCTCAAGAATAAACCATTATCATTTAAGTAAGTAAAGTAACAACATAGATTATTGCGCAAGTGGTCACACATGCACATGAATCATTACAATTACAAAGTAATGTTTGATATTTGTATTATTCATTAGACATGTTCCGCATTTCTTGCAGTGCCGTATATTGCCGAGTGGACAAATAGCTAATCGCTTTTGTTCGGCATCAGTGCGAGCGTCACGTGCTGAGCGTTGCGAACGAGCAGCGGAGCAGCGGAACATCTCACATAAATACATCGCGCGCACTTGACAAATAGTCGCCGGGACCCCGCCAGCCCACCAGCCCGCCACCATACCCCGGGACAATATTAATTCGGTTTTATGACATGCGAAATTACTCTCAATAAATTGTGCATTGAGAGATAACGCGCGAGGGGCGAGTGGGGCCGCACACGTGCTCGCCGTTATTAAACTTTTCATTAGCCGCACGGACATATTCTCCGGCCGGCTCTGACCCCTGCACTTGTTCAATGTGAGTCGGGGCAGGGTTGCCACCCGAGCCGCTTTTTCATTAAGCAGGGTTCGCTACCTGCTTTGTTTTGATGTTAGATACGCACAAGTAGGTACTCCACGCCTTATATAGCTATAACTGCTACATTTTACCTGGTAAGCAGTACTTTGTTTGTAAAACATTCCTAACAGCGCATTCTTAGAGTGTTTGCTTTTATTCCATTGCAAATGGATCATATCTTCCATTTAATGTACGAGTAGGTATAAATAATTAATTAATACCTTCATATCGAGAAAATGTTGTTGATTAGAAACAACCAGTTACGTTACCAGTAACATGTGTAATTATGTTATAAATTATTATCGCTATAATAAATTATATTCCCGATGCTGGTGAGCTACTTTTATTGTTTTAATATTGAAAGTGAATAAAGAGAATATCAACCCTCAGGCTCACCCCTACGCTCTCCACCGGCGCGCGGGTTCTCCCGGGTGCTCCGCTCCTAATTCGCTATACACAACATTATTTGATTTTTAATTCGGCTCGGTGCAAGTGGAATGCGCTTATTGACTCGCTCGAGTGTGTATCTCCCCGGCGCGCGGCGGGTGTCACGCTGCACGCTGCACTTAATAGTCGATACCAGCAGCTCTGTGCGCCTCACGTGGGCACGGCTACTGCAACATTACATGCCATCAAGACAACATTACATGCGTAGTGCTTGTAGCTCCACTGAAATTCAGAGCCGCCATTCGTATGAATGGCGGCTCTGAAATTCAGTGGAGCATCAAAGTGACGAGGGCTCTGCGTGACACGCGTGGGAGGAGGAATGCGGAGGGAGAGTGGGAGCGGGGAGGGGGAGGGACGCTGCGACCCTCACTCGTCTCCAGCGATATATCTGCGCGTGTAATATTGCCTTTTATTAGTTTTTTCGCGGCGACAGCGATCCTCCGCCGATCCGCATATTTGCTTTGATGAGACCGCGCGGGCGCGCCCTCGCAGCGGAGACAATCGCGCGCCTTTCTTGTCATTCATCTTCCTCTCGGCTGCGCATCCCTTTCCCTCCGCACTTCTATTATATTCTTTACGTTACAAATTAAACTACAAACGAGCTAATACCGACTAATCCGTGCGCGAGTTTAAAGCGTTACAGCCCATGGAGGAATGTCGGCGATGGCATCCGACGAATGCTCTCAATTAACGTTGTTATTCGGCTGTTTGGCAAATTTCTAATTGAAACGGTGAATATTTGAGACGGTTGGTGTGTGACGTTACGTGATGTAGTGGCGAAGGGCGTCGCCGCACCGGCATTGTTGGCGCGCGGCCAGCACACCGGCAGACCAGCGCTCCTCTGTAGCTGCAGCTGCATTCATAACATCACGTGGCCGTACCACTAGCGGCTCACACTCGCGGCGGTGGCGCTGACGGCGCTGACGGCGAGCGCGTGGGAACCGGCTTCGAAAATCAATATGTTTAGTCGATGGCGGATTCAGTTCCTGGAGGCAAGCCAGTCCCATCGCTATCTTGTAATAATATATCGTTAGTCACTCGAGCGCTCTGTATATAACCGGTGAGACACGGTCCTGGTGTTGAATTCCGTCGAAAGATCTACCTAATCCAATACAGTTGTATATACTAGCGGACCGGTCGCTATCGCTAAGCCGCGAGGCAGCTCAGTTCCGCGAAGGCATGAGATATACTACCGCCTCGATAGCAGTTAGCATCAGTTAGCTCTTCGATAAATCTGTCACAAATTGGAATCACAGTTCGTTGGCCCAAAGGCGAGCTTTGTTCTCTCTAGTTTATTGGAGCTTTTACTCATATCAATTTTATTTCAAAGTCGTTCTGGGAACGGCAAAGGTACGATATATGGCGACGAGCTCGCGTGAGCCCATCGGAAGAGCGCGCGTGCAACATGTGGATCTATAAATAATTGGCAATGCGTTATTGTAAATGAAGTGCGCAGTTCATCAATATGTCAGTGGCGGCGGGACGGACGCACGTAACGTGTTGGCAACTAATAGTGTAACGGCTCGTCGAGGACGACACACGTCTACTTAATCGTGGCGCGTCGCTCCGCGTGATGTATAGCGCCGCGTCACGCCGCCGCCACGCTCCCGTCCCGCCGCCGCGCCACCGCAGCGCACGGCGGGACGCACGTTGTGTTCATTTGTAATCGCAGTGCATTGCCAGCTCCGCCTGAGACACATGTTAACAAGCTGCGACTAATCCTTATAAATGGTGGTTTGACTACTAGTCTTGTTCTAGGACATCCTGTCGACTGTCGACTACCACTAACTTGTTATTTAATTCTAACCAGTATTCAGGTATCAAACTCATAAAACCTTTTATACTCGTATTCAACAAGATGCCGAAGATAACTTTTATTTTCTCGGCGGTAATGTCGATTTTATTGCCGAGTGGTCATCAATGCGGCGTGCGGCGGTGGCAGGGTGGAGACCTGCTCTGTGCTCACCGGTCCCTCTGATAACAATCTGTTGGATAAAGTAAAGTATCATGATGTTAGCTGATGTTGATACTTACATCTGTAGATACTGCTATACCGGCAGCGCGCGGCGGCGGGAGGTATCACTAATTTGCCAAATTCTATTTGTATCTAAAACAGGTGACTTTGATCGAGTGCAGCATTGATGTGGTTTTAGATTATGACATGATATCACCCGCAGCCAATAAATGTGTGCTGAACGTCAAACAGCTCCGGTGTCCTATACTCATTGCGTTGTGGATGACAGCGATGCGGCGGGTGGCGGCGGCGGCGGCGGCGGCGGGCCGCGCTGTAACACGCCTCACTTGATTGATTTGTGATTAGGTTTATAGCCACAGAAATAAGTGACAATGTTTATTGCCTATGCTTATAATTACATGTACCTATATAACAATGTCTTGGCTATATTTTAGAATGCTAATTAAGTAGGAGTTTAACGATTAGTTACTTTTGTATTCTCACTATGGACTGGTCAACATATTAAGGTCCATGTTCACCGAAAAGATAACGGTCTGGTTATCTAAAAACAGTTGTCACTGTGACATGTTCCCATACAAAAATGTGTTTTAAACAGCTGTTTTAGATAACCAGACCGTCATCTTTTTGGTGAACATGGACCGTAGTCATTATGTTATTGTTTGTCAATTCCACGTGTTGTGGAGGTTCAGATAGGCAACTTAGTTGAGTTTGAGTCATTCTATAAAACTTAAGAATACGGGTAGCTGGTTGAAACGTCGGGATTAAATTAAGGTTAATTCGCGATAAATACCCGTCTTCTTAAGTCTCATTAAGTGTTCTGTTCGTGAAAGTTTAAAAAAGACATTTGAGTCATTCTGTTATTGTTTGTCAATTCCCCGTGTTGGGGAGGTTCAGATAGGCATCTTAGTTGCATGTAGGTAATATACTGGCCGACCCCTACGTACTTGGAAATACGATAGATGATGATGATACCACTTCTCCGTATAGGTAGTAAGAAACAATATAGGTAGGTATACTTTCACACTATGCAAATACTTAGGTAGTCCAATAACTAACGAAAACATTAAGTAGTTACCATCAGAAGAATGTGACAAATGACCTAAAACCTAAACAGCAAATAATCAAATGGGTTTGAGAGATTGCCATTCAAAGTAACTTATTCACAAGACAGTTTTAGTCTGCCACTTGGTCCCGTCAGGCGCGCGGCGCGGTCCTTTGTTTCCGGGCGTGACGCCGCGCGCCGCCGCCGCGCCGCGCCGCCGTGTTCAGGACATCCCGCGCGCTCCCGGGAGGCTCGTTCCGCTCACTGTGGGATTTCCATCCGGAACACAAACTGCGTGCTTTCATCACATTTCGCTCAGTAACAGCTCTCAATGTGATCTGGTAACGTGTAGATCTTGCCAAGATTCTTTTTTGCAGTGACACTTAGGCCTAACACTTAGTGGTTATTGTGATCAAACACCGACGGATATACAATGAACGGATATATTAGTATATTCAAATTGTAATATCCGTGACCATTGCTATTGTCTTCGACATGTTCTATCTTTAGACGAAGAGTTTTAGAAGAAATGATAATGAGTGTCCCATGTACTTACTGGGACACTCATTATATAGACATCCGCCATACTAAACAACTTCCCCAAAAGTCATAGCCAGTACCTAAAACAAAAACAAATTCCCATACAACACCCACCACTGTCTCTTAGTTTAATTATTTTTGTTTTATTTAACTAATTATAATTTTATAATTATACACATTTGAGGAAACTTGTGCCTAATTGGTCGTATTTATGTTAGTAACGATCATTGCTCGCAGAGCGGATGGCCGATGGGGCCGATAAGTTCTGGAGTGGCGACCGCGAAAAGGAAGACTTTGCGTTGGAAGACCTCCCACAGTCCCACTAGGTGGATCGATGACCTGGTGAAGGCAGCGGGAATCCACTAGATGCGAGTCGCACGGGACCGGTCAATGTGGCGTCAGTTGGGGGAGGCCTATGTCCAGCAGTGGACGTACCTTTCGACTGAAATGATGATGATGTTAGTAACGAAACTATTGTTTCTGCCTAGCTGTTAGTTTTCCGAAAATAATAAAATTAAATAAACAGTTGACAGACGGTTTCGATGCATGTACAAGTTTACTATGAGCTTAATTTTTTTTATAGTTTCTAAAGAGACGTACGTACTTCTTAATATGTCGGGGTCGGGTAGACTCACCATCTTAAATGATGCAGCAATCTATTTGTAATACAATCGGCAGGTAACTTTAGGGGTTGGATGATGAACATAATGTGTATATTTCCCCGTAAAATTGTCAAACACGTTAGATTGTGATCTCTCTACCGATATTGTAAACTCGAAATATGGTCAACTGAACATACGGAAGTATCTCTGCCCCCATAATCGGGACTTGGGGCACCCCCCCGTTAGGTTAGATTGGTTCCTTTAAACCCTGCACTCAGCAATAGGATAGAATAATATTAATCGGTATTTCTCACATTATCTTTTCATGAGAGCGGTACCATTGGGCAAGGGGGACCCCTCCTTCCCGCCCTCTCCTCTACACCGTGCGAGTTCCATCGCATGTATTTCACAATATAACGGTTTCACTTCGATAGATTACAATCTACCGAAAAATAATGCGTTTTATAGTAAGGCGTATGATCGTTTGACAATATTTCGAGAGTTTACAATCTCTCATGTTATTTTATAATCTAACGTGTTTGACAATTTAACGGCGACATAATTATACATGTACCTACCTACTTACGGGAACGCTCCGACTCGAAAACTGTTCCCACGGTTTCGGAACATCATTGTGAGCACACGCTGAAATATTTTATCGGTAATTTAAAAAATAGCTATCGCGTCGGTGTCCCTTCCACCCCGTATTGTCAGTTACCTATACATACTATACTTATTTGTAGCAATCTTTAATAGACAAATAGATCTAGTTCTAGCGTGAGTGATTCGCGCCATATCGACGGCGGCGGCTGTCCGCTGTGAAGTCGCGCGGCATCGCTCACGTAACGTACCGGAGACAATGCTCGCCCCGCGTCGCGCACTAGAATCCCAGCCACGCGTGTTTGAAGTGTCCGCCGGCCGCGTCCATTGAGCAGCCGCGTAATAATAGCCGCGCCGTCCCGCGCCCGCAGCGCTCCCGCAAGCCGCCCGCACGCCGCCCGCAACCCGCCCGCAGCCCGCCCGCAACCCGCCCGCCGGCCGCATGCCACCGCCGACCACCGCCGATTGATTTACGAGCACTCTGTAATTTATGCACGTTTAATTAAAGTACCAGCAGCCGGAAGAGTCGCCGTTGTGTTCTGTCTCAGCGAAACTATACGCGGATTAGTCTCCGCAGGTTGATGATTCACTTTGTAACCGTACAGGGAGCAGTGTGACGAGTCCCGGCACAATGTCGCTCTCGCCATCATAACAGTCAGAGCTGACAGAAGGCTAGATGTGCCCCTGCCCGTACGCGGCGCGCGAGGAGAGCCGGTCACGCATAACAACATGTCGCCGCGCCATGTTGGCAATGTTGTCTCCATAAACACCATATACGAGTATCATTAGTTAATGTAATTACCGACTGGATATCTTATTTACATGCCTCGAGGTGGACGGGTGCCGCTTGTCATAGAAAGTGCCAGCGGATAGCCGTTCGTGCCAACATTCACATTCATGTTCCACAGCGTTGAAATGATCAAAGGAATCAAAAGAAAATTAATTCAATTTTGAGGCGCCTATTGTGAATCGACATAAAAACCCTGGCAAAAACCGTTCAAAGAGGAAAAAGAAAATTGAACGAACTCTTATTTAGCGTCGTTTGGCGGCGCTCCGGGAAATTGTTCGATAACTGTGAAAAATGGAGGCCGCGCCGCTAACTGCGCAAATTGAGTGAAGTAACCTCCAACCCGCACCAACTTGCCGGAGCCCGTAATACAGCCGGCGATATGAAACGCCACGTCGATGAGTGAAGCGATACCTGCTATTATAAGTATTATGATCGTACACTGCGCCTGCCGCGCATATTTTACCACAGCCTGATATTTCATACCACACACTTTGGCAGGCTGGATAATGCCGCTAGTTTCCGAAAGAAAGTTTGTAGTCTGTGGTGAGAAAGTAGCGGCGGTATTCTATTGTGTGCATGTATCATGTATCACGGGGCGGCTCGGGGTGGTGCGGTGAGGTGCGGGGGGCTGTGGGCGGCGGCTTTGAGCGACGGCTGTGAAATTGATCCGTTCATACTTCATAATCATTGGTGGGAGACGAGGCAGCACGCGAGCGGTTGTCGCGCATCAACGCGACCGCGCGGCGACTGCGGCGGACAAGACCAGTGTGATATTATGCACTTCAAGTAAATAATAATAATAATAATAATAAAGCTTTTTATTTGATTCCTTACATTTTTATACATGTTCATGCGTAATCAATACAGACATTAATTAATTATAATGATCAACAGCCCTAGTAAACATGCAATTTACAATGCTGACTAAACTATTTTTTTTTTTTTTTTTTGCAAATTACTTAATATTGAAATAACATTACACTTAAACATTCCATTAATTAATTAAATTCATTATTATATTATTACACAAGTTGTTTGATTTAAAAACTAAATGTAAGGACCGCCTAAGGCGGTAAAAGCCTCCTCCTTGCTGTGCCACTCATGTCGGTCTCTGGCTAACCTCGTCCAAGTTCTTCCTGCAATTTTCGCTATGTCGTCACTCCATCGTTTGTGGGGTCTACCGCGTTTGCGTTTCTTGTTGAACGGGTACCAGTTAGTTACTGTGGACGACCATCTTTCGTCTTGGGTTCTTTGTATATGACCCGCCCAGCGCCACTTTTGTTTTAGGGTATACCGAATGACGTCTCTAGCTTTCGTTTGCTGTCTTATCTCTGCGTGATTGACCTTGTCTTTAAGCCTTAGTCCCAAGTAACTTCTCTCTATACCTCTTTGGCATGTCCTGACTTTTTGAATAACTTTCTTCGAGATAGACCAGGTTTGGCAGGCGTAGGTGAGGCATGGTAGCAGGCATATCTCCATTGCTTTGGTTTTCAGTTTTATTGGCAAGGTGCTTTTGAAGATTTCCTTCATACTCCAATATTTCTTCCAGGTGTTTTCGACTCGCCGGTTGATTTCTTTAGTTGTGACGTTGTTGAAGGAAATTTCCTTCAAGTAAATACGATATTGTAATGAGCAACCAATTAACATAATCGTACTATCGACAACTGAAACAGGCATGTCAAACTACTTAAAAAAATTGTCCGACACTTGAGTGACATCGTGGAGCGAAGGGTGACGTTAAACATTATAGAAATTCATGTATTCATGAATTCGCGAGTCGCGCGCGGCGAGACGCACAAAAAGTGCGCGCTGCCGGAAAGACGCCAACCGCAGCCTGTCCGCCTGCCGGCCTGCTCACCCTACTCGCGGAGTGAATCATAATGTCGTGCAAACATGTTACTCTACGATCAATATCAATTTCCTATCATTAACCACAGATACGCTCAATTGATTCGGAATCCTTGCTTGATTGACAGCAGCACGCGAGTGCCTTGTACGAACTATGAACATTGTCTCAAAGTATCGACTAAAATGACGAACAGACTACCTAGATATTTAAGTTCTATGGAAGCTATGGGCAACCATCCATAAAAAAACTAATATAACCGTTTCTAACAAGAACTACCCGAAGATAAACACGTGGTTGACCAGAAGTACATCGGCTTTTAAGCTCGTGTTAGTGACGTTCATATACATGTCGGTGAAAATTGTATCATCTCATGCAATTGTTTCAAAATGAACTTACTAACGAGCCACACAATTACCTAATAAGTTTGTTGTAAGTAGACAGGTCGACGTTTAGCTATATAACCATAAATAGTAAACGGTAAGTCACTGTAAGTGAACTGTGAGTCAGTGCAGTAACTCAACTAGTTTTGATTTGTTAGTTAACGCTGACGTTATTAACGTTATTTATTAGTAGGTCGTACAATAAATAAGTTAGCTGGAGCGATCGTAATGAAACGCGCGGTCAGTCCGCGGCCGCTGATCTGATAGTGGCCACTCGGCAGTCGGCCAGCTGTCGGCCATTGTATGCTAATACCGCCAAACTGCGGACACACCTAACACCGCGCGAACATTTGAAACGAGCAAAAAGTAGCGTGACGTGTACACGTAGCCGTCGTGTAGCTGTTGTGTTACTGTGTAGCGGTAATGACGTGTAGCGTGTTGTTGTTGCAGCACTTAGTGCCTGCTACTGGCGTCCTAGCGCTCTCCAGCGCTTGTGTACCGGCGCGGCGCGCGGCACAGCTGTCGGCGCGGTTGTCGCAATAAACCACCCGCTGTCTGTCGCGACACAAAGTGTTGACTAGACAAAACCGCGCGCAAAAAAATCTGCCACCGAGCGGTTCGTGACTAAAATATCTACGTAGACCGTAGCTATTAGACACGTATATACCTACTTACTGCTTTGTTGTCGCAAATTGACTAGGTATGTATAGTGGTGACAGTTGCGGCACAATGGCGCGCGAGGCACTTCAAGTGGAAATTAAATTAGCGCTTTTTGAAATGACACGCGCAGTTGAGATGTGGATTGTGCGGAGCGAGCGCGGCGGTGTGCGCGGGGTGGAAGAGGGGGGGGACACTTCATTATTTGTTGCTAAGAAACAATCATAACCAAAATTGTAGGAAGTAGATAAGTATAAAGTGTGCGAGAGCGTGGCAGGCCGGGCCGTTGTGTCAGCTCGGCAGGTGGATGATGCGCATAAATATGGCGAGTGCGCGGGCGCCGACACGCGGCCCATGTGCCGCGGCCCGCGACACGCTGGCTGGCGCGGTGCGGCGCGGTGCGGCGCGGTGCGGCTCGAGGCAGAAGGTTCGCTCAAACAATAAAGAATGCCCTCAAAACCAGTCCCTACAGCAAGTTATGCGGACGAAACTCGAGGCACTGCATACTACAATTCATATTTGTCTTTCATTCCGGTTGTTGGGTAGTATGGCTGCGCTCGTTTCGGCACATCGTATGGTTAATATGTCTTTCTGTTCGTATCGTACGGGCGGTTGCGGGACAGCATCTGTCGCTCCACTTAAAACAATAGAGTTCCGGTTCCGGCGCGCGCAGACCTGGCGGCGCCCGCGCAGCTGACTGACGTCACTGGACACTGCGGACATGTGCGGACACATGCGGCGACCGTCCACACCACACACCACCCTACTACTAAATAACGTTTTGTTTCCTGGTTTAACGTTAAGTAGATACTCAAAGCAAAGTGTTCATATATTATATGATCTATGTATCTACTATCATCATTTTAATCATTATCCTTATGAGTTGTCTGTTGGGTGGCAATTTAATGAAAAATCTTTGTATCTCATTTAGAAGAGTCATTTTCACAAACAGCAATTAAGTACGCTCAGTAAACCCTGCTCAAGTGCTCAGTCTCTCCGTAAATTGTTACGTTATGGCGACGGCGACGCTACAGTGAAACTCAACCCTTTATGTAATGAACGCGAGCTCGAGTTTACATTCGAAATGTGTACTTGTAGCAAGATCACTCGGGCTCACAGTGCCAGTGCTGGTATCATGGGTACATGTGTAACACTACCGAGTGCCGAGTATATAGGAGCTGTGAGCCGAATGTGAGCCGGGGTGGGAGCTCGAACTTCACTAATGGAGTGTGAGATTAACTGAAGAGTTCAAAGAGCCGTGTTAATTACGCGCTGCCATAACGTACGTTTTTAATATGAGCTCAGTCGAGATGTTCCACTCGAAGCGAACAACTTTCATATTAGGTACCTACATGAAGGGGATGACGCCGAGAAAACTTTATCCGAAGTCGTCGAGCGGCGCGCGGCGACCCCCCAGTACGCGAATTATATTTTACCTTCTTCAAAATTACTTTAACATTACATGAGTGTTATTTCATCAGAACTCATTAAAGTAATTAAGCTATTTCAGCGTCCTTGTACTAATGAAACTGATTAGTTACGGTATGAATAAGTTTAGATTTACGTAACGTTTCATCATCGTGAAGTTTGCCCTCAGCATTGTTCGCGTCGACAATCACTCGAAATAACCTGAAATATGCGGCTCTGTGGCAATGTATTATTCCAAACTTATAATACTTATATCTAATTATTGTGTTGTAGAATCGGGTCATTAAGATTTTTGATTAAATTCCTCCAACTTTTGTGTTGAGTAATGTGATTTCCTCCAGTTACGTACATGGTCGGTGCGGGCTACAGGGCGGCTGCACTTGCGTCACACTACATTCCACCTATGACTAATTACAGTTCATTAAAATACTTGCTAATGCGATCTTAATCACCGTACACGTACAGAGCCGCGCGGCTCTCCTCCCGCCGCGCGCCGCCGGCGCCGCGCCGCAGCCGCCCGGTCGCGGGGCCCGGTTGCTCTGCTATTATCACACAAACAGCTCATTGTCGCTCCCTCGGCGACAATTACCTTCCCTCTTATTGTTCACTCGCGGGAACGGTTCGCAACAGATTACCGCACAATTGTTTGTCGAACTGTAAGCACTTAATGAGCCTGCCATTCGCGGTCTATTTAAACTTTTTCGCTATGGATTTTTAAGTCTCAATTGCAATTCCGGTAGGTGAGATAATACAAACATGTTTGTTGACCTGTGTCGGCTCAGTATTACTAGCTTTACGTGTAGGCAGGCAGGCAGGCACACGATAACAAAACGCGGTAGGCTCACTTATGATCACGAAGCCAGCAAACCGTCAATGATTGCATTGATACCATTACAAGTTAACCTAGACAAAACATGAAAATGATAAGTATTTTTGTCGGCTCTTTCTTTTCCTATTTCTTGCTGGTATTAAGCTCCTCGCTATGAACACGCAACCGAGGAATGAGGTAAAAACGCCCGGCGGCATCACACGCGAGTACTTGCTACTAGTAATTGAGCGAGGATTATGAACAAGTACAGTGCTAATGTGAGGTTAGTGTTAAGTCTTCATCGAAATGGTTAGGTATGTGTAAGTGCTGATTGTTGCGTGAGCTTTGAAGTTTCGCCGACACAGCTTGAGCTACTTGCAAGTCATTCAGAGAAGGGATTAATGAGAGGCTTGTTAGGGAAAACTTGCATAATTCGTACCCCTTTAAGAGAAAACCATCACATTTAGAAAATTAGGAATGATAAATTAGTTTTAATTAAAAGTTATTATTGTTTGCTAAATGCTTTATTGTTTCTATTTTCAAATTTACCATAAACCTTATAATATACTTCTCAAAAACAAACAATATAAAAAAAAAAAAAAAAAAGTACGATTTAAGACCATTCATCCCAAATCTTACTTTGAGATCTATTCATTGGTATACACTATACAGTAGGTATTGAGAATCAGCATCATAATTTATTTATTTATTATAACTTTATGCACAATTAAAACTGTACAAAGGCGGACTTAATGCCTTAGGCATTTTCTACCAGTCTACCTTAGTACCATATTCAACAATGTGTTATTAAAGCAAGTAGTAATTCTTAACAAATTCGACGGATTTTCTTCGCCAATTCTCGGCAATCACCGTTAAATCGTACCAGTACGTTTTAAGCTGTTTTAAGAACTTAACTCGAGTACGAAATGGGAGCAAGAGCCAATCAAATTTTAAATTTACCGGCAAAAAATTGAGAACAGTTACGAGTATGATAACACGTCATATGAAATCGTAAAGATACACATTAATACGTTTCAAATCGTAAAATAGGCTATACGCAACCTTATTTGAATGAAACTCTTACGATAATATGTGTAAAAATATTTATATATATTGAATAAAACCATATTGTAAAAATATTTTATTGAAAGAAACTTACTTTTTCAATATTTTTCTCGAGAGGAACTTCACAGGTGTTATCTGTCAGGTGGTAAAATGGCCGACTGTTATTTCTGTTTTTTGACACTAGAGGCGCTGATAGTTGTTACCAAAGCCGAGTTTTAAGTGGAGTACGAATTTGGTGTAAGTACGAGTAAGGCAAGATTACCCTATCTGTTTTAAGGGCTAGATACTCTGTCTTACATACACACACAATGACAGCTAGGGACAAGCAATGGGTAGAATAAGTCATAGTCGCCTCACCTATTCTCTTAGTCTATTCTTATATCGTCGCCATCTGAAGCTAAGCGTAGTGACACCGAACACAATCATAAAATGTCTGTAATAATTTGCAAAGTATTCTACAAAATGACTACCACTTTGTTGCGCGTGTTGAGCAACCTGTCGCCTACGGAACCCGAGCTCGAAGCTGAAGAATCCCAAAACTGACAAATTATGACCACTTAATTATATGAATGTAATCTGGAAGCCATATAATTATGTAAACGGTCAGCTAGAGGCCTTCATATCAAGTATTAGCATACGCCACTAATTACCGCGTGCCGGCGCACGTATGTTCACGCCGTGTCACTTGCGGGGAAGCCAACTAATAAACTTTTATGAATTGCTTACATACGAGTATATCTACCGAACACACGTAAATATATCAGATAGTGAATGTCTGAGTCTTTTATCTTTATGATGAATACGAACTTTAATAATAAATTGAATAAAACCGTAAATTATGTAATCTCTCTGTTAACATACGTTAATGTTGCCCACTGAGATATATGTACACGTGTACAGTGCAGTGCTAGAGCACACGAGCAGCAGTACAAGTGTTCCTACTGCGCAACACGTCGTACCGGCGTCACGTGCGAAGTGCGCGCCGCGGGGCACCTCGCACTACACGTCATTACTGCTAGTCTGTCGCCAATAAACCACTGCAGCACTGCACCGCCGTGCACCGCACCGCTCAGGGAACTGGACACCATCTGAACATTCATTTGTAGTATTATACTACATAAGTACTTTGTAGGCTTTTTTACCAAATGAAAGTATGTCTAGTGGCAGAAGTCAAACCTGTTCCCGTTATACATTTATGGCAGTTATAAGAAACATATCTGTTATTTGAATTCTGTCCTTGTCAACGATATCTATTATAAGCTAAGGGTCCTGCTGGGTTATCATTGAACTAGCCTTTCCTCAAGGCAATTATGGGGTTGACTTCCAGTCTGAGGGACTGGGAGACATTATAATACAGCTTATTTCATATTAATACGGGCTCTACGCACAGCTCCGCCCGAGGACTTCCAAACTTTATGACGCGAGCTGATTTATGCACTCTATAAACATTTTGATAGACTATAATTAAAATTAAAGTATAATTAAGTATAATTAATTTGTTTAACCATTTGCATAATAATATTAAAATAAGTCATGAATGCAAGTGAGCATGTAACTTTATGAAGGTAATAACTAATTGCTACGTACGTAGCGTTACGTAGCACTGCGTAGCACCGCGTAGCACGTTTATATTTCCGAAGATGATTAATATGACGACTCGAATGGCGTAGTGGTAGTGACGCTGCCTTACGTTCTTAGGGTCCTGGGTTCGAATCCCAGTAGGAGCAAATGTCTGTGTGATGAGCATGGACATTTGTTTCCGAGTCATGGATGTTCATATGTATAATAAGTATGTATTTACAAACAAAAAAGTATATATGTAGTATATCAACTATCTAGTGTCCACGACACAAGCTTTGCTTAGTGTGGCGCTAGGTGGCGCTGTGTGTTAATGTCCAGCGATATTTATTTATTATATTTATTTATATTTAATATTGTGAACTGTCCCATGTTTCAGCGTCGTCCACGCGCTGTAGGTCACCTGTGTGTAATAACATCAGTGACGTAGATACAGCGATGCCGTCCGCTAACATCGTGGTATCGGTATGTCCTACAGTTGTCTTTGTCGACGTCTGACGTCGCTGGCGATGCGGAGTCTATGTCGGCGTGCGTGCCAGGGCGGCGCGGGGCGGTGCGGGGTGGTGCGGGGCGGTGCGGGGGCGGGGCGGCGTGTGATTTCGCCGCGCCACGCCTCCGCCAGCAATGCGCACGGGCGCACAGCGCTACGTGTGTATAGCACGGAGCAGCTTCGCAGAACAATGGTCGCGCACAGACCATTATTTGTTCCGATAAGTCATTTAGTGGTGAAAGTGCAAGATTTACGTGCGCTGTGCTGCCGCGGTCGCCATGTTGCTACAATTAGTGCGCGTTGACGTGTTATCTTTGTCTCGTCATTGCTCACGAGACACTGCTGGGTCCGGACTGCAACTGAGCCGCGGGACAGATGGCTTCAGTTATTAGGGGTTACCTTAATGCTCAGCTGGTTATTCCATGAATGGATATTGTAAAGCTGGCGTGAGCAACTGATATTGTTGTTGTGTGTTAGGTACCGTTGTATTATAATAGATAGTATGTTTGGTGTATACCTGATGGTATATATTATAATGTAGTCGTAATGAATACCACACAGGTACATCAAACGCACCGCCCGCTGGGATACTTGACACGCTCGCCACACTACATCGCCTTTCCTTACTTATTTATTACATACACCGCCGCTAATATTACACAAGTACACATGTAAGTGATTGTTGCTTCACACACCTATAAGAACGATAACCGTAACGTATCATACTGCTTGTTCACTCTGTGTGATATTCTTCGGAGGAATCAAAACTATTCAACGGAAACTTCTATAATTTGTAATTAGGTGCAAATATATAGAAGTTCACAAGTTAGAAGAGTGGATTAGAGTTAGTTTGGTACTTGCTCTTAATATTATGTTACAAAATAAGCAAACAACTTATTTAAAAAAAGGTGTGTCCGAAGTGTCTTTGTAATAATGGATAGATTCGTGCAGTAATAGAGTGGAGTCGTTGGATGCGGTTCATTAGTTCGAGGACACTCAGAATTAAGTAGTATGTTAGATTGCCGCCCCGCTGTTCCCACGCAGCGAGCACACATAAATGTAAAGATCGAGTAATTTTACCTAAGATTAACTTTGTAAGATATAATATCTATATTGTGTACTCTGAATATCTCGCTTATGAAACTAAAAAAAACTGTGGAAGTAAATCTACTTTCTATCTCTAGGTATACGTGTTAGCTAGCTATGTCGTATTCTAAAATTCATTATTGTTGAAAAAAACACTGTCAAGTAATAGTAGATTTAGTAATGAGAGGGGTCTTTATCTCCATTCAAGTGTCAGGATGTGCGCTATCCGCGGAACAGATGAGCATCACGGGGGCATTACGTAAGATTTATAGCGCTTCCAGCGCTTGCGTTCAGCTCGGCAGCAGCCGGGCACCGTTTATGAGCATTCCTTCAGGGACACAGCTCACGCGGCCTATATAGCGCTGTTTCAGATGCTATTATTAAACTTTAAAACAAACACACTTTCAATGTGCAGCGAATTAATAAGAAGTTATAGGTGCGTGCGACCAAATTATAACTCATTGCTACTATCTAATATTATACTATCACGTTACGGGTACTGCTTGTATTACTTACGTTGTTTGTACTTGCTACTATTACTGATTACTGTAAACTTAAATATATCGTTTTAATTAAATGACTTTCAATCATCCCATTATGATTGTTATAACGTGTGTGTTCCTGCTAAACATCTAAAAGTACAAAATACTTGAAGTATTTCCATGTTTATATTTCCAGTACTTATATAACAAATCTTACATTTGTTTTTGCGTGGATTTTCCATGGTTTATTAGGTACAGAACTCGGACCTTACATGACACAGGAATAAAAAGGGTATTAGAATTATTAATAAAGGTATTTATCTAATCAGCCATGAAAGTAGTGTACGGCAGCGAATAAACAGGTAATGAGCGCCAATAAAACATGTACGCTGTTTAAATATATGGTGGTTCTGGTTAGGTGTAAACGTCATGAATATGAAGCAGCGCTATCAGTACATCGAGTGCATGTGCATCGGTGACCGGCGGCGTCGGCAGTAATGAGGTATCGCTTGCTGATCCACTCGCTGTTTAATGAGTCGTGAGGCTTCGCGCCCCCGCACCTGCGCACTGCACACTGCGCACTGCGAACACACACTAACACCTACAGAAGGCCTACTTCGTCTAAGTCTACTTGGAAATGATACAGGGATCTGTGAAGCTATACCTTGCAAAACGATGTAAGCATTCAACTTCTATGGTTGTTGTATCCGAAACCAGAACTTAGGAAGGTTTGTAGATGTGCAGTCACGAACAGTCTCTGCTCCCTACCATTCATCTCCACCTCATTAAACAAATGACCACAAAATTAACTCACATAATCCTTCTCGAGCAGTGAGTAGTGAATCTGATAGTTACCTAAAAGGCGAACGTAATGAACCAAATTCTCAGAGCAGTGAGGTTACACCGAGAAGCCTGTGGAGCCTCACGGAAGCTTCTGTTCTTCTGGGCGCCAGGGACCGAATGAGAGTGTTTATAGGTGCGGATAATGAAGTGTAAAACGCTACAACACGTTACTTGTCGCAGTGGGTCTACGGCTGGTGCGAGAATGCGCGGTGGCAAGAGTCCGGCTGCTCACATATCCGGACAATAATAAAGTGGTTGCTGAATGTGTTGACACACGTACACTGTGCTGACACTCGTCACCCTGCATCGTGTCTCGCTGCCTATCCATTACCTACAAAAAAGCTAAAAGTGTGACAACAACTTTTTGCTGCGCTCTAATTGAATATTGCATAGCAATGAGTTTTGGTATTAACAAAAAACTGTACGTTTTACTATTATAGTGTCTATTGTTCTACGTCCAAGGAAATGCATGTCTTCATTTGTAGCGTTTCGATGACAACTGAGAACACAACTGAGCCACAAGTTTAGAACCTTCAGCAGGATCCATCTAAATAGAAGGTTCCCTCAGCTATGTTCCAGTATACAACATTATTTTTTGTTTACACTAAACCTTGAAAACACTAACCTTGTTGCAATGAACCTTGAAATCGCGAAAAAAAAATCAGCTGTTCCCTACATTTTGACGAGTTATGCGAACATAAATGTAGGGAACAGCTGATTTTTTTTTCGCGATTTCAAGGTTCGTCCCATAGAAAAAGTTGTTCAAAATGGTGAGTACAATGACCCGTTTTCGGGTTTAGTGTAAACAAAAAATAATGTTGTATAAACATTGACGACAAATAAAGTTTGAGTATTGAGTATTGAGTATTGAGGAGAACAAGTACCTTTCGACTTCGTTAAGGCTATTTTGATACTCATTATTTTAAGACTTCCAGGTCTGCCAAGCC
The DNA here is from genome assembly GCA_916618015.1 of Xestia c-nigrum. Classification (NCBI taxonomy): domain Eukaryota; kingdom Metazoa; phylum Arthropoda; class Insecta; order Lepidoptera; family Noctuidae; genus Xestia; species Xestia c-nigrum. The sequence goes on along the minus strand of OU745257.1, from coordinate 25,379,310 downwards.
ATGAATGGGTTTGGAAGGGATACAATACCTCGCCACAGCGAGGTACTGTACTAGTCTTTAAATAAAATAAACCCATTGCCAATTAATAGGTAATAAACTACCAACTAAAGCCAACTAACAGCACAATAAAATCAAAAACATATTAAATCAAACAAGTCATATACAATCCAGAATCTAAGTCAATAAATAATAATTAAATTAAATCAAAATAAACAACGCCCTGAACGCGGATGGCGCTGTAAATGCTATTAGAGTAGCGAGTCCATAGACTGCATGAGTACAGTGAAGTACATACAGTACGCTCTAAATAGCGTAGTCTTTACTTCCCTGGAGCATCGCGCAAATCTGCGGGCGATCATGCCCCCCGCTACCACTCCATGTCTGCGTGGTCCTTGAGGTCAACAGTTAAAATATGGCCCAAATATGTAAACTGGTCAGCCCTTTCCAGAGGAACCTCATTGAGCCTGATCGGAGGTATGTTTCCCGGACATCTTGCACTGGCGGTCTCAAAAATCATACACTGGCTCTTCTTTACATTATACAACAAACCGTGACCACAAGCATATTCCTCACAAATCCTTATAAGCTTTCTCAAGCCGCAGACCGAAGCGCTCATCAGCACCACGTCGTCAGCATAACTTAGATTATTGACACAGTACCGTTAATGTGACAGCCGACATGCTGGCTACTGAGCGCCACGATCAGCCCGTTCACATACAGATTGAAGAGAGTAGGGGATGTTAAACCCCCTGCCTGACTCCGCATTCGAGCTGCTACGCTTCCGACATTATAAGACCATTATAGACATTTAGACCGTAGATCGCTCGCCAGTGAGAGAGGTGACACACAGCTTTTCAGCCTTTGTGACACGAAGGCATTTAGGTGCAAAGGGTGTCGTGTGTCTGAAGCCATTTTAACTGTTTCGCTGTAGCGGACTTGTAGTCGCCGTAAAGTGCTGAAAGTCAATGATCTGTCCAGAGAAACTACATGATGTTTTGAAAAGTTACCGTGCTCGATCACCCCTATCCAAACGAAGTGAAGTCTGCGCCCATCGGCCTCTCCCCTATCAACGCTGAACTCTAATGATAAGAATAGTCCGCTAATATTGTGAAGAAAGTTTACAATGAGCAACGTACTTAGTGTTTATATAAATATTAGCTAGTCGTCTATTACTTGGTGCCTATTGTAACTAAGTCAAACCACCGGCCAAGTGCGAGTCGGACTCCCGTATGAAGGGCTCCCGCATGAAGACATCCGTACCATTATTATCCAAAAATCACGTTTGATGTATCGGAGCCACTCTTAAATATTATTTTGTTTTTTATGTTGTGTCGGCAACAGGACTAAGTACATCATCTGTGAAAATGTCAACTGTCTAGCTATCAAGTTTCATGAGATATAGCCTGGTGACAGACAGACGGACAATGTAACGTTACGTTTTCCTGGAGAGGAAAACGTAAGGTTGCATTATATAAAATAAGAAAAATGGCAAGAATAAATAATAGCAAGATGATTTAATTATACTAAGGAAGCCGAGGTAGCGTGGGAATAAGAGTCCAGGTCCGAAGCTTGCAGTAGGTAGAAACGGCTCGCCGCAGTGATAGTCTCGCTCGCAGACGTCAATCTTGTGATAGCTCCAAGGTTGAGGCTCATCCGCTGTCAATGTCCAGGTTCTCAGAGATAATAGTAAATGCCTTTTCAAGGCCGACAGCGTCCAAGCTCTCCGTAGTAGTGTAGCAGTGTAGTAGCAGCAGCTTTTCAAGGATATTAGAGTTAGACTTTGCGGACTTAGCGATCACATCAAATAGCTCAGAGTTCCGTCAAGCTTCTAACTCGCTCGAAGACCAAGGCTAGACTGACCATTCAGGCTCGGCTTCCTGTCATCATGCAGATATGAACTTTTATAGTGTTCTAGAACATAAAAGAATAAAATGGTACAAAAGAGGTCTAGCATCAAACGTATACAACCTACAATTCTTAGTTACAAGAATAAATTTAAAAGAAAACTAGGCTTGTCATTGTCATTGTCATTATCTGACATCGCAAAAGTAAACAAAGATTTGGAAACACCAAAATGTACAGAAATGCTATAAATAATACTAATTAAAAGGCGGAAAAGGCATGCTAAGCCTCCGCATAAAAGCTTTGAAGTTATTCGAAAAGGACATGTGATAATATTTTGGATTACAGTAGTTAAAAAAGTAAGTACAAAAACACAAACATTACAACAAACGGACATAATTTTGAGGACTTTGGAGTCTTAATTGGTGATGGGGTCCCTTTTTGCCCTTTGTGTACCGAACACACACGGGCACAATGTCTTTCACTAAGTAATCATTTCTTTATTGAATAAAATGTATATTTGAAACAGATCGTATAATATAATATCCTCATGAGCATAAGCATAGGCCGTGTCTGCCAGTCTGCTCACGATAAACTCAAAAACGCCTGCACCGAATTTCATGCTCCAATGGATAAGGAATAGAGTGGTTCTCGAGGATGGTTTTAGTCTATCATTTGTACGCGGGTTAGCTAGTTAAGTATAAACATATCTTCTGTTCCACGAAACTACTAGTTACTGCTAGTAAAAGCGTCACTGTTACAGTCATATTACAGATGAATCAACGCAAAAAACAAATGACTGGGGATTCATACAAATCTCTGTGCTGAGATCCTCATCTTTATTAACGACTATCACAATCAATTCTACTTGCCAATCCTGACTCGAAGAAAAAATTATAACGACGTGCAAGTATTCCACTCAAATACATAAGTCAGGTTAACAGATATTTTTGTGAAGTAAAACTACCATACAAAATGAATTTAGTTTCCCGAAGTCCCGTACACTAACTGGTAGCGAAAACTCATCAAGATACAATGTTGCTCCACGGAGAGAGTACAGTATACAGAAGGTTAATACGTTTCTACTTATCTATGGATTACCCATGGATTGCCCACTCTTTCCTCACACTTGATGGGTGACTGGTTTTATATGTAATGGCGTCATTTCCAATTACTGGAATAGTTCCTAGGTATAAATAGGTGGGCAGATTCGTAGTGGGAGTCCTTACTTAGGTAACTAGATTCCTAGAACTCATTGGTTGGTATATATCTCAGTACAAGGAAACGGAACCTTATCTTAACGGTAAGCACTTCAGTTATCATTTAATTAAATCTAACTGTAGGAGTCATTCATTATTATAATTGCATAGCTCAAAGCTTATTATAATTTATTAACTACAACATGAATAGGCACTGAATTTATCAAGATAATTAGTTAAAATACCAAATTGTTTTCGTTAATTTATATAACAAATGTGCTTATTGTGTGGTAGCCGTTGATTCCAGATTACAGTGTACTTAAACCTGTGCTTTTATTTTCACACTGTCTATGAAAAACACGCATTAAAATACCTCGGATATCTTTATTGAGCATAAAGAATACCAGAACGTTCTCTTGGCCCCGTTCTGTGATCATTTCACCATTGTTTATGGCCGTAAAATTTGACACCTACTTCACATAATTTATACAATTTGTCAGTCATAAAACCGTAGCAGTACATAGGATAGAGAGATAGCGTTGCGCCTACATCGCGTTATCTGTGGCAGATAGTGAGTAGCGGCTCGGCTTACTGCCGATGTCGGCCGCTCAGATATTTATGTGACGGCGACGACGAGTTTGATGGATGGCACATTGCTGCATTATCTACAGGCATTAGGTCCAACCGGGAATGCTGGCGAGTTATGGAAGCAATAAAAATGACACACAACTGCAGCGCGGAGTATGCGGCGGACATAGTGGCGGCTCGGCGCGCGGCGGTGGCAGCGCAGCACCCGCACCGGGTCGCGGGCAAGCCTTGACCCTAATGAGCCATATGTAGGCCTATAATGCGCTCTACTTCCATTATCGTGACCTATAGTCAGTGCCTATTATTCAAGGCATAGGTACTGTTTGCATTGAAAATAACCTGTGTACCTGAATTAGTAACTCTATACTCGTAAGAACAAAACCATACAATCACACTGATTTACTAGACAGTCTTTATTTTCAAGTACCAGAACTCTAGATCAGGTTAGGTTAGGTTAACACACCAAAAACATTTTCCCGTGTTTGTTTCATTTGGACACAAGCCTCGTTGTTTATAGTGTGGCACTAGATGACACTGTGTGTAAATTGTCCAGCGATATTTATTTAATTTAAACTTCTCGGCCTCTTAAAAATACACTCCTTGTAAAATACTAGCTTCTATTTGCGGCTTCACTCCCTTTCAAGATCACATGTATCAAACTACCTACAACTGTGTGTTGCTAAGATTCCATGTTCTCGCACTTATCCACCGAACGAACAAAGCGTGAAAATATCTACGTTAGATAAATATCACGTAACATGAGCTACAATAGAACCTTATGCTTTACAGCACAGGAATGCGTGTAACTGCAGAATATTTCCACGGAGTTGTTAGTAAGACACGCGGTGGATCTCCTGAGCGACGCGCATTGCGTGCGGGGCTGATGCCTGAGCCCGTGGGGCACCCGGCAGGCAGGTAGGAGCACTAATTATGTGTGTGAGTGCGAGTCGGGAGCCCCGGCCCACCCACCGCGCCCGCACTAGATTCCGCGCCCGCCGCGTTTTTTACACCCTAATTAAGCTAATTTATCGGGACAATAAGAGAAATTATTGGTAGGGGCTCGGCGGTTACTGGCCGCTTTATGAGAGGTATTAAATTGTTGAATTTAAGAGCGCTACCGAGCTACACCGCCTCGCGTCGCGGGAACGAGCCCTCGCTTTGATGCCCCAATAAATATACAAAAGATCCCATCAGATAACCGGTGAATGGAGCCGCCGTCGATTCTACCGCTCTTAATGAAAGCCACGCCGAGGAATGTCGTGGACAAAGCCTTAAAATGCTAATAACATGAGCACGACACACCCGCACCTCACCGCACGCCCCGCGCACCCCCCCCTGCACCCCCCGCACGTCTAGAATGTGTCCTGATAACGAAGGTGGCAATCTCGCAGGTGGACAGATTAAATGAGTATTTTATGGCAGATTAAGTAAACATTTTTTCCTTGATGTGTGTTTTATAGCCCACCGGCGTGTGGGCATAAGATCCTTGGTATGTTTTTTTTACAAGAATGGCTACCTACCTCATTGAGATCTACCCAATTATTTTTAAATGTTTTTTAATTGGTATCCATCGAATTAAAATTAATTAGATATCTCCTGAATTGTATACACATGTCGGTTGATAACGAGTAGTCAGGCACGCATACCTGCGTAGGTACTCACTAGTAGCTCCTACTATCTACTTACCTACACGTACAGCAGGGGCATTGTATCGTTACATTTTCCCGGGAGGGGAAAATGTCTGACATTGCAAAAGAAAACAATGATTGAAAATACAAATTTCAGGGTAGGTACTAGGAATGCTATAACTCCACTTAGTGGGCCATGCAGTTACTTGGAGTGAACCTAAGTTAAAATTTCAAATTATAACAGTCAAAAACGTAAGTATAATCGAAACACAAACATTACAGCATTCAGTAGACCGAGTCTGTTTGCCTGCCTGACATTCATGGGCAGCGACAGAGAACTCTTACACGTCAAGTAGGTATTTAGGTTTGAGCACCTACTAGGTAGTACCATACTCAATAACTCAAGTAATACCGGATCATGGGCGCCGGCAGCGGGGTGCAAGGGGTGCGTTGCGCCCCTGTCAGAAAAAGATATAGGTACCTACGTAGCTTTATTAAAAAAAAGAATATAAGTTGCAGTGCAAAGCTGTTCTTCACTTATGTCAATGTAATAAAGTAAGAAAGTATTTCTCCTACTCTTTGAACAGAACAGACCGCATATAATCTCGTCTCCCGTCGGCAAGGGAAGGGTTTTGAGGGTTCAATGTCAAATCCCCTGAAATCTTGGGCAACTAGGTATGAAGAAACCATTTTTTCAATACACTTCCTCGAAAACTGGTTCTTTTAGCACTGAGATTAGGTTCCAAATGCAGTGTATTTCACACACGTGCTTTTTTGATATTTTTTCTACAAATCGGTACAAGTCACTGTCACCCTAAGACACCAGCAATGTCCACCTGTGAAACTAGGTAGTAGTCAACTTCCTCAAAGAGACTGCGTCAAATATCTTGGTATGCATCTGGACCAGCGATTGACATGGAGCAAGCATATCACAACAAAACGGAAAGAAATTGACTTTAAATACAAAAGCATGCAATGGCTCTTAGGTAGAAATTCCAAGCTGTCTGTAGACAACAAGCTTCTGATCATAAGTCCATATTGAAACCTATCTGGACTTACGGCATCCAGTTGTGGGGCTCAGCAAGTGATAGTAACATCAACATCATTCAAAGAACTCAGAACAACTAGCAAATACTCCTTGGTTTATAAAGAATACGGAAGTTCACGAACACCTCGCCATGAACACAGTAAAAACAGAAATAAAATTGTGTTCACAAAAATACAAGTCCAGATTGGAGAGACACCCCAACCAATTGGCCGCACAACTGTCAATACCGGATTGTGTTAACAGACTCAAAAGACGCAACATTCTACAGCTAGATAACCTGTAGAGTGGTGATATTTAACTGAAAGAGTTGATCCTGATGAGGAACAATCTCTAACCTGTCAGCTCCTCATACAAATCATCTGCTCATAGTTGTAAAACTGATTGCAAGATAATAATATATATATAAAAAAACCCCCCATCTCGGAAAGAGTAGTTTTGCTCTTCGATATCTGAGTGCAAAAGCCGTTTTATCGTCTTGAGGGTAAAGTAAATTTGAATTTAGAACATCGTGAGCACTAAGCATGTGAATTCAAAACATCATTTAAACCTATTTACATCTACCTCTATGGTGCCGAATTTATCATATATTTTTTAAAATTTGTTAGAACTCAGACTCGGAACCTTCTTGGTGTACTTTTTTAATATGTTTTGCGCTCGCCATTTTCTTTTCACGTCGTATTGTTAACCTTAGGTTAAAAACAAGGAATCCAACTTGCAAACAAGTGAAAACCTAAAATGACCACTCATTATCTAGCGACGAGGAAGTTTTTTTGACGCCAAAAAAACTGGCAAAGTGCGAGTTGAACTCGCGCACTGAGGGTTCCGTATTAACAATATAAAAGAAAATAAGTAGGTACCTACCTAGGTATTTGTTTGTACCTACATAATATTGTGTGTAATGAAAGGCACTGGGCTGGCAGTTTCGACAGAGATAACGACAAAATCGCTAAGTTTTGAGCGCTGATTACTAACGAATACAGTTTGTTGCAATAATTATGCTTACTAGAAATGCGTCTAGGATGTACAGACTTTCATTATTCGCAAGCATCATTATTGCAACCGAATGCATTTGAGTAAGCAGCGATCGAAAGTTAGCGATTTTGTCGTTACCTCTGTCAACACTGCCAGCCCTGGTTGTCTCGGCCTTTGCGATATTTGATGAATTTGTTCTATAGCAAGATGCTTAATATACATATTTTGAAGGTAAGTAAGTAGGTACCCATAATTTTTATTCCAGGTTAACCGGCGCAGCGGGCTATCAAGTACAACCTACATAAAACCAACCTGTCTAATCTAATTCATAAAAAAATCTCGTGGCACAGCGTTTGAATTTCTCCGAAACGGCTCAACTGATTTTCAAGATTTTTTTGTGTATGTTTAGTAGGTCTGAGAATAGGTGGTTGGCACATCAAAAATTCAACGCGAACAAAGTCGCGGGCTACGTCTATCAGTTTTTTTTTTAAACTTCCATCAGGCACGTCTGACTTTCGTCAATTTTGTTTTAACAACTCATCAACGTTTAGGTAATTATGCACGAAAAATCTGAGGTCGATTGTTCAAATCTGCATAAACCTAATCTGCAAAACATATCTACAAAGGTGATAAAATTTGTGAATGAACTTATAGCACCCGTATTAGCTCATATTATGAACCTTGGCATTGTTGACGGAGTCTATCCTGAAGACTTGAAGAAAGTTATTATTAAACCACTACATAAAAAAGATAACAAAACTGATATGCAGAACTATAGGCCAATAGCTAAAATTTCTGTTTTTTCCAAGATCTTCGAAAAAATCATTTATAGGTCTCTGTATTGTTATCTCAATAAATTTGACTTATTATGCAAGGAACAATACGGCTTTAGGAAGAATACCACGATCAACATGGCAATTTTTGATTTTTTACGTAGTACTTTGCTGGCAGTAGACCAAAAAACTCATGTCTGTGCTATCTACACAGATATGACCAAAGCCTTCGATTACGTTAAGCACGACGTCTTGTTAGACAAGCTGAGAAACTACGGTATCAGAGGTAACATTTTAAAACTACTCGAATCCTATCTCTCCAACAGAATGCAATGTACAGAGATTGCAAGAATATGTGAAAAAACAAAATTTGAAAAGAGTTTTTTATCTCAGCCTAGATTAATAAAGTTTGGTGTCCCACAGGGCAGCGTCCTTGGGCCACCTCTTTTCTTGATCTACATAAATGATCTGCCAAAGGTGACTCAACATCAAATGGTGATGTTTGCAGATGACAGTACTGCCATAGTAAAATGTATTGATCGTAATATTTATCAAGATGACATAAATAATACACTAGCGGACATAATTAATTGGCTTGATAAAAATAATTTAATTATTAATTTAAAGAAAACTAAAATAATGCACTTTCACCAAAGAACTGAAGTACCAAAAGTAAATATTAGACATAGTAACTGTGATATTGAAGAAGTTAAAGTAGCCAAATTCTTAGGTTTATTCCTTGATAATCAGCTTAACTGGAAGGCCCACATTGAGGACCTAAGTAAGAAAATAAATAAATCAGCATACGCACTTTTCCAAATTGCAAGAAAAGTTAATATGAATGCCCTACTAGTTGCATATCACGGGCTAGTAGCCTCAATTTTGCGATATGGTATTGTTTTTTGGGGCAACTCGACTGATAATGATATAGTTTTTAAGGCACAAAAAAGATGCATAAGATCGATGTGTGGTCTAAAAATTGATGATAGCTGTGTACCAATTTTTAAATCGCTGAAAATTCTTACCTTACCCTCATTATATATATTTGAGATGAGTGTTTTCGTCAAAACAAACATGAGGTTGTTCGAAAAAGTGTCAACTTTACGAGATGTTGCGATTCGTAGCCAATACGCAAACTCTTTAAATAATCAGCGTTGTAAGACGGCCTTAGTGAGAAAGAGCGTCTTAGGCATGGGACCGCGCATATACAATAAATTACCAGATGTAATAAAAAATCTGAATGCTACTCAATTTAAAACAAAATTAAAGCTGTTATTAATTGAAAAATGTTATTATACGATTGATGAATTTTTGAATGATAAATTAATGTAGACCTGTTTTATTTATTTTAACTGGAGATTACACGCAGTAGACAATTTCTAGTTGAATATTGACACTTATAGTAATTAGCATTAACTGTAGAAACTAGCTCCTATTGTGACATTTTGATTATTTCTATTTTTTGTTTTTATTGTTTCTTTATCATAATCCTATAAATTTCGACATATTTTCCTATCAAATAATTTGTGTATACCTCTCGCATGATTAATATTTTATTATTTAGCATGCAACCATATATTTGTACGCCTCTTGGCATAACATAGCGACCTCTCTTTAATTTAAGAACTGTATTCACTACCTATGTTACACAAATAAAATTGATTTTGATTTTGAAAAAAAAAACATCAGAATGATGTCAGAATCAACAAATCTGTTCTTAAAATGAGTTAAGTACGCAAGTAACAGTAAGTATCTACCTAACTAGGTATGTACCTAGTTACTGCATTAAACTAATTAAAATCATCAACACAACCCTTTATTCATTTAATCCTATTAAATGACTTTTTCATGAAATAAGTATTTAATTAGCGCCTAGTTAATATCAAGTACTTACTTGCGCCTCCATTTTCATCATAAACCTGACACTGACCTGCAAATAGCAAAAAACGTCGGAATTTGAACTTCGCCGGCTACCCTGTCGGTTCCAAAAGGTTCCAAAATCCAAAGGACGGAATTCAGATGTTTTCGTTATCGAATTCGCTGGCATAAATATTTCACGATGTTGTTCATAAAGGTTTCCAACGCCATCTATTTTTACTTTGCGGATCTATTGTAAATCCAATAAAATTAATGTTATAGAATTTGGAACATAAGTATTTTTCAGTAGCTTATCTTAGTTTCAGTTTAAAACAACACACATTTATTTATTATAAAACAGTCTTCTTATTCTGAAAAACTTTAAACGAAACCATAACGAAACGTAATTTTACTAGTTTCGCCACTCTGTGGCATTTCTTTGAACTGTCAGTCACGGGAGTCACGTCACTGTCAGTCAAAAATCAAAAGAAGTCGCTTCGTCCGGCTGTTGTTTGTTAGGGATTTGCACTACACTATAATAATAATAAACAGCGGTTACTGGAAGATGAGACATCCCCATGCCGATGGCTAGCCTCAACGTTGCGGAGTGGTCGGCGGACCAGGTGGCGGACTGGCTGTCAGGTACGTGTAGCAGGCGGTGAGTGCCGAGCGGTCAGTGTGTGTGGTGGCGCGAGTGAGTCACGGCTGTTGTCGCAGGGCTGGGTCCGACGGTGGCGCGCTACGTGCCGGCGCTGCGCGAGCGCGGCCTGGACGGCGCCAAGCTGCTAACGCTGCGCTGCGACGACCTCGAGTACCTCGGGATGCACGTCATTGGACACCAGGAGCTGCTGCTGGAAGCCGTGGAGCATCTTCGGAATTTTGTGAGTGTTCAGTAATCTCGAATATCAAACTGCACCCAGGAATATACTTGATGGTACTTGGTCTGGAACATAGTGAGACAAGATGAGTCACAGGAGAGCACAATGTTATGTTTCACTTATCTCAACAGTGTTATCTGTTGGTGAGCGCCGCTTCTGAACTGTTTAATGCTTATGTCTTTGCTGTTTATTTATAGTAGTGCTGTAGCAGTAATTTGTATTATGATTAATGATTTAACTTGCAATATTTGTAGTTATTATGTGACTTATTGTATTTCACAGTACTTGTGTGTGTAATATCACTGATGTGGATGTGTTTAGCAATATGAGGTCTCTCGGGAGTGTGTGCAGCAGCTTGCACTGCGTGTGTCAGTGGTGGCCACCACACTGGCATGTGCGCTGCGGCACAACCCAGACGCGCGGCTTGAGACCCAGACACTGGCTGATGTAGCTCGCACGGTGCACGCTGTTAAACCTCTTGTGTGCTGGCTCGACAGGTAATGTCATACTGGTCGTTATCTAGTTAACTAAGTATAATATTTTATCAAAATTAAAAAATGATGATCATTTTATAAAATTATCTTTAACATTCAAAAAAGAAATTGTGTTGTAGTCATTTGTGTAGCCATTAACTAGAACATGTGCATTCATGCATGTTTTTATGATTCTCAGTTCATTAATTTGAAAGTTACAAGAACTTGTAACAATAATATTAAAATATAGATAACATTTTGATATCTGGATATATACCTACAATCAGATAGTTTACAATGTGACGTAATTGTACAAAGCTACTGGTTTTGCAGGTGGAGATAATCAAATCTAAATCTTATTCAAAACATTTTCATTGAAAATTCTTTTTGTTTTACAAACCTACATTTTTCAGGTGATTTCCTCCCTGTACTTTTTAAATGAGGGGGGTACAATTGTTACGACTTTATTACAAGCTATTGATAGACACTATAATTTAAAATCACGGGAGGCTGTAAGTTGTGTTGATAGATATAAAGGGTCAATTTATCAAGTGGCAAAGGACCCCTAAAAAATTTGTGCCTCAGGGTTTGTGGTTGTAATCCTCTCAAACAACTCAACCGATTTATATGAAATTTAATGTTTAGCAGGTATGAGAATATGTCGTAAAGCATATTTTCATACCATAATTTATAAGTCAAAACAACATGTGCGGGGTCAGCTAGTATACTGCGCATATATTCAGAAGAAACTTGTGTTATGTCCCCTAAACTTTTATCAAGTTTATGATATCCAGTAAAGTGGCAGTTCTGTAATTCCGACAGCCTCTAACGTTTGTAATAACACTACCTACAAACTACTAAAAACTATCAAAATACACCGAATTAAAAGACGAAATAACCCGACTTTGGCGCCTACAAAAAGTTATAGTTGTTCCTATAGTTATTTCGTCAACCGGAGTTATTCCCAAACAGATTCATCAGTCCCTGAGTTCCCTCAACTTACCAGATAGCACCTACTACTTACTGCAGAAAGCGGTGATAATAAACACATGCAGGCTAGTTAGAAAGTTTCTGCAGTGTGAGTCGAACAATATAATACAGTCTGCGTATAACCGCATGGAACCTAATGTTTCCGTTCCCGCACTTAACCCAACTGATGAACACTTGGCTTAGGCCCGTGCCATCCGAAATTCCCGGCTAGTGGGAGGAACAAAAAAGTCAAAACAAAAATAATAATAAAAAATATTTTTCGGACAACAGTAATCCATTGTGTTAGTAAACAATACAAAATAACTTATTTGTAGTGTTAGTAGCTCAGATACATTTTAGAAAACAGAGTATAAGAGATTAAGAAAATAAACCTGTTGTCAGTTGCTTGTTGTTGATATTGGTCACTATTGTAACCAATATTGGACAGAATTGTAATCCACACTTTCATATTTCATTAATTTTGTACATGTAAAAAGTAACTTGGTGTGTACCATTTAATTCTGATAGTACACTCTCATAGGATTATTTCCAACTGTTAGTGGATGATGCGGGGGGCATATGCTAGTAAAATAAACTGCTGTAATCTTGCGCGTGGTAGATATTCAAGAAATTACGTATAGGTAATTAAAGTTCGACATTATGTTTGTCCATAGTTCAGTAAACGAAAGTGTAATTTGATTGCCTCACAATATTATCGACATTTCTGTTTATTTGCATCAGACACAAAGATCTATAGTTAATATGTGCACTCACAAAAGTAAGGTTTACATTATTCTAGGTTGATTAGATGATTGTGGTTGCAGATGGCCGCTGTGCTCGAGCGGCAGCGCGGCGGCGTCGCTGGCGGAGCGCAAGGAGGCGCTGCTGAAGTTGTCGCTGGAGGCCGCCACGTGCGCGCAGCGGGACCGCTTCGCCGAACAGCCCGCGCGCCTCGTGGGCGCCGCCGCCGCCACCACCGCCGCCACCGCCGACTACATCATACAGGTGCGTGTTGTTACTGTGTGCGCTGTACACTGTACACTGTACACTGTACACTTCGCCGAGCAGCCCGCGCGCCTCGTGGGCGCCGCCGCCGCCACCACCGCCGCCACCGCCGACTACATCATACAGGTGCGTGTTGTTACTGTGTGCGCTGTACACTGTACACTGTACACTGTACACTTCGCCGAGCAGCCCGCGCGCCTCGTGGGCGCCGCCGCCGCCACCACCGCCGCCACCGCCGACTACATCATACAGGTGCGTGTTGTTACTGTGTGCGCTGTACACTGTACACTGTACACTGTACACTTCGCCGAGCAGCCCGCGCGCCTCGTGGGCGCCGCCGCCGCCACCACCGCCGCCACCGCCGACTACATCATACAGGTGCGTGTTGCTACTGTGTGCGCTGTACACTGTACACTGTACACTTCGCCGAGCAGCCCGCGCGCCTCGTGGGCGCCGCCGCCGCCACCACCGCCGCCACCGCCGACTACATCATACAGGTGCGTGTTGTTACTGTGTGCGCTGTACACTGTACACTGTACACTGTACACTTCGCCGAGCAGCCCGCGCGCCTCGTGGGCGCCGCCGCCGCCACCACCGCCGCCACCGCCGACTACATCATACAGGTGCGTGTTGTTACTGTGTGCGCTGTACACTGTACACTGTACACTGTACACTTCGCCGAGCAGCCCGCGCGCCTCGTGGGCGCCGCCGCCGCCACCACCGCCGCCACCGCCGACTACATCATACAGGTGCGTGTTGTTACTGTGTGCGCTGTACACTGTACACTGTACACTGTACACTTCGCCGAGCAGCCCGCGCGCCTCGTGGGCGCCGCCGCCGCCACCACCGCCGCCACCGCCGACTACATCATACAGGTGCGTGTTGTTACTGTGTGCGCTGTACACTGTACACTGTACACTGTACACTTCGCCGAGCAGCCCGCGCGCCTCGTGGGCGCCGCCGCCGCCACCACCGCCGCCACCGCCGACTACATCATACAGGTGCGTGTTGTTACTGTGTGCGCTGTACACTGTACACTGTACACTTCGCCGAGCAGCCCGCGCGCCTCGTGGGCGCCGCCGCCGCCACCACCGCCGCCACCGCCGACTACATCATACAGGTGCGTGTTGCTACTGTGTGCGCTGTACACTGTACACTGTACACTGTACACTTCGCCGAGCAGCCCGCGCGCCTCGTGGGCGCCGCCGCCGCCACCACCGCCGCCACCGCCGACTACATCATACAGGTGCGTGTTGCTACTGTGTGCGCTGTACACTGTACACTGTACACTGTACACTTCGCCGAGCAGCCCGCGCGCCTCGTGGGCGCCGCCGCCGCCACCACCGCCGCCACCGCCGACTACATCATACAGGTGCGTGTTGCTACTGTGTGCGCTGTACACTGTACACTGTACACTGTACACTTCGCCGAGCAGCCCGCGCGCCTCGTGGGCGCCGCCGCCGCCACCACCGCCGCCACCGCCGACTACATCATACAGGTGCGTGTTGCTACTGTGTGCGCTGTACACTGTACACTGTACACTGTACACTTCGCCGAGCAGCCCGCGCGCCTCGTGGGCGCCGCCGCCGCCACCACCGCCGCCACCGCCGACTACATCATACAGGTGCGTGTTGCTACTGTGTGCGCTGTACACTGTACACTGTACACTGTACACTTCGCCGAGCAGCCCGCGCGCCTCGTGGGCGCCGCCGCCGCCACCACCGCCGCCACCGCCGACTACATCATACAGGTGCGTGTTGCTACTGTGTGCGCTGTACACTGTACACTGTACACTGTGTGCCACACTCACACACCGCTGTGTCGCAGGACGTGTCGGACCCGATGATCCTGCAGCCCGCGTCGCTGGACACGGTGACACTGCGACAGGGCGGCAAGCCGCTGGGGTTCGACGTGGTGCCGTCGTTCTGCGGCCACCACCAGCTCGCAGACATCCGCTTCGGCTCGCCCGCGCACGCCTCCGGCGCCGTGCACATCGGCGACGAGATCGTGCAGGTCACTTCTACACATTACTTAAATACCACTGATGTCATATCTTAACTTTACAAAAACTGTACCAGTAGTTCAAAAGTTTTAGTTAGTTAAGTAATGGGTACATATTTGAATATCGAAGATTAAAATACCTACGCTTAAAATACCAACGTTCAAAACATCGAAAATTTAAATATCAATTATATCAAAATGTCGAAAATTTCTATACCTACGCTTAAAACGTCCGACGTTTTAAGCGTAGGTATTGAAATGCCGAGTGATTAAAATTTCGAAAGATTCAAAATATCGAATGACATTATGCCTAAGTTCAAAATATCAACATTTAATACATCGAAGTTCATAATATCTACGTTAAAAATACCCACTAGTTAAAATACCGAAAAAAACATTACTTACCGAAAAAAAAAGGTTTCTGTCACGGCTCCGGCGCTGCAGGGCTCCGGCAGTCCCACGCGAGCTTTACGTCGCAGATGGTCTATACGCTCACCACCGCAGGTTCCGGCTTGTTGTAGCCTCAGCTGCGGCGGCGGGTGTCAGCTCGCCCCGCAGCGCCAAGCGATTCTAAATTACACTCTAGGGGTAGGGTAGACAAGACTACGTGGACTCGGTTTTGCAGCGATACGATTCTGTCACTAACTTTAGTAGCACAGCATATTGACTTTCAAGAAAATATTTTAGTTTAAAGACCTAAATAATACCTTCTCGATTGACCTATGCTTGTACACAGGACACTGATTTTCATGGATAAAATAAAATTGGTCGAAATCGTTCCAAAACCGCCAAAACTGCCCCAATTCGGTTTGGAACGATTTACGTACCCCGAATTCACGTAGTCTTTTGGCTGTTACCCCTAGATTGTATATAAAAACCCGGAGGCGCGAAGAGAAGGCAACCTCCGCCCGCTGTAACAAAGCATGGCACACGTGGGAGCCGTCGCGGCTGAGGCTGTTTGTTTGTTTGTTACGCAAGGGCGAAGGGGTTGCACTTCCCGTAGCGTCGGAGATGTTGCAGAAGCAACCTTTTTCCACTCATACTACTTATATCTAAATTTGTTCGATATTTTGACTTGTACATATTTTTAGGGTGAATTAATGAATGTATTAAATGTTGAAAATCAACCCATTTTTATACGTAGGTATATTAATTTTCGATGTTCAAATAATATATGTATACCCATCGATATTTAGGACGTTCGATAGTTTGTATTTCGATATTTGGATCTTTCGATATAACTTTTGTAGATATTTAGATTTGAGATATATTGGACGTAGGATATTTAACCATTCGATAATATAAACTTTCGTAACTTTAATTTTCGGTTTTATGGTCGTCCGATATTTCCATTTTCGATATTTTGAACATCGATATTTTAACAGTAGGTCTTATTAATCTTCGATATTCAAATATGTACCCTAAGTAATTAGTATCTTTAGTAATCCTATCAGTCCTATAATAGTTGACAACTCGGGTGGGGTGGGACTCACATAAGATTACATTAGCAAAAAAAGAAAATTCTTTTGGTAATATTTTAGCAGCTTGCACAATCTAGGTTTATTCAAACATGTGTTTCAGGCCATCTCTACTGCGGAAGTTTTTAAAGAGGACACTCACTTATTCATCATCATCACTCATCATTCTTTTGGGATACCTTTTTAAACTAAGTTTATAGGATACTAGCTGACCCGCGCAACTTCCTCTGCGTATGACGAACCAACAGTTCCTAAAATTAGCGCGTTCAACCAACCAAACAAACAAACTCTACAGCTTTATAATATTAGTACAGATTCAAGTAAGTAACAATTTATTTTTTCTCGAATAGGTTTACATTAATCGTTAATATATTGTACTTATGTTTTTCCAATTATGGGCTCTTTCCTCGACTGCCTTACGTTTTTATACTTGAGCGCTCGACGATTTCATACTCCAGCTAGGTCTAAAGTTCTCATCAAGTGGCATAGCATGAGCCGCGACACGTTAAAGCTGCTTCAAACTGTTGCGGACCTCTCGCGTCTGCCTTCCTTCTCCAAAGGCAGACCTTTAATGTTAGTCATACTCAAGCAGGTCGACACAACACGTAGATGTAGATGCTGTAAACTCTTGACCACCTTTTGCAAATGTTTTCGTCTCCAAGCCTCCATCATGAGACCTTCGATGACAGTAATACTCCAGCTATTATTGAAGTTCTCATCAAGGTGCGTTAAGTGAGCCCAATGACGATATAGCTGCTGTAAAATTTTGAGGATCTCTTGCAACTGCCTTCAGTCTCCATCGTTAGACCATCGATGATAGTCATACTCCAGCTAGGGTTAAAAGTTCTGATCAAGGTGTACGAAATGAACCTTAAACACGATAGAGCAGATTTGAAGTGTTGCAGACCTCTTGTGACTGCCTTTCGTGTCCATCGTTAGACCTTCGGTGATACTCATACTCCAGCTAGGTCTCAAAGAAGAACAGGCAAAAAAAACCCAGACCCGACAGAAAAGTAACATACCTCAGTTTTTTTGTTATTATTTATATAATCATATTATATAGTTTTTATATTCGAAATCAATGGCTAACACCAAAATATTGCCGTATGTTTTTGTTCAGGCTTTACACTAAAAAAGTACAAAATGCCTACGTATCTACACAATTCGTAAATATATGTAACTAAATCACGATACATAGTTATGGGATGTATCCAGGAGACCTGGAGATACAGCTGTATTATATAATTTTTGAACTCCTAGTACAACTTAAGATTTTTTTTTTAAGGTGGTTTAAAATCATCTAATGACACCTCTCGCCCTTGGGTGGAGCGAGAGGGCGTGTCAGACTCTTACTGACTAAAAAATTCCACCCCGTTCCTTTTTGCCTCTGGTACTGGGGTCAGAGCATGCCCTTCTGGATTCGCCCTCAACTTAGGATTAATTAAAATCGTCATATTCGATGATTCAGATCGGATTATTCCACTAATTCGTTGACGCCTCATTAGATGATTCTAAACCACCTTAAAAAAAAAATCCTAAGTTGAATGTTGTACTAGGAGTTCAAAAATTATATAATACAGCTGTATCTCCAGGTCTCCTGGATACATCCCATAACTATGTATCGTGCGTGCGTATGTATGTAGCTGCTAGAACATATGCACGGAAAGCGGTCGCACAGATACTCTACCGGCTGTGCAGATTTTTAAAGCAGGGTTATGTTGACTATTCTCTTCCATTTTGATTCAATAGATGTCACTGCATGTATCTTTTTTTTTTTTTTTTGGAATGGGAAATCATGAAATGACTTCTCCCACTCTGGGCGGAGCGGGAGGGATTGTCAGACTCTTACTGACTAAAATCCATCCATGTTCCTTCCTCGCCCTTTATGTTCCGGGGCCGCGGTATCTCTTTCGAACAGGCCCGCAACCCCGGCAGGCTTCGGCCCTTGCGGGCCCCTCCCCTTATGCTGACATCTCTTTGAGGCTTGCGTGGAACACGAACGCGCCGTCGACACGGCCTGTCGTCGTCGTTAGACGGACGGACGGCTAGCTAGCCCATAGCCAACCGTCCTCAGGCCCGTATCTACGGTGGCCGGTAGCCACCACGTGGCCCTCGACGCCCGGTGTGTCTCCTGCGGCGGACTGCATGTATCATTAGATCTTGAAGATAAGTTCTCCTTGAAAACTTTAAAGTCATATACCTATCTTTTGATGGAGAGCACCGATTACAACGAAACAAAAATCAAAGCCTTCTCTATTAATATTGTGCATTAGCACAATTAGTTTTATAATTTACACGTGATGCTATAACAAAAAGGCTATGTAGAGACACACAGACACAGACGAAAATTTATGAAATAGTAGAAAAAGCATTCCATGTGTGATTCTTCAACAGCTTAAGTGCCAAATTCACAGATTTATTATTTGAAATGAATGATTCCCAAACTGTCGTTTAAGTGTTAAAAAAGTATGTATTTAAACAATGATTTGGAAATCATAAAGCTTAAAAAAATACAAAATAACCAAAATACTTTGTTACAAAAAGTGAAATCCGTGTGGGTTTTGAACGTGCGAACCAAAGTTGTTATCGGAAATCTTACAGCATTACACAAAATCAAAAAGTATTTTATGTCTGTACTGAGGCTTGATCTTCACTTTTTTTTCACTTTTTGTAACAAAGTATTTTGTTTTTTTTAAAGATTACATTTTTCCAAATCATTGTTTCATACATATTTTTAACACTTAAACGACAGTTTGGGAATCATTTATTTAAAATAATAAATCTATAAACATGGCGCGTAAACTGATAAAGGATCACACACAGAACACAAAGAACCCTTTTTCTACTATTTCTTAAATTTTCGTCTGTGTCTGTGTATCTCTACGTAGCCCTTTGTAAATTATAAAACAATGTGGTTTAATTTAATGCACCAATTATTATTGTGCATAAGTTAGAGAAAGTTTTGATTTTTGTTTCTTTGCAATCGGTGCTCTCCATCAAAAGATATGTGACTTTAAAGTTTTTAAGGAGAACTTATCATCATGATCTAAGGATACATGCAATGACATCTATGAAACCAAAATGGTACTAATGAATAAAAATCACAAGATACAGAAGAAGAGAACAGTCAACATGACCCTGCTTTAAAAATCTACAAAGCCAGTAGAGTGTCCGTTCGACCGCTTTCTATGCATATATTTTAGCAGTTTAACTTCGTGCTCTATAAATGGCGTTGTTCATTTGACTCCATTTTCTGAATCACGGTGTTAAGATTTTCCGTGGAAGAATGATACTGGCATTCGCCCGTGTCGGATGTCTTTTTTTTGTTTTTTTTTTTAGGATGTGAAATCATCAAATGACTTCTCCCACTCTGGGAATGACTTCTCCCGTGTCAGATGTCTCAAGTTTGGTTTTTTGGAAAAAGTCTCAATTCAACGCCTGTTTTTTTTATGTAGATACCTATATTATGCCTGAGCAATACTCAAATTACCGAATGATGAAGTCACACGAGACTTGTCA
Source organism: Xestia c-nigrum (assembly GCA_916618015.1). Lineage (NCBI taxonomy): Eukaryota > Metazoa > Arthropoda > Insecta > Lepidoptera > Noctuidae > Xestia > Xestia c-nigrum. Next base: position 25,359,080 of record OU745257.1, on the reverse strand, counting down.
ATGTGGCGACACTTGATAGGCCTATGTCCAGCAGTGGACGTCTTTCGGCTGAAATAATGATGAATGATGATAATTCAAATGGAGTAGGGCAGGACACCTAGCAAGGCGCAGTGATGTCAGGTGGAGTAAAGCAGGCATTCTAGAAATCCAAACTGAAGTTTTGGTCGTCCAGCGGTGAGATAAGCAGACGATATTGTTGCCATTGCGGGAATATCCTGGATGAGACTGGCACAAGAGCGTGGAGCTTGGCACAAACAGAGGCCTGTACTCAGCAGTCGGTGAAGTCGGACTATGGATGATGATGATGATGACGCATAACTTTTTCCAGAGAAGACCGATTTTCATGATTATTTTTATTGAAAAGGCGTGTTTAGCAAAGTTCGTCCCATTTTTTATTGAAAATAGTTGTGTTCGAATTCATGTGCGTATTGTATAATCATCGCTTGCTGAAACATCGTGAGGAAACCAACATGCCTGAGAGACATTTCGCATGTTAAGCCAAGACAGAGGCCCATGAGCAGCATAAACACTCTTACACCAGGTTAGGCAACAACACGATAAGGAAGGAAAGATCGCTTGCTTCGGTGAAGAAAGACATCGTGAGAAAACCACAGCATGCGTGAGAGTTTTTTTTCGACGGCATGTAAAGCCAAGACAGAGGACCTTGGGCGGCATAAAAACTCTGACAACAGGTTAGGCACTAACCACACGATAAAGAAGAAGATCGTTTTGGGGCTTATTTCATAAACCTTTTTGACAACTTTAGACCTGACTGAAGTTTGACTGTTACAGCAGCTATATCGTGTGTTGGCTCATTTCATGCACCTTGATATAAACTTTAGACGTAGCTAGAGTATGAGTATTATCGGAGGTCTGACGATGGAGACGAAAGGCAGTCAGAAGAGGTCCGCAACACTTCAAATCTGCTCTATCGATGGTCTAACAATGGAGACTGAAGGTAGTAGCAAGAGATCCTCAACAGTTAACAGCAGCTATATCGTCATTGGGCTCACTTAATGCACCTTGATGAGAACTTTAGAAATAGCTAGAATATGACTGTCATCGAAGGTCTCATGATGGAGGCTTGGAGACGAAAAGAAATTGCAATAGGTTTTCAAGAGTTTACAGCATTTACATCGTATTGTATTGACCTGCCTGGAGTATGACTACCATTGAAGGTCTGACTTTGGAGAAAGAAGGCAGATGCGAGAGGTCCGCAACAGTTTGAAGCAGCGTTAACGTGTATCGGCTCATGTCATGCCATTTGATGAGAACTTTCGACCTAGCTGGAGTATGATATTGTCGAGTGTCCAAGGATAGAAACGTAAGGCTGTCGAGGGAAGAGTCCTTATTTGGAAAAACATAAGTTGAATATTTTGGCGTTTAATGTAAACCTATTCGAGAAAAAAGAAATTGTTAGTGACTTCAATCTGTACTAATCTGTACTAATATTATAAAGCTGCAGAGTTTGTTTGTTAGGTTGGTTGAACGCGCTAATTTTAGGAACTATTGGTTCGTATTACGCAGACGAAGTTGCGCGGGTCAGCTAGTCTACATATAAATAAAAGTAGTTCATTATATTCATTTCTAGTAGTTTTTCTGTGTCTGAGTAATCTCTCTCTGTGTCTGTGTAATTGAGTTTCGCTAAATATTCGAACAACATTAATCGCAGAGTCAAGTAAATCTGTTGAATTCATTTACAGTGATCTACCTCACGTAATTTCTTATAATAGTATGTTCATTTACGCACTCCGGTGCGTAATAAATCAACACGTCGATCGAATCAATCGTAGCCATAAGATCGAACGAGACCGTATCTCTCCGTGCGACAGGTGGGCAACCAGTGCGTGATCGGGTGGAGCGGCGACGCCGTCGTGCGCCTGTGTGTGTGCGCCGGCGCCGAGCTCGCCCTGCGCCTGCGCCGCCGCGCCGCCCGCGCGCCCCCCGCGCTCGGCGCCCCCGCCCTGCTCGCGCGCCCGCGCCGCCCCCGCCCCGACCTGCGCCTGCAGCCGCCCCCGCCCCCGCCCCCGCCGCCCGTCGCCGCCGCAGACGAGTCGGACGGCAGCGAGCCGCTGTCGCCGCCCGCCTCGCCCACGCAGCTGCACCCCGACCACACCAGGTGCACGACGAGTTATATCGATAAACGATCACACTCATTTTTCTACACTTAAATAACGTGATGCGAAATCAAAGATAACCAAATAAAAAAACTCTTAGCTACATCTGAACACACCGACCTAACTCTTCTCCATAACTTTCAGAATGTATCCGCCTAAGCCGAGGACGGCAGTCCAAAGACGCCACACGATCAGCGGCGACAGTCCGTTGTACAAGCGACCGAGCCACACCATCGAACAGGTGCGACTCATGTCATTTAATCGCCTATCGAGTGAATCAGTATTTAGATGTAACCTAGATGTTGTTGTTCCCTCAGTTCTGGCAGGAGCTGAAGCAGCAGCGCTGGGGCCAGTCGGGCGGCAGCGCGGGGCTGCCGGCCGCGCCCGACGACACCGCGCTGTACGCGCGGGACAAGGTACCGCACACACCGCACACACCGCACGCACCGCTCATACATAACTCTAATACTATAATCACTTGCACTGAACACCATGACGCGACTGCCTATCTGATCTCTACAACCCAGATGGGAATAAAGAAAAAAAGCATTTATTAGCCTGACAGGACAAAACACACAAAAATGACAAAATTGGTTAAATTGTAATTATAACAAATAAAAAGTAAATGTAGTGAGAATAAGGAAACAAAATTTACTTATAAATATATTCTCCTCTAATACGGAGGATAAATTCTTGATTGATATTGTTGCTTAGTGCTTCTGTAATCTCCAGCACGATATGTGCGCCTTCTCAATCCTGCTGGTGAGACCCGCTTGTGAGAGGCCAGCGGACCTATTCGCTATCGTACCGGAAATCTTCAGAACACAAATCTTAATAGTGATGCACTTGATAACTGGGTCCGTAGGTCTCTGCTTCAGATCCGGCTCGAAGGACCAACAAATGTAGCGGGTTCTTGATCACGCCTACACTTGGATGATAAATGATATCTGACTGCTGATATGGTATTGGCAGCAAATATCGCGTAGTAAATGATAAACGACACAACTTTCTGTGATACGTATTTAATTCATACTTATTGATAGAAATGATAAAGTGCAGTGATACATAATGCTACAGTTACAATATAAATACCATAAAATGTGATGACGCGCGCCGCGACGCTCGTTATGTATATGTCACTGTAAAATTGTCAAATACGTTATATTGTAATATCTCTAGCGATATTGTATAGTCTCGAATTATTGTCAAATGAACATACTGCTTACAACAAAACGCATTATTTTTCGTGAAATGCATGTGATGGTAGTCAACTTACGCGGTGTGGAGGGAAGGAGGGGTCCCCCTTGCCCAGTGGCACAACTCTCATGAAAAGATAATGCACCATTCCTGAGAAATACCGATTAATATAACATAACCTTAAAACACTTTATATTCCCCCTAAAAAGCGTAGTCGACGGAGCCCCGCTTCGCGGGGAGTGCAGGGTTAAAGGAACCTAACTAACCTAACGGGGGGGTGCCCCAAGTCCCGATTATGGGGGCAGAGATACTTCCGTATATGTTCAGTTGACAATAATTCGAGACATTACAATACCGCGAGAAAAAACACGTTATATTGTATTATAACGTGTTTGACAATTTTACGGTGACATACAACTAAATTAAACCTGTACAGTTGTCTGTACAGATCATAAAAGCATAGCACCATGCAGCATTAAAAAAAAACGTCACAGTCCTGATATTCTGATATGGCCCAAAGTGATGCTACTAGATGCCATGATCAGATACAGATAGGAATAAAAAATAAATAAAGAGTAAACAAGCAAATATAAATAGGTACGTGAAGTCTAATAAATTCAAAAACCTAAAAGTGAAAAATAACTTGAGCTTCAGAATTGTGTCACCTTTGTTTCATTGATTTAGTTTTTTTGTCACCGACTTCTGAAGTTAAACTTGTTTTCCACTTTTTCGTGTTTATCAAAGTCTGTTTAATTTTTTAGTGGTTTCCCCCTTCACAGTGTATTAGCGTGATATGTTTTGGACTGGTGTAAACAATAGACAGACACGAGATTCTAGCAATCCCAGTCTGTTTGAGGATTTCCGTTGCATATCTCCGAAGTTCTTAATCAGATCTTCACCAAATTGAAATGGGACCACTCCGAGAAAGTACTTTTCCAAAAGCTACCCAATCGCATCAACTGTGTCTATAAAATTTGAAGCGTTCTGTCTATTGCTTCAGGATCCCATCATCAGAACCTAATTTGATGCTTGTGGGACCACCTGGGAAGCTAGATACCCTTTCAAACAAAACATAAAAATCGAAATTGGTCCAACCATCTTTGAGTAATCGGGGAACATAACACCAATAATGTCATTTCGTGCTTTGCGAGGTATAGCTAAGGAATGGATGGTCATAAGTCATAAGTAATAAGTCATTTAATCATTTGTTAACATAGGTACAATAAATAGTTGTTTTAAAAGATTACAAGCGGGCTATGTCACCCGTACCACTTGTCGACCTCGGGTAGATCGACACACGTGACTGTTACTTTTTATCCACTAGCCCCTCCTCGCTTCCACTTAATGGATATAAAGTAATCTGTAGTTGACATTGTTCCCCAGGCCGTGTCGTGCAGCACCGGCCTGGAGCTGTCCCCGCGGCCGCGCACCTGCCTCGGCGTCGTCACCGACCGGCCGCCCCCGCCCCCGCCCCCGCCCCTGCCCCTGCCCCCGCCCCCGCCCCCTGCAGACGACAGCTCGGCGGAGCGGAGCCGCGGGAAGCTGGATAAGGCGCACTCTACACCCGCGTACGACTTCGATGCGAGTATCGAGGAGCCGAGCTCGCTGGCCGCGCAGACCATCCCCGAGTCGCCCACCACGCCCACCGACAGTCCGCTCGCGCTGCACTCTGCCGACAAGGCGGACAGGATCCTCGACTTCAAGAAGTCTAGCTCTCAGATCGGCGAGGCGATACTGCAGCGAGGGCGGCGCAGTCACGCGGAGGCGGAGGAGGGGCTGCTGGCCGACAGAGACGAGAACGCGGAGAGGATACTGGAGACCATCAACATCGCCATGATGGAGCATCGGCGTCGCTCCGCGCTTCCCGACCAGGCGGCGCTAGAACACGATGCACAGCCCAGGTGAGGACGAGCTTTCGCAATTTCTTGCAGTTTTTTTAAAACTATCAAATGTTTGTACTGTTTTTCACTATGGTAATGCTGTATGGTTTCACCCTTTATTTTAGACCTCACAATCTCCATGCACCAAAGTTTTTTTTGCTATCAATCAGCATGCCTTAAAAATAAGTAACTCAAAAGCTTTCCGGAAGTCAAAATACACCACATCCACCTGTCCCCCAGCGTCAATGACTGGCGACAGGTAGTTAACAAATGACAGCAAGTTGCCTCCCGTACTGTTACCCGGTCGAAAGCCATGTTGAGCGTCAGATAGTTGTGAGCTCACTTGCGTATAAATACTGTTATGCAACACCTATTCAAATACCTTAGCGAACGCAGACAGCACCGCCACCGGTCGGTATCCACTCACGTCGGGGCCCACTCCCCCTTTAGGGACTGGGATAACGCCAGTGAGTTTCCACCGGTCCGGATAGTGACCCTCCCGCAAACACAAATAAAAAATGTGTGAGTATGTAAGGTGGTATGCCCTCCGGACCCACAGAGCGTTTGGGCTTGAGACGCAGGAGCTTGGCACGCAGATCTCGCGCGCTGAGCCCGACAACATGCACGCGTGCCGCTCCCACGTCCTTAGACACCTTAGGTTTATTGCGCCGAGATTGCTTGGTCCTAATAAAGTTCCAGAACGATTTTGGATCCACTTGCAGGTTATTCTGGTGCCTGTTTTGGTATATTTTATATACTGGCCACCTAGTATCCTCACCTGTCATGTTGACGACTTGTGACGTTGTTCATTGATTGTCTAATTTAACAAATTATATATTTGTACATAATGAAAATGTGTATTTAATAATTGGCGACGAGGATGTCGACTAATGATATTAAAAAAATAAAGAAAACCCGCGCGTCATTGCGAGGTTTAATCACAAAGCTTGAAAACTACGTAAACACCAAAGAAACTCTACCATACAAAGAAACAGAGTCGAGACTACAATCGCTTCAAGAAACGTTACAGAAATTACAGGAAATACAACATGAAATAGAATTACTCCAGACGAACTACTAGACCAAGAGATAGTGACCAGGTACGATTTTGAAGAAAAATGTGTCATCATAAAAACGAAACTTCTCATATTACAAAACAGAGAAAATCGACGAATCACACCGCTGCAAACATTGGCATCACACATGAGTACGAATACTCAACAAGAACGAGGGCCAAAAATGAATTTCCAGCCTTTTCAAGACAAAGAAACCTTTGCAAACTTTACTAAACGTCTAACGGTATTTTTCGTGCTCAATAAAATCGAAGATCCTAAAATAAAAGTGTACACTTTTCTTGCTGCATTATCACCCGAATTACATGAGAAGTTACATGATTTATGCTCTCCGGAGGATTTTGCAGGACCTGTTCTAGGACACCAACTTCTAATAGTTGTAGATGCATTCACAAAGTGGGTTGAAGTTTTCCCCACAAAAACCACAACGAGTGCATGGTGCATTGCTAAGTTTAAGGAGTTATTTTGCACATTTGGCACACCGTACACACTGGTATCAGACAACGCACGCCAGTTTGTATCCCAAGAATTTAAAACCTACAGTACCAGCTGTGGAGTAACACATTTGACGTCAGCTCCGTACCACCCAGCAACTAACGGTCAGGCTGAACGTTACGTGCAAACTATTAAGAAAGCACTACGTGCAATGGAGGGGGAGTGGGGCAATCTTAAGGATAAGCTCCTTGTGCTAAAAACTCGGCTCAGACGCACACCAAACCAGGATGGACATACTGCCTATGGACTGATGTTCAGTCGGGACGTTAGAACAAAGCTGCACGTGATGTTCAAAGACTCAACTGCCCCGACAGCGTTCAGATCAGAGAACACACCGCCTCTTGTCAGAGCTTATTCCGTAGGTGATCGAGTGCAGGCCAGAGCCTACTCCGACCAGAGAAGAAGATGGGAGTTTGGCACGATAATGCGTCGTCTTGGCAATCTGCACTATGAAGTGCGAACTGACGTTGGCGATATATGGCGCAGACACCTGGAACAGCTGCTGCCGGCCCCGGGAGTGCGGCAGCTAGGAATCGCGGTGGAGGACTGTTATATACTGGCCACCTAGTATCCTCACCTGTCATGTTGACGACTTGTGACGTTGTTCATTGATTGTCTAATTTAACAAATTATATATTTGTACATACTGAAAATGTGTATTTAATAGTATACCTTATAGTTTCACGCAATTTTTAATTTGACCCTAGTACGTAAGCAAGCAAACATTTCGTAATCAGTCAGGGAACCAGTAGATTTATATAATTTGTGATAACGCCATTTGTTTTTTATGTCTGTTATCAAATCAGTTTAATCCCTTGATCAAACGTCGATGCCAATAGATTATTATAAAATGTACGAGTACTTGTTTTCGTGCGTAATCCTCGAACATTCTGGTAATACACTTGGACACTCTTATAGCTGGCTTTGATTGCCCCTTGCTGGATTTCGGGAGTTACGAAACCACACCCACTGATTAAATTGCGCATTTAATGGCCAACTGTCAACGTTACTAACCTTCTCAAAAAGAGATTCCGGAACTCCAACCATAAATGACGCATAATCTCTAGCAGCCTTAGGGATGATTTTTTCGACTTTTATGTCTGCAGATCCACATAATCCCTTCACATGATCACTTATCGCCTTCTCCGTTGTGTCCGGATGTAGCGACCACACATGCAAAAATTTCTTCCTCTGAATAGCTTGGAGCGCAACAATTTGAGTGTTTCCCCCTATTTGTATAGTATTGGTAATCGTTTTTGGTCGTTAATGAATTAATTTAATAACTGGTCCAAGGTGGCTCAAAAGAAGGGTACTTGAAAGGATAAGGGGGAGGACTTTGAATATCAAACACTTTAAATAATAAGCCCAAACCACTACAAATCAAAATTTATGAACATAAAGCATCACCCGCAATCGGTCATGACACAGCCACGTGAGGACGCGCGGTTAAACTTTACAACGTTCTAACTTTGGAAATCCTTGCCCTATTTCGATGAAATAAGCTTTTATTATTTGCACTAGTATGTGAATTAAATGCAGTAACTTTTACAGTATTATTTTGATGTGTTGGTGTGACTCATTGGGTCGGGTGGTGTTGTGCCGCGACGTAGAAAACACCAATCAAACGAATCTGCTTACAACTACGTCAGATCACTACGTCTGAAAGCGTCACGACAACACATAAATATAAATTCGGCCTAGAATAGCTGCACACCGCCCCCCCCTCAGGTACCCGGGCCGCGCGCCAGAGCCGCCCCCGCGGCCGACACCGCCCCCACGTGCCGCCCCCGCGCCCGCCCCCGCCCCTGCGCCGGCCCCCGCCCCCGCCCCCTACCCGGTGCTGCGTGCCGTGCCGCGCGCAGAGGACCCCCCCGCCTCGCCACTCAAACCTATCCGACCAGTGGATGCGACGAATGTAAGTGACTCCTTTATTTTCGCTATTCCTCATAGTTTCGGATTTGGCCATCCACGTTGTCTTGAAAACTTCACCCTGTAGATGCTCATAACGAATTATGATAAAAAATTAAGGTGTCGCTCTAGTATGGAGTACAATACCAAATCAAATCCATAATACAATTTTTGATGTTATAAATTGGCTATAATTTTAGTTTTGTCACGATATATTTTGATTTATGTTATTTCATTCAATATAATTATTTTCTAAAAACTTACAGCGCAATAGCTTAGCTTATTATAATATTAAATTATAATTATAAAATAGTTAAATGAAACAAAAGGAAATAAAATAAATCGACTAGTAAAATGAATGTGAGACCATAGTCAAAACTCAACTAAGTTGGACATCATTAAAATATAAGTGTAACACACAACGATCGCTCTGCAGATATCCGTTCCTCTCCGACACATAACGAAGCACGACATCCGAGTGATCCCGAGCGAGCGGCGCGAGATGCCGCCCATCAACAGTCCCGCCAGCGAGCCGGGCGGGGCCCCGGGGCCCGGCGTGGGGCCGGTGGGCCCGGCGGGGGCGGGGGCCCTGCGGCCCGGCGCGGGCGACATCGTGATGGGTGCGCACGTACACAGCGACAGTACGTCGCGCGGTCACGCGCTGTCGCCGACGAGCGCCGTGCGAGGCATCTTCCCAACTTCCAAGTCCAGAAGCTTGAAAAAAAAGAGTTCCATTCTTGCGAGTGAGTTTTGTTGTTGGCTGTTTTACGTCGAAGTTTATTGATATCGTCCGGAAACACGGTGTATAATAAATACATCTCGTAGTGGCAAGAAGAACCAGTGCGCCGCCGCCGTACCATTTACATATTAGCCTAATAGACGCGTCTAATGAAAACATTGTCGTCAGAGCGTCGCTGTGTACCGGCGCGAGCGCTCGCAGCGCGTGGAGCTGCGGGCGGCGTGTGGCAGAGAGTACGTGCGCGTACTGCCGCGCAGCCGCGCTGGGCGCGCCGCCATCTGCTGCTCACGCACAACCTGCTGTACGCGTACAGGACGCCTGAGGTGAGTCACCCCACCACTCAGGCGCGGCGGGCGGCGTGTGGCAGAGAGTACGTGCGCGTACTGCCGCGCAGCCGCGCTGGGCGCGCCGCCATCTGCTGCTCACGCACAACCTGCTGTACGCGTACAGGACGCCTGAGGTGAGTCACCCCACCACTCAGGCGCGGCGGGCGGCGTGTGGCAGAGAGTACGTGCGCGTACTGCCGCGCAGCGCCGCCATCTGCTGCTCACGCACAACCTGCTGTACGCGTACAGGACGCCTGAGGTGAGTCACCCCACCACTCAGGCGCGGCGGGCGGCGTGTGGCAGAGAGTACGTGCGCGTACTGCCGCGCAGCGCCGCCATCTGCTGCTCACGCACAACCTGCTGTACGCGTACAGGACGCCTGAGGTGAGTCACCCCACCACTCAGGCGCGGCGGGCGGCGTGTGGCAGAGAGTACGTGCGCGTACTGCCGCGCAGCCGCGCTGGGCGCGCCGCCATCTGCTGCTCACGCACAACCTGCTGTACGCGTACAGGACGCCTGAGGTGAGTCACCCCACCACTCAGGCGCGGCGGGCGGCGTGTGGCAGAGAGTACGTGCGCGTACTGCCGCGCAGCCGCGCTGGGCGCGCCGCCATCTGCTGCTCACGCACAACCTGCTGTACGCGTACAGGACGCCTGAGGTGAGTCACCCCACCACTCAGGCGCGGCGGGCGGCGTGTGGCAGAGAGGACGTGCGCGTACTGCCGCGCAGCCGCGCTGGGCGCGCCGCCATCTGCTGCTCACGCACAACCTGCTGTACGCGTACAGGACGCCTGAGGTGAGTCACCCCACCACTCAGGCGCGGCGTACGGCGTGTGGCAGAGAGTACGTGCGCGTACTGCCGCGCAGCGCCGCCATCTGCTGCTCACGCACAACCTGCTGTACGCGTACAGGACGCCTGAGGTGAGTCACCCCACCACTCAGGCGCGGCGGGCGGCGTGTGGCAGAGAGTACGTGCGCGTACTGCCGCGCAGCCGCGCTGGGCGCGCCGCCATCTGCTGCTCACGCACAACCTGCTGTACGCGTACAGGACGCCTGAGGTGAGTCACCCCACCACTCAGGCGCGGCGGGCGGCGTGTGGCAGAGAGTACGTGCGCGTACTGCCGCGCAGCCGCGCTGGGCGCGCCGCCATCTGCTGCTCACGCACAACCTGCTGTACGCGTACAGGACGCCTGAGGTGAGTCACCCCACCACTCAGGCGCGGCGGGCGGCGTGTGGCAGAGAGTACGTGCGCGTACTGCCGCGCAGCGCCGCCATCTGCTGCTCACGCACAACCTGCTGTACGCGTACAGGACGCCTGAGGTGAGTCACCCCACCACTCAGGCGCGGCGGGCGGCGTGTGGCAGAGAGTACGTGCGCGTACTGCCGCGCAGCCGCGCTGGGCGCGCCGCCATCTGCTGCTCACGCACAACCTGCTGTACGCGTACAGGACGCCTGAGGTGAGTCACCCCACCACTCAGGCGCGGCGGGCGGCGTGTGGCAGAGAGTACGTGCGCGTACTGCCGCGCAGCCGCGCTGGGCGCGCCGCCATCTGCTGCTCACGCACAACCTGCTGTACGCGTACAGGACGCCTGAGGTGAGTCACCCCACCACTCAGGCGCGGCGGGCGGCGTGTGGCAGAGAGTACGTGCGCGTACTGCCGCGCAGCGCCGCCATCTGCTGCTCACGCACAACCTGCTGTACGCGTACAGGACGCCTGAGGTGAGTCACCCCACCACTCAGGCGCGGCGGGCGGCGTGTGGCAGAGAGTACGTGCGCGTACTGCCGCGCAGCGCCGCCATCTGCTGCTCACGCACAACCTGCTGTACGCGTACAGGACGCCTGAGGTGAGTCACCCCACCACTCAGGCGCGGCGGGCGGCGTGTGGCAGAGAGTACGTGCGCGTACTGCCGCGCAGCGCCGCCATCTGCTGCTCACGCACAACCTGCTGTACGCGTACAGGACGCCTGAGGTGAGTCACCCCACCACTCAGGCGCGGCGGGCGGCGTGTGGCAGAGAGTACGTGCGCGTACTGCCGCGCAGCGCCGCCATCTGCTGCTCACGCACAACCTGCTGTACGCGTACAGGACGCCTGAGGTGAGTCACCCCACCACTCAGGCGCGGCGGGCGGCGTGTGGCAGAGAGTACGTGCGCGTACTGCCGCGCAGCGCCGCCATCTGCTGCTCACGCACAACCTGCTGTACGCGTACAGGACGCCTGAGGTGAGTCACCCCACCACTCAGGCGCGGCGGGCGGCGTGTGGCAGAGAGTACGTGCGCGTACTGCCGCGCAGCGCCGCCATCTGCTGCTCACGCACAACCTGCTGTACGCGTACAGGACGCCTGAGGTGAGTCACCCCACCACTCAGGCGCGGCGGGCGGCGTGTGGCAGAGAGTACGTGCGCGTACTGCCGCGCAGCGCCGCCATCTGCTGCTCACGCACAACCTGCTGTACGCGTACAGGACGCCTGAGGTGAGTCACCCCACCACTCAGGCGCGGCGGGCGGCGTGTGGCAGAGAGTACGTGCGCGTACTGCCGCGCAGCGCCGCCATCAGCTGCTCACGCACAACCTGCTGTACGCGTACAGGACGCCTGAGGTGAGTCACCCCACCACTCAGGCGCGGCGGGCGGCGTGTGGCAGAGAGTACGTGCGCGTACTGCCGCGCAGCGCCGCCATCTGCTGCTCACGCACAACCTGCTGTACGCGTACAGGACGCCTGAGGTGAGTCACCCCACCACTCAGGCGCGGCGGGCGGCGTGTGGCAGAGAGTACGTGCGCGTACTGCCGCGCAGCCGCGCTGGGCGCGCCGCCATCTGCTGCTCACGCACAACCTGCTGTACGCGTACAGGACGCCTGAGGTGAGTCACCCCACCACTCAGGCGCGGCGGGCGGCGTGTGGCAGAGAGTACGTGCGCGTACTGCCGCGCAGCGCCGCCATCAGCTGCTCACGCACAACCTGCTGTACGCGTACAGGACGCCTGAGGTGAGTCACCCCACCACTCAGGCGCGGCGGGCGGCGTGTGGCAGAGAGTACGTGCGCGTACTGCCGCGCAGCGCCGCCATCTGCTGCTCACGCACAACCTGCTGTACGCGTACAGGACGCCTGAGGTGAGTCACCCCACCACTCAGGCGCGGCGGGCGGCGTGTGGCAGAGAGTACGTGCGCGTACTGCCGCGCAGCCGCGCTGGGAGCGCCGCCATCTGCTGCTCACGCACAACCTGCTGTACGCGTACAGGACGCCTGAGGTGAGTCACCCCACCACTCAGGCGCGGCGGGCGGCGTGTGGCAGAGAGTACGTGCGCGTACTGCCGCGCAGCCGCGCTGGGCGCGCCGCCATCTGCTGCTCACGCACAACCTGCTGTACGCGTACAGGACGCCTGAGGTGAGTCACCCCACCACTCAGGCGCGGCGGGCGGCGTGTGGCAGAGAGTACGTGCGCGTACTGCCGCGCAGCCGCGCTGGGCGCGCCGCCATCTGCTGCTCACGCACAACCTGCTGTACGCGTACAGGACGCCTGAGGTGAGTCACCCCACCACTCAGGCGCGGCGGGCGGCGTGTGGCAGAGAGTACGTGCGCGTACTGCCGCGCAGCGCCGCCATCAGCTGCTCACGCACAACCTGCTGTACGCGTACAGGACGCCTGAGGTGAGTCACCCCACCACTCAGGCGCGGCGGGCGGCGTGTGGCAGAGAGTACGTGCGCGTACTGCCGCGCAGCCGCGCTGGGCGCGCCGCCATCTGCTGCTCACGCACAACCTGCTGTACGCGTACAGGACGCCTGAGGTGAGTCACCCCACCACTCAGGCGCGGCGGGCGGCGTGTGGCAGAGAGTACGTGCGCGTACTGCCGCGCAGCGCCGCCATCTGCTGCTCACGCACAACCTGCTGTACGCGTACAGGACGCCTGAGGTGAGTCACCCCACCACTCAGGCGCGGCGGGCGGCGTGTGGCAGAGAGTACGTGCGCGTACTGCCGCGCAGCCGCGCTGGGCGCGCCGCCATCTGCTGCTCACGCACAACCTGCTGTACGCGTACAGGACGCCTGAGGTGAGTCACCCCACCACTCAGGCGCGGCGGGCGGCGTGTGGCAGAGAGTACGTGCGCGTACTGCCGCGCAGCGCCGCCATCTGCTGCTCACGCACAACCTGCTGTACGCGTACAGGCCGCCTGAGGTGAGTCACCCCACCACTCAGGCGCGGCGGGCGGCGTGTGGCAGAGAGTACGTGCGCGTACTGCCGCGCAGCGCCGCCATCTGCTGCTCACGCACAACCTGCTGTACGCGTACAGGACGCCTGAGGTGAGTCACCCCACCACTCAGGCGCGGCGGGCGGCGTGTGGCAGAGAGTACGTGCGCGTACTGCCGCGCAGCGCCGCCATCTGCTGCTCACGCACAACCTGCTGTACGCGTACAGGACGCCTGAGGTGAGTCACCCCACCACTCAGGCGCGGCGGGCGGCGTGTGGCAGAGAGTACGTGCGCGTACTGCCGCGCAGCCGCGCTGGGCGCGCCGCCATCTGCTGCTCACGCACAACCTGCTGTACGCGTACAGGACGCCTGAGGTGAGTCACCCCACCACTCAGGCGCGGCGGGCGGCGTGTGGCAGAGAGTACGTGCGCGTACTGCCGCGCAGCGCCGCCATCTGCTGCTCACGCACAACCTGCTGTACGCGTACAGGACGCCTGAGGTGAGTCACCCCACCACTCAGGCGCGGCGGGCGGCGTGTGGCAGAGAGTACGTGCGCGTACTGCCACGCAGCCGCGCGTATTGTTGGAGCTTGTGAAGATTGTACAACTGATTGCATTGTATAAATTCAATATCTTTAGTATTATATTACCTCATGTCCATATTGTGTGAGTGCTATGCTGTAATGCTATCATTACATGGAAACCTACGTCTTTTCTTGCTTTGTATATGCCCTGGCGGATAAAAGTATGTCGTGCTCATTCAAATGTCTCGCTGATGGTGGCGCGTGTGACGGATCATTTACTTCCCTTCAAAATAGTTGAGTTGAATGTTACATGCCTCATGTTCGTGAACGGTCGCTATCGGTTGGGACTGGTCAGCTCTTGGGTGTCTCGCCTTTTTTTATTAATTATTTTATTTTTGTTTTTTGACGTGACAACGTCTTATAAATTGGTTTGCCGGGTGACACTTCAAGAAACTGCGTTACGCTCCGCTCACGTTATGCGCTCACAATGAGAGCGAGTGAGAGGCACGCGTCCCTTCCACTCGGGCATGGTTAGCCCGCCTAAGAGCGAGAGAGACAGACATAAAAAGTGAAAGGCACGCGTCCCTTCCACTCGAGCACAGTTAGCCCGCCTAAGAGCGAGAGAGAGAGAGTGAGAGAGATAGGCATACACACCGGTTCATTTCTTCCTTCTTCCTACTATACGAATGAATATTCACATTAAAATTATTTTACCACTCAAAGTCGTTGTCACGTAAAACTTTCGCCCGTATACCGACTTTACAGGCAACCATTTTTGTTTTTTTTTTGTTTTTAGTATGGACACTTTTAATGTGCACTACATATTTCTCTCATAATGCACCATCTCAACATGAATGATGTAACCAAGTTTTTGTAACAAAATTATGATTTAAAAGAGTGTCCATGGAGTTTCTTGCCCGTTCTTCTCCATAGAGATCTACGCTAGGGCAACTGGAGTACTTTCATAGTTTTTATATGTCGTGACTGGGACTGTAGCTAGATTTAATTTGAATCTTTATTTAGACAATTCAAAAGTGCCTTTAACTGGCCTATTTGAAATAAATGGTCTGATTTAGATTTAGTTCGCATGTGTGTGTGCCATGAAATGTATGTACTCCGCAGAGCTCGAAGGCGGACTGCATGATCTACCTGGAGGGCTGCACGGTGGCGGCGGCGGGCGAGGTGAAGTCGCGGCCGCACGCCTTCAAGGTGTACCACACCGGCAGCGCCTTCTACTTCGCGACCGACTCGCGCGACGCGCAGCTCGCCTGGATCCAGCTCATACACCGCGCCACGCTGCTGCCCTCGCTCGCCACGCATGTCAGTGCACCGGTACCACGTCTTACTTACATCTCACCTACCTACGTCACCTACTTATCGTGTTCTCGTTTCTAGATGGACGTGTTGAAACAATTCTCTGAGACTGACTACTCTGAAACCGAGTCGGACACGGAGAGTCCACACAAGGAGCGCGAACGGTCCCGCGACCGCGACAAGGACAAGGACAAGGACAAAGACAAGTCGAAATTTGGGTCGCTGAAGAAACTGACGCACCGCATGCAGCGCAGCGAGTCGCACGAGAACGTGCCGCACTCGTCCACCAGCCTCGACCGCAAGTATCTGCGCTTCTTCTACCGGAACAAAACCAAGGACGACGCCAAGCTCAAGGTGACTCCACTCGCGGTACTCCTACTAGTAGTCTGACGCACCGCAAACAATTCTATTCTATTTATTTATCCGGTAACAGATTGCGTTCTAATATAGAATAAATAATCTAAAATATAATAAAATAAGCACTAAAAGTTAATTACAAAGGATAAGCCAAAAATGCAGCGCAGCGTCAAGCGAGAAGACTTGTTATCATCACATCCATGTGTAACTAAGCTACGCGCGAATGGTCGTCCCGCAGAACTAACCTCGTAACCCCGCAGAAGGCGCAAACCGGCGTGCCCGTGCCCACCGAGCACTACCGCAGCTACCGGCGCATGGGCCCGCCGGGCCCCTCGCCGGGCCCCGCGCCGGGCCCCCCGCCGGGCCCCGCGCCGGGCCCCGCGCCGCCCGTGCCGCGCCTGACGGTGGAGGGCGCGGAGGAGGGGCCCAGACGGCGAGTGCCGAAGCCCATCAACTACATCCACGCGTCCAACCCCAACCTGCTGGACTTCGATAAGAGCGACTTCGTCACCAAGCCGACGCTGCACGTGCCTAAACCTCACTCCAAGGCGAGTACTGGTGTATTATGTTCAACAGCACAGATAATATTAGGGAATATGCAACAAATACAAAACTCTTTTTAACCGACTTCTAAAAAAGGAGGAGGTTCTCAATTCGGATGTTTATTTTTATGTTTATTCGCGCATAACCCCGTCGTTTGCCAACCGATTTGAAAAAACCTTTTTTTTTTTAAAAGGATATACCGTCCAAATGGTCCCACAGCCACTAAGTCGGGATTTGATGATGGAATCTTGGCGAAATCGAGGGAACTCTTCAAATTTTACAGAATAACGTACAGCAATTTTGGTATTTTCGACAACAAGTGAAGCATTTGCGTTTGATAAGAACCATTCTACTATCAGATCTGATGATGAAGCTAAGAATTACGGAACTCCATAATGAGACAATGCATCCTAGTCGTGTTTGGGCTTGTTGTAATTGTAACGGTATGGACTTTCCATGTGTACCAAGCACATGTGATGTGAACCACTAAAAAGTGAAATATAAAAACTTTTTTGCCAAAAATAAAACCGTTATTTATTGCAAAAAAGTTTTTTATGTATTCAAAATGCCTTGTGTTTTGGTGGTTAACGTTCACTTTGGTCTGCAGGGAGTTATGAATGAAAAAGACGTGGTGATGCGGCGAAGGATTTATTTCTACTAACTCGTACAAACAGTTTTGTTATTAATATAAAGGAAACACACACATGCAAAATCGTCTCACATTGAAATCTTTAAACTCAACATCCCGCCCACCAAAAGGCTATACATGCCTTTTGACAAACACAAAAATCTCCCTATTCATGAATACAAACAAAATTTAAAGAATACTACTTACATCACTATGGTAATATAAATAAAATAATACATAATTCATCGTAATAGGAATTATTATCTGTAGGTTTATTAATCCGCATTATCTATCGGTAACGGGCAGAGTTTATTTATGGCTCTCTGAACTACGCTATCCCCACTTTTAACGCTGTAAACCCTGGTAGCTCCGTCGGCGCCTGGGTGTTTATCCACAATGCGACCTAGCATCCATTTGCCAGGAGGTAAATTATCATATTTAATCAGAACAATGTTTCCAATCTCTAGTTCAGGGATACGTTTAAGCCATTTAGGTCTCTGCTGCAAACGAGATAAATATTCACTTTGCCATCTCCGCCAAAAGTGAGACAGTAGTTGTTGCATATGCTGCCACCGGGATAACCGATGCGTAGGTATTTCGGCTAAGTCAGGGTTTGGTACCGTTATAGGAGCTTCACCGATTAAAAAGTGGCCTGGCGTCAATGGTGTAATTTGATCTGTTTCAGCTTCATCAATAGGACTTAATGGCCGCGAATTAAGGCAGGCTTCTATCTGGCATAGCAGGGTAGACATCTCTTCATAGGTTAAATGGGAAGTCAGCACTCTTTTCAGGTGGTATTTTAATGACTTTACACCTGCCTCCCATAGACCTCCCATGTGAGGGCTATAAGCAGGGATGAAATGCCACTGTGTGCCTTCCAGTGCAAGTTGTTCAGCAATTGGTCCGTCAAATTGTAATTGCGCTTCCCTCAAAGCAATTGCAAGTTCTTTATTAGCGCTGACAAAATTGCGACCCTGGTCACTCCAAAGATGTGTACATTTTCCACGTCTGGCAATAAATCTCCGAAACGCCCCAATGAAGGATTCAGAGGTAAGGTCTCCTACCAATTCTAAATGGATAGCCTTCGTAGACATACATATAAAGACAGATACATAAGCCTTGGAGGTCTTGACTCCTCTGCCTTTGGACATCAAAACAGGAAAGGGTCCGGCAAAGTCCACGCCACTATTCAAAAAAGCTCGAGAAGGTGTCACTCGGGCCTTAGGTAGATCGCCCATTAGTTGGGTTTTACTTGCGGCACATTGTTTGGCACAGATTAAACATTTATGTAATTTAGCCTTTACCAACTTCTTGGCTCTCAGTATCCAAAATTTGGAACGTATATAGCCCAGCATTAGTTGTATCCCACCATGCAACGTTGTTGAGTGAGCGTCTTCTACTATGAGAGCAGCGAGGGCATTATTGCCATCCAATATCATTGGGTGTTTGCCATCTTCGTCTAAGTCAGCGTGTCTCAATCTTCCGCCTACTCTGAGGACATGTTCCTCGTCTACGAAAGGGTATAAAGTCTTCAATCTACTTTCTGACTTTACCGATTTATTTTGTATCAAACGGTTAATCTCGTCTTCAAAACTATTTCTCTGAACCATTTTTACACACGTTTTCAAAGAATCATCCAACTCACTTGTAGTCATCGTAATATCTTTGGCTTCCATTTTTCGGCCCTTCAGGAATCGCTTACAGAAAGTGACTGCCTTTAGTAGCTCAGTTAGGGTTTCAAATTCATCAAATTTTGTGATGAGGTTGTTTGAAGTTGCGGTTTCTATTTTCATATTAATTTGTACGGCTTGTATCCGTTCCAAATTAGTAGGCAGGTTACTAGGTCTAGTGTAAGGTATATCGTCTCTCTTTAACCACTCAGGGCCTTCCCACCACATATTATTTTCTCTCAAGTTTATCCATGAGAGTCCTCTAGAAGCTGGATCCGCAGGGTTTTCCTGTGTGGCGACATGGTACCAGTTATTTCCGACATTATCTAGGACTTCTACCACCCGATTTCTTACAAAAGTATGCCATCTCATGGGGTCTCCAAATAGCCAGGACAATACAATTGTTGAGTCGGTCCAGGCGAAGATATTTTTGGCAGGTATTCTAGTAGCTTCCCTCACTTGCTTCAGAAGTCTAGACAACAACACAGCACCACATAATTCGAGACGCGGCAGCGACACAGGTTTGATTGGAGCTACACGAGTCCTAGCTGCTATTATATTGGTCTTTATTGTACCATTGTCATGTCGCACACGGATATAGGCTACCGCTGCGTAGGCTTTATTCGAGGCATCGCAAAAGCCATGGACCGTAACGTTTGTCTTAAGATTTGACTGGGTATGCAACCATCGTTTGACTTCAAAGCTATTTATATTATGTAAGCTACTTCTTAAGGTTAGCCATTCCTCTGATATTTCTTGGTCAACTTCCTCATCCCAGGTAAGGGCTTGCAGCCACAGCCTTTGTATAAGCAGCTTTGCAGGCAATATAGCAGGTGCCAACCAGCCGAGCGGGTCGAACAACCTTTGGATATCTCCTAAAATGGTTCTTTTCGTCATCTTCTCAGCTGGCGGAGGTAAGTTTAATTTATATTCAAAAACATCTTTTCCCATATTCCAGCTTAAGCCAAGGGCTCTGATAGTGCCATCAATAGTGATATCTACGTTAGCATGACAACTTCTTAAAGAAGGTTCAAATTGTTTTAGGAATTCCGCGCTATTTGAACACCATTTTTGAAGCACAAAGCCGCCCTTTCTTAAGATGGTGTCAATTTCTTTGGCTAATTGAATAGCTTCTTGTATCGTATCTCTCCCAGACATTAAGTCATCCATATAAAAGTCTTCCTTTATCACCTGGGCCGCGTCAGGGTAGTTCTCGCCTTCATCATCAGCTACTTGTTGCAAGGTTTTTACAGCTAAATAAGGAGCCGACGCGGTGCCAAAGGTGACTCTCGTCATTCGGTAATCTTTTACAGGATCTTGGGGGTGACTACGCCAAAGAATTCTTTGAAGGTCTCTGTCTTCCTTGCTGACGTAAATTTGGAGGTACATTTTTTGAATGTCCGAGACAAAACACACTTTCTTCATTCTCCACCTTATTATTAAATTTCTCATATTTTCTTGTAATTGCGGACCAACTAATAGTTCTTCGTTTAAGGATATCTGGTTCTTTCCCTTTTGTGATGCATTAAATACGGTCCTTACTTTTGTTGTTTCCTTTTCTTGCTTAACTATTGCGTGATGTGGCAAGTATACAGACGGTTTCTCTATTTCATTTCTAGGCACTTCTTCTATGTACATCATCCGTTTATATTCTTCCATTACTTTCACATACTCTATTTGTAACTGATTGTTCTTTTCAAATCGCCTTTCTAGTTGGTACAGTCTCGTTATTGCTATATCTCTGGTTTGTCCTTCTGTTGATAACATTTTAGTTTTCACTTTAGGTAATGTCACTATATATCTTCCATCATTTGCTCTGGAATGGGTAGCCTTGTATAAGTCTTCACATTTCCTTTCTTCTAAGGTAAGTACACTTCTGTCTTCAGTTTCAAGTTCCCACATCGCTTTTAACATGGAATCTAGGTTTAGATTAAGGTGCATGACAGTAAAGTCGTGTTCATTCTTGTTGCTATGAATTTTCCCGAAAAGGATCCAACCCAGGCTGGTCTTTTGTGCACATGGTGTGCCTGGTGGGCCCTTGACTATTTCACTTTTAAATATCTGGGCACAGATTTCAACACCTAGCAATATATCTATACGTCCTGGCTGATTAAATCCAGGATCTGCTAGGCCTAGTCCCTTTAAATGTACCCAGTTGCTGGTAGATAATCTTTGTGAAGGTAGTTGCGCGGTGAGTCGCGTGGGCATTATGTATGCTTTAGTTTTAATCTTGAAACTGTCGTCGTGATTGGATAAAATCTCGATGTCCGCTGCGTGTTTCACTGCAGTCTGTGTTGAACCAATTCCCGTAATTTTTCCATGAACAGGGGTTCTTTTGAGGCGTAGTATTTGGGCAGCTCGTTCACTGATAAACGTGGCCTGTGAACCCTGATCCACTAGAGCTCGTAACACGATGGTGTGTCCGGTTTCATCCCGCACTGGTACAAGAGCAGTAGCCAATAAGGCAGTGGTTGCGTGTGTTGTTAAAAAGGATGATAGCTCAACTGTTGGTTCTTCAGGGACTGTATCATTTGTGATTTTTTCCTCTTGAACTTCACTATGATTTGCTTGAATTGTATCTGATTTGTTAGGGGAGGACCCCGGTGCGCTTGAATGTACTAATGTGTGATGGCGTTTATTGCACTTCCGACAATTCATATTCAATCGACAACGTATCGCATTATGTCCGGCAGCAAGGCAATTAAAACAAAGATTATGTTTTTTCACGACCTCACATCTTTCATTTGGTTCTAGTTTCGTAAACTCCCTGCAGTGGCTTAGAGTATGATTTTCTTCGCATAGTATGCAATCTCGTAAGGGTGTAGTCTCTGCTACGTGGACTGCCGATATACCTTTGGATATAGGTTTCTCCTTTGAAAAAGGGCCAACGAGTTCGAGCGTACGAAACTTCGTTTGCAAAAACTTAACTAAGTCTTCCCACTTCGGCAGCTCATCCATATCTTCCCGGTATGAAAACTCTTCCCAATCGCGATGGGACTCTGAGTCCAATTTCTGAACTGTCAGAAATATAATTAAAGGATCCCAAGAGTCAGTTGAAACCTTAAGATTCTTTAGGCTGTTGATACATTCAGTAGTAACATCTAATAATGATTTGATGTTATTGGCGGTTTGACTGGGAATTTTCCGTTGGTAAAATAATTTTTTCAAAAGAGAATTCACTATTATTCGTTTATTTCCATAGCGTACACTGAGTGTGTTCCAAGCTTGCTCATAATTCGTTTCAGTGGTTTGAATGTGTTTCAGTAGAATCTGGGCATCGCCAGTCATACTACTTTTCAAATAATGTAGTCTCTGTACGTTACTCAATGACGTATTTTTGTGCACTAAAGAGATAAACAAATCTCTGAACGCTGGCCATTCATCGTACACTCCGGAAAAAGTAGGCAGCTGAATTCTCGGTAACTTAACCTGTCCTTCTATACATGAGCTTGCTTCCGTTGGTTTTGGATGCGAAAACGTGGATAATAAATCTCGCAAATCGGCCAGTAAACATGAATATAAGTCTTCGTAAATAAAATAGTCTTCATTAGTAAAATACGATATATCAGACTTTTTTTCCTTCGGGACACATTTGACTAGATCTTGATGAGCGCTTCTGAACGTATTCCAGTATTCATTAATGGATTGTATACGGGTTTCAATATAACCCTTGGTTAGTCGTTGTTTAGGGCATTTCTTTAGGTTCGTTTGCGCCTTTTGCAGCAACAATGCAGTATCTTCGAGTATCAACAAACACTGCTCCGGTGTAGACATATTGGCAATCTCTGATAAATCCAATTGTAGATTTATAGACCGTAATTACTTGTTAAACACTCACGATGACAAAAACTTCAAATCCGCACAAATAACTCATTAACGTTCTTGCTCCTTATCTAAGGAATGTGGTTCTTTTGTATCGCAATCGATGAATAGAATGTTGTTAGTGACACTGATATCCGGCTCGAAGGACCATATGTTTTGGTGGTTAACGTTCACTTTGGTCTGCAGGGAGTTATGAATGAAAAAGACGTGGTGATGCGGCGAAGGATTTATTTCTACTAACTCGTACAAACAGTTTTGTTATTAATATAAAGGAAACACACACATGCAAAATCGTCTCACATTGAAATCTTTAAACTCAACACCTTGTCTTGGCGCATAATAAACATTATGGTGCGCTTGTTTAAGTTTCTAATACATCACTTATTTTACAATTTATTGTTTTATGTAGCACGATGAAACGGAACGCACTCTCAAAACACGTCGTTCTCGATAACGGCGGTAGTGACATCAAAATTGTCAAATGTCAAAAAATTGCTTATATTTGAACATACAATTAGTAAAATTACTTTATTAAGGCCAAAAAAATAGATGTAATAATACCTTCTTTAGGCGACCGAAGAAGCGCTCCCTCAACGATTGTTTCATGTCAGTAACGTTAATGCCTAAAGCTTCCCAAATACTTATAATATAATAATAATAATAATAATTTATTTTCAGAAAAAACACATTGAAGTTTTACAAAAAACTATTTTCAAATAACAGTGAACATTTCAGATAAGTGAATCGTTGGTGCCTGTACTAATGATTAAAATCATTGTATCACAGACACCAGCGCCTTCCAGAATAGGTTATGTACATAAAAAGAAGAACGAACGTGGTACAAAGTGAACTAATCTAGTAAGAAAGATATATGGTAATAAAATGATTAAAAAATAAAGTAAAAGAAATTATAAGTTATAAGTTATAGAATAAATTAAAAGTATATCAAAATTAAATTGAAATTAAGCTACTTGTTTAT
This sequence comes from Xestia c-nigrum, assembly GCA_916618015.1. NCBI lineage: Eukaryota > Metazoa > Arthropoda > Insecta > Lepidoptera > Noctuidae > Xestia > Xestia c-nigrum. Next base: position 25,335,331 of record OU745257.1, on the reverse strand, counting down.
GTTAATCGTTTGTGCTTGTGCGTTCACGAGAATGCACAGGTGAGTGTATTTGTATGTGTGAGTGTATGAGTGAGTGTAAGTGTGAGTGTATGTGTGAATGTATGAATGTCCGTTTTGAAATAGGTTCAACTATTGGATTGGTTTGAGAAGATCTTCAGTTTCCTGGTAGTTTAATTTTAGTAAGAGGATTTGAAGTTCTTTTTTACATTTACTTTTTGTTAACTTATGTATGTATTCTATTTTATTAATACGGTTGTAGAGACGAGAACTGTTTACATAAAAATTTCTACTGGCGAGAGCAGTTCTATGCGTGTGAATTTCGCACACTATGTCCTTCCTGCGCTTGTTATTCGGCTTATAGGGAATTAAAGCATGCTTTCGCAAGACGGTCTGAAGCACATAGAGCTGTCTTACTGTGAGTACAGAGCATTGTTGGTACAAGGTTACGGTCGGATACTTGATAGGCTTCTTTAAAAGCACCTTTAGGACCGCTCTTTGCGCTCTCTCCACTCGCAGCATACTAGCAGCAAATGTGCCTCCCCACGCTGGTATACAATACGTTAGTATTGATTGTGCCAGGGAAGAATACACTAATTTTAATGTGTCTAGGTCAGCAGAAGATCTTAATTTTTTGAAAATGTAGAGGAGTTTTCTTGTGCGGGAAACTACATTTCCTATATGTTTGTCCCAGCTAAAATGTGAGTCAATCTGTACTCCTAGATACCTTATGTCGGTTGTGCGTGTGAGAGGGATGCAGTTACAATTGGAACTAGGGTGACGACAAGTGTGAGCAATAATTTTTAGGGAGTCTGATGGTTGAGATGCGGAGTTACCAGAAAAGGCAATAAATTTTGTTTTAACTGCGTTAAGGGTTAATAAGTTGTCGTTTAGCCAGGTTATTACGGACAACAGTGCTTTTTCGGTCTCGTTATAGGCTAGCTGCCAGTTCCCGGCATGCACAATCAACGCCGTGTCATCTGCATATGTAACAATTCTGCAGTTGTTAATTGACAGTTGACACAGGTCGTTAATGTACACCAGGAATAAGGTGGGACCAAGCACACTGCCTTGTGGGACTCCATACGTGAGAAATTCTTCATTGCTTGTGTAATTTCCGATCCTGACAGACTGACTACGTTCAGTGAGGTAACTACGAAATATTTCTAAAACCATGCCCCTTACGCCTACTGCTTCCAACTTGTTTAGAAGGATGGGAACTGAAACCGTGTCGAAAGCTTTCGACAGGTCCAAAAATACTGCTACAGTTTTTAATTTATTATCTAAAGACTGAATCACGGTTGTTGTCAAATCTATTACAGCGTCTTCAGTTGACTTACCCTTAATAAACCCGTATTGGTTCTGAGAAATTATATTATGTTTAGTGAGATAATTTGTTAGTTGTTTATTTAAAAGTTTTTCGAAAACCTTAGAAATAGTGGTGAGTACCGAGATTGGTCTATAATTCGCGACACAGTCTCTATCGCCACTCTTAAAAATTGGGTGAACAATGGCCTTCTTAAAAACTTTAGGGAAAGAGCCAGTAGCAATCGCAAGGTTAAATATATGTTTTATAGCTGGTATTAGGGAGAGACGGGCCGATTTTAGTATGGATGCAGATATGCCATCCCAGCCGACAGCACAATTGTTTTTCAGGCCAAGGATAACAGTTTCTATCTCCTGTTCAGACACCTCAAAAATACCCATTGAGTAGCAAGGAAAGTTCACGTTTTGTGACGTAGGAGTCCCGGAACTTGGGATTTGGTCTGCTAATGTTTTTCCTATGCTTGTAAAGTACTTATTAACTACATCAACTGAGTCTTTAGGGTCTTTACTTAAACTCAGTAGATCGTTTGGTACTGTTTTTTGTTGCTTTGTGTCCGTAATATTTTTAATGGCATCCCAAGTTGCCTTGGAGTTACCCTTGGCCTCCTGAAGTAAGCTTCGATCATGAGTAATTCTAAGTTTTTTCAACAAGTTGTTGAGAGAATTACGATAGCGTCTGTAGGTGATGCTAAGCGTCATATTATTGGGATCTTTTTGAGATTTAAGGTGCATTGAGTCTTTGTTTTTTATACATCTCAGAAGTCCCGGGGTAACCCAGGGTTTTACGATCCTTTTGTTGTGCGGAATTAGAACTTCTTTAGTATGCGATTCAATTGTAGATGAAATTTTATTAACAAAAGATTCAGCGGCTTCATTAGCATCGTTGATATCAAACAAGTATGACAGGTTTGCTTCCCTCAAGTCATTTAGCACAGCTTGCTGATCAGTACGCCTAATGTAATAATTAGGTTTGGGTGACGAATTTGTCGTGCCGACACTCAATACAGTTGGGTTATGATCCGTGATCAATACGTCCAGCACTAGTGTCGTTGCACTTTTTTGCGTCTTTAACATGACATGATCAAGGCACGCCTGCCCCCTTGTGGGGAAGACGTGTGCAGGTAACATACCATGTGCGGCAATAATATTGAGATATTCATCCGATTGGTTACTTAAGTTATCTGGCATAATGTCTATGTTTAAATCCCCAGTGACAACTAAGGTTTTAAAACCACTTAATGAAGCCAACACATCGTTAAGGTTTACAAGGAAGTTGTCAAGGTTCTTTCTTGCCGGCGAGCGATATATTGCCACAATAGCAACTTCATCGATAGTGCATACCAGGCAATTGGCATCTAGGAACATTGGTTGGTTCATTTTGTGCTTCAAATGTGATTTAACATAAATAATTACACCATCGTTCTGATTGCAGAAGGATGATTGGTAGTTTGTAAAGCCATTCAAAGTGGGTGCATTAACAACCTTACTAAGCCAGCACTCTGTCAGGACAATTATGTCACAACGTAAATTAATAGAATCCAAGAGAATAGTAAGTTCGTTAAAATTTGAGTTTATGCTGCGAATGTTCGTATGAAATATGTTAAGTTTTTTATCGGACTTGTTAACGTACTTGGTGCAATCGTAGGGGGAACAGATGAAGGACTTAGAAACACTAATTGATTCCAGATCATTCGATATCTCGGTTATGTCATTTGCAGTGAATTTTAATTGCATAATTATTTGGGAACAAAAGTGGCCAGGATGATCGAGAAAGATAAATGTTAGAACGCGGACTTTTTAAGTTTACGAGTACTTTGTGAGTGTGTGAGTATAATATATAGTACGTGGTGTGTAGTAGTTTAATATAAGTAGCTGTTAAGAGTTTTTCAGAGAGAAGACAAAACGAATTTGCAGACAAAAAACAATTTAAAATACATGCTTGTTGAAAATTCGGAGACAACAAAGAGGAATTTCTACATTGTATTGCTAGTCATTGGTTGCAATTTATTGTCCTCAGATCACTTTCAGCCTTTACATGTAGCGACTGCATTCCCTCTTTTTTCCGAAGGTAGATTTTGCCATGGGCTGTCCAGCAGAAGGAAAATTCATTCACTTTTGCAAATTCTCGGGCAAGATAGAACAACCGCTTTGTTTTAAATGTCAGGTTTTCAGCAATAAAAATGGGAATTTGCGGGCACTGAAGACCTAGATGATTAGTGCTTAGCCTGTTCCCTTTGTTTACTTTGTTGAAATTTTTGTAAGAACTCAACAAATTGTCCTTCTGCAGGACACTAACAAAGTCAACAATAATGGGTTTGACAGCTGAGGATTTGGTATTCGTACGGTAAATGTCACGAATTTCGGAATTTAGAATTTGGCAGTTTAAACCTTTGCCAACTGCACAGACAACCTGCAGCAGGTCTACTTTTGTTTCCCCTTTTTTGGCAGGTATATTTCTTATCTCTATACTGGTGCTTTTCTTACTCTTTTCTAAACTTTCAATTTTTTCTTCTAATTGTTGTATGTAAGACAGCTCTTCCTTTCGCTCTTCCTGTACCTTTTCGAGCTTTAATTTCATTTGTTCATACTGTTCCGATATCATAGCAAACGACTCGCGAAATTCATTATTTTGTTTAATAATGCCGTTTATGGAATCTAGCAGTGATTGGAGTTTTGCATCCTGTTTTGCAGTAAAGTTACTGAAGAGTTCCTTCATTTCCTCCATGAGAATCTCTTTAGTCTCTCCATGTTTGCGTTTGTACCTGCAGGTGATATTACTCTTTTCGACACTTTCAGCCATGACTTGTATGTTCGGCTCTGACGCAACACGTGGAGGTGATGATTTTGGATTTTGCGACATTTTATTTAATATATATGGGTATAGTAGTAATGTGTAAAACTAAACAGTCAACACACTAGGGCGGCAAAAATCCACAGATGTTACACGTAAGTGATGTCGGTCGTACTTCGTACTCGGCCGGATGGATAATAAAATCTAAAAGTTGTTTTAGTTGAAGACAGGTACCAGGATAGCAGCAAACACGAAGACGCAGCCAGCTAGCTGCTGGTCGTTCCGTCGCCGTCGTCGCGCGAGTTTAAGTTATAAAAACTTCAAAAAGTTTGAATAAGTCTATAAACAGCAACAGTTGTCGGCGCGAGGTACCAGGGTAGCAGCAATTAGCAGGCGTTCTTTGCCACCGCACAGTGACAGAGACAGTCGATAGTGCCAGCGAGCGCGTTAAAGCAGGATAGCAACAGCGCGTAGGCGTTGACAATACGTCGCGTACCTGTCTCTCTCTAACTGTGCGCGCTCGCAGCCGCCGGTGGGCGTGACGCGTACTTGTTGTGGTCTCGAAGATAAAACCTCTTGCTGTTTATGCACTCCTATTTTTTATAAGTTATTATTTTGAGTAAAAACGATTTAAATACTTTATAAAAATTGGTAAACTGTGGCAAAATGAGCGTCCGATCTGAGCGGAGGTCCGGGAGGAAGGGGACCAATTTGATTGTGCAGTTTTTACAATCTTTTAAGCTATTTTTACTGGCAGGTTATGTGTGTCTGAATGTGTGTATGTATAGTATTTGAGGATGGAAAAGTTCGTTCCTGCTGTCTCCAAGAAGGCTGATTGAACACCACCTACCTCCGTTCTACCAGGGGGGCTGAAGCTCGGCTCTAGGCATGCACGGCACACTACAGAGTCCAGGGTGGGTTTCCAGGGGAAGCACGGCTGACCTAGGTTCAATAGGTCTCGGTAAAAGCACACTACACGGCAGTGAATCCACAAACACAATAAAGTTGTTAAAATGTCTAAAGATGAGGTTTTGATACGATCAAATAAAAAAACATCCGTTCAGTTCGACGCGCGAATGCTACCTGGCTCACGAGCGGCTCGCCGCTGGTGATGAGTTCAATGGTGAAAATCTACCCTCAATTCAACAGCATAGATATCGAACATACCCCTCACCGAAATCAATATGATTGATTTCCCTAAAATGAATGAAAAGTGAAGTATATAATATATGGAAATACAGAATGTCTGTACCTTACACTAACCACGTGTTAGGTATGAAAATGAATGTAGAATAGAACTACGAGTTCTAGACACACAGAAACCTATCCGGCTATCGAAGGACCAATTTGATTCTTAGCTCTCGGATGAGAAAAGGGATCTTAGGTGTATTCGAATCCGAGAGTTGAAATCCCTCGGATCCCATAATCTTCCCTCGCTTTACATACATGACTGCACATTTGTCCACAACAAATTCCATCCCGATGGCGCTACTAAACGCGACTCAGACTGTCGCCCTGGAATATTCCCCGTTTAATCCAAACAGGTTCATCGTTCCCCTGGATCTGTCGACATCCTGGATATCGAAGGACCGTCCTCCATTGCCCCATACATGACTCAAGGAAGGCGCGTAGAGTTGCATCTATCTTGTACAACTCCAGCACCCTCTTGAGCCATGAATGTGGCACCGAGTCGTAGGCCTTCTTATAATCTATCCAGCATGTTGACAGATCCTTGCGGGATCGACGGACCTGTTGGCTAATGACTGGAATTGGGATGCCAGGCAAGTTTGTGAACTACTAAACCACTTGAGCCAGAAGTTATGCAGGCCGTCCGGTCCCGGTGATTTCCAATTCGGTAACGGACGAACTGCTCTGGCTATATCTAGTGGCGTTATTAAAATTGGTTCCATGGTTGGAATAGGTTCACACACTCGTTCGACATCACGCATCCAGTCAGCCTCAGAATGACAGACGGGCACCGACCAGATGCTGCGCCAGAAGGAACTCGTGGCGGCATCATCCGGGCGGCACACGTCCGTCATATTTTGCTGAGGTCGCTCCCAAGCTCTGTATACCCACATTACCCACCTCTCATCGCTCTGGAACATGCAATTCTGCGAGTATGATCAACCCGCCGCTTATACCGCCGTATACGGCTCGCCCATGCATAAACTTTCTGCTTCAGGAAGTCGATGCGCTCTGTGACACGGGACATGTATTCTTGAGGACTGATTTCAGTCCCCGAGAATGCCCGCCTCACAAAGCGCATCACACGAGGTCGCCTTTTGCCCTCCCTGAAGCAGTATAGTTTGCCGACTAGTACCCTGGCCCCGTCAATACGGTGCTCGATCCTGCGCTGCCAGGCTGGTACGGCTGGTTTTGGTCGAGTAGCTATGTGACAATTTGGGAACTTGACATTAGCTAAACGACATGCCGCAACAGCCCTACAGAACAGGATCGAGTGTTTGTATTGACGTTTTTGACAGACATCATTGGCCGAGTGTAACAGTTTTTTCATATTTTCGATGTTTTGATTTTCTTTCCGGTTTTCTTTCAATTTTATTAATATTTGTGTGATTCTAAAACTGTATTCGAAGAACTATTGTAAAAGTGTTTTGTATCAAAACCAATATTTTTATGAAATACAATGATGATAATTTTTTTTGACCGATCAGCTCACGGTGTAGCCAGGTTATTATATTTATTATTATTATTAAATGTCTGTACCGTGATGTGATACCCACAGATGGTTATGTCAATTTGACTACAGTAGACACAAAGACACTACGGAGTGTGCCTCGTTCCCGACGGCAAGCTGGTAGGAATGAGCTTCTAAGGTGTGTACGGGACAACTATAAATGATAAATTGTGATAGATATAATATGATTTTATTGATATAATGCCATAGCTAATTTTGATTTGATACAGTGATCACTTATAATATAATGATTTTAGGATATCGAAATGTTACGATATTATGATAATGAGTACACGCGGCGAAGACCGAACGCGAACTGAAGTAAATTGCGCACGCGGTACAAAACTGCTTATTTAACGTAAAAAGATATATGAATTGTACGGGTGGACCGTACATGCTCCCAGGCACGAGAGACTAAGATAAAAATGAAAAGTTAAAATATAAAAATCAAAGTCTAAGGATTAAACAATGTAAGTACATATACTTAAAGAAAGCAATGACAATAATCGAAAGCACAAATTGGGTAAGTGTGCGAAAAAACTTAATAGTCTCTAAAAAGTCTTATTCACTTTTATTGAAAATAGATTCGCGGAACAAAGGCGACGTAGCCTTGTTTTGTTTACTCGCACTGATTACATCCGAAATTGTATTGAGCTCAATTTCACTAGTTCCCGATTGCTCATTTACACTGATACGCGGAACACTGATTACATTAGCACTCTGAAGCTGCTGATGAGTCGAGCGCGCGGGCAGAGCCACGCTGCGCACACGCCGAAGGCGCCGCCACACGTGTACGGCCCCTGCCGCACACAGGGCGAACGCCATTATGTATATCACCGTGTAATGATGTACGTCATGATATGAGAACCCGTCCTCAAATTCTTCATCAATGCTCGGTTCATCTTTCATCTGACTCAACTTGTCATGGACTTCCTTTACCAGACCTTGAGTCTCGATGTGGGTATGGTCAGCCTGCTCGTCGATTGCACCGATAGGTATCGTTAGGTTGATAATGTTGTTGATAGGTGGAATATCAATCCTCAAAACGCCTGCCGTAGTTTTCAGAATGTTGGACAACTTCTTATGTGAGTAAACGGTGTAAGTATCGCCTTTGATAACGCATCCATCGCCGAGCATGATAACGCCGGCCTTGGTTAATTGTTCAGCCGTAACTTGATACTCGCATATGATTCGTATGGAGCACGGTCCGCAACAAAAATATAAATATGTGTTTAATTTATTAAGCTCTGTCCAACGGTTTGTGCAGATTGTAGATGCTGTGCTGCAACGGTTGGACTGTTGATCTTTGATGCAGAGGTTTTCATCCGACCTCATTTGATGAATCGGACCCTTCAAGGGGCAGATGTATGTTTCTGTGTCATAAATCAAACAGGTTTGGACATCGATATCCGTCATTGGAATGTAAGCGTCCTTTTGTATATTAATTGCGAGAAGATCTGCGATGGGAATTATGCTGATCATATCACTGCCAACCTGCTGCGGAACAGTTATAATTTTGTAGAGGTCGTAGCTGTCTCTACTCACTAATGGGATCTTAACTTCGAAGATAATAAACTGCTGCAAGACTCTGGCTTTAGTCTTCAGTAAATGATACAGTTTCGATAAATCCGATTGAATATTATTTGTTGGAAGAGTCAATTCTTTTGCTAACTGTCCTATTATGATATTAAGTTCATCCGTCAGCTGTTTAGGTGTTAGAAGGTGAAAGTTGAACCCTGTGTGATGTAGGTTCATAATAGTATCCACGATGGTTTCTTGGATGGTTTTCAAGTTCATTAAGATACTGTTAGCAATGATAGATGATACACTAAAGCTGTTAGACATTAGTGATTCTTGAACTCCTTCCTGAATTGTGTTAAATCCCTTTTCTAAACTGATCAAGTGCTGATTAAACACCTTGTGATGTCTATCCATCGCATTTTCTACTCTTTTGATGATGTTGTTCTCAGCTTCAACAATAGATGTGTTGTTTTTCCATAAGGAATCTAAACGCACTTGATTACGTCTGATTTGTTGGATATCCTTGGCATATTTTTGAGCAAACTCGTCGTCTAAGACACCAAACAAACTCCGAGCTATGCTTCCTATAGGATTGATAAGACCGCGCTTTTGTCGCACGTTCGTCGTGAACTGCTGACCAAGCAACATGCTATTGTAATGGTCAAGTTCATTACTACCGTGACGTAATTGCATGAGGATTGCGTCACAGTGTGATATCTTAGTTGTATTAGAACATATGTTGCCCAGATGATCGACGTATTTTTTAAGCAAACCTAATCCCTGCCAATAGGGATCCATGTCATAATATACAATCATCTTCCACTCGTCTCGTTCGAGACGCATATTGGAGATCTTGTCGAAGTAAATACTCTGATTGCTATTCAAAGGTGCTGTTTTGTAATCACAACTAGATGGTGTTATGATTAACATAAAAAACATGAGAGCAATGTAAATGAAATTGCCGATTTTTCCCCTCCGACGATGTCTTGATATATTTTTCGATGTTTCATTCGATGCCGAAGGTTGATCAGTCTTTTCTGTCGTGATATTATTTTGCTCTGCACTGTTTTCAGGTTGTTGATCTTCATAGACCGGCAACAAGGAAAGTTTTGTGATTGGCCTCTTGATTATCCCGTTTTTGGTTTTAACTGATACCACACGGACAAAGCCGTCCTTGCCGGGGTGCAGCTCAATGATTCTGCCGAGGGCCCACTTCCCAGGTGGTAAGTTAGCGTCTTGGATGATAACTATGTTGTCGATCTTTAAGTTCGGTTGGCGCTGCCGCCACTTGCTTCGTGCTGATAACTGACACAGGTACTCGGTTTTCCACCGTTTCCAGATGTCATCAAAAATCTTCTGGTTGAGCTGCCATCGTGTCCTTGCGTCTTTTTCCGTCTCAATGATGGTAAGTGTGGGACCACTTGATAAAAAGTGCGACGGAGTTAGGTAATCCATGTCCTCCGGGTCTTCACTGATCGCACAAAGAGGTCTCGTATTAAGGCAGGCTTCCAACTGTGCTAGTAATGTGGAATACTCCTCATACGTCAGTTTTTGCTCGCCCACCACTCTCTTGATGTGGTGTTTGAGACTTTTGACAGCCGCTTCCCAGAGCCCTCCAGCACTCGGCCAGGAAGGCGCGTTAAAGTGCCATTGTATTTGCATATCTGTGATTGCTCTATAGAACTCGTGGTTAAGGGTTGTACGTAGATTTATGTACTCTTCACGCAGGGCTTTGTTGGCTCCGACAAAATTTGTCCCATTATCACTATAGATATGGGATGGAGCTCCTCTGCGTGCTGCCATCCTCCTTAGTGCTGCTAGGAAGGCAGCTGAACTCAGGTCGGAAACGAGTTCTAGGTGCACGGCCTTGGTCGCCATGCACACGAACACCGCTATGTAGCCTTTCGTCGTCTTGATGCCACGACCCTTATTTGCTTTGATGTCCACATAGCCGGTGAAGTCGACCCCAGTATGATTGAACGGCCGCGACGGATTACTTCGCGACTCTGGTAAGTCTCCCATTATTTGTGTATATTTTACGGGATTATGCCTTTTGCATATGACGCAGTTATGTATGCGTTTTTTGACAGCACGGCTACCGCCTATAATCCAGAACTCCTGTCTTAACCACGCTAGTGTTAGGCGAGCTCCACCGTGGAAGGTCATTTGATGGCCTTGATCAATCAGTCGATTTGTAAGTAATCCACTGTGAGGAATGATAATAGGATGTTGCATGTTTTTGCTTATCCTTGCATTGCTTATCCTGCCACCAACCCTCAGTAATCCGTTTTCGTCTAGATACGGATTTAGGTTAAGTAGCTTGCTTTTAGAGTCTACATTGTTATGCTTTTGAAGGCTTTTAATCTCCTCTGTAAACTCATGTTGCTGTACATGCTTGATTAAAATGTGCTTCGCTCTTCTTAACTCAGTGATTGTAAGAAAAGACGGCTTTAGTTGCGATTTTGATGATATACGTAATATCCTCGCAAGTATACGAGTTGATTTCGCAAAGCTGCTATATTTGTTCAGTATTGTGCTGATAACGTCATATGATTGTTTTTGCGAGGAGGTGACTTGTTGTGCGATTGGTACCTCTCTCATTTCTTCGCAAGTGTTGTAGTCAGAGTTTTCTTTAGGCTGATTTTCATCGAATGAAGTTAACCATGAGGGTCCATGCCACCAGAGAGTGTGGTGCTTAAGTTGTTCTACAGACATGCCTCTACTGGCGCAATCAGCTGGATTGTCTGCTGACTTAACGTATTGCCAGCTATTCGATGGTATGATATTGGTCACTTGCTTAACTCTATTGGCAACGAAACGCTTCCAGCGACTTGGGTCGCCTTGAAGCCATCCCAGTACAGCTGTTGAGTCCGACCATGCGAAGATTTTGATTTCATGCCCAACCAGACATTGTGTTACTGTGTGCATTAACTTTGATAGTAGTACGGCTGCGCTTAATTCCAATCTAGGTAATGTGATACCTTTGTTTGTAGGAACAAGCCGCGCCTTTCCAGTTATTAATGATACTGTTGAGATTTGGTTGACGTCTTTATTTTCGTATATGCAGTAAATCACACAAGCGTATGCTTTTGTTGATGCGTCACAGAATCCGTGCAGTTTAATAGTTCCGTTCCTGTGACACTGCAGCCATCTCGGTAGCTTAAACTCATTGATATGTTGTAAATCTTGTGTCATTAGTGACCATTGTTTAACAATCTCTTCAGGAACTTGATCATCCCATTGGAGTTGTAACTGCCATACTGCTTGGAATAGTAGCTTGAGCTTGGTCGTAATTGGAGACAGCCACCCCAAGGGATCGAAGATTTTTGATATTTCTGATAGGAGAGATCTTTTCGTCACAGTCTTTGATGATGACACGTTGATTTTGCTTTGGAACGTGAATTGATCCTTCGTAGGGTGCCAGCGCAACCCGAGAGTCTTGGTGGACTCTTGATGACGAAAATCAAATACTTCCTCTGTTTCGCTGACGTCATTGAGTAACTCCGCTTTATTCGATGACCATTTGCGGAGGTTGAAACCTCCTGATTTCAGAAGATCTATTAAATCTTCCTGCAACTGCTTTGCTTCTTGCAGTGTATGATGACCGCTCAAAAGATCGTCCATATAGAAGTCTTCTTCTAAGACTTTCGTGGTGTTCATCGTTTGCTAGCTGTTTAAGCGTCATTATTGCTAAAAATGGCGCTGCTTTTGTACCGTATGTGACGGTCATGAGTTCGTATTCACGAAGAACTTGATCTGGAGAGTCACCCCATATAATTTTTTGATATTTCAAATCATCCTTGTGGCAAATAATCTGTCGAAACATTTTCTCTAGGTCGGTAGTGTATGCGAATTCGTATTGCCTCCATTTTAAGATCAAAGAAAACAAATCTTTCTGTAAATTAGGTCCACTGTACATTAAATCGTTCAAACTTTGCCCCGACGATGTTTTTGCCGAAGCGTTGGAAACGACCCGTAACGCAGTTGTCGTGGAATCTGATTTCATTACACAATGATGGGGTAAATAACAGCTGACTTGATTTTTGTCGTATGTACTTTCTTGCATGTGGCGTAATTCGATGTACTCATGTATGAATGATCTAAAGGACGTTTGAATATTGACATTATTTGAAAACTTATTTTCAAGTTGATAAAATTGTCCAATGGCCTTGTGTTTGGACTCCCCTAATTTTTCTTCAATGTTTGCTTTCAGGGGTAATCTGACGACGTAACGACCATCTTCTCTTCTTGACGTATCGGCCTTGTAACGCTGTACGCACTGATGCTCTTCTTCTGATAACTTGTTTTGGTTGTCGTCAGCCACATCTTCGATCGCCCAGAACCTCTGAATATCATCTATGTTGTTTAGGACAACACTACATTGGTAGGAAATTACGTTCCCACTTATAATCCAGCCAAGGCGTGTTTGCTGCGCCACTAGCTGAGAATCGCCTTCCTTGATGAGGCCATTCATAATGATCGATGAGTAAACATCTGCTCCAAGCAGTATGTCGACTGGACGACTAAGGTTATATTCAGGGTCTGCTAGATTCAAATGCTCTAGACAAGCCCATGATGGCTTTTGGAATGAGCGATTGGGCAAATTATAAAGTAGAGTTTTCATGATAAGTACCTCGGTGGAAAAAACGAAGTCTGAAAACATTGCTGATGCTGTAATTTGTATAACACCCTTGCAGTTATTTTCCTTGGTACCAACTCCCATTACAACTCCCTTGCATGCTCGTCGAGGAAGTCCCTATCTCTGGGCTGCGTCCTCAGTGATAAGTGATACTTGGGATCCCTGATCTATAAGGGCTCGCATTGGGTAGTATACCCCATCAACCCTCATAACTTTGATTTGTGCTGTTGCCAACAGGGTCTCAGATATCTCTGGATTCGACACGTGTGTGACGTTTTTGCGTTCCTTTAAAGTCGAATCGCTAGCGCAGGACTTCGAGTTACTGGAACCCGAGAAGGTATCATGTAACAAGGTGTTATGATCGCCTTGACATTCTCGGCATCTTTTGTCGGAAAAACATGCTTTACCTTTATGATCATAAAGACAGTTTTTGCATAAGTTTAGTTTATTCACTGTCTTGCGTTTAGAATCCGATGTTGATTCTAAAAATGTTTTGCAATTGAATAAACGATGATATTCGCCGCAAACTGGACACTTCCATTGTTTTTTTAGTCGCAGAATTGTTAGAATATGATCTATTGTACTTATGGAAATGCTTCTTGCTGTTGGGCTCTTGCTGATACTTGTTATCTGATTTCTGACCATCTTGCTTGCGCCTTGAAGCTTCGAGTGACGTAAACTTGTTCTCTAGAAATCTCATGAATTCACTCAATATTGGCAAATCTCGTGGGTTTTTTAATGAGTCCGTGTAGTCAGAGTGGGTCTGCTGATCCAGTTTCAATGCTAGTACATGAACTATAAATGGATCCCACGATATTATGTCAACTCCTAGGTTTTTAACCGCATTCAGACACTCATTAGTGGTGTCATACATTTTCTTGATTTGTGAAGCTGCTTGCTGTTGCATAGTTGGTAATAATAAAAGAATATTGATATGGGAACTGAATATTAATTTAGTGTTATTGTATCTGTGGTTCAATATGTCCCAACAGACTTTATAGTTCTCGGTGCTAATATGTAAGTGCTGGACAAGTCTCTCCGGTTCTCCCCTGAGCTTAGCTTTCAAAAACTGCATTTTCTGTGCGCAGGAGATAGAACGATTGTTATGTACTGATTCCGAGAATAAGTCCTTAAATGCTACCCATTGATGATAGTTTCCATTGAATGTTGGGATCTCCATTGTTGGGGTACTCTTTTCTCGGTGAGAGACAGACCACATCTTACTGTTGATAGATTTCTTGATGTCAAGATAAAGTTTTTCGTATTTGCTGAATGACTCTTCATATTCTTTATTTTCTTCAAACAACTCGCTATCAATCTCCCAATGTAACGAGTCTATTGTTGACCATCTCGATTGGATAGTCTGCAAAATATCTTCGAACTCCCATTTCTCAGATATTGTATCTAAATCTATAATAGCAATGGTACGTGAGAATGCCTTAAAATTGCTTTTCTGTTTGCGCAGCATCTCTTCCAACTTACTGATGTTACCTTGCGAAGTGTAACAAACTGGAGACTTGGCCCCAACCTTGCTGGTTGATTGCTCTTGATTGTCACCTGCATCTAGATCTGTTGATCCTGTCCCGTGCCCTTGACTCTTCTCCGCTTCAGCTGCTTGCAATGGTGGCTGTGGAGAGGTCGGTGTTACGGTAATCTTGGGATCGGTCATGGTGACCTTGTACTGCTGAATGTGCGCACGTGCCTCGTTGTAAAACTGCCTAGTTTTCTGATAATAATTTTCTGAAAAATAGCTGTAGCCACGCGCTTCTGATTCTCCTAACTTAATATGATTGGACTGGAACTCTTCCCAATATTTATCGAGAAGCTCTAAACGTTTCTTGACGTAAGTAGAGGTTTTTCTTTCAGCTCCATCCTTCTTAAAATTGCGCAAAAGCTGCTCTATACCTTGCATAATCTGATTCTGATTTTCGAGTAGGTCCTCCATCTCGGAGATGCTGAAGTAGCTTTAGTTATACTAAGCTTGATAAATGATCAATTGAAATCTATGATATTTCTATGATTCCTACTCGATTTTGTATTCCTTGCTTCGTCGACTAAGCTTGGAAAATGATATAGGTACCTTATGTTGATAAATGATTTTATGCAAGACTTGCTCGAGAATAGACACCCTTTTCATAAAATGCTTGATGATAGCTGATAGTAGTCTATTCGATTTGCTGATGATGCTGTATGCTGGTGTGGTCGTATGTATGCTGATGCAACAATCACGTGCCACGTGCTGCTAACCTCGTTGGCGAGTACACACGCAGAACTTAGACCAGCCGCTTCGCTGTTGCGTTGATAATGAAAGCTCACTCACCGGTATCTGCTGCTTTGTTACCTGGTGGTTGCCACTGATAATGGTAGGAATATCCACCCACTGATTCGGCGGAATGTTCGCACGTACTTTGTAAAACACGTGGTGGGTCCCGCCAATGCGGTGGCTCGAAGGACCATAAAGTTGTACGGGACAACTATAAATGATAAATTGTGATAGATATAATATGATTTTATTGATATAATGCCATAGCTAATTTTGATTTGATACAGTGATCACTTATAATATAATGATTTTAGGATATCGAAATGTTACGATATTATGATAATGAGTACACGCGGCGAAGACCGAACGCGAACTGAAGTAAATTGCGCACGCGGTACAAAACTGCTTATTTAACGTAAAAAGATATATGAATTGTACGGGTGGACCGTACAAGGTGCCTTCAGGCCTGATACATATACTTAAATATGCGCCATAACTTCCGACAGAAAATCGGGACATCTCGAATCACTTCATGTCTATGCTAGGTAGTCGTGTTGCGACAATAATTTGTGCTGCCATCTGCCTGTAGATTGAGAACCTGGTGGGCTTCGTGACGCTGGAACAGTTCATGCTGAAGAAGCAAGCGGAGGAGAGGCGGCAACTGTACACCAACCGCGTACTCATGGGCGTCGAACATCAGAACCGCGCCGCCGCCGCGCAGCACGACCTCATGCAGAGGTTCGACAACATCGGTATGTATGTGTGACACTGTGTGGCACTGTGTGACACTGTGTCAATGTACACCAACCGCGTACTCATGGGCATCGAACATCAGAACCGCGCCGCCGCCGCGCAGCACGACCTCATGCAGAGGTTCGACAACATCGGTATGTATGTGTGACACTGTGTGGCACTGTGTGACACTGTGTGGCACTGTGTGACACTGTGTCAATGTACACCAACCGCGTACTCATGGGCGTCGAACATCAGAACCGCGCCGCCGCCGCGCAGCACGACCTCATGCAGAGGTTCGACAACATCGGTATGTATGTGTGACACTGTGTGGCACTGTGTGACACTGTGTCAATGTACACCAACCGCGTACTCATGGGCGTCGAACATCAGAACCGCGCCGCCGCCGCGCAGCACGACCTCATGCAGAGGTTCGACAACATCGGTATGTATGTGTGACACTGTGTGGCACTGTGTGACACTGTGTCAATGTACACCAACCGCGTACTCATGGGCATCGAACATCAGAACCGCGCCGCCGCCGCGCAGCACGACCTCATGCAGAGGTTCGACAACATCGGTATGTATGTGTGACACTGTGTGGCACTGTGTGACACTGTGTGGCACTGTGTGACACTGTGTCAATGTACACCAACCGCGTACTCATGGGCGTCGAACATCAGAACCGCGCCGCCGCCGCGCAGCACGACCTCATGCAGAGGTTCGACAACATCGGTATGTATGTGTGACACTGTGTGGCACTGTGTGACACTGTGTCAATGTACACCAACCGCGTACTCATGGGCGTCGAACATCAGAACCGCGCCGCCGCCGCGCAGCACGACCTCATGCAGAGGTTCGACAACATCGGTATGTATGTGTGACACTGTGTGGCACTGTGTGACACTGTGTCAATGTACACCAACCGCGTACTCATGGGCGTCGAACATCAGAACCGCGCCGCCGCCGCGCAGCACGACCTCATGCAGAGGTTCGACAACATCGGTATGTATGTGTGACACTGTGTGACACTGTGTGACACTGTGTCAATGTACACCAACCGCGTACTCATGGGCGTCGAACATCAGAACCGCGCCGCCGCCGCGCAGCACGACCTCATGCAGAGGTTCGACAACATCGGTATGTATGTGTGACACTGTGTGGCACTGTGTGACACTGTGTCAATGTACACCAACCGCGTACTCATGGGCGTCGAACATCAGAACCGCGCCGCCGCCGCGCAGCACGACCTCATGCAGAGGTTCGACAACATCGGTATGTATGTGTGACACTGTGTGACACTGTGTGACACTGTGTCAATGTACACCAACCGCGTACTCATGGGCGTCGAACATCAGAACCGCGCCGCCGCCGCGCAGCACGACCTCATGCAGAGGTTCGACAACATCGGTATGTATGTGTGACACTGTGTGACACTGTGTGACACTGTGTCAATGTACACCAACCGCGTACTCATGGGCGTCGAACATCAGAACCGCGCCGCCGCCGCGCAGCACGACCTCATGCAGAGGTTCGACAACATCGGTATGTATGTGTGACACTGTGTGGCACTGTGTGACACTGTGTCAATGTACACCAACTGAAGGAGTTACTTTCCATTTATTTTGTTTTTTTTTGGAAATAATTTCTTGTAAAGAAGAATGCAAACTAAGCTACTCGTAGCTAATGAACTGAATGTGTAAGTGCACACAACTGATCTGTACCTTGTCGTCCGCTTCAGTTCCAGAAGTTATCTACGGCGAGGTGCGCGCGGGCGAGGGCGGCTCGGTCGCGGCCGGCAGCTCCAACAGCTCCAGCGGCGCCGGCAAGCCCATGTCTGTCAGGGGGAAAGATGGGTCAGTGCATGCTTATTGAAGTTTTTGTAACGTCTAACTATTCATACTTTCCAAATACGTACAGATGTGTGTTTTTGATAAATCTTAGCGAATCGATGGAACCTCGCTCATTGATGCAGTGAGTAGGTCATCAGGTGCGCGTTGTGTTTGAGGAGCCATCCGTAAAGCTCCATCTGCAGAGACTGTCTTTACTCCGGCGGACTTGCGACTTGGGTTCAGTCTGTTTAGGGAATTACAAGTCGGCGGCGGTAACGTGTGTCCAGGTGGAAGGTTTTCTGATTGATCCATGCAGTTACTTTATCGGTGTTACAGGTTATTGTCATTAATCGTGATTTTTTTAACCGCTGGCGCTCGCCGACAATATCATAAAATGCAATTCAGCAATGACATGTACACCTTTCTTAATCAGTAATTAAGTGCTGAGAGCTTCATACTTTGTAACGTTTTTTTGTTGTAGTCCACGTTAGTGGTGGATCTACAAGGTTAAGCGGTAGCCTAGCGGTAGGTAGAAGATACATAAAAATCTGCGTTACAAAGATAGTTTTAATAATTTATAGTACAAGTAATTACAAGCCGGTTGAGCGCGAGTAGGTTAGAAGATCCGCCTATGGAACACTACTGTCCTGCAGGTCTTCCAGACGTAGGAAGCGGGGACTGGAGTTAGATGGCCGGGTCCCGTACTAGCGCCGCGACAGGGTCGTCCAGCCGCTCCCCTGTGGTGGCGGCGGTCTGGTGTTAGTAACCGCTTCTGCAGGCGCGCTGGTGTAGGTGCAGCCGTCTGGGGTTGTCACTTCACTGAACTTAATAAATTAGTGCTTTAGCTTAGAATTAAACTTGTGACCACAATAAGATGTCGTTCGTAAATGATTTAAAAGAAGTGGACACTGTAGCTCTGTTTTCGTCAAACGTGAGTTGACGGGGGGACGCAGCAGGCGGTACCAGGGCTATGCTCCCTGCCCGCGGAGGCTATACCGGGGCCCGCTTTAGCGAGGCCCGTGTTAGGTGGGGCGCTGCCCCTGGATCCTACTGGGTGCATGTTATCATGCACCCATGTGTGTAGATGCACTGATGTAACTGTAGGCGCGCCACAGCGCTGATATCTTCACAGCACCTCGGCGCCCCCCCCCTGGCGGTGAGACCTCCGGTTACCCGGAGGAGGCCCGGCGGGAGACAACCAGCGACAGAGGTGCCGACTTATAGCGCACCTACAGTGGATGTGTGAGTCCCGCCCGCCCCACTAGCCAGAGCTAGCCGGTCGTGGTACGGACTAAGGAAACGATGTGTGTGTGTGGGCGGTATTGTGTTGTGTAATACCGCCCATGTGTGCATGTATCGCAGGCCCTAGGGCTGCGACAACGCGTGAGTCAACGTGTGTGTAGAGAGATGCATGTCTGTTCTCGCTACGCAACATGCCCATATTAACTTGGCACATGTCACGCAGCTGGGTGAGAGTAATGTGTGTGGAGTCTATCTGTGCAGGTAAGCTGCGTGTATCGGGAAAGCAGCTTACCTGGGTCCAGTCCGGTGGAGGGGGGGCGACCATGCCTTGCAGGAAATCCCTGTCCCGACCGGCCTAGCCTTGGTACATCATGAGTAGCGAGGCCAGGCCGTCCAGGACAACCTCGATGTTCTGGCCCTGCCTGACGGCCTTTATCAAGTCCACCAGCAGGGTGATGGCGCGAGCTGTGACCTCTTTTGTTGTGGTGGCAGGGCCGGCGGTTGGGCCGGCAGAGGTGGCGTCTCTCTTGTCGTGGCATTCTGCAACTTGCGCGCGGATTTCTTCGATTCTTTGAGCCGTTGGCCGCGCCAAATCGGCGCCGGCCGGTTGGCCCTCTGGCAGCTTTATTTCCGGCCTCAATGGGGCCATAGTCGGTGCCACAGCCCGCGCCTGGGGCGAAGGCAGGTCACCCGCTTGGTCTCCCTCAGAAGTGGTGGGGGGCTCGGGTGCCTTACCCTTGCCCCCTCGCTTCCTCTTCTTTCCCCTCCACCGCTTCGAGGAGGGGGGAGCTTCTTCCCTGTTGGTGGGCCCGTTGGCCGCCGCCATTGGCGACTGGCCTTGGGCCTCGGTGGAGGCCATGTCCTTAGGCCCCTCGGTGGTCGTTGCCGGCCGTCGTGAGGCGGTAATGGCGGCGGCTGTGCCCGCCCGCCTGTTCGCCCTTATCTCTGCCTGGTACGTCGGGCACTTGAGGTTATTGGCGGGATGATCGCCCCACAGTTGGCACACGTGGCTGGTACGTCACGTGGCCGGGGGTAGTCCCGCGCTGTGTGCCCTTCACCGCAGCGGACGCAGGCGAGCGGTCGGTGGTAGTGGTGCGACGTGCCTCCATTTCTGGCACCGGTGGCACTGGGCGGGCCCATGTTTGCCCCGCCAGGCTTCCATTTTGACACCTCTCATGTTCAGGAACACGGAGGTGTCGAAGATCCTGCGTACGTCAGGCGTCTTGCTGAGTACGGCGTGGAGCACGCAGCCAGGTCGTCCCAGGCTCGCCTTAATGTGGCGAACGTACTCAGGTTGGTATTCCAACGCGCGGAGCTCCTCCTCGATTTCCGTTGGGGTGGTGTCGGCAGGCAGCCCGCTGATGGCCACCTTGCAGCTTCGCTCCGCCTGCAGCGAGTAGGTGAACCAGGATGTGCCATCGTCTTTCTCTAGGCCGGTCAAGAACCGCTGGACCACCCTATATTCGACTTCACTCTCGGGAGTGAAGCGAATTCCAGCGCTGGAAGGTCGGGCGCTGAGGGGGTGGCCCAGCTTGTCTTTGAGGGCCCTGAAATGTGAGGTCCATCCTGGCAGCCTTTCCACCACAAGCGGAGGATACTTCAGCCGCTCTTGCGGTTTCGGTTTCGGCTGGTTGGCATTCCTGTTGTCTGCGTCTTGGAGGGCCGCTGGCTGTGAGACAGAGACAGCTTTAGCTTCACTCACCCCATGCTGGGTCCCAGGAATCGTCGACGTCGGTGGTGGAGAGGGGGGGAGGCGTGCGGCGGACGACCTCCGCAAAGGTAGGCGGCTCGCTCCCCCCGCCGCGGCGCGCTCTCGCGCAGCGGCGGCGGGTGGAGACAGTACCGTTTGCCTCCTCCTCTGACTCGTCCGTGCTGCGGCGGCGGTTCGCATAACTTTCCAATCGACATCTTGATAATTATTCTTAAACGCACGTGCACAAAGGTAATTAATCCTCGTCGCCACTGTGATGTTTGTACGGGCGGAGCAAAATGAAAGACGGGCACTCGCTTAGTTCGTATATTGCGGACTGCCGGCAGCGGTCGGCGCCTAGCCTACCTATCTTACATTTATTAATAATCATCTACCTACATTACAGTTATAACCCGCGATGCCGTAAAGCCGTACCATTTCGGTCCACTGTTAATTTGTGTAAGATTTACGAGCGAGAAACAAAAGACTCGCACTGTGCGCTCGCTTTGACGACAGCTAACTCCAGGGGGGGAAACTTCCATACATTGGCTTCAAACTAAATAATTTTCATTGATAGCAGTATCTATGTGTTTAGGTACACCAACTTGTCAACTGTCATAACGAGAACAGCTATTTTAGACTACTTGCTAGTGAAGTAGATAGCCTAGCGGTGACAGCGATTGCCCTTATGACTAATACACAAATTCACAAGTTCGAATCCTCAGAATTTCTTTTTGTATTTATTTGGTTGAACAAAAACTAACAGCGCCATCTAATAGTTTGGGTACACAGTTTGAGAAACAAAAACCAGAGTTGCGCATCAATCTTGTATTATTTAGTGTATTATCTATGGCTGCCTCACTGAGGTGTGAGTCATCGCTCACTAGATAGTTGCGCGGCCGCGCGTACGTTGGCCGCCCGGTCGCCGGTCAGTTGTATCCGACTGCATTAGGGTGAAAATGATGATGTTTTTTTTTTTAAAAAAAGAAAAGGTTGTTGTTGCTTAACTTGTTTTTTTAAATTTTGCATGCTATGTTTTATCCTAGCTAAACATGCTTGTGCCTCAATTTGTATGTAACACCCTTGTATACCATGTTTTACGCAAATAAATATTCTATTCTATTTTATTCTATTCTAAATGATCTTGACGATAGTACTGGGTTTTCTTAAAAAAAAGGTTGTTTACGTGAGTAATATTGTAATATTACTGGGTGTCATTTTATTTAAACTGTCATAATGAATCGTTACAGGTACGAAAAGATAGTGTACCGTGACGAGGTGCCCAGTGCGCACAGCAGTCACAGCGCGAACAGTTCGGCCGCCATCCGCGCCCGGCACCGACCCGAACCCGCGCCCGAGCGATGGCGCGACTCGCTGCGCAGGAACGACAAGGTATAGTGTGTACAGTAGCGCGGCGAACAGTGCGCTACTGTGTAGCGTACTAGACACTGCTCACTGAATAAACACTCTCACACTCTAGGTATCACTGACAGTCCCCTGCAGAACGTGTATGGAGGCACTCAAAAAGCACCAGTGGTGCTCTTTGAGCTCATCGGTCGGGCGCGAGTGTATCGGTGTTACCCAGATCCGCGAGGAGACTTGTAACACCAGGTCCCTTGCGAATGTTCTGAGAAGATCAGTGTCTATGCACGGCATGCCTACTCGCGCCTGGAGGCGCGCGGGTGGTGGCAGCAGCATCGGGCGACAGCGGCGACAAGGCGTAAACGCGCCAACATATGGTCCTTCGAGCCGGATCATATGTTGGCGTTTACGCCTTGTGCTCAATTACAGGAGCAGAGAATAGAATAGAAGAGAGAAATAAAATACAGTGGACTGTTCGATCTGGTGTAATCCAGGATACAAGTGGTTTACAAAGTAGTTTCTTCGTCGTGGCGCCCGCGCGCCCTTCACCCGCCGCTGTCGCCCGGTGCTGCTGCCGCCACCCGCGCGCCTGTTCAGACAGCGAGTAGGCATGCCGTGCATACACAATCAGGAAGATTGACTTGCTCCTAGAGAGTGGTGAGCTGGTGGGAGTAGCGTCCACCACGCACAATGGTCCAATTTAGGGGTTTAATTAGTTGGATGTTGATTATAATATTGTTGGCTATTTTTAAGGTTAAGGGTAGGGGTACGGTGGATGACGGTATAAAGGCGGTGTAGAAGGAGCGCGCGCCCCTATTCTGCTGTCATCCGTCGTACGACGAGGTCGTGAGTCTTTGATTTGTATTCTTCTTACTATATTCGAGTAATTATTTTGTGTCATTCTTTGATTTTATTTGTTTTGTAAATTGTGATAATTTTAGGTTAAGTAAATGTTGTTTTTTTTTAATCTAATCCGCTTCTGATTTCCAATAATATTTTATTTTATTATTTTCGGAAAACTTACCGCTAGACAGATACAATAGTTGCGTTAATAACAAAACTATGGCCAATTACAAGCTTTCACAAATAGCTTTATAATAGTTAAAAAAAAAAACAACAAAAATAATCAAACTAAAAGACAGTGATAAGGACGAATTAGTACACAAATAAACGTAAAAAGAACACAAATTAACATCTTTAAACATTATGGGTTATCAAAGAAGTGGCTGCAGAGGGCCTTTTTCAATTTTGACACAGTTGTATTAAAGATGTCGATTTCAACCTCCTGACAAGTCGCATTGTGCTCACGGCTTGCCCTAATCATGTACGAGTTTTGTCTATAAATAGTCCTGGTTGTTGGTGTGTGCAACAAACGAGATTTCCGCAGAAACAAACATGGTACTCGCAGCCCAATCTCTCTTAGCAACTCAGGAACATCACTGGTTCCGTTTGCAATTTTAAATAGAAAGGCCAAGTCTGAGATTTTTCTTCGTTCATACAAAGGAAGAATATGAAACTTTTTGCACCGTTTAAAATAATTTGGTAGATATATTCTGGATCGAAATTGAATGTACCTTAAGAACTTTTTCTGATATGATTCGTGTACTGTAAAACGTATGTGGTTCCAGAATTACAATCATTAATGCAACCCTCCTAGTTCATTAAGGTCTATTGAATTATTATTTGATGAAAACATCATTCAATAGACCTAAAAAACAAACATACAAAAAACGATAATGTAATCGTAAAACTGTGAAAGAATAATAATCCAAAATATCCGTTTTATTCGTATTATCCAAATAGTAATGCAATCCGGTAAATGATATCCGGACATTTAAAATGCCGGATATGGGTACAGTATGCCGTAGTCCCGACTGTACGTGTGCGTGTCGCAGGTGCACACCACGAGCGCGGACGTGACGCCGGCACTGAAGGCGGCCACACACTACACGCCGCTCACACACACGCACCAGCATCTGCACCGACCCAATGACAGGTATGTTGTTCATTCATTCACTGTCTTACTGATTCAACAGGCGACTGTACAAACTTACTGCCTTTATTTGTGTTCAAAATTATGCTTTTAGGAAAATCTCATAAATGTAATACTCACGACAAAGTTTAAATCTCAGTCTGTAATGATGGCTCGTTACAGCCGCAACAGTGCAGCCGGCGGGTCTCCTGTAGCGCGAGGGGGGGCGCGGCGCGGTGCACACTACCCGCACCTCCAGTGTCCGCCCACCTTCCAGCCCGAGACCTACTCGCTGTCGCGCCTGCCGCCGCGCAACGAGCGAGACGCGGACGTCTAGCGAGCGCACACCTGCAGTGTCCGCCCACCTTCCAGCCCGAGACCTACTCGCTGTCGCGCCTGCCGCCGCGCAACGAGCGAGACGCGGACGTCTAGCGAGCGCACACCTGCAGTGTCCGCCCACCTTCCAGCCCGAGACCTACTCGCTGTCGCGCCTGCCGCCGCGCAACGAGCGAGACGCGGACGTCTAGCGAGCGCACACCTGCAGTGTCCGCCCACCTTCCAGCCCGAGACCGACTCGCTGTCGCGCCTGCCGCCGCGCAACGAGCGAGACGCGGACGTCTAGCGAGCGCACACCTGCAGTGTCCGCCCACCTTCCAGCCCGAGACCTACTCGCTGTCGCGCCGCACGCCGCGCAACGAGCGAGACGCGGACGTCTAGCGAGCGCACACCTGCAGTGTCCGCCCACCTTCCAGCCCGAGACCTACTCGTTGTCGCGCCTGCCGCCGCGCAACGAGCGAGACGCGGACGTCTAGCGAGCGCACACCTGCAGTGTCCGCCCACCTTCCAGCCCGAGACCTACTCGCTGTCGCGCCTGCCGCCGCGCAACGAGCGAGACGCGGACGTCTAGCGAGCGCTCACCTGCAGTGTCCGCCCACCTTCCAGCCCGAGACCTACTCGCTGTCGCGCCTGCCGCCGCGCAACGAGCGAGACGCGGACGTCTAGCGAGCGCACACCTGCAGTGTCCGCCCACCTTCCAGCCCGAGACCTACTCGCTGTCGCGCCGCACGCCGCGCAACGAGCGAGACGCGGACGTCTAGCGAGCGCACACCTGCAGTGTCCGCCCACCTTCCAGCCCGAGACCTACTCGTTGTCGCGCCTGCCGCCGCGCAACGAGCGAGACGCGGACGTCTAGCGAGCGCACACCTGCAGTGTCCGCCCACCTTCCAGCCCGAGACCTACTCGCTGTCGCGCCTGCCGCCGCGCAACGAGCGAGACGCGGACGTCTAGCGAGCGCACACCTGCAGTGTCCGCCCACCTTCCAGCCCGAGACCTACTCGCTGTCGCGCCTGCCGCCGCGCAACGAGCGAGACGCGGACGTCTAGCGAGCGCACACCTGCAGTGTCCGCCCACCTTCCAGCCCGAGACCTACTCGCTGTCGCGCCTGCCGCCGCGCAACGAGCGAGACGCGGACGTCTAGCGAGCGCACACCTGCAGTGTCCGCCCACCTTCCAGCCCGAGACCTACTCGCTGTCGCGCCTGCCGCCGCGCAACGAGCGAGACGCGGACGTCTAGCGAGCGCACACCTGCAGTGTCCGCCCACCTTCCAGCCCGAGACCTACTCGCTGTCGCGCCGCACGCCGCGCAACGAGCGAGACGCGGACGTCTAGCGAGCGCACACCTGCAGTGTCCGCCCACCTTCCAGCCCGAGACCTACTCGTTGTCGCGCCTGCCGCCGCGCAACGAGCGAGACGCGGACGTCTAGCGAGCGCACACCTGCAGTGTCCGCCCACCTTCCAGCCCGAGACCTACTCGCTGTCGCGCCTGCCGCCGCGCAACGAGCGAGACGCGGACGTCTAGCGAGCGCACACCTGCAGTGTCCGCCCACCTTCCAGCCCGAGACCTACTCGCTGTCGCGCCTGCCGCCGCGCAACGAGCGAGACGCGGACGTCTAGCGAGCGCACACCTGCAGTGTCCGCCCACCTTCCAGCCCGAGACCTACTCGCTGTCGCGCCTGCCGCCGCGCAACGAGCGAGACGCGGACGTCTAGCGAGCGCACACCTGCAGTGTCCGCCCACCTTCCAGCCCGAGACCTACTCGCTGTCGCGCCGCACGCCGCGCAACGAGCGAGACGCGGACGTCTAGCGAGCGCACACCTGCAGTGTCCGCCCACCTTCCAGCCCGAGACCTACTCGTTGTCGCGCCTGCCGCCGCGCAACGAGCGAGACGCGGACGTCTAGCGAGCGCACACCTGCAGTGTCCGCCCACCTTCCAGCCCGAGACCTACTCGCTGTCGCGCCTGCCGCCGCGCAACGAGCGAGACGCGGACGTCTAGCGAGCGCACACCTGCAGTGTCCGCCCACCTTCCAGCCCGAGACCTACTCGCTGTCGCGCCTGCCGCCGCGCAACGAGCGAGACGCGGACGTCTAGCGAGCGCACACCTGCAGTGTCCGCCCACCTTCCAGCCCGAGACCTACTCGCTGTCGCGCCTGCCGCCGCGCAACGAGCGAGACGCGGACGTCTAGCGAGCGCACACCTGCAGTGTCCGCCCACCTTCCAGCCCGAGACCTACTCGCTGTCGCGCCGCACGCCGCGCAACGAGCGAGACGCGGACGTCTAGCGAGCGCACACCTGCAGTGTCCGCCCACCTTCCAGCCCGAGACCTACTCGTTGTCGCGCCTGCCGCCGCGCAACGAGCGAGACGCGGACGTCTAGCGAGCGCACACCTGCAGTGTCCGCCCACCTTCCAGCCCGAGACCTACTCGCTGTCGCGCCTGCCGCCGCGCAACGAGCGAGACGCGGACGTCTAGCGAGCGCACACCTGCAGTGTCCGCCCACCTTCCAGCCCGAGACCTACTCGCTGTCGCGCCGCACGCCGCGCAACGAGCGAGACGCGGACGTCTAGCGAGCGCACACCTGCAGTGTCCGCCCACCTTCCAGCCCGAGACCTACTCGCTGTCGCGCCTGCCGCCGCGCAACGAGCGAGACGCGGACGTCTAGCGAGCGCACACCTGCAGTGTCCGCCCACCTTCCAGCCCGAGACCTACTCGTTGTCGCGCCTGCCGCCGCGCAACGAGCGAGACGCGGACGTCTAGCGAGCGCACACCTGCAGTGTCCGCCCACCTTCCAGCCCGAGACCTATACCTACGAGTACCTGTACCTATCGCAGCTGGCGATTATACAGACGAACTAACCTATACCAATCGAAAACTTCCAAATTACTGTCCTGCCAATACTAACCACACAATATATAACTCACAGTTCACATAAATTAGAAGCAAATCTAATTCAAATCACATGTTTAAAAAACTTATCAATCACAAAATAAAATATATGCTACGCTCAATTATTTTATATTTTAAATTGTAAATTAGAAGTAAGCAAATCACCACTAATATATAAAATCAGAAACAAAAAAATATTTGCGACTAATATTGAAAGTTACTTAAACATATCTCCTAATAAATTGAAAAAAATAAATGTAATATATAAAAGAACCTAGTGTTAGGTAATCCCATGTCTCATTACAATTTATTTAAACTGAAGAAAATATTTTTTAGCAAAAACATTATCAAGAAAATCTGTCGTAAATGCTCAAATATACAGTTATATTGTAACCTCTTAAACTTACATTATTTAATTATACATTACTTAACGAATGCTCCATAAATTGTAAGAACACCCTTACTATTGCCACTGCGACGAACGAATAGTTCCAGTGTGTTACCTGTCTTCCAACAGTTATTTACTCAACAAATAACCTCCATATAAACATTTATGTGGTTTTCATTTTTCCTGTGCTTTGACATCCGTCGTTAGATAAAGTTCGCCTAGTGAAGATGTTGGTAAATCTGTAAACGTTTACAGTACTGATGCTTCCTTATCGAATTTAAAATAACGCAATAACTGTATTACTCATTACATCGTTAATAGATATAATTGAATTCACTTTTGTTTTTTTAAAGCGTAATTTTGGCGTAACAGTATGGCCCGGTGGCAACACAAAACTTGTTGCTGCACCAATGTTGCTTTGTGTCAAAACTACGCCTAAGGCGCGGTTCAAACACGAGTGGCGTATGGCGTATGGCTGTGGCGCCACTTCTTTGATATTTCATACAAAATGTATAAAGAGGTGTGGCGCGCCACCGCCATACGCCACTCGTGTTTGACCCGCGCCTAAAAGCGCTCCCTTAGCGGGAGCAGTCGCCTGTAATGTAACAATTCAAGTTTCGTATTCAATTAGGTGTTACATTAAAGACGATTGCTCGTGGTAAGGGAGCGCCTTTAGGTTAACGTGTATTTTAAGTAATGTGTAAAATTGTACATAAGGTGGATGTAAATGTGAGTGGTTGAAACGTTAGCGTCCGATATGTATTATACTATGTGTAGTTATATGATGTTAACTAGGTGTTTACCGGAATGAATCGTTTTAGTGACCGCCGCCCGGTCACCTCTTAGTGTAATTTGACATAATGTTGTCCGGGTTATAATTCTATGTCTACGGAATTCGTTATTGTAGAGTGGTGATATGAAAGTCTCAAATATCATTCGCACTTTTTCTAAATATACTGCGTTGTAGGTTAACATTGGACTTACAGAATATTTAGAAAATGTTAAGACTGATTCGAGATAGTGTAATTTTAAAGAATGTAACGAGACGCGTTATTTTGTTTAATGATGTGCATGGATAGATGTGAATTGGCGAGCGGTAATCACCTCACCAGCGCCTCTATCAAAGTCAGCTCTTGCTAGAAATGTCAAACTACACGCGCTGTTTCAAAAAAGCTAGTTTTATCATAAAAACTGCTCAATAATACGAGGATGTCGAAAAAAATCAAATTTGCTGATATTAATTGCATCACTCGTGAGAATGTCGCCACTCTCAATTTGCCGTAGAACACATCGTGGTTCGTGGAATGCATGACGTTTGTTAAAGTGGAACGGCCTGACACTCGAGAAGATAACGTCGTAAATGAGTTAACAAAGTGTCCACTGTGGAGTTGTTTTATGTATACAAAGTCGGACAAGTCTGAAGTCGGCCGCGAGCCGACACGACTAGGTGCGCGCCACACAGAGGGCGCTAGTAGTTAACTAGATAGATACACTTTATGAGAAATGTGCTTTAAGTAATACACCATAGCGTCTAAATAATTTAATCATGGCTTCCAACTTATTGTGTTTTATTGCAAGATATTTTAATTGAATATTATTAATTTTAGGACAAGACTGGATGTTTATAGCATATTAATGTATACAGCTGTATGAGGCAGTCTATTTTGCACAATCCAGTGTATTAGATGGTCACGACGTTATACTCAACAGAGTAAAGTTACGAGATCATATTATTATTTTTTGTATTTCAATGGCGTCTCGCCACTTCCTAGTAGATCACTCGGTGAGTAAGTACTTCAGGACTCTGCGTTTACCGGTCCTCGCGATTGAACCGAAGTGGTGTGTCTGCCTTATATCACTTAGTTATACAATATTATGATATTTAGATAAATAAATTGCTATCCTATTTTAAATCAACGCTTTTAACAAGCCGTCGACTGTTTTGAGAAATTTTATTTTTACTAGATTTGATAAGAGAAATAATTTCATCGTAAGTATAAATTATTGTTTTACAATATACAATGAGAATGTCCTCACTTGTTCGATTACGCGTGTACTCGTAATACGTACAATGTTATGAATGACTATTAAATATATTTTATACAAAATTATGCCCATTTATTTTGCCCTAGTGTTCCTTTACCAACTCGTTCTGCTCAGTGCAATAAGAAGCAAGGCTCGGCGCGAGGCGGCATTGTCCTCCGCTTATAATTAACATAACTAATGATCTAGCGGCGCAGTGCGATTTAATATCCGGAGCATGGAGCCTAGTCTGCATAGTGTCGTGAACTCGTTGAAAACAATGAGAATTAGCAAAAAACTCTGTGGGTCCGCTCCTTGGTTGGGACAAATACGTTGTACCTCATTGATCTGTCCGAATAAAAAACTGGCAAAGAATACCTTTTGAATTATAAGTAGCTGTTGTGATGCTAACGCTTAATTTGCGGAAAAGTCAGTTTTACAAAAAACGCAGCGCAGCGTAGTACAGGTACCGTTCAGAGGAAGAAAGGAACGTATTCGTATTTCATACCTACCTGCTGTTGGCGTAATTGAGTCGACACATCAAAGTCATGTCGGCAATTCGTCTACATATGCGTTCAATTTACATGTCGCCGGCGTTGGTGAGTAGTCTCCATAAGGTTGCCTGTGTCTATCCGGTCCTGCAACGTGTAGGTAAGTAGGAATTTAAAAAAGAATTCACGTCATTAATATACAGGCACTCCCGACCCGTGGTACA
Organism: Xestia c-nigrum; assembly: GCA_916618015.1. NCBI lineage: Eukaryota > Metazoa > Arthropoda > Insecta > Lepidoptera > Noctuidae > Xestia > Xestia c-nigrum. The sequence continues at coordinate 25,304,920 of OU745257.1, read as the reverse complement.
ACTGCGATGTCCAACTGGTTGTACTACGGAGAAGTAAACAGGGTGGAATTTTACAATGCTACCTGGAGGGAAAGTACTCTAAATGAAGATAGCAAATTTTACTCAAAGGTGACATTCCTTTATTTTTTAAAAGATAATCTGCATTCACAGTTTGTCATAAAATATTTTGCCACACTCGGGCATCGAACCAGGGGATGGATCGACTAAAGTTTGACGAAATAACATTCTGTACCCTTTTGACATCAATCGATAGGGTCAATCATATGTATTAAATCTCTTTTACAATGATACATTGAATGAAAGGAATTTATCACATTGAGTTTATAACTGTTCTTCCGATTTCGTGGTTTTCTTTTCATTTAATTTATCATGTTTGTAAGAGAGATCTGGCTCCTTATTCACAACCATTCGACTCGCTTCCGATTCGGAAAGTCGTATGTCTATCTCGGTCGTTTTCGTAATGCCAGAAGAAGACAGATATACGACTTTCCGAATCGGAAGCGAGTCGAACGGTTGTGAATAAGGGGCCTGATCCATATGATTGACCCTATCGATTGATGTAAAAAAACGACAGGATGTTATTTTTTCGAATTAAGTCGGCTCGATTCCCGAGGGTAGCAGAATAGTTTTTGAAAATCTTTGAATGCAGATTTGTTTATTTTTTAAAAATAAAGGAATGTTTCCTTTGAGCAAAATTTCTCCAGTATTTCTAGTAGGTACCTACTTTCCCTCCAGGTGGCATTGAAAAGTTCCAGCCTGTATACCTATTGTATTTGAGTAGATACTAGGTACAACAAAATAGAACACATTCGTGCTACCCTAATGTTGCCATTGAATGACAATTAGTGCTTGTGAAACAAAACGAAGTGCAACTTAGGTAGGTAGGTACCTACAGCCGCACTTGTTGTACTGTCATTACATACAAAACGGCTAATGTGAGTTTTATTAGGTACTGTTACTTTTCACTTGAGCGTGATTATGTGCTTAGATAGGACACATGCTGACTGAATAACACGACACGAGCCGATCCTCATTGATGAACCAGTTCACCATAAAGCTGGTTTTCAAATCAAATAAAAAAAATGGTTTTCAAACTATATTAGTCCTTTTTTTTCGGATGGGATATCATCAAATGACTCCTCCCGCTCTGGACGGAGTAGTAGTCCCGGCTGGTTTCAGCCCTTGCGGATCCCTTCCGTATGCTGACATCTCTTGCTCGGCGCGCTGGAACACTGGCGCCGTCGACACTGCCTGTCGTCATAAAACGGACGGACGACGAGCTAGCCTATAGCTCACCGTCCTCAGGCCCGCGAAACTATTTCAGTCCTATCATCATCATTCGACTCTCTCTCCCAATCTATTTGAGGCCGGCGCTGGTTCTCTTTCTCTACTTCGACATTTCAACTCGAATCTCAGCAGTAGGAACCTACCAATCACACACCGTCACATGGAAGTAAGGTGAAAAATGTATTCACTGCTCCTGACTTTTCTGTTATACAAATTTACAGTTTTTGTAGTAACGAAACGGCCTTAGTAGGTACCACATATTTGAACTGAGGTGAAGAGTAAGTGAAGTGAGGGTTTGTCGAGTTTAGGCGTGTAGAATTAGAAGCTTGGCTCTACATGGGATCTGATCAGTTTTTGACGGCGCCAGCCATATGGCGGTTCACCCACTGATGATGCGGCCCGCCGCGGTGCGCGGAGCGACGAATAACGCGCACGGTGACGGAGGTGCAGATCTGCCTTACTTAGCAATGTAATTTGCTCCCCCGCGTGGTGATTCAGATTACGACGGCCTAAACTCATATGTTTATATCATAATTATGCCGCGGCCCGCGCTCCCGCACAGATAGGCAGAAAATGCGCGCGGGGCGCCATCCCGAGCATTTCCGCGTCGGCTAGTGTGTTGTGCTAGGCGTGATTTCTATATAAATTGAATTGAGATACTTGCATACCTACAATGGTAAAATCTGCCATCCCGCGCTACGCGACGGGGCGCGGTGGGTGGAGCGCCTAAATGTTGTCGTCTTGGCAACAGTTTACGTGATAGTGTTTGTGGTGGGAGACCTATTCTGCCCTGCTAAGCCGAAAGGCGCTATCTCTGAGATACGCCCTTTTAGTTTTTTTTTTATACCATTCAATAGCTAGAATAATTTCGCATCTAATGGTATAAGCCAAATAGCGATATCTAATTTAAAACATTAAAATAAACCACTAAGATTTTTTTTTATATCTCAATTTTTCCTTAAATTCCGAAGACATTTGACGGTATGTCGTTTTTATGAAGCCAAATAGCCTTATACCGACATAGGCTAGAAACGCTTAAAAATGTTAATCGAAAACGTAAGTAAATTTTTAAGCCAATAAGCGGTAAGTTCATGTTTTGAAAAAGTTCCGGAGTTAGCGCTTTTACGCTAAGTAAATGTGTGTATTATTAGTTCGCTAAGGTTTGAGATACGGCTATACCTAAGTATAATAAGTAATTAAAATTGACTTTTTTGTCTTTAGCAATAAGGTTTAATTTTCTGGACGATCTAAAGATGAGATCATAAGTGCGTATTATTATTTTTTTTGTTCTATCGGGATATGAAAAATATTGTACTTTGGGTGGATAATTAATCAGCTCAAAATAAAAACTGGACGTTTTTTTCGTTTTTAATCTATGTTATAAATTCGGATCAGATCAATGCAGAAAAGATTATTGTTAAATACTTCGAAGCCTGGACACACATTTATGTCTGCAGACTCTTTTCACCATAGAGTAGAATTGGCAATGAAGCGAATGAAAAATAAAATATATGACTTTGATGACTTTTGCGAAGCTGTAAACAGTGCTGGAAAAATGTAAATATCAAAAAAATGACAATAGATGATTTTTATGAGTGGCAAGACTATACGAAAATATAAATCCATACCATTATATAAATGCGAAAGTAACTCTGTTTGTCTGTCTGTCTGCTACCTTTTCACGACAAAACGGCTGATCGGATCGTAATGAAAATTGGCAAGGAGATGTATTTCTACCTAGGGAAGGACATAGGCTATATATTATCACGCTAATTACTTACGGGGGTGAGCAATATGCATTTCGTCTATATTTGTCAACTGTTTGACAACTGACAACCGTCATAACATGCATTGTAATAGAATAACTATTTTTAACCAATTGTCATTAGAACAAATAGCCCATCGGTGACGGCTACCGCCTAACGAACAATGAGGTGCAAGTTCAAGCCTCAGTAAAGACATGCAATACATTTTGTTTTTGTTTAATGCTGTACATTTTGTTTTTGTTTAATGCTGTAAGATTTCCGATAGTAACGTTGGTTCGCATGTTCAAAACCCACACAGTTTTTACTTTTTGTAACAAAGTATTTAGTTTTTTTTTTAAAGCTTTAAGATTTCCAAATCATTGTTTAAATACATACTTTTTTAATTTAACACTTAAACGATAGTTTGGGAATCACTTATTTCAAATAATAAATATGGCACTTAAGCTGTTATAGCATCATGGGTAAGTAAATTATAAAACCAATGTGGCTCGATTCAATATACATCAATGGCCAAATTAATATTGTGCATAACTTAGACAAGGTTTTCATTTTTGTTTCTTTGTAATCGGTGCTCTCATCAAAAGATATATTATGACTTCAAAGTTTTTAAGAAGCATCATGATCTGAGGATACATGCAGTGACATCTATTGAATCAAAATAGTACTAATGAATAAAAATAACAAGATAGAGAAGGAGAGAATAGCCAACATGACCCTGTTTTAAAAATCTGCATAGACAGTAGAGTATCTGTTCGACCGCTTTTCATGCTTATGTTCCAGCAGTTTAACTTCGTGCCCTATAGAAATGGCGTTGTTCATTTGACTCCATTTTCTGAATCACGATGTTATGATTTTCCGTGAAAGAATGATACTGACCCCCCGTCCCGTCCGGTCCGTTCGCCCGTTTCAGATGTCTCAAGTTTGGTTTTTTGGAAGAAGTTTTCAATTCAACGCCTGTTTTTCTTTATGTATAGGTACCTATATTATGGCTGAGCAATACTTAAATGACGTGATGAAAGTGGTATGAATCCGCTGGATGTCAGTCGCACAAGACTGGTCAATGTGACGACACAATCATGTCCAGCATTAGACGTCTTTCGGCTGAAATAATGATGAATGATGATAATTCAAATGGAGTAGGGCAGGTCACCTAGCAGGACGCGGTGATGTTAGGTGGAGTAAAGCTGTGACCAAGTGGCGTTCTAGAAATCGAAACAGAAGTTTTGGTCGTCCAGAGGTGAGATAAGCAGACGATATTGTTGCCATTACGGGGATATCCTGGATGAGACTGGCACACGAGCGTGGAGCTTGGCACAAACAGAGATAGGCCTGTACCCAGCAGTGGGTGAAATTGGACTATGGATGATGATGATGACGACGCATAACTTTTTCCAGAGAAGTCCGATTTTCATGATTATTTTTTATTGAAAATCGTGTATCGCAAAGTTTGTCCCATTTTATGTTGAAAATAGCCGTGTTTAAATCAAAGTCACGCAATTCTGATTTTTCAGATTTATGTGCGTATTGTATAATCATCGCATGCTGAAACATTGTGAGGAAACCAGCATGCCTGAGAGATATTTGATCGACGGCATGTAAAGCCAAGACTGAGGACCTTGGGCGGCATAAAAACTCTGACACTAGGTTCGGCACTAACCGCACGATATAGAAGAAGATCGTGTTGGGGCTTATTTCTTAAACCTTTTTGACAACTTTAGACCTGGCTGGAGTTTAACTGTGATCTAAGGTCTAGCGATGGAGCCGTAAAACAGTCACAAGAGGTCTGAAACAGTTTACAGCAGCTATATCGTGTGTCGGCTCATTTCATGCACCTTGAACTTGATATCAACTTGAGACCTAGCTGGAGTATGAGTATCATCGAAGATCTAACGATGGAGACTGAAGGCAGTTGCAAGAGATCCTCAACAGTTTACAGCAGCTATATCGTCATTGGGCTCACTTAACGCACCTTGATGAGCACTTTAGTAATAACTGGAGTATTACTGTCATCGAAGGTCTCATGATGGAGGCAAAAGGTTTTCAAGAGTTTACAGCATCTACATCTACGAGTACGTGTTGTGTTGACCTGCTTGGAGTATGACTAACATCAAAGGTCTGACTTTGGAGAAGGAAGGTAGATGCGAGAGGTCCGCAACAGTTTGAAGCAGCTTTAACGGCTCATACCATGCCACTTGATGAGAACTTTCGACCTAGCTGGAGTATGAAATCGTCGAGTGCCCAAGGATAGAAACGTAAGGCAGTCGAAGGAAGAGCCCATAATTGGAAAAACAAAAGTAGAATATTTTGGCAATTAATGTAAACCTATTCGAGAAAAAATAAATTGTTATTTACTTGAATCTGCACTAATATTATAAAGCTGCAGAGTTTGTTTGTTTGATTGGTTGAACGCGCTAATTTTAGGAACTGTTGGTTCGTCTTACCCAGACGAAGTTGCGCGGGTCAGTTAGTCCATACCATTATATAAATGTGAAAGTAACTCTGTCTGTCTGTCTGCTACCTTTTCACGACAAAACGGCTGATCGGATCGTAATGAAATTTGGCAAGGAGATGTATTTCAACCTAGGGAAGGACATAGGCTATATATTATCACGCTAATTACTTACGGGGGTGAGCAATATTGCATTTCGTCTATAGCTTTCAACTGTTTGACAACTGACAACTGTCATAACATGCATTGTAATAGAATAACTATTTTAGACCAGTTGTCACGAGAACAAATAGCCCGTCGGTGACGGCAACCGCCTGCCGAACGGTGAGTCGCAAGGTCAAGCCTCAGTACAGACATAAAGTACTTTTTGATTTTGTGTAATGCTGTAAGGTTTCTGAAAATAACTTTGGTTCGCACGTTCAAAAACCACCCGGTTTTCACTTTTTGTAACAAATTATTTTGTTTTTTTTAAAGCTTACATATTTTCAAATCATTGTTTTATACATATCATATGTTTTTTAACACTTAAACGACAGTTTGGGAATCATTTATTTCAAATAATAAATCTGTACAAAAAACGCTTAAACTGTTAAAGGATCACACACAAAACCCTTTTTCTACTATATCTTAAATTTTCGTCTGTGTCTGTGTGTCTCAACGTAGCCTTTTTACGTGCAAATTATAGTACCAATGTGGTTTGATTTAATGCACAAATTATTATTGTGCATAACTTAGAGAAAGTTTTGATTTTTGTTTCTTTGCAATCGGTGCTCTCCATCAAAAGATATATGACTTTAAAGTTTTTAAGGAGAACTTATCATCATGATCTAAACGTAAAAGGCGAGGAAGGAACATGGATGGTTTTTAGTCAGTAAGAGTCTGACACTCCCTCCCGCTCCGCCCAGAGTGGGGGGGGTCATTAGATGATTTCCCATCCTTAAAAAAAAAAAAAGGATACATGCAATGACATCTATGAAACCAAAATGGTACTAATGAATAAAAATCACAAGATAGAGGAGAAGAGAATAGTCAACATCACCCTGAATTTTTTAAAATCTATAACAAAGCCAGTAAAGTGTCTGTTCGACCGCTTTCCATGCATATGTTTTAGCAGTTTAACTTCGTGCTCTATAAATGGCGTTGTTCATTTGACTCCATTTTCTGAATCACGCTGTTATTGGGAATGACTTCTCCCGTGTCAGATGTCTCAAGTTTGGTGTTTTGGAAGAAGTTCTCAATTCAACGCCTGTTTTTCTTTATGTAGATACCTATATTATGCCTGAGCAATACTCAAATAACCGAATGATGAAGTCGCACGAGACCGGTCAATGTACGACACTTGATAGGCCTATGTCCAGCAGTGGACATCTTTCGGCTGAAATAATGATGAATGATGATAATTCAAATGGAGTAGGGTAGGACACCTAGCAAGGCGCGGTGATGTAAGGTGGAGTAAAGCTGTGACCAAGTGGCATTCTAGAATCCAAACAGAAGTTTTGGTCGTCCAGCGATGAGATAAGCAGACGATATTGTTGCCATTGCGGGAATATTCTGGATGAGGCTGGCACAAGAGCGTAGAGCTTGGCACAAACAAAGAGAGGCCTGTACCCAGCAGTCGATGAAGTCGGACTATGGATGATGATGATGATGACGCATAACTTTTTCCAGAGAAGTCCGATTTTCATGATTATTTTTATTGAAAAGCGTGTTTAGTAAAGTTGTCCCATTTTTTATTGAAAATAGTTGTGTTCGAATTCATGTGCGTATTGTAACAACGCTTGCTGAAACATAGTGTGGAAACCAACATGCCTGAGAGTCATTTGGCATGTTAAGCCAAGTCAGAGGCCCATGGGCAGCATAAAAACTCTTACACCAGGTTAGGCAACAACACGATAAGGAAGGAAAGATCGCTTGCTTCGGTGAAGAAAGACATCGTGAGAAAACCACAGCATGCCTGAGAGTTATTTCTCGACGGCATGTAAAGCCAAGATATAGGACCTTGGATGGCATAAAAACTCTGACAACAGGTTAGGCACTAACCACACGATAAAGAAGAAGATCGTTTTGGGGCTTATTTCATAAACCTTTTCGACAACTTCAGACCTGTCTGAAGTTTGACTGTGATCAGTTACAGCAGCTATATCGTGTGTCGGCTCATTTCATACACCTTGATATAAACTTTAGACCTAGCTAGAGTATGAGTATTATCGGAGGTCTGACGATGGAGACGAAAGGCAGTCACAAGAGGTCCGCAACTCCTCAAATCTGCTCTATCGTGTTTAAGGCTCATTTCGTGCATCTTGATAAGAACTTTAAACCTAGCTGGAGCATGACTGTCATCGATGGTCTAACAATGGAGACTGAAGGTAGTAGCAAGAGATCCTCAACAGTTAACAGCAGCTAAATCGTCATTGGGCTCACTTAATGCACCTTGATGAGAACTTTAGAAATTGCTAGAATATGACTGTCATCGAAAGTCTCATGATGGAGGCTTGGAGACGAAAAGAATTTGCAATAGGTTTTCAAGAGTTTACAGCATCTACATCGTACTGTGTTGACCTGCCTGGAGTATGACTACCATTGAAGGTCTGATTTTGGAGAAGGAAGGCAGATGTGAGAGGTCCGCAACAGTTTGAAGCAGCGTTAACGTGTCTCGGCTCATGTCATGCCACTTGATGAGAACTTTCGACCTAGCTGGAGTATGATATTGTCGAGTGTCCAAGCATAGAAACGTAAGGCTGTCGAGGGAAGAGTCCTTATTTGGAAAAACATAAGCTGAATATTTTGGCGTTTAATGTAAACCTATTTGAGAAAAAATAAATTGTTACTGACTTCAATCTGTACTTATATTATAAAGCTGCAGAGTTTGTTTGCTAGGTTGGTTGAACGCGCTAATTTTAAGACCTGCTGGTTCGTCTTACGCAGACGAAGTTGCGCGGGTCAGCTAGTAATATTATAAATGTGAATGTAAGTTTGTTTGTTACGCTTTCACGCGAAAACTACTCAACCGATCATCATGAAACTTTGTACACATATTCTTAAAGGTGTTAGAAGTAACATAAGATCATTTGATTTAAAAAAAAACTAACCCTCACTCGCAGACGAAGTTGCGCGGGTCAGCTAGTATATAATAAATACAAACTTTCCCGGTTGTCACCACGACCTTACATTAGTGACATTGTTGAAGTGGAAGTTAACAGAGGCAGTTTTGACATTAGGTACAGAACTGGTTTCGATAATTAACCCATTACGGCTAGCATTGTAGGTACAAAGTTCTTAAAATTAGACAAACTTCCATCCCCTACTAAAAAAACAGTACCAGCAGGAATATCTCAAACAAAAAAAAAACAATATTTTAAAATCTCTTTCCAGTTTAATACCTGCTAATAGAATGTCTTTTTGGCGGGGACTACCAACTTTTGATTAATTTTATTTCATAGAAAGCAAATAAATTCCATAAATTATACATTATACATTTAATAAAGTTATTAAAAAAATATTAAATGAAGTTTTATTACAAATTTATTCGGTATTTTCATCAAAATTTAAAAAAAAACATCATTTTGTGTGGAACTTTCTATGAGCAGAATAAGACTAAAAGCACTATCTCAATTTTTGAAGCCTTTATTTTTAATCAAAATAGCGGTATCTCACAAAATAAGTATAATAAATAAATAAATATCTGTGGACATTAACACACAGCGCCACCTAGTACCACACTAAGCAAAGCTTGTGTCGTGGACACTAGTTGATATACTACATATATCTTTTTTGTTTGTAAATACATACTTATTATACATATAAACATCCATGACTCGGAAACAAATGTCCGTGCTCATCACACAAACATTTGCTCCTACCGGGATTCGAACCCAGGACCCTAACAACGTAAGGCAGCGTCACTACCACTACGCCAATCGGGTATGGTGCGATTTATGGATAATTTAGGTATGTCAGTTATATCTAGGGTCAAAAATACGTTTATATAAGTTTTAACAGTTTTAAAAATATTAGTTTTAACCCCCGTTTGAAGTTGGGAAAAATCCATTCACAAAAAGTCGTTTTTCTCAAAACTTACTCTGATTGAGTTAGCGCTTTTCGGCTTATCAGGGCAGTATTATTCTACAAAGCTCACTCACGCACGCTGTCCACTACGTTCCTTCACAAACACGTTTCTTCCCTACACTACACTGTCGCATGCAATTATTTCGGGAATAATTTAAACAAATGACGCATTAGTAGTCATCACCTGGCTAGCTGAAATGTGTCCAATATTTACGCAAAATTTGAATTAAGAAAACAGATTTTTTTTGTTCTGATAAATTAAATTGTATCTTCATGTAAAGGTGTAGTCGAGGAATTTCATTGATAGGCCACTTGCCACTTTACATATTTTAGCCGCGTAACGCCAATCGGGTTTAGTCGGTAATAGTCGTATGTTTAAAAGTGCAAAATTGGAAAGTAGTGAAAGTGGCTTATCAATTAAAGTCCTCGACAGTTCTAGTCAATTATTCTAGGAAACCACGTGATGAGTTTTCAAGTTGGTAGGAGCTGCTACGCTATAAATGTAACTTGGCTACGCCGTAGCAAGCAGTTTCGTAGTAGGTACTACACTAAGTTACTACAAGCATAGATATGCATTTACCTGACAAAGATAGAACTATAGCGATACAACTACATATTATGTAGCCTAGGTGGGAGGTAATATCTACTCGGTAGATAGGTAGGTAAGTACAAGGAAGGTTGTATTGCAATCGAACTTTGATGCTTTAATCCCTGGAGGGACTGTATGCACTGATGTCTCGGAACTCACGATATTAATCAAACGAGACGTCTCGAGCTTCGCTAACGTACTTATGTTCTATGTTACATGCAGATTTAGACCGTCACAGTAGGTACCTACCTATTTGGCCATAGATTGCGAGCCGCTAGGTGCACTTCATTATCCACCTTTTTTGTTTGATGCTTCCAAGTTCAATCAGCTGTAGGTATTCTGAAATCTATGTTAGCTAGTAACAATCACATACCTATTATGAAGGTATCAGGGCAATATTAACATCTGTGCGCGGTTCATATACAAGTGGGGTATTGCGGTGGCGCGGCGCTGGCGAGGTGGCGGCGTGGCGTGGTGCCACTTCCTTGATATTTCATACAAAATGTAGAAGAAGACAGATGTGTAGAAGGGTTCCCTACTTGTCTTCGAAAGTTGATGGTTCAATTTTTATTATATCGAACACGGTGTGTCGATAATTCAGTTGTACGATGTTTTATTCCGTCGATGCATTATTGGTGCGATGTTACGTTTGTGCGAAAAATCCTGTTACGAAAAACCCTACTACGATTGCTCATTTGTTCGGTAATTTATTAGTTCGAAAGTATGTCGGTTTGAAACGCCTACTGTTGTCCTTGACATTTAATTAATAATCTTATGTTGCATTATAGACGTTAAGGAAATACATTCCTTTTATTGAAAAAAATGTATAATTCTTGTTTATTATTTACATCAAGTAAATATATTAAAATAATCTATACCTAAATAACTTAAATTAAAATATATACAAAAAAATGTTTTATCTATGTTACCTACTGTAAATTTTATTCAAAAATATGACGTTTTTGTTTCCGTAGTGGGCGAGGATTAAAAAAAAAACTTAGAATGCCCTAGTTGCTTTCTTTTCCATGCTGCATATCGAAATAGACGATTGAGGTATGACAGTTTTGGCTTTTGAGGGTATCAGGCGATTGGCTAGCAACCGATCACTGATATTGTCTACGTTATCTTTGGCCCATGCTAAACATGGTGAAATTGTTACCTGTCTTGCTCAATTTAGGAAAATTGACGTGAAGATATGTATGGTATTTAATGTATTTCCTTAACGTCTATAATGCAACATAAGATTATTAATTAAATGTCAAGGACAACAGTAGGCGTTTCAAACCGACATACTTTCGAACTAATAAATTACCGAACAAATGAGCAATTGTAGTAGGGTTTTTCGTAACAGGATTGTTCGCACAAACGTTACATCGCACCAATAATGCATCGACGGAATAAAACATCGTACAACTGAATTATCGACACACCGTGTTCGATATAATAAAAATCGAACCATCAACTTTCGAAGACAAGTAGGGAACCCGTGTAGAAGAGGTGTGGCGTGACACATACTGAGATGGCGTGGCGCGGGCATGGCGCTGGCGCGGTGCGGGCGCCACTTCCTCGCCATCCGCGCACCCGCAGTTAGCAGTGGCACGCACAGGGCGGGAACAAGACAACGAAACAATTAGACTTTAAAGACTATAATGCACCCGCGCCACGCCATTCCGGCGCCATTATAGCGCGCCTGTTCTGCGCTGAACCGGCGGCGCCACGCCATCGCCTCGCCAGCGCCGCTCCACCGCCATACGCCATACGCCACTCGTGTTCGTCCCGCGCCTAAAGCACCACCTTCTGTATGTTTTTGTGTATAGTAAAATGATTTGTGCATCAGGCGGTGAGAACGAGTTTTATTACCCGACTGCGGCGAAACCCAAAATTAGGATTATTTTAGAAAGAAAAGAAAGAAAGAAAGAAAAATATTTATTTGACGTCAGTTAATGAAGCACACACAATACTAAATAAAAAAGATACAAAACAATAAGTTGGACTTAGTAGTAATGTGCTGTGTGCCTCACGGCTGCGCCAAAAAGGTCCATTTCAGCATTCATGCCAGACAGGTGATGAAGCTGTCTGACGCTGGTCTTCCAATGAACCTTGAGAGGGTACGTTACAGAATAAACGGTTTCAAACAATATATAAACAAATAAACAAATGGTTAATAAGAATAAATAGATAACGAGTAAAATTCATTGAACGTGTAATTACGAGTACGAAAATAGAGAAAATATATATAAAAAATAAGTATTTTATTGTGTTGGAAAGTATAAATCGGTGTTTGTGTAGGCTAAACAAAACATAGAATAAAATAAAATAAAATAAAATAAACCCAGCTACAACCTTTATGGACAACAACAATAAATAGGACACGGCGTGTTTTCGTCTCGCTCCCACCCCACCCTTGCACCTCTGCCCGCGCCGCAGCCTGCGCGCGCGCCACCCACCGATCATGCGACCACATTTCTCCTGTGCACCTGTTAGCGTGTTGACGTAGGTACTTTGCGTCAAAAAGTCGGAGCGGTGGCACGGTGGCGGCGCGCCGCCGCGCCGCACGAGTCCCTGTGATCACGTGACGCGTCTCGCATGATTTTGTTTTATTCATACATTTTGGAACAGTATCGCATCTAATAATACGGTATGCAGATACGATCCCAGAAGCGGGAGGTGCGCGTGTTCCCGGCCATGTACTCTGTTCTGTACGAGATACGTGACGGACAACCGGGCCCCCTCCCGCGCCCGCGCACCGCGCCCCTCGCCCGCCCCGCCCGCTCAATCCAAATAAATAATATATTATGTATACATACGTATAAATTGGATCGAGAAGCGATTGCTCCGGCTCCGCGGGGACTTGAATTACGGTGAAGACATTCACCTTAAAATATTGGTACGTCCCGCGTCCGTGCGCGCGCTCGATTTATGTAGGATCGCACTCGCCGCGCGCCGTTGGCCCGCCCGCCTGCCGGCGCGGTACCTACGTCCTCAGCTAACAGGACGCTGCCGAACTTACCATAAATCCGTGGGATTCGTTTAAGCGAATTTCCTACAAATCAAAGAGAATGGAACGACTCGCAGTTTAATTTTAATCCCATTTGTCGTTTCACTTAGTTTATGGTTATACCTACTATAGGTATGCTATAATGTCTAACACATCTTACTTACGGATATTTTGACTCAAATTCGAGTCGTTCCAACATACATCCTTCTAGCTGGGATTCACATCCACTTTTGAATACATCTGGACGAAGCCGTTGCCGCGTCGTGGCACAAATTAACAGAGAATGCAACAGTCAAAAGTTAGGTACCTACATAAGTAGTTGTCAAATCGTTTTGATGATCACGACTCATTTCTAATACAACTCAGTTCAATTGAATAATCGTAATCAATAAATCCATGGTTGTTTCCACTGGGTATGGAGGACGCAGGCTGTGCAGCCTGTCGTTCACATTAATTCGCTGGCGGCGCGCGGCGACACAAAACGGCCGGGACTCATTTGAATACGCGTTTGTCTGTTGTTTAATGCTAATTCCGGTATCGGCTAGGGTCACACACGCCGCCGCAGCCGCGCTGGAGTGCTTCTGTGCGCCGCCACGGGAACACTGACTGATGTCATCTACGTGCATTAGTTAATGTTTTATTTATTCGAATGTTGTCGAACTAACACTAGCGAAGTATATTGACCAGAAGTGAAAATATCACCTCTTGGTGAACTTGTCATAATGTAGCGTTTATAGATATGGACATACCTAGGTACCAACACGTTAGTAGGTACTTCTTCATAGAAGCTTAGTGATTTTCAATGCATTTGTTAGTGTTCTCTTCACGGTATCCTATCACTACCACCTCAGTACTACCTAGATTCCCCATTCCCTAGGCACGCACATACCTACGAACGGCATAGGTATGAAATGAAACAAATCTTCGTGTTCTTGATGATGTTCTAGATAAATCTGTAGGTACCTCTACTTATTTACAAACATTTTCCCCATAAAACATTAAACATAATCCCTAGAAGAAGTTGTTGTTCTGAATAACATTTAAAATACATACCAGTACGTGAATGTCATAATACTCACAGTAGGTAGGTACTCCAGCGTTGTAGATACAGAAGTTACAGAGTACCGGTACACACGAGCCTGCTCCATTCCACTAAATAATACACGGCCATACATCTGACTCCGCTCAACATAATACATATTAAATAGCCGTCAGTTCGGAGCACTCTCGCCGATTACCTCTCATATCAGATTTCTTACGGCGGATAAAAAACGCACTTATCATTGGAGGCTGTGACTTATGACTACAATCTAATCGAGCTGCTATTTGTGGAGCTTTTAGATGATCACGAGGAAGATTGCTCAAATTATTGAGTTACCTACAAACAATCGTTTTATATGATTGCTTATTGATCAACAGATTTGTGAGAAAAATTCGTCCCTACCTACGTGAAGTAGGCAATACAAAATATTTGCGAAATAAAACGTAACATCATGTCTAAGTTTTAACATAAAAATTATGATCTTATTAATAATGATTGATGTTCAGAACTGAGTATAATTCTAGGCAAGTTGATGTTTGAGTAGCTACAAGTATTATTGCAGCTGCGATAATGCTGCAAATATGAACTAACACACGAATGTTTCCCTGATAATGAGTGTGCATTCCGTGCGCACTGGCGCACTCACCGCTCAGCCTCTATGTCAATATCAGTATAATTTCGCTATTATGGGCGCAGCTCCAGTGTGTTCCCATCCGTCAAGTTAGACGGTTCCTCCTAGATATTTGCTGTGTAAGCTGTGTACACTGGAACGTCATATACGACTCTACAGAAGATCCAAACTATTAAACCGTAATCATTTTATAAATAAATGAACGGCTGCCTCTGCTGTGCGCTCTTAAATAACATGTCTACGTTTGTAATTTTCAAAAATATATAAAATAAAAATGCAAGTAGGTTCGGGTAAAACTAAAAATCCACCTCATTAGTTTGAGAATTTTGAACATGCACTGTCTGATTTATCTCTTATTGAGAGCCTTCACAATTTGTGAAAGTTGTAATACTAGTTTGACCATACCGATTATAGTCAAACTCGTATTATAACTTTCACATCACACATGATGTAATTTGCCTTTGCAGGGTTTATTTAGCGTTCGAACCTTCTGCTTTGCAAGTTTGCGCTCGGGGGCGTCCCGGGGAGGCGATATCGTGTTGATTCAGCTCGAATTGTCGATGCGTCACAAGCCGGTGTTTGCGGAGAGATGCACCACACACACGTACGTACAGGCATGCGTAGCTACATGCTCACTGCTCACTGCTCCGTGCCTCGGTGACGTGTGCGAGCATCTTGAGGTCTCGCGCCACTGGGCCACTAGGGCGGCACTTTGTTGGCAGTTTGCACTACTCGTCATGTTAACTGATACGTATTTTATGGGGTACGTATCTTAATCCCGAATTTTAAAAGACCAAATTTTAAATTACGATGGACGAAATCCCGAAAATTGAAACGCCGAATGGTTGTTTGATTGAAAGTTTAAAATCCCGAAAGTTAATTTGCCCGAAAGTTTAAACACCCGAAGTTTAAAATCCCGTAGTTCAAAATCCCGAAAGTTTATTTGCCCGACAGTTTAAAATGCCGAAGTTTAAAATCTCGAAGTTTAAAATCCTCAAAGCATGCAGCAAGCATACAACAAGCATGCAGCAAGCAAGAGGCAAGCATGGAGCAAGCATGCAGCAAGCATAAAGCAAGCATGCAGCAAGTATGTAGCAAGCATGCAGCAAGTATGCAGCAAGCATGCAGCAAGCATGCAGCATGCATGCAGTAAGCATGCAACCAGCAAGCATGCAGCATGCAGCAGGCATGGTTTCTGTCACAGCTCCGGCGCTGCGGGGCTCCGGCTGTCACACGCGAGCTTATCGTTGCAGAGGGTTTTAACACCCACCACCGCACTCACCGCACACACAGCTTCGGCTTGCTGGCCGGCTGAAGCCAGCCAGTCTCAGCCGCGGCGGCGAGTATTAAAGCCACCTGCTCCTCAGCTCGCGACCCGCCTCGCCCCCTCCGCGCCTACGCGGGCTTAAATTACACTCTCCCTACAGTGTAATTTAAGCCCGCGTAGGGCAGAAAAGACTACGTGGAGTCGGTTCTGCAGCGATTCATTTCTGTCACAAAATTTGTGATTATAGGAAACCAAAATCATTTCTTTGCTTTATTTTTTCTGGGATGGTACAATCTGTTCGTTTCGATCATTCAGCATTTCGTCCTTTCGGGATTTCATTCATCGGTATTTCAACCATCGGTATTTCGTTCATTCGGGATTTCATCCATCGGTATTACAATCATCGGTATTTCGTTCATTCGGGATTTCGTCCATTCGGGATTTCGTCCGTTCGGGCATTTGAACATCGGTATTTTGTGTTTCGATATAACGACTATCGGCATTTAAAACTTTCGGTATTTTGAATTTCGATGTTCTGGACGTCGGTATTCAATCATAAGTATTATGAGCTTTCGGGATTATGATACGTACCCATTTTATGTCTTACAAGTCTTATAATTACTAGGAGAGAAGCTAACACTTGCTCACGTATCTAAAAAAAAACATCAAAAATGTCAAGACCACCAAAAATATTCAGTAAAAATTTGCATGTGCTCCACATAGCACTTCACATCACGAGTAGCGGCGAGCTAGAGACTTCATTCTCAGGGCATGCCATGTTCTTGTGTCAAGTCGTCACGTATATCAATACTGCACATATAAGCTTGCAACAGATATTCATCCTGCATAGTCGTGGATAGCTAGATGACTCCAGTAAACGGAACTTCTTCGGTTCAGCCTCCGATGATTATTGTCATTTCAGTTGTGGACTTACTGCTCATTGTATGTAGTTTGTGTAGCCATTAACGCATACTGTCCAATCTCAATCGAGGCGTACCGTATGTAAATGTCACCGTATTATTTATCCAACACGTTACATTACAATATAACGTGTTGCTCTCTAGCGATATTGTAATATCTCGAATTATTGTCAACTGAACTTATGGAAGTATCTCTGCCACCACAATCGGGACTTGGGGCACACCCCGGTTAGGTTAGTTAGGTTCCTTTAAACCTTGCACTCGGAAAAAAGGGCCCCGCGAAGCGGGGCTCTGTCGAATACGCTTTTTAAGGGAATATAAAGTATTTTAAGGTAAGGTTATAATAATCGGTATTTCTCAGGAATGGTACAATATCTTTTCATGAGAGTTGTACCACTGGGCAAGGGCGATCCCTCCTTCCCTCCACACCCCGTGTTGACTACCATCGCATGCATACCACGAAAAATAATGCGTTTTGTTGTAAGCAGTATGTTCATTTGACAATATTTCGAGACTTTACAATATCGCTAGAGATATTACAATATAACGTATTTGACAATTTTACGGTGACATATATATTATAACATAACCTTAAAACACTTTATAATCAAATAGATAAATAGACAAATCATTCTGACAGATGAGTCTATTTCAAATGCAGTGCAGAAAACAGAAAACACTTTATAATCCCCCTAAAAAGCGTAGTCGTAAATAAAGTAAGTTATATTGTAATATAACGTGTTTGACAATTTTACGGTGACCTATACACAGTTGTCATATTCCTATTAAACATTTAGACTCACACTCACAGCTAGATCCGGAACAATTACCTATAGGACATATTTGTTCCTTACGTGGACCGCGACACGAAGCGCAGAACCCAATCGCGCAATCCCTGCTCCTACCATCCCGTCAATTGTTGTGAGACTGATAAGTAAATAAAAATAAGTAAAGAATACACAACAGCGCAGCGGTGACCCAGTGGTGGCGGCCCCGATTTACGAACAGTAAGTCGTCGTGGATTCTATCCCAGGCAGGCTCATTACTTTGTGTAATTTATTTTTATTTCTCATACTCGGAAACTTGTGTTTGTTTGATCCGAGTAGCGGGTAGAAAGTGCTACTTCCCACCTTTCGGCGGGAAAGATTCATAGTAATTGCTTCCCTCTCTAGGGTGGGAATAAGTTTCAAAAATAGAACTTTTGGTGCGGCAATCGGCTGCAGATTGCTATCAGAAAGACAGGCAGACTATACAGAAATCTATCTTAGTTAAAAAAAAAGCTGCGGTCTTGTGAGTGTATAAACAGCCAGTGTGAATTAAAAACAAAAATTAAATGGATCCGCCCGCGGCAGTGACGTGAATTTTAAATAGAATAAACAATTTAGCGGGATACTAACTCTGTAAGCTGTATAGAAATCTGGGTTTTATTTTCCAATAATAATTATTAATAATTAGTTCAAGTAATTCTGAAATGCTGACCCCAGATTCTATTTAAGACGAGGCAACTACAGTTATCGAAAATCTTTTGCGAGAAATAAAAAAATACGTACAATGAGTTTAATAAGTGGCGAGCAGATAAGAAAAAAAAAACTACTATTTTTTGCTTTCCTTATATTCGAAATGAAAAGTAGAATGCTTAACTCGGGTGAAAGACATCAATTCCTACTCGTACTAAAATACCTCGTATGGGAATTGCTTCCTTTCGACCCTCTTGTAACAATCTACTATTCATCACCGCTGCTCTCAAAACGGTGAAGGAAAACATCGTGAGGAAACCAGCATGTCCTAAAACCAAAAAATTCGAAGACATGTGACATCTACCAATCCGCACTGGGCCCTTGTGGTGCATTATAGCCCATTTCTTCTCATAGAGAGGAGACCTGGGTCCCAGCAATGGGAACATAAATAGGCTGATGTTAATAGGATGAACAAACTAGCTGAACTACAAGTCAATGTTCGCCATTCAAGTACATTTTCAACCGACTTCCAAAAAGAGGAGGTTCTCAATTCGTCTGTACTTTTTTTTTCTTTTGTGTTTGTTACCTCAGAACTTTCGACTGGGTGAACCGATTTTGATGGTTCTTTTTTTATTGAAAGCTGGTGCTTCCCGTGTGGTCCCATTTTAATTTGCTGAATACTTGATGCTGATCTTCGGAGATATACAACGGAACTCTTCAAAAATACACAGCAAATCTGCAGTGATTGCTGCAATTGCTTGTAAATTTAATGTTTATACTATATCATGACGTAACATCACGCCTGTATGCTCTGAGGGGGTACGCAGATGTGTAAATACACCCAGATTTCGAAAGTGTTTGTTACCTCAGAACTTTCGACTGGGTGAACCGATTTTGATGGTCATTTTTTATTTGAAAGCTGGTGCTTCCTGTGTGGTATCATAATCATCAAATCAGTATCTGATGATGGGATTCTGGAGAAATAGAGAGAACTCTTCGCATTTTATAGGTACACTAGAAGCGATTTGGGTAGTTTTAATAAGTGTACTTTCTCGAAATGATCCTATTCCAATTTGATGAAGATCTGATGAAGAACATTGGAGATATGCAACGGAACTCCTCAATAAATGATAGCAAATGTACTGGGATTGCCGAAATCTCATATCTGTCTATTGTTAACACCAGTTCATAACCTAAAATCACGCCGGTACGCTGTAAAGGGGTAAGCACTTGTGAACCACTAAAGAGTGAAAAATAAATATAAAATATAATATAAATAATTTTTTTACAAAAAATAAAACCGACTTCAGAGAAGTATGGTGTTTACGGCTCATTCAGGATAGGATTAACTTTCACGTCTTTTTTAAACTTTCACGACCAGAAAGGTAAAAAAGGTGAATTCGCGATGAATACCCATCTTCATATGTTTTATAACTTTCACGTCATTTTGGAAATCGGTAATGTGACAACATAATATGAACGGCCGCTGTATTTATGTGTATCACTTAATGAGATGAGATAAGATCTGCTGTTAATGGTGATGTTGCTAAACTCGTATCAGCTACTGTCAGCGGTTGCTCGCGGTTGTGATTTTGATTAACTTGGAGTACCTACCTACACAGTGTGTTGTGTTATAAATATGGCACTTACTTGAAACTCGCAACTGCTTCTTGAAATTACCATTTACCTATTAAGATTTCAAAACTGTTTAGTCATGTTGGTCCTACAGCAAAACACAGAAAATAGGCCTCAGACATTATGAAACAATGGTACTTCTAAGAATTGTATTTAATTAGTAAACATGTAGTTCAACAACTTTTAATAGAAACCATTTAAACTTATAGTTACATTTATTTCACTTGCTTGTTTTGATTAGTACAAAGGGCGCGCGGCATCCTCAGCACTCCCGGCACTCCCGCTTGATCCGTTTCACAGCGAGCCCATACAATAAAGTTTGCAACAAATACAGTCGTTACCGGGATGAGCTCGTAAAAATAATACCTTCGAGTCGCGCTCATTGTAAACGAGCCAAGTTTTTCTATTTCCTGCGTAGACCCCCCCTGCCCCCCGCGTCAGTGTAGAGCCCTTCCCCTCTGCCCCCGTGCGGCGGGTTGTTGATGAGCAGTGTGATCACCTGTCGCGCGTCGCGGCGGTGTTATGCCGCTCGGTCAAGTTGTCGTACTATAGTGACGCACGCCCGAGGCCTGAGGGTCTCATAGGTGGAAACTGTCATATTTTGACTCTGCTATTGTTCCGCTACATCATGTACTGGTAACTCAACTTTATGAGTTTCGTTGTTGTTATTTTGAGTTGAAAAATTAGCAGCTTTTGAGTTTTTGGTTGTTTTCAGATAGGGCGGTGCCGAGCACAAACAGTGCTGGGAAGGAGTTGGTGGCGAAGTTCATGATAAAGCTTTCAAAGCAATTTCTTTTGAGGATGAGTGTTGTCAGACGTATGATTGTGTGTTAATTACTGTGACATAATGAAAGGGCGTGTAATTGGAGGCTGTCGGCGCCGGCGGCTCGCGGCGGCTCTGATTAGGATTAAGTAAATTACGTCGCACTTCTCATTTGTCAGTAATCCCGCATCTCGCATCCCGCGAGCTCACGAATTTCAAACGCCCTACTAATTCTGTTAGCTGCAGAACTGTTTAGAGGTAAGATGATTGAGGTTTATACATACGACGGACTATTCTAATTTGAAAGACTAGTGCAGTGTTGTGGTGCTTTGACAATCAATCCACAGCACCGGAGCAGATGAAAAAAAAACTTATGTAAACTTACTTAAGTTCATACGTTATTTTCAAAGTGCCCTTGGGACTCCAGTTGTCGAAAAATGCAAAGTACATATTTAACGAGTTGCTAGGATTTCGCATTGTGAGGGAATTTGTGGTATCAAATTATTTTAATCACTTTGATTTGCTTGCTTGAATAAAAAGCACAATTTCTATTGATGGTAAAAACTGAACTCCATGTTTCATCTGTGATGACTACCTGTAGTACTCTACAGGCTCGGCTAGTAAGTCTCCCACACTGTAAGAAGCCGCTGATCCTCCACAAACAGGGCTCGGCGACGACTCACACGCCATGTTTGCGCAGATCTGTGCTAATCACTAAGTGTGCTATCACATCAACACTGAGATTACACGCTCTTTCGGTACTTGACACAAGCTTACAGATTGTTTAATTTATTGTTTAGTTGGATCTCTTTTATTTAACAGTTACAATCTGTTTGGAAAATCGTGGTATAAGGGCGAGGCCACAACACTGCGTTGCGGCGTCGTATCGCAAAAACGACGTCGCACAGCAATAATGCGACGACGCAACGCAAAAATTTCATCGCATACGACATCGTACGACAAGACGCTAACCGTCAGTTCAGTTTTTAGTGAGACATGGACGGCACTACACGGGTCCTACTTTTGTTAGCGTTAAGACGCATCAAGAAAAAGAAACAGAAAAGAAAGTACTGGGTGCATCCATTTCTATCAATTACTCGTATGAATAATTATGAAAATCACTTCAAAAGAAAATATGAGGTTTCGTCGCATTACAGATTTGTACGTTGCATCAGCGCATCGGAAATTTCCACGATGCGTTGTGCGACGTCGTAGTTTTTACGATGCGACCACGCAACGCAGTGTTGTGGCCTCCCCCTAATAGGAAGGATTGGGACACGTCTACTACACCGCGGTAGGTGACATCTCTGCCACGCTTAGCACGTCATCTACATACATCCGCTACGCCGTAGCTGGCACATTTGGTATACTATAACTGACACAGCCGCTACGCCGTAGCGAGCAATATGGTGACTGCTACGTCGCCGGTAGCTTGAACCTTGTTCCCGATACCGAAGGGCTATAATTATTTATACAGTGTCCAGTAATTAATGATAACCTTGCAATGGCTTAAAGTAGAACCTATGGAATTTCAGAAAAAAAAAATATCTATCATAAAAAAGGCATCCTCATGTAGGTCGTGCATAAGAAATGAGGGGCATATTATTATTTTTGCTTCAGTAGTTTATTCTCCTTTTCTACGTTAATAGCAATAATTCACTTAACGCACATACGTGAATTATTGTACCAATATAAAATTCACTTGAAAACGACATTATTTTATTTTAAAATTATTGGTCACTCATGTATGCATATACATTTTTTTTTACTCAGGATGCTTAAAAAAGAAGTTTCTAAAAAAGATATCATTGTTAATCCTAAAAGTAAAAATCGCCTGGAAACTTTTAAAACTAAACTTATATCTAAATTACCTCTTTTGTCAACCAATGGTGATCCCAATCAACACTATAACGATTTTTTTAGTATGTATTGCACACAATTTGAAACTACATTTGTCCCTAAGACAATCTCGGTTAATAGTAACGCTTCTTTCAATGACTGGGCCACCGTTGGTATTCATAAGAGTCGAAAACGACTGTATGAGCTGTATGAAGAGCGGACATATGTAAACACTGTAGAATTTAATTTGTATGTTAAGAATTATTCTAAATTATTTAAAAAAGTTTGTTTTATAGCAAAGTCACGTTATTTGAGTTCAAAAATAAAAAATAGTAGTAATGTAATTAAAATGACATGGAACGTTATTAATAGCGAAACGGGAAGGTCTTGCAACCGAAGTAGTGACATCAGCCTGGCTATTGGCGATAATGTTTTAAATGCAGACAATCAAGTTGCCACGGCCTTTGAAAATTTCTTTGCGGATATTCCCGTATCGACTACTAAATCGCTAAACTCGTCACCTGCTGCTGCCGAGTCTTTACTTAAGAAAAACGTTTCAGTCTGTGATTCCAAATTTAACTTTCATTATGTAACCTGTAAAGATATAATTAAAATCTTTCACACCTTAAATGTTAAAAAGACCGCCGATCTATGGGGTCATTCTGTGGACGTGGCTAAATCTATTATAAACATTGTAGCTCCTTCTTTAGCAGTAATATTTAACGATTGTATTGACCGTGGTGAGTTTCCTGATCTAATGAAATATAGTAAAATAATACCATTATTTAAATCGGGTAGTACATCAGACCCCACAAATTATAGACCTATTTCAGTACATTTAGTAAAATTTTTGAAAAATTAATTTTGGAACAAATGCAAAGTTTTTTTAATAAACATAAGTTATTGCATAAAAAACAGTTCGGTTTTACAAGGGGTCGTTCAACTACCGATGCCGGTGTTGAACTTTTAGGACACATTTATAATGCTTGGGAGGACAAATTCGATGCTTTGGGATTTTTTTGCGATTTATCCAAGGCTTTCGATTGCGTTCTTCATGAAACTTTAATCAGGAAACTACACCACTACGGAGTCCGTAACGCCTCTCTGGATCTTCTTACTTCATATTTGAGTGATAGGATTCAGAGAGTTGATGTTAACGGGGAAAGATCTCCCGGATCCGTAGTAAGAATGGGGGTACCCCAGGGCTCAATTCTTGGTCCATTTTTATTTCTCATTTATATAAATGACTTGCCTTACCTCATAAAGGATAATCATGATATAGTATTGTTTGCAGACGACACTTCTCTTTTATTTAAACTTAAACGTCAGCAGTTAGTTACGGATGATGTTAATAGCGCCCTGGCAAAAGTCGTTAATTGGTTTAATGTTAACAATCTACTCCTGAATGAGAAAAAAACCAAATGTATTAAGTTTACGATACCCCATGTAAGACAAGTGGAAACTAGTGTAGTAATCAAGGATGAAGAGTTGAAACCGGAAGACAGCACAGTGTTCTTAGGCATAACTTTGGATGCCAAGCTTCAGTGGGGCCCGCATATACACAAATTGTCAAAAAAACTTAGCTCTGCAGCATACGCCGTTAGAAAAATTCGTGATTTAACTGATTTGGAAACAGCCCGTTTAGTCTACTTTAGTTATTTCCACAGCGTGATGTCGTACGGTATCCTCTTGTGGGGCAATGCCGCCGATATTCAGACTATATTTGTATTGCAAAAAAGGGCAATTCGTTCAATTTATAAATTAAGTCCCCGATACTCCCTCAGAGAAAAATTTAAAGATATTAATATTCTTACTATGCCCTCTCAGTATATTTATGAAAATCTTTTGTACGCACACAAAAATATTAATTTGTTTAAAAAATACAGTGATATCCACAACATAAATACGAGAAACAAACACAAATTTATTATTCCTGCTACGAGGCTCAAGAAAATAGGGGGAACGTTCAGATGCCAATGTATACGTTTTTACAATAAACTTCCGAGCCATATTCAAGCACTTAGTCTAAATAAATTCAAATCGTTTATAAAACAGAAACTATGCCTGAAAGCCTACTATCACGTTAATCACTACCTCGATGATAAAAAGGCTTGGGATTAAGCTGCTCCAATGAAATTTGCTCTGCGAATATAGTAATTTCGGACTTCGCTTGTTTATTATTGATTCCTTTCTTTTATACACTTTGACATGAATGGTTATTATTATTATTATTATTATTTTTTACTTTATTGTTTATTTTTTTGTGTGTGTGTGTGTGTATTTGACATGAATATTTCCTTGTGGCTTTTGACATTTAATGACTTGACATGAATACTTAGTTCAGTATTTTATTATTTTTTACATTTTTAGTTTATTTTTTATTGTTTTATGTATGTGTATTTGACATATCGTATTTTTATTGACATTCATTTTGTAAATTATTATTAATTTTATTTTATTTTTTGTGTGTTTTTTGTGAATGTGAGGACCATGTGGGTTACATTTTTTTATTTTTTTTTATTTTTTTTACCCCTCACCCGTCTGACAGTTTGAGTTCTATAAGCGACCTACCCAAATGTCCTTTCTTTGGTATTGTTCGTCGTTTCGTTGAGCTCCTTGTGTTATAAGTCGAGCTACACGATAACTGACAAATGCTTGCACTGACTGGACAGGTTTACTCAAATCTGTATGGTTCTTTCTTCAAAAGACCATCTCAGACACTAATATCTACATGATCCTCATGTGAATTGAGCAAGATTATGTCTGGACTTCAAAAGAGACTATGACCTCTGAGTTTGTTTCGGCTGTTTCTTCTCAGAGTAGTCAGGTACGAAACACCGGCCCCATCGAGTTTAAAAAAAAATTGACGTGTAAAAGTGTTTGTGAAAACCTACTTACAAAATAAAGATCATTTATCATTTATCATTTATCATTTAAACTTTGCTTAAAAAATAATATATGCTAATTTTTCAAATTAAATGAACTTATGTTTTAGGTACTATAGATAAATGATAGATTTTTATCGTACTTTTTTTTCTAAATGGGCGTAAGTTCTGTTATAAGCCATTTCAAGGCCATTTTATCTATTCATTACCTGACACTCTGTATATTGAAATGTTTTTTACATTTGTATATTTTAATTGATTTTTGAATCATTTTCAAGTAAGGAGGAAAATCAATAAACGATAAAAGGAAACAGCAAGCCTTCTGAGCTCGAAGACCGCCCGCCGCTCCGGTGAGAGGGCGAGTCCCTCCGGGGCACTCCGTACTGTCCTTTCTTATAATATTCGTTAAGAGGCGCCCATTTACCGCTTAGTACTGAAATTAATCATTAATTAATACACATTACTTACAAATAGGCGCATAAATGTGGTTGCTAGAACTCCAAAGAGTTTGGAGACATTTGAATAGCTTCGACGGATTTTTATGTAGAACTGTAAGAACATTAGGCAGAACGTTTTATTTCGTACTTTACAGCTACCTATGATTATTAAAGAAAGTTAATTGTTTCATTGCAATAGCTGAGGTTATATCTACTTAATTTAAAAAAAATAATTCAATAGGACACAACTGGTAATCAGTCTTTCCATTCACATATACGCACCAATACTATTTTATAGCTAACCCACTTTCCAGACTTTTTAATTTTTCACAAAATCCTGTATTTTCGCCCACGGAGTGGTTGCTGGTAATACGAAGCAAAGCAACTCAGCACAAGACGCATGAAACCGCGCGTGAAGCATCGCGAAGTGTTCACAAGTCGCGGTCGGCCGCGGATCAACTCGCGACTTGTGCCGTTCATCATAATGCGGCCGTACCGCGTCGCGGAATTGTAATAACCCTCTGTTATACGAACAAACTTGGCTTGTGTTTACTACATTATATTTTTGTTTTAGCCAAGTCTATAACTGAAATACCACCAACTACAATTTATAAAAGAAAACATTGCAAGGTGCACAAAATTTGTGATTCAAATTGAAGGAAGTCGTAGGATTAATGAAATATGTTAATAAAGAATAACGTAAACTATATTCATGTAGGTACATACACAATGTGCATATTTCTGCCCTGGATTGCACAAGTACTCTTCGTTCAGACATGTACTCTCTGCTGAGCCCTTCACCGTGCTAAAAATAAACAAAATAATGGTTATACTCATAGATTTGAGAACACGAAATTAAGGGCAGGGATACACGAGGCGTTGCGGCGGCGGTGCGACGCAGGAGCGGTATCTCTGCGTCGTCTTACATACAAATATCTGTGGCATGTCACACGATGCGTTCCGGCGCCGCATCGGACTTGCAATCACCGAGACGAGGCGGGGAGGGGTGAATGCGTTGCGACGTCGGAGCGGCACTCAGTTGTTTACTGTCCAACGCTACTACACTGTACAGCAGGAACTGGAGGAGCGCTCGGAGCGGGGAAACACAGCGAGAAACTGGAGCCGCCGGGCAGCGGAGTTCAGCTGTGGTTTTGTATGTGTGCATGCCCTATTAAGGGAGGGGTGCGTAAGGGCACACATGGCAATTTGTAAGGGATCAAGAAGCGCCTGCGGACCGTTAAAATAAGATGGCCAAGGGAGCTATGTCCGCAGCCGCCCCACGTTTCGGTCCATATAACAAGAGTTGGAAGGGCCATGGGAAGGTTGGAGGGAGTGTCCAACGCTACTGGGGCGACGGCGGCGCCGCTGCGAGATAACAACGTTGCGGCGGTGGATAAACTTATCAGACCACTGAGGCGCGTCGTCATAAATTAGCGGAACGCAATGCGTGTATCAGTAGCGTTTCGCGTTTGCGTAATCACAGCACATTCGAGCATCGAGTGCGTCGACAAACGAGCATCACATCCATCACCCGCGCGCTGATCTACTGCTGCAGTGTGCGCATACGTTTATTTATATTTTATGTGTTGCAAAATAATGATAATGGGACTACAGTTGTACAATCGAACTAAAACTTTCAGTGCAGCTGTTAAGTTTATATACTCTACCTTTAAGTTTTATCATTTTAAAGGCAGAAATGTTTTCTTAAAATCTTAATTCTGACTTGTTTGCCTTCAATGCTTTGTGTACAAAAATGCTAATTAAAACACAGTGGAGCACAAAGCGTCAGTCACATTAGTGGCCGCGCGGCCTTCACTGCAACTAATGTGTTTAGCCGCGCGGCGTGCACCCAGCCGCATGTCCGCGCGACTCGCGACTACGCGCGTCACGCGTGTTTCTCTCATTACTTAACTTTGCATCGCTCGGAAAGGATGAACGGTCAAACCTCATCGTTTGTTTACACTCCTTTAGATCCGGCATTTAAAGAGTGGCTGCCTTTTGTTCAAAACGGCTTTTCATTTACAGCTCATAGTGATGTATGTTAACAGGCTTCAGATTAACTTATATTGTAGCTTAATGAAATAATGGATTCCTGGTAATAAATACGCCAAAACAGTTGTTAAAAGATCTCAAAAAGGAAATACTCCTTAATCTGTGTAATAACTTGAGAACGAGTCTGTAGAATCACGGCGCAGCTGACAAAATGTAACCAGTGACGTCACGGGAGCGTGCGAACGGGGGAGTGGGCGATATTCACGATTATGTAAATTATTTGTTGATGGTACCTAACTAGGCTCACTGAGCGACTGCTGCTATTGTATTTAGTAAAAACAGACCTAGTACCAACACAATGTGATTTAATGTAAGAGGATCACGTTAATGTTTCAAACGTTATTCCGCCCCAATAACGTTTCAGGAAAATTATATTATTATTTGTGTTAGCAAATAATATTTTGAATTACGGTTGCGGCTACAAAAACACAATATAAATAATAAGCTTAACTTAAATTCTTTTTTTCTATTTAAAAGTTATTGGAACACAAAAACAAATCAAAACTAATAACTATTTATATTCAACAGTACAGTTTACTAACAATAATACATATTGTTAGTAAACTGTACTGAAACCTTAGCGCCCCCAATAGAGAGCCACTGACCGACCACATTAGCTGTATGTAGTACAAATGCGCTGCACTAGCTCTGACATAAAGCCAGCGATTTATAAATTCCGCAGTACGGGCGCGCGCGGCGCGTCGCGTTGCCCGTCAAAAGGCGCGCTGTCAGTCGGCGGGCCCCGGGCCCCCGGGCCGCGTGCCCCGAGTAAACAGTTTATGCAAAACGAGGAATTGAATAAAGGAAAGGATCGTGGGCCCCGCACTGACACCTCTTGCACGTACGCGAGCGCCGAGCTAAGTGCGAGCCCCGGCTGCACGCAAATATTAGATTCTGGAGACTGCTTGCAAGGTTTTCCTTTGATGTTTTTTAGTTTACAGTTTGAGTGGTTGTGTGGTGCATTCTGAATTTATAGTGTTGTAATGCTATGCTTTTACATGTGGAATTTTTCAAGTTTTATTTTAAAGAAATAAGGTTCATCTTATGTAAAATCTATATTTGCAATTACAATATTACAATAAAAATTCGCTCTTTTAAAAAAAAACAACATACATCTTTGTAGCCATAACGCGGGTTGCGTCGGTGTGACGCGCGGCCGGCGCTCCGGGGCAAATGCGATGCGATATCGTTGCGATATCGTCATAAATATACGCGCTTTGTGTTATTCAACTAGTCGAGGGAACTAGTTTACATACGCGGCCTGCGTTATCGTATTACGTTTATTCGCTCACGACTCCCGAGCCCCGACTAGCGAGTGCCGCCTCACATTCTGTAAACTTATAACCCTATCCGATATTGTTTTACAACTATAATGAGGAACTGAAAGTCTCTACTGTTTTTTGTTGACTTTGCTTCTGTACAATGTTTGAGAGAAAAACGTTCTGTTATTAATTAGAATAGAATGTGACAGGTGCAGAAGAGGCTTTTTGAAGACTCGTTATATTTTCAGATACGAACAATAAACAATTTATGTATGTTAATAAATACTTTCAAAGCAGACTAGCCAAGGGCATATTCATACAAACTATTCTGCGCTTGATAGAAGCGATTAGTTTCCAAACAAAACGTAAATGAGTCGAGTCGATGGCAGCACTGTACGCGGTGAGATCACCTTCTACTTTCGTTTCCATTCAATGTGAGTTACATGCAGTCAATATGGAGACGCAAAGACGTAGGCTGAAGAGTCGAAAGAGCTTCCTCAGGTCGACTAATTTACTAGTAGACAACAACATGCCTAGTGAAGCAAAAAAAAAATGTTGCTCCTCAAGCATCCCCCTCCGACACACTACGTCGAAGTAGCAGAAAAGCTCCCAGCAGGACACCTTCTGCCACCTGCCCACCTGGAAGACCTTAAACCGTTTGCGAAGTCAGGTGGGCCGCTGCAGATACAACCTGGTCCGGTGGCGGTATTCCGATGAAGCCTTATGTGACTGCGGTGCCTCAACACAAACTATGGCTCACCTCCTGTCCTGCACTATGTGTGGCTCCACCTGCACTCTGAGGGACCTTTCCGAGGCCACCCCCAACGCTGTCGAGGTAGCTGAGTACTGGTCGACAACAATTTAAAAATTAAAAGGGGAAATCATCGACACGAAGAAGAACGCAGTCAACACTACAAAAACAATACAGTAGTATAAGTGTACAGTAGTGTGTGGTCGCGTAACTTGGGAGAGGCCATGTCCAACAGTGGAGTGTACTACACTGGTTGATTGATTAATTAATACACAGTAGACGATGCACGGCCTGTGTCCTGACGAATAGTTTTCACCGCTGCGTTACGCATATTCGTCACACCTGAATCAACAACACCGGCCAAGTGCGAGTCGGACTCGCACACGAAGGGTTCCGTACCATTATCTACACAATATTAGATAAAACGGCAAAACAAACACGTTCGTTGTATGGGAGCCCCCTTTAAATCTTTATTTTATTTTAATTAATTATTTTTAAAGTATTCTGTAAATATTTCAAAGCGTCTACTTGTTGCCGTTATTAATATTGAGATGAAAACGGCCAAAAATGATTGCTGGGAAACAACTTTTTATTTTTAGTGGAAAATCACGTTTTGTGGTATAATTCAATGTAACGCACTCAACACGTTAGGCAGATGGATGAAATGATGGATGATGTGATTGAATAGTACGGGGTTTGTGGAGTTTTTAAATTAAAAATCTTACTTAAAACTTGTCAAAAAGTTGCAACTTTGACCCCCAATATCTCTGAAACCTAGGTATGGTGTAAAACAAAAAAAGTGATCGCAATAACAAGGAGAACAAGCCCCTTTCCGCATCGTGAAGAGGTGTTTT
The DNA here is from genome assembly GCA_916618015.1 of Xestia c-nigrum. NCBI lineage: Eukaryota > Metazoa > Arthropoda > Insecta > Lepidoptera > Noctuidae > Xestia > Xestia c-nigrum. Next base: position 25,273,971 of record OU745257.1, on the reverse strand, counting down.
AAACCCTTTAGATACTTTTTGTTTGTAAATACAAGTACATACTTATTATACATGTAACCACTCATAAAACTGCATTCTTTGGCAAAAGAGTACTAGGCATGGCCCCAAAAATATTTAATAGTATACCAGCAGCTATTAGAAATAAAGAGTGTCTGGGATCATTTAAGAGGTCTTTGTTTAAATTTCTTTTAGATAGATGTTACTACTCCATCACAGAATTTACTACTGATAAACAGAGGTATGACGATTCCGACTTCCCAATTAAACACTTATGAATTTATGACATGTTTACCTAACTGACATAATGTATTATATTATTATATTGAACCTATGACATGTTTACCTAACTGGCATATGTATCTTAAATTGAATTATTATTGTTATCTAATCTATTCTATTGACATTCCTGCCGTAATTGTAATTGTTTGTTTATGTTAATTTTGTACGCCAAATATTGGCAAAACATAGTGCACTTATTTTAGACGATATATTATCTGTAACCATACCTATGTTTCACAAAATAAATATTTGATTGATTGATTGATTGATTGACATATACTCATCCATGACTCAGAAACAAATATCTATGCTCATTACACACACATTTGCTTCTACCGGGATTCGAATTCGGGACCCAAAAAACGCGGGTAAGGCAGCCTCACTACCGCACCGACAGCAAGGGAGGCAGGAAGATGATGAAGCTGGTTATCGAAGTAAGTTGTGGTTGCTGAGGAGTTTCTGTGCGCCACTTCTTGTCAGTAAAAACACTAGGCCTTCATAGTGACGTGTAATATCGATGTTTTTGCTTTTGACGTCAACTACGAGTAGTTCTTCTAGAGCTTGTATCACGATGGTATCTGGACGGGCGGCGGCGTCTGTAGCCGAATATGAGAAGTAATCGCGAGCGACTGAGTCGTGTCCTAGCCGGTGGATGCCAGACGCTGACACAAACTCAATCTCAAAACTCAAACTCAAATAATTTATTTCAACAAGACCATTACGGCACTTTTGAATGTCGATAAAACGAAAAATAAACACACACTCACGTGTTTACTAAGTGCACATGCCATAGAGTCCAGTTCTGATGAGGTTTTCAATCAATAGCTGTAGTCTAATGAAGTCTGTGATGACAACGTATTCAACATCCAATTTTTTTTCACTAGTGTTGTTGTACGGTCTGTAGATATACTTATCAGAAACATTTTACATTTTCGCTTATTGTTTTATCAAATTGTTAGTTTTTTGTGGTCGTTTTTATCTAAGTTGGGTGAATAATATTAGGAATTGAGCAACACATGTTGACATAATAATATCTGTTTCAGTGGATTGTTCGGGTGTTACACAAGTACGCACTTTAGGCAATTTTTGAATATTGATAATACATAAGATGTAAAATACGTAAGATTAGTAGATAATACTATGGCCTTCTTCCTTCAGATATGCACAAGAACGTACTATTTGTAAACAACTAGTGGGTAGCGCATTAACACCTATGATTGCCATTCAGTCGTTCGGTTGGATCAACAAACTACTCCGTGGCAGTTCCACGTACATATGTACCTAGGTACAGAAGGTATGTACTCTCCGTCGGTTATACTGCAATGCTAACAACTGAACGACATGACGGTCCAATATGCTAAACCGTACAGTACACACGTACTAGTTACGTCTATCTAAACAACGTGAAATTGTTTACTGTACCTGCCGGTGTCCGTCTGATGCACCCATTCATCGTCTCCGTCTGGCTTCCAGGCCCCCGGGCCCCCGGGCCCCTGCCACCGCCCCAGGCCCCGGACGGGCCCCGCACGTCCCCGGCGCGGACAATTAGCATTTAGATTAAACAAATAAACGGCACCGCCGCGTGACCAGAAAGAATTATCTGCGTTATTTATTGTTCAATTAATTTATTTATTGCATTTTTAATTGTCACGTTAGTGCTACGCGACAATACTCTATAACTACTATACAAGTATAATGTATAACAAATATTTTCGAAGGATTTGTTTCAAGTGAATCCTATGTTCCCGCTAATGACAGTGTTAAGTGTCGTGTGATAAGGGGTCAGACACACCGTTCATTATGTAGTTAGCCGACGAGTATTGATGATATAAGGATGATAGAAAGCAATGGACTTCGAGTAGATACAATATTTAGGTGGAAAAGATAAAAGTCTTTTCTTTTTTTTTAACCTACTTCTAAAAAACGGAGGAGGTTCTCAATTCGGATGTTTTGATTTTTTTTATGTTTGTTCGCGCATAACTCCGTCGCTTGCCCACATCGAGATATAAGTACTAACGTACTAGAGAAGCTACGTCAAATAACTGAACTGTCCTATTCTTCGTAATTTGAATCTCTAGTTCGCTGCAGCGCTAAAATAATAACATCGTCTAAACCGTAACGAATATACCACAGCGCTAGATTTGCTGCGGAAGTGTATTTGTATGCTGAGTCAGGTGCGGCGCGATCGCCGCCAGTTGAACGAGACAAAGTAGTAATTTACGGTGTCTTCTCTAGTACGTTAGTACTTATATCTCAATGCTTGCCCACCAATTTGAGTAACAATTTTTTTTTTGAAAGGGTATACTTTCCAAATGGTTTCATAGTCACGAAGTCGGGATCTGATGATGGAATCTTGACAAAGTCGAGGGAACTCTTCAAATTTTGTAGGCACACCTGAAGCGATTTGGGTAGTTTTCAGAAGAGTACTTTTTGGAGTGGTCCCACTTCAATTTGGTGAAGATCTGATAAAGAACTTCGGAGATAGGCAACGGAACTCCCCAATAAATGATGGAAAATGTACTGGGATTGCTGAAATCTCATGTCTGTCTATTGTTTACACCAATTCATAACATAACATCACGCCAGTACGCTGTGAAGGGTTAAGCACAAGTGAACCACTAAAAAGGGAAAAATTAAAACTTTTCACAAAAATAAAACAGACTTCTACAAACACAAAAATGAGAAAAATATACTTTAGCTTCAAATGTCGGTGACCTTTGTTTAATTGGTTAGGTTTTTTGTCACCGACTTTATTATTTTGTTTCGGTTTTTATGTTTTGCAAAAAAGTTTTTTTTTAAGGGAAAGCAGAGGAGGAATGTGGTGCTTAGACCTAGATTTTTATAGTTTTCTTAAAAAGGTAACACGTTAATAATTCAAGTGAGAGTCATAAATTCATCAGTTAAATATCAATTTAGCTAATATTTAAGTCTGGCTCGAGAATAAAGAGAGATGCTAGATAAACCTAACTTGGATTTAACTGCAGACAGGGTTCAAGTACTTGCATACATTAAAGATAAGTTGAGTCGCGTTTGTACCGCTCGACCTGTTAAAAGGTGATCTCAAAAGAAATGAAAAATGGAATTATTCCTACATTTTTGCGTCTCCAAAACTTCTGGGATCTCTGGATTCAATTATTTAGCACTCACAAGGCCTAGGTACACTTGAAGATACGAGAGAATCTAGCTTCTTGGTACATTTCTGAACTGTGAGCTGAACTGATTACGTCAAAGAGATTAAACGAAATGGAATGTAACATTAATTTCTACTTCGCCGTGAATAGAGGCTGTTGTTTGCTCCAAACAGACTTTGATCAAAATTACCTAATTTAAATAAAAACGAGGTTAAAGAACTTTTAATTTCAAGCCCTAAACCATTCCCGACCAGTAGATTACCAGAAGAAGGCGAGAAGGCGATTGCTTCAATTAAATCAATAGAATGTCAATAGGCTTTACCACAACGTAACATCACGCCGGTAATTACTGGCAGGTTAGGCGGAGTTGAACATTCAGTGCACCCACATTTACACTAGTCTGCCAGGACACCAATTTAGTTAAAGTCCCATGTAATAGGGGGAGACTCCATTTCCATCAACTGGCACAAGTCCTGACTCCGGACTGCTCACCATCATCATCATTTCAGCCGGAAGACGTCCACTACTGGACATAGGCCTCCCGACATTGACCGATCCCGTGCGACTCATCATCATCATCATCATCATCAGCCTATAATGTTCCCACTGCTGGGACACGGCCTCCTCTCAATGAGAGGGAACGGGCTTTAATCTACCACGCGGGCCCAGTGCGGATTGGTAGATGTCACATGTCTTCGAATTTTGGTTCTAGAACATGCCGGTTTCCTCACGATGTTGCGACTCGCATCCAGCAGATTACCGCAGCATTCACCAGGTCATCTGTCCACCTAGTGGGAGGCCTTCCCATGCAACGTCTTCCGGTTCGTGGTCGCCACTCTAGAACTACAGACAGCTGTTGTTTAATTATTCCTGCTGAAAAAATCCAGTACCAAACTTTTTTCCCGAGCAGGGAATGAGGGAATGGAACATACGAACTCAGCAGCAGAGTTGAAACAAATTCGCATGTTTATACTCTGTGCGTCGTAGTGCAACTTCGGTTCTCCCAGTGTTCACTGTCGAGCTCATAATTAGTGGGAGCTGACCGATGGGCCGCCAGTATGATGCATCACTTTGTTATACTTCAAGTGTACCTTTCCTTGGTACTGTAGCATTGCAGAGTGGGTACCTAGTCTAGGTGGCTGTACTAGTTCCGTGCACGGGAACAACTGTTGGACAGTACAGTTGATATGTATCATTACAATTGCGGGTTAACAACAAATGTTCAAGGAAAAGTCTTTGAAACAACTCAAACTCAAACTCAAACTCAAATCATTCATTTCAACTAGACCACTACGGCACTTTTGAATGTCAAAAAATTGAAAGAAAAATCAAAGCTACAGACACAAGGCATAATAACTTGAGAAAGTACTGTAGTTGCCCATTCCCTAGCGTAGATCTCTACAGTAACAGTATTTTCCCACTGGTTAAAGATAACAATACCTATGAAAAAACTAATCAGTTGAACAATGTGTTGATTGTGGCAATATTATGAAGGTATATAACAATGACAATAACAGGAATGGTAGGTATATCGACGACCTCGTACAAAAATTTCACATTTAAAACGGTGTTCTTATTAATTTTCTCTGCAATCAGGTAGTTCACTGGGTCACCAGAAACACCTCAACCTTCATCAATACAAACCTAATTTACACTCGAAAGCATTGGGTTCCGTCGACCCTTAGTTCCGGAGGGATCCCTAATTTGCGGGCGAGTTAAATTAAAACACATATATCATTATCGGGCCGCGGCTTAACACGGGCCGAGCCGAGCGGTGCCGACTGAAGCCGAGTGGGACGAACAGTTCCGAAGCGAGCCCGATGCTAATACTTTAATGAATGCCTCTGACCGTTGGCTACGGCGACAATACGCAGATAGGTGTAATGTTTTGATAACGGTGTGGAAGAGCTGCTGAATTATATAAACAAAACAAAAACAGGATAAAGTTTCAAGTTTGGTTAGCATTTTAGGCAATATTGATGTAGTTGTGTTTTACTCGTTAAAATAAAAGGCACTTGGATAAAAAGAGGAAATAATGCCTAAAGAGTTTCTTGCCAGTTCTTCTCCACATTGATGTAACGGAACGACCGAACGTCTTTTTTTGTAATAAAATGTTTTCGACTCACCGACTCCTAGTCTGTCCAAAAGTGCCCAAGAGTGATGTATTTCAAACAAATATTGAGTTTGAGTCTAATACTAGAATTCAAGTTTACCACGACTATGATAATGGAAAATGTCGCGATGGCCAAGAGGTTAAGGCCTCGCCTATCATGGATATGGTTGTGGGTTGAAATACGGCCCGGGCCAGTACCAATGTGACTTTTTCAATTCTTATGTACTTTTTAGGTTTGTCGTGGACATCACAGACATCGGTAAAGGAAAACATCGCGAGGAATACTGGACTTAAAAGTTTTGGTATTTTCATTTCTACTTCCGTTACTCTTACTACACTGCTGACCTTCTCCACTTTATTTAGTGAGACTGACGTGCCAGTGTCACGGTGTCACGACACATCCGTGTCACGTTGAATACAAACGTGACAGCGTGACAGCGGCACGGCGCTGCGGCTCGCGGCCGACATCAAAGGACCCGCAGGATTACGGTCATAAACTCGCGCTTTTGACACTCATGTTTCCGTTTGTGTCCACTTCGTAATTATTATAATTTTATAGTCGATAGTTACTCACAACGAGTTTTCAGATGAATGTGATGAAAATCATCGAGCTTAGGTTAAAAGAGACCGAATGCATAATGCTATAATTACCTGCATTAAGCTAAAGTGCAAAGATTCGGTCGAAATGGACTGATTGCGGAGCGGTGGATTACTGGACAAGGACACAGTTGACTACATTATCTGAGAGTTCAGAATCCAGTATCAAGAATTCATTGCTTTCATAAATGAAGCCTAAGTATGCAGAACATAACTCATCTGTGCAGTTTTTCCAGCACTCGTATTATATCGTATTGCTCTTTGTCTCGCGGTGCGCCATACATCACAGTGGAATAAATTCTCTGGAATTTATCCGCACTTACGGCGACGTTTTATTCGCTTGACCTCCCCCATCGTCTACCCCCGCTGCCTCACTCCCTCCCCCGGTCGGCCCCGTTGCTGCAGTTCAAAGTGTTCGCATCTAAAATATTCAGACTGCGCAGTCATGTTTATTGAAAGGGAACTTTGTCTCAGACTACTTGATTACATGGAATACCTGGACGGCACTGTAACAGAGAAAACGTAAAACATATGTACGCTAACAGCTGCAAGGTGGGGACCTACTCTATCGGAAAGTCTTTGTGTTTAAAATGTTTACTCTTTTTGATAGTTATCATGTTTTTGTTTGAAATTGTCCTATCAAAAGCATTGGACCAGTTGCAGTTTCCATACTAATCTATAATAGGGTTTTTATTCCATTGACCAAAAGTCCAAACTCGTGCAGTGAATCTGAAAAAGAAAACATAAAATCAGTAGAAACGGTTATCATACATCTCCTATATCCTCTGAAAATATGACTATATTCATAACACAATACACGATACCTATCTTTATATCGCACGCGACGCATCGGATCGCACGGATCGGCAGCGCACCGTGTGACGCGCGACGTCACGGCAATTAAACCCGCGCGGCTGTTTGCGGCGCGCTCAGCGATTTCAGCACTTTCCTGAGTTATGTCTGCGATTACATGCGTATGCATACGCATATTGATTTTGTTATCGACCAGATTCAAGCGCTCATTTTGGAGTGGAGCACTAGTTGTGATAGGTAGGGAGGATTTATTGCAATTGTTTTTGCGTTTGTCCACCTTTTTTAGGGTTCTGTAGTCAACTAGGAACCCTTATAGTTTCGCCATGTCTGTCTGTCCGTCGATTCTCGCTTAATCTCTGTGACCGTTAGCACAAGAAAGCTGAAATTTGGTACCAATATTATGTGTATCAATCACGCCGACAAAGTGGTAAAATAAAAATTGGAAAAAAATGTTTATTAAATATGTAAAGTGAGAAGTATTTTTTTTTTTATTTCAACCCTAACATGTAATATATTGTTAGAAAGGTATTTAAAAATAAATATGGGTTTACTAAAGTCATTTTTTGATAATGACAATAATTTCGGAAATAATCGCTCCAAAAGTAAAAAACAATGTGTCCCCCTCTAACTTTTGAACAATAAGTTTAGAAAATATGAAAAAAATCTGAAAAGTAGAACTTTATACGGACTTTCTAGGAAAACCATTTTGAACTTGGATGGAAACAAGCTTTTGTACAAAAAAGACAAAAAGTTGTACAAAATAATTTCTCGACTAAGTTTGTAGTATAATCGTATATGCAAGCATTTTTTTTAACTTCCTTTACATATTTTAATATCCTATTTTTTCAAACAAAAAAATACTTATTAAAATCGGATTGGACTGAACACTTATTGTAACGGACGGGAAACTACGGAACCCTACACTGCGTGGCCCGACACGCTCTTGGCCGGTTTTTTATCACTATATTGTAGAGCAGTGAGCAGATAGAGAGCAGTGGTAGCCCAGTAGTACCGTCCGCGACTCATGAGTTCCATGGATTCGAATCCAGGTTTTTATTGTGATTTGTATAAACCATTTCACCACCAGAGGAAAGCCTGTGTCCTATTGTGATATTACGAAACGTTTCGTTATTGAAACTCCTAGTGCAACCATTTTCATGCAACTTCAAAGTGATTCTGGTGATCTAGAAACAGAACACGAAACGAACATTTGAACCTCCGGAAACCCTTCATTTACGCACGTCACGTTATTGAATATGATAGTGATCTACATACACAAACAACAGGTGCTAATATTTGCAGCGTGACGTCACGTGTACCACCCTCCGGTTAAATAGGCAAGTATCAGCGAAGCCGCCGGCAGCCGACAGTCGACGTATTAATTATCTAGCGCAAACAAAGTAAGCGCGGTGTTTGTCTTCTCACAAGCTGTAGGAATGCTGGAGAAGGCAACATCAGTCTCGCTGAACTCATAAGTTGGCATCAGCTCAGCCAATTTCATTTAACTGATTCCATTTGAGGTTTTGTCTTAACGGTGCTTATAAGTGTGACAGTATCCCGAACGGTTCGAGTTGAGGCGTGCTTATCCCGTGCAGTGCTAATAACTGTGCCTTGATATTTCTAAATTGTGTGAACAATGACTGAAAAATAATGATGGAGTATTATTGAGGATTGGACATTTATTTCAAGTACAAATTTACATTTTCACTTGCATTTTAAGAAATACAAAAGTTCACTAGTATTTTTGTGTCTCTGTGTTTTTTTCCAGCGATCTTTATTTATTTATTTTTTATTTAAAGACACATTCGGGAGGGGCCTTTGAATGCAGATGAATAAGTTAAGAGCCTACCTTCTGTGTTAATTTGTTGAGTGTGAATGCTCTAGTCCTCTTCCCGTTCAGCTCGTACGCAGCGCGGCGCAATCTACTCGTGATTCCACCGCTGTTTGTACGAAGACGCTGATTAGATAGGGATGCCAATGTCAGGTAACACTCATCTCACTATTTTAGTTGCATAAAACTCCACACTACCTAAAAAATCTCATAACTATGCCGAAAGGCACTAGTTCTCCCTGTCATTGTGATATTTTTTTTTGTTTTACAGCCTACCTGGGAATCTTCTAGTTACGGAGATATTAGGGGTTAAAGTTCCAACTTTATGACAAGAGTTTTTCTTAATACAAGTTTTTACTGAAAGATTTTTAATTGAACATCTTCACGACCCCCGCACTATTTAATCCACCCATAAACACAATGTTTTAAGTGCGTTACACTGAGTTCTACCACAAAACATGATTATTTACCAAAAAAAAATGGTTTTTCCCAGCATTAATTTTGCGTAAAGTTACTTTGTTTGATGTACAGAACGCTTAGTTGACGGCTTCGTCATGAAGTTTTTTACATCCTAGATGTACTGTGAAGTAAAGAAATAAGGATAAATTACATTAACAAGGCACACAAAGAAAATAGATACTTCTATCCGTTTCTAAATCTAAGAAGTATTAAATCTTTTGTAGATCTAGTCTTTTATATTCTTTAATTTATAAAACATCATGGGCCTAGCTTTTTCCCAACTATGTTGTGGTCAGCTTTAATTTGTAAATATAGCTTTTATTTTCAAGTAGGCTTGCTATAGAAAATATAGCATTTTTCTTTTGTATGAATGCCTATTTATGCTTCCAAAAGGGACACAATTCTTTGAAATATTACTTAATACCTAGTTACTTAGTAATAGTTACTTGTCTAAAGAGATGGTTGTTGCTTGGCAGAGAATATTTTAGATCAGCTGAAGTTATAAGTAACAGTTCCTTTGAGCACTGTTCAATCTTCACGGAATAATCTAACGCTTCGTCAGACTTTAAAGAAACCGGTGATAGAAACATACGGAAAAATAAAGCATGTTCAATTTTTACGATAAAACAATTTGATGTCAAAGATAAGGTTTTCTCTGCGCCAATCCCAAATAATCATCGCTGCCGTTTATAGAACAGGAAATAAAATTTCTAAAAAAACACCTTCAAAACAGTCACGAATGAGTTTAAGCGCCCTGAAGCCGCGATCCCAAGCCGCGAGTAAAAGATTGTCGGCTCAACGCTTGTGAACTCATTCCGTTCACAATTTACGGCACGCAATGAGCTTTTATGAGAGAATACATTGGTATTTTTATTTGTACCACATCGGGAGCGTTCCGCACGTGGGACGCTTTACAGTACATTTAGTTTTTAATGCGCGTTTGTTTGTATCGCACGTCGCACGTTGTGGAAGAGTAATTGGTTGATACTACAGAGGTATCAGGTACGTGAGCATCATTTATATCCATTCATTTCTTTCTTTTTATTAGGGCTAACAGATATAATGTTGTCCGTTACCTTTAGTGGCTTTTGTTTTATGATTTGGGCATTGGGAAGTTTTAGGCATTTTATTGAAAGCAAATAACATTATTGTAGCTGCTGGTCGATCGTTATAGCTTGTTTATCGACAGAAACGATAAGTAAAGCAGAAGAAAGAAGAGGCCTATATTCAGCTGGGGGTGATTCCGAACTGATATGTGCCAGTAGGTCCGCACAAAATGAATTCGATCTGCCATCAGGGCATCAAAAAAGCAACTGACAGCTAAAAGCAATGCGATTTGGGTTGTAGCAACAATAGTAGCAACCCTGGTGCGTGCGTCTGCGGCGCGTCCTCACGCCCGCGCTGGGAGTTAACTGCGGTTCAGCGCGCCTCGCGGGACCACCGCGTAATTGATTACATGGACGGCTATATTTGAGCACTACTCTCTTAGCTGACAGTAGGGAAAGGAAAGTTAGGATTAGAATAATATCGTCTTGGTATCTTTTATTGCTAGTATAATATTCTTTCTATTCTAGGTATTATATTCAGGTCGGTCATGGTACCTACTCGTTTAACTTTAACGTTTTTGAAGTTTCAACATCTCATAACTTTATTCAGCTGTACGAGGTTTGTGTCTATAAATCATTTCCATTTAGTCTCTGAAGGAGCAGATGGCGATTTCTTCTTTTTTTTCAGTTGATAAGATTCTCCATTCAACAGGATCTATGTAGAATGTTCCTAATAAAACAAACAATTTTATACGACCTCTTTTAAATTTTGTGTCATCTTTCCTCAGAAGAATTTCTCGGAAACTGGCGCACAAGAAAAATATTATTTTATGTACACAGTATCCACGAAATAACTGTACGTATGGGAACAAAATCATCTGGCGGCGGCTCATTGTAAACTTTACAACGCGATCTGCACCCGGTCTAATGAATACGTTCTCGTTTTGAACTTTAACCCTCCAACAATAAGAGCGACGTGTATTATTGAAAGGAGAACAAAGCAGCAAAGAAATTTCTTAAGTAAAGTTTCTCAGCTAATATTTGTGGTACATTTTCGCAGAATACATTTAATACAATCATAACATTAAACGTTGTTACAAAGTTTGTGCTGCGAGAAATTTGTGGTGCGGGGGCGTGACGAGGGAAGCCGACACACGTGTCGTGACACTGCGACATGGCCGACACCGCGGAGAGCGGGTGTCACGCGGTGTCGACACTAACACGCTGCGGTGTCGGGGTATCAATGGTTGGTACCAGTCGGTTGTGGTGCCGCGCGGATTCAAAAGATCAGTCGCTCCATTGTACGTGTTAAGTAATAATATCAAACTGTTGTAGAGTTGGGTAATGTCGTAACAGAGAATGCCTCTCGTGTTCATGTACCTATAACTGAAATAATTTAGATCGTTCCTTTTATGAGGTTATGTGCTGGTCCAGACTGTGAGGAAAAGTGGTGAGACGAAGATTTTAGAAAGTAAATAAAGAGTACCAAAAGTTATAGATATATCTAGTTCGCTTCATCAAAACATTGATATGTTTTAAATCGCTGAAAACCGAATTGGTTAATCTATAAACAACAATAATTATAAAGGTTTACTTTACTAATCTCTGTAAACTGATTTGGTCCGTTAAAAACACCGCGAACGGAAATTATAATAACTGTCAAAAATAATAATATCATTGTCACCAATTTTGTGACATAATGCGTATGTACTGAATTCATACTAATATGTATTATCAACGCGAAAGTCAGTCTTTCTGTCTGCATCCGCGACAAAACCCTCTAACAAAGGGTTTTGTCGCGGATGCAATTAAAGACGGAACTTGTACACAAGATATATTGTAAAATAAAAGTTATTTATAAAAATAAATAAGTAGAGCCATGAATCAGTCACTACAAAGAGCACTACGACATTAGTACAGAATCAAACAGTGACAAGAGCAAGAGCAAGAGCATAGAGCATTTATAAGATCTTTAATGTATACCTATGTTTAACAAATAAATAATTCTGATTCTGATTCTGATTCTGACTGTACAAAGAAGGTAACATTCAACAGAATTTATTAACTGTTAGCAAAGTAGACACAATAGTCAGGCAAACGCGTCAGACCGATTCGGTCGGGGTCCACAATTGAAGGTTTACCTTCGAATTTTGAGAAAATTTGGCGACAGCGAAGGTAGACCATGTGCCAGGTAATATCATAAGATACTTTGTCATTTTTTTAGTACGTTCCTTTGAGTTTATTTTCGACCAACACCCAGGCGAAGCTGCGGGTAAATGCTAAAGTTGATAGTAAATGAACACCGGTTGTCCTACTTACTAGTAATAATAATGTGATCGGAGCTAAATACTTAAATACCTCCCGCTGAATTCTATATTGGGCACTAATTGCTGTTAATGGTACATACAGTAGTAGGTATACATGAGTACAATATACATAGATTTTAGTAATTAAGATGTAGATATGCCAGCCCCAGGCCTGCCGCTGACAAGACAACAGTTCGATTACTTTCACTCAGAGTACAATGACTAACTGTGGGTACCTGTGATGGCGTCGTGTCGCTCAACAGGGACTCTAGTTCAACGCCGACAGTTTTCTGAAGATTTTAGATGCCAGATTTTACGATGTCGTAGGTTTAGGTAAGTTATTTATAGAAATAAAATACTGACATAAAAAGTACCTCAAAAATAATTAAGATCACAAAGTTTTTTGGTATCAGAAGATCAAAACATTATTTTCGAGCCAAATGTAGGTACATTATAAGAATTGTACTGTTTGTGAGAGCGAGGGAACAAATGAAAGAACTTGAATAGAGCACGCCACGAGTCACCGCAACACGCAGCTGCGGGACAACCATGACGCGCCACAGACACAAATTAGTGAAACTTCGGTCAGCTTGAATGATGGACTTTGACAGTTAGCTCAGAACATCATAAATATGTCACGAATTCTTTGTTACTAGCCATGCTCCAACTACGTGACTTACGTTTCGGCATGCTAGTTTTGACAGTCACACCGCACCAATAAAGTTGCAACCTATCCCCGCGCATCACCTACTATAACACGCGCACTCGCCTCCTCGCTCATTGTTCTCAATCACGTGTTCCCGAGTGCGTGACAAAAACACATGTTTATCTAAGGCGGCTCGATAAGCGATATAAATAAAGTGGGTGCCATAAATATCATCGCCGGCCGCTGTGACGTCACGCGCTACGTCACGCCGATGAAATATGGCGGCGGTGGACCGTGGCCGCGGTCGCCCGTGCAGCGGTCCCGCCGTCCCGCCATCCCGCCTGCCCGATGGTACGCGGGACACTCTAGGGCTGAACATTTCAACAACAAGTTTTTTGCGGAGCAAGTTTGTCTCGCTGGACGTTTTTATGGTGTACTTGAAGAATGGTTTTGGTAGCTTGAGTTATGTGCTTTTTTATTAATGTTTAAGTTTTGCTTGGAACTTGATGTTATGATGTTTGGTTTTTAGGTTTAGTACTGTACTGTATTTATAATAGACACAAAAAGAGCCTAAGGATTAGTCTATTATTAAGCATTAAAGTAATTTAAATCATGTCTGACGTCCGATCCTCGTGTTGATTTAGCAGATTTTAGAAGCCACATAAACCACATATTTTGTTCGCTAGATAAATTAACTAAGTTACACATATTGAAGCTGTAATAATCGGACTGCGTAATACAAGTCAAGGCTCTGTACCTAAGGACAACAATATGAATTGTGGCCTCTTAAACACCAGTATGTGACCATTCCTTGTTGTTTCGGTTAGCCCTGCGAGGCACGTCTTATTGACACTGACACATTTTATTATCATTGGATCGGCCCGCACCTCACCCCCTGCCCCGCACCCCTCAGGACCCCCAACCCGCTATATTGTTGCTCTATAATATCTTTTACAAAAACCACAACTAAATATTAAACACCCCTTTTTCGTGAACGTCGGCTGAATACTGATGTGTTTCGTTGTCTTTGAGATATAAGCGTGTAAGTTGAGAGTAAGTTCGTAAGTGGATTATATTAACTGGAGACGAGATGTTGGAAATGGAATAACCATGTTGGATGTGGAGCAAAAGTCTAGATTACGTAGGATAAAGTAGCTTACCTTATCAAAAATACAATGATTTTGGATGTCTTCCTTACACGATAACACAGGTCTTTATAGATTCGCAAATGTTACTTCTATTTTACAACTTAATCCTTACTGAACTGATTTCATGTTAAATCTCGTCGTACAAATGTGTGAACGTCTTACACAATGCGAGTCGGCTTCGTATTGCTCAGTAAGCTATTATTACTGCTCCGTTATTTGCCTCCCTCTCCGCTCTAGATGTAAAGCTGACACGTTATAAGTTTGCTTACATTTCATTTAATCAACACATTGTTCTGCGCTCTCGGTTCGTGTATTAATTAGGACACCGTTACGCGGTAACTGTTATGTTCGACTTGCAATAATGCGGCGTGAAATGATTGCTCGGTCTGGTTAAGTGCGGCCTAAGCAGCACTGCAGCGCATTAAACATTAGCGCTGTAAGCGGCTTAGCACGCGAGCCGCGGGTCACAGCCGCGCTGATCCGGGATCAAGCGCACTAACTCACAGTTGTACGAACTATCGCCAGAATACGCGGCACGGGCCCTTCTCACATCCGTCCTCACGCCACGAGTGTGTGTGCGGGTCTATAACAGCGCTAAGCAGACGAGCGTTTCTCAAATTGTTGTCGAGTGATAACAGCAAATAAAGTTAAGGTCAAACTGACAGATGTCTGAGTACATTTTATGTTAGAGTTCGGTGGTTTGTCCAAACCATAATGACATTTGCTGATACCGGCAAAAAGAAAACAACACGTCAAGCATGAGTCATAAAGGTGTGACCTAAATTGGTAGCATCATTTTACAACTATTTCACTCATACAAGTACGTAAAGATCGGAGCTAGTGGCGTTTGTCGTTTCTGTCTCCTGTGAAAGAAGCATGAGTTTATGTTGTTTTGTAATTAGTAGTGTAACTGGAAGTCCGACCAAAACATACTGCTCTCCCCGCCCGTGTGCACCCCCGCGAGGTTAAACAACGAACGTAATGTTGCGGCGCATTACCCATTGTTCGCGCGGGATTAGTTGCACGCACAATTGCACGTCAGCGGCACTGAGAACCGGCTTACATACATGTTATACGTACGTGTACGTGGAAGTTACGTGTAATATAGGCATTGATTACTAGAATTCGTAGAACGTACGTAGTAAGCTACCTATCTGATTAATTAACATAACTGTCAAAGTATTATGTAACATAACATACATACTTTAACACTATAATCGAAACAAGGCTAAACATGTTTTGGTCAGACACTCGTTGTTTTGAATTAATGTTTTTTTTTGTTTACTTTCCTATATTTTATTTAACTATCAATATTACAATATTTTCAAAGTGGGTCCGACAATATTTTTATAGAAGACATCAGTTTGAGGTCTACGATCGACGCCAGTGCTACGCGGCTACGCGGCCGTAGCAGTCGCTACGCAATAATATTGGAGAAGAGTACAGTAATCTTTTCTCTGGACGCTCTTATTGTGCACGTCTTTCTACATCGTTCTCACATATATTTATAATCACAACATGAATGATGTAACCAAGATTTTGTAACAATATTTTGATTGAAAAGAGTGTCCATGGAGTTTCTTGCCCGTTCTTCTCCATAGAGATCTACGCTAGGGAATGGGCAACTACAGTACTTTCTCAAGTTATTATGCCTTGTGACTGTGACTGTAGCTTTGATTTAGTTTTGTATTTTCGACATTCAAAAGTGCCGTAATGGTCTAATTGAAATAATGATTTGAGTTTGAGTTTGAGTTATAAAAAGCGAAAAACACTTGGATAAAGTCGTCATTGACTCGCCGTTAAGTGTCTCTTTGAGTCGTGAACGAGTCGTTAATCGTTCGTCGATGAACTACGCCAACAGTTAATGTCCATGTAAATCTTTGATGAACATTTTACAAGAGTTTTTCAAAAAGGATTTGTGATTTTTGTTAATTTTATGACCGATGATTATATGTGAGGATCGCAGGCACTGGTTGAAAATATGCACTGAAATCTTAATGTTTTGGCACGTCGACATTGCACCGTTGTTGAAGTTAAAATATGACACAATATGTCATTAACATCTAGATTTCTGCGCTACATCAAAGTTAATTTTCTAAACACAAACCAATTGTACAATTTTATGACTTTGGTACCGTTTCAAATAAAATTATTACTTGAATTCAAGCCATTCTATGACTCTAAAAGACCCAGACATTGAAAGAAATAAAAAGCGATATCAATCCAAGGTACCCGCGTAGCAGTCGTACCACGTGGCCACTCTCGTAGCGTTCGACTGTCGGTCCTTGAAAAGAGTTCAACGAGAATCTACGTAATGTGTGGTCATATTTTATGATTGTTGTTTGAATAAGTGAAGAGTAGTTTTTTACCCGACTGTCAAAGAAGGACGGTATTGTTTTTCGCAGGTATGTCCATTCCACTGGATGGTGACCTCAAAACTCTCAAACAAATGAACTGATTTGGTTAAATTATGCGAGTTTGGATTGGTCTTGGTGTCGCGAGTGTTACTAGTTTATTTAAAAGAAACATTAGGAACACAGAAAATTTGCCGATTTTGGGAGTAGCATAATCAAGAAATTTCCAGTGCAAAGTTGAAAATGGTTTCGCAATGATTGATCTTAGACTGGGTGGCATTTGCCGATTGTCACGAGCCAAGAGACAGCGGAACTTTTTGTTCAACAAATAATGCCGAATAGAAAGTGGCGACCCGGACAAGTGAGTAGACACCTTCATAATTAAAAGATACCTCTATAAAAATGATAAACTACTTCAAGGAACTAACAGCAGAATTTAATTCCCAACGCCACGGAATTTGTCACTGCTTTTTCTCAACCTAATTAACAGTATTTTCTTTACTCTTCATCACTGTACAATCTACCTACTACCATGTTTATTTTCTCGGAAGCTGCTTGTTTAAGCACAAAGCCTTCGGCGGCAGTCACGCGACACCGCGTGCCGGTGTCCGTTACCAATTACCGCCGCGAGGGGGTGACGACGCCGCGCCGCGCTGCGCTACTGTCACCACTACTTGTACCTACGTAGCAGTTGTTCGGCTCGGCAGGCGATTGGGTAAACAGAAGATCTTTGTTCCGTTTATCTAATGCTGATTTGAAATTATAGTCGTTATTGATTGGTTTGAATTTTAATAATTATGTTTTTTATTTCGGTGGCATTTAGATTTGGCAACGTCATAATTGTTTTCTTCGATAGTAGAAGACAGGTTGATAAATTCCATTTTTAAGTCTCATCGAGGAACAGAGCCTGTTGCAGAGACTTCACTGATGAAAATAATCTACAACCTACCTGGTTATCGAACCCAGGACTTCTTGCTCAAAAGTAGAGTTAAACCAATAGTCATAACGAGGACAACCCTGCCTCCTAATATGTTCCCGTATAAGTTATTTTCCTTCAGTTAAACTGAAGCAAGGAACAAGATAATGTACCTGTAAGCAGCGCGGTGCGGTGCTTCCTCGCGGCGGTAAATCCGGCGCGGCGACGTAACGACGGCGTAAATACCGTCCGACGAGGGCCAGGGTTAGCGTGGTGAGGCCAGGTGAGGGAGGAGGGGGGAGGGGTATGTAATTTATTGTTTAATTGCACGCCATCTGTTAGAATAACGGGGTAAACTTGAATTGTATGGAACTAGTCGGGAAATCAAATTCTTGAGTCGGATTCTCTAAGTTTAAAGATGGGATTTTTGTCGTTTTAAAACAGGTTTGCGTTTCTTGCTGAACAAGGCCATCCATATACATAGTCGGTTAATTTTATCACCTTGTGATTTAGGATAAACGATTTTAGTTTTCCCATGATGTACATACCAAGTCAAAAGAACACGCAAAGATTCTCCATGTCATTCCTCAACGAATTACTCTATGATATCAGAAGCAATACATTTAAAGCCGCTTCTCCTTGCACTGTGTGTTTGTTTTGAGTGATGACCTCGCCGTCGTTCCGCTCGTCCCGCTGGATTAACAAATAAATGGCGGCCCCAGCGCACTAGCGCCTCGCGACACAATAATGTACCTCCACATTACCTATGACACGGGTATATTGCTCACTTCTCCGACAGGGCTGGCTGCTGTTTACAAAAAGGTAGTATAATCTAAGTGACTTTTCGCTTTGTTTCAACTTTAGAAACAAAGTCGTCAAGTTTCCATGGCTTTTTGTACAGTAACATATTATAAACTCTTTTTAAAACTTAAAGTTCCACCTTTGCCGTGTTTATATATTTTTGAAATTTGCGTTTTTATTAAGCGAAATTACAATTTATTCGAAACGAACACTGACAGGCCAAATGGCCGAACACGGCATAAAGACATACTTCGGTTGCCACGAATTAAACATAAATTATTTATGAAAAATGGCATGCATGCCGATTATTATTTGCAATCATTTACCAAATAATTTACAAGACCTACCACTGACATGGTTTAAAAAAATACTTTTCTATTTAATATTCATTAAAAAATATTACTCTGTTAAGGAATATTTAGAAGACAAGTCAATAGAATCTGAAAGTTGCATGTTGGAGTAATTGATATCACTGACTGTGAAAATATAATTTGCTTGCCTTGTTATGGCAGGATATGCTGTCCTACTGTAACACCTTATGTACCATGTTCTAGCAAATAAATGTTTCGATTTTGATTTGATTATAAAATATTCTAAACATCACGCTTGTAATATCCAAAGG
Source organism: Xestia c-nigrum (assembly GCA_916618015.1). NCBI lineage: Eukaryota > Metazoa > Arthropoda > Insecta > Lepidoptera > Noctuidae > Xestia > Xestia c-nigrum. The sequence continues at coordinate 25,254,909 of OU745257.1, read as the reverse complement.
TTTGGTAGAGGTGATCGCGGGTAGGTGGCCAGCCTAATGGCATCAACCGTGCATAGATCTGATCGATCGATTCTGTTTCTGATTTTGATCTAGACTCTATGGCTGCTACTGAATAATTCCTAATAACATTTTGCTGACCCGAGAATCGAAGCCAAGAACTCTTGCTCAGCTGTCACGCTGGCAAATAAACTAGACCAAAAAAGCAGTTAATAGCGTAGGATGTATAATAATTAGGATTGGATACTTTTCGCTCCCAAAACTCATATCGAACTATGTCAGTGTGAATTTTGATGTTATCGACAATGCGACACGGCAGCAAACAGACACAGACGTGGGTGTCGCTTGACGCTAGCCGCGTCGTAAGTCGCATCGCTTAAAATCGTTATCGGGATAGTATACAACTTTTGCGTTTCAAAGCTCGTACTCCAGGTATTGTTACTCTTTTAGTTTCGTTTCTATGTAGGCAGCCCTGTGTTATGACAGTGAGAGTATATTGGCCACATGGAGACGTTTAATTCGGCTAATGGCGGCGCGGGAGGCGACGGCGACGCGCCGCGACGCTCATTTGTTCACCAGCTATTATACAAATTGTGCGACGGAGGTCAGACTTGGCTCGAGGTTAAGATTCGATTGAGTTGTTAACGTAAGACGCAGCTGAAAGAATTTTCTACTTTAAGAAATATTTTTTAATTTTATTTCGTCCCGAACATACACTGTGCTAACTTTTATTTATTTTCAAAAGTAAGAAATAAAATTTATTTGGAAATTGGACTTAATTGTGCTGATATCTAATTAATTCAGTTAATTACGTCAAACATTTTGAATGTGGTATACTATTACCTAGAAAATTTGTCCCATAAAGGTACTTCGAAAGCGTATGCTAGGAATTGTTGTTACATTTGGCAGAACACTCCACCATACTTTGTCACTGACTCTATAATGTTGATTCAATCATTTTCACTATATTTTTTTTGCGGCATCGGATAACAAATCTGTTGTTTTTCCTTGTTACATTATAATAAAGAGCTCAATCGCTCAAAGTAATAGCACCGCGACATATCGCCCGCTAACTCGACGCGTGATTGACGCGCGGCAGTTAGCACGATTGTGTCTCCTCCCTAGCCGGTCACAACACTGGCCGTGACGTCACACAGTGAGACTACATGATACGCACGATATTAAGTGGTCACTAAAAATTACAGTGATGAAATTTTTGATTGTTTATTTTTATTTGAATATCTAGTTATGCAACCTGAACCACAACGCGTGATCACCGTGAGAGCGTAAAACGCACCGTTGCAGTTTAGGGTGGTCCGTCTGGAACCTTCCATGCATTTTTGTCAACTTAGCAGATAAGTAGTGTTAAGTCCCACATGTAACGACTAGACTTTAGTATTGAATATTACATCGGAGCATGCACTTCTGCTCATACGTAACTCTACTCTTTTATTTAAAAACTCCCAAAAACTTGACTGGCGCAGCCGGGAACATCGCCAAATAGCGTTGCGCTGTCCTTCGCGATTTTCCGAAATAAAACTTTTTCGAGTAACGCGTTCGGGTGGCCTTGAAAGCAACTGTGGTGATTCTGCGAACCAAACAAATTCGTCATGTTGGAGCTGAAAATGGAAAAGGCGAGCTGGTGAGTCCAAATTTTCACCTTCCTTTCCTATTCCCTTTTTTTTGTTATTTTGCGATTAGACGTCTCGCGTTATAACGTTATCTGGTTTTGCATAAAATCTGTAAGGCTAGTTTAGTGATAAGTAGAACAAGTTAATTAAAGTGACATTATAAAAAATAAAATACATATTGAAATATTGTCGAAGAATTTAAAATTAAATATTCCATTAAGATAAATAATTGTTTAAAGTTTTAATAGATTAATGATTATACTTATAACTTTGTATTAAGAAGTAGGAACTCTATATTTTTGTACTTTTGATTATATCTGTGTTAAATAAGCTAATTAATAGTGTTTAAAATGGAAGATCACGTAAAAATCACGATCATTCCGAATGAAATGATTAAAATTATTCCTATTTTTGACGGCGATAAGCGTCATTTAAATCTTTTTATACGTAAGAGCGAATATATCATTAATAAATACAAGGGAAGTGCCGAGCAAAACTTGTATGTAATGCATTCTATAACGAGTAGATTAGCGGGGAATGCAGCCGCGCTTATCAGCGAGCGCGAGGATATTGTTACATGGGAAGATTTTAAAGAGTTATTAATACAACATTTTGGAGACCCTAGAAGTGAAGAATGTTTAGCTATCGAATTGGAAACCATGCGTATAAGAAATGGAGAATCATTTTTGGAATTTTGCAATCGTATTCAATCAGTGCGTAGTATTTTAATATCAAAAGTTAATAGATTATCGAATAGTATGCGTGAAAGTAAAATAATCATTTATAACAATACTTCTTTAAACGTGTTTCTATATAACCTCCCAGAAAATATGGTGCGTATTGTGAGATTGAAAGCACCGTCCACTTTGGAACAGGCTTTATCGGTCGTATTAGAAGAGGTCAACTTCCATGACCAATATAATGCCCGAAATAAAACACTGCTGCCGTCTTCCAGTAAAAATGCTACACCAACGTTTAAATTCGGGACAAATAATTATATTACGCCTGCTAATAATAATAAACCTATTTTCGCGCAACCAAATACACAACCCAAATCGTATTTTGGAAACTTCCAAGGTCAACCACTTGGGATGCGACCTCCACAATTTGGATTTCAAGGTCAACCCTTTGGTTATCGTCCGCAACAATTTGGGATACGTCCGCAACAAATTGGGATGCGCCCCCAACATTTTGGGATGCGCCCCCAGCAATTTGGACACCAACAACAACTTAATAAATCTCTACAACCATTTAGCAACCAAAACCAATCGACCAATAGACCGTTCCAGGCATCCGGTATTCAGCGACCTAAAATTGAGTCTAGTGACGTCACAATGCGTACGGCACCTCCGGCCAAGGTCTATATTCAAGGATATAATTTAAATGAGCTTGACCTTGACCATTATGATGATAATCAATTTCCTTGCGATTACCAATATAACAATGAATATTATCACGATTTAACCCCTCTTACTGAAAATCAAGATGAGAATTATTCGGAAGAAATTAACCAAGAAATTTTAGCGGAAAATAATGAGGATTTTCAACTAGTGGCCCCGAAACAAATAGACAAATAATACATTTAAATTGCGATACATGTCTTAAATTGCCATACATATATATACCAGAAATAGACGCCAAATTTATGATAGATACGGGTAGTACTAAATCATTTATAAACCCAGGAAAAGCCTATGATTATTTTAATGATTATATTTATCACGACCCATTTGAAGTGAGAAGTACTCATGGTACAAGTCAACACGAACTAGCACTTTCGATTCCAGCATTTCCGACTTTTAATGTTAATGAGGTTCACAAATTTCATATCTATGAAGTCGACCCTAGCTTCGATGGTTTATTAGGTAATGATATTTTACATAGTGTGGAAGCAGTAATAGATTTGAAAAATGAGTTCTTGAAAACCAAAACTACGGTAATACCAATTATGCGCGATAAGAATAAACATATATTAGAGTTAGCGCCTCGATCAGAACAAAGAGTTAAAATCCCTGCAAATTATCATTCCGGTGATGCTTTAGTAGATTTTATAGAATTTACTAAAGGCGTGCGTATGCCCAGCGCTTTAATTAAATGTAAAGACGGTTACCTTACTACCGTAATTCAAAATACCCTTGACAAACCAATTAAAATAGCCATTACTAAACCATTTAAAGTAGAACCGTATGAGAATTGTAGTAGTGATTGCGATGTTAATAACTTATCCGAAAATACTAAAAATATACTTGAAATAGATAACTTACAAAAGCTCCGCTTGAATCATATGTCAGCTGAAGAAAGTAAAGCCATTAGCACATTATGTTTAGAATATAAAGATATATTCTATTGCGACGGCATTCCATTAAGTTTCACGAACCAAGTCAAACACTGTATTAGAACGAAAAATGAAGATCCCATTTACGTCAAGCCATATAGACAGCCCCCTAGTCAGTCGCAAGAAATAAAAAACCAAATCGAGAAGCTACTTAAAGAAAATGTAATTCAGGAATCTTATTCACCATGGTCAGCCCCAGTTCATTTAGTTCCAAAAAAGACAGATGCATCTGGAGAAATGAAATATAGAATGGTGGTTGACTATAGACGGCTAAATGAAATTACAGTTGACGACAAATATCCACTTCCCAATATCACTGATCTATTTGATAAACTAGGTAAAAGTACATACTTCACTACATTAGATTTAGCAAGCGGCTATCATCAAATAGAAATTAACGAAAACGACAGACAGAAAACAGCATTCAGTACTGAAAACGGACATTTTGAATTTTTAAGAATGCCGTTTGGTCTTAAAACTGCTCCAGCGACCTTCCAGCGAGCAATGGATAATGTCCTACGAGGTTTACATGGAATCCATTGTCTGGTTTATTTGGATGACATTATAATATTCTCAAATTCACTTGCTGAACATATCCAGAAATTAAGAGCAGTCTTTGATCGTTTGAAGACAAATAACCTCAAAATTCAACTTGATAAATCCGAATTTCTCCGGAAAGAAGTTCTATACTTGGGTCATGTTATAACCAAAGATGGCCTAAAACCTAATAGTGACAAAATTAAAGCAGTCCTTAATTACCCACTACCGAAAACCGTGACAGAAATTAAAAGTTTTCTGGGCTTAATTGGTTATTACAGAAGATTTATTAAAGATTTTGCTAAGGTAACACAACCATTAACTAATTGCTTAAAAAAAAGGAACAAAATTATTATAAACCAAGCGTACATAAATGCATTCCAAAAATGTAAAGAGCTTCTAACTAATGCCCCTTTACTCCAATATCCCGATCCAGATAAGCCGTATATCTTGACTACAGACGCTTCGTCACATGCCTTAGGCGCAGTACTGTCGCAAGGCACTATAGGGACTGATAAACCAGTGGCTTACGCCAGCAGAACTTTAAGTGATACAGAGACTAGATACAGTACGATAGAACGAGAACTATTAGCGATCATTTGGGCGGTAAAACATTTCCGGCCATACCTTTATGGTAATAAATTCATTATCTATACAGACCATAGACCCTTAGCCTGGCTCTATTCCCTTAAAGAACCGAATAGCAAGCTCACTCGTTGGCGACTTCGTCTTCAAGAATATGATTTTGAAATTAAATATAAAAATGGGAAGCAAAATACAAATGCTGATGCCCTATCACGTATTAAATTAAATGCATTAGGTTCAGATAAAGACGAGTTATCTATGAAAGTTAATATAGATAAGAAAGAACAGAGATCAAGAAAAATCCAAGCCACTCATAAAATAGAAAATTTAATTGACAATGATAGTGACGACTCTAGAACCATTTCTATCTCGGATTTGTCTGCTACTGTAACAGCTAGTTCTGAATATGATACAAATGAACCCATTCCATTTAATCCTGCGGAAGATAAAACATTCACGGTTCATTCAGCTGAAGACATGGAATCGATTGGTATTCCAATATTACAAGAAGCAATAGACACTAAACCCAACCAGATATTAGTCTTTACCTGGCATAAAAATGATATCCAAGTTAGAGATCTTTCCCGTGACAAACAAAAAGTTATTGAAGTATTTTTACCAATAAATAATGATGAATTAATTAAACAGTTTTTAAAAGAATATGTTAAATGTAAAATCAAATACTTCATATATTTTGAAAGCATAGAGCATAGGAAACAATTTAACAAAATTATAATACAGTTATTTAAAAAGGGAATGGTAGAATTCATGGAATGTACAGAGCGTGTAGTTTTTGTTGAAGATGAAAACGAACAAAAAGAAATCATCTTACAACATCATGCAGGAAAAACGTGCCATAGAGGTATAAAAGAGACCATGACTAGGATAAGAAGAAATTACTTTTGGAATAACATGCAAGAGACGATTTCAGCCGTTATAAATAATTGTGAAGCATGCCGCAAAACAAAGTATGACAGAAAACCCATAAAGCCCTTTTTACAGTTAACTCAAACACAAAATGCACCATTTCAGGAAATTTTCATTGACATTTTTGCTATAGAATCAGTTTATTATCTTACATTAGTCGACGCGTTCAGTAAATTAGGACAAGCAGTAGAAATATCGAACAGATCTACACCCGAAGTAATACGCGCACTTATTAAATATTTCTCTATTTACGGAACCCCCAAGAAAATTAGCTGCGATCCTGGCAGTGAATTTAACAACGAATTATTGAAGGAATTAATGATAATGTACAACATACAATTACATATCAGTACACCTAATAACCCAAATTCAACAGGCATAGTAGAGCGTTTCCATTCAACTATCATAGAGATATACCGTTTAGCAAAATACGATCGAAAATGCACTGATGCAGCTTCCGTTATGACATACTCAATAATGGCTTATAATCATACCATACATACAACAACAGGTTTGACACCATTCGAAGTTGTTTTCGGTCATACTGATTCAAATTCTATATTAGGTGCAAATTTCGAGAAAAATTATACACAACAATTACTTAAAGATCATGCGAAGCGTACAAAACGTCTCTATAGTTACATATCAGATCAGATGATATCAGCAAAGCAAAAGATTAGAGATAGCAAGGGCGGTGAGACATGCAAAAAGTTTGAAATAGGTGACGTAATTTATGCTAAAGAGGTTAATAAAAGATTAAGTAAAGATAAGCCACGTTATAGACAGGCAACCGTTAGTGGTAATGTAGAACATAACGTAATTCCTGTTACAATTGGACCTAGAAACACAAAAGTCCCAATTAAAAATATTAAACGTCCTCCGCAGGTGGAGCCTCACGCTATTGGCAGTAGCGCAAATAACATGGGCCCTTCAACTTCAAAAGGTTGAGAAAAACCCCGGTATCCTTCCCGTGAGAAAAGGACAGGCATTTAAACAAGTAGATAAGTGGTTAATTATAAAAGTATTAAATTTAAATAGATTAGGTAACGATCTAGAATTAAGTCTAATTAAGTATAATGAGTTCAGTAAATTAGTAGATGTCAACAAACCTTACAGCCATGAGTTTTTAGGCATTCGTACTCAAACAGATTACCTAAGGGATAGAACTATCGAAACGTTCCAGCAGTTAGTACCATCTACAAGATTCAAGCGAGGACTAATTGATCCCCTTGGATCTATAATTAAAATCGTTACAGGCAATTTAGATCACAGTGACGCAATCCGATATGATTCCCTCATTTCTCAGTTAAAAAGCAATCAATTAATAATAGATAGAAAAATTACCTTGGTTTCCAAAATTATAGATGGTTTTGTTAACAGTACAGAAATCTTACACAACAATACATTAATTTTGGATGAACGTTTAAAACGGATTGAGAGATTAACTAAAAACTTGATTACTAAAGAAGAAAATTCTATTTACGCTACTTATATTTTAGGAATGTTTAATATGTTTTTAGCTAGTTTTAGAACCATTAATATAATTTTAAGTGAGATTGAAACGGCCTTAGCCTTCAGTAAGGTGTCTGTGCTGCATCGAGCGATTGTTAATTCTACTGAATTACTGCACATGTTACAATCTATAGCCAAGACAGAAAACCTGTTATATACTGTTAATGAAAATAATTTAGTTAAGTTTGAAGATTGTATTACTGTTAAAGCTTATATGAAACAAAACCAGATTACGTTCATATTAGAGATCCCACTAATTGAAAACAGTACTTATAGTTATTTTAAACTTTACTCCTTACCTATGATTAACGCAGATTTAAACGAAACTGTAATAGTCGTTCCTAAATATCCTTACCTTTTGGTGAAAGACTCAGATTACATACCAGTCGTGAAAGCCTGTGCAGAGATTGCAACAGATGAAAAATTCTTATGTACCGATGATGATGTGTTGACCCATAAAGAACCATTTTGTGAAGAACAGTTGATGAAGTTCCATTCTGATACTACTGCATGCGAGCAGCACGCCATTTACATTGAAGATTTGAAAGTTCAACGAATTGGCCATGAAAGTTGGATTTTATATTCAAAATATAACATTATAGCAAACAAAAAATGCTTCGATGACGTCGTGAGCCACGAGTCTCTGCAAGGAACATACATAGTTACTCTGAACGATGCTTGTACGTTTAACGTCGGGCACATACATCTTCGAAAACACCAATTTTCTTCTACACATCTGAATTGCCCAACAATCCCAATCGTTATGCTACCAGACCTGAAGCCTGAAAAACGTATCAATAGTGTCAGTGCAGTGGATATGACAGGTATAAATCTAGATGAACTGAAAGAATTAGCTCAAGTGGTAAAAATGAGCAACGTGAAATACAGTGAAAATTATAGTGCGGTTAACACGAAAAGCATTAGTTTAGGTACAGTAGTTCTATATGTAATTTTACCTTTAGGATTCATAACCATTGTTGTTTTTAAATATAAAACCAAATTGTTAAACTGTCAGCGAAATGATCAGAATCTTAACAATTCTGATAATTTCGTTCTTGAGGAGGGAGGAGTTATGCAACCTGAACCACAACGCGTGATCACCGTGAGAGCGTAAAACGCACCGTTGCAGTTTAGGGTGGTCCGTCTGGAACCTTCCATGCATTTTTGTCAACTTAGCAGATAAGTAGTGTTAAGTCCCACATGTAACGACTAGACTTTAGTATTGAATATTACATCGGAGCATGCACTTCTGCTCATACGTAACTCTACTCTTTTATTTAAAAACTCCCAAAAACTTGACTATCTTGTTCGTTGTTGACCGTGGTGTTTTTAGGATTCTGTTGTTATTTCTTTTTACAACAAATAGTATTCATAGCATAATATTTAGTATCACTCCAGGCAACCTTGTTTTTGATTAATGTTAAAAGGATCACCTCCTGTTAATGGGACTTTATCATACTCGACTCGTGAAACTGACTCGTGATTCACAAAAAAAGGCATTGTTATGGCCTGTTCAATGCTGTGCAATTTGATCATAGTACACCTGCAATGCATTGCGGTAGACTGTTAAACTACCTCGTGACTCAACTTTTCCTGTTTAGCATGTAGTTACTATACTTGCCTTCTGTGTCACGTAGTCACGATGTGTCCCTCGCTACGACTTAAATAACGATAAGAAAAAAATACAGAGGGTATATTAATCTACCACTAAAGTACAGACTACAGAGCAGGTATTCGATATTTCACGTTGACTATAAAATTAAATAATATTTCATGGTGACTGCCGCGTATTTGCTCGCGACGGGATGATATCCTAAAAGGTTCCACAAAGAGGTCGCGCCGGCGGGGGCACGGGGTGCCGGGAAGGGTACAGGTGACGCGAGGGGGAGGGGGTGCAAATGTGCATCTCACGAGATGAGCCGCTTGAATATGCCTCCGTTATGCAAGGCGCTTGCTGCTAGGCTATTGTGGAAGAGGCTCTTGTGAAACGTTGGTCACGATCGAATTGATAAATTGTGAAAGTACTAATCAAAATCAAAATGATTGACTTATTTGCAAACATAGTTTGTAACCAATGTACCAATCGGTACATTGGTTTTCTTTCAAAATATAGTCCTCCATTTTCTACCGTGACATGGGCATGCAAATAATTTTCAATTCAAAATTAAAGAAAAATATTTGAAGATACCTATAAAAATAACAGTAAAATCATAAGAATTACAAAATTATCTAAATAAATGTTAGACTAGTTTCAGTAGAAAAATTATGACTATAGTCTTAAACAGAATAGTAAGGATGTCAAGCAGAAAAAAAACGGGCTAGCAACCAGGAACGTCAATCATAATCTAATATGGTTGCAAACTACGAATGAACTATTGCTAATGAACATGCATACCAATGTGTATATAATTATGTAATGGTTTTTATACTTCATGATCAATAATAAACTGGTCTTATTATCAAAATAAAAGTACTTGCAATTACGCAAATTAAAACGATTTGTTTTATCTTTGTTACCTTCATTATAAATACAATTAAAAACGATAATTGGAAATCAACCGAGTGTTTTAGCCAATTATTCGCCATTTGATTTCTTAAGATTAATAATTAATTAATGTGCCTCCAATATGACGACACAGTCCTTTGTAAAATCATTTTATGTGCCAAATATTTTTTATAATCTACCGTTATCACCATTCAACCGAAATACGTCTTCTGCTAGATGGGAGAGGATTTTAATAAATGTTTTTGTTGTTGGTTACATCTTATCAATGAATAAATAAATGAGTGAAAGTAAACTAAATTCCTTACTTGTAAAGTTTATGCCACATAAGCAAGCCAGGTGTGTGAGTGACGTGTCTCGCGAGAGGCGACGTTTTGTTGCTACGGAGCTACGGTGTAGCGGTGCTACGAGCTACGGCTTAGTGGTGCTACGAGCTACGGCGTAGCGGTGCTACGAGGCAGAGGTCGCTATCCGAAGTCAAGCCATTTGTTGCTATTGTGTGCATATGTGAATATTTTCAAATATGCTTCTCTAATGTTGTATGGAAATTTCTTATAACAAAGTACAATAGAGCCGAGGGAAATAGAAATAACTGATTGTGAGACGTCTTTCGAAAACATTTACTTTTTCAACGTCTTTTGCAAAGTGAGAAATGTGAACGTGAGTTATTGTTGAACTGTTATTTATTCGTGACGTATTGTACTTGCATTTATCGTAGTATGATCATAATTCAAAACATTTATGTGTTTGTTCTGCAGCGACTTTCAAAATATAATATTTATTTACCTTGCAGTTCAAGTGTTCATTCTGAAACAATCATTAGTTTTGTTTTATTTTCAGTAGCAAATAAACAGCATTATTACAGAAATAATGAGTGTTTTCGATGGAACACTACAAATCAAAGGTTAGAGTTTTTAAAACGTAATTTTTGGAAATTAAATTCTGATAACATCGAACATAAGTAACGTACCACGTCTTTCCCAAGTTCTTAAAACTTCCTCATTATAAATTGTACAACGTCGTTATTACAATAAAGACTATGCAATAAATCTTTGTAATATTGTGTATCGTCACACCGAGCTTCCAATTACTGTCTATGTGTATAGTTTTGTCCTGCTGCACATTCCCGTATGACGCGTTTGCAGGACGTTGCTATAGCGATGTCACGGCAGTATTGGGATAAACTCATGTTCTTACTAACTTTATTGAAAAATGGGAGTTAACAGTTTAATATAGGTACAGTCACGAGCACCGATATGTAAACACTTTCCTTAATATTATAGCTATTTTCGCGAGAAATAACGATTGTAACTAGGAGATATGATCTTTTTCATAAAAAGATGAGTTCCAGATACTATGTATATTTAAAAATTCTTAAGGGTTTACATATTATTAGACGTGACTGTACTTAGTTGCTATTTCCGTAACTATTTAGCCAACAGCTAGGCACCCGAGTAGGCTGTCTTGAGACTACGGTGGAAAAAAGAAGTGGTTTAGAGCTTGCAACGAGTCAGCGCGACGCGACTTGCAGAGCGACGACGGTCACCACGAGATAAGAATATGTGACGCGGCCACATGTTGATCGAGCGATACCACTTCTGACGGAAATAGCGTCGTAAATCGCGTCGCCCAAGGTCGTGAATAGGGCTGTAAGTTGTACTCAGGGTGTATTAAGTTCAGTGGTCACGTAAAATGTCACTTTCATCCGTAAGTATACCAAAATAGTAATTTGCGAGTAACAGACAGTTTTAACACTAGCCACCTTCTTTATCTCAACCAGACCACCTCAGAAATACCTCATGTCAAGTAGATATTATTATCACCTAGTGCACCGTGATGCAGAGCCTGCATCCGCCCCCGCGTTATCTCCCACATCAATTACACCTCTAATCCGCTGCAGCGCTGCACGCGGCCGCTGCACGCTGCGGCCAGCGGCTGACAGAGACGGATACCGTATCGTAGAAGTGGGAACAAGCGTACGAAGCCCTACTTTATTAAATCTTGGACTTAGATGCTGTAGCAGTACATTAAGTGAAGCGGTGAAGTGTTCGCCTTTTGTGCTCAGCGGGTAAGCTTCATGCACTTACACAATTATGTTGAAGTAAAAGATAAGTAGGTACAGACCTGGTTTGGTTCCAAACATCAGGGTATAGGAGAGTTTGTTATGGCGACATCGAGAAAGGATGAAAACAAAAAAATGGTTGAAACTTCTTGTTATCTTTTGTTTGCTAGAAAGGAAAACCGAAACACAACAAAATAAAAGACTTTGATAATTGTAGAATTCCCTAAACGGCGAGTGAAACTACTTCACAATAGCACTGCAAGGACATTTAAAACAAAACAAAAAACAAAATAATGTTCGTTGTCGCTTGCGCCTTTTCGCAGGAAAATGTTTAATTAGACTCGGTAATAAATAACGTGGAGCTACTTCACATTCAACCTGTTAATGTACATTCATTGCGCTCCATATATTTGCGAGGTGCGCTTTAACGTTAAACGAAATAAACTAGCCTTGCTGAAACTAACTGAGTTTTTGTAAAAACATTTGTTCATGGAGTGTTGTGAGGAAAACTGTTAACAGAAGATTCACTTGGAAATAGTGCGGCCAATTAAATAATAAATTTAAAAATAAATTACGCCCCGTGTAAGACCTCATGCATTACGATTAACGAGGCGTCGAGGTGAAACATTCGCGTGTTTAATTTGTTTCCTTCGGGTCGGTAACATCACGTGTCGTCACGTCGCGTTGTGCTCACTCGTGACATGCTCTAAACAACAACTTTGCTTCTATCATTTGTTTTTTGTAGTCGCTGTCGCAAGACGCGCTCGTGACACATGTTGTGGTAACATTGACAACGTGTAACTAATAAGGTTCGATCGTATTGCAAGGTAAGTTACTGATCATTAGACTGGACCACTTTTTTCATAGGCCCAACATCGTCTTCTTCTTCTAAAATATACGATTTCCTATGCATTAGGATCGAGTCAACATGGAAATGATGGGTAAGAAAGCTGATATGTAACCAAGATTTTGGAACAATAATTTGATTTAAAATAGTGTCTAGAGAGTTTCTTGCCCGTTCTTCGCCATAGAGATCCACGCTAGGGAATGGGCAACTACAGTACTTTCACACTTTTTATGTCTTGTGACTGGGACTGTAGCTACATTTAATTTTCATCTTTATTTCGACAATTCAAAAGTGCCTGTAACTGGCCTACTTGAAATAAATGCTTTGATTTTGATATTTTTATGTAGTGTATACTCAAAGCTGAACTCTCACCATGTAATGTGAAGCTTCTGAGCTTTACTATTGACGCCACAATAGTTAACCTTACGTATGCGCGGCGGCGGCACGTGCGGGCCACATCCGCGACTCGCGACGTCCGGCCGCGAGCGCGCCGCACCGGTCCGCGCCGGTTCGCTACGGTCCGTGTCGCCAGCACAATGCCCCGCGAGCTAATGTTTCCGCATCTAGTTGAGCGCTACGACACAACAAGCAGACGAATACACTAATTACAAACACTACAAATAAAACGGCTTGATGCCTGCATTGTAGTAATTGGCTTTGTGTACGTTTACTGTGCATTATGAAACTGCTGAGTTTTGAAGGCCTTTTGTTCTAAATGTTATATCGTTTCGTTGCTGTAAAGTGTTTAGGGAATTCAAACATAGTACAAAATGCTAACGCATGGCGAGCTTTACGTTACTTAAAAGTGAAAATAGACATACTACTTTCCATATTTCTGGTAAAAACAACGAGAAAAGAATATTTCTACGCCACTTTTTATATTTCCTTGAAACAATAGTATTTTACAGCGCCCAAATTGATCCTCTGTTGGTAGTCGCAGAGGCGTGGAGTAGTGAGGACAAAGTGCACGTAATTTATGGGCCACGCGGGAAATTAGCGGCGCGCGCGCCCCGTGCGGTGCCGCGGTCGCACGGACCCGCGTCGACCCGCGCCGACCCGCGCCGACCCGCGCCGACCTGCACGACCCGACGCCTGCGGGCGCCGCGCCGGCACAATTAGTGACGATCGACGTTGAGGGTTATTAAATTCTTCCGTAGAGGATGGTCTAGATAAGTCGTTGATATCTATTATGTCCTGCATTTGTTTAAGTTTTCTTGTATACAAGAGTCATAGGTTAGTCGTTTACGCTGCTAAGTATAAATAAATAAGTAACGCTGGACATTACACACAGCGCCATTTAGTGCCACACTAAACAAGGCTTGTGACAGTAGACATACTACATATATACTTTTTTGGTTTGTAAATACATACTTATCTACATTGAGCTATATATACTAGAGATGCAAACCTCAACAAAATTGTCAAAAAAGTGTTGCCACCATTTAAACGCGACGACGTAGCTTTGAAACCATTAACATTTCAAAGTGAACGTATATTTGTCTCGCTTACACAAGTCACAAGAACAATACCGTCGCCTTAATTAGACAAAGACGGCAATATAAACTTCCAATGGTGGGATGGGGTGGCCTACTCATGCGAAATTTTACCCAACTTTTTTAAGCCTTAAAAATATTTAATACATTTATAAATTAAATTAACTTTAAAATATTCGAATTGCATATTTCTTTTTGGATATATTAAAAGTTTTTAACTAACTAGCACTTCACCTGTGACTTCATCCGCGAAAATAATTAAAGTCTTTGTTACTGGCTAAAGATGTAGCTGTGTGTGAAATAATTTTTAAAATCGGGTGAGAAGTTCTCGAGTTAAATCGTAACAAACACACAAACAATAAAAACCTTTTCTCTTTATAACATTATTATTTCGTTTATTAATTTATACAACATTATTTTTTGTTTATACTAAACCCGAAAAGGGGTCATTGTAATCGCGAAAAAAAAATCAGTTGTTCCCTACATGTTGACGAGTTATGCGAGCATAAATGTAGGGAACATCTGATTTTTTTTTCGCGATTTCAAGGTTCGTCCCATAGAAAAAGTTGTGCAAAATGATGAGTACAATGACCCCTTTTCCCCTTTTGTACTGTAGTTGCCCATTTCCTAGCGTAGATCTTTATGGAGAAGAACGGGCAAGAAACTCCATGGACAATCTTTGAAATCAAAATTAATGTTACTTAATCTTGGTTACATCATTCATGTTGAGATGGTATACTATCCGAGAACAATGTAGCAAGGTATGCACGTTTAAAGTGTCCATAGTAAAAACAAAATAATTCGTTCAAATTAGCCATGGCAACTAAGAGATGTCCAGTCACAACTGACAGCGCCCGTTCACGAGCATGACGCATGGATCAGCACCATTCAGCTCAACCATTTTGAAGGGAACTAAAAGGTCCGACACACGCGCCACCATCAACGAGACATTTCAGCGAGCATGACATACTCTGAACCGCCAGGGCACATTCAATTCAAGAAATGACGTAGGTTTCCAGTGAATGATAGCTTTCTAGTACTCGTACATTGTACTCACACAATATGGGCTATGCGATTACATAAAAGGTAAATTAAAAGTCAGTCAGTCTCTTTTTTCAGCTATTGGATTATTTCCACCTACTAAACACGGCGTGTTACATCTTTAGGCACCCAACAGCGTTGTTATAAAAAAAAAACCAAGCACTTATTTCATCAATTAAAAATTCTCCCACAAATGTTGGAAACTAAAACAAAGTTTTACTGGTAACACTGAACCTAATTGTCAAAATTCAAAATGTAAATTAATAAATTGCGTTTTTACGTTGATGTAAATCATTATAAAAACTAAGAAACAATAAAATTAAGTATGGAAAGTAATTCCGGTTAATTAATTATGTGTTTGTGATTTTAAATCGCACTCTTTCAATACGCATTTACACATTTTTTGTCCTGTGTCACTTCCGCAGGCATCTAACAGAACACTGAACTGACATTAGCGACGCATATGTATCCGTACGTATGTCCCGTGGCAACGGCTTGGCGTGGTAATTGCTAATCTAGTTACATAATATATATCTATGCTTATCTATACATTGTAATGTTTGTGTTTTTGTACTTACTTTTTTAACTACTGTAATCCAAAATATTATCACATGTCCTTTTCGAATAACTTCATAGCTTTTATGCGGAGGCTTAGCATGCCTTTTCCGCCTTTTAATTAGTATTATTTATAGCATTTCTGTACATTTTTGTGTTTCCAAATCTTTGTTTACTTTTGCGATGTCAGATAATGACAATGACAATGACAAACCTAGTTTTCTTTTTAATTTATTCCTGTAACTAAGTATTGTAGGTTGTATACGTTTGATGCTAGACCTCTTTTGTACCATTTTATTCTTTTATGTTCTAGAACACTATAAAAATTCATAACTGCATGATGACAGGAAGCCGAGCCTGAATAGTCAGTCTAGCCTTGGTCTTCGAGCGAGGAAGAAGCTTGACGGAGCTCTGAGCTATTGGATGTGATCGCTAAGTCCGCAAAGTCTAACTCTAATATCCTTGAAAAGCTGCTGCTACTACACTGCTACACTACTACGGAGAGCTTGGACGCTGTCGGCCTTGAAAAGGCATCTACTACAATTTCTAAGAACCTGGACATTGACAGCGGGTGAGCCTCGACCTTCGAACCCTCGCAAGATTGGCGCCTGCGAGCGAGACTATCACTGCGGCGAGCCGTTTCTACCTACTGCGAGCTTCGGACCTGGACTCTTATCCTCACGTTACCTCGGCTTCCTTAGTATAATTAAATCATCTTGCTATTATTTACTCTTGCCATTTTTCTTATTTTATATAACGCAACCTTACGTTTTCCTCTCCAGGAAAACGTAACGTTACAACATGTAATAAAATCGTAGGAAAGTCAAAACTGTACATTGAATATTTTTTTAAAAGAATACTTGGGGCGTGATCTGCAATCGATATCGAAGCCAAAAATATAGTTTTTAGAATTTTGGTCTGTTCGTCTGTTTGTCTGTATGTATGTGCGGGCTAAACTCAAAAAGTACTGCATGGATTTACTTCAAATTTTGCATGAATATTACTAAGAGGTCGGGTCAACATATAGGCTACATATTATCACGCTATCACTTACGGGGGACGAGCTGTGAATCTTTATTTTTCTTACGGATTCTTTGACAGCGTGTAATCTAACGATGCATATTTTAATGTTGTTTTAGAGTAAGCCATGCTATTATCTAGCTTTACACTATAAAAACTACGCCATTTAAGTAACTTGGCCAGATAAACATAGTTTAATGAATGTTAGTAGTATAAAGACAATTTTAAAGCAGCGCCATCTATGAGATTTCATAAAAATCAAATCAAGTTACCTACAATGTTAACACTTTTTGGAAATTAATCAATTAAATTTGATCATGTTGGCGAGGTTAGTAGTTAGTTATTCTTAAAATTCATAGATGGTAATGTGTATTTTCTTCATAAAAGTGGTATCGTATAGTTCGTTCTGACAAATTCAAGTTCCAAAAAAACCCTCAAAATCTTGAGCAGACTTGAAGAAGACAATTAAAAAAAAATGCGGTTTTAAGTATTACAAAAAAAGTTATAGGTGTGATTATTGCTTGGTAATTAATATATTTTCATGTCGTATACCTTACCACCATTATCAACTTAAATGTGATGTAAAACTAGCTGGATTTATTTTTACTCACTCACAGCCATTTATTTTATATTAGTGTAAAGTCATGATAAAGTCGACCAGTTTGCGAGATCCCTTACGTATGACGAGGTGCCTTCATATTACACGTACGACAAGCAAAGGGGTGTATTTAACCGACGTCGACGAGGAGCTGCTGTGGAAGGTTTTCCGGGAATTTTAGGGTTTATACCGTGCATCCGAATAATGGCGAATGTTATTTTTTGTGGTTGTTACTTTACACTGTTCGAGGCTCAACGTCTTTCGCCTTTCTGAGGACATTTGATGGCCTGGAGTATCACACTTACCGTAGTAACCGCGTAGCACGTCAGCTTCTCGACGGTGACCAACATTGGGATGTCACCCTCGCGGAGGCGAGCGTCAGTGACAGTCCCAGCTGCATGCGTCATCTGTTTGCCGTCATCTTGGTGTTTTGTGGAGTCGCGAACCTGGTAGCTTTGTGGGAGAAGTATCGCCATCATCTGTCTGAAGATTTTCTACGAGCTTTGAGGCGTGCTACTGGAGACGAAGTCGAAACAACTGATGTCTTTCTAAGTCTTAGCGAAGGCACTCTACCAGAAGAGAGAGGTGGACAGGGGGTGCTTCCAGAGTCTCTCGGTAGAGTGTTATCCAGCTTAGAAGAACTCATTCGCTATTTGTACGGGGACATCAGTCGTATAGGTACTTCACCAGCAGAATTATTGGTTGTGTGAGCGGGCCGACGCGGCTTGACGCCCAAAAATGATCAGGCTGCAGCAATTAACGAATGCATTCTCTCGGAAATTGAGGGGAATGAAGTGGTCTACACCTCGATAAACACTGTTATCGAGCAACATGACGCCACACATTATCCCGTGAAATTTCTAAACTCACATGTCAGCAAGTGGACTTCCAGCGCATACCATCAAGCTAAAGGTCGGTGTCCCGATTTATAATCGGGACACCGACTTCTTCTTCGGAACGTATCTCCTCCGAAGTTGTGTAACGGGACCCGACTTAAAGTCATCTCGCTCCACAGACATACCATTGAGGCGGAAATTCTTACGGGTTGTGGCGTCGGCGAGGCAGTATTTATACCACGCATTCCCCTTATACCTCATAACTTCCCGTTCCAGTTCAAGCGCGTACAGTTTGCCGTGAGTGTTTGCTTCGCGATGACCATGAATAAGTCCCAGGGGCAGACACTGAGGGCAGCGGGAGTCGACCTTAGGGCGAGATGCTTCTCACACGGACAACTGTACGTCGCTTGCTCCCACGTCACCAGTCTTGACTCTCTTTACATTTTGGCTCCTGGCAGCATAACTACCAACGTAGTTTATGGGGAAGTGTTGTAAGGTATGATACCTTGGTACGTATTTTTACTATTTTGTGTCCTGGACTGTATTCCTGCATTATTTTCTCTATTTCCTTCAGTCACATCTCATGACTGAACTCAGCCGGATTCCCATATAACCATCTTCACTTGCTTCGCTTGCAAAAAAAACTTATATTTTAATGCTATTTTAAAAGTTGTTTACCTATAATGCTATAGCGACACTGGCACCTTAGGTATTTTTGGTGCTGTAGAGCGTTCACGCAGACGACGTCGCGGGCAGCAGCTAGTTATACATATAAACATCCATGACTAAGAAACAAATGTCCATGCTCATCACACAAACATTTGCTCCTACCGGGATTCGAACCCGGAACCCTAAGAATGTAAGGCAGCCTAACTACCGCTGCGCTATTCGGGTCGTCAAAGTAAAGTATGACCGAACCTTTATCGGAAATTGCTCGGACTTTGGACAGCACTAGACTGACTACGTCGATGTAGGTGAGCGGGTTAACTACATTACGTTAAGTTCACAATTCAGAATTCATAATTATTCTCATTACCTAATGAATGGGTCGCGTGAGGCCGGCCGCGAGCCTAGACCACGGCACGCGACGCCGAGACAGAATCAAATTAATTTCAACACTAATTCATTATTAATTTATCCATACTAATGTTATAAACGGGGAAGTAACTGCCCGTCGTCTGTTTGTTACATTTTTACGCCGTTATCATTTAAGTAAGTTAAATTAAGATTAATTTAAATTAGATTAAATGTATTGACATTAATTCAATTGATTAAATTAATTGGATTATATTAATTTAGGTTAAAGTGTATTAATGAACTAATTTGGACTGTCTAATTGGGCTGTTGTGTGATGTTGTTTTAAATTGATTTTTATTGTTATTGTTGTACTAACATAGCTCCTAAGTACTCGCTACTAACCCATATGGACTCTTGTTCGAAATAAAGTGTTTGATTGATTGATCGATTAAGCCGAGATCTATCTTTTGAGAGAGCGAGTTTTTTAAGAATGTTCTCGAACTTCAAGATTGCACAGCCCCCTGCCATTTTTCTTTCGCACACGGGGACACCATGGCATAGGCTAAGATATAGACAACTTCGGAAACTATCCTATAGCAACAACGCAGGTGAAGACACGGAACACCCTAGTATTAATTTTAAGTTAAGTTAAGTTTAATTTAGTTTTGTTTAGTATTATGAATAGTGAACGGAAGCGGAAAGCAGGTCACTAGGACAGAACAACTACCCGATTACTTCTTTAATTGTATTGACAGTACTAAGCAGGTTTATTGTTTCCGTTCAATATTGTAGTGACTCGATGTTAGATTATTCGCAGGTATTACGTCAATAAATAAAGCTACTTTTGATTGTATAATTACGGTATTTATTCTAATTTGACAGTAATCAGTTCATACTGCTCCACTGCTAGGACAGGCATCTTCTCGGTGATAGGAATCGGAGTGTTATTCACCACGAGGGCCCCCGGTTTGTGGAGAGTGATGCCGGTAGTCTCGTGGTGGTCTTTTTCACCGTTTTAGGAGCAGCTATGAAGAAATATTTTTGTCATTTTATTTTATTATTTAAACAAACTTGTGTAGCTGAAACCACAGAAACAGTTATAGGTTAGTTAATATAAAAAGAAGATCTTTTAAATTAAATGAAAAAAAGTCTATAAGCTAAGCCTGGGTTCAACCCACAATCTACAACTCGTAAGTTGGGGCCGACACCACTGGGCCTCCATTTGTTAAGTTTTAGAAAACAAACACACACCACATTGCATATAATAATATATGTTTATAGTAGTCTGAAGTCAGAGATAAGATTGCAAGATTAACCGGAAAGATAGCCGTAAGATAGCTCTTTTTACAAAGCGGTCCTAAATTTAAAAAAAGCAAACATCTTTCACAGAAACAATAGTACTGCACGGTACAAGTCAAAATCCGCGGGCGCGCGCTTCACATTCCACAATAGCAAACGCGCCGGGAAAATACATCGGGATCCCGTCGCAATCCCGGGCAGCCTGGGATTCCTGGCGCGCTTCACCCAACGCTGCAATACACCCAATGAATTGCTGATTGTGCTCTTACTGTATTTAGTGGTTTATTAAGCAGTAGCTACAGCTCTCGGTTCGGATCAAACGTTGCGGCGCGTGCGGTTTGTTACAAGGTACTGCCATTTGTTGTTGGTAGTTCTAGGTGTCGAGTTTATTATGGTGTTCATTGTTTTGTAATGTAATAAAAATAAGTACAGAGACCTAATTTAGACAATTGATCAGTATACTTAACAACGAAAGTGTCAGTATTGATACTCATTCATAGGCATACTGGACAAGAATAAATGCGTTTCAATCTGTAGATGAAATTGAACACTTATTACGAATCCATAGTTTGTAAACAAGTCGCCCATTATACTTATATCTACAAATCAACTTATATTCGACAATAAAACAAAAACGAAAAGTCACTAAAAATAAATCGAGCAATTTGTTCAGCAATCCAAAACCACGTGATTGGATACGAACCTCGATCGGTTGATATCGGGCAATTTTTTGTAATGTGTATGTGGCGGGCCGGCGATATATTACGTTGCGTTTGTTAAAGGCAAGCAGGTTGGACAGGGGTGCCGGGAAAAGATATTAGTTTTCAATATTTAATAAAGCAGTGGATCCCGGTCTGTGTCCCCTGTCCCGGGTCCGCTGACGCGCGCCGTCGCAGCACTAACCAGCCTTGTTTACGTGCAGGTGTTGTTGTTATGTAAACTTCTGACCGACTTTATTGTTGCTGAATTACTTATTTGTTTTTATTGGTTGCGCATAACAAATTATTCTTTGTATGTTTGCTCCACGACAACCTATCGTCGCGACCAGAAAGTAAATTACGAAATTACTCATTGAACATTTTGGCGTGTCTAATACTTCCTGTTTCAAAAAGTTAAAAGATAAAAGAAACGTCATAGCATGGTCAACGTCATAGAATATTTGTGTGTAAATCAGCAGTACTTTGTATTGTCAGACTTCATTGTCAATATATCTTTGGAATGTGTTAATGTCTGTCTGATCAAAATTAAATAAAGATTGAATAAATATTATCAGAGCACTCACTTGCTTGATACGATGCCGATTGTGCGATCCAATAAATGGTAATATGGAAATGAGAAAGAATACAATTCTGAAAATATCGGACCAAAACATTTACTTTTTACTGAAACAAATTGTCATCCGAGGCAGTAAAATCAGTCAATTTCCAGACTATAATTAAAATATATCCAGTTGATGCAACCACATTCACCGATAGTGTTATATAATATATAGACCTAGGAACAACTTGTTCAACGTTTGTATCATCTTTATCATCATCATCATCATTTCAGCCGAAAGACGTTCACTGCTAGACATAGGCCTCCCTCCCCCAAATGTCGCCACATTGACTGGTCCCGTGCGACTCGCATCCAACGGATTCCAGCAACCTTCACCAGGTCATCGGCCCACTTAGTGGGAGGTCTTCCAACGCATCGTCTTCCGGTTCCCGGTCGCCACTCCAGAACTTCTCAGCCCCATCGGCCGTCCGTTCTGCGAGCAATGTGCCCTGCCCACTGCCACTTTTGACTTAATTTAATTTATATTTATTGACTTAGATTCTGGATTTTATAATTGATTAATTTGATTAAATATGTTTTTGATTTGATTTGATTTATTTTTTATTTTTTTATTTATTAACTTAGATTCTGGATTGTATATGATTTATTTGATTTATTTATGTTTTTGATTTAATTTATTTCTAATTGATTGAGTTTTGTTTTTATTTTATTTTATTGTGATGTTAGTTGGCTTTGATGTATAATATTATTTGGCAATGGGTGTTATTTACCTGAGAATAAATGAATTTATTATTATTTTTTAAGTTTGGCAATTCTTCGGGCTACGTCGGTGACCTTGGTTCTCATGCGGATGTCTTCATTTCTGATTCGATCACTCAAGGAAACTCCGAGCATAGCCCTCTCCATTCCCCTTTGGGTGACTTTAGCCCTTTTTATAAGGCCCATTGTGAGGAACCACGTTTCGGTTCCGTATGTAATCACTGGCATCACTCACTGGTCATAGACTTTCGTCTTAAGACACTGCGGTAAGTTGGACGAGAAGATACCGCGCAGCTTTCCAAACGCTGCCTAGTCGAGTCGGATTCGACGATTGACCTCTTTCTCGAAGTTAGACCTACCTAACTGGACCGTCGGTCCTAGTTAAACATAAACGTCTAAAATTTTGAGTGTCCGATCTTGATAGGAATGGGTGTGACTTGGGCATTCAACATGACCTTCGTATTGTCCATGTTCATTCTTAGGCCCACTCTTTTGGAAGCTCTACTGAGATCGTCGAGCATTGTACTGAGGTCCACCATAGTCTTAGCTATGATCACTATATCGTCGGCAAACCGAGGCAATTGGGCATTATCGCTCTTCTTGAAGAAGAGTACCACTACATCCCTGCAACACCATTTTCCCCTCGAGTATGACGGAATTAAACAGCCTCTGAAATGCCTTAAGTACCGGTTTTCCACCCGCCTTCAGGAGTTCAGCCGTAATTCCGTCATCACCCGGTGCGTTGCTGTTTTGAGCTGTTTCAGAGCGATCCTAATCTTGAACATCTTTATACCTGATCAAAAAAACTTTTACCGGCAAGGGTCTCAAACTGTCTCATTCTGAAAATCTCCCCAAAGCACTATCAACCTGAGAATCGGACTCATACTTCTTGGTTAGTAAACGCGCAGAACACAAGACCAAAGCAACAGATCCAAACTAATATGAAGCATATGTCATGTTTAGGGTAAATACACACAAGCGTACGATATATCCAAGACGTCCCCCTTCCCCCCCTCCGCCCCGCGTATCCCCCGGAGGTTGAAGTAGCGTACAGACGCAATATGCTCGGCATAGCAACTCTGTCAGGTATAAAAGTGCATACATACATTTGGCTCCGCACCGCTCCTTACTCGATGTTTTAACATTCCGATCCCGTCACACAACTCCAACTTAACTCCGCGAATGTGTAATGCACTCTAAATACTTGACAAACTTTAAATACTTCTGATCATCTCAATTATAAACCTTATTTCATCGTGCTAAGCGTTGTGTTGCATGCATGTGTATGTTTGAAGGTGGTATTCGTAAGGTGAACGCCAGTTTTTCTCGCTGAGCGTACGAACGTGAATGTTTCAGGCATTTAGGTGTAGTTTTATATTGTTCTCTAACCCGCCATGTGAAGTCCTTGTACATAGTTGAGAGTTTCTCACTGCTGAACGAACACTTCAGTGACTTTAAGATCTGATAGTAACGCTGCACATAACTGAACTAGGAACTTACTTATCTAGAAGCTGAATTTAATTTTAACGCCTGCAACGTTCCCGTTTAGGCTACTGTGTTTTCTTTACAAGAAAGTAATACATAAAGATGATAAACTTTGTTCAGATCTGAATGTGAATCGATCATAGTAAGAGATAATCTATGTCAGTCCAGGTATTCAGGCAGGCTTTCTCAAAATGTCATGAAATTGACGGTCGGCAAACGATTACAGCATAATTTACTGATTAGGTTGATGCCCCCAAGATAATTGAATTTAAAACCTCTAACAGCCCCTGAATAATTTAAACATCCTCAGCAACGTGATCTAATTAAAGATTTCTTCGTCAGAACTAAGTACTTTCACTCGCCAAACTTCGGCCTCCTGCCATAAATAACTGCGAAAGTGGCGACCAATCATTTTAAGAGCAGTTTCCTGTCCCCGTTTGAGAACCTCGAGATAAAACAGAGTAATGAACACAAAAATACGAAGAAATAGCGGAAAGTTAATAGAGCAGTGTGTGGTTACAAATGGGGCGGAGTCGTGGCGCAGTCGCTCCGCCGTCGTGTCGTGTCGCGGATGGTTCGCGTCGCTTGATTGCTTAACATACTTCGCGACGCCCTCCACAAATGTGACAATATACGACTATATATTGCTACTAGAGATGCTGTGTGTCCTGTACTGTCCGGCCAACGAAATGAGAGTTTTGCATTCATCATCATTTATCATTGCATTGCTACCTAAATCGGTTTTCTATTGGATTAAGGATCGAAGCTCGCTGTTGTGCTCATAGTTGTTTCGGCGCACTCACAAACCAAGAAGCAAGAAATAAAATTGTGTATTGAAAACACCTACTAAACGCAAAATAAATAAAACAAACAAAACATCTGCTCAACATAATGCCAGATGGCAACAAAAGGTGTACCACATGACGCTGATATTATGTTGCTGCCCACTATTAGATTCAGAGTATGTTATAAAATTATGCAATGTGCTGGGTGCCTTGAAATTGAAGCATTGTTGGTAGCATAATGGTTGGTTTCTGCGCGTCATTAGTTACGTAAACAGTTCATCAAGTGTACTTCGAACACGTCGCATGCACGCACGTGTTGCGTGTCTGTATGTTCATCAACAGCGGCGCGGCGTTACTAAATATTATGACATTTGTCGGTGTCCCGGCGAGGGAGGGGATTGCCTCGCAATGTTTACGTTCTCTTATTAGTCTTAGTTTTTTACTATATTTATGAAGTTTTCAGTCAAAGGACGAGTAACGAGTAAACAGATAATTGATATCAGTAACCTACTTGGTATTCAGTGTCCTCCATCCCTGCTTCACATTGCTAGTCATTTGGTCACACAAATATTAGTTAGTAGAGTTAGTAGTGAAGGAAAACATCGTGAGGAAACCGGCATGTCCTAGAACCAAAAATTCGAAGACATGTGACATCTACCAATCCGCACTGGGCCCGCGTGGTAGATTATAGCCCTTTCCCTCTCATTGAGAGGAGGCCGTGTCCCAGCAGTGGGAACATTATAGGCTGATGATGATGAGAGTTAGTAGTTGGAGTTAGTGCTTGGTTGATTGAGTCAGTAGCCAGGATGTACCGCGCAACCTGTTACTATGAATTCCACCAGCTGTTCCGTACATTGTAAACGTGTAGGTATTGCACGTTTGAACAAAATTCCACCAAACAAAACGCTAGCAAGACACTAGCGTCACACGACTAGCGTGGCAACCATTCCGTGTAACGTACATCCAAGTGTCTGACGTCCGAACACCCGGACAGGCGGACACACCGCCTCATCCGCGGACAAATGGCGGCACATCTGACTCCACATACCGGACATGATTAACTTCCCCCGCTAAGATGTCCGGCTAATAAAATAACGCTACTTCATGTGTATGTTTACGTTGTGTTGCTTTTGCGACTTTCTGGAAGTTAGGAAAACTATCAGTTTAAAAAGGTTGGTCATTTAGTTATGAGTCAATCTGTGGAGTCAATAATATTAAAAAAAAAACAAGCTAGAGCTATAATTTGGAAATAATACCAAGCATTCTGTACATCAAACTAAGTAACTTTACGCAAAAAATATTGCTGCAGGACCACTTTTTTTTGGGTTAAAAATAACGTTTTACGGTAAAACTCAATGTGGGGACATTGAGTGTTACTCAAAACATTGTGCTGGTGGAAGATTGATAGATTGAATAGTACGGGAGTCCTCGAAGTGTTTAAAGTAAAAATCTAACATTGAAACACGTATTTAAACTTGAAGAAAAGTTGAAATTTCGAGTTCAATATCTCCGTAACTAGAAGGTTCCAAGATGTAGAACAAATGATCGTAAAGACGGGGAGTACAAGTGCCTATAATATAAATCGGGAGCTAAAATGTCCTAAATTTAAATAGCTGTAGCTTGTTATTGACTTGTTACTGTGTAATAATGAAACAATAAATTAATTCTGAAAAAAACGGGATATTTACCATGTTTACTATACTACTACTACTACTTGATTAGTAACCCGTTATTAGTATTAATAATAGTGTTAGTGCCCATGATAGTTTAAAAAGTTATTTAAAAAAATTAAAACTACCGATAAAATGTTTGGAATTCATACTATCAGAATCTCTGCTAAACCCAGCTGACTGCTGTATTTGTAAATCCCATAAGTGGTTGGTATACTCTCTTTTCCTTACTTTGAATTACTTACCTTCAATATTTTCTGACCATTTTTATTTAGAGACTCACCTACATTCTAGCGTCTGCTGGAATTCAAAGATGATTGAAAGGTTTCATACGATATTCGCTGTCGAAGCGAACTCTTTGCACTAACATGCTCGGCGCAGCATTCATTGCGTCCATTCGTCTGTCGGTTAATGCCTAAAGCGAGCAGCACTCAGGGAGGATAACTCGCCTCCTCGGCGCGACGCAACAACTCACTCTTAATGTCCTAGATAGCTAGCCTGGACTTAATCTATGAAAGCTCCGATCTGACAAATAAAATGTACCATCCATTTGGAATTCAAAAATATTTGGTGGTCAAACTTAAATTCATCTGGTTAGCATTTTCCCAATTATTTTGGGGTCAGCTCCTAGTCTATACGAATTATTTTACATGGACCGACTGACTATCTGACCACCACAACCCAGTTCATACTGAGTTATACGATACCACTTGGTAAGTCACGAGCTCCTACTCAATATGTGAGCAAAATAATTTGCCAATTAATTGTTGCTTTCATTGTGATTTGTCCGTTTTACGCAGATAAGAATCTAATAATAGATTGTGCCGGAGGGTGCTGCTAAGAGTTGTGTTCCTAGAAGTTGAGGGCCTTTAATAAGTACCCAGCAAGGTATATGATTACGAGTGTAATACACTTGAGATTAACTTGCGTAGGTAGAAATGTACACAGACACACAGATGGATGACGTCATTGGTATTGTTCTGGCAGATCTTAGTAGACAATCTAAAGCAGAATTTAGAGATTTGACGTGAGTATCTATGTGGAGCAGTCGTGTAAAAACAAGGAATAACCCATTACTGTAATGTTTGTTGAAGGTACTGTTCCTACTGTTACTGGTGAGTGATGTTCTGCGTTTGATTCTCGGTTCAAACTAGAATTGCTACACATACTTAAAACTGTAATGGATATGTTCTGTATTGTAGAACCGGTTTGACGGCGGCTGGCGCAATTTCTGAGTGATTGACTGGTGTCCTGCGTGTCGCGGGTTCGATTCCCGCCCGGAGTAAGTATTTGTATGTCCTACAGGTAGTTGTTCCGGGTCAGAAAAGTTCCGGGAAAAAAAATATCACTAGTGAAGTCCGTACTAAGATTATAAAAGCGGATGTAGCACTGTTGATCACTTTGATGGCTGAACGGTTTTCGATTTTATAATGGATCAATTTCTGACATTCACGCGGGAGAAGTTTTGAGCAAAAGCTAATGTGAGAACAAAACCTTCTTTTTCAGAGGATATACGTATCTTTTACAAATTGTATATTTACAGAGAATATTCATGTAACTTTTACAATTTATATTTACAGATAAGAATCAAATTAAATGACCCACAATGAGACCGTCGCCGTTAAATATAATTAAGTAAGTTAAACAATATATCGGCATCGCTTATTGCATTCATTCTTTGACCGTCATTTACTTCGGTCATTAATTCGCTCTCGTTAATTTCGACTCGCCGGAATCGAATCTCATTTTGTGTCGCCGATATGACGGTACGTATATGGCTTTATACCAGAATATCGTACGCGTCACGTGAGCGTAGAGGAGGTACTAGAGAAGGCTCACTACCTGTACCTAATAATACCTTAAGTCTTTTCCCAATTTTGTCAAAGTCGGTCGGTCTGTTCTTATTAATCCTCTCCCCTCATACTGGCACGAACAAAAGTCAGTTAGGAAGAGGTAAACATATGAGTCAGTTAGAAAGGTGGCTTCTGGGCTGGACTGTTACAGATTTCCGGGGTGTACGTTTCAGCATCGTTACGCGTGGAGGCTACTAAAATGTGGGCGATTTAGTAAGAGCAACTTCTATTCACATACATAATTTCTGGATTTTGCTTTCCAAGGTAATCCTATCCCAGGAATAAAAATGATGGACTTGGTGTTAGACATGAGATGGGTGGTTCTGAAATATCATGATGACTATGCCATCTGGGTGCTCGTCTGTACTCACGAAGGAGTTATGTTCTGGTCAGAAACGAGTCTTCTGCAGCTAGTCATGCTGCGAGCGAGTGGTCCCGCATTATCATCGGGTGACGTCACACGTTCGCGTAATGATTAATGAGTGGTATCAGCGCCATCTCTGGGCGAACCCGCGCAACTTCACGCGCCGCACTGCCGCACAAATGCAGGCGAGCATTTATCTCCCAAATGCACCGTTTAATTCATTACCGGACCGCTAACCGTGTTTAAACCCGATACACGCTTCGGTCATCCGTCCCGCTCTAATGTCCTATGATAGAAAGAGATGGAATGATTGATAGGATTTAATGAGGTGCGGTGAAGTAACGAGGTGCTATGAATGATTGATTAGAGTATCGAGCAAGTTATACTGTTGTAGGTGGGGGGTAATTAGGTGTCCGGTTGAGCTACGGTTGAGCGATGCACTGTGGAGCTACTTCTAATATTAGCGGATATGGAAATGTTTTGAGTGGTTTCTGTTGATGTTGCTATAGGCAGTTCCATGGTAATTAAGAAGGTCATCATCTGCCTAGTCGTTTCACAATTATGTTGGAGTTGACTTTCAATCTAACAGGAAGCAGCTGAATACCAATATTTTACATGAAGCGACGTCTTATCTGACCTACTTGGTGAAGTTGGTGGTACGGTAAGACTGGTTGTCAAACTTTCAGGCCATTTACTACCTGAACAAGTGTCAAAAATCTCTACAATTGACAGCCAGGACTAACCGTTTCATGCACATTCATGTGTTTTCCGAGGCACGGAGGAAACTAGTTATGTAATAGGTGGTTACTTATGCACGGACCAACCTAGGTAAGTACAGCCTAACCTAAAGATCGACCCGAGTGGCTATGAGCTCCTGGTAATTAATTAGGTGTGTGTCTTTAATTATAATAGTATTAGTTGTGCCCGCGGCACTTAGCGTTCAACATGTTCTTAGCCGTGTTTTCCTATGACGTTTCTACTTTATAGGTAATAATAAACTACCATTAATTTACGAGTTGAAAGTTATTCGCTACTCAACAAAGAATACTTTTCAGTTTTAATCAACTCTGAGTCTCATTACAATAAAAGTTCACGTTTGAAGTTGTTTGTTAGTTTAGGAGGACACCGATTGTGACATTGAGATTAGTTTGGAACTCTTTTAATTACGAGAATTGCCCTTTTGACCAACATTATATTGAAGGTATTTTTTATTAAGGCTTGGTACTACGGACTCTTGAAATGCACCGCTACAGTATTTCAAAATAATATAAATGCTATGAAGTAGTATAATATTCTCCACTTATCTCTGTCAGGTAGAAAGAGAGAACAGTTCTGACGTAACTAATGGCTCGGTCGGTAATCCACTGCGCTGTAATGTAGTTAGCATTGTATTTTATTGGCCACCGCAGGATGAAAGTGCCTGCTATGAGTCGTTGTTCTAATACACTGAATAAGAAAATATCATAAAACTGTGCTGTACCACAAACTGTTGCAGAAAACTGAGCTGATCGGAACTGCTACTGAAAAATTCGTAATTTCGTGAAAACCCAACAACATACGGATGCCAAAATTATTTATCAGGAAAAATTAAGTAGATTTTACATTAACGACACTGATTCAATCGGTAGGTCATCATCATCATCATCATCATCTCAGCCGAAAGACGTCCACTGCTGGACATAGGCCTCCCCCAAGTGTCGCCACATTGACCGGTCCCTTGCTACTCGCATCCACCGGATTCCTGCAACCTTCACCAGGTCATCGGTCCACCTAGTAGGAGGTCTTCCAACGCATCGTCTTCCGGTTCGCGGTCGCCACTCCAGAACTTTTCGGCCCCATCGGCCATCCGTTCTGCGAGCAATGTGCCCTGCCCACTGCCACTTAAGTTTAGCAATTCTTCGGGCGGTAGGTACCTCCGTTTTATTCTTCATTAAATATTGTTTTCAAAAACATAAACCTGTCCAATACAAAAGTTTTTATGCGAGGTATTGATGTGCTCAGCCAGCGAATTCGTGAGCACAATATGATGGACGCATCTCAATGGATCGGCACTCCTCAATGTACGCGACACTGCAGCTGTAGTGAATTCAGATACAAGTATAATCGTTGCAAAGCTGTCGTGGCATAGGTATTGGTGGCAGTCAATACGTCATAGATGGTATTTATGACTCAAGAACAGTACAGTAATTATAATTGTGAGGTGCCTAACAAATCATAAATCAAGTAGAATTTTAACAATTCAGGAAAACCGTGGACCAAACCGTAAGAAAAACAAACCGCAAACAGAATTCATTCAACCGTTGTGCTGTTAAACCTATTCGCTTTTGCTCGAATAAACTCCAAGCATATTATTTAAAGACCCGTAACAAAAAGTATGTAATAATCCCGTGCTCCACATAATTGGGTGGCGTGAGGGTATGATGCTGGCGATTTATAAGAGAGAGTAAATAAAGTGTAGTGCAAATCCAGGCTCTGGTGTAAGTAGATGCAGATTTTACACCGGCTGCTGGAGGCGGGTGATCTATCACTAGCGCCCGGGTGAACTCCAGCTGCCTGTAAACCAGCGGGGGCTTAGGTGCGAGCGGAGCGCGGCGTGAAGTGGACCGCGGGCTCATCTCACTGTTACATATTTATGTTGGGTGTCGGTGGTCGATGATGTTCAAAAAATGTGATGCGTTTTTGTTTCGATTTCAAAAGCAGTGGTCGATCAATTGATATTCGATTATTTGGTATTCGATATGGCATAATACACCCTGTGGAATAGTCGTTAGAAAGCGATCGAAAAAAAGATATTTTGCTCTAATACTTTTGTTAAACAAGTAACTAAAGGGTTTCGAAGATGTCATACCCGCTTCCATGCTATATCTCGCTAGCCTCATGGCCTACCGGTACACGGGAGCTTACTGGGGTTTAATAAATGCCCTGTCTTTGCTTTGCTTTATAATTTCTCGGTGAAAATAAGGTGTCTATAAGACTGAGACACCGGAAATGAAACGGAACGGCCCAATGAAACGGAACTTTTTATTTTACTCATTTTATTTGTTACGTTATAAATAGCTGTTTTATATTCCAAACTTGAGAAGGTAAATAATACTGGGGTATTTAGGGTTCCATTCTGAGAAAACCATATAATTTGAATGTATCTGTTTATAATTCCGGTAGATATGATGGTTTTAGTGCACATAAAAAAGGTTAAAAGCAAAGTAACGAAGTGATTCAGTTCATCTACTTAGGATTTTGGTACCTACAGTATTTTTTTGAAAAAATCTACTTGGTATGGAAGAGGGGACTCTCCTAACACAGGCACTATCTGCCTAAA
This sequence comes from Xestia c-nigrum, assembly GCA_916618015.1. Lineage (NCBI taxonomy): Eukaryota > Metazoa > Arthropoda > Insecta > Lepidoptera > Noctuidae > Xestia > Xestia c-nigrum. The sequence continues at coordinate 25,222,601 of OU745257.1, read as the reverse complement.
AGGAGGATCCAATCACAAAATTTCTGTAAATACGTTTACTTGTTCTACCAATAAACTATTTATATTCATATTACTGTTTTTCAGTAGTATTTCAGTTAAGTTCATTCAAATCGCAAAAAAGTTCAGCATAAAAACGTTTTATTTGATTTGAATGCGATCTCGCTAACCTAATGGTTGCCGACTGGCTAAACGATCACAATCTCCTCTTTTTCTAATACACTTTTATATTGTCGACATTCATATTTGTACAGACTGATCGTCAAAAGTTTTATTATTATTTAAACTTCAATTTCGCCAGATATCGTAGATAGCTCAGAACTTATTGATATTTTATAGACAATATAAACTGCTAGTAATGAACCCAAATAACACAATCGCATCTATAAACGGACTATTAGATATCTAATAGAATTTAATTTAATTGTCTACCATAAGAGTAAAATATCTCCCTAGTAGTAATCAAGAACGCTTATAGACACAGTTTAGTATAAGTGGGCACAACCTTATCCGTTCTCATAAGAATGAGTTAAGAAAACATGAATAGATAGAGATAAGAGTTGTAAATTCTCAAATTGTCTGTAGAGATTTTTCTAGTGCCTCACTAAACTGTTTATAGACCACAATTTTTACTAGTAAGATAGTTTATAGATAAAGTTGAGACCTTTGAAGAAGTCTTTACTCGTCAAGTTTTTAACCAAAATTAACTCAAGACTATCAACTTTAAGTTACATTTGATTTGTAATAGACAACGCCACATAATGGCGCAGAACTTACAAGAGTTATTTAAACTTATAATTGAATTGCATCATGGCGTCACAAATTTCTTATTTTACTTGTGATTTAGCCAGTTGATAATGGGTAAACAAGCAAATCTATATGCGATTGACATTCTATCGTCGAATATTATGTAAAACTCTCTTAAAATAAGAGCGCCCGCTGTAAATGCAAGATTTAATATTTTTTATACCACATATGAATATTATTTTTAATGAGTATTTTTTTTAAATTGCTTTTAAATGCTTAAAATATTCATTTTATTAGAATTATAGTTATCTAAAACATATTAAATGTTTAATTAGAGATAATTTAATAATAAAAACATAAAAATAAGCATTAGAATATGTTTCGAAAATTATTTGAAGCAAAAGTAGATCATAAAAATGGCGTCAAGATAAAATTTACTAGAAAAACGAATTTAATAGAACAAACACTCTAGAGAATTTTCTGTAGTATCGCTCTAGGTCTATGACAAGAATAATTTCACTTGCTACATACTAAACTATCTAGTGAAAGAATAAACAGATTTATGAATAGTTTAAGATTACCTAGTAACTGTCATCTATGTATTCCTTTTTATCTTCTCACAGTATTTCTAGACGTTCATCAGTGAATAAGTAATTTGATGTGTTGTGAACGGCAGACCATTTTATGCAATAGCAGAGCAATTTAATTAATCAGTTCAAGAGGGTAAGTAAAAGATATTTCTGTTTTATCTTAGACAATGTGTAAAATAGCAGGTATGTATAGATTAGAATGGGCCAGAATTCAACTTTCGAGCTTTTATACGTAGGTAGTCCATCAATGTTAACATCGATTGTCACTATTTTGTTCTCTGTCAAATTTTGAAAATATCTTGTGAGATTAATCTTCATCCCGTGATGGCAGTATTCGCCATTACCGATTTTTTTCATTTCAATCGTTCTTGGAGTCTGGAGCAATGTTCTCGGATCCTTTGGTAGAGTACGAGTATCAGGTTGAAAATTATTTATTATTTGAAATAAGTACTTCAAGGCTATGTGAGTTATAGCATGAGTTGCTGACCACTGGCGCGCAGATCACTTTTGAGGCAAGTGGATCGAATTTCGTCGTCATCATTTGGATTATTTTCATCCGAGTCGGACTGCTCACTAACGTAATTTTGTGATGTTCTAGGAGACACTTCAAATTCAGTTTTATCTTCTGTCTTAGAACAATTTCTTGCGTTTTGGAGGAAGTTACGAGAAAATTCCGATTCGGAATCTGAGTTATCTTGAATCTCTTCTTCTTTTTAAATATTTGCCGATTTTTCGACGAAAGTCACCAGACCTTTTAATTTTTTTTCACTGTCTCCATTGCATAAAATCATCCAATTCAAATATTTAATACAAATGCACTTAACTAAGCCATTTTTAGGAATAAAACCACTATATACACGTTTTCACTCTCACTTTTTTAGACAAACTAAAAAATATCTATTAAAGTATTTTATCAAGACTTAAGTGTCTTTATATACAAAGATAAGAGTACCAATAGCTAAATAATAGAAATAATAGAATGCTTTATCTTAAAATATACCATCTTTTCTATAAAATTACTTCAAGTTAGGTACCTTTAGGCTTTATTAACTATTTGTAGAGCATTTTATCCTAAAACATTCAATATACCTATAGACATACTTGAAATAGGTGTGCTATAGAACAAGTGCTCTAAAAATAATCGAGCTTGAGAAAAAAAACTCTATAAGAATACATTTTCTTTATTGAAACCATCTTTAGAAAGCCCCTATCTAAAGATTAACCATGAATAGACTGTCAGTAGACAGATTTGTTTTAAACCTCCTAGACTGTGTTACTTGGGAACTGGATCGGATAGTTCGCGAATCATTCGGAAGGTAATAAAAAGTCGATTAGAAGCAATGTTTGATCAGCGAGCGATGAATATTTGATAGAGATGGCGACGAGCTTATTGCGCCTAAACATTATTGTTGTCTTTTCGGAAATAAAATCTCTGGAGGAGTATTAAAAATGTAGCCTCATTAAAAAATCCTTTTCTTGGAGCGTCAGAGGGTGTGAGAGGTGGACTGAGGGGGAGGGGGTTTTACCTTAAAAAACCAGTTAAATATGAACGCTCTCGCACGCTCGGTGTTCCAAGGAACATTCTGTGACTTTTACCGTCCCGGCTCTGAACTGAATTGAAGTTTTTTTTAATTGTCTCTGTAGTCGTACATAAAACTGTTTATTACATATTTGTATGCCTTTGAGGTGGCTTTATTTTTTATATCATATCGTAAAACGTGGGATTCTATTGTAAACCATTAATTTTATGAGACACAATACACACACTGATCTATTGAAAACCGTGCTATTCGTCTCAGTTGCAGTTCCAAAATGAAATGCAAATGTTTATAGAAGGCCCACAGATTGTCAGAAAATGCACATAACGGCAATAGTGTAATTTATTATGCTTGAATTTTTATGGCACACAAAGACACGAAATAGAAACACTTTTTAATAGCAATTTGGGCAGTACAAAGCAACACGACGCCGCGGCCGTCACCGCGGGGCGCGCCTCTCTCTCGCCGGCAAGTGAGAGGAAAAAGCTAATTTCCCTTCGCATTATAAATTCATGGACTCTTTGTGTTGCCCAAAATAACTTGTTTGTTTCGACATCCAAGTTTTTTCCGGCGGGCAAAGTCCGACATGTAATTGCTAGCTGCCTGATCCCCGGTCAAATTTACCTCCGTGCTGGCTCGGATTTATGCGAATATTTAATGCCTAGGGAAGTTATTGGGTGGCGATCGTGTACCTTGTTTTGGTCATCGTGAGTTGAAGGTAATTGGAGCTATATGACATTGCAACTGTTTATAGTTGTCAAGTTTTATAAGCAGATAAAAACTTCAAAATCTGTGTCAGCGATGCGCTACGCCGTAGACAGCCTACGACGTAGAACGTCTGCACGACCTAACAAGTCAAATCTCAATTCTTCCCGATTCTATCCCCAGCTGCGAAGCTTCCATGATCTCCTTACATTCAACCGCACGTACATTAACAGGCAGTAAGTTATATCTCCGCTTCGCTCGCTCCGTTCGAACAAGACAATGCTTTTAGCCGGCGCCGCCCACTTGTAGCCGATTTGTCCTCCAATCGACGCCAGTTCACCTCTAAGTGGAAAAGTGCTTCAAGTCTGAGTGGCTTACTTGTGTCTGAGGGCAACAATGAGGGCGACATACTTCGAGGCTTTTTCTTGTCGCGTGTGACCTAAACTGCAGTCCACTTTCACTTGTTTGAAGTAGGACAATGTATAGTGGAGTGGTCCCTGGGAAAGTTGGATGGAATTATTTATGTATTTGTTTTAATGGTACTAAAGTGTACAACATAAGCACTGTTCCCAATTCCTAGAAAATCTTAAGAAAACCTTAATAAGTTAAGATGATTGGATCGTAATTGGTATGACTTGACTTGCGATGACCGTGTGACCGCAATGTCTATCGCCAGGAGGTTCTCTCACCAACTATTAAGAGGTGCTAATGAACACGCGCTTTACGACGCACCGTCAAATAGGTCTGAGGGACGATACGAATCTGAAGGAGGCACATAGAGAGGGTTTAGGCTGTAGTTATTTTTGATCAATATCGGGACTTAAAAAACTTCATTAATTTCACAATGTGAGCACAATTACGGATCATTGTCATCATCATTTAATTTAATGGAGGTGTTAAACTGTTTAAATGAAATGTGCACATAGAGCAGAAAGAGGAAAAATCACGTACATACATCATCAAGATCATGTTATCCCGTAGCCGCCTACGCCGTAGCACCTTCGTAGACGACTTATCTTCATTTTTCTCACCCTCATTGTGTCACCGGACTATTCAGCAAACAGAACTAAAACATGTCTCCCATTACTGCTCGTCCGGCCTCAATCCGCCATAACGCAGGGATAACTGCCGTGAAATTTGTATAAATTATATAAACTATCCGCCGTGCCGGTGCCGGGTCGGAGCCGGGTCGCTGCCGGCCGGCCGCGGTCGCGTGCCATACAGTTTGCGAGCCTGTAAATCAGGCCTTTACACGCTCTGGCTTAAGAATTTACTCTAATGGTCATTGTGACCTTTTCACTTTAACTGATATTATGTCCGCTGTTAAAATTTTTTGGTCAATCCAAATTTTTGATGATTATAGTCGTGACAGCTACAGAGAAAACTAATCCTCTATCTACATAAAGCATCAAAAATGTACTAAAATTACTACAACAGTGTATTATTGTTTTGAAATAAAGTTCTGATATGTGAAAAGTAATCAAAAGAATAAGTGGTAAATGGAATGAAAAAGTATAAAATTCACATAAAACGGCGCTTCTCGTAAATCGGACTGTCGGAATTGGCTTTTATTTTTTAAAGTTATCATCACAAAATGGATGATTTTATACAACATGTAAAATGATAGCAGAATAAAATTTGAAATCTGATATCAATGATGTAGTATAAAAATAAATGTAGCTGGTCCTGACGGCAGACTGTGTAATATGTTGTACAACGTTAAGGTGTTAAAGTTCTCTTCGTTGCACATATGGTGAACGACAGTATGTCGTTCCGTAGTTGTACGACATACCTCTAGAAATAGCTCAGGTACCATTCAAACTTATCATTTCATGTATTAATGGATCATCATTGGATTGAATCATCATTAAAGGAAAATGTTGAATTTCCAATAGGTTAGATTTCAAGAAATCATATCGAGGTGGATGGTTTAATGAAAACTTTTATTTAATTGATTGAAACATTCTGAACATATCAGTCTACAATAAAATGAATGAAAGCTGGTTAGAATGACAGAAGAATTCTTTGAAAGGCTTTGAATTTGAAGCCACGGCAATCCTGAGAGTTGAAGGTTCTGATTTTCAGAAATGACGCACGCAGCACGATAGCTGTTTGTGAACTTACTGTAAATCATAAATTAAACGCCACCGATAGTTCTGAAATACAGGCCTAGGCTTAGTTTAGACTCCAGATCTTCCACAAATTACAACTTTCTGCCCAAAATAATTGTCAACCTATATATGTATAACAATGTAACTTGTGGAGATAAATAAACGTTTATTATTATTATTATAGCTGAATTTACAACAGTGCAATCATATTAGGCATTCATATAATACGAATGTCGTTTTGTCATATAGTGAGCATGACCATATTCAACTTCTGTCTATAAGTAACAATGGGTCTAGTCTTTTCAGAAACTGATCCGGCACACGGCACAAGGCTTGCGTCATAAAATAACTCAGAAACCATTACGTGCACACAAAATCCTCAAAGAAGTATGTCACTACACACTACAATATCACATGTTCAAAGTATTTGCGCTTGCATGTTTAGCTGCATCTCGCATCTCGCATGCAAATGGTTGTCTCATCTCGGAGGATCGGCTCCGGAGGGAGGGATTCAATTACCTCCGTTTGACTCACTCTGCCTCTGTGCAGCTCTTTGAGACATGCAAGCAACATTGTGCGTAAAAAATATATTATTTGCATCACATTTACTAACGGGTTTAGTTCCTTCTGACAGTGGTAATTTATTTTGAGATTGATTGGAATATGCTTTAAAGCAACATAACATAACATGATTTTGTGTAGTCGCCGTATTCTTTAGAATTTTCACAGAAAATTAACTGTTTATACTGCATACGATGTCACGCCTGTCCCATGGAGGATAAGGTAGATATTATTATGTACCCACAAACTCAAACTCAACTCAAATTCAAATCATTTATTTCAACTAGGCCATTACGGCACTAATGTCGATAAAATGAAAAAAAAAGAAGCTACAGTCACAGACACAAGACATAATTATTGTTGTGAAAGACACCACTGATAAAAAATATTTACGGTTTTGTGATTACATTATAAATCGAACGAACGTTATTTGACCTCGGTATTGGTAAGGTCGCCAGGTATTGATATAATTTATTTGACTGTGTAGGTCAATGTTAACAGGCTTAATTTCCTCTCCACGAGTGCTTCTCAAGTAGATCCGCCCATTATATATATGTGTGTGTGTGTGTGTATATGAATATATAGGTGTGTGTGCCGCTGCGGTATGCAAACCTGTCGTATAACTCCGAAGGACTTTAGAATCACTTGAAATTCTGAAAAGAAAATCGTCAAAGCTTTATATTGCCTCGCTCGATTGTGGCTACGACTGCAGAGGGAGGGATAGCTCCATTGTGAAACATTCTTATTGTGGAATATTCAGAGCTGAAATTATAATAATACACTATTGTACAACTTTTGTCTACTGTTATATTATATTTTTAATCTACATTTGAATATCGAATAAATAATAAATTATAAGAAGTACCTACTTAACCACTTTGCCATTATTTGTTCTAATTTTGGGACTGACATTTTTTAATCATATTATTTTATGCCGTAAACGTAGAACTCCAAATATGTAATTGCTAATTGCTAATTAAAGCCTATCAAACAGTTTCCCACCCCCGCTGACGAACTGGTGGTATTTTACGACACTCGCTACTAAAATGCAGTCTTTTCGTTTTTGTCTCTGACACACAACTTGTGGATCCCGCTGCAGCCTGCCCGCGCTACTTTAGTGGCTCCATCAAAAAGGCTAGAGCGACGTATGAGTAAGAAATGTTTTATTCATTACGAGTACGAGGCGTTTAAACAGCGGCGAAAATATTTCAAATTAAATTTGGCATGCAAACAACAGTCCGCGCCGCTTACCTGCCGCATTGTGTGATACTGGGAGATTAGCCATGATATTGTGTGCTCTTGCAGGTCAGACATTACTGTGTTTATATTTAAACTAAGAGTTTGATAATTGACATACTAGGGAGAGGTGTACCTGTAATATGTCACATTATGCCAGTTAAATGTATTTGATAACCATGTAGGGTATATCGCTATCAACGAGGCACCCATCATGCTTCTGGACTTTTACTGATGAATTCTTTAAACAGGTTATCTATTTGCAGCTTTTTAAGTTGCCAGTTTTTTAATGATACATAACGTGATCTAAACCTGGCCTTTTAGCTTTGCGTTGAGTTTTGTACTATTAGCTGTAAGCCACCCTAGACATAATAAAATAAAATAAAAGAGACAGTTCAAAATAGTGTAAAATTATCTTGGAATAGTATTTTTGCTAAAATATATCGGTCGATTTGTTTTGGAGAACCGCTTTACCAATTTAGCTGCATTTCAAGAGGTTACCTATTTCCTCCAAAGCTTAAAGTTTCTGATGCTATTCATTTAATCGTGATTTCCCAGTGCAAGTTGTAAGCTAGCCGTAATTCCAGCCATAGTAGACGATTTAAGATTCAAGCCAGCTGAACAAAATGGGCTACAACGACGCCTACTTAAGCGGGAACATTCCTTCTATGTATCCAGACTTTTATAGCGGTAGCTTGATTACGCTCTAAAAAAAGAACTACGGTAATTGTAGAAGACTACGGCATGCATTTTATGTGAATATTTTGATTTAATTCTTTTCCTGACAATACTTCAGCGGCGCTTTGCTAACGTCACAAAAATATGCAAAATTGAAGCCGGTATCGCATACAATATCGAAGTCGCGGGTGCTTCACTATACGTCACCAAACTTGGCTCTTCACGAATTTGCCTCCGCTATTCTACCGACAATTTTATGACGAACAAACTACACATGTGTGCGTGTATTTATGTGTGTAATAAAAACTGTGTGTGGTGGTGTGCTTTGTGTGTGCGATATTATAATAGCTCTACGTCTGTGTGTGTTAGTGACAAAAACAAACGTGTGTCAGATAAAACATGGAGCGAACTTCATCAAAACGATATCGCTGCGAAAATATTTGGTTTTCCACACACAATATCTATTTATAGAGTCGGATTTCGTGTTTGCGTTAGAGTGTGGGGTTCTCATTGAGTGGATGCGCGGAAGCGGGTATTAATTGTATTTGAGTTAATATTATCTTCACTACAATAAAATTATAAACAGTTACTATATATCGTAAGCAATCAGTAACGTAATCAACGTCATGTTATGTGTATCCGAACGCGATAAGCCGCTTGCGTGCGTATCCAAACACGGTGTGTAAGTGTCAACTTAAAAAAAGGTCTGAAACATTATGTTTAGTTTTGTTTGTTACTATTTCATACAGGGCTAAAGTAATAGATACGCTCACACGATACAATAGTAAAGATAGATAACGATGGTCCCATGGATAAAGTAGTTCGGTTTGATTATAATGTGTATCTAAATACAAAATTGCTTTTTGTCCCGACTCAGGGAAATAACGTTTTAGAGTAATAATATTTTAGAGTTTTGTGTTTTATATCATTCCGAAATAAAGCAACCCGCGCCGCGCGCCGCTCAGTACCAAGCCCGCAGCTCAGCAGCATAGGGTTGGCAATCGTCAAAATTCCGCCAACAACGATCAGCCGGAACGTTTTCTCTTACAACAGGACATGAATCATTTATAAATGCAAATGCCCATTGTTCCCAACTACCGCGATTATTCACGTCCGGTTATCTTTGACGTATTGAAGCCGGGTTTGTCGCAACCCTGATTTATTTACACAACACACTTTTATTGATGTGTCTATAAATTTTAACAGCTTTATTAACGATTATTATATTTATGTGTGTGCACGTTTATTTGGTACAAATATTGATGAAATTGGAAATGATCTGTTAATAAATAGGTTTTTCGTATGGATATTAATATTTAGTGTTCTTTATTGATACATCGGGATGGCGAATGTTTATATTGAGCTAACGATGTGCCGAATATAGCCTATGTTATGCGTTTTATGCAACAAATTTCACTGTTAATTCAAATGGTGGTAGTGATACAGTATGTTACACATAATAACACTTGTATGAAACTGACTTATATACCGTGAATGGTGTATATTCTCAATTTAAGGCAAATAAGAGTAATAACCCCTAACCAAACAAAATATTACAATTTACTCAAATTAATTATATGCATAGTAATATTTTTTGATCAGAAAGCAAACAGATCGGCTCTCAATGTGTAAATATGATAATTATAAACAAACAAACATCGGTTCGTGACTGATTTATCTATGTTTATTGTAAATCAGAAATGGTCTGTGTTCGGTCCAAACCCAGGGCAAGGTATGACCGAACCTTCCGCGATTCGCGGAGACAAATCAAATTGCCCTTATGAAGTGGTAACTTACCTGATGCCGGTGGGCTGAAGGGGATGACTAGTCCTTGATCAAGCCGGCTCTGGTACTGTATGTCTGTGTGGGTATGTGTAAAGTTATGTGTAGTCAAGTGGTTCACCAGATCCGACTATGTTTCAACGATGTATAACACGTCTGGACGAAGCACAATAATAGTTCAACTGCACAATGCACATCAACCTTCACAATTTCAATGTTTTATTCAATTTCACACGCGTGGTAGCTAACCTCAAATTCGGCGCGGACAATCAACAAATAAGCCCGGTTTAATACACAATTAGGGGCGTTTCGTCTAATCAACGATTACTCACAACCAAAAATCTTGCAAACAAAGGAGATTTTCTTAGATTCGGTAATTATCTCAATCAATTAACAAAATACAACGTGAACACGCTATGAATCACGACAAGTACTAAAACGTCAAAAAAAGAGCTGTCAGATCTCGAAATGTCAAGACGTGTGCGTTCGGATACACGTATGGTACGAAACATCTACCCCCCCCGGACGGGCCTACCCGTCCGCTAATCAATTGGAAGTCTTGACAAAGTTGCGACCGCTCTCCTCATGACTGATCCGTCTACCAAAACCTCAGCAAAACGAGGGACCCCGTCGGTGCCAGCCACCAAATTAAGAATGCGCCCCCGGCGCCAATACAAAGGCTTGAGGTTGGCGTCCTTAACCAGGACGAGGTCTCCGATCTTGGGCGGATGAGTTTTGTCCGTCCACTTGACGCGCTGCTGGAGGATGTGCAGATACTCTAAGCTCCAACGCTTCCAAAAGCTCTGAGCGAGCTGTTGCACCAACTGAAACCGCGATAGCCGATTTTGGCTCACATCAACAAGAGGGTACTCCGGCAGGGCGACAAGTGGCTGTCCAATCAAGAAATGGCCCGGTGTTAGAGCCTCCAAATCGTTCGGGTCCGAAGAAAGCGGGCACAACGGGCGCGAATTTAGCACAGCTTCAATGCGGCAAAATACCGTAGTTAATTCCTCAAAGGTGAGAACGGTGTCTCCCAACAATCTTCGCCAGTGCCCCTTTGCCGCTTTCACCGCGGCCTCAAAAATACCCCCCCAATGGGGGCAGGCTGGCGGGTCAAACAACCAAGTGACCCCTCGGCGGGCCAATCTACTACCAATGTCAACCTGGCTCTCATTAAGGAAGGTGTATACTTCCTTCAAATAGTTACTTGTACCCTTATAGTTAGTACCGCAATCAGACCTAATCAAAGAAGGCAACCCACGGCGAGACACAAATCTATCCAAAGTTGCTACAAAGGCCTCTGTCGAGAGGGAGGTTACCAGCTCCAGGTGCACTGCCTTGGTTGATAGGCAGACAAAAACGCACAAATAAGCCTTGACAATCTTACTATTGCGAAGGGTGGACGTCTTCACCGAAAAGGGACCAGCAAAGTCCGTTCCGACGCCAGCAAATGGCCTCGCCTCATTGACACGATCAGCCGGCAAGTCTCCCATTAGGGGCTGCATAGTGGAGGCCTTAGTCCGATAACACGGCATACAACGGAAGACGATGCTACGAATGGTACGACGAGCCGACAAAATCCAAAACTCTCGTTGCAAAATGGCTAACAGAGCATTACAACCGGCATGCGAGTTCTTGATGTGACGATCGGTCACCAACAATTTAACCAAATGGCCCTCCTTGGGCAACAAAAGCGGGTGACGGGCCCCATAAGGAAGACTAGAGTGCCTCAGCCGTCCTCCAACACGCAAAAGACCCGTGTTATCCACGAAGGGATTCAACTTACTGACGGCTCCCGACAACTTGACCCTACCCGCCTTCAATGTCTCTATCTCCCCTTCAAAATGTGCGGCCTGCACAGAGCGGACCCAAAGGAGGAGTGACTCCTGTCGCTCTTGAGGAGAGAGAACCGGTGACAGGCGCTTGTCCCCTGGATTCCTAGAGTTATGACCAAAGCGCCTGATCCACGAGGTTACGTTCAACAATTTGTCGAGGGAGCTGTACCGATTTAACAAAATTTCCGGGTCAAACGGAGGGTCCCTTGTCCCAACAGCGAACACCTTAAGTCCGGGCAAAGGATCCGACATCAAGACTGGCGTTCGAGGCCAATCATCCTCGCGGCGAGTCAACCAGGCCGGTCCCCACCAAAGGGGGTGAGCAATCAAACGGGGGGCCATGCACCCGCGTGAGGCTACGTCGCCGGGGTTCAAGTCTCCGGGCACGTGCCTCCAAATCAACGACGTTTCAGAACTCTGAATCTGAGACACTCGGTTTGCAACAAAAACCTCCAAAGAGTGGACGGACGTCTTCAACCAACACAAAACAATTTGACTGTCCGTCCATGCGTAAGAAGCCCGAATGTCCACAGTTCCACCCAACGTATGCGCCACGTGGTTCAGTAGTCGCACCAGAAGCGCCGCCCCTGACAACTCCAACTTAGGGATGGTCAATGCCGTGCGGAGGGGGGCCACCTTGCTCTTGGCCATGACCAGTGACAGCTTCACCTGGCCTGTCGCGCTGACGGTACGCAGATAAACAACGGCGGCATAACCGTTGGAAGACGCGTCACAAAACCCATGAAGGGTAGCAGTATAACCCCCAGGGGGGAGGATGGCGCGTGGTAGCGCGACCTCGTTGACCGCAGGAAGTGCGGATACAAATTGGAGCCAGTCTTCCAACAGGGTTTCCCGAAGTGGCTCGTCCCAACCGAGTTCAGCGGTCCAAAGGCGCTGAAGGAAGCATTTCGCCCAAAACAATACAGGGCAGATCCAACCGTTAGGGTCGAAGGTCCTTGCAACAGTAGACAACACCAGTCGTTTAGTCCAAGTGGTTGGTGACTCCAAGTCGACATCATAGGTAAAGGTGTCTTGGACTGGTCGGTACTGAACGCCGAGGACGGCCAACATGGCGGGGTTGTCAACGTTCTCAAACAAGTGAGGATCCTGCTTATGATCCTCCAACACTCCGTCCAATAGCGCTGGCGAGTTGGACACCCATTTACGCAACTCATAGCCAGCGGAAGCCAAAATCTGGACTAACTCGTCACGTAACAGGATAGCTTCCTCAACTGTGGGAGCTCCAGTGCAGACGTCATCGACGTATAGGTCCGTTTTCAAGATGGCGGACGCCCGAGGGAACCTCAAACGCTCCCGGTCCGCGAGCTCCCAAAGCGAACGAATAGCAACAAAGGGGCTTGATCGAAGGCCGTACGTGTTCGTGTTGAGCTCGTATACAATCATGGGGTCCTGGGGATTCTCCCGCCACAGGATCAACTGATAGCGTCTGTCATCCCGGTGAATAACCGTTTGCCGGAACATCATTTTGATGTCGGCCACAAAGACTACTTGATGACGACGGAAAGACGTGATGACGTCACAAAGATCCCTCAACAATTTGGGGCCGGAATGCAAGCAATCATTCAACGAGACACCGGAAGAAGTCCGCGCGGACCCATCAAACACTGTGCGCAGTTTACCGGTGGATGGCTTGAGGACCGCGTGGTGCGGAAGGAAGAAATGTTCAACCGAGCGCCAATCTAAATTTGACACCGACATGTGTCCCAAGTCCGCGTATTCACGCATAAAATCTACGTATTTTTGCCGCAGCACTGGGTCCTTGCTCATGCGACGCTCCATCGCCAACAATCTTTTTTCGGCCGTGGATCTGGATTGGCCGAGAGGTGGTCGCACCGCAACAAAGGGCAGCCGGGTTACAAGCCGACCGGAACGGAGTCGACCGGTGTTGTTCTGAAAGAACAACTCGCACTCCTCGTGTTCCGGATTCAAGCGGGCCACCTGAGGGGGCTCTTCAATTTCCCAAAACCTCTGAACGGCGTCAGAGAGAGCGGAACCGGATGTCAACACAAAATCAGGCTCAGGTGGAGGGGGAACTTTCAACACTGGGCCCATCACTGCAAAGCCAAAGATGGTTGAGACAGCCACCAAGCCCCTCCCGTGGCGCCGTGGGGTCTCCGGCTGCAAGACCTTCATATTTCCCAACATTATTCTCCCCAGCACATCGGAGCCCAACAGCAAATGAACCGTACAAGGGGAATCGAACCGAGGGTCAGCCAAATCCAGGCCTGACGTCAACCGTAGAACATCCAAAGGTAACTGACATTGGGGATGGTTGCCCAATATATTCGGCAGAACAAGGGCAGGAGCATCAATTTTAGGGTAGGGACAACTCACAGGGGTGATTTCAAACCGGGTCCTTCCCTCAACAGTGGTGACAGCCGTTTCGCCAATTCCTTGAATCTTGCCTGAAAAGTCGTTCACATTTAGGCCGACCTGTCCCGCTAACCAAGAAGACAAAAGGCAACCCTGGGCTCCCGTGTCCAAAATGGCACGGACCACAATCGAGTCACCCAAGGGTCCCCAGACCTTGACCGAGGCCGTTGGCAACAAAACCGTCTCGATCTGGGGGGGTCCTGTAGCGGGGCAGGCGCCAACTTCCTAGCGATGCCTGGGCGGCGACCGATCGCCGCGTCCAGGCTGTCGTCGTTCACGACGAGGGTAGCATTCAAATGCTTCGTCCGCGCGGTGCCCCGAGCCGCTCGCCATCGCCGGAAGGGCATATCCCACCGGATGCCTGAAGGGCGGGGGGCGCGACTCCAACCGGGGGCGTTCCGCCAGCGGAGGGGAAAGGTAGCGGTGCTGGTCTGGCCATTGTTGCCGAGCAGCCGCCGTGCAATTGTCCCTATGAGGGGAGGTCAAATGGCGCGCGCGCGGCTCCCGATCACCACTGCGAGGGGAGACCAAATGGCGCGCGCGCGGCTCCCGTTCAGCTTGCGCGGGGGGTGGAGACTGGTCATCAAAATTGCGGGCCTCTACCCGGTTCCCAACCGGCGTGCCAGAGGCCCGGTGCTTGTCGCCGTCATACCCTCCCCTGCGCGAACCCCCATCAGAAGCTGGTCTGCCAGAGCGGTTCGCGTTGGCGCACAAAATCTCTAGGTGAGCGCCTTTACAAATTCTACACGGGCGGGGCTCGGGGCAGTCCCGATGAAAATGAGCCCCCAAACAAGAAAAGCACAAGCGGCGTGCGTTGGCAATTCGGCGACGGGAGGCCACGTGCAAGTCCAAGAACTCCGGGCATCTTGCCATATCATGTCCCGTGGCCTTACAATAGTCGCAATCAGGACGACTCCGGGTGCCAGCAAAACGTGGGGCGGGGCGACTATCAACAGGCCCCTTGGTCCTAGTCCGTCCCTGGTCTCTTGGCCTAGAAGGTGATGGGCGCGACCCCGTTGCACCACAAGTGTTGTCCATGAAGCGACACTCGTCCTCCAAGAATTTGAGGAGGTCGTCAAAGGGTGGAAGATGGGTGGAACTATCCCCACCATACCTCTGCTCAAAGCGGGACCTCAAGTCAGCGGGGAGCAACCGCAGAACGATGTGCACCAACAGATAGGACCACTGGTCCACCGGCAACTGCAAGCGTCGCAAGGCGTTGGTCGCCGAGACCAATGGGTTCAATAGGTCGGCGCGCAACGCCGACACGCTGGCAATGGCCGGTAGGCCCAAAATCTGGCCGATGTGCACATCAGCCAGGCAGCGCTTGTTCTGATACCGCCGGGAGAGGAGCTCCAAAGCGGTAGGGTAGGCTGCATCCGTCACCGACAAGTGCTGCACCAAGGCTCGGGCCTCACCTTCCAGGACTGACAACAAATAGGCCAACTTTTGGGCAGGTCTGAGATCCGAGCGCGCATCAACCAAACTGTCGAACAGGTTCTGGAAGCCCAGCCAGTGGTCCAAGCGACCATCAAAATGTGGCAGCTCCAGAGTGGGCAGTCTACTCAATAGGCCGGGGGCCGTAGCAACCGAGGCCTCCTGCTTGGCCTGGACAGGCATCCGGCTCTTCAAAATTTCCCGGGCTCGCAGAGTCAAGGTATCCCCCAGTGACAAGATCTGGTCATAATCCGCAGCAACCTTGTCACGGGCTGCCAGGCCCAACAGCTCCAAACTCACATCCCCGATGAGCTCGTTGAAACGGGTGAACGTGGAGTCCACAACGCTGAGTCTCTCCTTCAACTGCTCAAATCGAGCAAGCGTGACCTCTTCTAGGTCCACACGCTCAACTGTGGCCGCAGCTGAGGTGAACCATCTCAGCTGTGAGACCAAACCAGCGGCCGCCTCCTTTACAGCCTTCAGTGAGGCCATCGCAACCAAACCTTATTATGATTTCAACAAAGTCAAATACAATACAACAATAAATCAACAATATTAAACTATCACAGCACACATATATCTACCAATACACTGAACACAATATTCTTATATTACCAGCACAACAGAAAGGGGGTACTTATGTGTGCCAATGCAATTAATTTTAATTAAATGTGAGAGCCCGGCTGACAACGGCAACAAATCAGTTCAATGTTCTAGACTTCCAATCGATCAGGCACAGGTAGGTTGTCTTGTTCACTAACCACGCTCTGCTACCAAATGTTCGGTCCAAACCCAGGGCAAGGTATGACCGAACCTTCCGCGATTCGCGGAGACAAATCAAATTGCCCTTATGAAGTGGTAACTTACCTGATGCCGGTGGGCTGAAGGGGATGACTAGTCCTTGATCAAGCCGGCTCTGGTACTGTATGTCTGTGTGGGTATGTGTAAAGTTATGTGTAGTCAAGTGGTTCACCAGATCCGACTATGTTTCAACGATGTATAACACGTCTGGACGAAGCACAATAATAGTTCAACTGCACAATGCACATCAACCTTCACAATTTCAATGTTTTATTCAATTTCACACGCGTGGTAGCTAACCTCAAATTCGGCGCGGACAATCAACAAATAAGCCCGGTTTAATACACAATTAGGGGCGTTTCGTCTAATCAACGATTACTCACAACCAAAAATCTTGCAAACAAAGGAGATTTTCTTAGATTCGGTAATTATCTCAATCAATTAACAAAATACAACGTGAACACGCTATGAATCACGACAAGTACTAAAACGTCAAAAAAAGAGCTGTCAGATCTCGAAATGTCAAGACGTGTGCGTTCGGATACACGTATGGTACGAAACAGTCTGGTTAGTAGTAGGAATGTGGCCATTAAGTATGTTAAATTATAGTAAAATCTTGATTGAGAAAGTGATATTTTATAAATGTTTACCCATTATATTTACACAGAAGGCGTCGCGGCAGACCCCGCAGAAGATGGCGGTACGAGCTGGAAAAAACCAATGATCAGTGGCCAACATTAGCCCAGGATCGAATTAACTGGAAGTCATGGGGAGAGGTCTTTGCCCAGCAGTGGGATGATGCAGGCTAGCAGTAACAGTAACCCATTATATTACCATACGAATTGAGTAACACAGTGGTTCCACGTAGAAGATCACATTTGCCCTAGATCCAACTGGTGGTAGGAGCCTGCAACTGGTAGTCTTGGGGAGATACCTTTAGCCAGCAATGGGATGTTGAAGCTATTAGTTAAGTATTAGTTATACAGAAATAATATTTTAAAGAAGACCAATAATTCTAGTTATAAATGGTACTAGTTTACCATAACAACTAGTTAGGTATCATTTCCCGAAACCTTACTAATAATGATAGAATAATATAGAACGTTAGTGGAAAGTTTCTACGCAGACATTTTGACGTAATTAAATTCCAAAAATAAATGTTGTGCGGGAGTAATTTTGACAATTCATTCTTCAGCGACTACCGTAACGGTAAGGATTCGCTCGACGTATATTAAAAAACTTCGCGACACAACCTACCGACTCTTATAATTGAACTCGATAAGCTTCGCGACTTAATTCACTTTTATTACCACTACAAACTTTGTGCGAATTGCTTTTTGTACTAAAATAGCTCTAGAATATATTTTTAGAATTGCCCAGTGGGGGATAAAACATAACGTAGATATTGCTCATCATTCGCCGAAATTAAGAGGCAGCAGACCTAGGGGGGGGGGGACGCGCTTTTGTTATTGTTGCTCGGGGACGTGTTATGTAGATATAGTTTAGTTATAAAGCGTAACCCCAGCACTTAGTTTAACACTAAGACTACTTGACGAAAATAAAACAAAAAGTTAACAAACAAATACTTGTCTAATAGTTTAGAGGGTTTTCGATCAAAGTATCGTATTAACAATAACAACAACTAGGACGAATTAATAGAATTCAATTCAAGAACTTACAAAACAACAGTAACCAATAACCTGTAACACGAGCAACCTGTAACAAAAACTCGATAAATAAACGTTACTCCTCCGAACTTCAAATCTACAATGCCATTCATGAAACCTCTACAAGGAACATTGAGCATTGAGTCAGTCGGCAAGTTGGCAGAACAATACGCCGCCTCACAATGCATAATATCGTAACTAATTAGCGGCAACTTGTAACACCGACTTGTAACGCGCAAGTTAAAGAGCTCAGTACGCCCGGAACGCGCGCTACGCCACTGGTACGCCCGCTACGCCTGCTACGCCGCGGTACGCCGGCCGAGAAACTTTTCAAGACAGACAATGCCTAATTTAAAGTGGTATGAACTCAGATAATAACGTTAAGTATAGCTGATACTTTGAGTAAGGAGGGCGGATGTTTGGCGGATATTATCTCGCTAGTATTTCGTATACTGGTTTTGTTTGCCCCATGGAGTAGGACTGTGCAGTAACTTTGTAAGACTGTCGATTTTCGTTGCTGTGTAGATGATTCTTATATTTGAGTTTCAGTTAAATGAGCTTCAACCAAACCAACGTTACAACGACACTGACTTGGGCCATCTTATGTGATGAGGTTACGCTGTCACAGTTTGCCTATCAAAAAACCGCCATTGTATAAAGTTGTAGCTTCTGAAATATTACAAGATAAAAAGTCAAGATATATAATTATCTGTTCGCAACAAATGGAATATCCGCATTCGTAGATTCGAGAGGCACGGGCACATCACTATAACAAACAGTGCGCGTTGTGGTGAGCTCATAGGAAGTTATGTTTGTGCGCTTAACGTGCTTAACAACTTGTTGTGATCATTTAGATCCGCCGGGAGCAACCCTCACGACTGCGAGGAACCTTTATGTACCAAACATTTCGCTATATGCAGGAGCTGTGATGTACCATCATAATATACAGTTGTAATTATTTCACTGCAGATGAAATGACAAACTTGAATATAAGATAAGATTGATAACACAAGGACATTCTTCAATAGGGAGACAGGAACCCTGGATGCTGGAGCTGTCTGAGCTGCTATCCACTGGTTTTAAATTAAGATTAAGTATAGAGTAAATTACGTAGACCAGTTGAAGACTAACAGGATGTCGTGTGCAACTTAAAATAATCTAGACGCTTCTCAGTGTCCCTACGTTTTTAAATCCTGATGTCAATGACACAACTCTTTACAATGCACAATTTTTGTGCGAAGGAAAAACATTTTAGTACACCGAAGACGCTCTTACAAAATGCCTTACAACTGTAGTCATTTCGCTGCATTTTCTACCACTAATATATTTTATTCTGGCCAAGGGACTCGAAAATTCAAAGAAATACAAAAGCCCAGTCTGCAAAACAGCTCTTAACCGTGCGAGTGAAATGAAAAATAACCCTTTCACTGAACAAATTGACTCCATAACGTTGGGACAAAACGTATTGATGTATAAGAAGCATGTTTCCCCGCAATTCACTAAAACACCGTGCACTCAGGTACAGTGAGGATCCAAAATAAAATGTTGATTTATGACGATTCGCTCACTACCCCAAAACGCTATAAAAAGAAAGGCTAGGGCTGCCCTACGATATGTGTGGAAATAGGGACATGCTCTCACGCGTTGTCAACCCTAATAAATATAGGCACAATAAAGACCGAAACGTTTCTTACCATAACTTTATTGGCCAGCTGTTATGTTTCTATCGGCTTACAATATTGTTGTATAACAAACGTAAATGCTCGATTATTTTGCAGGAGAGTGCCGTTACATAGGGTGATTCGTCATCATCTGCCTTCCTTTTCTTAACTTTGTAGGGTTCACGTTTCAGTTTAATCGGATGCAGTCGAAAACCAGTATCTTAGAAAAGAAACGAAAGAAAAAGCATTTATTAGCCCGACAGGACAACACATAAAAAAAAATAGTAAAATTGTGATTATAACACTAGTTTAAAGTAAACATAATGAGAGAATAAAAAAAAAGATAATAATAATAACGAAATCATAAGAAAAAACAAACAAAATACAAAAACAGAATTTGTCCTGTACAAGACCAAAAGGCTCCTATCTCAGCATGGTGCTGTAACATTAATAAAAAAAAACGTCACAGCGCTGATATTCTGATAGGGCCCAAAGTGATGCCACGGTCAGATACGACTAAAAATAAAAAATAAATAAGTATAAACAAAGTATAAACGAGCAAATATAATTAAAAATAAATAGAAAAGCAAAACAAAATTAATAGTTACATCGACACCCCACGTAACCGTAATGTTCGTCAATCTGTGCCATAACTTTTACTGGCAACACAGACAAACAGAGACGCGGGCGCAGACTTCACTATGTAATCTGTGTCTTACATGGAGCGTCCGTCTATCTGATCTTGACAGTCATGTATTTAGCCAATTTTTTAACACGATCCCTTGGATACCTGGTGAGCTTGTGATTTCTCGTATTGGCTATCAAAAATCTTACCAATTAGCCAGTTAGAACTGGGTTGTGGAGGTCAGATAAGGCAGTCGCTCCATGTAAAATACTGGTATTCATTTATATCTGGTTAGACTGGAAGCTGACTTCAATATAGTTGGGAAAAGGCTAGGCAGATGATGATGAAATCTTGGAACGACAACAACCGGAACCAACAGCTTAAACCTGCGTGTCTGTGGGACATTAATTATAGGCTGATGTTATTATAATACTTATTCGTATTCCTCAGTGTGTACATCGGCAGCAATCAAGCGCAATCAATTGCGCGGTCCCAGGCGACGTCGCGTGTGTTTTATAAAGGACCATTAAAATGTCTGCGGCCCCCTGACAATAGATCAATGCAAACACATCACAATTCGTCGCACTATGTTATCGGTCGACTTGTTTTAGTTATATTTGATTTAATTATGTTTGATTGCGCATTAAGCTTCTAAAGTGGTATAAACATTGGTAAACGTATTAGTGTTGTAAACTTGCATTCGGGGATACTTGGCCAGTTATCTCAATATACGTTTTGCTCTCCAATAAAAATCTTTAACAACCAACAAAGATTCTCGTCCACAAACAGCACTTATCTTCCACACCCTAAAAGTCAACAACTCCTCACCTGGAGTGGCCCTCCTCACACAGACCTCACCCTCTTCTCTTAAAGCTAATCAGTTGACAGATTCAATTTAACGCGTAATGAGGCATAGGCGCCTAAGTTAACAGGCTGTTTGCTTCTTGGTGGGTCGGGGGTTTGCACCCGTCGGGAAATTAATACCTGCGCTCAACAAACTTTGTGTACTACACATAGATAATGTGTGACTACGAGGAGTGGGGATGTGGATTTTATTTAGGTTTATTAACTTGAATGCAATTTTATAAATTTCGAAATATTTTTTGATATTTCGGGGTTTTCAAATCTATAAAACTAGTTTTATGAATAGTCAAGAATAACACTTTTTACTTAATAATGTAAATTTCGGCCATCATTGTAAGGCTGCACATTTATTTGTAATCTATACTTATAATAAATCTGTAGAGAGGTCAATTCTGTACATGAAATATATTTACAAAATAACTATCGGGGGGTGATTAGTGATCGATACTGATGCCAAAAATGCAATCAGTAAAATTTTTGTCTGTCTGTCTGTCTGTCTGTCTGTCTGTCTGTCTGTCTGTCTGTCTGTCTGTCTGTATGTTATTTATAGAAAAAAAAACTACTCGACGGATTTTAACGAAACTTGGTACAATTATTCTACATACTCCTGAGCAGGTAATAGTATACTTTTCATCACGCTACCATTAATAGGAGCAGAGCAGTGAAAGGAAATGTTGGGAAAACGGGAGAAGTTACTTGGTTTTTTTAGCTTCCGTCGCGTGTGCAGCCTTAATGGTTAAAGCTACATAGAAATCATGTATAACGGAAATATTCCACATAAAATTATATAAAAAATATCCCAAGACAGCATATGTCTATCTTTTATAGTTGACTCACAATAACACGTGTAACTCCCGATAGCTTAGCAGTTCGGAGATTTGTTATTATTATATTTGTTTACTCTTACGTTTATATCATCACGCTATGACCCACATAAAACATAGGATACATTTTATTCCGGTAGTAAGATCCCATGGGACAATAATCAAACTTCACGCGGGCGAAGCCGCTGGCAGAAGCTAGTTATCCAATATAAAGCAAAATAGGATTGGAAAACCTTTAGGTTCAACTCGTACATAATTAGCCGAAATCCTCAGTCGACGTGGTATGTACAGCCGGCGGGCGCGTGCCGGTTGTATTAAGCCTAATTGTTGTTATTTTATATCCCGCGAACATTACGCGTCGGTTTATTAGCTCGCTCGATGCGTGCTGAAGCCCCATGCGAGGGCTGTTACCCACTTCGCGGGTGTGCTGGCCCAGAATGTGGAGCAGAAAGATCACCTGGCTCTCAGCTTCTCACTTTACTCTTTTGGTTCAACCAGAAGAATGTGAACAGATTTAGAGGATAGCCGTGGTTGTATGCCACCTACCCCAAGAAAAACAATACATTTCCCATATTCCAGACACAGGCTTTTCCAGAAAATTCCGGTCTTATGGCTACTGTACGGGTCGCTGGGTCAATGTCCATTCGAAACAAATATTGTATAGACTAGTTTCAGATTTATAGGTTTACGCTGTGCCCGTAGAGTTTGGAGCTTACCTAACTAATTTCACGACAAAGGACGGCGATCTTTACTTCATTCTTACAGTAAAGTCGACCGTCCACTGCGACGTAAGACGTGCTCAGAGCGGCTAGCATCGTGAAGGTTTTGTTTTATTGCCAGCTACATTTTTAAACAATAAGATCACAGTAAACAAAGGGTGACATCTTCACTGCATATTATTGTACAGTTTATATCTCCATACAGGCCAAGTGTGGTTTATTTGTTAACTATATTCGCATCGTGCGTAGCTTAGCCTTGAGCTGGTGTGGAATGGCGTCCTAATACTAAGGTATAAAGTACAATTGCAGCCGGAGAGTGGACTCCTCATTAATAGTAATTGCGCGGACAGTGCCGTGCCTTGCTCGTCGGCTCGTCGGCTCAGCATACATTAGTGAGGAGACTCGCTTATTACGTCACTATTACAGCGTCTTTAACTCTGGGGTATAAATGTGCTGTTAAGAAGAGGTTTTATCAATGTTTGGTTAGTTCTGCGAATTCGATAATTATTCAGTTGTGTCTATGAGTGGTCATCATCATCAGCCTATTAATGTTCCCACGGCTGGGACATAGGCCTCGTCTCTGTGAGAGCGAATGGGCTATAATCTACCACGCGGGCCTAGGGCGGATCGGTTGATGTCACGTGTCTTTTGGTTCTAGGACCTGCCGGTTTCCTCGCGATGTTTTCTTTTACCGTTTTGAGGCCGTACACCGCTCTATAAGTGGTACTCCGTAACATTGGCGCAGTGTAAAACGTTGAAAGATGGTTCAGCTCATAATTATGCATTTCTAAAGTAAACATAGCCACATATTTTATGCTCTTGACGTTACGTACAGTTCGTATTGCATTTAAAAGGAATGTTCATTATTTTTTTAGTAAAACACGGCAGTTGTGTGTCCACACATGTCCTCTGCCCCAGAGCGTACATTCAGAAGTAGTCTCAAAATGTTTTATTGCGCCCGACGGGGCCTCGTCCGCGCGGTGCCGCGCGCCGCACGCCACCGGTCATTCTTCAGTTCTAATTATGTTCCGTGTACCGTAATTTCCCTGTATTTATACGTTTTTAGAAGACTTGTTATAAGTTAAAGTTACACAAATACTGGTGTAAATCAAGACAAGATACGAAGAAGTGAGATTTCGGTCTCTAACAGTCAATGAATTTACAAGGAGAAAAGTATCACTCTGAAAAATATTACAATAATAAAGAACTCCAGCCACATTACTGTTGACGATAGTCATCTGCGTAACGTTAAGCTAACGTGATGAGGTAGCTTACACCTTGTATACAGAGGTTCTAGAAGTGTGTGTCACTAGTATATACTGTTAGGGTGTAGGTGTGTCGGTAACAGCGTGCACTTCACCCGCGTCACTTCCGATCAGCGCCGATTAGCTTTTATATTGTTTTTATTTTTGTGCGCCTCAAGTTACACGCGGACAGCGGTTTATGCGGTTGTTACCTACCTGATGTGTCTGATCTCTCTCTAGTTTGATTGCCGTCCACTGTCTGTGACAGTGAGAGAAGAAAGAGTGTCTGCGCATATATTTGTGCACTGTAATCAAATCTCGATTAACTAAGAATAAACGTGATTATTTAGTTGTCTTAGAAAGGCGGTCCACTCAATTGAGTGGACCACCTTTGTAAGACGACATAAAATACTTCTAGGTGCGATTATTTAAATTTTACCATTAATTTAAACAGAGAAAAATAATAAGTACGTTAGAACGTTTCCTTGTTAAACGGTACAACATACCTAATACCTAGCGCACGAGTCGAGTAGATCATCGCTCGCAATAGGGTGGTTTTCAACTACGTCATGCATCATAATTTTTCTAACTTAAAAAATATAATATTTTTCAAAACTCAAAAATATTTTTTTAATGAATATTTAGGACGAGTACATTAGATACATGAACTGGGTAACTGTTGTTGGACACTAAAAATCACGATGATAATAAATTCTTTAACAAACAAACCATTTGCGTCTGTCCTCGCCTACAACTTTAACAATGTCAATTGGTTTGGTTTTTGGGTGGGTAGTTCGTATACTACATTAGTTTCATGCTAGTTGTGTAAGAGCCGTGTAGCTCGCTCTCACTCGTCGCTCGCTCCGCTCCCCGGCGCGGCCGAATACCTCGCGCTGGGCGGCTGAAGTGGGTCTCAAATTGACGTCCATCTCTCTATTAGGCGCGATGCTTCGCTTTTCATATTTCACAAACGTCCTTTTACATTACTCTTGTGTTAATATTTACACGTACAACTGTACTTCGTTTTTATTTCATCTTTAGGACTTTATTGTTATAGTTATTTTGTACAGCTGTGTGTGATTATTCGTTTGTATTTTTTTGATGAGCGGTTATTGACTATGAGTAAATGAATTGTTTGACCTGCATAACGAGTGAAAAATAATATTCTCAGGTGAAAAAATTAAAAAAATCGGCTTGGCTTGGCTCTAAATAAATCGGGGGTTTCAAGGCAAAATCGAAACCTCATCTTGTTGAAGTTTTCCAATCCTGTATTGCAACCAGGATTGGAAAGCCATGAGCCATGGAGGCCTTTGCCCAGCAGTGGGACAGATCAGGGTGACATTTAAAAAATCTATAGCCACCATAAATATTATTCGTGATTATCTTAATTAGCTGACTACACAAAAGGAAGGGTTATAATTTTACCGCTCTATGTATACTATAAGTATGAATGTACGTTAGTATTTACGTAAGTTTTTCAACTTCAATCAAATGAGGTTTCGATTATGCCTTGCAACCCCCGATTTATTTAGAGCTTCATTTTTCAGTAGCCGGATTTTTAGATGTAGATTTAGATGTAGTACAACACAATTTCTTGTTACTGATTTCTGATCAAACAAAATAATATCTATGCTGACGTTTTGACCAGCTATGTCTACTTTACCAGTAACGCCCCACATTCCAATATATACTTAAACATAATACTACGTACAATTAACCCGTAACACAAACAACATAGGCTCTCATCAAACACAGCCACTATTACAATAGAACTTCATTCGCATTTTACAGCGCCGAACAAATATTGACGCCACCCTATAATTATATAGAACAGACGACCCGTTGTTTCCTTTCATAACCGCTGAAATACTATGCCGATGGGGTAGTAACATAATTATATGATCGTTTCAATATGATTTGATACATGGCTGGGGAAAGACGTGTAAGGATAATGTGACTGCGTAAAAAGCGCGCAATGTATGCGGTCTAATGAATAGAGTCGCCCCCGTTAGGCTGTTGGTAGTGTCACAGTACAGGAGTACCGATTGAGACGTACAAATGTTTGGAGTGGGATTACTTTTGAATTGGAACGTGCCTACGAAGACAGCCGCGGATCGAGTTATTTGAGTTTCAATTATCAGCGGACTCAAAGCAAATACTAACCGGATTGAGTTACGATATGGATATTAGCGGGCACTGATCTCTTTCTCTTCTATAACAAATATTATCGGCGAATTAATTCGGGTCATCGGAGGAACGTCCTCTCCTAGGTTACTTGGTTGGGAGTCCGACAGCATGTGGTATAAATCAGGCGAGGTGACGGACATTGATGGGAGCGATGCAGGCGAAATATATTGTGCACCTTTTGTTTACCAGCGAGTCACCGATCAGCAAAGATATAATGTCAATTTTGTTTAACTATCTAGAAAATAAGTAAAACTACTGTAACATTGGTATTCGATCTAGTAGAGCTAAAAGCTGACCACAATATTATGATTGGGAAAAAGTTAAACGGTGATGATAAATGAAGATTCATTATACATTTGATAAATAAATAAAAAAATATGATTTTATAACTACGTGATTTAAGACAGTCTTTAGCAATCAAGTAATAATGATGTATTTTTGATTTTCCTCTCCTTTGCGTCTTTATTATTTTCCACCAAAACTCTCGTTCAACTATCACTGCATGCCATTCCATATTCTTCTATTTCGGCTATTTTGTCCACAAAGCGATACTCCTTTAAGTTCACCAACAGACATAAATGCCAATACTGCAAACAAACAAACAGTCATCCTCGTTCAAACAATACGTGTTATTTTGTACTCACCTGTTGTTTACCTATATAAGAAGTCACAGAAGAATGCACTCTACCTAGACGGCATAAAGTCGAACATGTCCAAGTAGTGTGTTAACCCTGCGGCTGCTACTAGAGTTGCAATAAATAAGCCCGTCTGTCCGTGTGCTCGCAGCGGAACGATAGCGCGCGACTCCTTAAGGCGGCGCGTGTCACATGCAATATATCTGAACTATCCTGTCAGTACACGACACACTGCTGCTGCCGCGCGCCTGCACTTGCAGTTCCAGTTAAACTTTTGGCTGTCATTTGACCGTAACTGAAGTTATTAGCAAGTTTGACGGAGACTTTTAGTAAGTCATTTATTACTCGGTATCTGAACAAGGCAGTGTATTTTTATTCTCAAGTTGCAGCTATGAAAATATGTAACGTGTTTTAGGTACCTCCTCTCAGTACAAAATGTTTTGGTATTACTATTAGCAAGGTAGATGCTGCCTTTAAGCAGTTCCATCATCAAAACAGGACCTCTCATGTAGCGTCTACCAGCAACCTTGCGAAGTTAGTCACTCCAGTAAGCTTGAGAGCGTCTAAATGTATGTATTGATCATGATCATTATTTCAGTCGATAGACGTCCACTGCTAGACATAGGCTTCCCACAAGTGTAGCCACATTGATCCGTCCCGTGCGACTTGCATCCAGAGGATTTGTAATATATGTATTATTTTGTAATATTTACCCTGGTAACGCTGATGCGTAATACGTGACAGGTAAGTGTGTGTGTAAATACGTGCGAGTATTCATTTTGGTGTATCTACACTAATATTATAAAGAGGAAAACTTTGTTTGTTTGTTTGTTTGGTTGTAATGAATAGGCTTAAAAACTACTGGACCGTTTTTAAAAATTCTTCCACCATTCGAAAGCTACATTATCCACGAGTAACATAGGATATATTTTATCCCCGTACTCCCACGGGAACGGGAATTACGCGTGTGAAACCGCGTGACGTCCGCTAGTTTTTAATAAGAAGGAAAGTAAACGATTACCAACTGATGCAAAAAGTACATTCCAATATTATTTCTGCAATAACATCGAGTACTGTGATCATCCCTTATCCCCGCGTGCTAGGGGGACCATTTTTATCGCGTCGTCGTTAAAAGCCTTCGTCTCCAAGTGACGGCCGGCGCCGGTTTTTTTGCCGAAGCTCCTTCTGGCGCCCGATTTAGAACTACTCCCAATTGATTGAATAGATTGTGCCGAAGTGTTCAGCTCAATTTAGTAGAATTGAATTGTCTCCAGATTTATGTGTTTTTTAAACAGTTTTCTGGTGCAGTTTTCATAATAATGGATTGCAGTTTAGTAGAAATAAGACATAGTTAACTTATTGCATCGAGCAGTGCATTTGAATCGAAACTATATTTTCGATCAGTTCCTCTTCAGCTACAACTACCGACGTTCATGAATTGTTGTGTGTCTTAATATTCCGAATATAAACCCACGCGGTCTAAAACGTTGGATCTACACCGACTCACTTGTAGATCTCTCATTTGTTCTGCGAACGGCTTTAAAACAACAGTCGACAGACCCGTGATTAAACAACACTTCATTATTGTAAGGTTAATTAAATACACGTCGGGTTTCTCTTTACGTCCTTTATTTTTGTCGAAAGTTGCGGGCACAGTGGAAACGCGTCGAGGGGTAGGTACGTACGGGAAATGTACAGAATTTGCAAAGTACGGAGCACGTTTCACGAGCCCCGTCCACGATCTCAGGGCCCGACGCCACTTGCGTCATGCAACAAACATGACTGTCAATTGTTTCTTTCAGGTAATTTGTATGGCATGCTGTAGCTATTTCTTTCATTGGCTTTAGCTGTTGCAACACGAGCGTCACAAGTCACGTGCGGCTATAGCGCGTATGAGTTATATTTGGAGCTGCACTTAGCATTGTAAGTGTGAGAATCTAGATCCTCTAAAACTTCTAGAACAAAGCACCAAAAGGGTTCAAAATGACATGGTTATTGCCCCTGTTACTCCAAGTGAGATAGTAAAAATAGTTAATCGTATGGAATATAAGAAATCATGTGGTTATGCTGACATTCCCATAGCAGTTATTAAAGAAAATTTAGATATATTAGCTGAACTTTTGACTAGTTTTTACAATAAATGCATTTTAGAAAGTATTATTCCGGAACAGTTAAAAATAGAGAAAATTGTTCCTCTCCACAAAAAGGGTTCAAAAACAGATCCGAAAAACTATAGACCCATCTCTTTGCTCCCTATTCTATATCCAAAATGTAATTATTTGTAACTAAATTTTGCTCCTTATATTCTATAAAAAGGTAATATGGGATAATAATGTTATGTTGTTATTTTTTTATTTAAGTAGGCGTAATCTTTTTGAATTTTTAAAGGTATTGATTTCTTCGTATTGTTTTGATTTTTCTATTTTTTGTAACGAATGTACAGAATGCTTAGTTGACGGCTTTGTGATGAGGATGTTTACACCATGTTGAACAATTCAATAATTAATAGCGTTTTAGATCAGGTTTCAGTTCAGAATACTTTCATGTCTCAAAAGTCTCTGTAGATATCCAGGGAAATCTAGATAGCACACTAAACTGAGCACACGACACGTTGTATGATACGCCACAAACAAGGGTGGGTCAGTAGTGTGTAATAGAAAATCATCTGTTACGCAGACGTGTTACATACGAACACCGCGTCAGAGTGGTCTGATGTGTCATGTTAATTCTACATCTCGCAAGTCACCAACGACTAATCACACGATTAAGAAAGATCTCGCAAGTAGAGATATATAAGAGAATCTGATATTTTAGAAACTCGCCAAAACCCATCGGGTAGCCACCATTGGGAGCAGCACCTGCCAGATATGACCTTTCTATGAACGATGAGAAAAAAATCACCTATTTCAAACGCTTTATTGTTATGTCCACTGTATTTCTAAAATCTAGCTTCTACTGGAATTACTCCTTATAATATCTAGGAGACAGGTAGTGCTGTGAAATGTTCTGGTAGCGAAATGTGCTGATCATTTCCTACGTGAGGTAGCCAGAGCCACAAGACCGATTGTGACGTATATCGAGTAGTCTCCATAGTTGTTGGTAGACTTCACTGTAGAGTAACTCGCAGAGGTAGAAATGACGCTCTCGGCTGTTTTCGGTTCGAAACGTTTCGGGAAATATCTTGTTTACACAGAATAGATAATTATGTTTGTTTACTTGTTCATGTGGATAAATGTTATCGGATACTAGGCTGTGTAGTTGTACATGATTAATGTTACACGTGTTAGGAAAACAAGCTCAAGGCTGAGCACCGGCCATACGATCTGACGGTACCAAGAAGACTGTTGAAGGGAATACCGACTGGTCCACGCAAAAAGACAGAAGACTAGAAGATCACATAGCTTAGAGACACACTGTATATTGTTATTAACAGAGGGAATAAAGAGTTTTTCACACGTAATGGGGTTCTTGCGCCCAGTAATGTTATGCCAGAATTAGAACCTGACAACAATTAATTACGTACTAAATTAACTGCTATGATGGAACATAAAAGAACACATTAGTTTGACCGACCTTTGTATCTACAGGTACTTATATTATAACAACACAGCACTCAATACATGTTCAATAGAGCCTTATATACTAGCTCTTAGGTTGAGTCCAGTTAATGGAAACACAGCAATTAGTTGTGGGTAAGTCTCGATCGACGCTAGACAGGCACAGATGTCCGCTCTGTCTATATTCTAGACTCCAGTCTAAATTCTAGACTTAGCGCAGTACGACGGCGCAAGTTCGTTCTAAGCTTAGCGTGCTTGTAGCTAGCAGGCTTTGATAAACCTAGCCATTGATGGTTATTGAGAGTAATGTTTCGTGGAATCAAATATTTATTCGTCTGTTTTTTGGAACTTTATTACTGCAACATTCAAAGGTAGGTAATATTAAGCAATGATTTAATTTTGAAACATGAAGTTTACCACTTATTTTCAAGCGGGATTTCATGAGCTATAATGAGTTCATAATTATTTGCAAAAGGTCGTTGCTAAATAATAACAGCCACTCGGGGTAACCTTTAGGTTAGGCCGTGCTGGCGTAGGTTGGTCTGTGGATGGGTGACCACACCCTTTTTTTGTATGACTTATTTACAAAAGTCTCTCGTTGGTCTAGCAGCCCGAAGGGTTACTACTAAACCTGAGGTCCTGGGATTAATTCCCAGTTTGCATGCGAAAAATTATTGGGTGTTTTTATCAAGAATTTCTCAGTCAGTAGCTGCTCAGATTTTGGAATTGTGCTCTGTTGAAGTACATCATTTTTGTCGAATCTTACGGGGAAGTACAGTCATGTTATGTTATATTATAACCAAAAGTGAAGAACTCCAACACTTTAATTATACAAGCTGTACTTTCTTAACAAGTTCGTAAGTCTCGCTCGGTACGTGGTATAGAAACAAGAAAACTTGCGTCTTGCCATCAGCACTGGCAGACACTGCGCGCGTGTAGCCAGCTCGCCGCGGGCTCCTACAGTATGTCGGCTCGAACATGCACGGAGTATTGTAACCATTCTCACGAGAATTGGCTTTAGTATTCTGTCTAAGACTATGTTTTATTTGAAAATGCGTGAAAGACGCCATGGTTTTAAAAAAGCGTTGAAAATATTAGGATATGTTTTAAAACTAAGTGGAGATTGACTTTTGATAGGTATTCATATTAATATTATAGATATCAAGTAGATACTTAATTAAGAATCTATTTATTTTTTGTCGTATTTATGAAGTAAATTTGATGTAACATCGGCGTAGCGTCAAGACTAAGATTACGGAGTCAACGGAGCCCTATATAATAGTTGATACGCCGTAGCCCTATCGTTGATACGCCGTAGCCCTACTGTTGCTACGCTGTAGCCCTATAGTTATTACGCCGTAGCCCTATAGTTGCTACGCCGTAGCCCTATTGTTGCTACGCCGTAGCCCTATAGTTGCTACGCCGTAGCCCTATAGTTGCTCATGTTTAATCACGAAGATTAACCTGCTTAGTATTCCATTGATAATATGTGTTCATTCCTTATTCGTTATTTGACTGTCCTTGTGACGTAATGCCTTTGGAATATTTAAAAGTCCAAAGTCCTTGGTGCCCCTTTTATAAGGTCAAAGTGATACATTCCTTACGTAAAGGATACACCCACGACTCTACAAAACATTTTAGTTCTCAGTAAATAGATTTATAATACCTGATCTTACGATATACTTTACATTTGATTCAAAAGAAAAGTAAGACGCAAAATACATTTTTTTCCAAGAATATGTTATGTTCGGTATTACAGCGTTGTTGAGTATTAGAAATATCTGTAGTAAGGATTTTTATAACTTAATTTCAGTTCGGGCTTACCTTAGACCTACATTATTCAATACTTCAGTAGATAAAAGGTATTCTTTCAGTTGAAACAGGTAGATACCCCTTATCGGGGGTCGCTTCTGAGAAATGTTGGTTCAGGGATTTGAGAACTACCTAATGTGCAGTTTTGACCCCCGCACCGCACCTTCCCCCCCTGCCCGCGTGTCGTAGACATGGATTTGTACTTATCTGTTGTTTTATTGCTTGGGGAGTTGTTTATATTTCGTGGACAAATAATTCTACTAAGACGACTACTACTATAATACTTCTAATACACTGGTAAGACGGGAAAGTAAACGGAAGGTACGTATGAACATAAAGGTTTACCACGTATATTTCATGTTAACGCAGCTATTTGGTTGGCAGACACACTTTGCTCCGAGATATTTAGCTCCCGTAAGCTTACGCCAGCAGCCGACCAAATAAGGATTGTCAAAACTATTTTTTTGTTTAATATTGCCAATGACCTTGCATACAGTCTTAGTGGTCGTAAGTAAGCTTAGACTAATGAAACAGTCTGTAATGCTCAATTCGAAGTTAGTAAGGAAAGCCATCCATGGGATTGATCTTGAGGGAGACCAATTCATTGTGATGCCTTAGAAGTGGTGAAGTATTTGGTTGTTAAAAGTATACATATTGAGATCATCTAAGATAACTCTGCCCACCTGTCTACCACAGTATATTTGTAGGTAATGGGTCCACGTACCACTCGGCGTATCAGCCAGCGTATCGGTGGCGTATTGTGACAGCCGGCCGAACGTTTATTTAACATCTAACCCATTGTCGCGGCGAACGCTCAAATGAAATATAAGCCGCCATGATGAATCGATTGAATACCAAATTTGTTTTGATTTCGTTCTGTTCTGGTGTGATAATCACAATATTATTATGTAACGGACACATATTCTAGCTCGTGGCTAAATAATAACAGCCACTCGGTTTGTTGCCTAGGTTGGTCTGTGGATGGGTATGATGGGATAATTACATTCAGAGTTTCCTCCGTGTTCCGGAAAGCACGTTAAGCAATTGGTCCCGGCTGTCATTTGCAGATCTTTGACAGTCGTTACAGGTAGTCACTGGCCCAAAGTCTGACAACCAGTCTTACCAAGGGGTATCGTATTACTATCATCTTGGTTTCGGAGGTCAAACATGTAAAATATGTAAAGGTATTAAGCTGCATCTAGTTTAACTAGAATCTGACTCCAACATAGTTGGGAAAAAAGTGAAAAATACAAAAAACGTGAAAAAAGTTTTAAATCACTTTTTTGTGTCGGTTTTTGAAGTAGGATTTATGCAAATATTTTTTAAATATTTTCCATTTTTAAATAACTCTTCAATAATAGACGATTGTTTATAAATATAAAATCATGGCGTAATGTTATGTAATGATGCTGTGTAAGCAATAAACATCCAATTGATTGCAACAAACACAACAGATTTTCTGTCTATTATTTAAGAGTTCCCTCGTCTACTCCGAAAATCAGCATCCGATCTTCACCAAACTAAAACGAGACCACCACGAAATAATATTATTCTAAACAAAAAACAAGAATCATCAAAATCGGTTCACATTAATTTGACGAAGATATCGCTGAACATACAAACAAACAAAAAATCAGTAGAATTTATAACCTCCTCTTTTTGGAAGGGGGTTAAAAAGGCAAGGCAAATAAAACTGACGGTCATTATATTTTCTAGTATCAAACTTTTACTTCTTTCTGAGCTTTTACTCCTAGTTTATTAATGTTAATGTAAGTTTGTAAAAATTTAACTGGTTACAATTATTGATAGCGCTAGGATTCAAAAAATGTTTGTAACAATGGCTTCATGAATGTATTCTTATTTTTATTGACTATGAACAGTAATATGTCTTAGGGACTTACTTTTTTAGACAATTTTCAAAAGTTTTCTGACGTGACGTGACGTGTCTTGGCCTTAGAAAGTATTATAATACTAGAAATTGGATAATGTATAACAGATACCTAGGTATTCTGAATAATTAATTCTAATTCGCTCAGTATTGTGGATTCGCTTCAAAATATCTAACAAAAAGTAGGACCCGCCGCCACCGCAACCGAAATGTCAGAGCAAAGTGTCGCAGTGTTTTAGAGCCTACTAACTTGGTTCGTAAATCTTTTTATTTTTACAAATGTAATTGTAATTTTGTTAATCAGTAAAACAAAAAGTGTCACTGGTGTCCACCACAACCGCAGCCGCGGTGTCACAACACAGTATCACGTGCTTCCGACACCGCTGACACCGAACAACACCACCACTGCAAGTGACCGACGTAACATTAACACTCGTGGTTTATTTATATTGGTGATCGAAGTGTAAATACTTCTGAGTATTTGTAATTATCGTTGCTGACACTACCGACCTGGAATGTAGCCTCTCGCGGCCCGCTGCACGCTGACCTCTTCCAAGCTGCGCCACAACTGACTTCTATCATCTGCAACCAGTCTGTCCTAGCCATCTTCTTAAGGTAGCATCTATCTACTTACAACCGAGGAACGTTTGAAGTGTTTCGCAGTTACTAAGTATTTAGTGACAAAGGGTTTAGAGATACTGAAGTTGCCTGGCCAAAATATAAAATCTGAAGTGTGCTTTTGAAATATGTACTTAGTTTTCATTGACACTAGATTCCGTTCAATTAAAAGTTGTTGCGATTGTGTCAATTAAGTAGACGTCTACTTAATTGAATTCACTCACAAACAATGTGCAGCCTTAACACAATATTGTTCTGTGCACTAAGGGTGAACTGCCCTTAAGTTAACCTCTACAAGTTTAGTGTTGCGGTTTGATATTTTTGCCCTATGGGAAATCCCTTAAATAAACTTTAAGAAATTCGAGACTGAACTGGTTAAATTGTACGTAGGTACTTATGTACAATTACATTTATAGCGCGTTTAAATAGCTGGTCGCGACCTGATTACGCCACGCGACTATACTCGACTGACGCGTCATCATTTATTTATAGTCGCACTAATACGCTACATGCCACAAATTAGATCCTGACGTAACTCGTATATCTTTAACCTAAGTTTAACTGGAATGTTCAAGGACATTTAGGACGTCACATGGTCTGGTTAAACATAGTATTCTGAATTGTAATATCTAAATCGCTTCTATTTTAAGTAATTTCGCAAGCGACTACAACAAAGCTAAGCTTTTACTATAAGGTGCAAGGTAAGATACACCACAGCCCCAGAACATAAAAGGCGAGGAAGGAACATGGATGGGTTTTAGTCAGTAAAAGTCTGACACTCCCACTCTGCCCAGAGTGGGAGAAGTCATTTGATGATTTCCTATCCGAAAAAAAAAAAAAGAATGTTGAGGATCGTCTATGATCTAGAAGAAACCTTCTTGATCTTCAAGTCGATACACATTCCCCTTCAGATTATGATAAAAGGAGAAAGTTAAACTGTAACTTTTTGTAAAATAACTTGCAGTTCGTTGCCTGTCAGACGTCTGTTCAGAGTTGACTACAAAAAAAAATTGTCCGTCAGTTAGATTATCAACAAATATGTGACCCGATTTTTCTTTCTTTAAAGTTTTTTGCGAGTTCTGACGTCACGAGTCCCACTCCCGAGTTTTGGTGCGTTTTATCTTTGTCAATATTCATTGATTTACAAAAACAAAAAATAGTAGTGTCCATTATTTTTCAATACTCTAACTGAAAATAGATTTGCATTTATTTGTTAATGGCGTCATGCCTATTGGAACCCAGAAATCGAACAGAGGACCTCGTACTCAGAAGTCACGCATACGACCACTAGACCAGCGAGGCAGTTCAAGTATAATAATAGTATTAATATGACAAAAGTATACGTCAAAAGATAAAAACCCGTTTATATAAAATCCCTCATAGCTTATGTCTAACATGTTTATAGACACGTTCCTAATACTCAAAAAACATATTGTCCGTCTGTTTATTTTCTCGTTTATTCCTTACGATATTATAACATAGCCCGCGTGGTGCTGGTGGATTACCGGCGTGTCACGCCGTGACGGGGGCAAAGCTGGCGTGAACTCCGAAATGTGTAATCCCACAAAATTGAAAATACGACATTGTCCTGCTTACGCTTGAATCGTTGTTACAATGTGTGTTTTTCTAAATCATAATTGTTGGCAAGTTGTGCGAGAGTGTTTTGTTTTGTGATTCGAATGTTCTTGTGTTTGTGTAGCTTAACAGTTATTTGTGTGTGTTTGTACAAAATGGAAGTTAGCTTCAAGGGTAAGTTATTCTCGTAAAGGTTAATGAAAACTTTATAGTGTGTGGGGTGTGAGAGTAAGTAAATGTATAACTAATTACCGACATGTCGAATGTATTTTGAACAGGTTCTTAAAATATAGAATGAATGTTAACTTTGACGTAAAATACTTAGTCAATTCTTCCACCGAACCATAGGCGTTTGTCATAGAATGTTGTTCGAGATGTTTAACTGGAAGCCTTTTTTCCGGTGTGGGTGCTTTTGTAACACGATCACTCAAATATAATGACTCTCCAGTAACCATGGAGTTTCTAAATGTAACATGGTGAAAACAACTTCACAGAAAGGTAAACAAAAATAATTATTATGTAAACAGAAAAATGCATTGAGGGCACAACACGTCATATTTTAATCAAAACTCAAAATATGAAATACGTACAAATGTCACAAAAATATATGTTTTCTCAGCTCATTAAAATACAGTACGGTCGCTGTCTGGCTCAATGAATGGCATAAAAAGTGAGGCATGTTTTATGCAACAGGCTCAGGTGTCTAAATTAAATTCTGGCATCTCGGTGAGTCGGTGTCAGTCAACCGTGGAGTATTACCGGCCACGCGCTGAGGGCTAGCAACTGGTTATCAGCTGGTTTCTGTCACGTTTTGTTAGCAGGGTCATTCTGGATCATTTAAGGCGACGCGGCGACGACATCAGCTAAATAAGCAACTCTATTTGCGGTGTTTCAAACTTCGTTTGAAATACTGTTAGAATAAAGTTCTAATTAGCTTGCACTACAAAGTGGTTGTTAATTCAGTCACTGTGGGCCGAATAGTGCGAAATGAGTATTTTCGATCGATTTAAAACTAGAACTTAACTATTTAATAATAATTTATCCATCAGTCGATGTAGTTTAGCATTTGAAATTTCATGTTATTGTTTTAATTATAATTATCATTGCCAATAAATGGCTAAACTGCTTTGAAAGAAAATTAAGAGGTGTGTTTGAAGATTTTTTTGGTGCATTAAAAGTTTGTCAAATTATGTTTTGAGTTCCATCAGTGTATGCAAAAAGGACTTCAAAATATAAAGTTTTTTTTAATTTGTCGAAATTATTTACAGTTTTAGAGATACACTGCTTTTAAAAACCGCCTTTTGGACCGTTTTCAAGAAACCTCCGCCTAAAATTTGAACTACAACATTTCCTTAAGATCCTGCCTGCTTAAAAACTGCCTAGAGATCTAAAAGGTAACTACGCTACTTTCACAGTTGTTATGTCTTGTGACTGAGACTGTAGCTACATAGGTATATGTTCATCTTTGTTTCGACAATTCAAAAGTGCCTGTAACTAGCCTACTTGAAATAAATGCTTTGATTTTGTTTTTAGTTTCATGGGATTTAAGATGTCAAACAAATCTGCAAAACCGAAAAATTAGACGCAAAATTATTGTTTAACGACGTTGGTGGTTAAAAACTCAACTCAAAGGATATAAATAAATAGCCAGGATTTAGTAAGGCTTTTACATAATTTTAAGTCCGGAATTTAATTAGGTTTTCTCTTAGCCATGACTAGTCTAATCTCACAAGAGCACAATAAACCTAATTACTAAAACAAAAACAGTGTTCTGGTAACCCTGCACGCAACTGCTCAATCTTCGCGCGCCGTTTTTCATTCCGTCTCGAATTTATATAGAAACGTTATCGTGAAATTATACCCGCACTTTATTATGTCCCAAACAAACGCTTTCTTTGTAATCAAGCGCACAATTAAATGTAAAGCTGGTGATAAGTGATAACATTATACCTGTGTCTTTACTGTTTTATAGGAGATAGAGCCATTGGGACGATAATTTAGAGAAAACATCATAATTATGCACTAGAGCGTTTTGGTAGATATGGGCTAAGGCAGTTTTATTCAATGATTTTTTTATAACCTACCGTATGGTGAACAAACTCCTTAGTTCGGCTCACGTATATAAAAAATATATATGCTTCGGCAACTAAAGTGAAATAAAAACAAAATCAGTATCTAATTGTAATGAATTGTACACAACAGCGGTGTGTCGAGAGTGTCCGCGATACCGATACCGAGTGGTGGTTAGCGGCTGCATTAGCAGGGTTACTGTCAAGCACAGCGTGCAGCGGTGAAACAACACCGACCGCTTCACCGCCGCGCCGCGCCGCACCGCACCGCACCGCGCCGCGCCGCGACCTACTCGCACATTATTGCTTGATTAAATTCCGAGGTACGGACATGTCCCATTGCGCGGTATTTATATTGGAATTTCCCTTTTGTTTGATATTTTTTACGAACTGGTGAAATGAAAATTATTGACAAAAAACAGCAAACATACTTCATATACAGTTGCATATGAGATTGGCTTTAAGCAATTAAAATTTAAACAAATACGGTATTTTACAATAGTAATTAATGTCAATCTGAAAATTATTCAAACAGCAAATGTCTAAGCAATTCTGTATAAAGTGCAAGTACTGAAACAGTTAATTGTACTCAAAGCTATATTTTCCTTGAAGAGGCCAGTCATCGTATTAATACTTTAACGAGCCCACTGAAGCCACAAAGTTATTCGGTCGAGTCACTCTCTATAGGTTATATAATAGTACTTAACATTATTAATTCTTTATCCTATCAAGCATAACAGTCCCTTTCAGAATAGTATCTGTGAGATTAATGTTTGACCGAAAAGTATTGAAGAGAAATCTTTATAAAAGTATCCGATGATTAAATTGATAACGTGCTGTTTTTTGTGAAGAGATTGGCCCAAACAAGTCTTATCTGACAAAGCCCTTTCGGGCTCCTATGGACGGCTTAGAAGAGAACCCTTTCAGGGAAGAGATCAATGCGCACACGTGGGCGGCGCAACTTGTAGGAGATCGGCGGGCACGGGTGTGCAAGATATGAGCAGGTACGCTCAAACTGGTCCATTCCATTACTTACAGGCAATGGACACCGGACAACGACGTCATTTTGTTGTCACTAACTAACTACAAATAGTTTAGAGAAGTTCGCTTGATTTTAATGTAGGTACCTGAAATATCATAATCACGCATTTTCGTAATCATTCCTGACTAATATTATATGCGAAAATAAGTTTGTTGGTTTGTTAGGGTCGTTTTCTATAATAGAAAATCGTTTAAAAACACTATTTACCG
Organism: Xestia c-nigrum; assembly: GCA_916618015.1. Taxonomy (NCBI): domain Eukaryota; kingdom Metazoa; phylum Arthropoda; class Insecta; order Lepidoptera; family Noctuidae; genus Xestia; species Xestia c-nigrum. The sequence goes on along the minus strand of OU745257.1, from coordinate 25,182,993 downwards.
ACTACTGAAACCTATGCATTGATAAATACACTCATGGCAATAGTGACACATTGGTGTCGATTCTGTTGTGCACAAACTAAACTTAATTTAGGCTATTGCATCTTTTTCCCTCTAATAAAACGAGAAAGAGACGGACGTAATTTAGAGCTGTCAAATTTAATTGGAACTAATATTTCCATACAAATGAAGGGTGCACGTAAAAACATATCGACTAAAAACACGGTGAAGCGCAAGGCATAAACTAGTTTGACATCTCTAACTTAGTTCATAGCTATAGCCGTCCTTTTCTCGCACTGCTTTATAATAAAAGATAGCAATAGCCTTATTTAAGTTTAGTTTGTGCACAACAGAAGCGACACCATTACCTTTTCACGGCTTAACTACTGATACCGACCGATAATTCTGAAATTTAGCACAAAGATAAGTTGTTAGGTATGAAAAAACGGATATGGGGTACCTTTCATCCCAAAAAAAGTATTGTTCCCGAGAAAAACAACAATTATGTTCTTATAGTATTAGATGGCGCCACGTATATTTCGAACCATGATTGATGAATTGTTTTATTGCAACAAGTAAAATTAAATTAATCATTTTAATAAACCCCGACACAATGTACTAGAAGTTGAACAGAAAGTAATTGGTTAATTTACCATTTTTTGGTGACGGGCATCTTGGATTTTTAATTTATCATAGTGTATAGTAGTCTACTAGTCAAGCTCTTTCATTTGACACCAATATTGAGGGAGTTGGTGAATAAATATGTAGGCCACCTTTCGTGGCGGCGGCCATCTTGGACTGATTTTTATCAAACTTATCTAAGAACACTCCCGACTAATCCATTTTGAAACAAAAAACACTAAATAAAAATCGGTTCATTCGTTCGGGCGCTACGATGCCACAGACACACACACACACACACACACACATAGACTCGTAAAAAACGACGCTAGTTTAATTTTTTTTTATTTCATTCCACGTACCATCTGAACAAAACAAGTGTTTACATCTCAAGCCAATCCGCTACCCTCTCTTTCCTCAAAACCTCCGTGACAGACATCTGATACGGCAGTATCAAGTAAAACTCTGACAAAGTGAAAATCCGCGGCGAGCGGCAACTTTTAATGTTGCGCTCACCGACCGCGGCGCCTTTGATTTATAACGCCATAAGTGGGCGGTTCACTTTGTTACATTACCATAAGTCCTGCAGCCGGATAGCGCGTTGTTTGCGTCCGGCGAGGTGTTGCGGTTCACTTGTGAGCCATCTGCTTTACTTTGTGGCTATTTGAGTCGGGTGTTTGTGCTTTACTTCTTGTGGGGCTATGTGATTTTAATTATTGTTGTTTCGGCTCTTTGTATTAGTTTTGTCATGATTATTTAGTTGTCCGATGCGAACCTAACGATGTTTTATCTCAAAAATGTACTAGATGGCATGGCTATATTCGACAAAACAGAGTTACATTTAAAAATATTTGGTCACTGACTGTTCAAACTGGCGGCGATAGAACTCTCAAGTCAACAATTTGTTTCTAGTGGCTATCTTTTCGCTAATCGTCGATGGTGGGCAGCTGATGTTTTTTATTTATTTACAGTTTTACTCAGTTTTGTAAATAAATCAATCACAGCTTTGATGCAGTTTGTTTTCCGAACTATGTATGTTCGTTTACAAATTCGAAAGATAAAACCTACAGGAGATTTTTTTCATTTCTGTAGTTAAATAACGATAGTCACACTCAAAGTGAGTCATCACAAATATGAGCGAGCGGTGAGCAACTAAAAACGTTCCGCTCGAAATTGTAAGCGCAACTAATTTGCTCACTAACTTTGTTACAAACTGTTTCTTCAAATGAATATATTTGCGAGTTTCGTTTATTTCCACAGAAATAATGTTTCTGTTCGTCGGTGTTTTGATAGTTGGCTTCATGATGGCTGAAAGCATTGTTGTTGTCTGCTTGTGATGACTTGACATGTCACTTAACTGGTTATTTTTAATAGGGAACGCTATTGACCATAAACAGAAACACAGGTATTCTTACGGTCTTCTAGATTAATTTAAGTTCTGCGGTTCTATTCTTGGAGTCTTTAAACAAATATAGAACCTGACGTACTTGGTTATAGACCGGCAGACGTCACAAGTTGTATAGGGTCACTAAATACCCCGAAATAATTAAGTACGAAGCGTTCACCTTTACACAAAAATGTACGACACCATCCCCGTTTCCATATCATGATCATCTCTCAGAACAGAGACCCTTGCGCTATATAACATTCTACTGGCGGGTAAATATCCGTGAAACTCATCGTCCCGAGCCGGTCGGGCGGCGGCCGGTAAATCGCTTTAAATATCCATTACTCACGGACATGCATTTTATAACGGCACGGCATAAAAAATGTTATTGACGTCATAAAGCGATAGTCAATATTGAGTCCGGTGTCCGATGTCCGTCCGGGCCGGAATGTGACGATTTATCGGCACCTCTCGCCAATCCGTGTTGAACTTTAGTTGGTATAAAATCGGATTTTTCTTTTTATGGCTTTTCAGTCGGCTGTTGTTTGTTGAGCAGACTACGCAGACGAGCGAGTAGCGAGCGCAGTGTTAGGTCCTGTTTGCATACGTTTTGTCTCTTTTTACACAAACATTTTGGCACCGTTTTAGGGCTCAGTTCGTAGAAACGCTTTTATTTTAGACGTTTTCATTATTAACTGTATTTTGCTGAGGGACAATTGCCTCAAAAGTTTTAACTAATATTTCTACCGTATTGCATGAAACAAAATGTACAAAAATCTTGCAAAATTCAAGAACCCAACGTTATATCCTAAATAGCGTTATTTGAACGCAAATTGAGTTTATTTCGTCGGCAGCATAAAGCGCCGAGTGTGTACCGTAGTTAGCATAATGTAGTAGTCTACAGTACCGAGTAGACTACTCTACAGCGTACTGCCTTGAAGGCTGTTACTTTCAGCAATGTCTCACAGAACGCGTGGAGCATGGTAGCATACGACAGATGGCTTTTATCCAACTCCAACAATCAATCAATTTCTTACTGGCGTTTTAATTCACTACTGGTCAGCCTTTTGTGCTACTGTAAGATATCTGTTGCCGCCGACAAAATTGTCCGCAGTGTGGGCCGGGCACAGCGCCGCACCAGCGACACACTACCACAGATAACTTTTCTTCTTGTATACTCTGTGATAAATTTTATAATCTGTTGTTAGAGGACACAGCCTTCAGACCGCCACGAAGTGCGCACACGCTTTATCAAGAATTGTATATTATAATCACATTTATGTAACTTTAAGAAAAATACATCGTTTGTAATTAATTATCGCTTCATTGAAGAAAAACCTAAAACATCCATCAATATTTGTGTTTAGTTTTAGTTAATGTTTAGTTAAGTTTCTTTGCTATAAAGTACCTGCGAGTAGTTACATAAAAGTAGAATAATTTGTATGGGAGCTACATCTGCCAACAAACCGCTTTACAGTTTGGCAGAAGTAACATTTTTTTTTGCAATATGAGTTCTCAAAGAATAAACGCTTTTTTTTTTCACATAGACTGCTGTCTTCGGCCTTGGGTTAGGATTCGCACTGGTTCCCATGATCCTCAGTGCAAGTGTGGAAACGTAACACCGGGGTGGTTTCAGTCTTACATACCCCTCCACCTACCCCGGGGCGGAGGTCATCCATGAAGATTCTCTATCAGGGAACTAAATAAAGACGGCAGAGGACTGAAAAACACAAAGGCTCGTACTGCAAATCTTTTTTTCCGAGCCCTGGACGTAGCTTGAATAATTGCTTTCGATGTATTAATGCCATCGCCCACTCTCTACCTTATAGGTTATTGCTTGCAATAGTTGGTCATATGAATAACCGTGCATTTTCTGCCACACTAATAAGAAGTACGCTTACTTTCGCTCAAACACAATTTTGTTTTTACAATTCAGCTTTTATCATGCACAATTCAAAAACAAGTTTAGCGCGGTATATGCTGTAGCCTTCAGAATGAAGACTGCTCTTCGCTCCGCTACCCGCTTGCTGTATCACCCAGCCTCAGATGTAATAGCAACAAGCAAGCTAGATATTAAAGGAAATAGCATTCTCTGCTTGCAGGAAGGACTATAACTGTAATATTTAATGCACTGTTGTTGTCACTATTGGTCTTGAAACTGGTTGAGTTGCAATAGTAGCAGGCGGAGACGATGAATATGGCTTGTTTAATGCTAAATGACACGTGCACCGAGCAAGCTGCGAAACTAGCTTGGACAAACTTTTTAGATATCGTTTTTAGGTATTGAAGAAAACGAAAATAAACCTTACGTCCTATATAGGCCGGTCTGTAATTGGTTCTTAAGCCCGGAAGGTAACCACGATCACGACTTCATGATAGCTAAACAGAATCAATGCAATGTTCATCAGTTCCCCTTGTTCCCTTTAGGACAGATTCTCTTTACGGCAGATTCGATTTAAGGGCAGAAATGGTCACCGATCATTATACTCCCTCCCTGTTAGTTGCTACAAAGAAGTATTCAGAACGAAGAGCCCAATTTCATGTAGGACGCGGCCTGACTAGTGCAGATACTAATCATGGAGCTGTTGGTTCTCTTGTTATATTTGATGGATATGACTTCAATTCAGTTATCATTGTGATGGACTCGACAGGCCATTACAAATCTGTTTGTGATGGACTCATTGTAATTAAACTGACGTCACTCCACGGCCACGGAACGGACTGATGTTAACTGAGCCTGCCGGTAACATACGTGTAACCTGTTGATAAATAGCCTCTCAAACTAGAGAATATGTACAAATGGTTGAAATGTTGAATACAGCGAAATAGGGATCTATTGAAATGGCGCTTGAAGAATGTCGTCGGTGGGCCGCTGTGCTTGAAAGTTTTTCGAAAAAATAATAATTATTATTAAAAAGTTAGTTCGAATTTTCCACATACACAGAAGAGCCTTGTAGAAACGTGTTCATTTAAAGACCAAATTAAATTGAAAGTAGGCAAAAGGAACCCTTCACACAGTTAATTACAATCAAAAACCAAATTAAACGAAATATAACAATGATGAAAACTGTTACAAATGAAGCAAAAACACGCTCGTAATAATGAGCTGCCGATCCATTTCCAATTACCCGTGGATCAACAGCGGGCACATTTCAATATGTGCACAAATATCTGGCGGAGAAAGCGTTTCAATTACCTATCAAAACTGTGCGCCTGGTACCTCCGCCAAGGAATCTTTCTAATTACGAACATCGTTTGAATATAACAATGTGAAATTTTAATAGAAACGAGATTGGGAAGTTTGATCGAGGACAATTTCTCAGATTGTTGTTTGTTCTTGTAGGTTTTTTGAATAATTTCTGGGCAATCAAGAGTTTGCTCATTTTGGCAATCAACCCTAAATACTCAAGTATGTATCACACTTGTAGTTCCCGATGGCTCAGGTCGAGTTCTATAAGAATACGCATCAAGAATCGACACACGAACAAGTCTGCTATAGCGGAACATGTGATAGACTCGGGACCCAACTACTGGATGGAGTTACACAACCCAAAAATCCTTGCCCATGAGAAGCACTACTATAAGAGAATGGTTCGGGAAGCGATTGAGATCAAGAAGTACCATAATTTCAATCGCGAAGACGGCTTCAAACTCTCTTCAGCTTGGAATCCAGTAATCGCTAAGTGTACTCGTCAAGTGAAATCGCCTTAATATACGGACACTGTTAGCGTTGTGTGCTGTCCTAGTGTGAACCGGCCCTAATTAACATTTATGAAGATGAGTGAGGGTAGTTGAATAAACGCCTTCACTTTGCTGTCGCGGTACCTCCAATACTTCAGTCTCCCCGCGACCACGGCTGGTGCAATCCGGTCGAAACGTCGGGATTAAATTAAAGGTAAATTCGCGATAAATACCCGTCTTCTTAAGTTTTATAAGAATACGCATGTTTCGCTAGTCATTATCATCAATCGGGCGCTGATCCAAACTCCGGGCTGCCACTACAGAAATCCTGATATCACTCAACCTCGTAATACTTGACACGAAGGTGAGGTTCTGTGTTCTGTATTGAACACAGAAGAACCTCACACTAAGCAGAAGCGCCTGCGACCACAAGATCAAAGAGGAAAATTATGGGCCTACAGTTTCTGTTTCCTGACAATTTAGTAAGCAACAGAATAAAATCGAGACAGTTAAAGAGAAGCCCTGTTTAGCTCAGTCAACTTCAAAGCGGAGCGTTATTATGAAGTCCCTTTACAACGCTATTACCGCGCTCTGACATTTCAGACTCGAAAGTGAGCGCTTTGGACACACAGTGCTAACAATTAGCTAACTATCATGAATGAAGTTTCAAGAGCTACAATAACGACCGAATTATTATTGTATACTAAAGCTTCGGATAGTTATCTCTGGTATTATTTAGCCACTGTTACAGTTACGTGGATTCGAAGAAAAGACTTCACGAGATCGTTTTTGGTCTTTAGAATACCTTGTGTAACATTATAACTAATACATGTGGGGAATGTATTAGTTATACTACACAAGGTATTCATTTCTATATATTCATTATTGAAAAAGATTTAAACACTGTTTTAATCTTTTTCAATCACGGTTTAAAACAAAACTAACATGTATTGTCACTCACGGGATATCTTCCGTTTTGAGACGCTGCTTCGCCCGCCTCGAGATCTAAAATTATCCACAGAGGAACGTGTTACTGTATTAAAAATATTGCGCCCTAACCCAGGTTTTGTATGCCAAACAAAGGCCATGATTATGCGTTAAACAATTTAGATTTAAAATAGATCTAAAGAATATCCAAATACATTTATTTAATGAAACGCGGAAGAAAGAGACCACAAGTATTACAAGTAATACAATTTTGACTTAGTACTAAATTGCTCTGTCTGAATACCAACGATATGTGAACGAACAATAAAAACAGCGTTCTGTTTGTGTACCACACGAGAATGAGAGTAATTTCATTTCAAAACAGCTCACGTTAAATTGAACTCTTTGCCTGTGTAATAAGGGTGTTACGGGGTGTATTAGATTATTTTTTGTAACAGTCTCGCCAGTTAAGTAATATAATATCCGAGTGACGTTTTCCATTTGTATGCAAATGCAGCGCGAGCAGGCGACGCGACGAGCGCGCGACGTCGCCGCGACATCGCCGCGAAATGGATACGTCTTAAGTAATGGCTTTATTAAAATTGTTCTTATTCATATTTGTTTGTTTGAGCTAGATGAGGTCTCAAGTCCTAGACTTTTAAAGTACATAATATTTATGATTTGTTTTGCCTTTAGCTTTACCTCTAGTTATGTGTTGAGATACTTCTAAGTTTCTTTAAAATACGTTAGAAAATCAATAATATTAAGAGGTCGTAGCAGGCCTGTAGTGTCGGCCTACGTTCATAGGAGAAGTGATAGGCTTATGTATTATATTTATTTATTTATTTACCTATCTACTAAACAAAAAATAATCCCTCACTACGCATAATATAACGCAAATATGATAGTAGATACGGGTGCAGCGTGAATTGAATCCCGCGCCCCGGGACCCCGGGACCCCGGGACTCCGAGACTCGGGAGTAAACAAGAATTGATCGCATCATTTATAACGCGCGATTTAGATAGCCGAGCGACGCGCCACCATTACTCAATACCCAGTACATGAGAATACAGTAAGACAAGTGCTGGGATTACTGATACAATGTATGGAGAGACAAGTGTTTTGGAACTGCCTTATTGGTCTAATGCTATGCATGAGATCGTTGGTCCATGTTTGAGCCGGACAAAGTATTATTAAGTGTTTCCATTAGGAATTTCTCAATAGCATCTTGGAGTCTGAATTTATGTCCTGTTGGTGGGAATAGGCTCACCTCCATGGACATGGGAGTCAATTTAATGGAACTGGCAAAGGTAGGTGTTTTATTGGTACACGTCTGTCTCTTCCTTCGAAGACCATAGACTTGTCGCTACGTGAAGTGGTATTTTATACGCATTTGGTCTTTTAAGAATTGGTGGGGTGTAGAGGATAAAATCAGTCAACTTTGAATAAAATAATGGTAATTACAGAATCTGACATAATATGTGAGTCTGATATAAAAATGTCGCTGGAGATTTATAAAGATGATTTTTTTGAGGAAAGATAGAAGAGAGAAGATCTTAAATTGTTTTATTCGTAAGTGTAGCACACGAAACCATATTTCTAAATTACTATATCAATCCACTACTATCCAAAACACCCTTAACATGTTGTTGACAACGTGCACCTAAACTACTGTGCAAAATCTCCTAGTGTCATCTCCTTAACGCCACGTCAAACGTCTTCCCTCAATTGTTTTTTTTCATTGATCTATAGTGTAGGTGCTTGATGTGCTGCGATCATAGCCCGATCACTGCTGGCGGCAGTTTTTGCGCCTCGCTCGCTGCCCGCTTTTTCAGCTGGACTCTGAAATAAATGATGTGATTTGAAGCAATTTCTGCGGCGTCACGATAAATTCAACGAGAGTCTTTAGAAACTACTTAGGAAGTAAATTTTCTTGTGTATACGGCAAGGAAAGAGACTTTAAGATCTACTCTCTACTTTGCCTAAAATTGGCTAATCGCCAAGACTACACAAGGAAGCCGGAATTCCAAATTAACGTCAGACAGAAGTTGCTACTTGTAATTTAAAGTGACCGTTTGAAATGCGGTCAGTCGGCTTGTGCAATCTAAATCCGATATTTGCTGTAGAACCCTGTGTTGTACGTAAATAGAAACAGTAACTCTGCCACCATTGTTGACGGCTGGAGCAGACTGAAATTTCAAACCTCTAATGGGTTTACTGTTTTGGTGACCTCAATTATAGAAATGCTTTGACAGGTGCTACTATTCTGACCTATCTGTAAAATACCGACTGTTATGAGTCGAAGTAGTGTTAGTATTTGCATTCAAGTGTATTAATTTTTATTTACGGCCGCCTTACCTCTTCCAAAGAATTTCAAAAGCAAAAATGATGTAGGCCAGAACAGCAAACAGGAACAGCGTCAGAAAGGCAGGGGCAGCCTGCCCCAGGGCCAGTGCTCGCGGCTGTGCGCCCGAGCAGGCAGGCATGGTGCCAGCGAAGCGAGCTCGAATGGCCTTCACGTGGCCACGCTCCGTGAGGCGAAGAAGACTGCGGGAAAGACTTTTATGGTAACACTAACTCAGATACACGTATCTAAATCCTTACCATGCTAACTAGTAAGTTTTTAGATGTTGAATATTTGATACTCCCAGGTTTTAAAACCTAACATTGGCATTGGCTTGAAAAGCTGTTGTCTGCGAGAAAGAGAGTCATCTCTCTAAAGAAAAGTCGGAGTAAAGTTTGGTTTTGTTCCCTCTACAAAACCAAACTTTTCTAACTTAGAAAACTAAGAAAGTAAGTCTGTGTGTTATAATAACGACCACCTAATAGGAATAAATTTTTTTCTTATTTAAGAATGAACCCAAGTCGTATAACCCGCAGGAACAAACATATTAACGTACACCTTTGTTATCTCAGCCTATGCTCCCGAGAGGTTTGGCGGAATGTTTTGTTATTTACCCCTCAGCAATGACGGCATTGTCGCACGAAAGGTTCGCGCTCGTCACCATTGATTGGATGAATTTCTATCAGGGTATGAACGCAGGTCTCCTAGGTTTACTTTCAACATTTCAGAAAATTCTGGAGATTCCTTTTTTTTTGCTATGGCTTACTAGATTATTAATATGACTCAGTAGTAATATTACTCTTTCTGCATTTTCCTCTTTTTTGTGTCTGTTTTGCAGCATATTTGGCAGTGAGGTGAACTACCTAGGGTGTTATACATACATTTAACGCTTGTGGATGCCGATAATTGCAAGTTAAAAAGTTTCACATGGTCTAATACTACAGACCTCCAATCAAAGAACTCCTTGTAAGGACTCCTCTTCTGCGCCATGATGTACACGTGCGCCGGCAGCATCATCTGCAGAGCCCCCAGGTTGCACAGCTCGGCGTCTTCGAAGGTCTTGGAGATTACCTGGCTTGCTGTGTAGGGTTCGATGTGGAACGCATATTCTAGAAAGTAGATACAAAAACAGTTGCTTATACTATTGTTTTTTGTTTGTTCGTTTGGTGCAAAATGTTGTGTGTTTTCAATAATACGTTTGATTTAATTGATCTTTTCAACTAATTGCGATGTTGCAAAACAGGGACGGTTCTGGTTAAAAATGAAGTTTTTTTTTGTCGTCTATTTATTTTATTTATTATGTCGTATATACATTTGGTCTTTTATTTTTATCAAGAATGTAGTCGTAATGCTTACTTCCAGTCCGCATGAGTTCGACGCCGGTTTTTACAGACTGCAACACTAAGGCAGTTCGTTTAGCTTTGGTCACTTTCTTTTCTCTTAGTTCATCTTCTTTCAAGTTCGTGAACCCACTGTAGTAAAAAAATCCAGGATTCTGAAAAACAAATCACTTTTGTAGGCTTATTGGACGCATTTGCCTTAATATTTATTACGTACAAGCTAATAATTTTGTCACCAAATCACAGTAATACTGCCATACATACGTCAAGCCATCCCCTGGTGTATCCAATATCTTCAAATATCAGTTCAAAGTCACTGTTGATAAGACCGTCCAGGTTGGCAATGGACGGTGCTGCGGCATTCAGGAGCCAAGACACAACGCTGCTAGTATAGTAGTTATATAACAACATACTTGTCAAACCGATAACCAGCAAAGTCGCCTTACGACCTGGAAAACTGAGCCTTTAGTATTTGCACAAGGTTCAATTTCAGTTGGACAAATTCTTGGTTCTTCTCACCTTGACTCGAAAATGTCTCTTCTAACTGTTGAACTCCGTCCTCAAAATCTGAGTACACAATAATCATCGTTAACACACATAGTTAAAACAAATTGGTATTTAAAACTTCAAAGTATATTTGAATGGAAACGCTGAAATGTCGACGTTTTCAAACATTCGGCACAGTTTAACTGAACAACGCAGGTAACGCGAACTCAAGGTCGTATCCGTTGAGATTGTAATTACATGATCGTTGGTTTTCACGGTCTTCTTTCTGATGAAACAGCTTTGATTACTTTCTTAACCAGTAACAGGTTTTTGAATCACCTTCAAACTTTTATTTCTACCATATAATAGTTGAAAACTGCCGACCGTGGCAGAGTGGAGAATTGCCGGTCTTTCTCACAGAGTAGAGGCCTGTGTCTAAGCAGTGGAATCGTAACAGACTTACTATGTCATGCTTATACTTGAAATCTAAGATATCTGGACTGTATTTTGCACATACCTTGTTGGCATATAGCAGCAAACACGCTGAAAAAGGCGTACCAGCCCGATTTGGGCCTGCTCTCGAACCTGGCAGCGACTGTGAGGACCAGAGTGCAGGCGATGCCAGCGAGGAAGGCACAGCCCCAGACACCGTCGGACATGGGCGTAAGGAACTGGTTCTCATACTGACCGACGCCTTTCTCTGCTATTAGGTAGTAGAATTTCGTTCTAGAAAGGTATGTAGTATTTAAACATGCACCACAGAAAAGATACTATATTTTCCTAGATCCAAGAATTAATCAAGAAGTGGGGTGTCCGCAGCGCCTGGGATGACATAAATGCAAAATGTGTAAATTACAGTCAGAAAATATTGATATAAGACCTACTGCAGGTTGGTGGTAGGTGGGTGGTATATGTCGACCCAATCAAGCCAATTGGGGAAGATCCTGGCACATGTGCTGGATAGGTCCGTCTCTTCCCAAAGCAAGGAATTTGTGACTGCCTGTGGAAGATCATACAGTCATTTTAAAGCAATAAAAAAAGAATTTGCATATAAACATACTTCACATTAGACCAAATTACCAGCGTGGTGTTCCTCTCAGGAGATCCAATCCATCGGCCAGCAATACTGTAGTTGAATCTGTAAACATCTTGTTATCAAGATTTTAAGCAAAGGTTGCATAGTAAAAAGTATTTCAGGCGGCTGAGGATAACAACAACGGAAACATCAGAAAGATATAAAAAAAGGCATGTCTGCATATATTGACGCGATCAATATCATCGATAATGGTGTCGATTCTGTTGTGCACAAACTTTACTTAATTTAGGCTATTGCTATATTTTACTAAAATACAGTGCCAGAAAAGGACGGCTATAGCTATGAACTAAGTTAGAGATGTCAAACTAGTTTATGCCTTGCGCCTCACCGTGTTTTTAGTTGACATGTTTTTACGTGTACCCTTAATTTGTATGGAAATATTAGTTCCAATTTAATTTGACAGCTCTAAATTACGTCCGTCTCTTTCTCGTTTTATAAGAGAGAAAAAGATAGCAGTAGCCTAAATTAAGTTAAGTTTGTGCACAACCGAATCGACATCAATGTCTGGTTTATTGATTGATCGAAGATCATTACGTTTAATCAATATCCTTTAAAGTCGACCAACTTAAATCTTGTTGCTCTTTAATTAACTAAGAGGGTTCTGTACTATTCCTGACCTGAAATTGTGTCGTTCCTTGAGCGTGTTGAGCATCTGCGACGTGATCTTGGTCATGGCAGCCACCCCCGGCGTGTACGCCATCTCCGATAACATTTCCGGGTAGAATACCTCCGGTTGGTCTACAATCTGAATAGACATTTTAAGTAACTATCGAGAAATAACCAGGGCTAGTATCGCCCCTTATGCTAGTATTACTTCCCCCAGATGTTTGTGCAATGTGCCTTTATGAATTTTGCACTTATCGTTGAGAAAATCCACAAATCCATGAAATCATGTGCGACAGTTAAAGCTAGTGAAAAACCGTGAACGCTTAAAACAGTGTTTTTGGTTTTGCCTTTTGCCATAACAACTTATTGTAACCAAATAATACTTACCACAGTTATTGCCCGCAAAGTCAAATTATGGAAATCCCAACGATTGTAATACTTATACCCTTTGAGGAGTATGTTTAAACCTGTGAAAACATACCATCAAAAAATTATTAACTGCTGACAAACGTAATATAACGGTAATAATTTGAACATCTGCATGAGAGTTACACTAAACGCAAAGGTCACCTTCGTCAGGTCGCCATGTACCAAGATGAGCTGTCTCCAAGTCGTTACCTTGTATTTTACCAAAATTATACACGTCCGTCAGTGTGTAATTGGCACCTGAAAAACATTTGGATACACAAAAAATAATTTTAACGTTATTTCTATTTTAGTTAACTTTGCAGAAACTAAAAAAATGTTATCAATTTGAAAGATAACTACCATCTCCGGCGACCACAGTAATATCCGCGTCCACACTCAGATTAAGAGATTTAAACATTTCATCAATATAACCAGTGCAGTTGTCAGGGTCATCGATATCAGTAAGAACAAGCCAGGGGTGCATAGCATCGAACAGCTTGTTTTGAGAAGCCTGGAAATGACATTAGTCACAATAAATAAGCACAATACCAGAGAGCTTCGACAAAGTGAAATGATTTCAGAAAAAACGACCAAATTCCTACCGGATGTAGAAATACAAGTGAATACTTGAGCATTAAAAAGAAACTATCTCACTGTGTATGAGTGTCAGAAACAACACTAATTAAACAAAGCTGAACTTTTGGCAACTTAGTAGCAAATTGTTGAGGTCATAAGTGGGAATTTGTAAATGAGCTCAACGAGAAATAATTAAATTTAAAGCTTCACCTATCTCCGTGGTACGAGTACCCAAAGCCTTGTTCCTACAAACATGTGTGCTTACTGCTAGTGTACCTCAACCTCCAATAATCTCAGAACAATGAGTACCTGCTGCAGCAGAGCTGGTGTATTGTAACACTGCCCGTCCACCAGCACGCCGACCGCTGCCGTGCGCTGGGCCACCACCCGCATCACATCCATTGCATCGGTATCCACGTCTTTGTCGATACGCCGCACCGATACGCGAACATTCTGTTTTGTTAGCTTGTGAGCAAGAATGGTGTTGTCTGGATGTATAGTTTAATAGTTTATTAGGTGTAGAAATAGTGAATGGGTTAGGACTAGGTAGATATTCTTTTTCGACGTCTTAGACTCCTTTTAGAAAATATTGTACAAATAAATGTTGCGATACTCGTATTGTTATATTGGAAATTATTTATGGTTGGTTTCTTATGTACAAATTTTATTAGAAGAACTTTAATAAAATCTCAAGTCCAGACAAAAATAAATCATAATTATCATGATACCCTGATGAATTTTAAGAGACAATTTTAGAACCCGATTGCGCTGCAGATCAAAAAGAGGGTCATATTTTCTACTTACAATAACGGCTTTCACACGTAAAGTAGCAGAGATATCTCAAATCCTTATACAAAACGTAGTCAGTTACAAAATTCACAACATCCAGGTTGAAAGCCAGTACATTTAGAAATAGACTGAACAGTATCCAAGGCAACATCATTTTGCGAGGTCTTGACGCTTGCAGTCGCAAATGTGATATGAGCAATTGTTGCTTGACAGGATCGCGTGGTATAATGGCTGATCGTTTTAGCTGTCCATCAAAATCAACGTCACTCAAACTTCATGTGTAATAGGCGGTAGATTCGCATATTAGTAGTTTCAGATTCGAAATAGGTAGTATTAAGTACCTTAAGGTCAAGATTAATTGGCACATTTTGTGATTGGCTCTTAGGTCGTAAAGGCTTGCCTGCACCAGAAAATTGTCTTCAAATACATTTCTGGGAATTTCAGTCACCTTCTTAGGGTGTTGATGAAAAATCTACTTGCACATTGAGTAGACACAGAATTAGGTTACGAGTTTTGTATCTTCAGAAGAAAAGCGTGTATCAGTTTTTCAATAGTTTATTACCATTTCTACTTCAGTAGAAATTGAATGAATTGATGCTTAAATACAACAGTCATGAAGAAGTAAATCAAAATAAAAGTTTGCTGATAATTTTTAACCGACAGACAACAAAGTAATATAATTTTGAATGGAGCACAAAGAAAACCACTAGAAATAAATAAAACCGCTAATTTCGCTATACGTAACCGACTTAATATAAAAGCTACAGTCAACAGTACTCTTGTATTCTGCTGACGAGACGAGATCGTGGCTTCACAATCATGACCTACATCATCGCAGAACAAAAGTCTGCTTTAAATGTAATAATACCTCAGGTTTTTTGTTACATTTTCAACTAAAAAAATAAATGTCAGCGTCTGGAGCACACTCATCAAGTCAAACATTCCAGTACACAAAATTAGCTAAATTCTTCCACACACTTATGAAAAGAGACTCATTTACTTCAAAGACATTTATTTGTACCTCTCTCTCTCAGTAGGCACGGAGAACAAACATAGTATTGTGAGTGCTTATCTCCAAATTACTAGCACAATCTAACCTCCACGTGTATGTGGGCAGGACGAGTGTTGCGAGTAATAGGACCAAATCCGGGATCTGAGAGAAAAGGACCAGATGATGTGAAGGTACTCGTACTGTTATTTATGTTCATGATTTCTCATTTGTTCTGACGAGACGGGTAATTTAGTTTTCTGTGATATTTTATTAAATAAGTCTATTTTATATTCATACTATTCTGAAATAAAACCAAATCTAGTCTTTTTCTCTGGTACTTATAATTTGAAGTAAGTAAAACATCTTTTTTTTACGATTATTATTATATCTTAAATCAATTTTGTAGCGCACTTTGGTCGTACAATCTGCACAAAATTAACCTTAAGTTAAATATCCGGTAGAATCATGCGTCCGGCCCACACTAGGTTTATGGGTGTAC
Organism: Xestia c-nigrum; assembly: GCA_916618015.1. NCBI lineage: Eukaryota > Metazoa > Arthropoda > Insecta > Lepidoptera > Noctuidae > Xestia > Xestia c-nigrum. Next base: position 25,167,244 of record OU745257.1, on the reverse strand, counting down.
ATTGTGCAAACGGCCGTACCCTGATGTTATTATAGAATTCAGTTTGCGGAACAGTTGCGATTATACGAATTGCCTCAATTACGGCCTCGTATGAATATTTAACCTTTTAACCCTCGCAGGTAATGGTATGTTTGCTGCTTTAATCTTTTTATATGTTTATTGATAGCCGAATAAAATAATTCTTTATGTAGCACCTTTACGTAATGGAGAAGCGGGCGATTGTACCAAGATTTGACAATATTGTTTCTGAATTCGGTTATTTTTGTACATTAAGTTAAATTGCTAGTAGATAGTAGTTAGTTTATATTACTGCAGATGTCTTCAGCTATCACATTCGATATTTTATCTTAAAAAGTTTCAAGGGAACACAGAGATAAAGCGTAAACGATACTTAGCCGTAACTATAATGCGACATCTTCTACACTTTAGTAGCAAACTCACGAGGAAGTGGCCGTGTCGTTTGTGAATAATTCAATAAAAGTTAAAATTGTATCCATTTTTGTTGGAGTGAGCTTCTAAGAGTGTCTTGTTAACTGGCTTACTTAGGCCATTACCAGGGAATTATTGAAAGAAATTGTTCCCCCCGGGACAAGACGCGCCAGCACGGAAAACCCGCTCTAAACGTATACAAGCTTAATATAAATAATGGTGGTTTTCCCTTGACAATAGAATTTGACTTTGGAGAAAAATTATCTGACTTTTTTATGGTTTCAGCCGTAATAATGTACCCCGTGTTGCTCCATTAGCTACTAATTAGGAGCGAACGTATCTTTTGAGTTGGACTTCGTGGAAAATTCATATTTGGGATTTTATTGTTAATTCAGATTTACAACGAGCGAGCTTGAAAGACGAGTGCTAATTAAAGAGTGATGTTACTTGAAATGATATTAGATTATTAGAGCAAAGGTCGTCCAGTACGAGCAGTGAATTGTATTTTCGGTTTCGGGTTTTTCTTTATACACCGTGAAATTTTAATGGTTGTTTTCCCGCGGCAGGACGATTACCCATCAGTAGCACTATCGAAACGCAAAGTTAAACTTAAAAAAAAAGTTTTTTTTTTCAAATTTTTTCTATAACTTATTGGGTTTTGTGTTCTATTAAGTCAGGAGTAGTGATCAGCTGATTTATACACGAAGTGCAACGACCGCGCGGCTGTTCTGGACACCCCCCGCGCCCGGACCGCGTTCCGCGTTAGATATTACTGTTGGTTTAAGTCGCTTTCGAGTTTTGTTCATCACATTGTAAATCTGCCATTTATTGAGTCAATTTTTTTTTAAATATATTAATCGATTGTATTACCGATACAAATTCATTTCGCTTCGGGAAAACAACCACTAAAATTTCAGCGTGTATTTATTTATACTTCACACATTAATTTATTTGTATTGTTTATTCGTCTACACTTTATTTTTATTTTTATCCGTATCTGGCCTGACCGTGGCATCACCTTCACTTTGGGCCCTATCAGAATACCAGCGCTGTGACGTTTTTTTTAATGTTACAGCACCATGCTGAGATAGGAGCCTTTTGGCCTCGTACAGGACGAGTTTCATTTCTTTTAATTTTTAAATAAATATTTGTTTTTTTTTCTGTGTAATTTTTATAAGTAAGTAAGTAAGTACTGTTAATTTTGATGTGTTTGTCCTGTGTGGGCTAATAAATGCTTTTTCTTTCTTTTTTTTTTTCTTTCTTTATGAGATTTATTTCATTAATTCTCTCCCTACGTTTACTTCTTAACCGACTTCAAAAAGGAGGAGGTTGTCAATTCGTTGGAACCTTTTTTTTCTTTTTTATGTATGTTCCCCGATTACTCGAAGATGGCTGTACCGATTTGCATTATTTTTTTTTTATCATAAAGATTTACTTTTGGTGGTCTAATAATCATCAAATTGTGATCTGATAATGAATCCCGGAGAAATAGAGAGAACTCTTCAAATTTTATAGGCACACTTGCTGCGATTGGGGTAATTTTTGGAAGAGTACTTTCTTAAAGTAGTCCCATTTCAATTTGGCGAAGATCTGATGAAGAACTTCAGAGATAGGCAACGGAACTCCTCAATAAATGATAGCAAATGGATTAGGATTGCTGAAAACTTATGTCTGTCTATTGTTTACACCAGTTCATAACATAACATCACGCCGGTACGTTGTGAAGGGGTAAGCAAATTTGAACCAATAAAAAGTGAAAAATAAAAACTTTTTTGCAATAAATAAAGTCGGTGACAAAAAAACTAAGTAAATCAATCAAACAAAGTACCGGCGCAGCGAGAATCGGCACAATGATAGCATACTTTATATTTCACATAATATGAACAGCCTCATTTGCAATCTCCAGATATTTAATCATAATAATTACATATTTAAAAATGGGTATCTATTTTCATCTGTATTGTTCCACAATATTGGCAGAGGCCTCTCTTTCTCCTTTCCAATCTTCTCTATTTTGAGCTATTGTGGGACAATTCAGCCTGTTCCCGACAAGTTCGTCCCGTGGATCATCTTCACCTGGATTTCACAGGTCTGTTAAAGCCTTTTTTATAAACCTTGTCCCAGTACAGTTTCGAAAGACTAATCTTAAGTAGGTTTGTTATACATTTTAGGTTTATAAGACTGGGTAGTATAGCCTTAGATTTCCACATTGCAACGCAATTTCAAATATATACTTCGTCTCCAAACATAAATCCGTACTTATAGCGTTACTGCGTGATCTATTAACAAAGTTGTGATAGTTCGCCAGCGTAAAAAAAGACCAATAAACGCTACATTCCGTGTTTACGCCGGTACGCCGCCGCCGGTCGACAGTACGCCAGTACGGTAGCAGTAACCCTTTTGCTAAACCGGCCGCTCTCACACCAACGCGTGGTCGACCACAATAGTACGCTCGGTATTAGTAGGTACCTAGACCTGCTGTGCAGCTTTGAATGGCTGGTTTTTATATGGCGTGAAATAAGACCTGTTGCCGGTCGTGTTTTTTTCCAAATGGATTATAAGATATAATGTATGAGTTTTATAAAAGTTTTTGATTCCGTAGTAGTTAACTACAGATAACATGTTGGTACTCGAAATTATCTTAATTTTAATTAAAGGTATTTTAAGAACGTATTATTTACCTCCGCAGTTTCGGTTTCAAAACTGTTATTGCCAAAACGAAACTAATAGTGGAGTATTAATTTCTAAGACGTTTTTAGATTAAGAAAATATCGAGTTAATTAAATTCAGACAAAGGGCTGCGGAGCGAAGCTTTACAATTAGAATATTAAAATTCATGAAACAATTTATAACACTTAGATATTAAAACAGTTGAAACACATTAAGATGTTGTATGAACGCAATAAGAGGTAATTGTTTGGTTTTTAATTAATTTCAGTTTATTTTACTTGAGATTTCAGCAAATAGTGAAATATAAGCTAACTTGGTAACAGTACCTAATATCTTAAGTGTAACTAAATATACATCCCACATACTACTTTGTACGTAGAATTTTAGTCTAGACTGGTTACATGGCTTCAGATTAATTATAATGAGTTTGTTACTTTGACACGGTTGTAATTTCTAAGAGATCTTCAACAAATAAAGAACTGGTGTAGCGGTACATAGTTTTTATTTATTTAGGTGTGCTAAGCGCAATGTTTATATTTTTTTTTTTTTTTTTTTTATTGTGTTAGGGTGGCTTACAGCCAACGATACAAACATATATAGTGAGGCAATTAACGAAAAGCCATTTACAAGCCTCCACATTTAGCACTAAACTATTGTGGCACAAACTTATATCTAAGCATAATTAATAATATAACTTATCATAATATAAAAAACAAAGAATAGGTGTGAGGAACTTATAACTGCAGAACAGAATCGTCATACTAAGGCGCATGTTGTGTGGTTAAGGATAAGTACGTAACCGACCAGGCCAACTAGGCTTATCCTGAAGTAATCATAAATAATATTCTGTAGAACAACTTACCATAGTTCATTATCCGGTGTGACACACATCCAATATAACCAGCGAAAGCAAAAGGCTTGTTGCGCGCGCGCTCCTACGAAGGAGACAATATAAATGCTAATTCATGGCGCGAGCGACCACAGACCTGGGGACACAGGAAGGCCGGGGAGGGGGAGGGGGAGAGAGAAACAGGGCCTAGACGAACTAACGAGGTTTTTAAATGACTTTGTTGGTATGGTTAAGGCTCACACCACAAACCACTTAAACGCGTTTAACGTTTAGCATGTTTAAGACAGGGATCGATTAATCGGGTAAGGTCCGTGTTCCCAAAAAGATGACAGTCTGTTTATCTAAAACAGCTGTTTAAAACGCATTTTTGTATGGGAATATGTCACAGTGACAGCTGGTTTTAGATAATCAGACGGTTATATTTTCGGTGAACATGGACCTAAAAAGGTTAATATTATACAGGTTAACCCCAGGGTGTAAACCACCTCATCACGAAGCCATCTACCAATCATTCTGTACATCAAATTAAGTAACTTCACGCAAAATTATTGCTGGGAAACGACTTTTTTTTGGTGTGAAAAATTATGTTTTGTGGAAGAACTTGATGTAACGCACTCAAAACATGGTGCTATTAGATTTAATAGTACGGGTTTAAAGTAGTAGTAGGTGTTTAAAGTAAAAACATGTAAGTAAATATTAAAAAAAGTTGGAACTTTGACCCTCAATATCTCTGTAGCTAGAAGGCAATGACAGGGAGAAAACACACCTTTCGGCTTCGTAAAGAGGTTTTTTACACCCTTTAAATTGATTTTTAACCAGAAATAGAAAAAAACACCGAGCATCAAATCAAATCAATTTATTTATTTTTGCAGAAAACACTATTACAATGGTGTTATAGTACATTTTATAACGAGGGACTAAACGAAGCCATTATATACCCGAGGTGGTTTGACTCCCGAGCTTGCGAAAGGGAATGAAAGGGTATATTAAAGGATATATTAGAGGGTATATTAAATTGGCATTTAGTCTCGAGGTGCAAACTGTACTTTTCACTTCGAGTGCGAGAAAAATAGTCATTTAAAACCGAACAAATTTACACTCGACTAAAATTCTGAACTGAGCAGTCAGATTTTCTTCTATCAGGTCAGTCACAGATTAACAATTTAAAACACAACACAAACTCTCAACATTCTCGCAATGAAGATGATCCACACTCCACAGATAATTATAGTAAGTAAGTACCTACATTACTGCAGCGGCTAGCAACAGAGGCATTCCACATACTTTTTCAAAATCAACGATGCACACAAATAACCATGAATTTTCCCGCGTTGAAGCGTTCATTTGTTTTTTTTCAATATACCGCTTTCTATTTGCATGCTAATTCGAAATTGAAATAAAACCTTTGACAAGTTATTTTTTGTGACCATGTTTCAGAGTAAAAGATCGTTCCATTTTTAAATTACTTTTTACTCCCTAGGGAATAAACGGTCACTTTAATCCCGCTTCGTAGGGCTATAATGGCGTACTTTTAGAGCATGAAGAAAAAAAAGATTTACATGTTTCAAGTGATTCTACCGTAAGGCATGCAAAATGTATACAATCACAAAATACAATGAATAAAACAAAGGACTGGTAAATTAATTTAAAAGTAAACCAAAAGAAACCAAATAATAAGACATTCGATTAATTCAATGACAAATTAGTTATTATTTGAATGTCATTTTAATGTCTGGAATTTTCACAATATTTTAAGATACCTCCATTATAATATTGTTATTGCTTGATGTCACTGTGAGGTTTAAAGTTTAGAAAAATTATCGGTTATGAATTCATTTAAATTATAGTAGCATTTACCAACTAAAAGGCTCTTCAGGCTTTTCTTAAATCAGGTAGTGTTCATTGCCCTGATTTCTTTAGGTAATTTATCGAAAATAACAGGAGCCATGTGAAACACACTTTTGTGCATTAAAGCGGTATGTGTTCGGCGAACAAAGAGGAGAAATTCGTCACGTTGTTGCCTATTACTCACTTCTGAGGCTAGTGTAAATAATGTTTTATTGGTCTTGACTTGATAAATACTGAGACCTCATAAATATGGAGAGTTACAATTTTTTACTCCTGAAAAAACGGTTTACACCTTATGCACACCACACCTCAAAACTGAAGCAACTAAACCATGATATGACACCATGCATGGACCGTTACTCCAGAGGATATCACCCAACCCTAAACAATGGATGCGGCGGACACACAACAATACTTGAAACACGTTTACTGTTAAACATATTAAATGGGTGTAAAAAGTTGATGTCTAGATTAATTTGAAGCGTGCGAACGTAATTGACGAGGTTGCTATGTTGTCGACTTCAAGGAATTTACTACAGAAGTTTCTGGAAAATAAGTTAATTCAACAAGCGGTTTGTTGCTCGGCGGGTTCTTAGGATTTGTCTAGAGACGCTTGGATAATGCCTCTACCACTAATTCTATGAACTTTAAGTATTTTATACACGAGCAGGTCCTAGTTCTAATCAGATGAAGGTGTAGGTAGACGCCCAGATTTAAGTTTGTATTATGAAAGATCAGAATAAGTGTGACTACTCTTAAAGATTCTGCACAGTTTAAAATTAAACAGAGTTTATTGAAAGTATAAACGTAATTTTAATTTATATTTTAAAATATTGTAAGGGAACCCAGTAAGTTGAAACTGTATTATAATTTTATTTAGTTTACTTTCCAACTTCCACTCGTTTTCATTAAGGTCGAGGCAAAATAAGAGTTTCTTAAAGTGCTTTAAGTAGAGCCCTGAAGTTCTGACAAGTGCTTCGTTTATTCTGGTTAATAATAATTTGTCGGTTCGTTATGAAAACTCGCTCAAGTATTCATAATTATCTGTTATACCAGCTTTTCTAGGGTTATTATACTAGCCTAATATTTTGCTACTCTGGGTTAAAGCCAATTCGATTAGTATTACCTGTAGGTCCATGACTCTGCCTCTGATTGTCCAAAAACATTGGTTCTCGCCAGGTTTTGATCCCAGTGTAATTTGATGAGAATGATTAGATATAGGCTCACATAATATTAAGTACATGCATATGTCCTATCCATGGTAACACATTAGTTCAGGAACTGACGACTGTTGACCGCACTACTCCACTTCCCTTTATGTTAACACACATGCATGATTTCATTCATCAAACACGCTCGTTCTATTTGCTTTCAAACGGAAGTCGAACGTGCAGCATTCCAGTCAGGTTGTCCAACATAGCAGCACGCAGTCAAAGCGGAGCAAATTGCATTCGCGTCCGAACCGGCTCCCCACGCATTGTAAACAGCTCAAGTAATAGGGGATGCCGTATTAGGGGCACTCCGTAAATAGAGCCGCCTTTGATAAAAATGCTCCGAATGGACTCCGCCTTCTGCAGACGCTTCATCATGCAATGCATACAATATCTTACAAGATGTCTCGGATAGCTTAGTATCTTGAATCTTGCAGGGCTCAAGTATGGAGATGTCTTTGTTTAGACTAATTCGTAGCATATGAACATAATTATGAACAACTGTTTTGAGTTTACTTCGACTTCTAAGAATTGTCTGAGAGGGGTAAACTTACTATATTATATTTTCGCTCACAAAAATGAAGAAAGAACAATAGACACAAAATTATAATCGAATATTGAATTTTATTCAACGAGCTTTTCTAAGTTTATAGCATGCGATTAGTCAATCTCAAGAAACCACAGAACTGGTAGCTTTTTCATCTCTTAATATTTTAGAGTATATACTACAGCTTTACTAGATCTCCGCGCCTACACTTCTTTTTTTAATGATAAATTTAGTTAAAAATGTTTTCAAAGATCCGGTGACCTTTGCTGGGTATATTGTATAAATGGGCGACAGTACCAAGACGTTGGGCAGTATGAAAAGGATAATAAAAGACTCGTGTGTGGGATAAGTCTCATTGTGAGAATATCCTTATGTTTGGATGTGTCCGGGACGCAGCGTTAACAAACCTTGAATACATACCTCTTCGGTTCACGGTAACTAATTGTCCATCAACCAGTTCCCTGGTAAAGATTAAGGTTTGTCTAAAATACTGCCTGCTTTTCAATATTATACTTGTTTGGCAACATAAAGTAAACAATCAGTTTTGGCGTATTACTTAAATAAATGAAGTTCTACTTCTAGACACTTTCCAAATTTATTTATTTGTTAATCAAAATCTATAAAAAATAGAGAATGCTCTAAAAAATAATTGAAATTTTCTTGCTGAAAAACCAAGTACTACCTACGTTTGTAGAATTTCCTTCTGTTTCCGCAGGTTAACAAAGAAACCATGTTATACAGTCAGCACAGTTATAAACTAGGCAGTGCTAATAACTGTAGTTAGTCTTCTTAGTCAGGTCTTGGAGTTAGGAGCTTGTGGTAACAGCCACTCGGGTCGATCTTTAGGTTAAGCTGTGCTTGCCTAGGTTGGTCTGTGGATGGGTGACCACTCTTACATACCGAGTCTCCTCCGTGCCTCGGAAAGCACGTTAGGCAGTTGGTACCGGCTGACATTTGTCCATATTTGACAGTCGCTACAGGTACTGACAGGTAGTCCAAAAAGTCTGACACCAGTGTCGTACCAAGTGGTATCGTATTTCCCAGTATTAAATGGATTGTGGAGGTCAGATAGGCAGTCGCTCCATGTAAAATACTGGTATTCAGCTACTTCCGCTTAGCCTGGAAGACGCCTTTTCCTAACTGTGTTAGGGTAACACAGTTGGGAAAAGGCTAGGCAGATGATGAGTGTTGTTAGTCAGAAGGCGAGGGTCTGGTTACCGCTCACCGCTCGAGCTGCTCAGACTGCTGATTGTGATCTAATGGAGCGAGACGAGCACAGCCGCCGCGCTGCCGGGGTTGCTGCGCACACATGCCAGATGGGTAAGTATAGTTTGCTGTTAAATTAGGAATTGGAGATGTAATCGTAAGCTCGAGGATATAGGCAGTAATCATTACAATGATCGTGATCATCATGACCATAAATATCTGAAACTTCATCATTGCCATATCTTCACTTACATGTGGCTGTATGTGTACAGTCACGTCTAATAATATGTAAACACTTAAGAATTTTTAAAATTGTTCTTATCAAATTCATATTCAATCATATTAAGGAAAGTGTATCCATATTATTAGACGTGATTATACTTCCATCTAGAAGACCATCAACATCACCAATGTTTATGTACTATGTGTCTCTCACTGGTTTTGGTAGTTTGCTGTCAAATTATAAAACTCGATTTACATCACTAGACTTGGACAAAGCTAGTATTTATCTTGTTACCACTGTCTACCATTCGTGTATCAATAACATACATTAGGTATGCAGTTTTCCCCGAATATTAGAGTACACATACATTATTGTGTGGAACAAAAACAAGGGAACTGAGCTATCAACTCTGAACTGCGCGCCAAAGTTTACAAAACCGGTTCATATAAAAACATAGTTTACGTTCATCTATCCGTAAATGAAACTGTGAACTCAGTCCGGTCGTGGTCCTCAGAGTTTTGGACCAAAAAGCATGTTATAAAGCCGGTACAGGCGGTTTGGTTCCTACGAAAAGGTTCTCTATTCATTTTGTAAATTATTTATTTAGAGATGAAACAAAACGAAAAATTTATGAGAGACTAGGGAAGTGGGAAGATCTCACTCATATCACTGGTCTTTATACTTTATTTCTCAAACTTCCTCAAAAACTTCGGACGTCTTTAAAACTTTCTCCTGTACAACACAAAAGTTCAATGAACGTTAAAAAATACGTGTAAACATTCCGACTCCTTATATTATTATAATGTCTTCATCTTTCAGTCTATTCTTTCTCTAAACATAGTGTTACTCTAGGAAAGTTACGATATCTAAACACGGCCAACCTCATGAAACATTGATAAGTCCCGCCGAGCGCGGGCGCTCATATCTCTTGTTCGCGGCGGTGACCTTACCAGTGATCGGGGAATTACCTGCATGGGGATTAACTCACAAATTAGTTCAAGGGATTCCCATGGATTTATTGTTAAACTTACTAGCAAGAACATGGTGGAGTTAATCGGGTCAAGTAGTATTTCAATCGCGTTAACACTGAAACGGCGAAGTATTGAAGTAGTAGGTACCCAATTGTGAGGTTTTTCGTACAAAAAGGATGATGACAATGAAAGACATGATATGAGTTTGAGCGAGTTAAAGTACTAGGAAAAATAATAAACAAAACTGAGACGTGGTAACACATGTCAACTCAAACAAGTTATGATAATATTTACGAAAAAAACACAGCAGATAACATAATTGCTAAACACACTGAATAAAAGCGAATTTTCGCGCCATCAATGTTGGAGACGACACTAAATCAAATAATCTTCAGCTGTCAGGGAGTGCTCACTGCTCAGTGTGCTCACATGGAATCCCACGATAATACGCTCAACCTTTGAGAAAAATATTATTCGATAATTCGGCGCGAATGGAAGAAAAGTGTGGTACAATAAACAGGCTGTATTCAAATGAGGCGCCCCCGAGGACGTCGCCGGGAGGAGGGGGCGCGTTCGCGGGACCAGGCGGACGGAGGGGGGGGGGGGGGCGGAGAGCGAGAAAACAATGATAATATTACAAACTTATTTAGATTGGGGCCACGAGGTGTGACTACGAGCGGCTTGTTATTCGTCTTAATTGCAGTTCAGATTGCAGCTCAGTTCAAGCTGGTCTGTGCGTTTATCTATTATAGTCTCTGAGTATAGGGACTTTATGGATACAATAATTTAGTTGAACTATTCCAAGAATGTTTTCACTGTTTTGTTGGTCTTATGGTAATAATTAGCGAACCACCCCTAATACGACTTGAAAAAACATCAATAATCTTTGTATTTCTAGTATCCAAATTTTGAGTAAGTTTAATATTAGATAAATGGTTTCTAAGAATAATATTAATGCATCATATAGATATTTCATCTTCCAGCAAACATTTTTCCGATACGGGTCAAAACCGCATACCCCAAATGTTTTACGAAGTTTTTAAGAACAACGCAGACAGTCAGAAAAGCGACTTTAAAAAAATTATAATATGATTTATGCAAAAAAAAACCTGAATAAAACGCTAGTATCTGGTGATTGTTACTTTAAGGTAGAGATTTAGAAAAGGTTTATACATCGTGCGCATTGGAGCTAACAATAAAATTTTGTTTGTATTTAAGGTTTTATTCTATTTTCTGTTGTTGCACTTGTGGCATGTGCTACATAAATATGTTTTATTTATTTTTCTTCTTTATTTAACTTTCCTAGATAATTGCAATACTTTTCTTTTTAACACAATAATATTATTGATCAACTACAACGGTCAGATCAACGATCAGTCATTACTAAAAAATACACTACAAAAAAAACTATAATTTTCCAACATTATGTCATTAACAAGAACTTGATCTTATACTGTCAATGTGCTGAAATTATTGATAACTATGGGTTTATTCCTTTCACTTATCTAATTAACGTATAGTTCTCTAAGTAGAACTAACACATTATTTTCCTAAGAATCAACAAGTGCTCGGAAAAAATGTTTTGCAAAAAATTCAATTCGTTGGTGGAATTAAACGGTTGTGTTGGTACTTACTTCAAATAAAATTGTATTCTACATTTCTGATTAATATTTAAATCACTGTTACCACAGTCCAATGCTGGACATTATTTTTTCCAAAGATGTGCTGCCAATATTATTGTCACAACATTGGATTTTCTAATAATTATTAAAGTGAAAAAAAACTTCTTTAGGAGCGTGGACCACTTTTCGGTTAACACAAATCCGATGCTTTCATAGAGCGGTTAGTCAAAATCATCCTTATACAACTACGATAATGTTTATTTTTTATTATTACGAGTTACCTCATTTAAAACAATAGAAAAAATGTAATTAATCCGTCAATTTGCTCTTAAAAATGTTTGAAAGAAGGAAACCATTTGATACTCACTGTTTATATTTGGCAAACACATAAGCGTAAAAAAGCCTCAAAGAAAACTCAAAACAAACATGTTTTCCGCGGTGTTCTCTCCACGCACACGTAGTATACATATAGCTATACTCGTATATATTTCAGAAGCATCGCTTACGTGCGCGACTGTGCGCGTCTCGCCCGTAACGCGGCCCCAGTGTTTTAGGGACAAGTAAATTCAGAAAAAATTGTGAGCACGAATGTAACCTTGAATATTTACGAGAAGCGACTCCCGAAAGGGTTGGCCGGAGCGCGACGTTTTGGATAGGTGACGCCTTATGAAATTTTGCCTTTGTATCAAAATGTTCCGAGAAAATAGGGTCTATCAGCCGCGCGTGAACTTATTGCCACGAATTTGTGCGCACAGTAATGAGCGCCTACAAATAATTAATAATTAACCTTTTATTTTACTCTTCAAGTAGCGCTGCGTTATGAAACAAGAAATAAAGTTAAAACTTCCATCGCATCGCGCAGAAACATTTTTCACGCTTCTAGAATTTCGCAATATTCTGTCGGTATTTAAGCAAACTTTAAGAAAAATAATTTTACAACCGAGACGGATCCCTCTTTAAAGCTGGCAATATACGGGAAACGTGTACAAAGTACAAAAAGCAAGTTGCTACGAGACATTTGGGACTAATAAAATTATAAGAATAAAAAAGTTGTAGGTACATTCAAAGTGTAGGTAGCTATAACTCAATTGTGTGGGGTGTGGAGTTGTCAGAAGATGAGAAGACTAAAGACAATCAACACTTGAAGATTACACACGTAACTGAGAAAAAATAGCGGGAAATAATAGAGGAATTTGTGCGGCTGGGCACGTGCGTGACACATTGATCTAGGAATATTGTATGCTCGGGCCGCCGCGCCGGCTCCAGCGTTGTTACCGATCACTACGTCGATATGGAATTCTGTTGAGAAATGGGTTTGAGATCCGTATTTGATTGTATTGTCGCTGTACCTACGTACAGGGTGCTTGTAACAAAAATTGATCCGATTACAACACGTAACATATGTTAGGTCTATTTAGTTTTACTTAAACAGGGTGTCGTTTTAGTGACCTCCAGAAGTCATTGGGGAATTAGTAGGTACATACACGTCTTACTGTATTACTACTTACATTCCTATAAAATCCCTATCCGATTCCTTAATACACAGCACTATACTTACACACTACACTTACATCACTTTTATGCATGATAAAAACAAAAAAAATGTTGACAATGTGTTGCTCAGGAACTTTTTTGTTTCTTCACTGCTAAGAGTGTCATAGGAACAATTGTTTTAAATTACGGGTAGACTTATTCTTGGCAGATATTGGTGACTAAATCATCACAATGAGAACTCCTTTTTTTTTTTTTTTTTTTTTTTAAGGATGGGAAATCATCAAATGACCCCCCCCACTCTGGGCGGAGCGGGAGGGAGTGTCAGACTCTTACTGACTAAAAACCATCCATGTTCCTTCCTCGCCTTTTACGTTCCGGGGCCGCGGTATCTCTTTCGAACAGGCCCGCAACCCCGGCAGGCTTCGGCCCCTCTCTTTTTGCTGACACTCTTTGAGGCGCGCGTGGAACACGAACGCGCCGTCGACACGGCCTGTCGTCGTCGTTAGACGGCCGGACGGCCAGCTATTGCCCATAGCCAGCCGTCCACAGGCCCGACAATGAGAACTCCTTCATCTACATATTTAAGTTCTACAGAAATAAACAAACCATTTTGCGACTTAAACTGCCCCTTAATTTTATTCCGCACTAAACAACTCCTCAATTCGGCAACAAGTAAAAAATATTGTCCATTAAAGTCGGCGGCAAGCCACTAAACAAACTAGCGAGAAGGTGCGAACGAAAGTTGACCGGCGACCGCCCAGTGTGTCGGCGTCTCGATCTCAGGACAAAATTTATACCTCCGCTGGGAAATTAATATCAGGTGTTGGGAACTGAGCGACCAGCGCGGTGTGTGGGACGAGGTATCACCTTGACGATGGATACTGTGTAATTAGATAAGTGGCGGTTTAAACTTGAATCTTGTGAAGCCTACTAAATTATATAAATATGGCGTAGAAAATTTAAATATTTTATACCTATCCCCACGTTGTATCAAGATTATTAAAACCGAGTTTTTTGTTCCCAATAGATGATTCAGCTAATTTATCAAAATATTTTTGTTTAAATAAAAAGCAGTAAATTTTCAAAAAGGCTGTCTCAACCACTAATGTTCAAAAGTGAACCACTTTCTTTTTTTATAGAGTAATTTCGAGATGTATTTCTAATTTGATTACCTACAGTAATACTTCTGATTTCCCTCGAGAAATAATTTTGCAACTAAAAATAAGTTTAAAGAATGGCCGAGAAAGTTTGAATTCAGCCAAACGTTTTGTTAAGCCGTGTTGTGTACTTGTACTTACATGAAGTGTAGGATTGCCTTGTGAGTGGAGCCGGTGAAATTGGGGGGAAAGCTTATAAAAGCAGGTGTAAGTAACATTTGGCATACGCGGTATGAATACTTAATTGTAATTCGAGTTACGCGGCAATGTTTGCGTGATAACAAAGTGGATTAAGCTTTCGGAATTCCGTTAACGATATAAAATGTTTTCGAGCAATCTCCGGGTACAATGAACACGTTGAACTGTATAATATAATTATTTAAACTTTGAATTATTTATCGAAGTAAACAAATGCTTTCTACATTAGCGCAGTACGTGGGTTTTACTTGATTTACAATTTTGTAGTCTTTGGCTTCATATTTAGGTACAATTATTTCATAATTTCCTTTTTGACTGAAAAAATATAATTAGTCCCTCAGTTAGATTATTAAATAAAAGTTGACCCGTATTTTTCTTTTGTTGCGTAAACCAAAATATGACGTTTTAAAATTATCAATACGTTACGCCTTGGTATTAGTTATGGTGCGTTCTAACGTCACGAGTCCCCAGTCCAGAGTTTTGAATCATTTTATCTTTGTCAATAATCATTGATTAAAAAAACAAAAAAAAATCCTGTCCATTATTTTCCAATACTCTTATTGTCGGACTAAATAGATTTGATTTTTTTAATACTGTCTAAATGTCTGTTTCACGTATTTCCTACTACACCTCTGCTGTTTCTTTGTTTACTCAGCAACAATAGGTGGCCCAACACGCAACAAGCGACAAGCCGACAGATTGCATTACAATTATTCCAACATGACAATGTGAGCGACAAATTATATTTGTGTGTGCGCGTCTGAGGCGGCGCGCGCCGGGATTACTGCGGCCTACACCGAAACAAAGTGACAGCTGCGCCTTTTTTCCCCCAAATGATCTGTAATTCAGTTTTGAAATTCGTAAGCAAACAAATCTTCACGCCTCATCCCACAAGAGGATAGACTGGTTTAGAAGCAATGATAAAAGTGTCCTTGTTATACAAATTAGATTTTCCTGTTTTTGTCCACGATGTTTGTTTGCATTGCACACTGTGCGACGATATCAAAGTATAAATATTAATGTGTTAATCAATGCGATCAATATTTTCGGTTGAATGAATTTTGAATAAAACTGACACCTAGAAATTCAGTTTGGTTGTATAATTATTATATGTAGTTTCTAAAGTAAATACGTAATTTCCACGAGGCAAGTTGGGGAGATGTAAAGTGTATTCTGTGTGTGTTTTCTTGTTGAAGTCGTAAGAGCTGCGAAACTGTAGTTAGCAACCTATCGCTACTTTGTACATCATTACAAAGTTTAAACGCGTCTCGGCTAAACGTATCATCTTCGATGTAGGTTAAGCTTTCAGTAAGTTTACCAGGTAATTTCAACAACTATTTAAAGTTGTTGAGGTGAATATAAAATTTTAATTACTTTCTTTTTAACATGTTCTGTGCAACATCATCAAGAGTTGGGTACTGAAGAAGCGTTATTCTTTAAACTTAGTGATTGAGTAGGTATATTAACTGCAATAACCATACTTGCTAAAGTGGTAATTTTGGTTTTCTCCATTCTTCACAATAAGGAGAAGGTTATAAGGATATCGATGTTCAACTATCAGTATAATCAGTATTTCAACTTTCCTACTACTGGGACTCAGGTTTCCTCTCCGTGAGGAGTTCTCTCTCTATCTGTAATCCACCACGCATGAAAAATTACAGTCACGTCATCAAATTATTGATTCCAGAACATGTAATGTGCCGAAACCTTCCTCACTATATTTTCCTTTAAAATCTACATTTGACCCTACACAACCTTGGAACTTTTTATAAAAAAGTAAAAACAACCTTAACGTGCACAAAATAAAACATGCAACAACGCTATTCAAGACAAACTAGCACACTGAACTAAATCAGTTTGAGCGGCTTAACCTGGAAACATTGCAATCAGCCTAATACCAGGAGATAATAAGTGGCGAGGCGCGAGGCGGGAAGCAAGTTAAATAATTAGTCGGCGCAAGAGGCGCAGTTGCATGATTGACAAACCGAGCAGCCGACGTAATTAGTTCACTGAATACACTTGATGCGCCGGCCGCCATCACACCCACGTGTAGCGGGGAATGAGAATACTTTGTACTTTTGCTCCTCGTTATTACCCTGTCAAGTTGACTATTGACATTGAATCTGTGACCTTTGATTATACATTGAGTTGATCGGGGTTAACTGTGTTACGGTTGCTGGTAATCTGGATCGCGATCATTGATGTTGATCGGTAATCGTAAGATTACTCGTGTAGTATTTGGTGCCATGTAGGTTATGGGTATTTTAATCGAAAGGGTGGTATTACATAGAATGTTAATTACAATTTAAACATGTTTCTTTTACTTGTTTTTCAGAAAAGGATTTAATTATACAGATTAAATAATAAATATCGCTGGTCACACATGCCATCTAGTGCCACACTAAGCAAGGCTCGTGTCGTCGTCATCAGACAATTGATATACTACATAATATATTTATTTTTGTTTATAAATGTATAATATATACTTATTTTACTTACGTATTATCATCCATGACTCGGTAACAAAAATGTCGAATGCTCATCACACAAACATTGGCTCCTTGTGGGATTAGAATCGATTACGAGTCGATTGGTGTAATACAAATTAAAATGGGATGTAAAAGGCTCGTTACCAAGAATATAAAAATGAAGAGCTTTCTTTCCGGAAGATTTTTAGAATAAGACATGTATTTATTACTTCTCTTAGAAATCAAATGTTTTAGTGTTTAGTTCCAATAAAGTATATTTATACATTAGTAAACCAGAAATGAAATTACTGCAAATTACAGTACTGTCTAAACGCAGCCCATTTACTAGTGTGTTCGTATTCAACTAGCGCATTACACATACATGGGCTGCGGCATAAATCGCTCGCTTTGCATACATTGCTGGCTGAATGCTGCGCTGTGTTTCTGTTAGCGGGGCGCGCGTTTTAATGCACGCAATCATAGCGCATATGTACGTCTACTTCGTTAGTTGTATTCACTTGCGAAGAAGTTACAAGTAATTTTGTTCGCTTGATTCGTGGAAGAGATGTTGAGCGAGTATGGAAGGTTCTAGATAGTCTTCACATGGATTTAATAAATAATTTATGCAATCAGACTTCATTTCGAGGAAATTTGTGATATTGGTGTGCAATATGCATTTACTGTTTGTACAATATTCACTAAGAAAATTAAATTCAAAAACATTACCTGGACAAGTTTTATGGATGTGTGATTTTATTTAGTACTACTTAAACTACGTCATTAAGGTTTAACCTTATATTACTTTAATAAGAATTGATTGATTTACTCAATTAAGAAACCGGATTAAAGTTTTAAATCTAATCCTTTTGCCAAAAAACTAAAGACAACGGTCTGACAACAACCCTCAATTTAAAATATACTGAAATAAAGTCTGCATTTGAAGCCTAATCGACCTGGCTCTGTTTCGCAAGGTGCCACCTAGGTTATCAGGGCCAAAACCTATATTTCAAGCTATTAGCCTATAGACCTATATCCTATTCTTAAAGTACTTACGGGATTATATCCGTGATTTTCTTTTGTTTTATAATCCCGTAAGTACTTTAAGTGTAGTGAAAAACCGTGAAAGTCTAAATCAGTGCTATATGCTATTTTTGAAGCTGTAACTTACCACACAAATTTCATGTAAATCGGTTGGGTTATTACTGAGATTATCGTGAAAGAACACAGTAACACGTGATTTTAATGAACAAACGTACTGCCTTTTCATAAAATCAAAAACCCCCGGAAGACTTACCAAACAGTTAATCAGTTTAATAATATTCTGAAATTACGTCTACCTCATTCATCAAACTTGCTCATAATCAAAGCTCTCTTAGAATTTCTCAAACTTCATATTCATTTCGCGAACGACACTAGTTCGTTATTTTATTCGTCGTCATAACATGGAAGTTGTCTAAAGTGGCGGGCTCGTCACAGACATGATTAATCAAGGAGTGTGTAGAACAAAGGAGCTTGTATTAAGTGAGGTGTGTGAGGTGCGCTCCACTCATGTAATTATTCTATATTAGTTCATTTGGAGGCTCTGTGTGATGCGAGTTATGTAATGTGATTGTCTGCTTTCTCTTGAGTTGTAACGTTAAGCTAAGATTTTGATTAATGATAGAGGGGGTGTTTTTTATCAGCACATAAGAAGAAACTTTATTATGAAAAAAAAGCAAGAGGCTAAAAATGGTTCCATTGTCGAAAAAAATATTTGTATAATAACGTGCAATTTTTTACTGTATCGCATTTTGTTTAATGTATCTAACTACTTTTAATAAACATAAATAAATTACAATAACACACCGTAATGTAATGTGATCCCTGAAATATCGATGCCAAGAAGTCACAAATTTAACCCTTAAAAGTTGGCACGTCAAAAGTTGCCGCCGCAATCAAAGGGTGCCGCGGTACATCAAGCAAACGGCCCGCACTCTATAGCCGGATACATAAGTGCCGCGCCTCCAATGTTCGCCGGCGGATACTTCACCCATCTAAACTGCGAAACGCAACTATTCCCATGTGAGATCCGTTAGGGTAAGCGTACCGTGACGAGCTACAGCTACAGCGATTTTCACTGGACTGGAAAAATTCAATTCTGCTCATGTGCGTGTAATCTTAATAAACATGACTCATTGTGATCCCAAACCATTTAAAATTGTGACATAAAGTGCAACTTATTTAGATACAAATAAAATATAATAGTTTTTGTGTCAGTTGGTTGAAAGTGACAATAAATAAAGAATATTAAAATGAGTAAGTCAGTAGTCTTGATTAAACATTTACAAATGGACCGGGGAGTCTCAAGTGCTACTAAATTGTTCAAAGTTGCATAAGATAAGAAAACCGTGAATTAGCTGATATAATTGGCCTGTTCAAGTCTACTGACCCTGATGTGATCCCGATTTTCGTTGCGCGGCACCTTGACAATCTGCCCCCGGTCACATTTGATCACCTAGATGTGACCAAGTTGCTAAAGGATCTCACCTTACTCAAGGATGAAGTGCGAGAACTGAAGTCAACAAGTGTGACGATAGATCAATTGGAGAAACTCAAATTGGATCTTCAGTATGACCTCAAGTTTGGTTCGCTGATCGAGCATGCACAGAACGAACAGTGTGTGAATTTGAAACGAGGGGGCGGCAACGAGGACGTCTCTCTTGGTAACTCGTCGTACAGAAGTATGGAAACTTCCAAAAATGCAGTGCAAAGTCCGAGAAATCAAGAAAGTGTCGCGAAACCCCCGGTTTATATTGCCGATAAACACCACCCGCTTATTCAAAGCAGTGGGTATGTTGAGAAGGAACGGCCGTTATTGGCGACCGGTTCTATGACGCGGGCTCGCTCGCCATCGCCCGTACGAGCAGCTGGTGTTACGTCACAGTCGCAGCGAACGATCTTAGATTGTAAACAAGTGCCACAATGCGGTGATGTTTTGCCTAGAAAAGAGAATGATGGATGGATCGTTGCAACGCATCGTAAACCTAAGCAAAAGTACCGTTACGCTGGGAAAACGGGGGTTGCAAAAGACTCGGTAGGGTGCTTTAAAGCTGCTGAAAAGAAAGTACCGATGTTTATCACAAATGTGCACAAAGATTCACCGACAGCTGACATCATAAAGCACATTGAAATAAAAACCCGTGAGGTAGTTAAATTGGAAAAACTATCCCTACGAAAAAAGGTGGACTATAATGCGTACAAGTTTTATATACCTGAAGCCAAAGTACCTGCATTCTTGAATGAGAACATCTGGCCGCAAAATATAATATTCAGACGCTTTGTGCATTATAGTGAAAGACGCAAGGACGAGTACTCGCTTAAAGTCGGCTCTGTAAACAACAACAATGGCTGATAATAGTTCGTTACGATTTGCCAGCTTTAATTGTAAAAGTGTTAAGCGTTCAATTGAGGGCGTTCGTGAACTATGCGCAACGTGCGACATTATAGCGCTTCAAGAGTGCTGGCTGCTGCCGGAGGAGCTGCCGTTCCTGAGCGCCATCCATGATGACTTCAGCAGCACGGGGACGTCGGCCGTTGACACGTCTGCTGGCATGCTGCGTGGGCGACCCTATGGTGGGGTGGCTCTGCTATGGCGAAAAAGTGCGTTCAGTAGTGTGTCGGTCGTTCCGAGTGATAATCCGAGAGTGTGTGCGATACGTATTGATACAAGTGAAAGGCCTTTCATTGTGATGAGTGTTTACATGCCCACGGATGCAGTGAGCAACCTGCCGGAATTCTCACATTGTTTAGGTCTTTTAAGTGCGATCGTGGATAGTAGTGATGTGGAGACGGTTTACTGTCTGGGTGACTTTAACGCACATCCGCATGAACTATTTTTTACGGACTTGCTCAACTACTGTAGTGATAATCACTTTTCATGCGTTGATGTAGATAGACTGGGTTTGACGTCGAACACGTATACGTATGTCAGTGACTGTAATGGGGCTAGGCGATGGCTTGATCATTGTCTCTGTACAGAATCGGCTCAAAAAACTGTTCGTAGTGTTAACGTTAAGCATGATGTTATGTGGTCGGATCATTATCCATTGTTGATCGAATGTGACATTAATATCATTAGGCCGAAAGCAAAGCGGGGTATTTCCCACGACAACCGAGTTGTATGGGGAGAAAAAAGCTCGGATGCTATTAAAACCTACAGGCAAGAATGTCATCGGCGATTGCGTAATGTTGACTTTCCTCGCGTATTGTCCAATTGTTGTGATCGCATGTGTAGTGATTCGAACCACAATCTAATAATTGATTGCCTGTATCAGGATGTGGTATCCGCTTTGAGGGACGCCGCCATTATTAGCAGAGAGTCGCGGGTCACTGGTAGGAGGAAGCGCGTGGTGGGTTGGAATATACACGTCGGCGAGGCTCACTCGTACGCCAGGCTTAGGTTTAATGAGTGGCTTAATTGTGGTAAGCCTACATCAGGCGTGATTTATGAGGAAATGTGTGACTCTCGAAAGATCTTTAAATCAAAATTAAGATGGTGCCAAAATCACCAAGACCAAATTCAAATGGACATCTTAGCCGAGTCGCACACTAAAAAAGACTTTCGAGACTTCTGGAAGTCTACAAAAAAGCACAACCTTAGGCCTGGTTTGCCAGTGAGCGTCGATGGCGTGTCTGTTGAAAGGGATATTGCCAATGTTTTTAAATCCCAGTTTTGTGTCGAGCCAAGCAGTATTCCACCCTCTGAGGTGGTCGATGCTGAATTACAAAGCCCTGTCCTGGAACCAAGAGTTAAGTTCTCAGCTGCGGACATAGCTAAGACCATAGGGTGTATGACCAGGGGTAAGTCTCCAGGACATGATGGACTCAGCATCGAGCACCTACAGCATGCTGGTCCCCACCTGCCACGTGTTTTGGCCTTGTTGTTCACGTTTTGTCTTCGCCATTCGTACTTGCCGGACGAGCTGATGAGGACGGTCGTAGTACCAATTGTCAAAAATAAGACGGGTGATATTTCTGATAAGAACAATTACAGACCGATCTCATTAGCGACAGTCATCGCGAAGGTATTTGACAGCATGCTTAATGCTCAGTTGAACAATACAATCACTTTACATGATAACCAGTTCGGGTTCAGGCCCAAACTGTCTACAGATGGTGCTATACTGAGCTTAAAGCATGCTGTCAGATATTACACAGACCGGAGCACGCCTGTTTACGCCTGCTTCCTCGATCTGTCCAGGGCTTTTGACCTGGTCTCGTACAGAGTGCTGTGGAGAAAGTTGCTCGATAGGCGAGTTGCGCCTGAAGTTGTCAGAATCTTCCGGCACTGGTACGGAAACCAGGTCAATAATGTTAGATGGTCGGGAGCTTTGTCGGACTCGTACAGGTTGGAGTGCGGAGTGAGGCAGGGGGGGTTGAGCTCACCAATGCTCTTCAATCTGTATATTGATGGACTTGTTGAGGAGCTGAGCAGCCGCCATGTTGGATGCCATATTGATGATGTTTGTTTTAACAACATAAGCTACGCTGATGATATGGTGCTGCTGAGCGCCTCAATAGGTGGACTCAGAGAACTGATAAGCATTTGCGAAGCATACGCTCGCTCACATGGCCTAAGATATAACGTCAGAAAGAGCGAGCTTATGGTTTTCAAAGCGGGTTCTAAGTGTCCGGCAGAGGTCCCACCAGTAAGGCTATGTGGGGTGTCCTTGGAGCGGGTACATACTTTTAAGTATCTGGGCCATATTGTGACGTCCGACCTGAAGGACGACGCTGATATTGAGCGAGAAAGGAGGGCGCTGTCGGTGAGGGCGAATATGATTGCCCGCAGGTTTGCTCGTAGCTCCAAGGGTGTGAAGATCACCTTGTTTCGAGCCTTCTGCACATCTTTTTATACGAGTAGTCTGTGGGTGTCATATTCGCAGAAATCCTACAGCGCTCTCCGCGTTCAATATAACAACGCATTGAGGGCGCTGCTGCGGCTGCCTCGTTTCTGCAGCGCATCGGGAATGTTCGCAAGCGTTCGCGTTGACTGTTTTTATGCCAGCATGCGCAAGAGGGCAACCTCGATAGCGAGTAGAGTGCGGGGCAGCGGCAACAGTCTTCTTACCGTTGTTGCTAACAGGTTGGACGGACCTTTCATGCAGCACTGGCAGGCTTTACATGCACCCATATATCGGGCCTGGGGCAGGTAAAAATAAAAAGGAAAAGCTGATCTATCAATCAAATGTAAAATTAATTGGATTTTGACTTATTGGATTTAATTTGTTTTGACTTAATTTAATTTATATTTAGTGACTTAGATTCTGGATTTTATATGATTAATTTGATTTAATATGATTTTGACTTGATTTGATTTTCTTTTTCTTTTTTTTTTTTTTTTTTTTTTTTTTTTTTTTTAATTTATTGACTTAGATTCTGGATTGTATATGATTTATTTGATTTATTTATGTTTTTGAATTAACTTATTTATAATTGATTGAGTTTTGTTTTAATTTAATTTTATTGTGATGATAATTGGCTTTATTTGATGTTTGTTATTATTTGGCAATGGGTGTTATTTACCTGAGAATAAATGAATTTAATTTTTTTTAATTTTATAAGGTGAGACATTCCGAGTGGGAGATGTTACAAACTGAAATCTGTGAGTACCTACACTCAATTAATAAACGCTCACACGAAAGCAGAACCTAAGAAAGCTATACTATCATAAATCAACACATTCTCCTCCATTCCCGCTTTCTCCCACCACTCAGCTAACACCCTAACCCAAGACAATAAATGAATGGCAATCGTGAAGAGATTATAGCAATTGAGAAGGGCCGAAGTTGGGCGCTTACCACAACTTGCGACGTATCACTCGGCCGGATTAGTGACGTGCCGAGTGTCGGCATGTAGGGATGGGACGCGGCTCTTTGTAAGGGGATGATTTGTGTTAGATGGTGTGATTTGTTCGGGATAATTTGCGATTCATACTGAATCGTTCAATCCCTTATATCAAAGAAAGATAAGGACATTTAATTGACTTGAAATAATTTTTATAAAAACGATGATTAAAAAACTCCTTAATAGTGTACACACTCGAATATTAAGTATTTTTAATTTGATTGTTTGAAATGATAATTACTTAAATTACAAGGGTTAGTAAGTACTTTATGAATGCAAATCCCTGTATGAACATTGAACAGTTACTGAAACTTGTGACATCTACATAGCACTAAACTGCAACAAAAAGCAAGTTTAACTCGCGCTATCCGCGGGAGCATCATGTAAATGTGATGAATGCATTCCACACTGTAATAACTTCCAAACTTATATAAAGCAAAAACTTAAAATGCAATTTCCTTTTATACAATTCGTTCTGCTTGTAACCCAAGAAAATAGTGAGACAATTTCTGAAATTGCGTAATCAGAGTTGTCGGGGCGAAGGACGGTCAGAATAGCCGCTTTTACATAAATACTTATATACTAGTCGTTTTCATCGTTTTGGAGATAACGCAATAACAGACACGCGAAAATAAGGTCGTGGAATCTTCGCATATTGTGGCCTGACTATATTTTATACGAGATACATCTTGTAGCAAGCAATATTGTATTCTCTGATATGTTACTAATATGGAATACTAAAATATAAATATAAATATAAAGGATTTTTTGCGGCAGTAGAATATTTTATAACTTATTTATTTATGGTTGTGGTCGTGGTTTTACGTAAACAAAAAAGTTTCTTTGTCACTCACTGTGTTTCGTTTTCTAAATCAGGAGAAAAAACAAAAGAAAGAAAAGTGTGTCCTGTCATTGAAACAAACAAGACATCTTAAAACGAATTTAAAAAAAAAACTTGAAGTGCCAAAAGAGCTACGGCTCGTGATAATACCGAAAGGTACTGTACACCACGTGTATACCAGTGTACCACCAGACGACCATCATATCACCTGCAACTAGGCCATTTGGAGTTCATCCCTTGGCCACTAGATCGCAGAGGTAATCTCTAAACTACACAATGCATCATAAAACACCACTAACGTGTACCACTAAAACATTATCATTCAGACAAAGCCTGTTGACGAGTTAAACCGACCCGTCTCCGTAAGCCGGCACTTTCCCAAATAATATAATGTAAATAATAACGTGGGCTTAACTAAATAGAGACGGCCCAAGAAATACTGTCGTCACAAAAAATGCGTATCATAGTGTATCCTGGGGATCTCAGACCCATGTTACGGCGGCGGACAGACGGAGGGATTAACGCACAGTCGCCGACAATGAGTCGCGGATGGCTGCCAGCTCTTTGACTATTAAAATGTTCTTCGGACAGGTGACTTTATACTGCGCTGCTTTGAACTATTTTGGACTTGAGTGAGAGTGGGTGTGTTAACCAAACCTGGTGTTTGATTGTGAGACTCGTTTCCGGGTTGGAAATTGTGTAGCAAAATTATATTTAATGAAAACGTGTTTATATTTATTTTTTTGGTGACCCGAATGGCGCAGCGGTAGTAAGACTGCGTTGCGTTCTTAGGGCCCTGGGTTCAAATCTTGGTAGGAGCAAAACTTTCTGTGATGAGCATGGACATTTGTATCCGGGTTGTGGATGTTTATAAATATGCATAATAAGTATGTATTTATAAACAAAAAAGGATATATGTAGTAAATCAACTATCTGGTGTCCACGACACAAGCCTAGTTGCTTAGTGTGGCACTAGATGGCGCTGTGTGTAATGACCAGCGATATTTATTTATTTTATTTCGTTTTGTATGCGCAAAAAACTACTTAACTTACTACTAATTATTACAGACTCGTTTTTTTATTAATTTTGCTGCTAGATGGTCACCTAATTTTCTTCGCCGATTCTCTAAGGGGTTCTCTTTACGTTAGCAAAACTGAAGGGTAACTTAATGCGTTCTTGAAGTTTATTAATAGCTAGCTTGTACCCGTGGCTTTGCCTGCATGGGTTTCGATATTTGTCCCACGGGATCATAGCAACGGGATAAGAATATGTTTTGTTTTGATCCATGTCATAAGCCATATGTGTGCTAAATGTCATCCAAATCCGTTTAGTGGTTTTTGCGTGAAAGAAGACCGATAACCCTCTATAGAAGTCAATCCGCCATCTTCTGGATCCCAAAATAAATGCCATATTATGATAAATGATGTATATTTTGTAAGTAGGTTTTCTGAAACAGTTTTACACGTCATTTTTTTAAAACTAGACGGGCCGGTGTTTCGTACCTGACTACTCTGAGAATAAACAGCCGAAAAAAACTCGGAGATCATAGTAGAAGTCCAGACATAATCTTGCTCAATAATGCAGATATTGGCGTCTGAGATGGTCTTTTGAAGAAAGAACCACACAGATATAAATGGACCTGTCCAGTCAGTGCAAGCATTTATCAGTTATCGTGTAGCTCGACTTATAACTCAAGGAGCTCAACGAAACGACCAACAATACCAAAGAAAGGACATTTGGATAGGCCGCTTATAGTACTCAAACTGCCAGACATTTATTTCATTATTCGTAATCAGCACCCCTAATAATCTCGGAATCGGATTTTTATTAGACATTTTAACTCGGTATTTCAGGTCCGCAACATAAAATCTTAAAATCGTTGTTTATGAAATACACCCGACTCGATACACTTATACAAGCAATATACCCATCTTGATTTTCAGACTTTGTTACCCCATTTCCCCTTTCGGGGTTGACTTCAGAAAAAACCTGAACGCAAATGTTTAATTATTTACCGATAGGAGTACTCCTGTGAAGTTTCGAATATAACAGTCTAACTTATCTTGTTTCGACTACCGTTCACCCTCTTAGGGAAAAGGATTTTTCAAAATATATCCAATATTATGAAAAATCCTTTTTTAGTGCACTCTTTGACTGCATAGGAAACTTGCACGTGCTAAATTTATAATCTCTAGACCCAGTGGTTTGGGCTAGGGGTTGTTTTTCAGACTTTCTCACTTCATTTCTTCATATAGTGGTTGATTTCTGAAAAAACCTGAAAAATAAATCGATAGCAGAGTACGTGATCAAAAATCAAAGCGAGGGTGAATTTTGACTGCCGGGGTTGCGGGCCTGTTCGAAAGAGATGCCGCGGCCCCGGAACATAAAGGGCGAGGAAGGAACATGGATGGGTTTTAGTCAGTAAGAGTCTGACACTCCCTCCCGCTGCGCCCAGAGTGGGAGAAGTAATTTGATGATTTCCCATCCTAAAAAAAAAAGGGTGAATTTTGAAAACTCCTTTTTTAGTGTAACCCTAGACCACATAAGGAACTTACTAGCCTTTGGAATCTGTAGACCCAGCCGTTTGGGATGTGCATTAATTTTTTACTTTGTCACCCCATTTTCCCCTGTTGGGGGTTAAATTCTGAAAAAACTGAAACCTGTTTGTACTCATATATCAATAGGAGTACTCCTTTGACGTTTCGAATAAAATAGTCTACCTAATCTTGTTTCTCCATACAAACTTTAAAGTCACCGTTTCACCCATACAGGGGGTGAATTTTGTAAAATCCTTTCTTAGTACACACCTAGACAACATAAGGGACTTACTTGCTAAATTTGGAATCTGTAGACCTAGCGGTTTGGGCTGTGCGTTGATATGTCAGTCTTTCGAGTCAGTTTCTTATTTTATTCTTTAGATTTTATTTTAAAGGCACATAATGCTAAACTGCTTATAAGAGCGTAGGCAGGTCACGAGGCAAGTGGACAAGGGACTATGTCATCGTGGCAGATGTGATCGAGGATCGAGTAAACTGAAGAACAATGGAGGTATAAGTTGGATACTGGTTGAAGTAGAGAGAACGGAAACACTCTTACGACTTTACTAACATTATTGTTATTATAATCAAGATTTAGTAACAATAATTTGATTTAAAAGAGTGTCCATGGAGTTTCTTGCCCATTCTTCTCCATAGAGATCTACGCTATGAAATGGGCAACAACAGTTCTTTCACATTTTATGTCTTCTGACTGGGGCTGCAGCTACATTTAATGTTCATCTTTGTTTCAACAATTCAAAAGTGGCTGTAACTGACCTACTTGAAATAAATGCTTTGTTTTTTATTTGATTAAAACAAAGATCCAATTCTTTATTTTTTGTTCCAAAAATGCACAGGAGCTAGGCTTGTAAAAACCTTCTAAAAAGACTCAAATACCACCACAAATGGGTTGGCGTAGTGTATCGAGTTTATTTATGTGTTGGCGGCGTATTAATGAGAAGTACCGCAGGCAGCAGGCAGCAGGCCGCGACGTATGCGTTACACTACGAGCAAAGCGCAGTTGACTTGCTTGCGACTTGCAATAAAACTTGCCTCTGGGGGAGCGCCTGTAACACGATGGCGCAAGCGATCAGAGAGCGCGATGTGCGCTTGTTTTGGTTAAATTCTCTTTTTTAAACTTTAATGATCAGAACACATTATAAAACATTTGAAGACGGGTATTTATCGCGAATGTACCTTTAATTTAAGCCCGACGTTTCGACCGGATTGCACCTGCCGTGGTCGCGGGGAATTCTTTTTCTTAGCATGGGGATGGGGTAACGCCATTCTTTGACACAGATCATGGTCTCCATGTATGTCAGCGTCACCTTTTTTAAAACCGTTAGATGGTAAACTGTCGAAATATTGTCAACTGAACATGCTCACAATATGACGCATTCTTTAGTAGATTGTAGTCTGTCGAAGTGAAACCGTAATTGTCAAATCTAGCGGTTTTTACAACTTTACGGTGACAAATCCAAGTACCAGGGTTGGGTATTAGAGTTGGTCGGCACACAGCCGAAATCAGTGTAGGAACTGAATTTTCATGTTCAAAACGTCTTCGAAATACACATTCTTTATTTTGTGAGACAAATGAGAGTAGTATGCGCAAATTGCAGATCAGCTGCGGACGCTAACAGAAACTTCAGCAAATAATTTCTTGAAGTTATCTGTGTCAGTCTCTAGTCTTGTCCTCAAATTGTCCGTAGTGGGTAACCATAAAAAGATGTTGCCCAAAATGCGTCGTCGCCTTACGTCGATGACTCAGCGCTGTGCGCGGGGACATGAACTCAAAAGCGCTATGTGCACGCCTAACTTTGTGCGGGAAACTTTGCAGTCGCAAGGCACACCTCCCTAATTGGGTAAATATAGGAGGCGAGCAAAGTGCCCAATTCATAGATAATTTACTGCCGTTATTGATACAGAGTGTCATAATGAAAATAAGTTTTTAATTTGATTGTTTGTTGTTTTTTCACACCATGTTAGTGTATTCATCTCAATGAAAATAAAATTATGTAGTATTTTTATGAAAATAAGCATTTCATATCTTTAAGAAAAAAAAAGATTTCATAACAATTAATTTTAATATTATAAATGAATGTGCACTTATAGGCTGTTTAATAGCATGATTGTGCTCACGGATAATACATATTATGACAATTTGTTATATCTATCAAAATCAAAATCAAAATCAAAATATTTTATTTCACATAGGCCTGGATGGGCACTTATAAAACGTCGAAAAAGGTGCACGGTTCGCGTTGGTCGATTCCATGGAGAAGAACCGGCAAGAAACTCCATGGTTACTCTTTTCAAATCATTTGGTATTACAATATTATTGTTTCATTACAGCATTAGTACTAAAGTATGGGGGGACAGCGTAGGCCCGACAATAGGTCGTTGCTTGCTATACAAAAAATGTAAAACAAAAAAAATATTTAACAAAAGTTAAACAGCATCCGGGAATCTAAAAGGCCTTCAATGTTCACTCATTCACAAATAATAGGTAATAAAGCATCTATACAAAGGTAAGTAAATAAAAAAATAAAAAGAATATTTAATTAAAGAACTAAATTAAACAAGTGACACAAATATTGTCATCAGTGCTGTAACTATTCTGAGCAAAATACGAGAAAAAATGATTTGAAAACTACTGTAATAATCTGAATCAAAAGAAAAAGAATAATGAGATTGAGAATAGTTAGAGACATCCACAAATCTGTGCCGTTTATGAGCTACCAGGGAAGCCGCATGCGCAGAAGGAATCATAGCCAAACTTCTTTGTCATCAACGTAGTCCTTGATTTTGTAATATGCTTTTTTCATAAGGACACGTTTAATATAGTTCTTGAACTTTCCATCGGTCAGTTCTAGAACTGACTTTGGCAACTTGTTATAAAAGCGTATACTGTTTATAATAAAAGACTTGCTAGTTTTTGTTAATCTGAATTTAGGTATTACAATTTCATGTTTACTGCGTGTATTTTTATTGTGGAAGTCGCTTCTAATTTTGAAAAGCCCTCGATTTTTACGGACATATAAAATACATTCAAAGATATAAAGTGAAGGCAGAGTTAGTACATCGATCTCTTTGAATTTTTCTCTGAGTGACTCGCGAGGACCCATTTTATAAATCGCGCGGACTGCCCTTTTTTGTAGTATAAAAATGGAGTCAACGTCTGCTGCTGATCCCCACAGCAGGATGCCGTAAGACATAATACTGTGGAAATAAGCATAGTAAACTAACCTAGCTGTGGCTACATCCGTTAACTGCCTTATTTTCCTAACTGCATATGCAGCTGAGCTTAACCTACCTGAAAGAGTTCTAATGTGCGCGCCCCACTGTAATTTTGAATCTATAGTAATCCCTAAGAATACAGTTTCCGCTATAACATCAAGTTTATTGCCGTCAAGATTTAAATTAAGATCACGTTGTGGTACATTTGGTAAGGAGAATCTTAAACACTTAGTTTTGCTTGCATTCAATAGAAGATTATTAGCAGCGAACCATTTTGAGAGAACAGTTAGACTTTCGTTAACATGTTGGACAAGCGTATCCTTTCTATTTATTTTAAAAATTAGCGAGGTGTCATCAGCAAATAAAATTATATCTGATAATTTGGCCATCATATAAGGGAGATCATTAATGTACACAAGAAATAGGAAAGGACCGAGAATTGAACCTTGGGGCACGCCTATCTTGACTAGAGACCCGGAGGACGTCGCCCCATTTACATTTACTTTTTGCTGCCTGTTTGATAGATAAGAAAGAACCAGATCAGCAGCTTGACCACGAATTCCGTAGTGGTGTAATTTACACATCAGTGTGTTGTGGTCCACGCAGTCAAACGCTTTAGAGAGATCACAGAAAATGCCAATGGCATCTTGGGACTTCTCCCAGGATTCCAAAATGTGAGTGATAAGTTTAACTCCTGCGTCCGTTGTCGATCTGCCCTTCGTGAATCCAAACTGCTGACTGTGCAAAATCCCATTTGAGTTAAAGTGAGATAACATCTGGTCCAGCATGATTTTTTCATATATTTTACTCAACGCTGGAAGCACAGATATAGGTCTATAATTAGAGGGATCACTCTTACAACCAGATTTGAAAATTGGTACTACTTTACTAAGTTTCATTAGATCAGGGAATTTACCGCTATCCAAACATTGATTGAATATGCCTGTTAGGATAGGGGCAATTGATTCGATAATATCTCCAAGAACCTTGACGGATATGCCCCATAAGTCTTCAGTATTCTTTACGTTGAGACTTTTGAACGCGTTTATAATAGTAGCAATACATATTGGTTTAAATTTAAAGTTTGGTATATCCGCAGTAAAATTTTCTTTAAGCAAATCTTCAGCTAATGTAGATGAAGAAGGGAGAGATTTTGTAACTTCTAGCGGAATATTAGTGAAGAAACTTTCTAGTGTCTCAGCCACTTCTAGCTTGTCAGAAATGGTCTGATTATCTATTTTTAAGGACAATTCGGTCTGATCACGTTGTTGTGACTTTCCAGTTTCTTTGTTAATGACCTGCCACACTGTTTTTATTTTATTATTAGAAATACCAATTTTGTTAATTATTATCTGTGATTTTGCTTGAGCGCAGACACTTTTGAATATTTTTGAATAATTTCTAACATAAGTATGAAAAACTTGATCTGAGGTTAGAGATTTTTCGTGATATAAATTGTATAAATTATCTCTGCTTTTTCTTATTCCCGCGGTAGCCCATTCACTAAATTTTGATTTAGAATTGACTTTAACTGTTTTCAAAGGACATGTTTTATTGAATTCTTGGCAAACTGTAGAAAATAATGTGCCATAGTTTAAATTGGGGTCTTTTGAATCAAAACTAGCGTTTGAAAGGTTACTTAGAACATTATTATTAAAAGATTTTAATTTATTTTTATTAAGAGGTCTTATTCGAATAGTTTTAGCTAAGTGCAACTTTTTGTCCAAATCAAAAGATACAAGTTGACCAATATGGTCTGACCTAACGCCACTAATTAAGAAGGAATTTTTAACGTTACAATTAGTAAATACATTATCTATGCAGGAAGCTGAAGTTGCCGTTATTCTAGTTGCTTCATTAAATAAATATTTTAAATTGAATGATTTAAACAATGAGATGAGCTTACATTTTTCGGGAGAATCGACTAGCAGATCAATATTTAAGTCACCACAAACAAAAACTAATTTATTATCCCTGAAAAGTTTACTTAATATTTCTTCCATTGTGATTAAAAACAATGACAAGTTAGATGCTGGTGGTCTATAGACACATAAGAAAGTATGGCCTTCAACCTCTGCACATGCTACCTCACATAAGCGATCAACAGAGTAAGCAGTGATATCCTTCCTTTCCTTATGTCTGAGAGAACTGTTACAAAGTATCAGGGTACCACCACCCACTGTGGATCTGTTGAACGCGCTGGCAACTGAAAAATTACTTACATTAAACAACATCTTATCTGGTTTTAACCAAGTTTCACTAAAACATAAAATATCCATGTGGTATTTATCTACTAACATTTCCACGTCTAAAATTTTGCCGGAGAAGCGATTTATGTTCTGGTGGTAAAGTAAAATATTACTATCCGTCTTCTCTTTTGTCGGCTCTAATAGTTTAAAGAATCTACAACAGTGTTATCAAATAATACTGATTCATCACTTAACCTAGTCTCAGTTAAATCATCATTAACTGCGTGTATATTAAAAGCTAACAAAGTAGCTAGTAAATGTTTACTAATCTTGGGAAGAAACATATAATGATCCCGAATCAAAACAAAATCCCTAACAAAATTGTTAGTATCAAAAAACAATAAACGGTCACTATGACGACATGACAAAATATGCATCAAAGTATTTAGGCTAGAAATATAATCATTTTCTTGAGCAAGTAAATTATCAGAATATGGAAACGCACACAATATTAATTTGCCTAGTCTTAACTTAAGTAGGGTGTCAATACCATTAACTATGTCCTTTTTTGATATACTAAGACTATTTCCAACTAGTAAAACTACAGTACTTTGCTCATTCAATTGTGTATGTTGAATTTTATGAATGAGCTCATTAAAATGCAGGTTATGGTGGCAGTGGTTCAGTACTGTATGATTAGAACGGTTATTTAACAAAGATCCAAAACCTGTTCCTAGTCTATCAGAGAACACTAAAATATTACTTTGGGTGGGGTTCAAAGTTGCTTGGCTATTATTATTTATGATGGGTAAGGCAGCGGGGAGAACATGCTGAGACATGGGAGGTGGCGGAGCGGCAGCGCAACTACAGGAGAGATTGTTGGTCAGTGACTCATACCTCTCTGCGTTGTACTTCACCAGGTCCACCAACTCACAAGCCTCCTGCATGCGCTCACTCAACATCTGTTGACTACACTCATATTTACAAAAGATATCCTTAAGTGTATTTTCCCTACTCAATAATTCCCTTTGAAGGTTTTGTATGTCAACATCATACATTTGTGTACAAGATTCTAACTTACTATTACATACATTTAATTGGTTTTTTAAGTTTCTGAGTTCTCTTCTGAGGTTAATATTGTATTTGTACACACTTTGAGTTTTTAGAAGTTTCTTATACTTTTTGATACTTTTGTTTATTTTAATATATTTCTTAATTTTCTTATGGCTACTTAGAACAATTGGACATCTAGTTAAGGTATCATCCCCAGTTAAATCTATGGTGACGGTGGGTTGCTCATACTCCAGTCCGGGGACACTATCAATCAGCTCACTGAACAAGTTGTTGGTGTTGGCAATCTCTTCGCTGGCTTTCAGAGAACTGATGGAGGTGATGGTGTTGTTTGCTTTGCACAATTCCGCCTCCAGCTCAGATATTCGTTTAAGTGCCTGGTCATGAGTGTCATGGCACTGGTGGAAACCCGACACTAGTTGACGGAGATGGTGATGCTGGTCCAGTATATCGATGTGCTGGGTGTGGAGTTCTGCAAGCTGGCTCTTTAATTGAGTGTTTTTGTTTACTATTGCCTCTATTTCCACTTCACTTTCTTCTCGTTCCCGCAGCAGCTTGCTGCACTCATTTCTAGATGAATCTAGTTCCCTCAGGGCCGCTTTCAGTTTGTCAGACATGTCACGAACAGTAGCTCCGCGGGTCATCATATTGCTTGATTAAGCGAAACCTGAAAAGTGACAAGAAACAGCTGAGTATGTTAAGAGAATACTGTGTTTATTGAAACCTTGAGACAGTAGTAGTTTTAAAGTTAGAAAGAAGTAAAAATATTTAAACCAAAGAACAAAAGAAAGTTTTAGAAGAAATATTATGAGAAAAATGAAGGTATAAGGTAAAAAAAAAAAAAACTAAAATTAAAGAAAAGATATTTGATTTAAAATTCTCAAACTTATTACAATTAATACTCTAAGAAAGGCTATTTCTACTATTATGATTGCTAAGATTAACTATTTTTAACAATTATCATAAAGAACATGAGTTTATGTGGGAACAAAGTCTATAAAGGTACATTATGAAATGTCAAGTTATTAAAGAATATAGGTATTAGGGACATATTATGTGTGAAGTAGGGTTTGTAGTGAATGTTTTTGTCTGGGCAAGTGTTTTCGTCCTCAATTTTGCTTCCACAATTGTCAAGCAGAATGAGACATAAACGTAGCCGGTGTGGGTGCGGGATGTTGCTCAGTGCCCTGAGCAGTGTTTAGGTGATGTTAAGTATATAAATTATACACCAATAATAAGTAAATTAAAACGGAATACTCCCCCGGTTCGAAGAATTCAAATCCACAGTCCAAAAGTTGACAGCCGGTACATGACTTATCGAATTATCGATTGTTACGAGTTATCACAATATAAACTGGTCACAAACACTACGTGTGTCACTTTATACATTGATTCTACTATAAAGAATAGATTTAAAACAATTTAAACAAAATAAAACAATTATTTTAAATAAATTAACTACGAGGCCGTTTTTTTTACGACCAGTCGCCAGTGTTGCCAGCGCGCAAAAAAAAGGAATCTATGGGAATGAAATATAGTTTTTGATTTGTATGTTACGAATTGTAAAAAGTGCAACTTGTTTTGGTCTTTCTATCCAATTCAGCAACAACTATCACCTATGCATACAATAGAAAAACTTCTCTAAAAACACGTCTAAAATCTAGTTAATGCCTTTGTATGTAAGAACCAAGCACAGTTCTTCGAGCAGTACGTTTGTACCTCGCTGAATGTAATCTGAACGCGAACAACAAATTGATAACTTTATTTGTAAAGTTTGACCAATAAATTCCACATTGTAAAAGCCTATTGTATATTAAACAACTATTTTAGCGTCACAGGTAAACGCCGGAGTCGGGCCAACACTTAAAATTCAAACTCTTGGCTCCGAAACAAATCCTTTGACAACTTTTGTTTGCTTTTGATGCATTCGAAAACGGTTCTTATTGTAGAGAATTTAAGGTCGTAGATGGCAGTAAAGTGATCGTTTTAAAGTTTTACAAGCGTTTTTAATAATGTGCGGGACATGTAAATTCGGGTGAAGTTTTCCAATAAAAGTTGCATCGCTGTTGGAGTACCGCGCGCCGCTCGCGCCCGTAGCACATCTGTGTATATCGCAGTGCTACGTGTGGCGTAGCAAGCTACGAGGCGCTACGAGGCGTAGCATTAATCGGCTAGTCGTGAATATACTTGGCTACGAACGATTAACTCAAAATTAATTGGTTTTGTGTTATTGTAACTCTGCACTGAATATGTGTATGTTTTTATGATTTCAAGGAAGAGTGTGACATGACTTAGTAATACTGTTGGCTGTTAATGAAAATAAATACAAAGGTATTACACCTCTTTAGAGGTGTTTGTTTTGAAAGTTTAAATCACTTCCTCACATTTAATTACGCTAATCAAAACTGTAGTAACGAAGGGACCCAGGAAGGCAGCGAAGTGTTCGCTCGTTCGACTACTTAATGGGTGTTCGCGACGTTAACTTATTAGCATATTAGAGCCTGTTAGCACTACACGTCGTTACAGCACCTCTTTGTGCTCATTTTAAATGATACGAATTTTGTGTTCCAACAGTTAATGTGGCTGTTGTTCACAAACATAAGGCCAGTTTGAGAAAAGCAGCCGCTTCGGAAATAGAGCTGGTCTTGTAGCTAATTTGTATAGAATACTAGGTACTGAATATTTAATTTGTATAGTGTTTAAAACCAATAAAAGCGGCGTTGACAAAAAAGATCCCTGAAGACTCTACAGTGTGGTGTTTCCGTTCACCAAACCTGATATAAAGTTGCGATTCTTAAGCAAAGTACTATTGGGTTTTCCCCGGTGATTGAATAAAGTAGGATTGGTGAAAATACAGTTATATATTTTTTGCTTTACAAAACATCCTTTGTTCCGAAAACAAATTCTAATTTCACGAACAATCAATTTACTCTAAACTTCCAAAATGGTTTGTCGCTATTCAGTTTTTCATTCGCCAATACAGTGCACATAAGGTTTTTAACAATGAAAATAAAATTTCATTCTGTGTAAGACACATTGCAGCCGGTAAAGAAGTAAGTTCCGCGTTTGCGATGCACGTGCCTACTGCACGGAGGCGCGTTCTAGCGTACTTGGTGCTAGTACTAGACTAATGAGACAGTAGAACGAAGCTTTGTAGTTTTTTTTTTTGCACCTAAATGGTAAATAATTGACCTATAAACTAGCACCAAACAAAGATCAAAAATGATTTCTCCAATTCCCCATATATGAGGCTTGTGATGCGATATTAAATGTATTGGGTCATCTTCAATCGTCACTTGTGACAACTCCTCCAAATTGCAGCTTTTTTTACTTTCTTGAGCAGAGTACTTTGAGTGGCGCCCCTTAATTCTCTTAATTCACAAATTACTTTATGATTTGCGGAAATTAAAAGTGATTAATTACTTTTTCCTGATTCGTAAAGACATTTATTATACGAGTAACTGGATTTTGGATGAAACGGTTGTCACCGTAATTGTTGCTTTTAATCACCAGGTTTTTTGCCTTATTAAAAAAAAAATAGGCTGACTATAAAATCGTAGGTACTTTATTTCGTCTATGTGTTTTCAGTGCACAATTATAGTATACAGAAGTAATTTGCGAGACACGCAAGAATGCTTGTAGAGGTGAGATAGGCAGGCTATTGAGCTGCATCTGGTTAGACTCACTCGAGTAGAGCAAGTGTGTGCCAGTGCATGTAAAGGCAGCACGTCGAGGCGAGCGGGCCGGCGCGCGGTGGCTGCGTGACTGGAGCCCGTAAGTATTGCTTTGACATAATAGACGTAGATAAAGTGCCTGCGTACTTAAATAAACTCGCACACTACTCATAACTAACCAACAACTAACTAGATGGGAACACTCCTACAGACATCACGTAGCAAACAGCCGGGACTTCGGTATAAACCAGCCATTTACATAACAAACAAAAAAACAATAACAAGAAACAAAGCTTCAGACGAGATAAGCTCACCAGTATACTTAGTTAGAACACACAAACCCTCACTTAACCTTGCGTGGCTCCAATTATGTAGATGAACTCAAAAATGGCACGCACACACAGCGAGTCGCGGCACACACAGCGAGTCGCGGCACTCAATCGGCGATTCCACAAAAACTTGGAAAGTAATCATCATACAAACACCACGTTATCTCCTCTCGAGGCGACGTCGACGGAGACGATACAATTATCCTCGTGAAATTGTCTTTAGTTAGACCGAATTACTCCGCCCTTGCCATAAAGATTTAGTATAACGGTGGAAGCAACCGTTTTCTTATCTTGCTTACAAAAAAACAAAATGGAAACAGTCTTGTAATAACTATATGAATCTTTACAATACGCATGGCTCGCCATGTCTTACTAATATCAATTTAAATTCAATCAGTTACTTATCAATCAGTGTAATTTAAAAATATAAAATCGCAGTACATTTTACTATTTTATAAAAATACAAAGTCGGTATAATTTAGACCTTTTTTTTCACGAAACTCTTGCTTATTTTTTTAAATTCCGGTAATTAGTCAAGGGCGAATCTTATGCAAATGACTTGTTAACTGTCAAGTTACTCTGTTCATTTAAAAAGTGTTGCAAGATTCTGCGATGAGAACAGGGATCCACAACAGTAATGCTGTCAGCTTGTTGCTACTGCTACCCTAATTAATTGTCAGCTTATGTCTTATTTACAAGGAATTTAATTCTACAGTTTGTGGGTGGATACTCTTTTACACAAAGGCTTTTCTTGTTGTTTGCTATTATGTTTCATTGGTGATTCTTTGGGTAAAATGCTACCTGAAAACGCTCTCTTGGAATAAAAAATATCCATGTTCAGCTTTGAGTATGATTGCCAAAAATGAATAGAAGATATTAATAGTTATTTGTTATACAAGAGTGCAAAGTTGATTTTTAACCGCGTGCTCAATTTTGATGACTGAGCAAGCGAAAGATTCTAAAATTGAGTCACGAGCGAAGCGAGTGATTCAAAACTTAGAATCTTGAGCGTTAGCGAGGGAATCAAAAGAGCTCGAGGTGAAAAATCTTTGCACTCGAGTGCAACACGTAACTTTTCATCCCACCTCAGCGAGGAAATGAATAAACGCAAAAAAAAGCGCATTATTAACAAATTCAGTTAATTCTGTTGGCGTCAAATAAACTTCCTCGTCGCTAGATTATGAGTGGTCATTTTAGGAAGTTGGATTCCTTGTTTTTAACCTAAGGTTTTAACAAAGAAAATGGCGCGCGCAAAACATATTAAAAAAAGTACACCAAGAAGGTTCCGAGTCTGAGTTCTCATCAAATTAAAAAAAAAACATAAATTCGGCACCATAGAGGTAGAAGTAAATAGGTTTAATGATGTTTTGAATTCACATGCTTAGTGCACACGATGTTCTAAATTCAAATTTACTTTACCCTCATGACGATAAAAACGGCTTTTGCACTCAGATATCGAAGAGCAAAAATACTCTTTCCGAGATGGGGGGATGAAAAACTAATTCCCGTATAAATTATGACACTAAACAACGCCATGTTATAAAAAAAATGAACAAATCCAATCCAATGAAATGAATGAATGCTTATATAAATATTATTTCAGTATTGAATATTAACAGACGGTGCTAAACCGAACGTTGATCAAATAATTTAATTTTATTTAGGAATTCGTATAGGTAGGTGTCACCTGTAGTTAGAGCTTGGTAACTATATACTTCAAAGCAGCTTATGGGAAGATCAATTTGTTGCAATATGATGATAAATAAATAAGGCAAATCTCACACGAAACCGCACGTGCACGCGGTCGGTCGGAGGTGGTTACGATTTAAAGCGGCGCAGCGCGCGGGGTGTCGTCGATTTCATATATTCGGTCGGAGATTTCATGCAAGCCAATGCGACGTGAGAGTCTCTTCCGACTGCACGTCTGAGACTTGCTTTATATAGAGAGTAGTAGAATGTTTCAAAGAAATGTTCAAACAGAGAATGACATTTTGCAGGTAGATCTTGTAGATAAAACTTAAGGGCAGAAGAGCGTAAGTTTCGTTTTTCCACAAGTACGAGTATAAACTGGCAGAGAGAGCGAGGGGCAGCTGAGACGGGTGTTATTATAATCCGTCCGTCCGTCTGTCACCCTGACATGGGTTAAGCTCTGTACAGCTGATGTTTACACCCTAACGTTTCTTTACCACCATTTATATTTTTTTCTTTTAACAATGTGGACTTTTTGATTGTAATCTGTTTTGGTATAATTATGTCAAAGAGTTTATTTACTAAATGTTTGTGGATCTCGTGGCTAAATAATAACAGCCGCTCGGGTCGGTCTTTAGGTTAAGCCGTGCTTGCCTAGGTTGGTCTGTGGATGGGTGACCACCCTACATACCGAGTTTTCTCAGTGCCTCGGAAAGCACGTTAAGTTTGTTGGTCCCGGCAGTCATTTGTAGATCTTTGATAGTCGTTACAGGTTGTCAGTGGCCAAAAAACTGGGCCAAAAAAGGTTCGGCGAATGATATTCATTCGGACAAATAATGATGGTTAGGTCAAAAAAGATTTTACATGGAACGCCTGGTTACCTGACTTCCACAACAGTTAGTACTGGGTAATACGATACCCCTTGGTAAGACTGGTTGTCAGACTTTTGGACCACTGACTATCTGTGACGGCTGACAAAGACCTACTAATAAAAGCCGGGTGCAGTGATTTTTAACCTTAAGGCGCTTAGAAGAGCTTGTGGTGGTTCAAACTTCGTTTGAAACGCTGTTATAATAAAGTTCTAATCAGCTTGCACTACAAAGTGGTTGTTACGTCAGCCACTGCGGACCAAATAGCGCGAAATGAGTGGTTTCGATCGATTTACAAAAAAACTATTGATTGGATTAAAAAACTAAAACAAAATCATGCTAATATATTGCTTGTAGAATTATTTTCCAAAAAATCAGAATGATCGCATGCATATTAGTATGTTTTTTATTGTTTGAAAGATATTTTTAGAGATAAGTTCGTGATTTATTTTTATTGAGCCAAATTAATTGTATTATGTTTTCAAAACAGTATCATGCTAAGCATATATCCTGAAGAATATCATATATTTTTCTGGTCTTGTTTATAGCAGTGAATCATATACTTTTAGTAATTTTAAAACTCGCGTTTAGCTCATGTAATCGCCTTAAGGTCGACCCGACACGAGCACGAGAATAATAAACATAGTTCTTGGTACAGTAATAAATTTTAACCGTCCATGAAATAATTTTCACAAATGTACATATAAGCTTAATCAATAAACAAGGATCATAAATATAGGAGAACTATCTATACTAATATTATAAAGCAAAAGAGTTTGTTTGTTTGTTTGGTTGAACGCGATAATCTCAGGAACTACCGGCTCGAATTGATTTTTTATTGTGTTGGATAGTCCATTTATCGAGGAAGGATTTAGGCTATATAACATCACGCTACGATTATTAGGAGCGGAGCAGGAATGAAAAATGTTGCAAAAACGGGGACGTTTTTACCTTTCGTTTTTCTTTCGTATGTGACGCAGACGAAGTTGCGTGGGTCAGCTAGTAATACATATAACTATACTCCTATGTGCAACAGAGATTAAGTAGTAACAATGTTTGAATGTTTTTGTAGGTACCATAACACAACATTCCGATTACTAGTTCGATAG
This sequence comes from Xestia c-nigrum, assembly GCA_916618015.1. Classification (NCBI taxonomy): domain Eukaryota; kingdom Metazoa; phylum Arthropoda; class Insecta; order Lepidoptera; family Noctuidae; genus Xestia; species Xestia c-nigrum. The sequence goes on along the minus strand of OU745257.1, from coordinate 25,125,919 downwards.
TTAATAGGCAATGAAAATTATTATGCTCAATGGTTGGTGTTGTTATCGTGATGCGGTACATGATCGTGCATTACACAGTTTTGCTCGGTGTTACTCTAGTGGGCTCCGTGAGCGTGGCGCCCATTACTGACACGCCAGTAGATTCCAAATATCCAATGATCACAACAATAACAAATCAACAACAACAGTCGGAAAGTGAGATTTCTAAGTTTCTTCTTCAAGATGACTACCGAAACTTATTTGACAAACTGATGGCGACTTCACTTTCAAACCAACATCCGAGTAATACAACAACGCAGGACCCTGAAAAAAGTCCACTCGTAGATTCATTGAACATGCAAGAGTTGGGTTTAAATGAACATCAAACGGGGGAAGTAAAGATCACAAATAAGGATTCGGTATCGTCAAGCACTTTGTACCCGACTGTGAATGGCGAAACCACACCGCAGTCTATCGCGAATGACCTCGGCGTCAAGTGCGCCCATATAGCTAGTTGCAAGCCCAGGATTTGGCCGAAAACGTGACAGATCTCCACCACTTCACTGACGGCTCTCTTTGGGACTTCCAAAGTTTGACAGTATTTGTGCAGTAATTTTGAAATCTTGTAGCGCCTTAAGTTTTAGTGTAGGTAATTTTAAATATTACTTATTTACTACTTGCTCCGCAATGACACTCACGGGGTCATGTAGGTAGGTATTACTTTTAGTTTTAGCTTAGTTTAAAATATTATAAAATAATATCAAAACAAGATGAACCTTATTATTATTTATTACCTATGTATCATATCATTACTCGCGGCTAAGCTCACGAAACTAAGTGTAAATTTATTGTACTGATAGTACAATGGAAACTTGAGGTCTTGATATATTCATGATTATTTTTCATTTCTAATTCTCAACTTAAAAGACTAAAGATTTGACTTTGACTTTGAGACTTAAAAGGTTAAAGTCCCAACTTTGTAAAAAAGAAAGAGAAAGAAAGCAAGAAAAAACATTTATTAGCGCGACAGGACAACACACATAAAAAATAAAAAAATAAAATGGTAAAATTGTGAGTATAACACTTTTCCTCTTGAGTACCTACATATTCTTCAACTTTGAAATACCTCCATGAGCCCTGCACTGCTCAATACATCCATCAGCCCAAAGATTTGAGTGTGTTGCATTGAGTGCTACACTAAAATGTGATGTTTCAAACAAGTTTTGTACGTAACGAAACGTCCTAAAGGGCCACGTTTCCAAAATATGACCATTCAGCACAACTTTGAGTTGATTCAATGATGATGCCAGGTACCGATTGATACATGTCGCGAGCGTGGTCGATCAAATCAAATTATGTGCTGAAGTAGCTATCAGTGATTGGATTTTAACTTTAACTGTAGTAGTTTTATGCTGATAATTTTGATGTGTTTTGTCCTGTGCGGGCTAATTAATGCTTTTTCGTTCTTTCATATCTTGGAAACGTGACCCTTTAGAACGTTTCGTTGGGTACACCACTTGTTTGTAGATATTGATACCAGCTGTCGATTGACACACGTTTTCAACGAAGGCTGAGTCAGCCGAATAACCACGTTCCGGTATAATATTGTCGTGCTAAGTTTCGTTGGTATTACAAAAGAGACACGGGGAGGGCCACCTGTGGGATTGCATTTGGTCAACCATTTGTAAAACACCTCTTCATGAAGCCGAAAGGCACTTGTTCTCCACATCATTGCGATAATTGTTTTATTCTACACCGTACCTGGGAACCTTGTAGTAACGGTGATATGGGTGGTGTAAGTTACCACTTTTTGTAATTTTTTTTTTTAATACATGTTTTTTTTGTAAGATTTTTTACTTTTAACAGCTCCACGAACCTTCCTTTCAATCTATCCATCAGCACAAGGTTTTAAGTGCGTTACATTGAGTTCTACCACAAAAAATGGTTTATAACCTTAAAAAAAAGTTGTTCCCTGCTTTTTTTTGCATAAAGTTACCATGTTTGATGTACAGAATGCTTGGTTAACGGCTTTGTGATGAGGTGGTTTACACCCTGTATATGACCTGCGTATCTCCTCTTCACAGCAGTCGGATGTACGAATCTGGATCACACTGACCTCATCGAGCCTGTAGGGATGCCAGGACCTCGTTCGCCATGAATTCGAACGAACGCAGGGTAACAGTAGCCGCGCTCAACGAAAAATAATTTCGGGATTTTAATGCCATTACATGATATATATGTCTAACCGGAGCAAGCAGAATACCTGTACAACCTTGTTAGTACTACCATAAAGTTCACCAACGATTTAAGCCAATAATTTTTGTGTGCCATGTGCCATTCTTAAATGGCAAAACTGTAGCTACTCATACACATTAATAATATTATTTTAATAAGCCTATATTGTACCACTGCAGGGCAAAGACTTAATATCTTCCCTCCTTCCACATTTCGTGATCTAGTGCGATATATACTTATATTTTTTCTAAAATAAATAGATATTTGTCTTTACACTAGCGGTAACAGTACACAAACTTTCTGGCCATTGAGGTTCTACAGAGCCTCCCGAAAGTATGTGTAGTGTTCTGTAAACAAACAATGGTGACCACCCATAACATGATGAGTTTGTTTATACTCTGGTTGTTGTTTGTTTGAACCCATCCGAGGACTAATCTCGGCAAGCCCAGCTTAATCTCCAGCCACGGAACCATGCGACCCTGTTAGGGCAAAACGCTGTAATCTGTAAAACGTCAATTTGAGAAAAACGAGTTTACAAATTTACATCTTTAACTCGTTACCAAATTTTATCCAGTATAGATAAAAGTGTGATTGTTTTTATAACTTATTTGTCATAATATGCACTCAATTTCATTTTAACATCATATTATCATATTTTATAAAGAAACCTCACAAATATTAAAAAATATGTTTTGTAACAACAGCATGTAGCGAGCCAATATTCGTCTTTGTTGTGACATAACAATGTAATCGCTGATTACTGCGTTTTTAAGTGATAGACTTGTGTACTATTTTATTGTTATCTGCATTATCTCCGACCAAAAGTAAAAATAAATTTTATTTTATTTATTTTTAGACATTGTACAGATCTGTAAGGTAAAATAATAAAATAAAAATTGGTCATAACTTCGATGGTTTTGATCTTATTGCAACAATTGCATGCATGAATGGTCCGTGACATGTTCATCTCTAGGTAGCTTAGCTTTAGGATGAGCTACGTCATGAGCCTCACATCCTGTACAGGTTGCTGAGTTAAAATGTTTTTCATTTTAATCCTTTTGTGGAACGCAGACCAGCTACATGGCTGCTTGTTTTTTGTTGTATGTGTTTTTTTTTTTAAATATAAACATTTGAGAAAGCGTCAGTCCAGTTGGCAAATATCGTCTGTTGGGTGCATGCTCTAATCTATAGTGAAATGATGCCGGATACAATAGTTCAATGAAGTCATCTATCTCTTTTAAATATTCATCGGAAAACAAAATGTTTTGGTTTGTGTCGACCTCTCAAATCTAGCGCTCCTGATATATTCACCGAAACTGGAGTTTAAGACATTTTGAAATTTGTTTTCAATACAGCTAGAAACTGCTTGATCATTAGTGTAGCTTATAGCCCACAGGAACATAGGTTTGCATACACGATGATTAAGTAATCCGTACGTATAGGTGGTGGTTCCTCTTGGTGGAGTTAGAATACCGTATGTCAATTTTATTGTTTTCAACGTTACGCGAAATAAAATCTCTTCTTCTTTGTATATTCATATTCCAGTAGTTATCCCAAATTGTTTGTCTCTTTTCTTCATTAATATTTACTGTACACTTTCTTATGCATTTATCTTGATAAGCAGTGCCCATTGGATCTTTCTCTTTGCTGGCTTTTAGTCTATCTTCAGGATCTTTCATACATTTCTTTTTTGCAGGTGGCGGTTCAATCATTTCATCTTCTATTACTTTATTGAAGAATTACCGGTTGAAAGTTTGGGTTTTGAAGATTATTTTCAAAATAATTAACTACTGTCGACATTTCTTCAATTATTCTATCCTTTTCCAGCTGTAAACTGAAGTGATTGTGTTCTTCTACAGGGGGCTATCATGTCATTATTATTTTGGGATTGGAAATTTAAATATTCGTTTGTTATTCTAGTAGGTGTAACATTTCTCATTTCCACAAAATCAGGCTGTAGATGCGTTGGTGGTAAATAATGGATATTTTTATTTACTTTATCCAGGTGCCAATTTTGGATTTCAAAAATATTTTCGATATTAGGAACTGCTGCACACGTCGACTTCGTCTTCATAGAGTCTCTGTTTTCCGATTGTATTATTTCAATTTCAGTAGATTGCTCGACAGCTAGTATTGCGTCTTCATTATGTTCCTTGTTTGCTAGTAGTAAGTCGTTCTTATTATTTTTATATTGGTGATTGTCGTTTTCAATTATTCAAGTCACTGCTTACAGTAGTAGTGCTTGGCTAGCTAGGTTAAAAAAATTATATGGCGCGGTCCTTTTTTGTTCTAGTACTATTATTCAATCTAAAAAGTGTAGTCGCCAGATGTGATCATTGAACACAACCCGAGTTTGTTAGAGCTTTTTTTGTTTTATTACCTACCAATAAAACGTCGACCAATAGTTGAAGCAACGTGTTTTACAACTAGCTGTGGTCATCATGTGCACGGGATTTTGTTTTCAAAATGATCAGATTTAAATTCCTCTGTTGATATTGAGCTTCGCTAAGTCTGCGTCTGCCCCAAACCGCTCTCTCACACTGTCGCGTAGGTAGGTACTTTTCTCCGTCACCGTATCTCACAAAAATATAAAGTACGAGCTTCTGCCAGCGGCTTCGCCCGCGTGATCCCTATAGAACGTACCTACTCCTGGACTAAACTTGCTATTCCAGACTATAATCTACCTCTGTGCCAAATTTCATCTTCTTAATTAAATACGTTCATATTTCGGCATTTTCTTAATAAATAAGTAATAATGAAATACAATACGCATGACGCGTTCTGATGTTTATAATTATTTTGACAAAACGCAGCAAACAAAGTTTGCATTGTTTTACCAAAATACAAGGACGCGCACGCCTCACCCGCGCGCCCGAACTCCCTTCTACTATCACGGCAAAACGCTGCAATCTAGAGTACAGCGTTTAGCAGAAACAATTCCTGCAAACTTTAGGTTACCGTGAAGTGAAACATTGAGTTATTTTGTCAATGGAAACAGTTATTTAACAGAAGATCGAACCCGTACCAAGCTAACATCGTGTAGATTATTTTATTTTGTATTACCATAAAACAATGTAACCCGGGTTGCAGTGTTTTGTCGTAACAGGGCCGCATGGCGAACGTCTGTTGTTATTTCAAGTCCCAGTAAGTGCACTTTTACAAGTCTAAAAAATATCATATTAAAATTTACTAAAAAGCTATAGTTTCAATTATTAATAGCAGTTTCTCGTGGTTTACAGAACCTTAAGAAAGATTAAAAGCATATTGCGCTCTCCCTAGTCTTAAAAAACACTTACGATTACGAAGAAAGATCAAGTGTTTCGAAATCCAACTTTTGTGGTATTCAATATAGGTAAACAAAATTCCAAAAATCCTGTTAGTCAATAAAAAAGAAATAAACGCAAATAAGAATTGCAATTCCTTTCTTAGATGTAAATAAACTGTATAATCTTTTACTACTTTGTTACAAATTTTAAAACAGTTACACTAATTTATTTTCAGGGTCAGTCGGGAAAAACAGAACTGAAAGGATCAAATTTGTAAGTCAAACGAGATCGAAAGATTATGGTCGTCTATGTCAATTACACAAGGGAATCAAAACCTACAGGGTCCTGGGGGTCCTGTTGACCAAGATCCATGTTTGGCAAGTACAAATCATAACATACTCGTACAAAACCAATACTTCGGCAATCCGAGAATTAGTTTGATGTCATTCAATAAAAATACTGGAAAGGGTTTAACATTATTCTGAAATTGATTCCATACCAAAACACAACAATCCGATATCAACCTCAACGTTAATTAAACGTGCTCTCCACTCGTTGGCAGGATTGCCTGTTTTTTGTAAATGTTGGAATTGAAAGTTAGTTGATTAGTAATGCGGTACCCAATTTGTTACTACTTTATAATCATCAAGCATTTAGTGATATCATCAGCACCTTTCTTCCGTCCCACTATACGAATTTCAACTATTCACAAAACAAATATTGTGAAGAATGGACCGGCCCAATTGTACCGACCACCGGAGCTACTTCAAGATAAAAGGCCAATGCCAAAACTGACTATAGATGATCCACAGAGGGCAGCACCTACGCCAGTATTACGACAGAACGATTTACAAGCACCGTTTCAACAACTATTTCAACAACCATTTCAGCAACCGTTTCAGCAACCGTTTCAACAATCAAACCAAATGCGATTTCAACATCCACAGCAACAGTCATTTGAACCAAATCAGTATCAACGACCTCCTTTTCAGCTACCAATTCAAGATTCATTTCAAGAGCCAGCTCAATCAACCAACCGAGCTTGGTTTGGCCAGCCGGAAAGACAACCAGTTTATAAGTTGAATCAACAGCCGTTGACAAGGTCAGATTTCATATTCGAGCCGACCACCAAAAGGACTTTTTATCAGAAGAGGGTTCAAGGATATTTAAGACAAAAAAAGAAGAAGAACAGATCATCGTCTAGCACTAGACCTCCGTATCCCGAAGGAATAGCACCTTCTGATGAGGCAAAGGACTCTAGTGGTGAATATTTTATGTGCGACGGAGATGCTATGTGTCTAAAACGCGAATGGTCGACGAAAAAACCTGGGCCCAAAAGAGCAAGAGGGTACAGAAGAAACAATATAGTTTTAATGGAATCTTTCATACATTGATTTCATGATTTGCAGCTTAAACATATGTAGGTATGTCAAGTTGCTCCATCGTCTCGACGTAGTCCATCTCTTTTCCCTGGTACACTCAGTGAAATGTATTTAATTAATTCTCTATCGTGTTTAATAGTAATATGTTTAATAGTTATAATTATGATGAATGTTAAAATGTCAAGTGACGGAGGCTAGTATACTTTAATAAATATAGGTAGGTAATTTGTTATTACATTTGTATTTATCAAAATGTCTTCCTTCTCTAATCATTAAATAAAATATAGAAATTGCAAAGACTTCTCCTTCCTGGTCAAATAAAAAACATGGGGTTAGACACAGTGTAGTGTGGGTCTCATGCCTATGTATGTTTGTGTAAGCTGACCAAACTCTCTATATTGAAATGTTTGTTAATAAATATTATTATTATACTTCAATTCGTCTACTCAATTATACTTATCCCTACATGACAACCCTGCTTTTGGGCATACCGCGCACTATGGTCGTGTCGCATTTCAATTTGGCTTCATTTTTAATTGGTGCGAAAATAATCAAGAATTTGTGTTAATCCTACCAAACTAAAGAAGAGGTTTTTCTAGCCCAAAATGCATCCAGTGTTGGAAATAGTGCAAATTTGCAGCAAATTGGGACACATAAGCATCCAGACAATTAAGACGACAATTACGACATTATCTGCATCATGGGTGCAGTGCTTTTCTACTTGGGAATTAAGGCATATAAAAAATGCCGTACTCGTTGGATGCGTCAAGAGATCAACCATCAGGCTTTCAGGGGCTTGTGATTGTCCGGATGAGGTCACTGCAAAACACTCCGAAAGTCAAAATCAAATATCAAAATATTTTATTTCACATAGGCCTAGATGGGTACTTATAAAACGTCGAAAAAGGTGCACGGTTCGCGTTGGTCAATTCCATAGAGAAGAACTGGCAAGAAACTCAAGTCAATGGCCACCATATTGGTGTTTTTCCTTCAACACAACAGTACATTCGGAAACTAAATTCACACCATTTGAGTTGGTTTTTGGTAAAATATGTTCGCTTCCCTACAACTTAGAATGATGAATGACTGATCAGTGAACCGAGCGTCAGCTGAGGCACCCGAGGTGGGTGTGGGATTTTGAGGTTACGGAGGTGGTGAAAAAAAAGCAGTCATAGCACGCAGGCTGAAACTTTTCTATACATAGTTTACATCATACTGAGTTTAAAAATATCAGCTGCATGGTGAAATGGGCATCATGTGTCTGCCGCTCACATGAACTTGTAAAAGAAATAATATAGTACACCAGACGAAATTTAACAAAGTGATTGTTTAAATTATCAAAAGTACAAAAACAACAAGCAGCTGTGTGGGTAGCGGTCTTTACAAGTTCATGCAACCTATAAACGACACCCATGACGGAAAATGAAAGAAAAATCTCTCGAAAAATTGTCAACCGAACATACTGCTTAGAATTTAAAGCACAATCATCTTATTTTTCATCATGGATTATCGTTTTCATGGTTTTCGGGGTGGTTGATAACAAAAAGAAAGAAAGAAAGAATGAAAGAAAGAAAAAGCATTTATTAGCCCGACAGGACAACACATAAAATAAAAAAATAAAAATGGTAAAATTGTGATTATAACACTAGTTTAAAGTAAACATATTGAGATAATAAAAAAAATAATAATAACGATATCTAAAGAAAAAAACAAACAAAATACTAAACAGAATTCGTCCTGTACAAGACCAAAAGGCAAAGGAAAGGGAAATGAGGTTAACGTTAACTACGTCAAGTATTAACGTGACCATATAATTATATAATCTGGGAGTCTTAGAGAACTAGGTTCAGTGTAGTGGGCTCTCTAATTAAATATGCAACTGTACGTTGTTTTGCGGGCAACGCGGAGGCGGTGACTCGAGTCGTATGGTCGCGGCAAGCGCGTTGACCGCCCGCCGTAAGCTTTTTCATATGGACATTATAAAAAAGGGTATGCGATACACGATTTAATGCTCTTATTTGAATGGCAAGTAAATTACTGGTTTGGAGCGGTGCCGGTGCGGTGCTTGTCAAGTGAGCCGCAACCTTAGACGGCTAGCTAGCCCATAGCTAACCGTCCACGTGGCCCCCGGCGCCCGATGCGTCTCCCGCGGCGGCTCCACCGTGTCCTCTGGTCGATCCTCGCAGTGGAAACACCCGGGCGTTTCCTCCTGCCCGATTTGATGCAGGAACCTCCCGAAACATCCGTGTCCGGTATAGACCTGCGTTAGGCGGAAGGTGAGCACGCCGTGGCACCTCTCCAGCCACTCCTCAAACAGGGGACCTATCGCCACTATCGTAACGCGCCCTGCACGGGGTTGCGGCAGTCGTTCTCTTCATGTCGCCATGAGATCGCGCCTGATGTCTGTCCGCTGAGCGGCGTTTTGCCGCGGCAGCGGAGTTTCCCCCCAGCGTAGTGCCTCCGCGCGCCATTCGTGTAGGCCCGCGAGGACTATCGCCTCCAGATCCTATGGCGGCAATCCGGCAAGCAGGCCCGCCGCCGCTAGCCTAAGTCTATATATTGAATGATTTGTTTATGAACATCATTATCCGGCTGCGATTCCCAGGTCGGGTATGGTAATATTGGGTTTTGCCAACAGGTTTTATTTTTATTTTAGTAGCCCTGGATAATGCATTTGTACCCAATTGATACCAAAGTCGACCCCTATTACGTGGAACGTACAAACATGACTGGCGAAATGCGTGTTCGCTATTAGGCATACCTCTGCCTAACCCGGGGGGTTACAGGCACCATGTCATGTCATGTTATGTTATGTTATCTACTGCAAGAAGAGTAGAAGGATCTTAGCAGGTGGCGCTCGGTGGTTTTTGTCCACACTCATGGGGATAAGGAGTGAGTTTTTCTATGAATTTACTACAATAACCACCGACTTTGACATTCATTATTGTTAACTTTGACAGCTATTGTTGTTGTAACTTGCATTAAGTTACAACAACAATAGCTGTCAAAGTCAACTAAATGTAACGATTAAATAAAATTGACGGATGCATGAGACTATCTTAGACTCAGATTGTATTATTTGAACCTAGCACCAGTTTTATGCAAATCATTGGTCAATTGCCAGTTTAAAGCCCACTAAATCATTACAATTCAATTGATCATTGTTGAAGATTATGGCAATTTTGATGTTTGAGGTCTAGCCGACAACGCCCCATTAAAACAAAATAAAAAAAAGTATTGAAACAATATCACATTTCAAATCAAAAGTACACTGAAACAAAACAATGCTGATTAAAACTTTGATTAACTACGCGCCAAATTAGTTAATTTCATCCTCAAGTTAAATAAAAATGGTATCCAGTTACGAAACGTGATGTTCATTACTTTGTTGTACATCGTCATTGTAATAGAATTACCCTCAGTGAACTTAGCTTCCTTCCAGTTTCAGGCAGATCGGATGTCGGACATGGGCGTGTCAAACACGCCTGACTCAAACCAACCTAATATTGCAAATCAACGGATGATGTGGTGTAGGAAGTTCATCAAACAATAGCTGTGAGGGAGGGGTGGATCTGCAATCAGAACATACTTTACTCAGAGAAACAGTTACGGAATCATCGAGTGACGATTTGACAGTGTCTACATCGATATCTAGGAAAGCCAATACTGATTTGGAACAAGATAAGATTATGCAGGGAAAGTTTCATTCTCGGGAAGTGACAGTAAGTGGGCCCAAAGGACTAGGTACCGACATTTCATAATGTGACGTTTCAACATGGAGCATCTCGAAGTTCAGCGGTGCAAGATGATGTGAGTGGATCAACCAGTATGACAGGGAACGGAAGGACGCCAGAAATTTCATCGCAAAATTTATCAGTTACAACTGGAGGAGATGAGCTGCTTCCGAGCGACGCAAGACGAATGTATGGCGATCTACAACCAATTAATTATAAAAGATCTCGTACATTAAGCACTATGCTATTCCACAAAGGTGGACCCCCTACATCAGAACCAGAAGTACCATCAACTCTCATAAGGTGTTCTGGAGTCGCTTCTGAAATAGCAAAATGTTTAAATTATTCTTGGAAGGACGTAAAGGCGTCTTCTGTTGTACCACTGACTGTACTGGTACCGACAGCAACAAACGCAGCAGATGATGATTATCTAATCCTGGAGAAATATATTTAGCTAAATTATAAACCTGGCGGTCCGTGGTCGAATAGAAGGAAATCTTTAAGGAACACACAGCGCCTTCACGACAGATAGTCATATGTTTCAAAGCGCAGGCCTGTCTGTTGGACGCTGCAAGATTTCATTCTACTTGACCACCTTGTCTGGCGCCGCCGCCTGTCACGGTAGGTGGCAAGTCTGCCGAATACCGCTAGGAGTGTCTTCCTTGCGTATTCCAACGCGTATTATTCACTTTACTCACAAATAGTAATATTCGATTTAAAAAAAAAAAAACAAATAATTCTAGTAACACTTTTTTCGCTACGTATTTGCTTCGCTTGCACTGTCCCCAGCGCGGCTGTGCATATGGAGTGGTCCAGTGGAGAGGTCCGGCAAAGCAACGTCAGCTCTTCATGGCGACATCTTCTAATTTAGGAACACCTGTGTGATTCCCATTATGAATCAAACTTCGATCATGATCACTTGTTACGAATAATTTAATTTTAATTTTCATGTAAGTTTTATCTACTTAAATCTTCGTCTCTAAAACTATATATATATATTTCTTGCGACTCGCCTGTAAAAATCGTAAATCACTACTTCTAGTGTTATGTATTTTTAATAAATAACTAACAATCTTGATTGTTTGTTTTTTGAATTCTTAACTCTGTAACTTTTCTGTTTTATCTATGAACTACTTGAGATCCGTTGAACGAAATGTAATTTTTGGTGCCTACATAATCTAATTTTATTTAAAAGTTATCAATATTGTTTACATTATTTGCGAACTAAAACTCTTGATGAGTAATAAAATATGTACAAGTATCAAAACTACCTACTTAATATTAATTTAAGATCACACGTACTAAACCAGGAGAGACATTGTACATCATCATCATCATCCTCATTTGAGCCAACAGACGTCCACTGCTGGACATAGGCCTCACTCAAGTGTTGCCACATGTTTGTATCTATGTAATGGGTAATACTTATTGGTTAATTTGAAGATTGATTTTATGACTATGTTAATTATGCGTGTAACATAGCTACTTAGTATAAGTAACCACGCTATGCTCGACGGCAGTCAGCTGCAAGATGTCCGCAACAAATTACAGCAGCTGACCTAGCTGGAGTATGACTGCTGCCGAGGGAAGCCTTTATTTTGATAAACATAAGTAAAATACAAGGTGTCATGATAATGATTTGTTTTTCTATTTATTTACACTTTTTCCAATTATTTTCTTTTAGTGTTACCACCTAGTTTTGTGTGCATGCTGTGGTCTCCTGTAATTGAAGGAACACACTTAAAAGAACCTCTGTATAACTGCGACTTATATTGTATCTGTGTATCTTTTGTTGGACATCCAAATAAATAAATAAATAAAAATAAATGATCCTCGAACCAAATCAATCATAAAATGGCTAGTTTTTTTTTCTAATCTACGGAAATTGGTTAGTGTAAACCACCCGTATTAAAACACAGCCTGCTAGTAACTTTATCGCGCCTTCACACAAATAAACTCACACAGCGACATGTCGCGCGATGTGTGATTCTGTTTATTACATTCGTGTTATTCTGAAATACTGTCAAGTAGTTTTAGCGTGAAAGCGAAACAAACAAACTTACATTCACATTTATAATATTATGGGATTGACATATATTTAAATTAATTACTTATTTAAGTCTTCTGTCACAAGATACTTAATTTTGATAAGGATGAAAACCTACCCCTTCTATTTTAGCGATTAATGCAATAGAGATGTTTAATTGTTACCTACTTCAATTGATACTAATATTAAAAAACTTTTTTGCAAAAAATAAAACCGACCTATCCTAACCCTAAAGTATTAACCTAGCGCCCTAGATATCCTAGCCCTAGAGTAATTACCTAGCACCCTAGATATCCTAGCCCTACATACACATCCTAGTTATCGTAACGCCCTAGTAGACCATGATGCAAGCCATACCTAACGTAAGTAACGTTGGTTTTACGTGAGAGCAGTCTGTTACAAGGAGACCTACTGTAGCAGACGGAATTTGCGTAGGAATAGAGGTTTGTGTACTTCCCATCCCACAAACACATAGGATCCATGGTGGCTAAAGTGTCTTGGCTACAGTGTGGAAGTTGTAGAAGATGAATCACTCTCGATACTCTAGTAATATCTTATTCAATTATTACAATCGAACTTAGTTCTATAAAACAATATGGTAAATAAACATAGAACTTTTTTTATATGACTCAGTAGGCCACCTCTTAGCGCTGACGGTGTGCTGGTGTTGGCGGTGCGTGGAATGAAGGTTTCTGATGCTGTAATGCTATTGTTGGCACGTGTAACTACTGCCTGTACACGCTAGAGCGGGTATCCAATATAACATTTCTATTTATTTCTACTTAAAACTTGTTAACCTGGTCCATATTCGACATGCACACCGTTATATTATATTTATTGTAGCGGACGGACATAAAAACCGTCAGGCGTACGAAACGTGCGCGGGAATATGAAGAAAGGGGATTTACCCTTGTCAACGGCGAGACGGGCGCGGTAATAACCGTGAGCAACCCAGATAAAGGGAACTCAATAACAACGCCTCTTGATACAATGCTGATGCTGAGGGATACCTACAGGCGCTTCTTGGACTAACACCTTGCGAGGATGCCGTCGTAACATTACAGCCGCATGTGTTCCCGGTACAGTTAGGCAAATAAACAAAAGTTAACAATACAATTATCTCAATTTTGTTAGTTGGTCAGGTCAAACGGGCAGAAATGTAAGCAGGAAAATCGGGAAATCGAAAAATATAGCATCATGAGTTTCTTATTTGTAAATTACATTTTACAATTATGTGAACAACGTTAGTTTTTGTCCTCATTTGAATCCATCTGATAACTAGTGTAAGAATAGTGTAAAGTACAAATGTAGTAAGTAGTGGCGCTAATATATAAACATGTAAATAAGTTCCTGTAGAACAATGTAACCTACAAGAAACGCTGAACACTCTTTTTGTTTTCACGTAGATTTAAACAATTACGTTTGATATTTTAGTATGTTCATACCAAAACACAACAATGACCAGTCTGATTATAATCTCAAATGTTTCTATAGTGTACTTGCGCCCGCGACGGTCGCGTTGCCACGTTTTCTTACAAATAATGTACATTGTGATTTACTGATACGTTATGTGGTACATTATACTCTGCTACATCGTCATTTTTAAGTTACCAGTGTCTGCAAACGCGTTCCAGTTTCATTCAGTGGCAGATATGACAAATATTTATAGAAGTAACGTGATGCAACCAATTTCACGTGGACGCCTGCCGCCAGCGCAAGGCCAAGTCATGTCGAATTATCAACTAACTACTTGTATTGAAGGTGGGTATGGTGAAAAAGTTTGTAACAGAGTTCAAAGGCCCATTATGCATGCGCGACAAGGCATGATCAACCCTCAAGTTATGCTTCCAAAACACTCGGGACTACTGCCGTTAACAAATCCTAATCCTCAAAATAAGGCAAGGACACCGCGACAATTAATGATGAGGCCACTAATAAGAGCGAGTGTACATCCTACTCAAAATGTGAAACATGAACTGCCTTATCATGCAAATGAACGAAATAGAGATTACCGTGACTACCAAATGTTTCCCCAAGCCACCAATCCAAGTAATGGAAATAAAGATCCCCAAGAATATCCGCCATTACCACAAACCACCAAAGTAGATACTGGAAATCACAGAGAATATAACGCATTCTTGCCACAAGCCGCCAATCTAGATAGCGATAAATATAAAGATGATCAATTTTTGCCACAAGCCACGCATGCGGATTACCAAAATAGAGATCAACAAGAAAAGCTAGAGTATACAATACCAGCCCATTCTTATTTAGACCTACAAGAATACGAATTGTCGCTCGTCGACCCACGACGGTCGACGAGCACAGCCGCACCTATTCGAGTATCTCGATCAGACAGGGACACAGGGAGCAAGGTAATCCTGGATACCCCGAAGTTGTCCACGACAAGCACCATACCGCCCTACCCCGGAGGTCTAATACCTAGCGGCCACCCCGACGCGGCGCCCAAAGTATGCGGCGATAAGGCCAAATGCAAACCATTCATTTGGACAACAAAAAGGTACAGGACTATCAAAAGCCGCACTACCGAATTCACAATATGGAATACGTAGTTATTTATTTTTAGTTTCAATCACAATAAGTCTATCACCAATGTTGCAATAATAAAGACACTCAATTTTCTTTTTTTAAAATAGAGCGTAAAAATCAAAATTCAATTTGATTTTTAACGATAGATTTGATTAATGCCACACTGCATCTTTTTAGTTTATAGTTCAGCTACTACTTGCTCATCAAATTAAACATTGAAACAATAATGTGTTAGAGGACACTGCAAAACAAAAAGAGATACTCGTAAAAGTAACAACACCGCATCCGAAGGAAAAAATACGATATTGCTTTTAAATATGAAATATTACGCCGAAAGTGTTCTTGTATTATGAAGAGAAAGGGTTGGGGACGTGACAACGGGCTGAGGCGAGCGGCCCAGCTGCCCCGCGACTATGTGTCTCTATTGTACAAACAATGAATTGATATTGAACACATCTACCTTTTATTGTGCCTACTTGACGCGCTTATGGCGGTTTGGGTCTAAATGGTCTAATGTCATGATATGTACACAATGTTCAGTTATGACGACTCAAATGGCGTAGTGGTAGTGAGGCTGCCTTACGTTCTTAGGGTCCTGGATTCGAATCCCGGTAGGAGAAAATGTTTGTGTGATGAGCATGGACATTAAATTTGTTTCCGGGTAATGGATGTTTATATGCATAATAAGTATGTATAATAACAAACAATAAAGTATATAATATGTAGTACTTATATCTACTAACTGGTGTCTACGACACAAGCCTTGCTTAGTGTGGCACTATATGGCGCTGTGTGTTAATGACCAGCGATATTTATTTATTACTAGCTGACCCACGCAACTTCGTCTGCGTCACATAGGTATATGAGAGAAAAAGCTCACAAAAGGAATAAATTTTCCCCGTTTTTGTAAGATTTAACATTTATGCTCCGCTCCTATTGGTCGTCATCATCATCATCATCATCATCAGCCTATTATGTTCCCACTGCTGGGACATGGCCTCCTCTCAATGAGAGGGAATGGGCTATAATCTACCACGCGGGCCCAGTGCGGATTGGTAGATGTCACATGTCTTCGAATTTTTGGTTCTAGGACATGCCGATTTCCTCACGATGTTTTCCTTCACCGTTTTTGAGAGCAGCGGTGATGAAATAAATTACACAAAGTAATGCGCCTGCCTGGGTTCGAACCCACGTCATACTGTTCGTAAGTCGGGGCCGCCACCACTGGGCCACCGCTGCTCTCTATTGGTCGTAGCGTGATGTTATATAGCCTATAACCTTTCTCGATAAATGGGCTGTCCAACACTAATAGCATGCATGCTTCAATAGCGTACTTTCCCATTGAAAGTCTTCTTCTAATGGGTCTCGTCGTTGTTATGAAATTATTTTGTTCCGCGAGTTATTTTAATTCAGTTATATTTCCCAAGATATTCATCTAAATGAAATGGTGTAAATTGCAATTTTGGTCACAATTAAACGCTAAAGATGACTAACGTATTTATTTTGATAAATATTATTACTATGTCTGTAAAAACACCTTCGCAAAAGAAGTATTATTTATGACGAAATTTTAAAATCATAAAAATGGTTATTGTGAGTCAATCTTCAAAGATAGACATATGCTGTCGCGGCCTTTTTTTTAGAACTTTTTAAGAGCAATAATTCTTTAGTATATAATTTTCATGTAACTTGTACTGTTTAAGCAGCGCACGCAACGGAAGCTCTCAAAAAGGAATCATTTTTCCCGTTTTTGCAACATTTTTCATTTATGTTCCGCTCCTATTGGTCATAGCGTGATGATATATAGCCTTCCTGGATAAATGGACTATCCAACACAAAAAGATTTTTTCAATTCCAACCAGCAGTTCCTGAGATTAGCACGTTCAAACAAACAAACAAACAAACAAACTCTTCAGCTTTATAATATTAGTAGGTATAGATTAATATGGCAAACACTTTTCATCTATATATATAAAAGAAAGTCGTGTTAGTTACACCATTTATAACTCAAGAACGGCTGAACCGATTTGGCTGAAAATTGGTGGGGAGGTAGCTTAGAACTAGGAGAAGGACATAGGATACTCCTTTTTTTTTTTTAATTATTTTCGTCGGTATGTAGTGGGTAGGTAGGGGTAGGTAGTGGGTATTAGTAGGTAGGTAGTAGTAGGTAGGTAGTAGTAGGTAGGTAGTTGTAGGTAGGTAGTAGTAGGTAGGTAGTAGTAGGTAGGTAGTTGTAGGTAGGTAGTAGTAGGTAGGTAGTAGTAGGTAGGTAGTAGTAGGTAGGTAATAGTAGTTAGGTAGTAGTAGGTAGGTAGTAGTAGGTATGTAGTAGTAGGTAGGTAGTAGTAGGTAGGTAGTAGTAGGTATGTAGTAGTAGGTAGGTAGTAGTAGTTATGTAGTAGTAGGTAGGTAGTAGTAGCTAGGTAGTAGGTAGTAGTAGGTAGGTAGTAGTAGGTATGTAGTAGTAGGTAGGTAGTAGTAGTTATGTAGTAGTAGGTAGGTAGTAGTAGCTAGGTAGTAGGTAGTTGTAGGTAGGTAGTAGTAGCTAGGTAGTAGGTAGTTGTAGGTAGGTAGTACTTTTGACGCAGACGAAGTTGCGTGGGTCAGCTAGTATTATAATAGAAACTGTACTTTAGTTACTACTCTAGCTAAGTGTTTTGATGCTAAATAAATATGTAAACTTATTTGTTATAAGCTGAGGTCATCGGAACTCAAACAATGCTTTTTAGACACATTACATAATACTCGTACAAAGTGGTCGTTTGATGCAAAACGTGACATAAATAAATAACTACAAATAAATTTTGAATTAATAACGAAGCAGAGCTTAAAAACTCTGAAGCATAGCAAGCATGCATTCGACAAGTTAACATAACAAAAGTCTTATTTCACACAATAAACAATTACGTCACGACACGGTCTATAGAAAATTAAATTTGCGGAAAGTTGATTGATTCTACTTTTTAGTGTGATTATAAAAATTAAAGTATTTTGACATCATTTGTATTTTTCATCCGTCGTGGTCTTAGAACCCAATGGCTTGGTATGCGCTGATGAGAAGAGACCAGATGGTAGGATCATAATGCCATGGAAGTTGGGTAGGCCTTTGTAGGACGCAACTTGCGTCACCATTGTGCCATCCCATCTTGGTACATCTGGAGCAGCTGCTGGCGGTGCTGAAAACCTCAAACGGCGCAAATACAATAACTTAATTGGTAGTTTTGTGTTTGAGCCGTTTGGGGTTGAAACACTAGAGGGTCGGAGTGCCCACCTAATATTTCGGGAGATCGCCAAGCGATTGTTCGACTCTACACGTGACCATAAGGCCGGCCAATATTTTGGCCAAAGAATCAGCATTGCTATCCAAGCTGGCAACACAGCCAGCTCTCTGGGCACCTTTACTATTGACAGTAATGTGGGCGAAATTATTGACACCCTGTAATTATTTTTTCCCTTAGACCCACATATTTGAATGTAATAACATTAAAATATGTGGGTCTATATCTTAATATATATAAATTACGTGTCACGTTGTTTGTCCGCAATTGACTCCTAAACTACTTAACCGATTATAATAAAATTTGTGCACCGTGTGCAGTTTGATCCAACTTGAAAGATAGGATAGCATCTCAATTTACTCAGACGAAGTTGCGTGGGTCAGCTAGTAGGTCTATAAATTTTAGTACGTAAATAATGTACATACTTGATTCAAATGAAATATGAATTATAAAACTACATTATCTTCTGATTCAATATGCATAGTGTTCCTGGGCTCGTTGACCATTGGCATTGACGACAAAAACAGTTCCTATTAATAAATTATTATAACACTATTAATGTTACAATATTTTTGACGACCCGAATGCCGCAGCGATAGTGAGGCTGCCTTACGTTTTAAGGGTCCTGAGTTCGAATCCCGGTAGGAACAAATGTTTGTGTGATGAGCAGGGACATTTGTTTCCGAGTCATGGATGTTTGTATGTATAATAAGTATGTATTTACAAACAAAAAAGGTATATATGTAGTATATCAACTGTCTGGTGTCCACGAGACAAGCCTGGCATAGTGTGGCACTAGATGGCGCTGTTTGTTAATGTCTAGCGATATTTATTTATTATTATTAATATTGGTGACAGTTTGCGTGTCGCTGTAAACAATTATGACAAGCTCGCAAAACCCCTGAAGTTGTTCAGTTATTCAACAACTCAACGCAACTCAAATCTTCCATGATAAGAAGGACTCTAAACATACAAAAATCTTACTTCTTCCAACCACACACAACTGAGTTACAAAAATCCAGAGCAGACAGTGCGTCACGCCCCACTAACCACACCACTTACATTACATTAAAGTTCATTCTTACGAAAAATAGTATTTCATAAAATGTGTATTTTACTAGAATCATAAGTTATACCCCGTATATCCCCTCGCGAGATAAGGGGAGCAACGGAGCGCGAAATTTTACAAGTGTCGACGGACCCGGTGGCGGCGCGCGGCGTTGCCAAGCTTTCATACCCGCCCTGCGTTATACGGGATGGGCTCACTTAGATAATTTTAGCTCCAAATGTACGCCTTGTAAAATTCGAATTGGATATTTATCTCAATCTTTTGTTTGACGATGAAGTTAAATGTAATTTCACAATGGTTTTGGAGGGAGAGAAAGGCCAAAGAAACGATGGGTAGATTGTGTGAGGAATGAATATGAAAGATAAAGGTCTGAACGATAGCGTGGCGGTTGACAGAAGAGAATGGAAGAAAAACACGTCTTGGACCGATCTCAAGTAACGTTGGACACGCTGGAAGATGTTGAATGAGTTTGACTCATGAGCAAGATGAGTTAGGTTTCAAAATTGTGTTTCTGATCGTCATCTCTCGGTCTCTCAAACATTCCTGTAGGTTTCCTTCCACAAATTCCCGTTAACCTACACAAAAAGTGTATTTCTGTATATTGTACTTATTATTGATATCTTGTAGAATTCACACGAATATTCCTATAAATTGAGTTAATCCTTTACAAATAATCGTAAACAAACTTACAATACATAATTTACCAAAACCATAAATTCCAGTGACTTGTTTGAGCGTCAGCTGATAAGTTGGCTTCCGCAGTAAATTCGCCGGCGACCGCATGCCGAGGAGAAACTTTAATTGACACTAGGACCGCAGCCGACCGACCGACCCACCGAAGAGACTGTACTCTTTGACTATCGGCTGCTGTTTCAGCTTGCGAGCTAATTTTGATGAGCCCACTGTTGTTCCGGTAAGATTGAAGTTTATTTAGGAGAGTGTCTCTGTTTTGATTGTAATTTTAGTTGTGAACGTAACGTAGTTTTTATGGTTCCGCACGTCCTAATGATACAATAGGATGATTCGTGTGTCTGTCTACTTTTTTATTGTGCTATTATTATTTGCTAAGACCAATCTCCACAGAGCAACGCATCTCTAGACATTGGCGACTCAAACCAGGTGTTACCTTCATGTATTTCAATATCTTCATACAATCTAGTTTCTTATTTAAGTATAAAAATAGAACCAACTTCAAAAAACACATAAAAGTGGAAAATAAATTTAGCTTCAGAAGTCGGTGACCTTTGTTTGAATCATTTACTTACTTAGTTTTTTTGTCACCGACTTCTGAAGCTAAAGTTATTTTCCACATTTTTGTGTTTTTTGAAATCGGTTTTATTTTTTGCAGAAAAGTTTTATTTTTCCCGTTTTAGTAGTTCACTTGTGCTTCCCCCTCACAGCGTACCGGCGCGATGTTATATTATGAACTGGTATAAACAATAGATAGACATGAGATTTCAGCAATCCCAGTCCATTTGCTATCATTTATTGAGGAGTTCTGTTGCCTATCTCCGAAGTTCTTCATCAAATCTTCACGAAATTGAAGTGGGACCACTTTAAGAAGGTACTCTTCTTAAAACTACAAAATCGCATCTAGTGTTCCTATAAAATTTGAAGATTTATCTCTATTTCTTCAGGATCCCATCATCATATCCTGACTTGATGATTATGGGACCACCACCCTTTCAAATAAAAGAATAATAATTCAAATCGGTCCAGCCATCTTCGAGTAATCGGGGAACATTACATAAAAAAAGAAGGTTCCGACGAATTGAGAACCTGCTCCTTTTTGAAGTGGGTTAATAATTTCACATATCCCAAGACTAACAAGCCACACCACATAGGCAGATGTTTATTTATTTGTTATAATAAATCTTAACTTAAAAGTTGGGAATGCGGAACTTTAATATGTTATAGCAATTGTGGTGTTTCTTGCGTTTTCAGAATCAGAAACACTCGTAACCGTTTGTTCATAAACATTTCAATTGGCCCCGCATCAACACAAAAGGGATAAATAAAACGGCACATTACAACTCCGATACCCGCCGAGTATTTCTATCAACATTAGCGATATATTTGTATCGTTAGCTCGCGAACTCCAAACCCTCCGACCATTAAGGCGTCTAGTTTAACGCCACTTGTTTTTCCAACTGCCACGAGCCACTTTAACAAACAGTATTTATTTTCTGCTTCCCATCGGTCGGTTGTTTCAAGAAAAAATCGCTGGCTCCCTTCCTACTTCGGCTGAATTTCGATTAGAAAAAGACAAAGAGCCGATTGTAGAGCTATTGAAAATGGGGAATCAATTAAAGCGCGCCATAGATCCTGGAGTAGCGATAACGTCTGTCAGTGAGTGAGAACGCCGATAAGATTGTCTGCGACCCGCCCCCCGCCGCCCGCCGCCACCCGCCGCTCAGCACTTTTAATTATTTCAAACGTTTATCGCTATCACGTGTCGCCGTATAATGGCCGCTGCAACTGCTCGCTGGTTTTTGCTTCGGTTTTTCAGTAGACGTTGAAACAAACTCAATGAAGTTGCTAGCTCATCCGTGAGTTTCCACTGATATACTCGTACGTGAATGGTTTACTAGAAATAAAGCTCTCGAAATCATTTTATACTAATTTATTATAATCGGTATTTATTTACACTTTCAAAATCACACAATCTGTACAATAAAAGGTATGCATTTAACCTAGTGATATATCTCTTATTTTTAATAAAAGATATATAATTTATACATTAACATATATCTATATTAGGTCGAATTAACAAATAATATTCAGATACGAAGATATATTACGATTAAAATTTTTCATTATTTATTTACTGTGCATTAATTTATATATTTACAACTTGACAAGCGTGAATAGCAAGCTTGGTTACACTAGTACTTAGACAAACAATAGGTTTAATGTTGACAGTAAACTCGGTAATTAGACAACACAATTGAAAGTTAAAGACTACGTTACAGGTAAAAAGAATGATATAAACGGTGTAAATAACTCTGCAGATGCTTATCTTTGGCACAATTTCATGAGGATTATTCTACGCGAAGCACGGAATCACAAACATTCGTATGACGCTAGACTAGGGCCTGCGGAAGGACAATGCACGTATAATACGTAATGTATAATTTAAAATGGAAATGGGAGGAGGAAATACCGAGTAGGTTAACGAGGTTCATGAATAATTACAGAGAACTATTGTGAAGATACGTGTGTGTACTCATGGAGGAATATCAAATAAAACCATTTCAATGAATGTGAAACGTTTCTGGGAACAGGTTTTTGAACTATATTCTCTCTCTCTGACGAAGTAAACAATCGGCATATAGAATTCAGTTGTTTCATTTATTCTTCCCATCTACGATTACATTATAATGAAAAAAATAGAGCAAACTGGCTCTAAATTCTTGCAATTTTGGAAAATACTCCTCACACACAATTCGAAGCTTGTTTTAAACTTTGATTTACGGAATTAGTTACTGCATCATAATTTTACCCATTCCAAAATAAGTTGGATCCTTAATACTACGTCTTAAATTGGGACTTGAACTGAATATCGTTCGTACAATTATAAAATTTTCACTCTCAAACATTCTTCACTCGGGATATGACATCACAATTTCGGGATGATATGTTTCAATTTTACAAATAGATAATTTAAATTTAAAAATAAAATCACATTTCAGGAAGACGAATCAAAACCGTTTTAAAAACCATAACGTTTTGGTCACAATATCTATTGGAATAGGATTCAAAATAGATTAAAGGGAGGTATGCTAAACAAAGGTGGTTATACGATGAGGTCCACTTGCACTAGAACAATAATCGCCAGGAACGATTGCCGCCAACAGTGGATTCGTTTTGATCCTGAAACAAAAGAAAGTTCAGTTTAAATCTTTTGTCACGACATTATTTATCAGACGTTGAGGGACTTAACGTACTGCCGATCATATAGACATTACACTATAAACATAGTGTAACAATTTATCATTGATTACTATCACACACTATGTCATGAGACCATTTAGCAAAATTATACAATTGTCAAGTAGATGACGATGTTTCTCACTCTCTCCCGTCTGTCATTAGTTAAATTTTAACAACATAGTAACAAGCGAAGCGTACAGGAATTCAACGAGAAGATACAAAAGTTACAAAACGAATTAAATACCAGCAACAAAATTACTTCCATTCAAATAAACCCAACAATTCATAACCAATAAAGTACACGACAGTTTATGATACTTTTCTAAATTTCACAAAAAGCAGTGGAGTGTTCACAGGTAGGCGATACAAGCGCTTTCTTCATTCTAAATACATTCGTCGGTGAGAGCATTGTCGCTATTTTTGTTTGTCGCGATAAGAGCGTTTCAGCAGCTTACGGTCTACTTTCCAAGCTTCGCAAACAATGGGATTTGTTTTGTTTACAACGCTGATGTGTTTGAATTCGTGCGTAATTTGTTTTACATTGATATCACAAATATAAACGGAGCATTCTTTGTAAGACAGAGATTATATTTTACAGGATGTAGGTGTTTTTCAATTTGGTTGATAAGATACATGAAACCGTTCCTTTGTTTACTGTCCAAATTAGATTAGATCAGTAAGAGAAGAATGGTACTATCAGTACTGTAGTCAAGTGAACAGTCCTACAATTTTTCAATTTCCTTGTAGGATGCTTGGTGTTTTTGCCGGCTATAAATCAATCGACAATATTCTCACACAACAAAGCGCACAAGAGGTAAAATAAACCCAAATTCAAGATAAAGATATTCAAGTTTCATATCCCCAATATTTATTCAAACGTTAGGCGTCTCTATTTGATATCATATTATTCGGCTGTTCAAACACTTTTTCGTTGAGGGCGAGAGCTGCAAGAATTGATTGTACGCGGTCTGCACTGAATATTTATGAGGGTTAAGTGTGTATGCGAACTCGTTGAATGTTTAATCTCTATTTGGGTGTACGGGAGAGCGACCCGGCTGGATCTCAACCGCAGTAGTCAAGACTGCGATAGGAGGAGGGACACCGACAGCGGACCGGTACATACCGTCGTACCTACCTACATACAGACACAGCGCACTTATTTATCACATACACTTGTGTGTGCTAACCACAACGCCTGCCTCGTGCCATAATTGTTACAATAGTAATGTATTCTGAAATGTTCCTGGTTCGGTATATTCTGTGTAAGCCGAAGGGTGGTAAAAACTACATTGTTTGTCTTTGTGATTGTTTCGCAATTTGGTTTTTTGTTCAGACAATCGACGAGCTGTCAATAACATTGGTCTCCGATTACTTGGAATAGTAATGTACAGTTTTTGTGAAAACAGTTTTACTGTAGGTTAACTTGATTTAAAGCAATAATTAAAAGCCCTGAATAAAAAATGGGAAAGAATAGCGTACAGTAAGTAGCCAAGAAGTAGCTTGAAACTAAAACGAACGAACAAAACCATCCAATAGCTGTAGCTATAAACAAATAAAGACGTATGCGCTCACAGAAGATAATGCGGCTGAATCCAGAATTCTTCCTGCAAAGATAAAAGCCCGAAATGCTCTTAGCATTTGAAGTCATTCAAACAATAGCGACGTTCAGGGCTCGTAACATATTCCTCAGCCCATCCCGCCTCTCCGACCACATTTATTTTTTACCATGACACGGAAAAAGACGTTTTTAATAATGGAGTATATTCTAAGAAAGAATACAAAGAGGTAAGTAAAGCCTCCTGTGACTCCGCTCGCTTTGTACGCTATTATATTAAAGGCTTTATGTATTAAGTTTTGGTTGGCTGATGGTCTGATAGTAGCATTAGACGAGAGTGGAGTTGCAAATATAGAATGGAAATCGTATTGATAGGTAACTTGATTTATATAATCAAAGAGCTGGGAGCTTCAATAAATAAAAATAATACCGAGTATTACGTGCCACATAATTTAAGTTTATTAAAATTAGAATTCAAACAAATGACACAAATGAATGCATTACTAATAATACACAAAAAAACGTTGATGCCCAAAGTATGTAGACAGCTTAATGTAATAAAATGACAGTTATAATTATGAAACTCACATTAAATGCAATATAAACGTACTAAAAATATCACCGTAGTGATGGGAAAGCCAAGCTCGAAAGCCGAACGGCATCTATCCGAAATCAGTGTAAGTAATATGATTTTCCTGTTCCTAGTTTGCGATAAAATAAACATAACAATGTACGATGATGCGTAAAATGGTGCGTCTGGTGCGTACGGTGCGACGTAAGTTGCGGAGCCAACAATGCGTATAACAAGTTGGGGTTTAATCGTTAGCGGGCCAAGGGGTTAATAAACTGAGTTGATGTGTCGCTGCAGGGTTCACTATGGGGACTCTTTCTTTCAATATCTTAACGTTGCGTAAAATTACGATGTAGGTGAGGGTGGTCTCGTGGCAGGGTGGGGGAATGAAGACGAAGACTTTTTAGGATAAGAAATGGTTGGAAAGTCAATCAAAGAGCAAAGGGGATCACAGTCGGCTTTATTAATGATGAATGCTTAGACAGTCTGTTATATGCTGCCTATCTTTGATCATGACACCTACGAAAATAGGCATGGCGATGTTCCATGGCTGAATATGAGGCAAAATGATAAACTGCGTTCACGTTTGTGCCATTTTAACTGAGAATATATTAAAGAAATCGAATCTCTTGGGGGTGACATTTTCTTTGTCACGGCCACGGTACCTTGTCCGTTACCAACTGTGAACGCAGCTCAAAAGCAAACTTATAAAACTTTGAAGCTATCGCTTATATAGTATACATTGCTTTCTTTCTCTGATTACCTGAGACGTGCTGCGGGTGAGGCGGGCGGTAGACGTGGTGCGCCGCGTCGCGGTCTGGCGCGCGGTCGAGCTGCGCGCGCACCACGCTGGGTCGCTCCGTGCCGCTCGGCTCGGCGCGTGCGACGGACCGGCTCGCGTTCACGCGTCTCACGCCTGCAACACGCCTCGCATTACCATGCAGCTACGATGATCATGAGTACAAATAAAAGTGATAAAAATATGTATAGTTGAATATGAATCTTTTGGCGCGAGGCTAAAATCTTCTCATGAAACACGGCCAAAATGGTTTACCAACAACAAGAGACGCCAATATCGAGAAAGAACTTTCAGGCAACAAAAGATCCTTGTTGCAATGTGATTTCATTTGTTTTGATATTCTGTCAATGAAGTTCGTGAGTGTGTATGAAAAACAATTATGTTTTTCTGAGGAAACTACAATTATCATGACGTATTTTCCAATGCGATTGCATGAGAACTCTGAACTGAGCACATTTAAACCACGTTCAAGCCAATGACACACACATTGAAAGGTGTTAAACGTGGAACTAAACTATGACGAAATGACGATATAGCGAAAAGTGTGTGTAATAAAACATCTGTTCCTAATTCTTCAGGGAATACTTGCCCGATGTTTGTTTTTATTCACTAAAAATACAACCAAATAAATTCAGCTAGCAGGCGGTATCAATTCGTCGTCTATTTCCATCGTCCCCGGTATGTTCGAGTTCAAGGCGACATTGTCGGGGATATTTTCGGCACAGTATGTTGTCGCTGCCCTATTATGCTTCGAATGTGGGTTCCGAGCCCCAAGCTGCGTTGAGCCTTCCGCGGGTTGAGCATATTAGGTTCGAGTGCATGTTTTTACGCTTTATTTTTTGGTAATGGTTTGAGTTAAAGGGGAAAATCTATAAGTCCGTGATTAGACCTGTCGTATTGTATGGATCAGAATGCTGGGCTGTGAAGAAGATGGATGAAAAACGATTGCATGTAGCGGAGATGAGAATGTTGAGGTGGATGTGTGGAGTGACAAGAATGGATAAAGTAAGAAATGAATATAATAGAGGAAGTTTGAATGTGGCACCTGTTACTGAAAAATTGAAAGGAAGTCGTTTGGCTTGATATGGACATGTAATGAGGAGGGATGGAACGCATGTGACTAAAAGAGTGATGGACATAAGTATTGATGGATGGAGAGGGAGAGGAAGGCCAAAGAAAAGATGGATGGATTGTGTAAAGACTGATATGAAAGAAAAAGGAGTAAATGATGCCGTGACGTCTAACAGGGGAGAATGGAAGAAAAAAACGTGTTGCGCCGACCCCAAATAAAATGGGACAAGGGCAGGAAGATGATGATTTTTTGGAAATGCGTTTATAATAAATATTAGTAATCTTTTGGTTGGTATATTAATTGCCATAATATTGGTGTTCCGTTTGATTAATAATAAATTATATACTTTGGGTACTTTCTTTTTTTAAATTTGCGATTGAGAAGATATCAACCATTTTTTAAATTGTTTCTGATTTAATTCTGTCTCGCGGTAACAAGTCTAAGTTATGTACATTTTCTGTACAATATCGAGAAAAAGAAATTGATTACCTACTCAAGTATATAGTGTGGCACTAGATGGCGCTGTGTGTAATGTCCAGCGATATTGATTAATTAAAAATAATATTTACTAAGAAGGGGATCGATATCGCATACTCCGTGAACCTACTAAGACCAGCTATTGACAGCATTTTTGTGTTATATATTTTCAGCAGAGTCCAGTCTATATAAGTTATTCGTATTGTTAATCATCTCTGCTTTGGTGAAAGAAAACATCGCGAACAAAATGTCTGAAAGATTTTTCTTGATGAAAAAAAAAAGTTTATTCCTAGTAGAGGAAAGTCACCAAATATGGAATACCATTTTGTTTTTGGGATATAAAAAAAAAACTTCATATAAATTAAATCAGTTTAATGTTTTTACTAATCAGTCATACATTTATATGTAGTAATTAACAGCCTTTAATCAAATATATTAATTATCAAATTAAAATCTAACACAAAAAACAAAATCACAAATGAGTAACCAAATATGGAATAGGTATCCATATATGGAATATATATACAACCTGTAACGGAAAGGGTATATACATACGAAAGGCACGGCTTCTTTGGATGGTAACAAACGATGTGGCAAGGGTTTTTTAACCCTATCTCTACATGTTCGGAAGTTATGAATTTTTTAAATACATTGATACCAGAAACCAAACTTTTCAAATTGCAATAAACACATCACTAGCACTAAATCAGCTGATCGGTGTCAGCGAACTATTTGCAAGTAAGAATAAACCTCTTACTCCTGATACTTTTGAAACGAGGGTTCCGCATGTTTATTTTTTTCTAACAAAATAATTTGAATGACTTTTCTTAAACTTAGATTATGTTCGAGAACAAGCTAAAATTAATTTGTCTAATTATCTAAATTTAACGTAACAATATTTAATACGTGCTTTCATTGTCACGTCGTATCATTTACACACTTGTTTATTTTTACGTAGTTTTTCTTTTGAAGATTATTATGTAGTTAACCCTTGATCTGTCAAGCCTGGCCGTAACGGTCAGACGCCATTGTTTAACTATTGTGTCAACTTCGCTGAAAGTTAATGAATTAATTGATATCTGCTATCGTACCTTCAAAACAGTAAACACCTAATTTAATAACAATTCACAGACCGAACACCGTGCACTAGAACCGATATCCCTTTGACGACGCTCTTATACGATCGTGCGTCCAACTTTACAAAAATATTTTCGCGCGCTCGATCAACTTTACGAGACGCGGCCGGTACCACACGATAGTGCGTTTAGTATAGTGTGAACTTTGCAGCAAAGATTATACTTGTGCGAAGTTGTCGCGGATTTCTGCCCTTTTCAAAATGGCGGTGCAGCTGATCGACGCGCGTGGAAAAAGTAAGTAATGATTAAAAATATTTTAAATAGTGATTGACTACATTGATTGTGCGATTTTAATAGGTAATAAACTCAAGTCAATGAGACAATTATAGTTCAATGCATTCCTCTATCGGACACGAAGATACTTGGTTGTTAGTTCAAACACGCACGATAGTGCGAGTCGGGCTTCAACTCGTCTATCAAAATTTATGTTGATTAAAAATTAGATCATTGTTTTTAATGTTTTTAATTGGTAAAATAATTACAAAACGCTTTGTTTTTTGTTGCAGAAAGAACATTAACTTCGGAATACTTACTAGAATTGATAGCAGACGGAAACGAGTCTGAGATAGAGGGTTTCGAAGATGAGGACTGTCATGAAGAGGAAGGCATTGAGTCTGTACCAGATCGGGTGGCGGGTCAGTCGTATTCAGACGACGAAATTTCTAACAGCGAGCAAGAAGAAGAAGCCACTAACATTCAGGTACCAGAAATAATATGTCCTAGTCCGAATACAGTCTGCGCTGGATCTCAACGTGGTCGTGGGGATTCACAGAGAGGTCGAGGACCTTCGCAACGACATCGTGGTGTCTCTCAACGTGGTCGTTCTGTAAGTCGCCGGCATCATCTACCTGATCGTTCATCAAGCGCATCAAGCACATCTCATGGTACTTCTCGGTACCGCACGAGGGACCGCATGAGTAGAAATAATCAGCTGGCTGATTTATCTGGTACTCCGCTACCTAGCGTTCGTGCTCAGTCCGAGGCAGCTCAACGCAACAGGGATCCGTCTAGGCGAAGGCTATGGAAATCTATTCCATTTGACCAAAAAGAACACAATTTTCCGCCACGCGAACAACAAACCATTAGAACGCCTCTCGAATACTTCGAGGACTATTTTGACGATGCATTTTATGAGAAGGCTGCTTACTGCACAAATAATTACTACTTGAGGCAAACTGGAAGGGTTCTTCATACCAATCCTGTAGAAATGAAGAAGTTCATTGGTGTGCATTTTATAATGGGGTGCATAACTTATCCACGAATTCATATGTACTGGAGGCAAGAAATGAGACTGGCATTAGTAGCTGATATCATTCCAAGAGACCGACTGAAGCTGTTGCGCACGAATTTTCATGTGGTGGAAGAGGATATCGCCCCAGTTGGTAATAAGAACAGTCTATGGAAAGTACAACCGGTATTAAATCAGGTAAAAAATGCCTGTGAGAAAATAGAAAGGCTACCGGGTTACTATTCTATAGACGAACAAATGATCCCCTTCTGCGGCTTGTGCCCAAAAGGTCTACGTCAAGTCATAAAGTCTAAACCTAGACCCACCGGCTTGAAAGCTTTTGTAGCCACAACAAGCGATGGTCTAATGCTCGACTTTGAAGTTTATCAAGGGGCTAACACCCCACTCACAGATAAATCTCTGGGTGTGGGTGCAGCAGTTATTTTGCACCTTTCCAAATCCATTCCCCCAGGAAGTTGCATTTACTTCGATCGTTATTTCACGTCAATACCTCTCTTGGAAAGATTATCTGAAAAAGGAATGCATGGCACAGGAACGGTTATGATGAACAGAATACCTGACAAAAAATATATGACTTTTAAAAAGGACCGTGAAATGAACCGAGGAGATACTGAACAGTTCGTAAATAATGGTGTTGTAGTTGTGCACTGGATGGACAACAAATCCGTTCTGGCGGCATCCAATTGCACTTCGGCAGACGATCATATTTTCGTGAAGCGATGGGATAAAAAGAATAATGCGTACATCGATGTCAGGCAGCCCCTTATCATTGCCAATTATAATCGGAACATGGGAGGAGTTGACGTCCTCGACCAATCAATCGAGTATTATCGAACTTTTATGAAGACCAGAAAATGGACTTTGAAGATCATGTTACATTTTTTTGATCTTGCAGTCGCAAATGCTTGGCGTTTATACAAAATACACTGCCAGACGGCTCACGTACATAGAGGTCAAGTCTTTGACTTACTTCAATTCAAATTGCAAGTAGCTGATGGTCTTACCAATACCCCTGAACGTCCAAGGCCAGAACAAGATCCTGTTGAAAACATGGAAGGTTTGGAGACTCAAGATCCGGAAAATGTCGACCCAAATATTCCTGCCAAGAGATACCGACCGGCTAATGTACCTTCAGAGGCGAAACGTCACGATGGTTATGAACATTACCCGGTATTTGACGAGATCGAAAACCCTCGATCCTGTAGAATGGAAGGGTGTACAAGTAGATCCAAGATAAGATGTGAAAAATGCAATGTGTATCTTTGTCTTAACAGAAAAGGCAACTGTTTCACATCCTTTCATAAGCAATAATTAGAGGCTAAGTTTCCTAAGATTTTATTTCAAAGTGATTGTACCAAAATGTTTCAGAAATGATTGATCTCAAGAAGTTATTTTTTAGTTTAAATGTTGATTATTTAATTTTTTATTGATATAAATAAATAATTATGAATAATCATGCCTTTTTTTCATTATAAATAACAAAAATATACATAGCAAAATTATATCTTAACAAAATTCTGATAGACAAGGTAAAGCCGACATCGCACTATCGTGACATGGCGTTTTCTCAGGGGGGGAGGGGGCGGGATTTTTTTTATTATTTTTCTAGGATGATTTTGGACATGGGTACTAAGAATAAAAGATCGCAAACGAGTTACGCAAGATTTTTTTTTCCCGGCCTTAAAGGGATATTCAAAATAACGTAAAATCGTCGGTTAAAATCACAATGAGAACAATATCACAATACAGAATAAGACGCCGTGCGATAATTTATTAAAATACAGCTAGAACTCGTATAACTAAAGTATGCACCCTTATCATAATATTTTTTACACTGATCCAGGAGATCTGATTAACCTTACTATTGAATCAATTTGCTTGAAGATCAGATTAAAACGAATCGATTCGAAAAAACGTCATCTTGCGCCATTGATTGAATTGATCACAAAAATCGTTACATGCATCCTAACAGGAATTTTATTAAATAAACATTATTGTTAGTCATTATTAGAACTAAGAATAGAAAAAGGATTTAGTAACAGTAATTTGTCCAACCGAACCCAAAACACCACCTCTATGCAACTTATGCAATTCCTAGTACAAATAAAATCACAGTGGGTTCCGTTCATAATTTTAAAAATAAGGTTACGAAAACTATTAACAAGAAGTTAATACATTTTCTACGAGCTACTTTGATAAGTCTTTTTTACTGCCCAAGCGCAGTTTTTATATCAAAGTCAATAAAAAAATGCGCAAAACTGTATCTAGCTGCGGAAAGAAATTAATAAAAGTACTAGGACCGCATGAGTAACGAGAATATTGTTATTGCGAATTGAAAATCTTTCCCTCACATAACCCTAATTTCGACGTTAGACACACATAGAC
The DNA here is from genome assembly GCA_916618015.1 of Xestia c-nigrum. Lineage (NCBI taxonomy): Eukaryota > Metazoa > Arthropoda > Insecta > Lepidoptera > Noctuidae > Xestia > Xestia c-nigrum. The sequence continues at coordinate 25,093,202 of OU745257.1, read as the reverse complement.
AGACGTTAGACACACTATCATACGATTTAGGGTATGTGAACCAATTGCAGTCCCTGCAGTTTAAATTACTCCTTACTCCTGGTAAATAATACTTCTGATCAGATTCAGAATAACTCGGATAATGTTATTATTTTGATCAAAGATTATTAAGTATTTATGTTATTTTGAAATAAAAGCTCCGGGGTTCAGATTCTGAAATAAAAAAACGTACCACAAATCTTCATGTTTATTATCATGTCTAATTGATTGAAATTTATGTTTTTTTAATTTTGAATTTGATTTATGTAGTTAACTCTAGTTAACTCTAGTTATTTTATTTTTGCGGACATTTCTAATTATTGGTGTTTAGTTGAAATTTTTATTAGGATGTAAAACAATAATTTTTAATAGTGGTAAACACTAAATGGGACAGCTACCCTATTAGCAGGATAGTAGGGAATAGGAGGTTTTTTTTGCATTGTTTGCTCGTCAGTCGTCAAGTGTTCCGCGTGTGGTGCATACCGTTTCCATACTTGTGATTCGCGCATCATTTCAGTACGGCTACCTTGAATTTAAAAATTGACTTTGGTTTCGTTGTTATTGTTGTTAAGTTATCGTTTTTGTTGTGTTTTTTTTTTGTTGTTGTGTTTGTTATTGTTGGGTTTGCAAAATTTCATTTAGTAATACCGAATATTACGAAATTATACTGTGTGTCGGAGCAGAACATAGTAATTTGCGTGCTGCCCGAGAACTGTACCATGAACGCTTTATTTAGGGTAGACCAGATGCTGAGCGTCGACAGCTGCCTTCGTTGGCGTGCTTTAGTCGGATGGTACATCGTCTGCAACAAACTGGGCCTCCGCGGTCCCCAGACCATACGCCGTTGGACTTTTTTTTGTGGGGGTACATTAAAAACGTAGTGTACCTACGCAGTGCCGTGTGATACAGTGGATCAAATGAAAGTGCGCATTGAGGCCGCTTTCACGACGGTAACACCACAAAATGCTTCAGAATATCCAAGAATCCATGAACAAGCGAGCGGCCTTGTGCATACAATACCAAGGTCACGATATCGAGCCCCATCTTTAAAATGTAAGTCAATTTGATAAAACGAAGCTTTAAGATTTTACTGTTTACTCGGTAATAAATAATAGGATAAAACTAGCTTACTTATCTAAACTTTGTTTCGAATTTTGTTACGTAACTTTTGTTATCTCAGTTTTTACGTGAAATTACTTGCTTGAAATTAACGAGTAAACTGTAAATAAGTAAATCAATAATTACGCATTAATAATTTTTATATCACGGTAAAGTAGGTAAGTTTTCTATTCTGAGGCACCGCGCACTTTTGCTAAAAGAGGCCGCCGCGCGGCGGCCCTTGTGATCTCGTCAGTGCGCGCCGACAAAGTTCTAGGCTACTTGACGGTACTAGGCGCGCAGGATTACGGAAGAGATTTATTTATTTCTTTATTAGAGAGAGAGAGAGTGATGTGTGCAAGTAACGTGCAAAGTTATTGACCTACGTGGTGAAGTGACACGTTTGTTATGATTTGAACTTCAGAATCTTACGATACCAAAATTTTGGTATCAATTTTTTGAGTATCTTATTTTGAGCTGAAACTTCGTATAGTGATTCTATACCAGCTGTTATCTTTAGTGGTTAAGGATGGATATACCCTTTCCGTTACACGTTGTATATATATATTTCAGCAATGACACCTACCACTGCTTATCTCTGCATCACCTAAAGGTTGACTGGTAGAAAATGCCTATGGCATTAAGTCCGCCTCTGTACTTTTGTGCTTGAAGTGTTAATAAATAAATAAATAATATAAGCATAAATCAACATAACAATAACAAAAATGGACATTAATATCTTTGAGATCAATTAAATGAATATAATATATTGTGATAAATGAAAGAAATTACCTAATTACTTGCAAAAGACACAGATCCAAGTATCAAATGTACGTAAAAGTACGACTGTCCATATTTGGATTTTTATACGAGTTCAAACTCTTATTTTTTTTTTTAAAAGTCACAATATTTTAATGACTAAAGATCACAAAATGGTGAAATAAACATAATACCGATATACTAAATAGTATAACACTTATGTAAACAAACATAACAGCTGGTAATACTCGTTTATTACTTACCTTTAAAATTTTCTGCACGACAACAAAACAAAACACGCCTGCCACACGTGAAGCATTCGCACAACTGACTCAATGGTGTGGGTGCGATAGTTAGTAGACCGAATGAAACAGAAGATGGTCAAGTGTTGCGTTTCATAGTTATAGTCTTAGAGAAATGAATTCCATATTTGGATACTATTCCATATTTGGTGACTTTCCTCTATCAATTTGGGTTACATTGCATGTCAAGGAGTCTCCATTTAGGAATATAAAATGCCTGTTGTTGAACGCTCTGCTCTTCCCTTACATTATAGACATACAAAATAAATTGGCAATTAAAAAAGTAAACATCAAAAACTAAATTAGAAATTTAAGGTAAAGCGTGTGTGCGCACGAGTGTGTTTTTTTGTATGAGTGAATATGTGTGAGTGTATGTGTGCGTGAGTGAGTGTGTGTGCGTGTGAGTGAGTGAAGTTTTGAGTGTGTGTTTGTTTTGCTTTTTTTTAACACGAATAACATCACTTTAAGAGTAACTCTGTGTCATCATTATTAAAATTGTGTAGCCATATTGTTAGTTTTTCTTTTATCATAAATATACATTACTTTATTAATTGCACTGTATAAATAGGCGGGTGCTTTTAAATTGTCTACTGGCAAGTTCAGTTCTAGTCGAGGGAACGTTTGCTAAACAGTGTTTCTTTCTCTTTTCTTGTATTTTAGGAGCATATGGTATCTCTTTGTGCGTTTTGAGGATGATAAGACGGATGTACAATTTTCTCACTGACAGCAGATTACACAATTTTGTAAAGCTTTTCAATGGAGAATATTCTTTTTCGAAATACATCACCCTAAGTCTCGCTCTTTGAGCACGTTCTAACTCTAGAAAACTAGATTTCGTTCCTCCACCCCATACAGTATTATGCAATATATTAAGACGTACTGGACCAAAGATACATAAATTTAATTTAATAGATTTCTTTCCATTTATTCTCCTTGGTACAACATATAGCAGCTCTTTGTATATCCCGATAAGTTTAAATCTTATACTCATAATTAGTTCCAGTTGAGGATACCAGGAAAGACGCTGATCAATAATCACTCCCAGATATTTTGTACGGGTAACTTGTTGGATAGTAATAAAGCAATATTGCAGCAAGTTCCAACCATACGAGTATTCACGTCTCACGTGTGGATTCTTAAATTAAGTTCCTTGTCTAGTTGAAACTGATTATAAATATTAAAACAAATGTAGTTGGTATTGCTAGTGTTGAGGGTGAGCAGATTTTTTTAGCCATGTTGCAACAAGAGCTATTCTGCATTATTTTTAACCTCATCTCATATTTTCCCTGAAAAGGCGACAGCTGTATCATCAGCGTATCAGAATACTTTTGCATTATTAACCCTCATATCGCAGAGGTAATTTATATAAATTAAAAATAATGTAGGTCATATTAAAAACAATGAGGAGCTCGTGGCTAAATGATAACAGCCACTCGGATCGATTTTTAGGTTAAGCCGTGCTTGTCTAGGTTTGTCTGTAGATGGGTGACCACCCTTACATACCGAGTTTCCTCCATGCCTTGGAAAGCACGTTAAGCTGTTGGTCCCAGCTGCCATTCGCGAGTAGATCTTTGATAGTCGTTATAGGAGTCAGTGGTCAAAATAGTCTAACAACCAGTCTTACCAAGGAGGAGGTCAGATAGGCAGTCGCTCCATGTAAAATACTGGTATTCAGCTTCATGCGGTTATACTGGAAGCCGATCCCAACGTAGTTGGGAAAAGGCTAGGCAGGTCCTAGAACGCTACCCTGAGTTACACCCTATGATTCATCCGCGTCCTCACCAACAATGTTGATGGCATGTAAAATCAAGTCGGAGGCATAAAAACTCTGACACCAGTTTGGGCACTAAGGATGCTTTAAAGAAAGGTTATTTTAATTAAATAACTATAAATATAGCAAAATTAACACCTACGAATACGTAGCTAATGAAAATAATCCGCCCTCAACAGTAAATGATACATGATCGTCACCAAAGATAATACACATACATGTTCTGTAATTACGGGCCTATCGTAAAACAAGTCATTAAAATGTTAATTAGAGCGATAGTTTACCGAGCGCCGATGAACGTATTAAAATGAGCCAGAATGATTAAACCTTTTGCAATTTGGCGATATTATACTCGTACACTCGGCGACATACCAAGCTATACATTTCCAGTATAACGTGGCCTCGTTTTGTATAGATTTCCCGCACAAAAAAGAGACCTGCTTATATTGGTTCTTTATAGCTTGCTTGGTCCGTACGTACCAAATATGGCCATTGTACCTACGCCACGGGGCGGAATTAAACATTCATTTTTGTAATTAGGTTGCTGATGGCATCTAGCTTGTTAATTTTGTATAATTAACTGATGAAAATTATGATGATTAGATTATTGCAGTGGTATGTAAACCACACATAGTTCTGATGCATCTTTTTTGGGCTTTGAAGACATACTCCTTATTTACTGAATTGCCCCAATATTATATTATGCCATACCTTAATGTGGATACGACATAACCATGGTAAGCTATTAAAAGAGATTCTAGGGTAACTATTTTAGCCAGTTTATAGAGGGCATATGCAAACTTATTGACCCTCTTACAAATATGTTCCGTTTGAGGTTTCCAGGACAAGTTATTATCCATAATAACACCAAGGAATCTAGTCCCAATTGCTGACTCTATTTTAGTCCCCAAGTAGCTAGTGTCAAGACTTATATTCGGAATCCTTTGATAAAAGTGCATTATTTTTGTTTCTATTTTAGATTTATGACAAGATTATTGTTATTTATCCAAGTAAATATTTTACTCAATGTCAAATTTATCTCTGCTTCGTCATGTTGTATGTGGATGTGTATATGTAGTAGATATTAGTATTAAATTTTTGGCGAACGCCTATCTGGCTTCAAAGGTAATTAATTACTACTAACCCCTTCGTACACAAGGCTAAAAAAATCTTCTATACTCGACGATTTTAGTCTCCAAGCGACTGCCGCTATACAAATCCATTGAAGTTCGTACACGAGTCGCGTCGCCGACAATATAAAGTTGTATGGCTGCACTCGCTTGGAGACTAAAACCGTCGAGTATCGAAGATTTTTGTAGCCTTGTGTACGAAGGGGCTTAGACTTTTGAATACCCGTTACTACAAAAAAGGGTTAAAATCAGTGTGTACGGAGTGTTAAGATTAATAATTAGCACATAACTTTGTAATAATACTAATCGTCTTTGTTTATACTCTACCAAAACATAAATATACCTAAGATAAGCTGTGAGAGTATTCTAATCTCGCACATTTGCTCCCGAGTCGTTTAGACGTGAGTTTACTAGGCACGAATAAACACGAAGTAGGCACGAGTCAACACGAACTTAAATTAGTCATTACTGCATGTTTACCGCCTCGACTTGCCACACCGCAAACTTTGTAAATCATAGAGAGAAATGTTTACATGTGCAATATGTTGATAGTTTGTTACTGAAACACTTATTAATGCTTGAAATATTGTGTTTGTATAGAGATATTTGTGTCCGAGGAGCCGTAAATAATATGCAGTACTATAATATATTTAGTGATTATGAGGACCCGAATGGCGCAGCGGTAGTGAGGCTGCCTTACGTTCTAAGGCTTCATGAGCATGAACATTTGTTTCCGAGTCATGGATGTTTATACGAGTAATATTATTTTTGCGGGTATAGTGTCGATTTGAATATTTTTACCATTAGCAAGCCACGACTTCACTGAGTAACTTAGGCTATATTTTATCTACGTACTCCCACGGGAACGGGAACTTCGCAGGTGAAACCGCGTGACGTCCGCTAGTGTATAATAAGTTGGTATTTACAAAACAAAAAGTATCTATGTAGTAAATCAACTATCTGATCTCCACGACACAAGCCTCGTTGCTTAGTATGGCACTAGATGGTGCTGTGTGTAATGACCAGCGATATTTATTTATTTATTTGATGGAATTTCAACGACAACAAAATGTTTAAATATTGTTTTAATAAGCTAGTGTAGGTAATCTTAAGACTTGAGAAAGACTTGAAAGAGACTTGAAAGAGTTTGATGCCCGGAAGCGGGCTGCGCTGCTGGTTCGATCGCGAACGTCATACATAACAGTTCTCGCGGCCGCCCATCCACAATTGCAACAGTAGGCACACGGCGGTCCGGGGTTGCGGGCCTGTTCGAAAGAGATACCGCGGCCCCGGAACATAAAGGGCGAGGAAGGAACATGGATGGGTTTTAGTCAGTAAGAGTCTGACACTCCCTCCCGCTCTGCCCAGAGTGGGAGAAGTCATTTGATGATTTCCCATCCTAAAAAAAAAGGCACACGGCGGTGTTTTTTAGTGGGTGCAAGCCCCACATAACCAAACCGCCTCACCGAACAGTGCGGTAAGCTTTAGGCATTTTTCACCGTAACAACCGTACATCAGAGCTAATCGATACATTTCTAACACAAAATGTATCGAAAATTATTATTGCATTCGTCTTTTATAAACTTTCACGATCAGAACACATTATAAAACATATGAAACTAATGTTTTATAATGTATTATTGTATTCATTTGTTGCCGCATTGTGTAAATGTAAACATTATACAGCACTCAATACTGTTTGTAATATAATAAAATATCTGTTACTGGTAAGAACTTACTCTCTTTGTTCGCATTGCTTTTCATTTCTGTAGCCTTTGGTGATGTCGACGGCATCGGGATTTCTACGAACGAGAGAAAAATTTAATGAATTATTTTAATGGAAATCATTCATAAAGTATTAAGAAATATATTTATTTCCACTGAGTGCTAAGGTTTTATTCAGATTTTTTGAATCTAGTATATTTTTTAAATCATCATTCCAAAATAATAGTTTCTAACTATGTTGGGTTTAACTTCCATAATAAAGAAGACGCAGCTGAAAACCAGTATTTAACTTTGAGCGAGTGCTTAACAGCAACACAGTACAGTAAGGTTTTTCAATTAAATGATTACTATATCTTTTTTTTATCGAGCGGTACAAAGGCTCCAAAGTTCAAGAGATCAGGCTATTGGGCAGAGCCAGCTCTCGAAACTGAAGACCGACGAAGGCAGGATCTTATCCGCCAAACCGGAGCTACTGAGGGAGATCGAGAGCTTCTATGGACAGTTGTACACGTCAACCAGCAAACTCATTGTCGACTTAGCAAACGACCCAAGAGCTAGACTAACGCGACACTATACCGAAGACATCCCGGACGTCAGCCTGTACGAGATTAGGGTGGCTCTGAAACATCTTAAAAACAACAAGGCACCGGGGGATGACGGAATTACGGCCGAACTCCTGAAGGCGGTTGGAAAACCGGTACTTAAAGCTTTTTAGAAGCTGTTTAATTCCGTCAATCTCGAGGGGAAAACGCCACAGGCATGGTGCAGGGGTGTGGTGGTACTCTTCTTCAACAAGAGTGACAATGCCCGTTTGAAAAATTACGGGCCCATCTCACTTCTTAGCCATGTCTACAAGTTGTTTTCAAGAGTCGTCATGAATCATCTTGCGCGCAGGTTTGACGGTTTCCAGCCACCCGAACAAGCCGGTTTCGGAAAAGGCTTTAGCACCGTGGACCACATACATACGCTTCGGCAGGTTATGCAGAAGGCCGAAGAGTACAACTTGCCTCTCTGTTTAGCGTTTGTGGACTACGAGAAAGCCTTTCATTCGATCGAGACCTGGGCTGTTATGCAGTCTCTCTAACGGTGCCAAATTGACAACCGGTACATCGAGGTGTTGAAGTGTTTTTACAAAGCGCCACCATGTCAGTCCGACTTCAGGACCAAGCCTCGGAACCAATCCTTCTGCAGCGAGGTGTAAGACAGGGAGACGTCATATCTCCGAATCTGTTTACCGCTGCACCGGAGCATGTCTTCAAGGTTCTGGACTAAAGAGGGCTAGGCATCAACGTCAATGGCGAGTACATCACTCAACTTCGGTTCGCCGACGATATAGTGGTCATGGCTCAGACCATGGAGGACCTCAGTACAACGCTCGATGACCTCAGTAGAGTTTACGAAAAAGTGGGTCTAAAAATGAACATGGACAACACGAAGGTCATGTTGAATGCTCATGTCACACAACGGGACGGTGTCTATCAAGATTGGAAACTCGACACTCGATTAATTGTAGACAATTATGTGTACCTAAGACAAACGGTCCAGTTAGGTACGTCTAACTTCGAGAAAGAGGTCAATCGTCGAATTCAACTCGGCTGGGCAGCGTTCGGGAAGCTGCTCGGTATCTTCTCGTCCAACTTACCGCAGTGTCGCAAGACGAAAGTCTATGACCAGTGTGTGTTGCCAGTGATTACATACAGGACCGAAACGTGGTCGCTCACAATGGGCCTTATCAAAAGGCTTAAAGTCACCTAAAGGGCAATGGAGCGGGCTATGCTCAGAGTTTCCTTGCGTGGTCGTATCAGAAATGAAAACATCCGCAAGAGAACTAAGGTTACCGACGTAGCCCGAAGAATTGCCAAACCTATGTGGCAGTGGGCAGGGCATATTGATCGCAGAATGGCCGATGGGGCCGAAAAGTTCTAGAGTGGCGACCGCGAACAAGAAGACGATGCGTTGGAAGACCACCCACTAGGTGGACCGATAACCTGGTGAAGGTTGTGGGAATCCATTGGATGCGAGTCGCAAGGGACCGGTCAATGTGGCGACACTTGGGGGAGGCCTATGTCCAGCAGTGGACGTCTTTCGACTGAAATGATGATGATGGTGAAATCATTTAGACCTACAAATAACGATGATGAAGTAATTGAGACCTGGCTTGTGACTACAACTTGGTTTGAGCCCACACCTATAATGAAGTAAAGTAGTATTTTGAAAAATATTTTGGAACACAGACAGCACAATTATTTTTTGTATTTTCAGAATTTCCAAAAATTGTCTCAGACAAGCGTTTGCAATAACTTTCCATTGTAAACTAGTTCCATGAGACTAAAGTGTCAAATAGTGGGTGACTAATAAGGTACACATTTGCCTAACCCTTTGGATATTTCAGGCGTGATGTTATGTGAACTAGTTCTAAATATACATACATGTGGTGTAACATACAATGTTCAAAATAAAATAACAATATACATTTAGAACACATTCGGCAGTCATGAATTCACAAATTGGCAGCCGACATTAACTCAAGGTTTATCCTGCTCTAATTGTAATGAGAATTCTCGATGACGTTAGAGCATTGAATCTTAACTAGTGGACATTAAGAGCTAAAGTGTGGTCCGTGAATAACCGGTTACAATATCCACATTTTTGTAAGATCTGCTAGAGCCCTCCTTTCTTATTTTTGTAGCCGACTTAAAAAAAAAGAGGAAGTTCTCCATACGGTTGTATTTTTTTACGTTTGCTATCTCATCCCTCCATGAACTGATTTGAGAAGGTTTTTTAACGTAAAATAATAAACTTTTCAATTTGTTTTTTTTTTTTTTAATAAACTTTTTACTTATCCCTTCATGGCTGTTATTAGCCAATCAAAACGCTATGATGATGCAAACAAATTTACGTTTCAGTCTTTATTCTAAAATGCATGTTTACTCTGTACTTAAAAACTATGGTCCCTGCTAATATTTATTTAAGTACAGGAGAACCAACAACTCGCAAGAATACCGGACGTATTAAAGCCAATAACAGGTTTTCACAAACATAAAGAAATCCAAGAGGTCCCCAGTCAGATCGAGGTCGGAGCCACTCGTCGGAGTCACTCACCGTATAGGCGGATGGAACCCTCAGTCTCCCCGAGGGAGTTCTTGGAGATGCACCTGTAGTTACCGAAGTCACCCGTCTGCAGATTGCGCACTGTCAGCTTCATGTGCGCCCTGTGGAAGTAATGTGTTGTTAGAATGGATACAAAGAAGTCTTAAAGGGAGAAAGTGTAGTACACTTTTTTGGCCCTCTCTGTTGTTGCCATTTAATATTCGAATTACACTTAAAAAAAGTAACCGTTTCGTAGTAAATAATACGTTACATTGAAATTTAAAAGAAATCTTAAAATCATAATAAATAAGTTATATTTTATGTTTATTTTTGCGAGTCAAATCATTCCTGCTGTGGTCAACGTTGAAACACCTCTATTCATGTAAGTATTTTCTGTCAAATGTTACAAACAAAAAAAATGGAAAAACGGAAAAACGCCTCTATTCATGTAAGTATTTTCTGTCACATTTGACAGAAAATACTTACGTGGCGTTAGAGGTGTTTTTCCATTTATAAAAAAAAGTATGGTACCAAGTGGTACCGGTAGTGGTAGTTATATCTGCAATATAATATCATCTGTTTACAATAATCTGCGTATAATTGAATTGATAATGTGATCTTGCTTTATTTACGTCACATCCCTGTGTTGTAACTAACATGATACCACAAAAACCGTTAGAATAGTTTTAGTAGGTATAGTGCGAGTTACTCTCCTATTCCACTCACCCTTAGGATTTAATTATCCAGTAACTAATAATGCAGGTACATTCCTTAAATTATAATCGTGGCTGGAGGGATAAATACGACTAAATAATTATCTTTTTATCCAACTATACCTACTAGAAGGAGCGTAGTGGAAGAAAATGGCGTTTTATATTTTTTTACTTTTAAAGACTATTATTAATTTCTTATTTCGTTCAGTTATATCCACTTGATGCTGTTTATGGAAACTGTCTAATTTAATTGAATGAAAGTATTTATACTGCTCATTTAATTATAAAATTTGGATAAAGGAATATTTGCAATGCATAAACTGTGCTTACTGACTCTTTACAGAGTCGATACCATTACATCAGGTTAAAATTGTATAAACTTATCGTGTAAGTATTATATAAGATAGAAATAAAATAGCAAGTTACATTTTCTATAAGCGTCCACAGCTATGGCCGACATCTAGCAGGCCTGTCTAGTCAAGTTTCTATCCTGCAGCTTTATGAACTATTTCGACCAGACAGGTAGATCGCGATCGACAAAGCGATGCCTTGGATGATCTCCTCTTCAATAGGCATGACGACCGACAGTATCAAAAAATTACAAATCTATTTAGTCCGTCAGTTAAAAATATTAAAAAATAATGGACACATATTTTTTGATTTTGTAAATCAGTGAATATTGACAAAGATAAAACGCATCAAAACTCGGGAGTGGGGGCTCGTGACAACTGAATAATATCAAATAATATATGGATATACACCCAATAGATTTAGGAATCTTCTTCTTTATCGTGTGGTTGCTTTACCTGGTGTCAGGGCTTTTATGCCACCCAGGGTGTCTGACTTGGCTTAGCATGCCTTCGAGAAATATCTTTCAGTCATGCTGGTTTCCTCACAATGTTTCCTTAACAGAAGCAAGTGATAATTATACAATACGCACATGAATCTGAGGTGCATGCCTTGGGTTCGAACTCGAGACCTTTGACTTGGCAGTACCACGGTGACACCACTAGGCTATCACTGCTAACAACAACCACAGCATGCCTGATGCGCCTGCTATGCCAGATGTTGTGCAAATGTAATGTCTGTCGTGTAGTTCTTATTTTGGCCTCTAGGGCACGGCATCGCGGCATCAAGATGAAGTCGAACCACCTCCATGTTTTTGGATGAAATCCTACTACTGTAATGATTGATGATGATTAAATAAATAAATATTTTTTAAGTTTCACTCATATAATGTGCTTTTTTTCCATACACGGCCAGCTTAGAAAATTATACTCGGGAAATATGTATAATATAATATCAATAAACAAATACAATTTATAGTGTTCTAGTCATTGTGGCTTTAATGGTGTTTGGGATGGCCCCATACAAAATACATTTAGTAAAAAGTTCCGAAACAGTTGCTTCGGAACTTTTTACTAAAAGTATTTTAATGCAAATGTCACGATTTAACCAATTGATTCACGAAAAACATTTCAATGTAATGGCTAAGTGATGCTGCGCTATTTCTAAATGAATTATAAATCCTGTCTCGTAAATAAGTCCATCAAATCGTGAAAATCGAATTTTCAAGTACATGGAACAAGGACTTTGTTTTATACTATTTTGTTATTAAACTGCACATTATTTTAACTAAAAGTACCGGTTAAACCAATCTAGTTAGACATTTATTGCTCGTTTTCAGGTTATTGTTGGATTCACGTTTTCAATTTCTCAGTATTCCGGCTAGATAGAGCTTAGCTAATATAACCACTGTCATCTAGAGATTCTAAGGAAGAAATCAATATACGTCTCATTAATTTATGCTCAATTTATGTGGGTGGCCATTAGGCCACCCACATAAATTGATTGAATTGACATGAATTGATCTTAACTAAACAATCTTTGTTTGGAGATTACTCCAAACAAAGATTGTTTAGTTAAGATAAAAACAAAAACTTGGTTTTTTGAATTTTTTCACATAAATTAAGAGGTTATATGTGAAGAAATTGGAAATACAAAAGTTTTAGATATTGTTATTACCTACAAATTATGCCACTCAACTTGTTTCCATAGGACTTGTAGTTTTCCCGGAAATCTAGATAAACCGTTATTACCGTTTAACCCCACTTCCCGACCTCAGATCGTCGGTAAATTATTGTTTCTATACTTTATTTTCTTCTTTATCTTATGGATCCTACGATATTTTTTTCGATTTCAAAAACTATCTGCACTAGTCTATAAATAAGCAATGTTAAACTGAACAGCTATGATGATGAAATAATCAAGCTTTACTTCTAAAATATTATTTCCGTAGTTATCGTAGAAAGGAACTTAGCTGGAAAGACAAGATATTAACAACCTAAAGTATCATTATCGTCATCAGCTGCTAGCCTTCCCCGACTCTTTTGGGGTTGGCTTTCAGTCTTACTGGATACAGCTAAGTAACAGAATTTTACATGGAATAAACTCTTCTCATAGAGAGGAGGCCTGTGTCCCAGCGGTGGGAACATCAATAAGCTGATGATGATGATGTAACAAAGAACAAATGACGACATAGTAAAACCTACAATTTATTTTTATTTAGTTTTCGACCGCAGTGTGTTTTTCATCCTATACATTTAAATAGTTGAAACACGTCTTAATCACAAGTAACTGCTTACCCTCTAATGGCCACTACTTAGTTCCGAAATGTATAAAGGGTGTAAAACACCTCTTCATGTAGCCGAAAGGCACTTGTTCTCCCTATCATTGCGATCATTTTTTTCTTCTACACCATACCTGGGAACCTTCTAGTTACGGAGTTATGGGGGGTCAAAGTTACAACTTTTTGACAAGATTTTTTTTAATACAAGTTTTTTTTATTATTGTTATTATAGCTAGCCTGTATTGTCCCACTGCTGGGCAAAGGCCTCCCTCCATTCCTTCCAACGATCAACAAGTTTTTTTTTGTAAGATTTTAATTTTTAACACCTCCACGACCCCCGTACTACCTTCCCCCCCCCCCTCTCCCCGTTTACCTTATTAATATTGCATACACGTCATGACTTTGCGACGAATAAACATTTTTTCTTTCTTTCTTTCTTACTGTTCAATCCATCGATCACCACAATGTTTTAAGTGCATCACATTGAGTTCTACCACAAAACATGATGTTTTCCAGCAATATTTTTTGCGTAAAGTTACTTAGTTTGATGTACATAATGCTTGGTGATGAGGTGGTTTACACCCTGTATAACGTATACCCCATATAGCCACCAATTAATCATAATCCAAAAGAACCACCGATTTCCACGAATCGACAACACGGCCTAACCAAATTAAAACATTAACATAAATAACCGGCAGCGTATTAAAAATTCAGCCAATCCCAAACAGCATTGTAAGCTTAAGCACGATTATAATAACAAGCCATAATGGATTTGTAATATTCAAATTTATTACCGACCGGCTCCGTTAACAAGAGACCTTTGCAAATGGCGCGGATAATTTCCTTGTTTGGTGTATACTACGGTCGCCCGCGGCGGTGCCCGGCTTGCTTTTAGTTCAGTGTGGGATTTCGTCAAGTTTGTTAGCCGATTATTTATTACTGTTTTATTTTGTGAATATTGTAGCAAGATTAGTGCAACATTGGTTTCATGTTTTGCGGAAAGGAAACGATTGCATATCACATACATTTAGCGCTTATAAAATAAAAATATTTTTTTAAAAATTCAAATTCTTGTTCATTTAATTGAGAAAGATTAATGATTTAGATTATGTTCAGCACTAAATTGTGTGACTTAGAAGTGTGATGGACAGACTCCATCAAATCTGTCACCAAGATCCCTTTGGCAGAATGAGCCATGCGGCCAATAGAAAACAGTGGGAAAGGATTGCGTAGGTAGCGACCGCAGCCTGCTGTAGGCGACCCTTCATGACCACGACAACTCTTTCAAGAGTGGACTAAGAAGTAGAAGAGAAGTGTGCGTATTTGAGTTACATTTCCAATAAAGTAATTTAACGAAAAAGCAAGCAAGGTCTTTTCAAGCTTGTAAAATGATATAGTGGACCAGCACACAGCACTATTTTACAAGTGAATTATGTCCAGGAACAGTTGACCGGGTATATTAATATGATGTGACGTGCTCAATAAATCCCTTTGCCGGCGATAAATACATTTTCACGCATATCTCCCGGCGATTTCATTTAAAATATTACAAAGGAACGACGTGAAAAATCAGTGACAATAAAGCCTCATTGGTCAAATACAATTTTGAGTAGCGAAACAAAGTGTAGTGCATGGTCAAATAAAACAAGGTCTGGCATTCCGGGAGCGTCTCGTATCTACGTCATTATTCAGTTGCCACTTTATTGCAACAAAGCACAAAATCATGGAAACATTTTCAGTCACCATTCTGTTAAAAAAATATAAACTGCATTTAAATTGTTGTTTTCGTTTGCTTGACCAAACAAAATAATTCAATTTAGTCATAAACCAATGTTATTGTTAATTAAAACTTCAATGTTTGATCGGATTCGCACAGGAATTATAGGTGGTTAGGGAGTTATTCTTTCACACTACTGGTAACACTGAAACGGGTTGTCTCATTGACATTCTGACAATTCGTCGTGTATCGCTATTCTTTTCTAACATATGTGCCGGTCTCGCTCAGTGCCACTAAAACAGTGATTCCCAATATTATTTTGTGGCATGCCCTAGAGTCAAAAAATCGAAGACATGTGACATCTACCAACACGCACTGGGCCCGTGTGGTGGATTATAGCCCATACGCAAAAATATACGCTTTGACGTGGAGTTGCGGAAACCAGCCCGTTGTACAATACAATACGGTACAATGATATAGTGAATGCTAAAGTAGATTTGTCTCTAATGTCTCTATAGTACCTTTGTTCACATAAAAAGACTACCAAACCTTGGCTTGTAATTTGAAGCCTGAAACCCTAGCATGGATATAGGATTCTTTTAGTCCCCGAAAACCTACAATGCGGGTAGAGCTAAAGGCAAAAGTTAGTAGGAATATAATAATTATATCATTGTTTTACTAGATTGAATTTCCCCAGATTATAAAGTTTGAGAACCATTGATAGCGCTTATGACGTAGATACGAGACACCCACGTGACTTCTGTCTCTCGGAATGCTATACCTGGCGAAGTATATTATTGTACCATGGTGTAGTGGCATTTTACTGTAGGAATGGTCGAGCAACGTCAAAAATACATGACAATTTTCGAAAAAAATCTCTTCATTATAGAGCAAATAGAAAAAATTGGGCAAGGGAAATGGATTGGTAGAAGGCAAAGTTTCAGTAAAACCCATTCACGTATTCGGACTGTTGACAATCTTATCTTAGTAAGTATGAAATATTAAGGTACACCTAATCTCTGCCAAATCCTTTGGAGACTACAAGCATGGTGATGTTTAGTAAAACGAAAGACATAAGGTTAGACAGATTAGCTTATTAGCTTATTTCAGGATACAAAGCGATACGTCAACCAGTTCTTTGTCATTAAAATGTCGACCTTAAAATTGTGTCTATAAAATTTTCTTTCAATTATAAATTGAGCTAATTACAATTTCTCTCTATAGAGCTGTAAAGTAGCGGTGAAAGTAGTAATAAACGTTTAGACTGGAACTATTAACAGTAACGTTTGGGAGCTCAAATTAATTTTGTTATGTACCGCCGCTTGTAGTAACAGCCCGTTTTGACGTCATGGCTGACTTCTAGTCATATTATCTAAATGTTATATGCGCGTATTTTGTTTTAGGGATTATTGTTGGTGAAATATTATGCAATGTAGTTAAACATAGATCGTGTCATTATGTTATTACATTTTCGTTAAATGATCATAACAGACTGACGTTCTATCAGAGTAAGTTACTATAACAACACGGCCATTTTTTTCGGATGGGAAATCATCAAATGACCCTTCCCGCTCTGGGCGGAACGGCACTCCCTAGTGTCAGACTTTTACTGACTGAAACCCGTTCATGTTCCTTGGCCACGGTATCTCTTTCGAACAGTCCCGCAGCCCCAGCATTACAAGACGGCCTGGAGTATCAATCTGCAAAATAATAGTTACATTTCACTGACTCGGGAGTATCTGAGCAGTGTGATATAGATGAGAAAGACAGTTCTGCTCAATGTTACTTCATAGTACAATAAAGGTATGATAAACACGTACGTAAAAGCACTGCAACGTTACGGCATTGTCTCGGATCGGAATCAGCTGGTACAAATGATGTGGGGTGATGCCAATCCGGCGCAGTTTCTTTTGCCGTTAAGAGCTCGGCTCACAATGTGCCTTATCAGAAGGTTTAAAGTCACCCAAAGGGCAATAGAGAGGCTATGCTCGGAGTTTCCTTGCGTGATCGAATCTTAAACGAAGAAATCCGCAAAAGAACCAATGTTACCGACGTTTTGAATTGTCAAACTTAAGTGGCAGTGATGCAGAGCTAAGCCGTACCTGTAGGAGTTCTCCTCAGTGTTGATGGCGTACTTCTTGGTGGGCAGCACCATCACATTGTCGTACACCCAGTAGGAGATGGCCCGCGGGTGCGCCTCGGTGTGGCAGTCCACTGTCACGTCGGTGCCCGCCGGAGCCCCCACCAGCTGGTTCGGCACCCAGATCATTGGGGAAACTGGAACAAAAGGAAAATGGTTAGTGAATAGCTCGCAGTGTTTCCCGAGTCAGTTTGTCCAGTATTATCTGACACCCCATTCCCTCTTCGTTTTAAATTTTTGCAGATCACTGACTGCATTGCTCGCAAAGTGCATGGCCTGTGAGGCCGAATATCTAGAGTCTTGATCCTAAACCAGAAGACGGTGCGTTGGAAGACCGATGACATTGTGAAGGTTACGGGAATCCTTTGGATACAAGTTGCACGGGTCCGGTCAATGTGGCGTTTCTTGGGGTAAACCCATTTACAGCCGTGGACGTCTTTCGGATGAAATGATGATGATGATGATGACTGAATGTGCAACTGAGTTAAATAGTATCCTGTATCCTTTTGTCTGTGTCTTATTTTGTCAACCAAATCCGTTAGCTGTTAAGGCATGCGGTGACAGATAGACACAGTTACTCTGGCATGACTTATTCCTGAATAACTATTCAAAGACATTTGGTTAAACAACATTTGATAATTTATATCTTATAAAACTATCTTCATAACTTTACAAATAAGTTTAGAGCGCTAACCTAAGTAGAAGTCTAACTTTCAGTTCGTTAGTCACGACATAGGAAATGGACATTAATAAAAGAATTATCTAAGTATATCCGTTCCAGCTTCAATCCCACGAGACTAGTTGCAGTATGTGCTCTACTACAACTTCGGCCATCCAATAATATATAAATATCCAAAGTTTCAGGATATAACCCGCCATCTTTATCATTCGATTTAAAAGTTTGCAACACTATTTTGTTATGTAATATATTATTATGCACTAAAAAGTAGGTCTAGTGCTAAATGAATTAAAAATATCTTTGAATTGTTTAAGGATGACAGAGACGGAATGTTATTACAATACTATGAATAAGTTTAGCGTTATTTTAAAATATTCGTTTTTCAAACAAGCAGTGCTTATAATCTATATATTTTACGAACTCCCATTGAATTATATCCTTAAATAGATACATTTAGGTAATTCTCTTTTACTCCGTTGTCCATCAGCGCAGACAAAAGAATTTGCATGAACTTTCTACAAAAGATTATCTTCACAGACTGCACCATTTATACAAGATTTTAAAATTAAATTTCTCTCCGAGAGTGTATCATCTAGGCACTCTCGAGATTTATCTGAAAGAATATCAAAGAGTTGAAGAGGTAAAATGATAAAAATAATACCGCCCACATTAAAGTACGTTGTATGAAACTTTTATTGCCTGGCCCCGAGGTTATGTGCCTCGTTTATAGTGCTAGACGTCTTTTTACTAAAACTGATCTAATCTGTGTATTGTGATAAAGTTTTGAGTTTATCACTGCGTTTTTTTGGAAAAAAGTAAACCGGGGATAGCTATACAAGGATCCTTTGGCGTGTGGTTCAAATGTGATCTAAGGCAGCCATCTTCAATTTTTCTCTTTTACTATTTCACGTTAAATTGGGATGCATTTTATCTAAGTGCCAAACGATCGTTGTAGCACTTTACTTTTTGTCAATTGTCCTAATGTTACGCCAAAAACCAATGCCTCCAGTTCCGAAAAAGTTTCAACGCCTAAAAGTAAAGAGCATTTATTAATTAACTGTTAGCCGAAACTCGAAAGCCATGGATTTAAAAATGCATGGAAACAAACAAAATTCGGATTTTCAGCCACGAAAAAGGGAAACGCTACCTACATAATAACATAGCATGCCTGTATTGCCCGATGGTGAGGCAGAGGTATCTACACATATAGTGCGCCCAAATTTCGCCAGTGTTATGTAAAAAATCTTTTGTAATAGGAGCCAGCCTATTGCCAACATCCGAGCACGATTCCTGAAGAAAAAAAAAAGAATAACACTTAGTCCAAACTGGGTATCGAACCCAACGTCATTAGCATGATGTGACAACTAGACCAATTCAACCTGTCTACCAACATAATAAAATAACATCACGCCTACTACCCACAAAGACGTAGACAGACGTGTAACTACCTACTCACACCCACATTTCCCCAGTTACCTATATCTACAAATATTTATGACGATATAACCTGTCGGAGATACATTACGCTGTCTCCAACGCAGCGTAAACGTGTGCGGCGCTTTGAGACCGGTGATGGATAGATAGCCGATAGACACTGCCAACTCACGGGTTGTGAGGATACAGGCTATAGGTTAGGACGAGATACCGATAGATCAACGTGCGATTGAGTGATGCAGATTCGCTACACTGAACATGAATTTATAGGTGTAAACAGCAATGTTCCAAGAAATGGGTCAACTATCTATCACTAAGCAGGGTGATTGGTTCAACGTAAGCAATACTATAAAGGAGTGTAGTACTCGTAAAAATGAGCAAATTTCTAACACAATCTTCACTATGAAATGTGAGCTGTTAAATATCATCATCTACCTAACCTTTTCCCAACTATGTTGGGGTCCAACCGGAGTCTTCCAGTCTAACCGGATACATGTTTGACCTCCACAACCCAGTTAGTACTGGGAAATAATACCACTTATTATGACTGGTTGTCAGACTTTTTGGGCCACTGCAACGACTGTCAAAGGTAGAGAAATCACAGCCAGAACCAACAGCTTAACGTGCTTTCCGAGGCACGGAAAAAACTCGTTATGTTAGGGTAGACACCCATCCACAGACCAATCCAGGCAAGCACGGCTTAACCTAAGGATCGACCCGAGTGGCTGTTATTATTTAGTCACGAGCTGTTCCATTAAGGTACATATTTGCCACAAGATGACATGCATGGAACAAATTAGTGATATTTTTTTCGAGATATCATGGTTGGTCATAGTAAAAGTTGTTCATTTTCATGAACACAACCGTCCCTAAAGAATTGTCTAATTTTAACAAAACAACCAGTGTATTTATAATATTGTCCTAATAATAATTGATGCGTAGAGATTAGCACAAATAAAGAAAAGTCAACAATGGGTGAGCTGTAAATGGATAAAGATGAATCTTATCTTATTCTTACTGTTTAAAAGTTGGAAGGAAGGATGGATGGTACGTATTTGGATGTAATTTGGCACACAAATGGTTTACAATCCGAACTCTGGAGAAGCCACGGACATGAACTGGTAATAGAAACATAATATTATTGACGTATTAAAATGCAGCTGTCAATTGACAACATTTCTTTGCCATAGGTACATTGACTAGAACTCTCCTGATGACAAAATGCTAGCTTTCTTTCTCTCATATTCCTATCGCCATTTTCCGCTCATAATTATGTTGTAAAATACATTAACTACACAGGAATACCCGGAACATTCCGCAAAGTAAATTTCACACGGCCCCGGTCACAAGTACAAGTTTGTATTAAGATAATCTGACTCAAAACGCTTGTGGAATGGACAAATGGTATCCGTGAGGCAGATTACATAAATATGAATTTTGTAGGAAAATGTCCGTCTAGTTGTAAGTTTTAATCCAACTAAAATGTTGCCAAGTTGTATCAAGTTTAAGTTAGATAAATAAATTGAGAACAGAAAATGGGAACAGTATAATAAATGTCTCGGAAAATGTGATTATCTAAACTTAAACAGAATATTACAACATATTACGGTTGGAGTACTATTATATATTGTTATATTCTGTTTAAGTTTTACCTAATTAACCACCTGACCTTTTCCAGGACATTCTTTGGGTAGATTCTCAGGTAACTGTGCAGCAATATCTGCCTGAACACTAATACCATCATAGATTATCTGACAACAATGCCCTAAGATGGGCTATAGCGGTCCATTGAAGTGCCATTGTCAACAAAAGGCCTGCAGAATGTACGGCGTCGGGTAGTAGGTACACGATGTGTGGAACAATCGAAGGGAGATGAAAATGAAGATTTCGTGTCACGATAAGGAATCTAAATAAACTAACTAATGATAAGATAGAATATGCTTTAACGCCATTGTATGTATTTACAAACAAAAAAGTATATGTCGCCGCAGGAGTCTCTATCTGCTAAGATTTAATCTAATTAATAACACTCGTAAACTATTCCATTGTAATATTGATGAACCTGCCATCTCTGCTTTGGCAGTTGGCATTAACAATTATTTACAAAAATCATTATTCGATTGATAGAAGGGTTAAGCGCCATCTATTGGCATTTGTATTAACTGAGACTTAAATAGATCTTCGAGTGACAATTTAAGAGATTAATTAAACAAGTTTAGCTAGAACTACAGTTAAAATTAAGATAGCTAATATTTTATAACTATTGGGATTTTACCAATTTGTCATAGCTCGTTCGTGGACTACGGTTTCTTTGATTGTATGGCAACACTCCACATGTGGTGGATGTCGCCATACAAACGCGCTAAGTACAATTTTAATGGTCAATAAGTCAATTTATAATTCTAAACTATAACTAAATCAGTTTTACTGAAACTAGCTACAAACCAAAATAAGTAACAAGATTATTTACAAAGCAATCAATAATATGTAAGGAGTTTCTTTGTCCGTTCTTCTCCTTATTAACAATATTGGCGAACGGGCTGCTCGACTCAGAATGTTTATTGTGCCTGTACCTAAATGGTTTCTTAGAAATAAACGTTTGGAGTTTGAGTAAAATGTGGTGTGTGATTTCAACTACCCATCTACCTATCTACCAACAATGAAGAATCACATCGCACGGCGATGTGATGATTAGAGACTGCAAGACAATAAGTATGGCGGCGAATGGCGCCAATATTCGAGGACTGCTCCTCTCCAGGAAAATCCTGTCGTGATATCAGAAGAGGTGATAGCTCTTGCGCACTGCTCATAATGCCGGACATCCAGAACAATTACGAGGAACTAATACTCTTGCTTTCGTGACCATGGCCGAAGGCGTTGCAAAGGAATTATTCACCGAAGTGAATACCACGACGACTTATTAAGCTGCAACAGCGAATATACTGTGTTAAGTAGCAATAAACAGATAGACAACAAGATTTTCATCAACTTAGCTGACAGATCCCTACCAACATGATAATTATGGCTTACCGCAACTAGAACTTATTGACCCAAGTCAGACCATAAGAGCACATGAAAATGCAATTTACATTGGTAACAAACAATGAAGTTGTATGTGAACTTCACACTCAAAATTACTAACATGAACAGCACAGAATGACCGAAGCAGAATAAACAAAGATTGGTCTTCAGAAAACATCACTACAAATAAACCCTGCTGATGGATACCCACACCAAGCCCGGGAAGTATTTTGTTTTTATTAATTTTAGTATTTATTAACTGTAGATATTTACAGTTAACAATATTTTAACTTACCACATCACACTCTGGCTAGATAAATGCCACCTATAACTAGAAAACCTGTGGAAGTGAAACAACAAAACTAATCACTCCGTAGATCCTACGCACTCAACTCATCAATCAGATTAAACTTTTTATTTACTACACATGAATTAACCAAGTAGTAACAACTAAAAGACGTCATGTTGTCAATGACTTTTCAATGTCAGTGACTAGAAACATGCAATAGTAAACATTTTAATAGTAATTAGTAACATCTGACATTCACACTATCAGATATTGTTTGTGTTATGTGCCAAGTTTATGGCTTTTCAAATAAAAATGCAAACTTGAAAAAAAAAATTGTACTGGACAACATGCTGCAAGATTCAAACAAAAACACTGGTAAATGGACTCATTTATAAAAACACTAGCTTCTGCCAGCGGCTTCGCCTGCGTGAAGTTTGATTATTGTCCCATGGGATCTTACTACCAGGATAAAAAGTATCCTATGTTGTAATCCAGGTTATAAACTCTGTGTGGAAAATTTCATCCAAATCCGTTCAGTAGTTTTCTCGTAAAAGCATAACAAACAAACTTACATTAACATTTATAATATTAGTAGGGAAGACAAATAATGAAATGTCAAACATGTTTCAGTACAGCAATTTGTGACAAAGAAATTTTAGCGCACTAAATCCACGAAACAAAGTTTTCAATATTCTAATAAAATGTGAATGTTTTGTCAGTGCAACTACACAACCAACAGTGTTTTAAAAGTATTTCTGATTAGTTTAACTTTCCCATCTTAATTTAATTTACTTAATCCAAGTAAATAACTATTTCAAAACAATTGATAACCAACTTTATAATTTATCACTCCAACTAATTTAAACAATAGCAGGACTGCTTTGTTGGTCCAGTGGTCATGGGCCTTTTATTAAACCATGTGGACCTGGATTCGATTCCCAGGTCAGGCAATGTGTTTTTGAGTTTTTCCATCAGGAATTTCTCAGTAGCAGGCCAGACAATCATATGAAAGGCAAATAGCAATATCGCTAAATTAGAGACTTGGGCACAGTGTGGATTTATTATTTACACCTCTGCCTATCCTTTCAGGGATTGCAGGTGTGATGTTATGTACACACAACACTATTATTTACTTGCACTGACTACCTCGCAAGTGTGACTGTTAACAGTTGAGCATAGGACCCTGGGTTCGATTCCCATCCCAGGTAAAGCAAAGTGTTACTGGGTTTTTCCATTAGGAATCAAGTAGTAACCACAGAGTATGGAATTGTGCCTGGTTAATACAAATACGCTCCCTATTACGTGGGACCTAAACATAACTGGGGAAATGTGAATGCAGTTTTAGCTAAACTGCTAACCCATTGAGAATCACAAGCGTGATGTTTTGATAAGTTATTTATCTGCACAAATTCTCACATTTCAGGTTCCAGGCAGTTGTTTTATCACAGAGAAAATGATAATATCAAAGAAATTGAAAATGCATGCAGTCGCTCCAAGATAGTGACATGACATCAAGTGTGGAAGGTTATACCACCGCCATAAGAATACCTTTAAGAATATAAGCCGGCTAACCAATACAATCATATCACAATTGGTTTTAGCCAACCAATACAAGCAGAACAATTTCAATATAAACTGTCAACATTCCAACTGTTGACAACGTGACTCAACTCAGTTTTAAAAATGAACAACTTCATGAACTTTAACCTGGTGAACAGATGACCGTGTCGCCAACTGTGGAGTCTTGAAATGGGGAACAGCATGAGAACAGCCAAACAGGGATGACTGTTACAGTGTCCTCGCACCATAAAATAACAAGTAAAGGTGAGGAGTTTTCAAACTACTTCCTACACCTCCCCACTGATACCTACTGATACATCAATAGGGGTAATACAATAGCCAATTCAACCTACTTACATGATGCTTGTGTGTGATGACTGTCATGTATCCACATTCATTATTTTTGTTTTTGTAATGCTGCTAGTTGTTAGCAATTATTAACAATAAAAAAAAATAACAAAATGTTAGTACTCCTAACAGTAACTAATAAAATGAATAGTAATAATACTCACAACAAGCTGTTGGTATCCGTGGAGGAAACAACAACCACAATGAATACTCACAACTAATAACACAAATACTATTAGTTTAGTAATAATGATCACAACAAATGACGAACAATACTATCAGTGCCGTGGAGGTACTTGGTAATGAGCATAACAAATAACTTGATCCTATCAGCAGCTGTGTAGGCTACTGATAACGAACACAACCAATTATCCTATCAGTAGCCGTGGAGGATACTGATAATGAAAACAAACTATTAGTGGCCGTGGAGGCATCTAATAAAGAATACTCTCATGTTATCCTGCTGGGTCCACGGTGTACTAACACCCAGAGCCTGGTTCCTTATATCCTGTCAAATCAAAGACTTCGTGCCTGTCACGGAGCAATGGTCCTAAACTCCTTATCCTTTAATCCTGTCAAATCAAAGACTTTGTGTCCATCACAGAGCGGTGTTCCTGATCCTATCCTTCTATCCTGTCAAATCCAAGACTTTGTGTCTATCACAGAGCATTACCTTCCCGTGAGAATGAACAAACAAAAAACACATTACTTACACTACACTTACCAAATGAAAATTACAGAATATTGAAAGCAATAAAAAGTTTTAAATAAAACGTATTTAGTAGACAGTAGATCTATAACAAAGTTCTGAAGTCAACTAGAACCATAGATCATTTTAAGCATAAGAATTTAATGAAAATGTTAAATTATTAAGAGACAACATTATTTTTAGCGAACAGCTGACCCATCAACCTCACCTACCATTAGCTCAAATACAAGTTTGAAAAGTGCTTGAAAACTAGCTGATACTAAACACACTAATTCAACAAATGTTGGATAATTTTGACAACAATATTCTTTTTGACTAGTAGCTGATCAAACTATGTCAATAAACTCAATTCAATTCTTGTAATTGGATAATTCAGGCTACAACATGTTATTTAACTAATGTGTCATGTTCGTGAACAGGCGCTGTCAGTTGTGACTGGTCATCACTTAGATGCCATGGCTTATTTGAATGAATTTTTTGTTTTTACTATGGACACTTTTAACATGCACATGCTACATTGTTCTCACATAATTTACCATCTCAACATGAATGATGTAACCAAGATTTTGTAACAATAATTTGATTTAAAAGAGTGTCCATGGAGTTTCTTGCCCATTCTTCTCCATAGAGATCTTCGCTAGGGAATGGGCAACTACAATACTTTCACAGTTTTTATGTCTTGTGACTGGGACTGTAGCTACATTTAATTTTCATCTTTGTTTTGACAAATCAAAAGTGCCTGTAATTGGTCAACTTGAAATAAATGCTTTGATTTTGATTTTGACAAATAGCTTAAGCAGCTTGAATCTAAGCTAAGCACTACTAAAAGATTAAAAAATAATTTCAAGCAGATCTAACTCTGCGACTGTGTGTATGCTTCTAGGTGAAGACATAAACACATTTATTTTTATTGAAATAATTGGAAAATTGAATAGATGTCAGATCTATTACAAGCTTTCTATGTTGACTGGAACTTTCTGTTACCAAATCCTACAATTCAATGAACAATGTAGGATAATAAAAATAAAAGCAACAATAATCTGCCGACAAAATTTATCTCCACTATTTCAGATAACAACTACGAATCTCCACATAGTGATGGCGACGGCAGGTGCAGAGCGCGCACCGCCGATCAGAATGGCCGTGTCGCCGCAGGAGTCTCTATCTGCTAAGATTTAATCTAATTAATAACACTCGTAAACTATTCCATTGTAATATTGATGAACCTGCCATCTCTGCTTTGGCAGTTGGCATTAACAATTATTTACAAAAATCATTATTCGATTGATAGAAGGGTTAAGCGCCATCTATTGGCATTTGTATTAACTGAGACTTAAATAGATCTTCGAGTGACAATTTAAGAGATTAATTAAACAAGTTTAGCTAGAACTACAGTTAAAATTAAGATAGCTAATATTTTATAACTATTGGGATTTTACCAATTTGTCATAGCTCGTTCGTGGACTACGGTTTCTTTGAT
Organism: Xestia c-nigrum; assembly: GCA_916618015.1. NCBI lineage: Eukaryota > Metazoa > Arthropoda > Insecta > Lepidoptera > Noctuidae > Xestia > Xestia c-nigrum. The sequence goes on along the minus strand of OU745257.1, from coordinate 25,066,587 downwards.
TGTATGGCAACACTCCACATGTGGTGGATGTCGCCATACAAACGCGCTAAGTACAATTTTAATGGTCAATAAGTCAATTTATAATTCTAAACTATAACTAAATCAGTTTTACTGAAACTAGCTACAAACCAAAATAAGTAACAAGATTATTTACAAAGCAATCTATTAGTGGAAGACTTATTCTTTGTATTAATTTGACGTGTCTTCCGTTTTGTCGGAAATGGTTTAATAACAAGTGTAAAAAGGAATTGAGCTAGTAATTAAGCTTAAACTTAATAATACCTTTGCATTTGTGAATATTAGTATTGTTTAATTAATACAATAATTAAGTGTGAAGTATTCTGATATTGTTTGTAAGTTTTAATGACCTTACGATGTAATGAATTACTGTACTGAGTGAGTGAGCCACTTCCGGTCACTCTAAAAAGACGCGTTGAAAACGCAGTGTCTCGTGGAGTAAAACAATTGAATTACTTATTAAGAAAATAGTAATGGCTTTTGAAGTGAACATTACAAGTTTGTGTAAATGAGAAATGTAATATTGGTTGATAAGAGTGTAAGGAGTTTCTTTGTCCGTTCTTCTCCTTATTAACAATATTGGCGAACGGGCTGCTCGACTCAGAATGTTTATTGTGCCTGTACCTAAATGGTTTCTTAGAAATAAACGTTTGGAGTTTGAGTAAAATGTGGTGTGTGATTTCAACTACCCATCTACCTATCTACCAACAATGAAGAATCACATCGCACGGCGATGTGATGGTTAGAGACTGCAAGACAATAAGTATGGCGGCGAATGGCGCCAATATTCGAGGACTGCTCCTCTCCAGGAAAATCCTGTCGTGATATATATTCAATTTCAATTCAATTCAATTCAATTTTATTCAAGAACAATTTACATTGTGTTTGAAATCTTAATCTAAAAATAAATGAATAACAAAAAATACCTCAGCTAAAATTAACCTAACCTAACACAAAATTATAGAAAATATTACAAAAATTAGAAAAATAAAAACAATACAAAGAAATCAATACCAATAAAAATTCAACAACATTACGCCTACTTAATAAAAAAATAACAACATAACATTACTATCTATTATCACCCAGTCTCACATAAACTGATATCTATAAAATTAAGAAGAGGATATGTCATCGTCTATCGAATACAGACATTTCTCCAATAGGAATGCTTTGAGTCTTGACTTAAATGAGCTTTCATAAATTATAGTTTTTAAGTCCAATGGCAACCTGTTAAAAATCCGCACTGCTTGATATTGAGCACTATGCTGAACAATATTAAGTTGGGGAATTATTTTGTTTTTAAAATCTTTTCTGCAATATATGTAGTATATCAATTATTTGGTGTCCACGACACAAGCCTTGCTTAGTGTGGCACTAGATGGCGCTGTATGTTAATGTCCAGCGATATTTATTTATTTACTTATTTTTTATTTATTTATTTACTTATTTATTTATTTATTTATTTATTTATTTATTTATTTATTTATTTATTTATTTATTTATTTATTTATTTATTTATTTATTTATTTATTTATTTATTTATTTATTTATTTATTTATTTATTTATTTATTTATTTATTTATTTATTTATTTATTTATTTATTTATTTATTTATTTATTTATTTATTTATTTATTTATTTATTTATTTATTTATTTATTTATTTATTTATTTATTTATTTATTTATTTATTTATGTATTGGCGTAGTGAACCCAAGGGTACCTAGCTGCTGACAATAAGGATCTGGGTTCAATTCTAAGAAACGTGTAGTTTTAATATTGTTATGCTTCTGTATGAAGAATTTCTCAGTAGGAGCGCGGAGTTGAGATGATTGAGTTGTTCACTTATGCGGAATTGAAACATAACTGGTAAATTGTGTGTACTATAGTACACTCGTAGTATTACCTCACACCCCTGCTTTATGTTTCGGGGACTACAGGCGTTATGTTGTGTTAAGCTGTAGCAATTAATAGACACAAACGAACCAATGCAGTAGCATTCGACGAACATCATGTAATTACTCGAGCACTAGGACACACTCAAGTGCTAGTACCAGAGAAATGCGAATGTGATTCTAACGTGTGATGCGGCTTACAGGTAAATACATGGAATAACCGATGTGTAATAAGGATCCGACCAGTTTTATTTGGAACGTTATTTTTAAAGGCTTAGAGATAGAGATCTGCAAAGTTTTGTTTATAAAATACTCAGATGGTGAAGCTAGCTGGAAATATACTTTAAAATGCAAACATGTAGCAGTTTCTTATTTACAAACTCGCTTATTCCAGACAAACAAGTCTATAATACAGCTATAAGTTATCAATGAAACAGCACTGCGACTAGCGCTGCAAGAAGTACAAGTACACACAAACTTGAAGGAAGCAATTTATAAACTTTCAATAATGATGGATCGGCCCGAAGTTTGCCGAGTGCGCCCGAACGCCGCCCGACGATTTTTCACATAACGCCCAGATAATAAAATCCACACTTTGAAAACGTAATTCACAACGCTCGAGTTTATGGTGGCAATTTTCACGAGGTATAATACTCGCTCCAGTAATACACTTTAATATTCTACGACGTTTTAAAATATTTATAAAGTTTGCGTTTTTTTATGTTCTTACGACTTCATTACCACGTTTTGTGTTGTCTGTCGCTGCGTATAAATTAATAAGATATTTATTTAGATGACATACTTGAATTTTATTGCGTCGTCAAGTTAGGACTTTAGTGCTTTATTTTTATTAAATAACTGAATATTATGCGAATAATGACGTCACCATACCCCACCAAGAAAATCTTTACACTGTAGATATTCTGTTAGGTAAAGCTTACGCACACCTTTTACATAAATAACTAAATAAATATCTATACATACACATACACGTAGTATATGTATTTCTCATATTTTATGCGAAGTGAGAGGAATTTTAAACGATTTCAAAGTGAGACAGAATTTCCAAGTTGTGAACTATGTTAGAGATTTTGAGACTGCCACACTGCATAAAATAAGGAGATCTTCAAGAATCAAAAACTAGAGGTATTTTACTGTGGAATAAAATTGCAAAATGTTTCATTCGTTTTTATTTCCCCAATTTACGATGAATATAACCGTTATTCTGACGACTCACTTATTCCCGCTGACCGCTGCAATTCTGCACAAAAATTAACTGTCACGTCAGTCCTTTCATAACCAGACACACGAAACAACACATTTGCAATTCCCGCGACTTTATTTAACACACATCGGAGCAAAATTTTCATTGCAAAATACTTTTGTGTCAATTCAATATTTTTAAAACGAATACTCCTATTCATAAACGCCAAGAAAAACTTGAGATCTTTTTAGCTATTCAAACACGATTAATCGCAAACTACATTTTCATCTTGCAAACATTTCAAAGGCTTTTCTTGAGCAAAAAGGATCTGCAGCCACAATCATGTCCGACGTGCACCACGGAAAAATATTATCTTTCAATTATTGCGGGACATCGCTGTCTATTTAGTCAGCCGGAATTTGTAAGAATTGAAAATAAAGGGGAACCCAGCTCCGAATTCCCATTGAATCTCAGTATTTTTTTGCTTTTATTCATTTTAAAACATCGAATGAGGGTTATTTCATTTACAAATTCGTTTAAAGATTTTTTTGGAGATAAAATTCTTCGTTTACAGATGACGAAAACTGCCGTGGTAGATAACATCGGAAATGAAAGACATAAAAGTCTTCAGGTCATAAAATATGCAGTAATATTAAGGAACTAGGTCACCTGTGTGCTGCAGGAGATGTGCTAGCCTATTCGTACCATGTCATCCGGAAGGCGGTCCCTTTTGAGCGTGGCCTCACCTTGGTAGCTCATGTATTATTACTGAGCGTGTTTACTACTGCCGATTGTTCATGCCACATTTATTTGGCTTAAATTGAATTAGGTCACTGGTTCCCAACCTGTGGTCCGCGGACCACTGGTGGTCCGCAGGAGCCTCAACTACGGTCCGCGAAAGATTAATATGTTATTCGTACTTTTTAACTAGCACAGAAGAAGCAATCTCAACCCAACCTAATTGAACCTATCAGAGGCAAAATTCTATTTTTATTTGAGAATCTCATACTAAATCATTGCTAAATTTTTCGAGTTCAATTCGATCGCTTTTGTATCTATAACTATCTTAATTCTAAAGGTTTTCATCACGTTATCTAAGGTTCGTATAGTGTGAGTTAAAGATTCACTCCCCTAGTTATAATCCTGTCGGTGTCCATGTTTATCTAGGACCCTATGGTCCCTGTAAACCATGAACATACCAAAGTGGTCCCTGGTCTAAGAAAGGTTGGGAACCACTGAATTAGGTGAAAGATATTTCGACTTCCTCGTTGATTTCGTAGTCGCAAGCTTGCCTAACAAGTCTAGGGTCTGTTCTTCAGAAATTTCTCATAAGCCGTGACGGAGTCTGGATAAGTGCCTGTTTTATGGAAATAAGTTTGCCCCGTATTACATGGGACTACCCTTTCGAAATGTGGGTACTCCTCTGATATCTATGCCACCTGTTACCTTTTGGGGATTAAAGGTGTTGCCTATGTTATGTATGTGTAAAAGATTTTTAGGTGTCTCTCACCTACGAGGATATATGTATATGGGTGACAAGCAAAATGTAGCTTTCAAACTTTGCCAGAAAATCGAAAAGGTCAGGCTAAGTTCGTGAATGAGCGGAATTAATTCGTCCATGGGGTGCAGCGGGGGGGGGGGGGCGGTTTTTCTAAAATCAATTTTTTGGCCATAACTTTTTTCCTATGAAACATTTTTGAACCGTTTTTCATATTTATTATTTTGAGTAAGAATACGGAATACAGGACAACTTTGAATTGTTCTTTTTTTGCTGCAGCCCTTAAATTGGAAAGGGGGTTGTTATTGTTTACTCTACAATTGTTACCTTCAAAGTTTACCGATAAAACTTATAGTTTTCGAAATAAAAAATTATAACTAAAAGTTTGAGGGCGTTTCCATGCTAAACTCCTCTCATAAGAGTTTAGCATGGAAACGCCCATGGAAACGCCCAAAATTTAAAAAGGGTAAACTTTTCATAACAGGGCAACGATTTTGAAATCATTTTTTTTTTTGTAGATTGTACAGGTACACATATAAGTACAACTCTTTATACAAATTTTCAATAGTCGGACGCTCCAGCACCTTCTTCGAAATCTACCTCCTCCTGCGGCTTGCCGGAAGGATTTTTTTTTAACTTTGTCCCGCCCTGTCATCTAACAATGTTTTCGCTCCAGATCAGCTTTGCCATGGTTTTATTTAAGAAAAACACCTGTCATTTTTATTCCAGTATTTTTTTTTGTATGTTTTTAGTTTTTTTTAAGGTTTAATCTACACTAATATTTTCTCCCGTATTGTAAACTTTTACTACTGAAATACACAAACAGTCATACCCGGAACTATTATCTGTAGGGCTTTATAAATATTTGTTGCGTGAGAAAATCGAACCTGCGGCACGCAGCGAAGTAGCCAATCACTCAGCCACTGCACGAACCAAGCCTTTGATATTTCAATAACCCGAAAAGAAAAATATAGCGATGTAAAAGTGCATTACTCGGTAGCCGGTCTCAAAGGATATTAAAACAATGAATACTTTGCCAAGTTTCACTGAAGATTGATGGTGAAACTTGGCTGTAGTTATGTGAAGCGTTCATGCGTCTGTTTGTATGAGGAACTTACTCTAGAAAAAAAATATTATATACTTATAGAGAAACTACTTGACATGAGACAACGCCATCTAAAAAATAAGGAAGTTAAAACTTTCACCACCAAAATATAAGCAAAATTGAACAAGGAGCCGTCTTCAAATATGGTAGAAACGGCTATGCATGTGAAATTGTTTTGTTTCTTTTTGGACTAGAAACCTTCAAATTGGATTATCGCCTGATAAATTATGGTGCAGACTTGCCAAAGGCACATCATGATCATCTTCCTGCGCATGTCTCAATTTACTTGACGTCGGTGCAACAGGAGAGAATGGAAGATGAACGTTTTCATCTTCCATTCTCTCCTGTCAGACGTCACGGCCTCATTGACTCCTTTCTGTTTCTTAGATTCATTTCTGGGTTGTGGAGGTCAGATAACTCCATGTAAATATAATACTGGTATTCAGCGGCGTCCTGTTAGACTGGAAGCCGACCCCAACATAGTTAGAAAGAAAGAAAAATATATAATTGACATCAGTTATCAGTTGGAAAAAGGCTTGGCAGATGATGATGATGATGATGATAAAGGTCATTTTAACACAATTCATCTATTTTTGCTTTGACCTTTCTCTTGCCAAAGACACATACAGTTAAAACAACACAATTTATCATTTCTGTCGGTAAAATACCTTTGAGATGGTGCTATGACATGAGCGAGTAACTTCTAAACACAACAGAAATTCTATGTTTTCCTAGAAAACTAAAGTTATTATAAAACTAGCAATGACGAAATAGATCAAGAAAGACTAGGCCAAGTTGTGACAGTACGAGGCAGTGATATCGCTTCGGTTAGTGCACCTATAAGAACCTACAGCTGAATGTAAGGAAGTCTGCGTTTATGTAGATTGAAGGAAATGGATGAATAATGGAAGACATGATTGTGTGAATTGATTTATTGAAACAGGAAAACGTAGCTAACAATATAAGCACCATAGAGATATACAATCATTTCGACAATATAATTTTACGAATTAGCCCAAATAGAATAATGGATTTAAGAATATTATTATTTGTATAATAATAATTACTTCGGCAGATTTGCAGATTTGATGAATGTAACTCTAAAAATCTTTTCACTAAGTATTTTAAATCTGTACAAAGATATTTAGGCCTGTGGTCAAAATCGGAATCAACGGTATCACGGTTTTTCTACTCAGTTCATTGACGACAGTGGTAGTTGAGCACTAAGCAAACATACTCGTATATCTTTTTTAAACTTTCACGATCAGAACACATTATAAAACTTAAGAAGACGGGTATTTATCGCGAATTTACCTTTAATTTAATCCCGACGTTTCGACCGGATTGCACCAGCCGTGGTCGCGGGGTCGGGGTCGAAACGTCGGGATTAAATTAAAGGTAAATTCGCGATAAATACCCGTCTTCTTAAGTTTTATAATACTCGTATATCAATGCCAAAAACCACAAAGTACCCATCTATCCCAAAAACATTGCCAGAATCATGTTCACTTGTTTGTCAATAGCCCAAATACAGCTATATAGTTGAACAACCAAGTACAAATTACAGTAATACATTGAAATCTTCGTGAATTGAAAGCCGTCTCGGGCCTAGTTTGCCGGCCTGAGTCGAAATCAATAATGACATAACAATACAGTAAGCTTGTAATGCGCCAATAGCGCGCGTACGTGAGCCAATTGTGGATTACTGCTGCGAGAGGGTCCGGCGCGATTTTACACACAATTTCAATGTTCTGATTTAGCAGGACGGTGTTACGGCAGACGTTTTGAATTTTAGATGTTTGTTTCTACTAACAAGAGCATATTGTTCTTCATTAGGCGTCTTATAATTTTGTCTTTAGGCTAAACCGTATTTTTAAGAGAGGCTAGAGATTCTTACTTCTTCTTCCTTTGTTTTGATACGTTTCTATAGATGGCAACGTTAGTGTCAGTAGTATTGATTGACTATGACTTCTAAAGACTAATTCTGTAATAAGTCACATTACGGTCAATGCTCATGACGAAACAAAAACCTTTTAACAAAAAAAAAACCCTTTCTTCGCCATCATTTTATCACTATTATTGGTTGCTTGAGTTTTGCTGCTTACAGTATTTTTAGCACCTGCAACCTATAGTATGGCTGCGGGAAGAAAATTATGTCCTAATAGCTGGAAATTTATAATTACATCACAACATATTATAAAACAAAGTCCTCCGCTGCGCCTGTCTGTCTGTTTGCGATAAACTCAAAAACGACTGCACCGATTTGCATGCTGTTCACCAAAGGATAGAATGGTTCTCAAGGACGGTTTTAGTATTAATTTTTACGCGGGTGAAGCCGCGGGCATCGGCTAGTAATATATAAAACTAGTGTTACATCGTTATGTCACGACCAATACACTTTATATAGCAACAGCTCGAAATTTCGCTGAGTCCATAATGGAAAACGAGCTGGAAGCTGTAAGCTTGTAATACGACAGTCGTGTACGTACGTGAGACAATTGTGGATTACGGCAAATCCCCACTGATTTTACACGCAATTGCCCGGATTGAATCTGAGTGAGCAATATCTTGCGCTGGACAATCAGCGGGGCAATTTCTGTTCATGATTTAAGTTCGATTGACTTCAAACATTTGACTCAAGATCGTTGAAGTGTCCTGTGATATTTAAATTTTTTCAAATAATATTATTTGAGAGTTTTTGTTTCTCTTACTAAGCGATTCTTCATTGAAGGTGACTTTGCAACCAGTTTGATAAAGTAATATGCTATCTTTCATTAAATGTGCTTATCGACACATCACAGATAAATTTACGTAATTAACGAACACAAACTTCAAATGATGAAGAAGGTTATATTATGTTCAAAAAGGTGTTACTCACATTCAACATCTACGATGATCCTCTTGGACACGGAGGGCGGCACCGCGTTGGTGGCGATGCAGAGGTACGCGCCCATCTCCGTGCGGCTGATGCGCTGGAGGCTCAGCGTGTCGCCTTCGTACACCGTCACTGGAATAAAGTGATCCATCAGCGTATTGAACTGGGAATGAAAGTAAAAGTTAATGAATCCGGAACAGTCTTACTGTAGACAAAAGTTGAACAAAATCAAAATATATGATACTTTGGGACTAGTGATTTTAGTGTTCAAAGTTCTCTGGAACATCCTGCAGGGAACTATTATAAAATGATTTCTTTTTTTAAATACCTAACGTTTTCAACGAGCAATCGTTATGCGGTATAGTGATCGTGTGGTGTAGTTATAATGATCATTTTATTCTTACAATTACAATTTAGTTTTGTTTCAATTAGATGTATTTGCTTACTACTAAATAAAAAAACATCACGTAATCTTCGGCCTTCAATCACCTTCCACCAACCCACAAACTACCTCCGTTGAGGTCATTTAAAACAATCTAGAGCTGGAGGTATAAAAATTAAAAATTCCTGGCTCGTAGCCGTTGGGCCGGCGGACGCCATCAAGTGCCCAAATGAGTTTGCCTCTATTTACAATTAGGGGCATTTTCTACCACCACCGTACCGTGGCAGCGCAATGAATGTAATGAGAGAACGCTCTCCGCTCGCTACTTGAATACATTAAACAATTAGTGCCTTACCCTGCACCCGTGTACTTGTTTTTAATGTTTATTTTATTGTTTACATTGTTTATTATACAGGCAGTTAGGTTTGGCAATCAGCTGGTGCGCTATTTAGTTCTGCTGTGCAATTTTGGGGTAATGGCTTAAAAAACGGACTTGGAAACCGTTATTTTTGTTATGATCTAGTATAAATTATTTCATTGTGTTCTTTGGGAACATAACTAAAGGTACTAGCTATATTTGCTCGCATATAAAATATATGAGTATTATTACGTTTACTTCTTTAAAAAGTACAAACTGAGAAATAATTATGGATAAAGAACCGATGCTGTGTACTTATTCACCAAAAAGATGACGCTTTGATTTTCTAAAAACAGCTGTTTAAACACATTTTTGTACGGGAACACGTCACAGTGACAGCTGTTTTTAGATAATCAGACTGTTATCTTTTTGGTGAAAATGGACTTTAGACCTCAAATTAAATTGACATGAGGATAGAATAATAAAAGACAACGGGCAAAATTGCACTTGCGTGGACGCAAGAGCAATTTTGCCCGTTTTAAGATATATAACAATGGGTAGATGTCAGTTCTGATCATCAGAGAAAATCCTTTGTATCTTAATATGTTTTACCATTTCCTATATTTAGTTTAACACGTGAAATTTCTCTGAAAGTTTCAATAAGCTACAAAAGCAAGTGACAAAAAAAATTACTTAACACAAGTGCCAAACATGTAACACAGCGTACCCTAAGTAGAGCGCTTAGCACATAAATAATTTAGTAACAATGTCACAGCTCCACAAAATTAAAATAGAGCTTCTCTAGTCACCCTTTCATTATACGACGAGCGAGAGTAGTTAACTAAGTGAGACGATTACAGCTTGCTCAGGCAGATGACAGCTGTTCCCTCGTTTTACTTTTATGTTCCAATCTGCCGGAAAAAATGAACTTACATTTTCTTAAATTGCAATGCATTTCAGAATTTCAAAAAGATTCCACGAACTTAAATTGTTGGCTCTTCTTACTCATTTTGTACATTATTGAGGCGACGAATAAAGTACATCGCCAGAGTTCCACGCTTCTCTGTTTGGCATCAAATCTAAATGTTTTGAGTAAAACCTCGCCATAACAACTTTTATTCATCAGCGCGGCGCACTTGACTCCTCCTATTCACCGCGAGTAAAAAGAGTACACCGCACCGTATTAATTCAAACAAAAGATTAACACGTATAGAATCGGAAACGGGAGTTTTTCGATGGCGGCCGTAATTAAAACATCCGTCGGCACAAACATACGTGGGGATGACAGCGGGGGAGAGGGTCACACACAATTAGCGACAAGTACTCTCCACACCACACGTTAATTTTGCTCTGTACAAGGAAATCGCTCTTGAAATTAAACTCAATTTTTGGACGCCTTTGTCGGCGCTTCGGGTACTCTGAACCGGTTTAATTTGGCGGCACAACTCAGCTTTTCCGCGCCATAATTATCTTTAAACTGGATTTTTTCTTGAAATGAGGCTTAATCCTCAGCTGGAGTGGAGGCCATATTGGATGTGGGATTAAGGTGGCGCAAAGTGGTCTTGTTATCATATCTGCAGTATGACTACGAGTGGAGTGGAGACTACGTAATTGGGGTTCTGTTTGTGAAGCAGCCTGGTGAAGGAAGTACCCATATTTTATATTGGTTAGTTTTCATTATCTGAAAGAATTGTAAAGTAACACATAGTAATACTAATAAGTATGAAACCGACTGTTATGCTGCAATATGTACTCGTTTTGAACAATAAAACAGCTAAAAGTTTCTACTAACAAAGCTAACTCCCCATTTCCAGATTGCAATAAAATACAGCAAGGATCAAGAAAGCTGTTCCACTTTCCTCTCTATTAGTTAATGCTTCGGGAATGGCTTCGGATGCAATTGTATTAGCTACACGACCATTCACTGCCGTTATGGACGCATTAGGAAATGCAAACAAAACCAATTTTATGGGAAAAGGGGAAGAAACAATTGCATAAGTAGCGATAGAATGCCAAATGTTGGGGCAGTATAAGCGTAATGAGTTTCCTTATGGCGGAATCAGAATACTGATCTGTTTACTAAGGAAAAGGGAATCACATGGATCAGTGTACATAAGACTTTTAGTATTTTTCCGGAAATACCAAATCAAAGTGTATATGTAGTGTAAAGGTAATTTCGCGATAAATACCCGTCTTCTTAAGTTTTAAAATATATGCAGTTTATCAACTATCTAGTGTCCACGACACAAGCCTTGCTTAGTGTGGCACTAGATGGCGCTGTGTGTTAATGTCCAGCGATATTTATTTATTTTATTTATTTATAAAGAAACTTATGGATTTTTGATCACCGCCTGAGGTCTTACATTAAGATCTTTACATGACTTAATGAAGACATTAGTTTGTTACCTAAAAGGATAGAATTTATTTGCTAGATTATTTCTGTACCAACGCCTCTTCGTAATTTTATTATCAACTATATAAAGTGGAAGAGACATCGATGGACATGGAGACGCTATCAGCAGGTCAACTTACCCCAATTCGGTCAAATTTTGCCAATCGAATGTGAACTTTGTGATAAAGTTGAAAATCTTTTGCAGATATTTGACAGTTTGTGGTGACTTGATGTGCTGGCGTCTGTACATCATACTAAAACTATGTGGGTCACTCACAAAGAAAAAATAAATCCTGAAAAAGTGCAATTGCACTTTTTTAATAACCGAAGTAAAGGATTTTTTTCCACCATATAGATTTTTTTTTTTCGAAAAAGCGGCCACGCGTAAGTCCTATATTAATCGATAGCTGGTAACAATACTGTTGGGTTGTGGAGGTCAGACAGGCAGTCGCTCCATGTAAAATACTGGTATTCAGCTGCATCCCGTTAGACTGGAAGCCGACCCCAACATAGTTGGGAAAAGGCTAGACAGATGATGATGAGCTGGTAACAATACAAACGAATGTAATAGAGTCACGTTTCCGAGATATGAGCTATCAAAGTTAAAATCCAATCACTGATGGAATCTTTAGCAACAGTTTGATTTTATCAGACACGCATAAAACGTGTATCAATCGAAAGGTGGCATCAATGCAAGTTTTGTTTGAGACAGAGTGTCAAGTGTTAAGTTTCCGATTCCAGAAAAAACTCCGCCCAAAAAGATCAAACACCTTTATATGTGGTTTAGTATTGGTACTGCACACGTGGTACAGCTGCTAATCAAGAATTATAATCATAATTTCATCTTAAACTAGACCTCCAAGAAGCTATCCTTAATACCCCCACTTTAGTCTTAATTTTTTTACAAAGTAAAACCTTAAGTTAATTAAATTAAAGTCCAAGTCTCTTAGGAGCAGCCCTGGTATACAGATCTGTAGTTGGCAACGGCAACAGCTGTGCTCTGCGGATTGTTAAAATATATTATATGCTACGTAGCGACATGCTACATAGTGGTTTAACTTAGAATGTCGACTAGAACTTGTGGGTGTTTGGTTAAGGGGATGTTGCTATCATCGGGAGATACTTTAAGAGTAACTTGAATAATTATGTTCATAGGAAAAACGCTTTCCCTCTCATTGACGAAACGTGACAAATGATGAATTTGACATTTGACAATTTTACTATGAATTATTTTGATATTATTTAAAAATTATTACCAAAATTAGCCAAAAATTATTGTGTGTGTCTAGTTTAAGTACACAATTTTATTTAAAAGGTGACTAGTGATAGATATATATGAATTACTAACAAATTGGATTTTATGATCTATAAAATGTGTTTTATATATTTTTTTATTGGCTCGGCTTAAGGTTTTTGAGTTCATTCAAGTAATGCTTAAAATATTCAGCACTTAAGCCTGCCCTAAACTTTTTCGTAGTGTTTAGAGTAGAAGAAAAAATGATGGAATAACGTCCTTAGAAGAAAGTGATTCTATGGGTTCACGTAACAAGTCCTAAAACCCATCCTATCAGTAAACTTCTGTAATTTTCAAAAGACGTTGTACCTAAAAATGAAGATAAAGATATTGCACGTAACAGTCTGTTTCTTTTTATGAGGAAATTAAAACTAACTAGGTATTATTTCACGTTTATTGCTGGCGCTGTATAGAAGTCGAGTCGCGACGGAACAATGAAAAGAAAATGTCGCCAATAAAAACGAAATGAACCGGTAAGCTAGTTTTATTGCAATCTATAATCTTAGTGCTCAAAAAATATAGGTTATCTGTATTTTTTTAATGTTAGAATCTCTCTCTCTCCCTGTCTATCTTTTATTGCTCCCTTTTTATCAACAGTTCTCTTATGAGTTCGATATATCTGGCGATATTGGTTCTTTCCACAATAACTGATATTTGCCGCAATAACTAAAGAGTAGTTGCAAGTAGAAGGAAGGAAGTGTGACTGCGTGAGTAAGCCATCGCTTCTTCATCATCAGTCTACAGCTGTCTACTGATAGAAACAGCTACTACCAGCCTCCCTGCCAATCGTCGGTTCACCTAGTATGATAGCGTCCTACCTTACTTTTGAAGTTTTATTGGTGCACTCAAGGACACTGGACACCTAATTCTATTACCATTATTGTTGAAGCTTAAAGTGAAAATTCTTGACAGTTAATTGTGTTTGTTAAAAAGCCAAAAATAGAGATTATAATACTTTTCGATAGTCTGTTGATACAGTTCGCTACTATTTTCCAGAAAAAAAACAACACTCACAACTGTAAAAATACTTCTCAAAATATCGAGAAGATAAATTGCATTTTAACAGCAATTGGCACCGCCCTATCAGTGCGCAGTAGATAAATCGCTGCAACACTCGCTGCTAATTGACACGCAATTAAACAACTTCGCTGACGCGGGAGAACTTCGCTAACTGAACTCGGTTCAAAATGCGATTTTAGATTGCGGTATCTTTTGGGACTTCAGCTTTCTAAGTAATTGCACGTGTGAATTATAAATTGTACTTGTATGTAGTCATATTTGGATTATTTGATGCTTTTAAATATATAGAATCTTAAAGGATACTTACCTACTTCATATTCACCGCTTTATGTTCAAGGTTCTACACCTATAGGACAACCTGAAAGTAGTTCTCCCCTTTGTAGTAGTTCACAGTGTGGTTGCTCCATTATGTTTACAGACAGTATCGGAATAGGGTTAGGAAAATTAATGAGTAACAATCTGAGTCATTCTTCCCAAAATTACTGTACACCTCAGGCTTCTTACAACCAAATAATGACATCCATAACTCGGAAGGAATTAGATCCTAATGCTATATTAACTGTATTTGTTGGGAATAGTTTTAACGTAAACATTAATGATATCACTGACAATGTCACTCAACTGTTGCAACTAAATTGTAGGAAAATAATTCTCTGTGCCTTTCCTTACTTTGAGAAATTGTCAAGCAGGCAAAATCATTTTATTCATAGCCTTAATAATCACATGCATTTATTATGTCACTATTGTGACAAGTTGATATTTTTCGACACAAATAGTTTCGTTCAGAAATTAAAGTCAACGAGGAATAATGCATACCTACCGATTAGTTTTAGACGTCAAATAGCGAGGCTATTAGCTTTTAATATAAACTCAGACATAAGTGATATGTCGCAGTCTTCTGTAAATAGTCCCACGGAAATTAGTAATTATACTAATTGTAATTATACACATTTTAGCTTAGGTTTAAACTAGTCAGTAAGACAATAGAAGGTAATAGAGATAATTTAGATAAACCGGTATCTTCTAGCTCTCAATCAACTATTTGTAAAAAAGGGGCTGAGCAGAATACTTTGAAATTATTTCACCAGAATATTCAGGGATTTTCATCCAAACAATTAGAGATAGAATTGTTTTTAGAAAAAACTAAGTTTGATGTTATTTGTTTTACCGAACATTGGATGAAAGATTATGAATCAATGCAAATAAATTATAATAACTACAACGTGGGAAGTTGCTTTAACCGAAAATCTAAGATGCGAGGGGGCTCATTGATCTTAGTTAAGAACTGTATTAAATCTAAATCTCGAAATGATATAGTCGATCTATCGGTCGAACATAGCATTGAATTGTCTTGTGTTGAGCTTGATAAGCATTTAATAGTGTGCGTTTACAGACCCCCAAATTATCTGAACTACTCTATCTTTGAGTCAGTAATGGAAGATGCTTTGGCAAAACTTGTAACTGGTAATAAATCAATAATTATCTGTGGTGACTTCAATGTTAATATCTTAGAGAATAATGTCAATAGCAGTCGATTTTTAAGTCTTTTTAAATCATTTAATTTGTCAAACGTGTTTTCAGAACCAACCCGAATTACTACAAATACTGCTACATGTATTGATAATGTTTTTTGTTGCTGCGACTACTTAGATAAATCTATCGTAAATTATCTTCCTTCAGATCACAGCGGGCAGACAGTTGCTTTCGAGTACAATAAACAATTACAAAGAATTCAGATTCAAACCAGACAAATAACACCCAGCAATTTAGAAAAGTTCAATAATAATTTAATTAGCAAGCTTAATATACCAGGCCATATTAGAAACAATGTAAATGAATTGTATGAAGAATTCTTTTCGGTAGTGCACACTGAGTTCAATAACACTTTAAAAATGAAAACTAAAACTATTGGCCCTAAGTTTATTTTCAGTGACTGGGCAACACAGGGTATTAGGAAAAGTAGGGAACGATTGTTTGAGCTGTACGGCCTTAAGCCTTACATCAAAACAGAATCATTTAATAAATATGTTGCTACTTACTCGAAAATTTTTAAAACCACTTGCAAGGTAGCCAAATCTTTATTCATTAGCAAAAAGATTAAATCAGCCGAAAATAAAATAAAGACGGTTTGGAAAATAATCAACAGCGAAACAAATAGAAATAAAAAACAAAGTAATGACTTCACACTAGAGACCTCACGTGGCCTTGTCAGCTCCAACAGTGAAGTTGCTCATGAATTTGTAAATTTCTTTACTAGTATCCCAATTAAAACTACAGAAACCTTAAACTCCTGTCCCTTGGTCTCTATTGACTTACTGAAAGCAAACGTTTCAGCCTGTCCAAATGAATTTAAATTCCAGCATATAAACCCCATAACAGTCTTAAAAGCTTTTAAGCAAATCAAGATCAAATTAACTGAAGATCTATGGGGTTTGTCTATCAAAGCTTGTACCTCAATTATTGAGACCGTAGCTCCGTATTTAGCCTTAATATTTAATTTGTGCGTGGATCAAGGGGTCTTTCCGGATCTGATGAAGTTTAGTAAAGTAATACCGCTTTTTAAATCCGGGGACAGTAAAGACACGAATAACTATAGGCCCGTATCCGTGTTGCCAGTTTTCAGCAAGGTGTTTGAAAAGATAATGCTCAATCAAATGCTTCACCATTTTAACACCAATAAAATATTACACGATCAACAGTATGGTTTCACCAAAGGACGTTGTACAACTGACGCCGGTGTCACTTTATTAAAACACATATTTACTGCGTGGGAAGAGGCACATGATGCCATAGGAATATTCTGTGACCTTTCGAAGGCATTTGATTGCGTAAATCACGAAACCTTAATCTTGAAACTTGAGCATTACGGTTTAGGTAAACTTGCGCTCAGTTTAGTTAAATCGTATTTGAGTGATAGACAGCAGCAGGTACAAATAAATGGTGTCAATTCAATGGGTTTAAAAGTAGAAATGGGTGTACCACAAGGTTCGATATTGGGTCCCTTCCTCTTTTTGGTTTATATTAATGACTTACCCCATTTATTTAACAATCGCCCGCAAATGGTGTTGTTTGCAGACGATACTTCTTTAATATTTAGAATAAACAGACGTGCCACTAATTTTGACGACGTAAATAACGCCCTACTGCAGGTTCATAATTGGTTTACTGTAAATAATTTAGTTCTAAATGGGAAAAAAACTAAATGCATCAGATTTGCTCTTCCAAATGTCAAAAGTAGTGATTGTGACATAGTATTAAATCAAGAGAAACTAGAATTTGTCGATAAAACGATTTTCTTGGGAATCGCGCTCGATTCAAGGCTACAATGGGGCCCTCATTTAACATCTCTTGCAGGACGCCTAAGCTCAGCAGCATATGCTGTTAGAAAAATCCGTCAATTTACCGATGTTGATACCGCGAGGATAGTTTATTTTAGTTATTTTCATAGTATTATGTCATACGGTATTTTACTATGGGGACGGGCTGCAGACATCGAGTCTATATTTATTCTGCAGAAAAGAGCCATCAGAGCCATATATGATTTACGTAGACGCGATTCTCTGAGAGAGCTGTTTAAGGAAATTAATATCATGACAGTACCTTGTCAATACATCTATGAAAACATCATGTACGTTAGGAAAAATCTGCATTTATTCAGTAAAAGAGGTGACAGACACCACTATAATACTAGAAATAGGGACGAACTAGTTCAGCCAGGTTTCAGGCTTGCTAAAGTAGATTCCTCTTTCATGGGGTACTGTTTAAAATGTTACAATAAAATACCTCCCCACATTCTACAACTGAATGAGACGAAATTTAAATCTTGTGTAAAACGCACACTATGTAGTCAAGCATATTATAAGTTGGGGGATTACATTGATGATAAAAATGCTTGGCTCAATGCCGGTCCTGCTCCACAACCATAGGCGCAAACTAATTGATTCCCAGTCAAGTTATTGTGGAAGCTGCAGAAGATTGTAAAAATATCCTTGCATTGTATAGATTCCATCTCTTAATATTATATAATTGCATACCCCATGTGTGAGTTCTATGTATTGTAAAGCCACCATTTTACATTTAGTTATCTTTTTTTGACTTGAATATGCCCTGGCGGCTGAGAGAATGTCATGCTCACTCAAATGTCTCGGTGATGGTGGCGGGTGTGTCAGGTCATTTAATTCCCTTCAATATGGTCGAGTTGAATGATGCTGATACATGCGTCATGTTCGTGAACGGGCGCTGTCAATTGAGACTGGTCAACTCTCAGCTGCCACGGTTAATTTTAATTTATAATTTTTTTAAGTTGATTTAATCTTTTCTCTGGACGCTCTTAATGTGCACGTCTTTCTACATCGGTCTCACATATATGTATAATCACAACATGAATGATGTAACCGAGATTTTGTAACAATATTTTGATTGAAAAGAGTGTCCATGGAGTTTCTTGCCCGTTCTTCTCCATAGAGATCTACGCTAGGGAATGGGCAACTACAGTACTTTCTCAAGTTATTATGCCTTGTGACTGTGACTGTAGCTTTGATTTAGTTTTGTATTTTTGACATTCAAAAGTGCCGTAATGGTCTAATTGAAATAAATGATTTGAGTTTGAGTTTTGAGTTTGATTAATTTATCTGACTTAGAAATTCAACAACCAGATTTTTAGATTCCCGGATACTGTTTAACTTTTGTTAAATATTCCTTTGGTTTTACATTTTTTGTATAGCAAGCAACGACCTATTGTCGGGCCTACGCTGTCCCCCCATACTTTAGTACTAATGCTGTAATGAAACATAATAATATTGTAATACCAAATAATTTGAAAAGAGTAACCATGGAGTTTCTTGCCGGTTCTTCTCCATGGAATCGACCAACGCGAACCGTGCACCTTTTTCGACGTTTTATAAGTGCCCATCCAGGCCTATGTGAAATAAAATATTTTGATTTTGAACACTTTTCCAACGTCAAAATTAAATAAGATAATCTCTAAAAGCGCCCACTCTTCGCTACTTCCTAGTGTTAAAGCTGTTCAAAAGAAGCTGTGGAACAAAACCCCAGCGACACAAAACACTATGATCTGATAACAACCTTTCACCAAGCGTGTGGCTGCTTTGATTGTTATCTTAGTCCAGAATAAATTAATTTGGAATTAAAGAACTCATTAGTTAATATTTCAGGACAGTCTATTCGTTTCTGCAATCCCTAAGCTAGCATGAAGTCTATTAGCTATTCCTATAGTTAAACAAGTTTACCTTTCTTCCTTCTATCCACTGAGATGGGCTGCCCGTCCTCCCGGCGCCACATGATCTTGGGATTGGGGAAACCGTCGGCCTTGCACACCAGGCTGATGTTTTGGTTCTCTCGCACCGCTACTGCAGACTGTGTGCTCTCTTCGTCCAGGATGTTTGGTGGCACTGGACGAAAGAAATAACTGCTTAAACAGGTGTAAGTGAAAAATGTTGATAAAAGTAACATGTTGGTAAAATATTCCTTACTGAATTTAATAATAAATTTTGTGCAGTTTAAACTGAAATCTTAAAAAAATAAAGACTTAAATTCATCGTCCCGATTTATGATTTTCCACATATTTTCCGATAATAATTTCCTAAAGGCTTGAGAGAAATTCTCACCCTTCCCGTACCGATTAATAAACGGCTCCTAAAAATAAAAAAAAAATGCAGATTTAGCCCACGTAAGCGGCCACAAGTTGCGTCCTAAAGCAATAAAAACAAGATAAAAACTACGTGGCACGTTTAAAATGCAAACACGAGAAAAAACCACCGCTTTATTTCCACTTAAAAGTTTGTAGGAAACGGCCATATAAAAGACTAAGTGTTACCCGTATCGGTGATTTGGGACCCGACCACGCCTACGCCATTTTATATATCTAACGTTTCCAGTGGGCACCAGATACGAATGTTATCTCAACTGAATTGTAACTGAGACTTTGGCTACGTTCCATATTTGCTGATTTTCGGGCTGGAGCGCTAAAATTATTAGTTAATAACGACAAATTTAGTTGTATAATATTGTAGAGGGAGTAAATAGTAAATACATGGCGCGACGTGAACAATGGCAGCTCAACAAGCCGGAGATGCCAAGAACAGGTAAATTATTGATGCTGCAGATTAGTAAGATGACAGTTATATTGCTCTAGTAAACAACAATTTATGTTAAGATGATAGAGAGGGTACACTACATGGAATTACACTGCCTCATCTTAGAGTCGGAGACACGAGGACGGGCAGGAAATTATAAACAGAGACGAAACAAAAGTATATCATGTCACTGCCTGTTTATCATTCTTGAAGACTCAAAAACACACAATTTGAACCGCAAGTAATAATTTTCTTAACGTCGACAGTATAAAACAACAATTAAATTCTACCAAAGAGTTTATTTCACAAAGCGATAAGAACCAAAAGAAGAAGCTATTACCCCTTTCAAAATACTAAAGGAAAGTAATTAAAAGTTTCTTCTCTGAGCAGGATCAGCGGTAAACAGGGCCCGTCGATATTTTCCCATTACTCCAGTTGTGAATGAGAACATATAATTACGTGCTAATGGATTCAGCAAAATTAATTCAGGTAAAGAGATTCATTTGGTTGTAGATATTTTTTTTTTTTTTTAATTTGCGGCTAAGCAGACGGTTATAAGACGCATTACTAAACTAAAAGAAAGAAAAAAAGTGATTACTGTTCTCATCCTATAAGATTACAAAAGAAATTGAATACCAACGATTTTCTACAAAACCACCAAAAGATTAGAGAGAATTTTATTGGAAGAGATCTACTTGAAAAAGAAGAAGAGTTTCTACATATCTACCCAACATAATATAAATATACCACTTTATCCCGTACCTGAGTTCCAAGAAATTCTGGGTCTATTTTCAGCTATACCTAGCACAAGTAAACCGTTACGTGTGATACAGCCATCTGTCGCGCGGGGTTAGGACTACATAAGCGATGCATCCATCGCACTTAATCGCGCGTTCATGTATATCGACGAATTCAGTATCGTAACGGGTGCGTCCCGTAGGACCCGGCGCGTTTGGTACATGACTACTGTGAGGAGTTCAGTGCACTGTGCCAGGTTAGAGTAACACGAGGCATACTTAAAATGTGAGTTACGGGATATCTTCCATGATTATTATTTTTATTGAGGTCCCGATATTTCGAGGCTGTTGCAAGCGCTGTGATCGTGGGCTGAAGTGATAGGTATTAATAACTGACGGTGAGGCCAACGGGAACAATTTGTAATTATCTTATAAATTCTCGCTGCCCCCCCCACCAGTTAGGACGGTGCAGTGGGACCACCGGTAACGTTTGTTTTCATTATTTTAACCATTTTATACTGGCCCCACTAGTGAGGACAAAGGTAGTGGGGCCTACGGGGATACAAAAAAAAAACAACGACCTTTGAATTCCTTGAAATATGAGTCTGAAAAATGCGTTTTTAACTACCTTTGATAACAAAAAATACCTCCTACTGTGCTACTACAATATCTTTCATTCTACGACATGGTTCTAAAACACACTTACCAACAACCTGCAGATATCCGACTTGGCTGATCATGGGGTTGGTATTAACTTGGCACATGTAGTAGCCCCTGTCCTCCTGCTGCACTTGGCTGACGTGCAGCAGCCAAGTCATGGCGTTGTCGTGGGAGACGCTGAATCGCGCCAGCCGCGTGATGACATGGCGGTGGATCGTCAGGATCATCTGCCGGTCGATGTGAATCCATGCCACCTGTGGAGAACAATAAAATATGAATTAGCATACTTAGAACACAAACAACACTACACCCACACACACACCCACAAACACACACACACCCACACACCCACACACACACACACACACACACATATACACACTTACTTAGTATACAAAATAAATTTATCGTCAGGGGTAAGTAATTACAGACACACATGTTTATTCAAGGTTACGCGTGCGGTGGTTGGCCCGTAGATACAAGGTAATTGAAACCTTCACGAAGCCATCCAAGAATCATTCTGTACGTTAAACCAGGTACCAATAACCCTACGCAAAACTTATTGCTGGGCAACGACTTTTTTGGAGAGCAAATTCACGTTGTACTGCTGTGTAATGTTGGCGTGGGGTTATATTTTTGAACCAAACATCATTGTTACCATACTAAATATGTTTTTCCAGGAAACAGAATAAACAATAAAAATATTAAAACTTCATAAAACTTTCAGCTCAAAGCCTCGGTATAAAAATAAAATTTTCAAAAAACCCTGCACATAACTGGTTTATGAACACAGAATACTAAACATCTGAATTCATAAAAGCTCTGGCATCAAAGCAGCGAGTTATCATTTGGCCGTCGGACCAGTTGATATATCGAGCAAAACCGAGTTGTACTACAAATTCCGTACCTGGTAGAAGTAATAAAACTAAAATAGAAAGTTTATTGCGGCTGCTTTTACTATATCCACGTGAAATTTATGCCGCTCTGAACTCAGGTTATTGGTCGGGAATGGATTGAACTGTAGTATAAATTCACTTCTAACTCGATCGGAAATTGAATTCAAACACATACCCCTATCCTATCATGTAGCGCGTTCTACTGCTCATTGTTCTCTGAGAGCATATTTTTTAAACTTTTGAATTGCTTTCCAATTAGTATGTATGTATATGTATATTATAGTGTGTGTTAATTCTATCTTTTAATTAATGAAATTATATTTGTAATTCACCGAGAAATCCTAAATTTTGTAACGAAATGATTTACATCAAATCATTATCATTATTTCCCTCTCCATGGGTGACCTATAGCCTTCTAAGGAACCCCATTATGAGTAACCAAGTTTTGGTCCCGTGTATAATCACTGGCAACAGACCCTGAGTCATAGACTTTAATCATATTATATACTGTGACATCAAATATTAAAAGAAAACAAAACAATGTTTTTCAATCACATCAAGTACCCCTGCTTAGATTTTATTTAATACTATGTCAATATCTACTGTCTACTTAATCCTTCATGTAATTTCCGGAAGTGAGCTAAGAGATAGAGCTCTTGGGCGAATAGCCAGCAAGGTAACCCTCCTTATGTTTTATAGCAGTTTTAAAACCCAGTAGTTTATGGCCAGACGTGACTTGAGCGACACTGACGTACTACTCATATTCTACGAGTACGACTTCAAATATCTAGGATGTTACAACTAAATATTACAGAAGTTATTTTTCATATAATTTTTTTTTAAACAATTTTGATTGCTATTGAATGAGCCATCCTGAAGACATTAGAAGATATGGCTGTAAATATCACATAACAATCCATAAGTATACACATGTTGGTACTGTAGACAAATAGTTGCTTGTAGACATACATATTACAAAAGATAATCCATAAAGCAAAGACCCCAAACACTAGTAAACAACATATAAATAAAACCCGTCAGCTTAGATCCGAACTCCCTAAGCTCCGAATCTATTTCTATAATTCTATAGTTGGTCCACACAGGCAACATAGACAAACAGATAAGACCACCAACAATCCTAAAACCAAACGACGAACTGTGAAACTGGCTCAACCACGCATCGTTGTTTACTTTGACGGAGTCTGCCGTTAAAGCGAGAGCCACCGCAGACGAGCCGCGGTGCCGCACTGCGCAACACTCGATACAGTGCATATTTTACGAGACCTGACTCAGATACCCTCAGACTCGCGATACAATCGGAATTTTAGTTCCTTCACTTACTTATTTATCTTAATTATCGGACCGGGAACGTTTGTGAGACGACGATTGCAGACAACCCTGGTGCAATACCAAGCTGAATTAAGTATGTGTGTATTCATGAGATTCGAGATTTTCCACCCTTTTGGAGTAGCTTCCGGTAACAAAGAAAGTTTAAATCGAAAATTTTGTGTCTTGAATAATTATTATTTTTACGGGATGATAAACAAATCATACATAATAAATAATGGTTGATTACTCCCCAAGTGCGCGTAGCATTTGAAGGAGACAGGGAAAAAACGTATATATTTTTCGGTCCCCTTTAGACAAAGAGTAATGATACATTATTTATTCAGCAGTCTCCCGATATCATTCATTCAGTGTTGTTTATTTGACGCGTTAGCTAAGTTATACAAACATTATCAAAATGTCGTCTACAGTCAGGTAACAACCTTGAGCTGCATGGGGTACACGTGTTGCGTAGAAGTTCTGCTGAGCACTGCTTTGTGGGCGTCAGACTTCATCCTCCGCCTAGTACCTAATCCTTCTTCAAACATTAAATGTTTCTGTGGTATTTTTTTAAGCTGGTTTAATATTCGACTCGTTTTCAATATTTTATTACTTTTGTGATTCCAATCTGTGCCTCTAAAACTCGACTCATGAACAATTTAACGAACCCACTCTTTGCTCATTGATAATACAGAAGACTCAATTTGGAAACTTAACGGTAGAATTTGATCACAAAGCGCCACAGTGGGATAATTCTCGGTCGAATTAGTCGTTATTATAAATCAATGCTTTTCGACCTCTGCTGCTATTAAGAGCAATGGCGGATTTGTGATTAAGTGTCGTCATAATTTATCTGGCAGAGTTCCGGGTATTAATAAAGTGGCACCGGCTGCGAGTTTCTACTCACCTTCTCTCTATTAGCTTTCAACAAGATGAGTTATGGTCTATTGAATATCTGTTACAATGTTCTTGTGAATTTGTAAGGTAGTTCAAAGTTTACTCAACTTGCAGAGGGTAGTGTTACACTAAAAAGATAATTATAACTGTTCCTTGGAAGGTGCATACGTAGTTGGTTAGAAATAGTAATGCTTAGTTCATTTCGATTATCATGACATAATTGAATATAGAACGAGCAGGTGGGTTGGTGTGCGTAAAGTATACTATTAGGGCAAACTAATAAAGCATGGGTGGCAAAGACATAATTTGTTGAATAACATTGAACTTTAGATAATAGAATAATAAATTAAATTAATTAATTATTTTTATACTCGATATCCGATTCATAATTTAAACTTGCTGAGTGCAAGTTTAAATTAATTGGTCTCATGTTGGGCGGCAATATCTCTAGTTGGCACCCACTGTGCGACTACATTACTCTAATCATTGGTATAATTTGTTACAATTATCGTATCCGTTTTTATAATAAACTTAATCATTATGAAGATAAGCAGACAAAAAATCACATACCTATATTAATTTTTACTCAGTATATATTTTTTATTTTGGGGTCCAACGTGGGACTAGTTTACATGTTACTTTCGTCATAATTATCATATTACTGGTCACTATATTGTTTTCCTGTTGAAAATGATAAAATTTAAATTAATGTACAGGAAAAATCTTGTCATACGAGTTTCTCGGCGTTCTCAATATTGGCGCCCGACGTGGGACTGGCGGCGTAATGCAGAATCTTCTCGTACATTGTCACCGTGGGCGTGTCGCAATGTAATTGCATTACGCTCAGCCTTCGCGTGTTGCATGCAAAATATTGAAATTGTCGGTTAATTTTCCTTTGAAGATAAAGTGTTGAAAGACATTTTAATGAGTTTCTCGTTAAATAAACTCTTGGGATTCTTACTTAAGGTGTTAAACTAGTTTCAGCGTTGAATAAATTATATTAAGAATATGCTATTACAAACTAATATTACGACTATTTTTAAATATTCTTCAAACAAAACAGTGATATTTATTCATTCAAGTAACAATACAATTATGATTTCATATTGCTACACCCACGACATTTCTTTCAAACTTTTTCACACAAAATCCACCACTTAATCACATAGGAAATGGCACGTGAACAAACAAGCTGTAAGGGCATAACTCCGTGAAAACTTGGCACTCGCGAGCCGCGCAAAGCCCTTTAAGCCTCTTTGCCCCCTTTTTATATCCCCACCACATACTTAACGGCAATTTCAAGCGTGCCCCTTCATCCAACGTTACTTTGGCCCGTTTGAGCCCGGCGACGCCGACGCGCGACATTTCGAATGTTCTGAATTCGGAATTCGAAACTATTGACTTTTGAAATATTAGTTTTGTTTTGTTTGTTGACAGTAGTAAAAGTTTCCGATCCCGTGTCAATGTATTGTGGATTGTTTTTTATAAATAGGGATCTAATGGATGTGCGGTGTGTGGCCAAAGTTTTTGGCGATAGTTTTTGGGTTTGTTCGTACATTTTTGAAATTAAATGTAACTATCATCACTGGCTGGAGACTAATAACCAATTATTGCTACATAAGATTTGAGATTTCACCTCAGTAATAATTTCCCCCTGGTTTATTAATAAAAAAACGACTCAGGTGATAAATTAAATTCCTCTCATCTCATTTCCCTGTTTGCTCGTGTGGCTAGTCACTTCGTCCCATCCATTTATAAGGTGCAGTCCACACCATCGAGTCGCCTGAACATGTTTGCTCTCGACAAGTATTTGTTCGGGCCCTCGCGTGTTTGTGTTGTGTTATCTTTGGCGCCGCCACTGCCATCCTTGTTCCAACCGTTATGTGTGGGATTAGCAGAAGTTAGTCTGGAGATTATCTTAGTGGTAAAGAACTGGTGAGATAGTTTGTTGAGATGATTTAGTAATGAGAATTTTATTTTTATCTCCTACGTGTTGTGAAGGGATAGAATAAATATTCGCAAACCTGGAGCTGATTCTGAGATTTTCATAATCCATAAATACCTTTTGTGCCCGCTACCTCTAAATGCACTATAATAAGCAATAAACGCAAATTCATAAACACACAATTTACATATTTTTATTACGAGACTGGACGCAGCCGTTCTGTTCATAAAATAATTTATTATGAATGTGCTTCAAACAACTCTCCAAGGAGAAACTCACATTGTTCTAAAAAAGGGAAAATAATAATTTTATTACGGAGCACAGAAAGAGAAACATTATTTTTCTTCCAGCGAACTCTCAAAAGGTCCTCTATGAACATAAAACTATTTTTTCCTCGGCTATCATTACATCAATATAGTACCCGAATTTCGTACATGAAATTGGTCACAGGTGCGATCAAGCAGAAGAATAAAAGTATTTCCAAAAATCACTGAAGGTCCCAACATAATCCATGCAGGTTATAAACTGGGTTCGCGCCGGCCCCGCCTAAGGTATATTTGATTAGGGTCCCTTGGGCCACTTGGACCTCATTTTGCTCATACTGCTATTTTTATTTGCCTTGTATTAAATCGTTTTCAAACGATACCTTTCGCACAATTTATTCGAATCCTATATTATGAGAGCTTATTTGGTTTTAATTTGGATGCGTGGAGATAATGATAATATTTCGTTTTCAATTTTGCGGTTCCACGCATGTAATGTGTCGTTTCATAATCTGGGTATTAATGTTTTGATTGTTAATTTTACAGGCCATTGTATTTTTTCTTTAAAGACTAATAGTTACAAATGAATTGTAACGTATTTTATATTTGAATAAAACACAAGTTATCTCTGTCCGTCCGTTAGACATAACCAATTTACACAATTTTAGTTAGGCCAGGTTTAAATGCATATTCATCCTCGCGATTGGAGACAGTAGCAAAGATAAGTAAGTACTGCAAGAATACATCTTTTGTTTAAACAAAGTTATTGTTCTTTTATCAGATAAAGCTGAAATAATGATAATTATGCAAAATTTGAATTAGACTCAGATTGAAGATTTAAAAGTACAATTCCAATTAAATTTCAGTATTCACAGCAGTCACAGACCAGCACACAAGTATACAGCACAGTTTACAGCACTTACAAGCAGCTATGTATAATATACCAGATTTTAGAAACATAAGATATGTGTTAAATCAAAACTAGGTATAGTGTCGCAATTTGGGAGAGGCAGGAAGGTGTCATTCTACTACTGATGTTAATGATGGATAGATAAAAACAGATTGGATTGACACAAATAATTCAAAAAGTTTATGTTCTTCCTGTTGAAAGTCGTGACACAATTATGACAAACTACGGCAGTGATTGTAACTTGTACGTGTACTTGCATCCAGGACATTGAGATTGGCTGATAGTGATTGATACTACTTAATATAACCGTGCGTTCCGAGATACGATATAATCACTCACAGCGCTCACAGCAATATTTTGCGTACCGTTTTAGTTTTCACGATTATGACAGCTAAGGCCTGTCATTAGGTCATTTGACAGCGCTCAAGGTGATATTGTATTGTATTTGTATTGTCTCTGCATCACCCTAAGGTAGACTGGTAGAAAATGCCCAAGGCATTAAGTCCGCCTTTGTACAGTTTTTACTTGTGCATAAAGTTTTAATAAATAAATAAATATTTATTTGGGGCATGGTCGATGTAATTGCAAGATGGCGCGTGTCATGACGTCATCTATGACGACTCAAGGAACATCGATATCGCGCTTATGATCGCGCTCATGGTATCTCGGAACGCACTGTAGAACTGTCCTATCATTCTCGTTCTTTCATATTGTTATGAAAACCAACTTTCGTGGCGAATGTGCCGCTAATTGAATCGTATTCACTGTTACTATTAACACACCGCCATTTTATAAACACACCCCCGCCCGCTCTCAATGGAATTAACAAAATTGATGTTTGCTTTGTGAGCCGGTCGGGCACGTGTCATTGATATTCATAGAACTATTAACGAATTGAGTAATTGATATTGTGTCATTGATAAATTGTGGAATTGTCGCCATAAAATTTCATTTTTAATTACACTGTCGCATAGAATTCATAGATTTGAAGTGGCAATTTAATTTGAGTCATGAATGTTCATTCATATTTTTAATAAGTATGTATTTACAAATAAAAAAAGTATCTATGTAGTATATCAACTATCTGATGTCCACGACACTAGCCTCGTTGCTCAGTGTGGTACTAGATGACGCTGTGTGTAATGTCCAGCGATGTTTATTTATTTATTTAATTTCTAGAAAGAAGATACTAGAATAAAGATAATGCATGTATCAGTAAAACATGGTATTAAAAAAAAAACTAGAACGTTAAAACACTCCACAAAAACAACACAAACTCTTTCCATTATTAAAGCAAAATCTTGGACTATATAGTTATTGGGTACTCATGCAAACCTTAACTACCTTCCTCTAGATTAATTTGATCGCAATTAATTTGATCCCATACTTAAAGAGAATTTTGAAACATTTAAAAAAAAAGTCACCCATTTTCAACCGACTTCCAAAAAGAGGAGGTTATCAATTCGTCTGTATTTTTTTTTTTTTTTTTTTGTGTTTGTTACCTCAGTACTCTCGACTGGGTGAACCGATTTTGATGGTTCTTTTTTTGTTTGAAAGCTGGTGCTTCCCGTTTGGTCCCATTTTAGTTTGCTGAAGATCTGATGCTGATCTTCGGAGATATACAACGGAACTCTTCAAAAATACACAGCAAATCTGCAGTGATTGCTGCCATTGCTTGTAGGTTCATTGTTTATACTATATCATGACATAACATCACGCCTGTATGCTCTGAGGGGGTACGCACATGTGTAAAATACATCCGATTTCGAAAATATTTGTTACCTCAGTACTTTCTACTGGGTGAACCGATTTTGATCGTTCTTATTTTATTTGAAAGCTGGTGCTTCCTGTGTGGTCTCATAATCATCAAATCAGTAGCTGATGATGGGATTCTGGAGAAATAGAGAGAATTCTTCACATTTTATAGGCACACTAGAAGCGGTTTGGGTAGTTTTAGGAATTGTACTCTCTCGAAGTGATCCCAATTCAATTTGATGAAGATCTGATGAAGAACTTCGGACATATCGCAACGGAACTCCTCAATAAATGATAGCAAATGTATTGGGATTGCCGAAATCTCATATCTGTCTATTGTTTACACTAGTTCATAACCTAAAATCACGCCGGTACGCTCTGTGAAGGGCCACACGTACATGTGAACCACTAAAAAGTGAAAAATACGCACATGTGAACCACTAAAAAGTGAAAAATAAAAACTTTTTTACAAAAAATAAAACCGACTTCAGAGAAAACAAAAAAGTGAAAAATAACTTCAGAAAAAACGCTTCAGAAGTCGGTGATAAAAAAAAATAAATCAATCAAACAAAGGTCACCGACTTCTGAAGCGTTTTTTCAAATGGGTGACTTTTTTTTTATTATAAGCATTAAGGTATATTTTACATAGTGATAGCTTGTATATTATAATGCTTATATACTACTGACGGACACCTTAGTCCGACGTGGCCTGAACGTAATAATTATTTCAATTGCGCCACCGCGGGTCACTCTGTCGGACAACTACACAAACAATAAAAAAAAAACAATTAAATTAACAAGTTAAGTTAATTATTAATCTGTTTTGTCACAAAAACCGTTGAAAATTGATCTCTTATTCAAATAAACTAATTATTAGATAAGTTGTGTTTTATTCTACAAATATATTTATTTTTCGTCTCTAGCATTCCAAATATGCAAAAAAG
The DNA here is from genome assembly GCA_916618015.1 of Xestia c-nigrum. NCBI lineage: Eukaryota > Metazoa > Arthropoda > Insecta > Lepidoptera > Noctuidae > Xestia > Xestia c-nigrum. The sequence goes on along the minus strand of OU745257.1, from coordinate 25,036,116 downwards.
TTAGGGTGACACATTATTTTTATTAATACTCTACAGGGCCACGCGGGTCACTTAGGTCCGTGTTCACCGAAGAGATAAACATCTGATTATCTAATAACAGCTGTTCAACAGACATTTTTGTATGGGAAAATGTCACAGTGACAGCTGTTTTTAGATAATCAGAATGTTTATATTTTCGGTGAACATGGACCTTAGTATGCGCAAATCCAATGAAAAACTGGTCGCCGGCTTGTAAGCGTAAGTCAAAATAAGGTGTGCCCGTCGGTCACCAATGTCCGACGCGGCTTGAATGAAACATTTACTGGCGGTCACCATTGTCCGACATGGCGACCAACGTGTTAAGCTCAATAATTCCCGATAAATCCGCCAAGAAAACCATAAAACAATAACGTTACAAGATTAAACAAATAAACTCAGAAGGAACGAAACGACTCCTTAGCGCCGTACATCAAGACACAATCTGACAACACAAGCAAATCTACAAGAAGTAATATTTGAAATAAAGCGTCTACAACGCCTTTGAAATTACTTCAAAATTCAAAATAACCCTCCACCGCCCAAGTATTTACGAGGCGGGTGTTACAGGATAATAGGCCTCGTAAAATAAAATAAATAATTAGCCCTGAAGCACATTCATGAATAAGTTAATTGTTGCTGCAAGAGAGCTCCCTTCACTTAATTACTGGCCGGAAAATATGACACTGGAATATGATTGGGTAAAGGATTGGCTACTAAACTTGTTTATATTTGTACAGGAAAATTAGGGGAGGTATTATGGCAGACAGTAACTCTTTGGGCTTTGTTGCTGGCTGGTTAATAGACTTTAACTTAAATTATGACGGACATACTTTGGCTAAATCGGTGAGGTGTTCTATTAGGTGTGTAGTATTCGCAAATAGCTTGACTATGTGGCCAAAAGAAGTATGTAATGTTCGAAGCAGGTGGTGTCGTGTATTTTTACCTAACTCGATGTGGAAAAAACCTTGTCTTTGTGTATAGGTATGTTTAAATCTTGTGACCTATAAATAAAGGTCGTAGGGATAGCTATTATGTAAAAAGTAGGCTACCTGTCTCCTCTTGGGTGTAGTTTGATATCACTAAAGGTTTTACGGGTGGTTGCCTAGTGCTTTATAGTATTAATATTTTATTATTTCTCTTTTTTATCTTATAAGTATTTTTTTCTACTTTAATCCAAGAAGCACTTTTAGAGTCACTGAGCGACCCTAATCCTAACGATTAATATTTTACTACTTGACTACTAGTTTAGACTTGTTTTTATTACAGGGTATAAACAACCTCATCGCGAATCCGTTAACCTAGCATTCTGTACATCAAACTAAGTAATTTTATGCAAAAATAAATTATTGCTAGGAAACGATTTTTTTTTTGGGATGAAAAACATGCTTTGTGGTAGTACTCATTGCAATGTAACGCACTCAAAACATTGTGTGTTGATTGATGGGTTGAATATTACGGGGGTCAAGGAGGTGTTTGACGTTAAAATCTTACAATAAAACCTTTTATTGATACAAAAACTTGTCAAAAAGTTGTAATTTTGACCCCTGTATCTCCATAATTAGGAGATTCCCAGGTATGGTGTAGATAAAAAAAAAAAAGATCGCAATGATGGGGAGAAGTGCCTTCCGGCTTCGTAAAGAGGTTTTTACACCGTTTATAATTAATTGCCCGTGTCATCCTACAACAGGGTGACTGCCTCCTTTCCCTCTTTCTACTTTTCTCGATTAAATACGAGTTTAAACCAATCCTCTCAAAATGAGTACAGCTCATCTCGCCATCTGTTTCTGGGCATGCCACGTTGTTGTTTCCTGTCAGTTTGGGATCCACTTATTGGTGGTGGGTGCCGATTCCCCGTCTGACATGCGGCAGATGTGACAAGAGCAGTTTCACTTCAACCTAGCTTCAACTACAGTAAATTATGGCATCGTTTGAACGAATCAATTCGTAATATTATTTCCGGGTATTCTCGTCTAGATAACGAAGAGTACTTAAAAACAATAATAGAAAAACCCTGTGGCCATAATTAATTAGCAGCAAGGTGCTCTAAGAACAGCCTTGGAATTGGAAGTGCCATACTAAAGGAATGTGCCCGACCCAGGTCTCAAAAGTGGCAATATCACATTGCACTGGGATCGACCCCTCATCACTGACAGAGCTATAAGTTTCTTAGAAATTTAAGTCCATGTTCACCAAAAATAGGGCAGAGAATTTTGAGAACAGCAGAGATGAAGTAAATGACACAAAGTAATGCCCCTGTCCGGGTCCCACCCACGACTTTACTGTCCGTAAGTCGGGGCCGCCACCACCGGGCCATCACTGCTCCATGTTATTAATGTGTTATTCCCTTACTCCTATTAATATAGTAGGTACCAACTAACATGCAATGTTACCACAGCCCATTATTCATCATTGTAGGCAAAGCAAGAAGCTTCACGGACGCTTTTACCGGGCCCTACATGGCCCTGATGTAGACTTCTTAGCGTCCGTATCCTGGCTACGCTTTGGTGACCTCTTCGGGGAAACCGAAGGTTTTGTTTGTGCAATTATGGACGAAGTTATGATGACGAATAACTACCGCAAATACATTGTGAAGGACGGCACGGTTGACATATGTCGGGCATGCCACCGTCCGGGAGAGTCGATCCGACACATTATTTCTGGGTGTTCTAGTCTGGCTAACGGAGAGTACTTGCATAGACACAACCTTGTATTAATATAGTAGGTACCAACTAACATGCAATGTTACCACAGCCCATTATTATTATAATACATGTACCATTTACGATACGGCAGTACATACATTGACCTACTCCTATATCCAGTAGCTAATACATATACTCTCCAGGTGTTCCCAGGACACATAATTGTCGCCGACGCAGTTAACTTGCACATCCATTGTGGCGAACAAGACAATGTACTTAATGAACTCCGAGCATACAAAATTAAATTGATATACTGACGTGATAATGTGGAAGGCATTATTGTGTCGCGGGAGTTACATGTTGACGTCATTATTATCGGTATTAAATACTAGCACTTCGCTCCGGGGCTTCGTCTGCGAAAATTGTGATAACTCATATGCTAATTTGCGTGATATAAAGGGTGTAAAACACCTCTTAACGAATACGAAAGGCACTTGTTCTCCTCGTCATTCTGATCATTTTTTTGTTCTACACTATACCTGGGAACCTTCTAGTTACGGAGATATTGGGGGTCAAAGTTGCAAGATTTTGACAAGTTTTTTTTTAAATACCACTTTTTATCGCATGATTTTTACTTTAAATATCTCTACGGCCCCCGTACTATTCAATCCATCCATCCGCACAATGTTTTGAGTGTGTTAAATTGAGTTATACCACAAAACATGATTCATAACCTCAAAAAAAAAGTTGTTTCCCAGCAATATTTTTTGCGTAAAGTTACTTAGTTTGATATACAGAATGCTTGGTTAACGGCTTTGTGATGAGGTGAAATACACCCTGTATTTAAACTATATTTGTCACCGTAAAATTTTTTCTCGCGATATTGTAATGTCTCGAATTATTGTCAACTGAACTGGACTTGGGGCACCCCCCCGTTAGGTTAGTTAGGTTCCTTTAAACCCTGCACTCGGAAATAGGGGCCCCGCGAAGCGGGGCTCCGTCGACTACGCTTTTTAGGGGGAGCATAAAGTGTTTTAAGGTTATGTTATATTAATCGGTATTTCTCAGGAATGGTGCATTATCTTTTCATGAGAGTTGTGCCACTCGGCAAGGGGGGCCCCTCCTTCCCTCCACACCGCGTAAGTTGACTACCATCGCATGCATTTCACGAAAAATAATGCGATTTGTTGTAAGCAGTATGTTCATTTGACAATAATTCGAGACTTTACAATATCGCTAGATATGTCTATTACAATATAACGTATTTGACAATTTTACGGTGACATATATATATGATTTATAGCTTTTACTCGGTAAAGATGTAGCTTGATAATATTGAAAGATTTTTAAAATTGGTCTAGTAGTTCTTGAGTTACATCGTAAGTAACACAAACAAAAAATCTTATCTTTCCTGTATATAATCTTTACCTATTAGTATAGATTTTAACTAACTTTGACAAGCTTCACTTTTCAGCCACAAACTAGAGCAAATATAAAATGTTTACCAAAAACTAACCACACTCGTACAGTGCCGACCAAAAGTCGATAGGCAATCTCACAAAGCAATAGCTTGACGTTTAGTTTGACTTACGACCTTCTACTTTCAACAAAATAGATATAGTCAGCAACTAGTTGTAGTTCATAATTTCAATGCCAATTTCTAAGACATGATGGCCTAGCGGTTGGGCCCGTCCAGAATTAAGAGTGAATCAGTAAGCCGTGAGTTCAAATCCCGCACAGTTACTTTTAGACTTTTTGTAAGTTTTTACTCTACAGAAATATTATATTCTTTAACTTATTTGCTTTGTTCACACATTTCGTAAAGTTAGGGAGGTAGATAGAAAAATAAGTCAAGAATTTTGTTAGATTTCTGTGAGGTAGACATGAGTTTTATGAATATTTTAACTTGATCGGAATGAACTTTGTCGTTTGGTTGTAGTCATACATAATACACTATATAACGTGGTAGTTGATGGTCAGTGACGTGTGGTTTAATAGATAGCGGTATTGTTGTTGGTGTGATTCTTAAAATGCGGGCAAATATTAATATTAAGGCGAGGGCGACTATTATCGCGAATTATCCGCGCTTCATAAAAGTGGCCTTAATAGAACTGAATGTGAGTATTATAATTATTTATGAATTGTAACTTAAACATTAAAAATTAAAAACGAATGGGTTTTATAAATTGTTCATTTATTTGGTGACCTGTGGTTTACTTAATTCGTTGTTTTTTTTTTTCAATCTATCATGCAAGATAAATAATTAGTGTTTATTATTGGATTTATAAATGCAGAGTGAATGAAGTCACTTTAGTATTTATTACAGCTGCCTAACATCATTTTTTTTGTTTAGAGAAATGCAGTAAGTCTCTGGATCAAAAGGTATGAGGAAAAAGGGAGCCTTGCAAGTAGACAGCGAAGTGGAAGGTCGTCGCTTATTAGCGAAGCGCAGCGACAACATATCGTGGGCGAGTATGAAACCAATGGTTTCACACCTACGACACACTCGGAGTCACCGCAAACTGTTCGCCGTGCCCTCCACGCTGAAGGCTTGCATCACAGAAGATCAGCTAAAATACCCTTCTTGACAGAAAGACATAAAGAAGAACGATTACGTTTCGCACGGGAATATTTAGACTTTGACTGGATTACTTCCATTTTGTTCCGGTTCGCGGTCGCCACTCCAGAACTTTTCGACCCCATCGGCCATCCGTTCTGCGAGCAATGTGCCCTGCCCACTGCCACTTAAGTTTAGCAATTTTTCGGGCTACGTCGGTGACCTTGGTTCTCTTGCGGATGTCTTCATTTCTGATGCGATCACGCAAGTAAACTCCGAGCATAGCGTCTCCATTGCCCTTTGAGTGACTTTAAGCCGCATACGTCTACTTGACTGCATTGAAAATAATGGGGGTTATACAAAATATTAATCCCTAATGTTCTAGTTTTAATTAGACGTGTTACAAAATGTTTAGTGATATTAATAATTCCTAAATTGAGGTTTAGTTTCAATATTCTTTTCTTCGGGAAAATGAACACTTAAACTAAAACCTCAATATGAGTTACATTTATTGTGACGTCACATAAAAAATATGTTCACGAAGTCTAAATTATGTATTAGTTTTCAGTAAGCTCTGTTGAATACCGATAGATACAAGTGGGTATCAACAATTATATTAGTGTGATTAGAATATCCTTGTTATGTTAATAAAAAATGACTTCAAAGTGGGTATACAGATACACAAAAAAATCTTATGAACGGTTACAAGAGAACTTCTTATATCTAGGTAGGAATGTGACGTTACAAATCTCATTAAAGTTGTTAATTATATGAATAAATGAAACGAATAAAACAATTTTTGTTATCTGTCAGCACGATTTTTTTTTCAACCTTCCAACACCGAAAAAATATAACACAATCACATAAATAGTTATGATGGGTTATTAACTTATATTTAAATCCTTTTAAAAATAAATAATGACCATGAACCCATTTCAAAATAAATACCTAAGTAAATAGTTTTTGCATAAAAATCAAATAATATATGTATTAATTAAAGTGGTTACAAAAAAAAATAAAAAACCCATATTATGTAAACGGGATTTGAACTCAAGACACGTTGATCGTGAACCCACTGCTTAACCTAAACAGCTATCAACGCCTGGTTAATATGGTCGAAGTTTAGCTATCCAATGCAAATACGATCATGCGTTTGCTACGTGTATAACAAAAGAGACGGTAATATATTTCTTTATGTTTCGAGGAGAGCGACGCGACAACTTGCGACAGTAGGCGACTCTGTGGCTGTGGTGTGCGTAAGTACTGTATTGAGACAGCTTACACATACAGCCGCACGGACTCTCGCCCGTGCGTTCACAGCAATATGATCCTTAGCGTGCCTGTGCACTTATCAACGCTTACTGTACATGGATCCTTTGGTACGCGGTTATTTAGAAGTAAAGCTTCATGCTTTTGTATTTTTTTTCAATGCAATTTCATGAAATTACAACCACTTTTATCCTTTGTCAATATAATTCAAGAGCCTAAAGATACTTGTAATGTGTACTGTAATATATAAAAAAAAACTACTGTAAAACTTGAACAACTTGACTTTTTTTTCCACAAACTAAAAATACCTAATTAAATACTAAGTACTTATACATTTTTACTTAATTATTTTTGGTTTACATTTAAATTATTGTTCGAGTGCTATCTAGATAGATAGATAGATAGATAGATAGATAGATAAATCATTTATTTAGTGCACACAAAAGACAAAGCACAGCACCCAGAAATACAATTAAATAAAGCAGTTCACTTAAAACAAATAAAAACATATTTACAAAATAAGTATAGTAACATTATGACAAACTTCAAATAATAAAAAAAAAAAATAACAAAGAGGGTATGCAAGGTGCGGTGTGCGTCTCAAGGTTACACCAAATGGGAGTCCAGCTCAGCATGTGTCAGGCATGCACCTGACGCTGATATTCTGCTGGATCCCTGTAGTGACGTACGGACGTCGAGCAGACGAGATAAATTCGTGTTGTGATAAAGTGTTTCATGCGCGGAGTGAAATTACGTAAGTATGTCAACTTAAATAAAATATTTTACCAAAAGTTTACTGTGTTGGAAATGTTTGGTTATATCATATTTGTAGGTGCTCAGATGAATAATCTTATTAAAATAATATTGTAGTTGTGTAGGTGTGAATAAGAATAAACGATTTGATTTGATTTTCATGAGAAGGTAGTATAATTATAATTATTGGCCAACTAAATATCAATAAACAATGCAATATATAAACAAAGCAATCTCTTGTTCACAGGTTTGCGACCACACGCTACAGATAGACAGATTGTCTCGGGAAGAATAGGTACCACAATCAGTTACCTATATAATGGACGTATTCGAAACAGTGATACCCAGTTTTTTCTGCTCTTCGATAAGAAACTGCCGCAGTCGAACTCTGAAGGTACCAAGACATTTAAGATTTCTTACCGGCGGGGGAATATTGTTCCAGCATTTGGATGCGGCGTATCTGAAACTTCCCCTAAAAGCAGCTGTCTTGTGCGATTGAGTGGAGAGTTGTTGCGAGCACTGCCTCCTTTCGCATTCTCTTCTGCTAGCGATCCAGCTCAGTTTATTGTATAGGTAGGTCGGCTGCCTGTACTTTATTACTCCAAAAAGTATACATGCCAGGTGCAACTTACGCCGCGACTTCATCTTGAGGATGGAGTGCTTATTTAAGAATGGCGTTACGTGAGTTCTTGGTGGGATTGAAAAGCAGAATCGAGCGCAGGCATTTTGGACCCTCTGAATCAGTCGCTCAGTTCTTGCGAGCAGCCGAGGGCCAATTACTGTATCTGCGTAGTTTAGGTTAGAAAGCACGAGTGACTCCACCAGTTTAATACGCAACTCCTCGGACAGATACGGCCTTATTTTATAAAGGACTTATACGAAAGTGTTACGTACGTACGTTTATCTGTAGTATACGAAAGTCGAACACATATACTCTACAGACATTATTTATGTTATATTGCTCCGTCGCTGCAGTACAAGAAAAGTATCTCAAAATTAATATACACACTTTTTAACACGATAATGTCAACGATTTTTCATGAAATATTTTTTTTGTTCAATGAAACTGCAAAAACAAATTAAAACCTTTTCCATCGTACCTTTTACTAAACTGTAGACGTAAAGATCTTAGTTAGAGCAGTGAGAATTTGTTCAAGTTGTCGTGAACGTTAATCCCCATGAGGATAATACCTACGTGTGTTTCAAGACATGTGCAGCTATCGGGCTCGGTGATACAAGACAAGAGATTCATAGATTTTTCGACGATTCAAAAGTGCTTGTGTGGCTTACTTGAAATCATCATCATCATCAGCCTATAATGTTCCCACTGCTGGGATACGGCCTCCTCTCAATGAGAGGGAATGGGCTGTAATCTACCACGGGGGCCCAGTGCGGATTACTTGAAATAAATGCTTTGATTTTGATTTTTGATTTTGATTCCACTAGTTGTGATAAGGGTAAGTTACTATAATTTTTAGAATCATTCTTACTGGTGGAGGTGTATTTGTGAGCTGATGAATTTGTGCCTCTACAAATTAATTTAATAGTGTTATGTGTATACGAGTAGTTTACCGAGTTTCCTCCGTGCCTCGGAAAGCATGTTAAGTTGTTCGACTATCGTCGATGTCGTACATGTCGCGTATTCGTATATGTCGTTACAGGTAGTCAGTGGCCCAAAAAGTCTGACAACCAGTCTTACCAAGTGATATCGTATTACCAAATAATAACTGGGTTGTGGAGGTCAGATAGGCAGTAGCTCCATGTAAAATACTGGTATTCAGCTGCATCCGGATAGACTGGAAGGCGACCCCAACATAATTGGGAAAGGCTAGGCAGATGATGGTGATGATGTTAATAGTTGTTGGTCTCGTAAGACAAAGACCGACTCGCATAGGGCCCGTGTGGTGGGTCTTCTTACTTCCTCTAACAGAGAGCACTGGTCTATGACCAGCGGTCCGTTCTATAAGTAGTTTTTTGCCAGATGCAAAAGATGAGCACTTATAAGAGTTATGTTAAACACTTCCAGATCTGTTTCCCCAAAAGAGTAAGCAGAGGCATATTTAAGTCAATTAAGTATACCCACATTGATTTCCCCAGGTACCTCATAATAGCTGTTGCTTAGGGATCGGCAAGCAATTTTCTTCCAAGCACAAATTCAAGTAATCGAATAAACCAATAATATTGTATTCAAGTTCGAAACTATAAACTCACAATCTTGTCACACTTGCAGTCACTACAATAACGAGGAAGTTACTTAAAATAAAAAAAACTCAATTTATTTAACCAAAATCCATCTTTAACTCTTAAACTGATGACATTGTACTCTCAAAACTTCTCTACCCAAACCGTATCTCCAAAGGTGAGTCCACACCATAACAGTCGCGCGATAATTAGTGAAACGGTCTGAACGTACATTATATCTAAATGTAGCGGCGCTCATCCGCGCCATTCATGAATAACTTAATTGGTTCAGTGCAACTGTTAGCGTAAGGCACGTTGCACACGGCTTTATGACTTCATAAAACTGGAGCGTTGCAGGTTGTGTTTTTGTTTTTTTGAAGAATAAATGTCATTTGTGTTGTGGGAAATTGTGTTAAGCTTAGGTTAGAAGTTTATTACAGTGCTGTGGATGGATGAAATGAGTATTCTCTGTATGTTTTTTACATGGTATGGTATTTTGAACAAGCACTGAAGTGGTTTAAAGCTATGCTCGCCTAGCTGTATTAAGCCCCGACTTACGACGCATGTTTCGAATCCCATTGCAGCCAGGTACCTTTATCATAGCTTGTTCCCAACTATATGAGAGTCAGCTGTCGGTCTAACCAGATGCAGCTGATTTTAACAGTATTTTATAAGTAGCAATCTTATCTGGCCTTCACAACCCAGAAACGGGGTAATACAATACCCCTTGGTAAGACTGGCTATCAGAGTTAGGCATTTTGCGTTGCATAACTTATTTCATCTTCATAATCACTGGTATCAAAAGGGTAAAGGAAAACCTCCTAGGTAAACCGGCATGTCCTAGAACCAAAAATACTGGAAGCATTGGACTTGGACATATACCCAGCCATATCTGAGGAGCCTTTTTTATGACAGTTCGAAGTATATTTAGTACATTTTTGGATCATCATCTCGATACAAGTGTATGCCATCGCACATTCGAGGCCAATCTTAGAGAGTTCCTTTTATAAAAAGATGCACATAACATTGCAATACACCTGTTATCTGCGAAGGGATATGCAGAAGAGTACACTATTATTGTACATCATAAAAGATGTGTGTAGTAAGCTATACACAGCCACATCGTACAAAGGTAAACGCTAACCGCAGCTTCGGTCGTGTTAGTTACAGTCACCACATACTGGTAATCGTTGTTTAACCACAATACAACGTTTAGTCTTACTGTGAACTTCAACGACTGTCTATCCGTGTTTTACGATTAAATCGAAATATGACATAAAGACTTTTTCAACCGACTTCCAAAAAGAGGAGGTTATCAATTCGTCTGTATTTTTTTTTTTTTTTTTTTTTTTTTTGTGTTTGTTACCTCAGAACTTTCGACTGGTTGAACCGATTTTGATGATTCTTTTTTTATTTGAAAGCTGGTGCTTGTCGTTTGGTCCCATTTTAATTTGCTGAAGATCTGATGCTGATCTTCCGAGATACACAATGGAACTCTTCAAAAATAGACGGCAAATCTGCAGTAATTGCTGCAATCGCTTGTAGGTTCATTGTTCATACTACATCATGACGTAACATCACGCCTGTATGCTCTGAGGGGGTACGCACATGTGCAAAATACACCCAGATTTCGAAAATGTTTGTTACCTCAGAACTTTCGACTGGGTAAACCGATTTTGATGGTTCTTTTTTTATTTGAAAGCTGGTACTTTTTGTGTGGTCTCATAATCATCAAATCAGTATCTGATGATGGGATTCTGGAGAAATAGAGAGAACTCTTTCCATTTTATAGGCACACTAGAAGGGATTTGGGTAGTTTTAGGAAGTGTACTTTCTCAAAGTGATCCCATTTCAATTTGATGAAAATCTGATGAAGAACTTCGGAGATATGCAACGGAACTCCTCAACAAATGATAGCAAATGTACTGGGATTGCCGAAATCTCATATCTGTCTATTGTTTACATCAGTCCATAACTTAAAATCACGCCGGTACGCTTTGAAGGGGTAAGCGCATGTGAACCACTAAAAAGCGAAAAATAAAAACTTTTTAACAAAAAATAATACCGACTTCAGAGAAAACAAAAAAGTGAAAAATAACTTCAGAAAAAACGCTTCAGAAGTCGGTGACAAAAAAACTAATTCAATCAAACAAAGATCACCGACTTCTGAAGCGTTTTTTCTGAAGTTATTTTTCACTTTTTTGTTTCAGTGGTGTACCTAAAAGAACACCGACTTTGCGCCACTTATTTTGAATCCGTTGTAATAGGGACGAGCATGTTGTCATCAACCGAGAACAGATCTAGACTTTGTGGTTATTACTGAGTAACTCCTAATGAAAAGACCTAATAACATTTTGCCCAACCAGGGAACCCAGGACCTCGTGCAGAGAAGAAGTGCAACTAGAATTTCTTTTATATGCCTGACATTTAGACAGAAAACTTAAGGGGCCGGCGGAGCATACGTGGTTCATACAAACGTAATACCAAAATAATTTGTAAATCTGACAAAGTCTTATGGTAGTGTGTATTTATTTCGATTGGTTCTCAAATATATACTTTGAAAGGACAGTGATATTAAGACGAGATATGAGGAATATAAACTAAAACTATAGAAAACTTATTTTTCTCATAACTCTTGTTTAAATCAATATCCAATCTAAATATGTGTTTGGGAACCTAGATATTCTATAATCTAATCGAAATAAATACACACTACCTTAAAAATATGTTTGATTTACAAATTATTTGGGTATTACGTTTGTATGAAAAGCGCATGCTCCGCAGGCCTCTTATGGCACTGTAAATGGAACTTAAACTAACGAAAAACTCTGAAGAATAAAACAACGCCAGTTTCAAACAAAATAAATCCCCGTTTTCTGTTAAATCTGCAACTAGCCTAATCTTATTGTACCAACTACCAACGTAGGTACACTTTGCTACCTTTGTACTCGCTATGACGCTGAACTTAATGAATAACCTGCCCCGACTGGAATACAGCCTGAAATTACTGCATTAATTCCTTCAACGATATTTATTATAGCGTAATAATTAGAGAAGGAGACAGGGGGGGAGGGAATAGAAGGGGAGACGGAGGGGGGCAACTCTAGACCTATCTTTTTAATAAAATGTGTAAAGACGTTAAATTATACGATTAATTAGGATGATTAATGCTCTTTAAGAGGGGAAGATGAGAAAAACAGTGTAAGAAAAGGTGGAACAGATATTCTTGTTTTAATTAAGTTATTATTCTCACGGAATTATGTCGGCTCTTGATTTTCTTAAGAGCTGGAGAGCTTTTCGAGCTTTATTTAGAAATGTTGAATATTAACGTACCTAGAGGATCTGCGTACTTATTGCGATTGGAGAATAACTGATGAATCATTTACAATGATAAAATATCAATGTAGTATGAAGTAGGTATTTTATGGCAATTAATAAAGTTACAGTCTTCCATCTTCATTTCTCTATTATTGTCCCAAAGTCACTTTCCAATTACCAACATAATACCACAGAATAACTCATTCAAACACGTCTTATTCAAATTTGACAATACATAAATTTGTATTATAAATACTTAAAGCATAAAACTCGACAGATATAATCCGTGGAATTTGTAAATTGGCTTATTAATGGTTGGTATACCACAAGACAGGGAGGAAGCAGAAGATAATTAGGTACAGAAGGATCGGCTACATAATATGCGTCTTTGTACAAAGAGAGCAAGTGCACTTGCGATCAGCTTTTTCGTTTTATTTTGATAGACTGAGACTCATCATCTGCCTAGCCTTTCCACAACTATGTTGGGGTCGGCTTCCAGTCTCACCGGTTGCAGCTGAATACCAGTATTTAACATGGAGCGACTGCATCTGCCAATCTGATCTCCACAACCCAGTAAGTACTGGGTAATACAATACCACTTGGTATAAGTTGGTTGTCAGACTTTTGGGCCACTGCCTATCAGTTACGGCTGTCAAAGATCTACAAATGAAGGCCGGGACCAACGGCTTATCGTGCTTTCCGAGACCCGGAGGAAATTCGGTTTGTAGGGGTGATCCTCCGTCCACAGACAAACCTAGGCAAGCACATCTTAACATAAAGATCGACCCGAGCGGCTGTTATTATTTAGCCACAAGCTTTTCCTTTTCCATTTGGTAGACTGAAACTGTCACACGTAAGTAAGTAACATTTTGAGTTAAAAGAAACCTAGGCAAGCACTTCTTAACCTAAAGATCGACCCGAGCGGCTGTTATTGTTTAGCCACGAGCTCTTCCTTCTGCTTTTGGTAGACTGAGACTGTCACACGTAAGTAAGTAACATTTTGACTTAAATAACGTCACCGGAGGTTCATGCCCATAATTCTCCACAGATTTGCGCATTGAAGTACGCAACTATACTCCTTTCACAGTTATTATGCTTCTGGTATAATTTGGCTGCATTAAAATCATAATATTGTAATAATGAAGTTTGCTGTTTTGTAACTCAGCGATCATTGTGGCGATATTCGTGTCAGCCAATGGCTTAATTGCCAAGAACCTCTATCAATGCCTGTCGTTAGGCTGCTGGGTTTGATTCAGTGGGCGGTACTCCAGAAACGGCTCTGGATTGTACTCTGGACCCTATTCCTGATAACGGTTGGCTACAATTTTTAGTATATTATATGTTTTTCTCATTTATTAAGAAATTCTTAAAAAAATGTGTAGAATTGTGTGTTAAGAAAATAAACAATGGACAATAGTTTGCAGGTCATCATTTAATTTTTGTTTTGAATTATGTAATAAAAATGTCAATTAATTAATTAACTGTCTGTCAACCAGTCTTTCCAGGTGGTATCGTATTACCCAGTACTAAGACGCCTGCGGAGCACGCGAATTTCATACAAACGTAATACCAGAATTTAAAAAAAAAAAAAAAATATCGCTGGACATTAACACACAGCGCCACCTAGTGCCACACTAAGCAAGGCTTGTGTCGTGGACACCAGATAGTTGATATACTGCATATATACTTTTTTGTTTGTAAATACATACTTATTATACATATAAACATACATGACTCGGAAACAAATGTCCATGTTCAACACACAAACATTTGCTCCTACCGGGATTCGAACCCGGGACCCTAAGAACGTAAGGCAGCCACACTACCACTACGCCATTCGAGTCGTCAAATTATATGTAAATCAAAAATATTCTTAAGGTATTGTGTATTTATTTTGATTGGATTACACAATGTATAGGTCCCCAAACACATATTTTGAATGGACACTGATTTAAACAAGAGTTTTCATTTGTATGAAAACGCATGCTCCGCCGGCCCCTTAACTGGGTTGTGGAGGTCAGATAGGTAGTCGCTCCATATAAAATACTGGTATTCAGCTGCATGTGGTTAGACTGGAAGCCGACTGGAAGCTGCCTAACATAGTTGGGAAAAGGCTAGGCAGATGATGATGATTTATTCAAATCAATGTTGTGGTTTTAAGTTCTAGTTTTCGCTCATTGTATGAACAGAACCTTCTGTAACTATCTGCTCTATGACAAAAGCGGGCATTTGGGATCTTGACGAGATAATTACATTATATTTCACTCACTTCAAGGCTGAATGCCATCGGCTCTGTGCTAGAACTGCCCATTAACGTTTTAAAATAATATTACAAGTTCACTAGCTGATAGGGTTACAAAAGCTAAGGGCTCATTGTTCCATTTTAAGGTCGGGATTATTGAAAATTATGTCCAACATTTTTGTGTCCATTTTAGGATGGAATTTGATCGTAACTCTGTTTAATATACTCTTTAACATAATTCTGTTTGATGTACTGGTTGCGTTATTAATAAGCGAATTAATGTTTATCATTTTTAACCATGTTGTTACAAGTATTGAAGCTTTTGGGTAACCTGGTTTTTCGCTTTGCTGATCATTAATAAAGCTCCACTGTATGATAACACCATCATGTAACGTGCCATATTTCATGCAAATAAAGAATCTTGAATCTTGAATCAGAGGACGGCATCTTTTGAACCCTAACAGGTAGTAGACACTTGACATTTTCATAAACCTACATCTAAGAAACAAATGATTTTCGTCACCAATCGTGATAAATTCAAACTTACACCATTTAAAAACCACCATTTATTTTAAACATGCGTTTTTGAATTTATGAAAACCAAAAACTAGGAATTTTGAAAATTTTTAAGCATAGATATTTTTTTTTGTTACTTTTCCAAGGACACTCTTTTAACTTCAAACATTGCTACAAAATCGTAGTTACCTGTATGTTGATTTTATTTTGTGAGGTCGATGTAGTAAGACGTCGAATATCATAGGAGCTTACCTTATAAGTACCGAGATGTTCGACGACGCACGGCAAGCTGGCATCCCTACCCAGCGCTACTGTCACGTTGGGGATCGGCTCCGCGAACCGAGGCTCCTCCGTCAGCACTAAGAAGAGAAACAAAAGAAGAATACATTAGTTGACAGTTCTTATCACCTCTCTGTTGACCTGTCATCGTGGACAAGCTAGGCAGAAGTGTACTGTAGAGGTCCTATGATGATAGATTGTTCTGGAGCTTGTTAATACTGGCAGTTTAGAAAAATAAAAGTAAAAAGACAGATTAGAGAGAACTCTTAGGGAAAACAAAACTATTCCGTCAGTTCGAGTATTGGAAAGTAATTGACACTTTTTTTTGTTTTTATAAGTCAAGGAATGTTGACAAAGATAAAACGCATCAATATTCGGGAGTGGGGGCTCGTGACGTCAGAAAACGCTAAAAATTATACCAAGGCGTGACTGAGAATTTTAAATGCGTCATATTTTTGCCAATTTTGGAATACGTAAGAAAAATTAAATTAGGGTCCAATATTTATTGATAATCTTGCTGACGGACTAATTAGTTTTTTTTTTGTCCTCTAGAGTATTGTTGAAAGCTTTATACACATAAATGCTCATTAAAAAGGATTTAATTAATAGTTTAGTGGTCACCAACTTCACAGTATTTATTGGCATAAGTACACCTCAACCTAGATATCATCAGTACTTTACGTTTTCACCACGTTATCTGCTCACTTTCCGATATTCTTTTGGCGAAGTAGAACTGATTGTCTTACAACAAACCTTTCCACGTATTATCCAAACTAAATATTAAATGAAACTACTGATGATTAGTTCAAAAACGTTCATTACGGTTAATATTACACTAGCTATTGAAATAACGTCATGAGCAAATCTAATTTATCGACGCATCAGTTGCTGTTTACAGTACATTTACTACATTATCATTTCAATCAACTATTGGCAACGAACAGACTTGGACACGGATTAATGTAACTATTGATACGCTTTTATGCGACAGTGAAAATGTCACAGTGAAAATACATTTACTTGTTTTTTAATTAGTTGCGTTATTATTCCTATAATAATCAATATTTCTTATGTAACTTTATGGCAGGTTGTATTTGTTACGTTTTATTTTTTTTGTTGTCGTTCTCGATAAAATTACTAGCTGTTGCCCGTGACTTCGTTCGCGTGAAAATATTGATGGGTCATGTGTGAGACTGCATCGTTGTTCGAGTTGTCGCAAGCGCTACTGAGCATGAGTTCCTGGGTTCGATTTCAGGGACGGGCAAAGTGTTATTATATTATTTCTGCCCGGTTGATAGAAATAAGCTAGATGTGCGAAATGTGGGTGTAGGATTAGATACACATCTATCTAACAGTGGCGAAGGGTAATAATACTGTCAGGGGAAGCCGAAGAAAAAAAAGGAGAATTGTTTTTTTTTGCTTCTGTTAACTTTTTTTCCTATGTTAATTTTGACCTCATTTTCATTATCAGTGACACCAAAAACCACGGAAACGACACCCATGATCAAAAATACAAAAATTTTTGTCGGCGCCATTTTGTATTTTCATTTTGACCTCATCTTCATTATTAGAGACCCCAAAAAGCAATAAAATGCAGAAGAATTAAAATTCCGTCGACTACACTTTTATGGGGAATATAAAGTGTTTTAAGGTTAGGTTATATTAATCGGTATTTCTCAGAAATGGTACATTATTATTTTCATGAGAGTGGTACCATTGGGCAAAGGGGACCCTTTTTTCCCTCCACACCGCGTGAGTTGACTACCATCACATGCATTTCACGAAAACGAATGCGTTATAATGTAAGCAGTATGTTCGTTTGTCAATATTTCGAGAGTTTACAATATCGTTAGAGAGAACTAACGTGTTTGACAACTTTACGGTGACATTAACATGTAACTTGATTTGGTTTTTATGAATCTCATAGATGGCGCTGCTTTAAAATTGTCTTTATACTACTAACATTCTTTAAACTATGTTTCTCTGCCCAAGTTACTTAAATGGCGTAGTTTTTATTGCGTAAAGCTAGATAATAGCATGGATTACTCAAAGACACCATTTAAATAGTCGTCGTTAGATTACACGCTGTCCTCCCCCGTAGGTGAGTGTGAGAATATGTTGACCCGACCTCTGAGTAATATTCATGCAAAATTTGAAGTAAATGCATGCAGTACTTTTTGAGTTTATCCCGGAGAAACATACAGACAAACAGACAAACACACAAACAGACAAAAATTCTAAAAACTATATTTTTGGCTTCGATATCGATTGTAGATCCTATGTACAGTTTTGACTTTCCTACGATTTTATTATATGTATACTAAAGATAAATATTGTAATTAATAATTCCAAATAGATATTTTCGTAATACGAAAGTAATATAGGAAAAGTGTTACAACTTAATGAATGTCGTTCGTTTTCCTAGTGGTCATAATTATTTAGCTTTAAAACATTATTGTTTCAAATGGAAAGCACTTTCCTGTAGCTGGCAAGCATACCGCGCAGTATAAAGTAGCTCATTACCCGCCATGAAATTTGTATTCCGCTCCCGTCTCCGCACGGCTCCCCGTTAATAACAAGAGTTTTAATTACGGCAAACATCCTCAAAATATCAGCCATTTGCAACATCATAAATCCAACAAATTATCTTTTAAAGCAGTTTGTAAAACCAAAGATATCAACCCTCACATTAATCACTGAGAAAACGACACGTTTTACAACCGAACGAGTAATATTTCAGATTTAAATTACGCTAGCACTTGAAGGACAAGTTGTTATATTTTAGAGGTATTTTAAAAGTTTCATAGTTATGAGCTCTATGAATATCCACTAACCTTGAGACTTACGACCTTTAGTGATATAAAAAGTGTAACTTTGATACAATAATGAAGCAGCATTTGTGAGTGGAATGTAAAAGCGCTTAGATTGATATTTTTAATCAACCTCAAAGTTAGGAAGGCGGGAGTTGTCGGCTCGTTATGACAAGCAAAATATTGTTTATTACGGAAGTTTGGCAAATTCCCCCCACTTCAGATCGAGGCGGTGATAACGATGAGCTTGTAAAGGGTACGCGGGACTTCGGGCGCAGCCACATCAACGAGGTCAAATTAACGGAGACGGAGACTTTTAAAGGCCTTTTCATTTTCATCATTTAATATTATTTCACACTGATCTAAAGCTGTAAAATTTCAGTGAAATTATGAAAGGGTTGTGTATCAGTCTACGCATAAAAAAAAAGAAAGTTGTGTGTCTTGTACTCTTTGAAGAAACGTTTAATGTCAGGGATGTTCACTCTCTAAGTAATGATTTCTTTGTTCATCTTGTCATTATCATCATCAACCTATTAATATTTCCACTGCTAAGACATTGGCCGCCTCGCCATGAGAGGGAATGAGCTATAATCCACCACGGGGGCCCAGTGTGGATTGGTAGATGTCATAGTTATGTCTTCGAATGGTTTGGTTTTAGGACATGCCGGTTTCCTCACGATGTTTTCCTTCACCGTTTTGAGAGCAGTGGTGATAAAATAAATTACAAAAGGTAATGGACCTGTTTGGCTTCGAACCCGTGTGACATTGTTCATCTGTTAGAATTGAACTAACTTTTAACTAATGTAAGGAAAACTAGAGAGATCTCTCTCTCACTCGAATTTTGCAAGACTTTCTTCTTAAGTAGTTTGTTTTTATCTTTCTATTCATTAGAATGTATAAGAACAATAAAAACAAACTGCATACCTAAAATAGAGAAAAAGTAATTATTCCCTATTTTGTAAACACAGTTTCAGGAAAATGCTAATGAAGGTAAACGTACAATAAATATTTACGAAACACCCGATTGTTATCTATCGGTGATTGAAACATTAACCATGCATGGAGGGCCTAAATCTCGTCTAACGTTTATAACCGGATAATAAGGGATAACTGCCTGTTCGATAAGGATTAACGTTAACTTTATTACATCACTGAATACGTGAACGACCCCTCTAAACCTCTGTCCAATATTTACCTTACAACAACATTTTCCTTTCATTACAGGAAGGACAAAACAGCAATTTGATGAGAAATTAGTGCACATCTTGGAAAACAGAATAAAAAATGTTTGGATTTGTTCGGGATTCATAAATGGAATCACACCGGGCATCGCGGCTCCGTGTGCACACAGCCTAATGACTCATACTTCGCCGAGTATGGTAATTAAAAGTACGTTACATAAACTCAGATATAAGTACACCATTCCAACGCAAAAAAGTGCCTGTAGCGACAGCGTTAATAAATAAAGCAAAAAATTTCCTTTTAGCGAACGACGATAATTTTTTATCAATAGATTTTTTTTTGTGTATCAGTTGTACAATATTATTTTGCTTTCGTCGCAATGATTACTTTCTTAGAATTCTTGGTCTTATTTGCGTATTAATATCGAAAAGATTTCTCGATGAAAATGATTTCCTTGTCGCCGATTAGATGTTTTACTTTTGAGCCCACTTTTTAATTTTTCTATTTTTGTTTGATGGCTTAATGATTTTTTTCAAGTTCAAATTATTTTCATTGGGTACTTACATAAGTTATATTTTTAGATTTTAATCTTGAACTTAATTGTAGTTTAAAATAAAACTATATCCATTTATTATCTTAATGAAACATTTTTTTCAACTTAGACAGTTAACATGAAAAACAGCTTGAACATACTTTTAACTTAATTTTTATGCAACAAAATATTATTACGGCAAATGTTTTTATGACTTAGTGTGTATTATAAATAAAACAGTATTACCGTATCATGTAGGATCATCACAAAGGATATTAAACACAGTTTTGCTCTCTCCCACTCGTCATACATTAATTAAATTATTTGTTTATGAGGCCCACATTCTTTAACGTGCTACTTGTTTTATTATAATTACAGTATTCCGGATCTCATGTCTGTTTATGTTTCTACAATAACCATTCGCTTGAGCTTCTCTAAAATAGTTTTTCGTGTAGCATTCAATTAATTTCGACTATTATATCAATAACGGATTCGAGTTATTTTAAAGGTCATTGGCAGTAGAGAGTAAATACGTTTCCATGTGATTAATACTCACATGATTGCTCAAAACTTCAATATCAAACATTTATTCCTAAATTAACTAACCACAATAACACAAAGTGTTACCGTTCCCCAAACTTCACGACTGCCCGTCTCCCTGATAGCTTTCTCTTTGAATAATTTGCAAGTCGAAATGGCAATAAATTTTATATTTTAGTCGGAGTTCCTTTCAAACAAAAAGTAATATTGTTTCTTGACTGTGACATTTTTCAACTTGTTTACCGTAGTGAAACCAACATCTGCGTGTCTGAACATTTATAAAACACCGCTAAATTCTCTGCTTCACGCCTTATATAAACTTATTTCGTGAGAGTCTTTTAGAATTTGTAACGTTATGTCTTCAGCAAATTAGGCAGTTTACTCACTTCAGAATATCGGGTTTGGTTTTTATGAGATCGATCATGTTTGCTGTTTCGAGACACTGGTTTATCGGCTTCTGCTTCGGTACTTTTGATTTTAGGTTCACTTCTTTTCATGGAAGACCTATCCTCCGATAATGTCAGTTTACGAATTAATATGTTCCGTTTTCTTGTCTTCTTTGAATCAAACAATCTGTTTGATTCCCGTTTTGATGGGAGTTACTCCACTCTGCTAAGTTTCACACAGATCACATCCTAAATTCCCGCTGACCGCCAAACCCAAAACTACAATTACGTCGTGGAAACACACAAATTGATCGACACCACGACTAATTTAATAACCAATTACTCTGTCTATACCCCCCCGTTACTACTGCTCGGTGATATGAGCCGCGAGATTTAATTACTCGAGTTGAGGGCCCCTCAAAATATTGTCTTCATTAAGGGCTCGCTCCCTTTGTGTCGCGTTTTATTCGAAAAGTTCGCGTGTAATTTCGGAAAACTTAGTTAGGTGGCCTGTTAACGTTCGCGTTCCTGATTCTCATCACATTTAAATGTGTCGATGTTTTTGTGTATTTTGTTTGTCATTATTGTCAGCCGAATTTTCGGTTTCTTTTGTTTTTGATTCGAATTAAATAAATAAATATCGCTGGACATTAACACACAGTGCCACCTAGTGCCACACTAAGCAAAGCTTGTGTCGTGGACACTTGATAGTCGATATATACTTTTTTGGTTGTAAGTAAGTACATACTTACGAGTATTATACATATAAACATCCATGACTCGGAAACAAATGTCCATGCTCATCACACAAACATAAACATTTGCTCCTACCGGGATTTGAACCCAGGACCCTAAGAACGTAAGGCAGCGTCACTACCACTACAATATACGGGTCGTATCGGGTCGGGTTGTATGGATATTTACATTTTTTTTGTGTAGACGCATCTTTAGAAGCACATTATTCAATTTACAGAAATATTAGAAATTCATAAAGTTGAAATTCCTAAAACTGAAACTGAAAAAGAAAAAATAACTGACGTAGATTCATTTCAATTTTATTAAACCGTATGGTTAGATAAACGTGGAGAATGAAAATCTTTACTGTTAGAACAAACATATTTTATATGATACCATTATTTTGCAACATGACCTGGAACCCAGTGAACCAAATTTTCTTAGAATCCCCGCGTTTTATGAAATAAAATTCACGTTCGTTAACTGAAAGGGAATAAAAAATACGTTCAAATGAGATCTTAGAAGATCACTGAGAATTTATAAGAACTTTATTGAAACGGAAGTAATATTGATTTTGAAAAGAATACTGAAAAATATTGTACTGTTTAACGACATGGTATTCGAAGGTTATATTATTTTATTACGTAAAATAAAAATAA
The DNA here is from genome assembly GCA_916618015.1 of Xestia c-nigrum. NCBI lineage: Eukaryota > Metazoa > Arthropoda > Insecta > Lepidoptera > Noctuidae > Xestia > Xestia c-nigrum. Next base: position 25,013,497 of record OU745257.1, on the reverse strand, counting down.
TAAATAAATAAAATAAAATTAGCCTTTATTTTCTACTACAAGTTTTGCATAGATACATAATATAGGTTTTAACAGTATAAATATATATTTAAATATTTGCATGCACTCTTAAATTAAAACTTTTTTTTTAAAATTAAACTTTATTTGTAGTAGTCGCCTCCGCGGCGTAGGGCTCTCCTAAACCCTTTCATTTAGTTCTTTCACGCGCCTATCCCATTCAACATGAGCCACATCTCTGTTTAAAGATGTCTCTCCATCTTTTAATTGGTCTCCCTTTTTTCCTTTTTAAATCTCTTGTTAACTATTCAGGAGGCCTACCACGAGCTCTTAACGCGATCCATTTTAGGACCTAAACTGAACTGTTTGATTCACTTTTAGGCCATGCCATCTGACAGCGATTGACCACAAACTGAGTCGCAAGTTCTAGCTTCATTCATTCTATTTGTACTTGTTTGGTACCATGACGTTCTTATAGCAGCTCAACTGAAACGCTCAACTGCCAAAATAAGCGATTCAATAAAAGATACTATTTTTCTAACATAAACTGAAACGTTCGATGAATGATTGGCAAAAAAACCTTAGTGGAATTTTGCAAAAACCAATCTTTGTCTGTCCGTCGTCTGTCAGTCCGTCTGTTCAGCTGCCTATCTATCCGTCTGTATGTCCGTCTGTCTGTCTGTCTGTCCGTCTGTCTGTCCGTCTGTCTGTCTGTCTGTCCGTCTGTCGTCTGTCTGTCTGTCCAGCTGTCTGTATGTCCGTCTGTATGTCCATCTGTTGGTCCGTCTGTCTGTCCGTCTATCTGTCCATCAGTCTGTCCGTCTGACCATATGTCTGTCCGTCTGTCTGTCCGTCCGTCTGTCTGTCCATCCGTCAGTCCGTCTAATCATATCTGCTAGTCCGTCTGTCCGTGTGACCATGTCTGTCCGTCTGTCTGTCTGTCCATCTGTCTGATCGTCTGTCTGTCCGTCTGTGTCCGTCTGTCTGTCTGTATGTCTGCCCGTCTGTCCATATATCTGAATGTCCGTGTGTATGTCCGTTTGTTGGTCCGTCTGTCTATACGTTTGTCTGTCCATCTGTCTGTCCATATGTCCGTCTGTCTGTCCGTCAGTCTGTTCGTTTATCTGTTTGTCTGTCTCTCCGTCTGTCTGTCCGTTTATCTGTTTGTCTGTCTCTCCGTCTGTGTCCGTCTGTCTGCCCGTCTGTATGTCTGTCCATCTGTTTGTATGTCCGTCTGTTGGTCCGTCTGTCTGTCCGTTTGTCTGTTCATCTGTCTGTCCGTATGTGTGACTATCTGTCCGTCTGTCCATTAATCTGGCACTAGAATATGTGCGCGAAACAAAAGTATTTATACTAATAGTGTTGTCTCTATCTCACCAAAAAACATTTCAAACGCGGTTCAGCCACAAATTACGATCTTTAATTCTCTTTTAACGATTCAAATGCCGCTGAGCGTATTGGACGTCATGGTGCGAGTTTGAGCGATGCAGTTTAGGAACCTAAACTGAAATGTCTTGCTTTTTAGTCGTTTTTCATGAGATCATGGTAGGCCTCCAGTTAAACGTTTTGTCCATCTATTATTACACATTCTGCATATGTGTCCTGCCCATTGCCATTTCAGTGATCTCGTTTTTTTTCTTACATCTATTATAATCGCTTTCTTTCTGATGTTATCGTTGCTGACCTTATATGCAAGTCTTAAGCCAAGCATGCTCCTTTCCATTTTACGTTGGCAGATAGCTATTTTTTCTTCATCTTCATTTCTTAATGACCACGTCTGGCGACCGTAGGTAAGGCATGGTGGTATCACTACTTCATAGAGTTTTTTCTTGATGTATATGTCTACAGACTATAGGGATAGGTAAAATATGGAAGTGAGTTGGGCTGATAAGGAAGAAATTTGGGGTGTCCTTTGTTTTAAATCTTTTAGACCTTTGACAGTTTTCAAAAATCCTTCTTTATCAATTTAGGACACATAATATCTTTTTAAGCTACGATATTGAGCAGGTTTGAGATGCTTGAAAATCGCTGATATCAAAATATAACTTTGCTTTAACCAATGTCGCATTGACATGAACTTAAAACCTCTTTTATGGCCCGTCCATTTTATTAAACGAAAATCAATGAAATACTTTATTTTTTTAATTTAAGTGTCAGTCTGTCAATATCACATTTTTATTCAGTCTGACATGTAAAGAAGATGGTTGAATCTCATTTTGTGGAATTGATATATCGAAGCAATATTTAATGTTGAGTTTGAAATGTAATTTCATCACTACCATCATTATATAACTCAAAACGGCGAAGAAAAACACTGTGAGGAAACTGGCTTCGTCTAAACATTCGAAGACATCTGACCTGTACCAAACCGCACTGAGCCAGCGTGGTGGATTATGGCTCAAATCTTTGTCCCAGCTATGGGAACATCGCAGGCTTAATTGCTATTTAGTTAATGTTATTGTGTTAAATCACCTAATATATATCCCCGCTAACATAGTTCTTAAGTATTCTTTCACTAACCCATATGGACCTTGTTGTTCTGATTTAAAAGAGTGTCCATGGACTTTCTTGCCCATTCTTCTCCATAGATAGAGATATACGTTAGGGAATGGGCAACTACGAGTACAGTACTTTCACAGTTTTTATGTGTTGTGACTGGGACTGTAGCTATATTTAATTTTCATCTTTGTTTCGACGATTCAAAAGTGCTTGTAACTGGCCCACTTGAAATTAATGCTTTAATTTGGATTTTGCACTAAATAATTATTTGATTTTATTTGGTTAACCTTACCTTGACATATAACAGTGATGATCTGTATGACGCTGATGGCGAAGCTCCTGCAGGGTCCTCGGCGGGTCATGATGCGTCACGTTCTCATCTCGTCACCAATTAACCTTTCGTGGTTCGTCCACTACCGTAGCTTCTCGTCACCATCTGTGAACAAAATTAGAGGTGAAGTTAGTATAAAAAACTTCTAAGGCTGAAATTGACCAATGAAACTGATCGTGATTAGCACATTTGAACTACGTTAGGGAGCTGTCAGTGCTTTGGAATTTGTAAGGACAGTTCTTGGACTCGGTTTAGATGCGTGCCGTTTGCGTCATTGTAAAACTGGCCCTAAAATGAGCAAAAATAGAAACTTTTTTTGTGTTTTTTTACTGATTTGATCATTATAGTTTATGTCGTTGTTTGATTTTTTTTTTGAATGTACAACCTTTTGAAACACATCTTTAGTTATAAGCCTCGGATATGTCAATAACAAAAGGATTCCACCATCGAAAAACATTCAAAATCTGCTTCCCCTACAAAGGTTTCTGATAATAATTTATGAAGGGGTCCTTATATTATGATATTCACCCTGTTAGGATAGAAGGTAAATACTGCCGTCCCCTAGACATAATACCTTCGTCCCCCTCTTACGATACCCATGGGAAATGATGGGGAGGTGTAAACCGAAACCGAGAACATTTTCAAACAAGTTTTGTTCATTTGGTTGAAAATGCATATCATGTAGCTTCATCTTACTCAAATAACACGGTAACAATTGATCGCAGACATAGCGGCAATTTATACGAGTCCTTTATTTTAATGACATTAATGTGGCCAACCTATTCCCCTATGTCAAAACAAAACGATGTTATCATTACGGCCAATAAGTTTTGTATTGTCATGGCTGATACAAATTGATAAACGAGTGGGGTTGCCTGGTAATTAATCACACACACACGGCATTTTAATGTTTATCACGCATTATGAATAAATTGTGAATGAAATTATAACGATTGAGAATTATTGTCATATTTCAATGGTTTGTGGGATATTCTGATATACGTGCTTGGTGATTAATATGTACTTTATTTGGGAAAGTAATAGCAAAATGTGGTTGAATAGTTTCAGATCAGTGTAAGTAATTGAAAATTTTTGTTTAAAAATAATTTCGCGTGATTCAGCAACTCGTCTCACATGCCTACGGCCATTCAGTCCATTAAATTAATTTTGCAATATTTCAGTATGATTGTTTTGTATAAATCATGCAAATTAGACTCAATGGTAAAAATCATCACGAATCTAAAGCAAACTAAACCAGCGGAGTTGAGCCTTAGATCTAAATCTGTCTGCGGACCGAGTTCAATCGATATGATACTACGTACGGAGGCTACTTTAGCTATATTTTAAACCGTAATATTGTGAAATGGTAGAAATGTGGTTTGATAAGATCTCGAGCAGAATCCTAGAGAATCTTCCATAATATGCGTAATAGTATAGAAAATGCATGAGGTAGATTAAAAGTCACTTCAAATGCAGTCGAAAATGTATTTGCAAATCTTAGAAAAAGTCATCGTAAATAAGATTTTATCAAATTTTACTAGTTTACCCACAATCGACCTAATTGTGTTCTAACTTTCAGCCCACTTGCACCAAAAATCACTAAATGGATTAGCGATGAACGAATTTAAATATTATTCTATTTCTGTCAATCACTTGAATTTTATATTGACAGAATGATGTTCTAATACGTAAAGGTTTTAAAGCTTCTCGGTATCTGACTAGTAGTTCTAGTACCGAAATTTTCCACTCAATTGTCTGTCTTTTCTAACACTCCTTCCTAATTTTTTCTTCAGTAACACGACTTATAATACCATTAAGAAACATAAACAAACCAAACAAAAGGCTGAGTAGCACTGAGTAGCGACAAAATATTCTGTTAAGCCATCAGTCGATTTGCATTAGGCACAAATGAAGTAAGAATTGAGGAGAAGACTCGTTAAGTAGCCTCAAACGAGTCATCCGAGGTCGACTCAGCTCGAGACAAAGGTTTTGAGGAAACGACTTAAGTTATTGACGAGGAGCGGGAAGTACGAGAGGAAGCAGAAATTGATTTATGGTAAGACTTGTACGTGATATTCAGATTAGAAGGCAGGAATAGTGAAACCGGTGTTGCAAATTATCTTGTGGAAATGACGTAAAAGTTTATTTTTTGAATGTTGAAAAAGCACTACTTTAAAGGAATCTATACTAATATTATAAAGCAGAAGAGTTTGTTTGTTTGTTTGGTTGAACGCGCTAATCTCAGGAACTACCGGCTCGAATTTAAAAAATATTTTTGTGTTGGATAGTCCATTTATCGAGGAAGGCTTTAGGCTATATAACATCACGCTACGATTATTAGGAGCGAGGAGGAATGAAAAATGTTGCAAAAACGGGGACGTTTTTCTCTCTTATGTGACGCAGACGAAGTTGCGTGGGTCAGCTAGTCATGGTATAATTTTTACCAAAAATGTTCGTCTAATCTAAATTTGTGTTAACCTTTTAATTGTCATTGTTCAAACTGCCCAACAGAGCATGACAATCCCAAAATACGATTCTGAAAATCCTGAAACATACAGAATTTACAGTCTTCTTCATTATTAACTTCCGAATTGCTAAAACAATGGATATTGATTCAAATGTACAAACAAACACAATTCTAGATTCAACCACACCGATCCTGAAATACAGGCCTAACATTCCAACTGAGTCCAATTTTAACGTAGCTGCGCCGTAACTAAAATAGAAATAGTACTTGTAGTGACTAGTCCTAACATTCGGCTCCATTATACACTGTCATTGCTTCGACCACAGCCGACGGCTTCAGCGGAAGTCAGCCCCGCTCGTGCTCAGAAACTTGATTTATCCCGCGATCAAATTCAATTGTGTCAAACGAGAAATTGACTAAAAATTCTACAGTCGCACCGACGTTCCGTGGTTGCGTCACATTTTTTAAGATTTCAATATTTTTGAATGTAGTTTCGTTCAGAGATTGTGTTTTGTTTTCTTTAGAGTGTTTCGTGATATAAGTTTTTGATGCAATCAATCAAACCATCGTTACTTAGAATATCATACAGCCACGAAATTTTTCATGGCTTTTGTAGTATTCTGAGAGGTTCTTTGCTCTAAGGAATAACAATCATTATTTTTATTATTAGTTGAACAATTTTCTTATCTGTAGCGTTTACCTCATCGTCGTTTTCTTGCAAAATTACTTATGTTTTTAGTCCCTGGATTAAACTAAGCACCTTGAAGTTATATTTGCATGTTCGTATTGTTTCTTACAAAAAACCATATCGTTGGCTTGTTGCCAGTCCCTTGTTTATGATGTTCTATTGAGTCCTTCTTCTACGTTAATATTGTACGTGACTGCAAGCAGTAAGTCATGTTGTGCTTGTTTCAATAATATGAATTCTATTTACTGGTTTATTTACTGCGTATAATGCTACATGCGATTTCGTTTTGTAAGTGATATTTCTTTCTTCATTAAAACACCGTAAGATTAACCTTTTACAATTATCATCATCATCAGCTTAATAATGTAGCCACTGCTGGGACACAGGCCTCTTCTCTGTGAGACGTAATGGGCTATAAAATTATGTATAATTAAAATACCTAAACGTAAAAACTACTCTCCACGTGTCAGCTGTCTCATCAAAAGTCAAAAATGTTATTCAAATATTCATCCGAAATAACTAAAATAAATCCAGACAAAAATTTCGCCCGATCCCAAAAGTTAGGCGAGCGAATGCGCGGCACACCAACAATACATCATTAACTTTTAGCTGTTATTTGTAGCGAATCCCCGTCGCTTACTGACGGACATCATCATTTCTCCATAACAAGCAAATATTACTGATAAAAAGCTCCCATAGGCCCGTGTAATGAAAAAATAACAGCGGTTAATGCCGCCCCTGATCGGCTAATACTCTGTATAAATATCCCACTACCGTACCATTATCACCGATAAAAGTGTTTGGCCCGTCAACATTATCGCAAATTTTCGCATCCAATACCTGTTTTGTTCGTTGGAAATCAATCGGTGGCGCTTTTGTGATAGAATTGTGAATTGAAACTCGATCGATGGTAGGGTCGTCGCGAAACCGCTGCGGGCGGACATCGTCTGGTTGTGATTCATCTTTACGTCGCTGTCGAGCCGAAGTTCAGGGTTGACTCTTCACACTTTTATTTCGTTTTTTTTATTAGTTACGAGTTACGATTTTAAGAATTTATTAAAGACATCTGTTTCCTTAAATAAATAGCAGGTTTATGACTAAGCTTCGCACTGAGAACTACATAAAAAGTATTTTATGCAGGAAACATTTTTATAGATGAACACAGTAAATTCAGCTGCCGTGGGTGAACAACAGGTTTTATTAAAATTACACCCACAGAATGTGTGGGGATTTTGAGCAGAATATCATGAATTATAAAATATTATATGTATATTTAATATTCTCATCTTTTTGTCTTCAAAAAGAAAAATTGATGTAGGATCTTTATTTTGACTGCCTAGTTGGTTTTATCATTCTCTTGTCGAGCAAAGCATTACTAGGGTATTCCACCAGGAAAGTTTCTCAGTTGCAGCAGCGAAGACTGGGTCGGTACCAGGTTGATGGTATTCTTGCTCCCTTTTAAATAGGACTTTAACATAACATTCGAAATGTGGGAGTACTATTAAGTACAACAATACTTTACCCTTCGGGGATTACAGGTGTTATGTTATGTTATTTTATGCACATTTATATCAAACTCAAACTCGAACTCAAACTCAAACTCGAACTCAAACTCGAACTCGAACTCGAACTCGAACTCAAACTCGAACTCAAACTCAAAGTAGAACTCAAACTTAAAGCATGTATTTCAATGACACCATTATGGCACTTTTGAATGTCAAAAATACAAAACAAAATCAAAGCTACAGTCACAGTCACAAGGCATAATAACTTGAAAAAGTACTGTAGTTGCACATACATGAAAATATAAATTCCGTGGTAGGCGTTCCTATTGTGAATAAATGGAGCCTCACATTTCCGCTGTTCAATATCTCACTAATCAGATTCAGGCTACTATAATCTGGTTAATAAAGCCCGTCCATATTAGCGCCATCGGGCATTTAGACTGAATTCATTTAACCTTAATTTAACCTTCATGTGAAGCCAACCTAGTTTTAGGAAAATTTGAACAAAGGAATCCATTGATGGCTAGTTTTCAATAAATTAATTCTGGTTAACAAGAGTATCAAATTGTTACTCAATTAGTTTCAAAGGTTAATGAGTGATTATAGCAATCATTCTTAGAAAAACCTTTTGTTTCTCCATTATTCTCTTTTGTTTTGTTGCTGGCTCTAGAACAGTAATTTTCTCGTTTAGTTTTATTAGAATAAAAAACCGGTAAATGAGATAAAACCGCTTAAAATGGTTCCTGGAAAAATATTCCCAATTATGATATCTTTTTTAGGCGTGTTGAGCATTTTATGTGTGAACAAAAACCCTGAAACTTGCGTGACCGTTACCGAAGTAGCACTCGTAGTCGATCGAGTTCGGCTACGAGTTTAACTTCTATCGGCAGAGTTCAAGAGAAGATTTTTTTTTCATTATGTTTTGATTCTTGGAATAGTCCAGAAACCGTGATATATTTTTAAAAAGCCAAAGAATTTTAGAATTATCCTAAATGACGCATCATAATTTACTGTAGGTGTCGTGACGAACACCTACCAAGATGAAGTAAAGCAATTTGCTTAGCAAAGTTAATTCAGCAGTTATTCGCCGTATTTTCCTTCACTTGGAAATGAATATGTAATAAAATGTGAATATGAAATTAGAGTCTGAGAGCCTCACTACCACCTACTTCAATATAATTTTCTCACGTAATTTTGGAAATACGTTTATAATTTTCTTTGGTTGTTTTGTTAGTGCAAGCCCTGATATAGCCGCAGGGCAGCCCTTGGCCCGGGTCCCGGCTAGTCGAACCGTTCATTTTGTTAAATCCCAGTCGGAATGTTTTGTTTACGACACCCTTGTTTGTCTTGTACTTCATCAGTCGACCGCTGTGTCATTATCCTGTAATGTCGTTCTAATAACCTTTTGTTTTTGTCGTTATTATGATCTTCTAATGTTTTCTTAACTGCAAAAGTAATGAATATCTTAACTATTATCGTAAGATGGTGATACTGACTGTGATGATGACTGTGAATGAACATCTGGGTTTAGTAATTATCGTCGTAATTATCATTTACTAACATGCTGATAAAATCATTTTGTTTTTATCATATAACTCTCACTACTACCATTGTTTTTTAGCCGAACTAAACCATTTAAAGCAACACTCAAACATAAAACTTTACCAGGCTCACCATCATAAATTCTAACGATTCCAAACTCTAAGTCATAGTTTCACAGTTTGCACGATAACGATTCTTTAAAGCCAAGCAGGCCATCTAACATGGGTTTAATAATTTGTTGGCGCACTACAACGTTATTACCGGGAACAAAGTAGAAATTCACTGGCTAAAAGCCTGGAACCAAAAGCGTCCCTGTTGTTACTGTATTTTGAGATTTAGCCATTATCCTAACTTTAGTCGGGTGATGGAACTAAAACACACAGCCGTGTTTTAAATTGTCCTCTTCCTTATTTTTGTAGAGGATTGCTCTACACCATTAATTTTTAATTAGTACAAGTATTTAAAGAGCTTGTTTAAGATGGTCTTGTTGTTTTATATGTGAAGTCTCAATAAATAATATTGGTAAAAACCAAAGTTATTAGCGTTTCTTTATAATTATCCCAAAATGTCACTCAATTTATCGAAATATTGTACAGACCATTCTTAAATTCTTATTGGTATTCACTAATCTTTTTTGCGACCGTCATCCGTTATTCAGTCATTCATTCGATCATCGTAACGTCATTCAGTTACGAGTTTACCAATTATGACAAAGTTTCGTAGCCAATTTTGGGATTTCGATTTTTTTACTTTTGCCTACAAAAATATGATCAGTAAAGGGTACCTACGGAAACAGCCCCATTTTGTACATATTAAAAGTTAGTGGTGTATAAGTGGTATGGATAATCCTGAGCCTGCTTAAATGATTGAACTGAACAGAACTGAATTGATTTGAACAGGAATCATATATGAAACCCAGCACTCAAGAATGTTCATTGTTGACCTACAGCTGTGGGCAACATAGAAAATTTGTAAAATAAGCAGAGGTTGGATTCAGAAGTACGTTATCTGTCGTGGTCCGGTCTCCGAAGCCGCGTCCGTAATTTGTTTGTATCAGTTTAACCTATGGGTTTAACCATACCATTTTCAAAAAAAAAAAAAGATCTATCCATGATAAATAAGGCTTTTTTGATACGCACTAACATAAGAAAAACGGTTTATTTTATTTTATTTTTATTTTATTTGTTAGGGACAAAAAACAGTTACATGCCAAGCTTAACTAATGATTCTTAAATTAGTACAAAACTTAGAAATACATTTATACACAATCTATACCATATTTATATTATTATACATGTAATCCACAACATTGTCCACGAATTCACAAAAAAAATAAAAGTTTAATCTAATGATGTGTTAGATTCTTGAACTCAAACCCCTTTCTTGTTTTATCCACTCTCCAACACTCAGTTCCTTATAAACTATAACCCACATTACCAAACGAAGTACGAAGATATATTTCCCTCCCCAGCTCCTCAGTGTGCGACGAAGATATTCGGTTTAACCGGGGAGGTCCTCAAGCTGCGATTAATCTCCAGTTTACGTGTGAACCTTGGCCTGCGTGCTCCGAAATAGGATTTAGATTGTTGCTCCTAGCTCTATTAGCTTTAAACTTTCGTCAGTTTTAGTTGGTGGGAAGTGCTCGTCTGCCCTGTTTTGGCTTCTGATCATCGTTAGTGTTTGTTGTGACTAATTTGGGTTATACTTACCAGAAACAAAGGCAAAATACAGCATAGAGTCAAGGAGTTTATTTTTGCAAGTTAAAAGTGCTAATGCTTTCTTAAAAGACAATGTTAAGCTGCATTTTTTATTTCTTCAGTGAATCTCATGTTATAGCACACTAGCTTCTGCCAGCGGCTTCGCCCGCGTGAAGGTTCAAAATTGTCCCATGGGATCTTACTACCGGGATAAAAAGTATCCTATGTGTTAATCCAGGTTATAAACCATCTGTGTGCAAAATTTCATCCAAATCCGTTCAGTAGTTTTTTCGTGAAAGAGTAACAAACATACATCCATCCTCACAAACTTTCGCATTTATAATATTAAGTAAGAGTAAGATAAGATAAGATTATTTGTAAGTCGGAGCCGCCACTGGGCTTCTGCTGTATTTACATCAAATCAAGAGTGTGTCGTTGTTCATCTTTAAAATAGTCTTTTTTGTTTTTTCGCTTTGAAGCTTATGTACAGACTTCGCTTTCATGAATGTCTGAAATAACCCTACACGAATTTCTTACCGCACACTAAGTTTTACCATGTAAGAATACCTACATGTGGAATGCAATAAAGTATTGAGTATTGTACCGGGAAACCAAAATATTCTGTCACCAGGTAATGATCTATGCAAATGTCACTTAAAAAAATTGAAATCCATTCAGCTACTGAGTCCAAAAAAATGCCAGAAACCAACACACTCGCTTTCACATTTATAAAATTTGCATAAAAAAATGAATATTTCATGGAAAGGAATCTACACTCTATTTCTCAGAAAAGGAAAGGAATCAAGCTGCTTTTGATTGTCTAATTATCAAGAAACTGGTTAAGAACTTAATCCAAGAGCTTAAAGGTTGAGGTAAATATTGAAGCCAAGTTCTTGCAATTGATACGGTCTTAAAGTAATTCTGGAGAAGCGCCCGCAAAGGAAAGGTAACGAGAAGTGGCATTCACCTTTGAATTTATAAGGAAAGATTAATAAGCATTACTTAACTTATGTAGATTACCAGACACTGAGATATTACTTTTCTTTTACTTCAATTGTTTAATGTGATTCCAACCGCAGATGGAAAATGGAATACTATCTAATAAGATTTGAAACGTTCATGGGACATGTAATCAATTATATGTATGAATCAAAATTTAATTAAAATATCGAACCGACCACATTACCCGATCATTTTTCATCATCCCAAATTCTTTCATGGGTATCTATTGAAAAATTCTAAATCGGAAAATCCACGATGCGCCGCTCGTTTTTTGCTCCAAGATACCAATATTTCCAAGGGTTACGACGAGTATAATGCGATTAAATTGAAAATGTTAAACCTTTGGCACGGTAATAAGGAGCGTGACTATCAACATTTTTGCACCGTCTTATATTGAACGGTATTAAGAGGCCGCAAATGAGTTTGAGAGTTTTATTATGAACGATGTCACGGTTGAAGCGAAATAAAAATATTACAGGGGATTGAGATGTTTGCTTTTCTAAATTGGATTTCTGGTCATATTGCAGTTTTACTTTTTCAGTATAAGTTTCTTCAGTTTCCTGGCTATATAGATCGAAACGGAATAGCTGCAGTATGCAATGTTCCGTATAATAGAGTTCTGTTTTCTGATTCTTATCTAAGCACGATGCCATTTTGTGTTGTTTGTGTACATGATGAAACTTTTTAGCAGTTTTAATGTTGTGTAGCATTAAATTGTCTTCTTTATTAACTCCATCGTCTTTATTTTCAGCAAATTGATTTTAGTTTTCTCAGAAAATTTCTTATAATTTTACTAGGAATTTCCTAAAAAAGCGGAACTTTTTCAAGTACGCAACGCTTTATGAACTTTATTATTTGCAGAGAATTTAATAGAAGAATATTGTTGTAAGAAAGATGGCTAATTATTGAGACACGTGAAGATCGTAGAACTTAATTGGTATTCTAGCAACTACAATGTCAACGGTTCTTGTCGATGTGCTTTTGTTGGAATACTGTTCAAAGATGATAATGCTTTTGTATACATATCTCTCATTGGTAATTAATTTGCTTTATTCTCTATTTAGTGTGTAACGTAGAATATTCTCTTATGTATCAGACTTAAACTTAATCAAGATTGTACAAATTAATATATCATTATCAGGACGCAGCAAACAAACCCGAAGCGTCCGACTTCGAAACACATTTCACAAACTAAAGAAGAACGGTCACGTCCCATATAAAAAAAAACCCAGATCCGACAGAAAGGTGACATATCTCAGTTTTTTTGTTAATATTTATATAATCATATTATATAGTTTTTATATTCGAAATCAATGGCTAACACCAAAATATTGCGGTATGTTTTTGTTCAGGGTTTACACTAAAAAAATACAAAATGCCTACTTATCTACACAATTCGTAATAAATGTAACTAAATGACGATAAATAGTTATGGGATGTATCCAGGAGACCTGGAGATACAGCTGTATTATATAATTTTTGAACTCCTAGTATAACATTCAACTTAGGATTTTTTTTTTAAGGTGGTTTAAAATCATCTAATGACATCTCTCGCCCTTGGGTGGAGCGAGAGGGCGTGTCATACTCTTACTGACTAAAAAAAAAAAATTACTTAAATTAAAATAATTTCCTATACGAACATTATTATTTATTTTTTTTTAAACGGGATGTATAATAACTACTTACTTTTCTACGTCATTTAGTTACATATATTTACGATTTGTGTAGATACGTAGGCATTTTGTACTTTTTTAGTGTAAAGCCTGAACAAAAACATAAGGCAATATTTTGGTGTTAGCCATTGATTTCGAATATAAAAACTATATAATATGATTATATAAATAATAACAAAAAAACTGAGGTATGTTACTTTTCTGTCGGGTCTGGGTTTTTTTTGCCTGTTCTTCTTTTCAGAATTGCCAAGACAATTACTTTTCAACTGTATTATTCTTTCATGCCAAGAGACAATGTGACTGATACATATTTTAATAAAACTTTTGTCAGAACAAAAAACATGGGACACACCGGCGCACGTAATCCACATTATTTCCGAGCAGCATTTAAAGTTTCATTCGCAGTGTCACAGGCAGTACCCACCGCGGCGCCGACATAGAGGGAGAGACGGGCGAAATGAAATATAGGCGCGCGCGAGCGCCGTGGAGCAGTTTTATTACCGCTATGTGTAAAGCTTGTAGAAAAAAATTACTCTCAACTCACTTTTTATTTGGGTAACACAGGGACGTCTGGAGTTCGGTGGGAGGCGCGAAGAGGCAAGATTCAGTGCACAAGTATTCGCGTTATAAACACCTGGCCAAGGTACGTGATTGATCACGGAAAAAAGAGTGTTTCTAAGCTGCGAGCGGTATGGTGGGATTTATAACTGAGACAACAACAATGTCCTGAATTTTTAGGTTTTGAAGTTCTTCGAAACGATTCATACAATAAAATAGAGCCAAAAAATGACACAATTTTCAGTTTTTTCCCCACCGAAATCCCATCAAATTAACATTACGGAACGCACCCCCAAAAAATATCGCTCCCATTTTTCACACAAGAATATTGCTTACATTGCACCCTACCCACAGTACCCATGCAAGCGCCTAGCCCACATCTGTGGTAAAGAATGAGGTGATGATAATTCCTTCTTCGTTTCCCGTCTCCCCTTGAATATTGCTCTCGAAACGTCTTTATTTGCAGCCGCGCGTAATTGTCGAAAAGCGAAATAATGGCGGGCTTACAACCACCCCCGGTTCTGTGTTCGGCGTTTAATATAACTTTTTTAAAGGTATCTTGGAATTTCTGTTGTTGAAAGGTGAATTGAAATGATCATTGTGTTTTTTATTCTTGGCTCTTTATTTTGGTAGAGGGTTTTAGGAAGCAATGTGAGTAGTGCATCGTGTGGCAAAATTGGAACGCTTGTTTAAAAATGGAAGTTGACGACCTTGGCAGCTTACATTGCCTAAATCTTGTTAGCAATATAGGAACTATTTTCTCTTTTTGGTATTAGTTTTGAACATTAGTTGCTTTTAAATTAACCTGTTTATTTAATAAAAAATGTGTATCCAATACGATTAATATCAGCACAAAATATTAACAAAACATAAATATTTTTTTTCACTTTTACATTTTTTTCTTTTAAAATCATCCTTATGGCTTCGGAATTGCATTATTAATAATTGTGTAATATGTTATGATTTCAATGTTATTGTATTGTGATTTTTACATTTATTTTAATTTTATTTTGTATATTTTATGCTATGGACATTTGTCTGAAATATTTATAGAAAAAACCCTTGTGCCCTCAGATCTAGCAATTTAGGTCCTACTATGTCTGTCCATAAATTTCAGGTTCTTTATTAAATTGATGTAGGACAATCAAATCAACACCTCTTTTTTATATTATTTGTGCCGAAAATAAAACAAACATCAATTTATTTGTAAATCTAATACAAGGAATCTTATCAACAAAACCAACTTATTACATCCACACAGAGATGGAGTGAACCCAGTTCCTCGCAACACATTTACTTATTAAACTAAAACCCAAGTCACTCAAAAGCAAAACCTTTCACTTCCCTTCCATAAATTATACAAAAACATCTCAAAATTACACATATACTACACGCATAGTACATGTAATAACGTCAGGTAAAATTCAAGGGTGGTCGGAGTTTAATCAAGGCATCTCGTCTGCTAATAAGTCGACCGAGGCGTTGCTAACAAGGGCTTATAAGGTACTCGCATGTACCACGTATGAAGATTTGAATTAGTGGACGTGAGAGTGTGGCGCGGGGTAAAAATTAAGAGAGGAAATCTTTGGATTAATATATGGGATGTGGTTTGTTAGTTTTTAGATAAAGTGTGGTTGGCGATTTTTGATGTGAAAACTTCTTTAGGCGCGTTGAGCACTTTTTGGGTGAACAAAAATCATAGGACTCGCATGAACGTCACCTAACGCTTTGTAGCACTCGTAGCCGATCCTCTTTGACGTAGCAATACAGGACAACCCGTTTCAGATTTAAATTACTTAGGTCCATTGTCTCTAAAAAGATGACGCTCTAAAAACAGCTCTTTAAAACACACTTTTGTATGGAAAAATGTCATAGTGCCAGCTGTTTTTAGATAATCAAACAGTCATCTTTTCGGTGAACATGAAACCTTAGTTTTCTCTTCTTAAGATAGTCCCCAAAGACTTTTTGGAAATTAGGTGGTGTCCCAGTGGTATTGTGTTTGTTGTCTGCAGTTGCACAGGTCGGGAAAAGTATTCGTGAGTTTTTCAACAGCGATTTCTCAATGGCAGCCCAGAGGCTGAATTTACAACAGTCTGGCTCCCTGTTGCATTATAGAAATTGAGAGAAAACTATAGCGCACCTCTGCCAAATATTTCGGGGAGTAGGTACACACGTGATAATACATAGTTATACAGCTACGCTAAAGATTTGTTTATGGTGCCGTATTGAGTGATGGAATTCAATTGGTTTATTTTTTAGTTCTCATAATTAGAAGGATGCAATAGACACAAGCAAAGTTAGCTTTGTCTAACGCCAATGTTAAGATAATATGATTAAAAATCTATCTTTGCTCTATCAATTCACCCTAACCCAATATTCGACTCCGAACGACTTCCCAATACTCGTTATCAACTCGTGACATTACATATCTGCGTAGGAGGATTGAAGTATCGTATTAATAATAACAGAAAGTTAGTAAAAAATCGGCCATACTGTCTTGACCTTTAAAACTTGTGTGGGAGATAATAATTGTTCTTTTAAAACTTGGAAAAAGTATCGAAATAAAAGAGGAAATCTAAATATTGAAACTGAGAAGGTTTATTGGGTTTGTTAGCATTAAAACCTTTCGTAAAGAATGTACAAAAAAAAATGTAATCCTGCAATCCACCGACACACTACAGTTTGTGTAAGACGAAGAAATTGTCACGCATGTAACGTGATAGAACTTAATTAACAAAAGAAAATGTAACTAACAAACCAAAGTTGAGTTTGCCAAACATCCATCCCAGACAAAGACATCAGCATATCTCCAAATAACGCAGAATTTCACGAACCGCCACCACACCGCGCCGCCTTCTCCAGAATCTAATTCATTTGCTAATCTATTCAGATACATTAATGATCCCGGATTCCACATCTCATTAATATACAATCATATTTAAACCTCACGTAACTGGAACAGTGTTTTATTCAAATTGGCTAAAGACAAACACTGAGATAGTTGAACCGGTTATAAATCAGAATCAACTTCTCGTCCTAGTTTGGCGCGACTCTCGTCCATAATACGAAGATATTAAAGTCGGATATTGTGTGAGTTGAATAAATTAAAAGAAGTTCTCCCGGTTCCAGTGTAATTTCCTTACAAGATGGCGCAAGGGAGAAGATGTGGCGATTTTTAACCAGGCGATTATTAATGCACGCTCTGGGCTAGTGAGGTTACTTGAAAAGTTGGCACGGTGATCGTTTAGGACTTGTTTAAAAGTTAAAGTAAGAGTTAGTGTGAAAAGGGGATGAATTTTAGAGTAGGCCTTGATAACTCGATTTGTTTTTTAAACTTTTGGCAAGGGTAAGTTTGGAGGAAAAGGTTCCTTGCAAAGTAAAAAATAACAATGAAGAAACAAGAAAAGAAAAAGAGTTTTCTTTGGAAACAGTACGTTAAATGTCCACCCACGCCGAGTCCCAGCCTTTTTCTATAATAACATCAATCGCTCTCAATTTCTCTAGTATATATATACCTATTTAATGTGCAACAATCATGAAATGTGATGCCTTTTTACACCACTTCATCCCAGCGAAAATACTAGGAAGTGTCAAGGGAAGCGTTTAGATGGACTATCAAAATGTAATTTTGACGCTAAAGAAGCGTTACCTTTTTTTCTGCCTAATTTTTTAAATACTTATTTATATATCAATACGTATGTATCATTATTTATCATAAAATATTTTTGATTTGAAGATGTTACAAGAAAGAAAGAAGGCAGGTAAAATTGTTCGGTTTCAACGGAAATATTTCTTTTAACACTAAGGGGCATTAAAACTACACCCTTATCAAATCCACAAAACAGTAGATCCCTGATTTCCCTACGGGTAGGGGTTCAAAGGAAACAAGCTTATCACAAGATACAGAACCCGCTATATTACCTACAGATACAAAAATAGTAGCCGTAAACCTATAAGAGCATCTGTAACAGTGCTACATGGATCTTTTAGCGGTTCTATGTAATTATCTGAGGAAATTGCATAAAAAAAAACAAAATAGCACCAATAGTTTTATTACGGTGATGCGCTAAAAAAACAAACGAAATATTTTCAGGACAGTATGACGTGACTCACTTTTCACAATTTTTTAAACGGCTTTCACCTTGTCGTGTGTGCGTTGTGTGTAACTTCCAGCGATATTCATATTTATTTACATTATATGAATTTATACTTGGTTTACTAGACCTACGTTAAGATGAAAGCTCGCTGGGCTTGTGGCGTGGAGACCAGATAGTTGATATACTGCACAGATACTTTTAGTTTGTAAATACATATTTATTATACATTTAAACAACCATGACTCGGAAACAAATGTCCATACTCATCACACAAACATATTTTTGTAGTTTTAATGCACACTAGCTTTTTTAACCGACTTCTAAAAAAGGAGGAGGTTCTCAATTCGGATGTTTCTATTTTTTTTTTTTTTTTTTTTTTTTTATGTTTGTTCTGGCATAACTCCGTCGCTTGCCAACCGATTTGGAAAATTATTTTTTTGTTGGAAAGGGTATTCTTTCCAAATGGTCCCATAGCCACCAAATCAGGATCTGATGATGGAATCTTGGCGAAATCGAGGGAACTCTTCAAATTTTATATGAAAACGTGTTGCGATTTTGGTATTTTCTACAACAAGTGAAGCATTTGCGTTTGATAAGAACCATTCTACCATCAGAACTAATGATGAAGCCAAGAGTCACGGAACTCCATAATGAGACAATGTACCATAGTCGTGTTTGGGCTTGTTGTAATTGTAACGGTATGCACTTTCCATGTATCAAGCACATGTGAACCACTAAAAAGTTGAAAATAAAAACTTTTTTGCAAAAAATAAAACCGACTTCAAAAAAACAAAAAAGTGAAAAATAACTTTAGCTTCTGAAGTCGGTGACAAAAAAACTAAAGCAATCAAACAAAGGTCACTGACTTCAGAAGCTAAAGTTATTTTTCACTTTTTTGTTTTTTTTGAAGTCGGTTTTTCACGGAACCAAATCTCCATGCTCATCACACAAACATTTGCTCCTTCCGGGATTCGAACCCAGGACCCTATGAGCGTAAGGCAGCGTCACTACCACTATGCCATTCGAGTCGTCAATTCACACCAATTCAATTCAATTTTCACCAATTCTTCATAATTATAATAGATATAGATTGAGGTGCATGTTCTTGTTCGTTGAGTCTCATTCACACGCACCACCTCAGAACCCGCCGTGTTCTCATTACCGGCACCACATTCGATCCGCTCCACACTCCACTGGCTTGAGAGTTGCGAAGTTTCTCCCCTTTTGTTACTTTTTCATAACAATAACTAATTTTGTTGGTTAATTAAGCAACTGAGAAATGTTTGCCGCGCTGAAAATTTTAATGTTTCAATACAGGTCTGGGGATTACAAGAGTCAAAGTTTTCTAGTTAGCTAAGTTGTGTTACTCGTACTTTTGCTTCTACACTTAACGCCGTTGGGGTTATGGCGAGGTATACATGTTTCATACTTTGGTATTTTGGATCTGTTTTGTTCTGGTTTTATGTGCCGAGCCAATTTATTGTTTTGCTGTGTGGTTTCCGATATGTGGTTTCGTACCGTTACAGGTAACTTTCTGTAGGTATTAAAATAAGGTAGATTAATTTGACAATAGATTTGTCACTTCTATCTTATAAAAACTTGTTCCTTTTATTATATTTTAATTTAGTGTAATCTACTAGTTGGCTTTTTCGTCATATTAACCGCTCATTAAATGGCACTTGGTCTATACTCTCTTGAGTGCAAAAGTATCATGGCGTGTCACCATCTTTTGTTTTTATACTCTAAAGGAATCTTCACAAATGACATACTCAAGCAACGGTCCCGACTTTTCAGACTTGAAATTTCTACACCTATCAGTCAATTTCAGAATACTAGATTCTGAAATAGACTTAGATCTGACTATAGGGTGGATGCAGAAGATAACTATTGAGAATGATCCCCCAATCTTAATGCAAGAACAACAATACGATGACGAAGAAAACGGGGAAAGAAAGTAAACGTTGGCTTCTAGTGAAATAGTATCTTATTCTGCGATTTCTCACCCCATTCCTTTACATAGTTACCGATTATTTAGAACCTCATTTCTTATCCATGTCGGATGTTAAAATGTGCGTTTGAGTAAAACTGTTGCATTAAGTGTTGTAGCCCCGAGCTCTGTTCACTCGCGCGCAAAGATAAGTACTATTTATATCTTTCGGCGAAAGTAGACTGGAAAGTGAATAAGTAGACTTATATTACTATGTTTCTATGGAAACGGATCTGCATATTGTGTTTGAATAGTAGTTGAATACTGAAAACAGGGATTTTGTGGTATACTAAAACTAAGATAGCACTGTAAATAATGATGATAAATCTATCGAAATCTGGATGTACTCGTATGAATCTCTTAGTTGCCTTGAATTTATTTATTTTATTATAATGCCTAGTGAAGAGCAGGGGTTATAATAAAATAAATGTGAACCGTAGCAACCATGCCTTATAAAAACAAATGAACAACTAAAGACCAATATCAAACAAAAACAAGCAACAACAAACTATCCAATCAGAAAGTAGACAGGTACCAAACAATCGTATAACTAACAACATGTTTTTATCTAAACAGTGGAAAAATCACGGTACTCCTGCAAAGTGTTAGGCCGGGGTCGCTGGGTCCCGTGTGAGCGTGTCGCGCAAATTCCCCCGCTTTGTGCCCAAATAGGGCCAGTCCCCTGGCACGGGCCCCAGGGGACTTTCCCGGTATTGAAAATGTCGGGTCAACCGGGCTCCTACAAACCGGGTAGTTTTATTTTATTGAAAAGGCCTCGTGTTACGTTACTGCAGTAGTCCCGATGAATTTTTGGCAACTTTTTTCGTTGTTATTTCGGCACTGTTTTGACGTAATTTCTGACTAAATATTTGGATGCAGCTTTTGATCCGTTGTTTGTCATTCTGCAGTTTTGTTTCGGTCTTTCATATTGGTACTGTGCGGGAATAACCCGTTTTTCCTGACTGTTTTGCAAGCATGCAACTGAGATCACAGTTTTATATTTTGGTTTAAACGATAACTATTTTTGGCTCAAAATCAAATAATGTAAAATTGGGAATCGAACAACGTGAATTTTCTAAATCTTTTCCAAAATAACGTGATTCTCAGATTAATGTGTGGTGGGTTATTTTAGTTAACTCCCACTTCTTAGCTATCGGTTAGAACGGTTGACCAAGACATATAACTCACTTTGTTTGACAGGTTATTTCAAACTTAACAAATTATATTGTAGGTATTTAGGTCACCCTCATATTTACTTATTCATTAAAACTTTATGCACAATCAAAACTGTACAAAGGCGGATTTAATGCTTTAGGCATTTTCTACCAGTCTACCTTAGGGTGATGCAGAGATAATACCTACACAGTAGGTGCAATATCCGAAAAAAGACTAGAAATTATTTATAACTATAATATATAAGAATAAAATAAATACATACATATAGCAAAATATATAAAGTTATGAGAGATAAGAAAAACGACAAAAACCTAGTTTTGAGACGAATCTGCGAACTCCTTGCGAATATGCTTTCGAGAATTCATTTTGAAAGTGAAACGACTAGTCAACGTCCTGATACTCATATACTCATATTCTATTTTAACAAGTAGAATTTCGTCCCAAAATCTGACTGGTCATATAAGTCCCGGTAATATTTCTATGATTGATAAATGTGAATACATTTAATTGAAATGTAACTACGGGTGTCCTAATTGCGTCCTGGAACCGACATCCGATTTAGTGCAGCTTTGAAATAATCCATCCGTGTCCGTACGCTACGTACAATAAAATTAGACAATTTCATATCATGATTTGGCGGAGTGTTGATGCAGTTTGTGACGGTTATTTCTTATAATGATGAAGCAATTCGAATTTGGTTTTTCTAATAACATTTTAAGGAGATAAATTTTCGAGTTTTATGACGCCCCAAATAGCGTAGCGGTAGTGAGGCTGCCTTACGTTCTTAGTCCTGGGTTCGTATCCTGGTAGGAGCAAATGTTTGTGTGATGAGCATGGACATTTAATTTTGTTTTCGATCATGGATGTTTATATGTATGTATAATAAGTACGTTTTACAAACAAAAAGTATATGTATGTAGTATATCAACTATAAAGTGTCCACGATACAAGCCTTGCTTAGTGTGGGACTAGATGGCGCTGTGTGTAATGTCCAGTGATATTATAATTATTATTACTTTAATGATTGACAGATAAAGTATTTAATTGATTGCTAGAGTTTGGTTATATAAACTTAAACACGATTTTAAATTGCTTGTTTTCATGTGATTGCCAATTCAACCTTTGTTTGTCACGTTTTTGAATGAAGATAATAAGGCGCAAAGACCTTAAAGTTCATGATTTTCAATAACTATCTAACACTTCCGATGATAGCTTTAAAGTAATATTTTATTTGCCTTTTTGACATCAAAAAGAGTGGGGCAGTTGTTGAAATTAAAGCTTGTGACGTCATCACCGACCAGTATAACTAATGCGCAATATTCTAGGACTTAACCGATACCGACGTGTTTGACAGACTTCGAACTGTAAGCTAATTATAATTTGGAAATCGATCTGTTAGTATATCTTTGTAGATGAATTGACCCATAACAGTATTCTAGAAATCCAAATTAACCTGGACCTGGATCAAAATCAGCCAAAACGTAGAAACAAGAATCGTTCAGTCACCCCCATAGTTCCGACACACCTGAATAGTTAACAAATTCTTCCAGAAATTAGTTCAATTGGATTCCTGCAGAGTTAAAATAAAAGCGTTAATTTTAGCCCAGTTTCTTACAGCACCGTTCATAATTGTCGGGAGCACGTAGAAGACTATTTTTAATTAACTTTTCTTATTAGACGCTACAGTTGATCAAAATATATGTTAGCTTCCTTTTTTCTGTTGAATTTATAGTGGAGGGAATTCAAGATTTGTATTTTTTTTAGATAGGGAAAATTATTGTTTTAGCTGAATTGCAGAACTTTTGCGTAAGTTTGATAAAATACACAATTAATTAAACTCAATATACCCCGTGCTACATTCATAGTCACGCAAGGTATGATAACTTGAGAAAGTACTGTAGTTGTCCTTTCCAAAACGTGGATTACTCTTTAAATCAAAATATTTATTAATCATTCATTACAAAGCCCTCCGTCTTCCGCGCATCGGGAAGTCAGTGCAGTTGGGTCTGGATGTAATTCCCAGATCATAGACAATCATAATTGGGTAGAAAGAAGCCGAGTCAGGCAAGGGGTTTTGTGATACCAAATAGTTTGGTTATGGATGTTAGAGAGACTTTACTTCATCCAAAATTAAACTGACCCTAACATCGTTGCCCAAAGATGATGAATTGTTTATATTTTGGTAAAAATAATTGGATCGTCGTCCATTAAACACCATTTTTTGTCGTCCTGGAACCAAACGTGAAATTTTCGTGATTTTGTTTTCAAGAAATAATATCATCATTTTCCTTTTTATTTGGGGTCGGCGCAACACGTTTTTTTTTTTTTTGTTATTTTAAGAAATCACAAAAAACTAAAAGAAAATCATGAATAAGTAAATGTTATATTTTTTTTTATATTAAACAAAAACAGTCCCAATCCTTCCGAGTTCGATGATCGACTAACTAAACAACCAAAAAATATAAACGCTATTGCTGTGTTTATGACCAACTAAATTAATCTGTCCATTTTGAATAAAAATCGAAACTGGTTGAAACAAAACAATTTTAATCGATCAAGCGGATTTGATGAAATATTTCAGTACGTTGACAGTTTCAAAAAAACTACGTAAGCTGTTTGTATTCAATGAATACTACTTTTTTTTCATGGCAACTATATTTTCTGAATAGTGAAAATGGGAGTCAAAGGCTATTGATTTTAATAATACAAAATCAAAAAAATCAAAATCAAAATCAAAGCATTTATTTCAAGTAGGCCAACTACAGGCACTTTTGAATTGTCCAAACAAAACACTAATAATATTAGTCATGCTTGCCTAGGTTGGTCTGTACCACCCGTACATACCGAGTTTCCTCCGTGCCTCGGCCAGCACGTTAAACTGTTAGTCCTGGCTGTCATTTGTCCATCTTTGACAGTCGTTATAGGTACCCAGTGGCCCAAAAAGCCTCAACACCAGTCTTACCAAGTGGAATCGTATTTCCCAGTATTAACTGGGTTTTGGAGGTCAAATAGGCAGTCGCTCCATGTAAAATATTGGTATTCAGCTGCATCCGGTTAGACTGGGAGCCGACCCCAACATAGTTGGGAAAAGGCTAGGCAGATGATGAATACACGAATAATTAAATGTTTTTCTTTTTTAGGGTTCCGTAGTCAACACTAGGAACCCTTATAGTTTCGCCATGTCTGTCTGTCCGTCCGTCCTCGCTTAATCTCTGTGACCGTTAGCACTAGAAAGTTGAAATTTGGTACCATTATGTGTATCAATCACGCCGACAAAGTGGTAAAATAAAAATTGGAAAAAAATATTTTATTAGGGTAGCCCCCGTATACGTAAAGTGGGAAGTGATTTTTTTTTAATTTTAACCCTAACGTGTGATATATTGTTGGAAAGGTTTTTAAAAATGAATAGGGTTTGCTAAAATCATTTTTTGATAATTTCAATAATTTCGGAAATAATCGCTCCAAAAATAAAAAAAAGAATGTGTCCCCCTCCCTCCCTCTAACTTTTGAACCATAAGTTTAGAAAATATGAAAAAATCTGAAAAGTAGAACTTTATTAGGACTTTCTAGGAAAATCATTTTGAACTTGAATGGAAACAAGTTTTTGTACAAAATAATTTCTGGACTAAGTTTGTAGTATAATCGTATATGCAAGCATTTTTTTTAAGTTCGTTCACATGTTTTATTAACCTGAACGTATCTTTTTTCAAACAAAAAAAGAATTATTAAAATCGGATTGGATTGAACACTTATTGTGACGGACGGGAAACTACGGAACCCTACACTGAGCGTGGCCCTACACGCTCTTGGCTGGTTTTTTACTTTGACGTAAATACGTTTTTTATACTTTAATGATCAGAACACGTCATAAAACGTATGAAAACGGGTATTTATCGCGAACTTTACCTTTAAACTAAGCCCGACGTTTCGAACGGATTGCACCCGTGTGGTCGCGGGGAGACTGAAGTATTGGAGGTACCGCGACAGCAAAGCCAAGGCTTTTATTCAACTACCTTTCACTTGATCTTCATAAATGTTAATTAGGGCCAGTTCACACTAGGATAGGACACTACACTAACAGTGTCCGTATATTGAGGCGATTTCACGAAGACGAGTACACTTAGTGATCACTGGATTCCGCGAATCGCGAAGTTCGCGATAAATACCATATGTTTTATAATGTCTTTAAAATTGCTTTTATGGTAGGGCACTGGATGGCAGTCAAAAAACCGAATGACAACAGAATTCAATATTATTAATTTGAATGATTCAAATTCTTTGTAAATAACTTTCTTACACCGAACTAAATCGGAATATTATCTGCCCAAGTGTACGGAACTGCGTTTATAATTTGTGCGTACCAGTTTGTTCGAACGTTAAAAACGTCATTCAAGCCCATTTTAATATCCGGCAATGTCCTAAAAACTGACTGATCTCAAAATAAACGGTATTTTATAATGCGCTGCACGGAACAATGTTTGTTTGAGTCGCGAACGCGGCGTCAAATATTGACCCACTGCTGAGCACTTTCGATTTAAACTTAATTAATTTTGTTTAACTTGATATTACCAGCGATATTTGCAGCAATTTTGTGTATTCTGTGCTGAAATAAATTGATACTGATCATTAATGTCGTTTAAAACTGTATAATTGCTACGAGATGGTTTAAAGCTTGAGATTTTCAGATTTTCAAGCAATAACTAATTCCTTGTAAGTTTTTTTTTACACGGTAAAAATTTAATAAATTATTCAAATTAACATACTACATCTAAAACTACATATTTATAGTTACAAAAATAAAAATAAACATAAAACTTATTCCTTGTAATTTATTTTGGCAAAACAATTTAATTCAGTTCAAAACGAATTTGTAAAGGGATCAAAATAACTGAATTCCGGACTGAGGACGTACCGAGTAAATGGCATATGCATGTAGGTACACAATATCACAGCATTTTTCTCGATTAAGGGTCACTATAACACAGGGTTGTGTTCTGTTGAAGCAATGAGCAGCCGAAGTATTTTATTTCGAAAATTGTCACTGTGTCGAAATAATTAACTGTCGAATAATTAATTCAGGATGACACTCCTATTTTGGTTTGGTTTTATATCGGTTTCATCACCATGTCTTCCTTTATCTCTCTACTCGACATGTCCCTTCAAATATCGTATAGTACTTGTTCATTCAAGTCCTAATTTGAACGTGTATTAGAGCTCGCATCCAAATACTCGTAATTGTTCCCACAGTTGTGTCAGCTACCAATTTCACTTCAATTATACATTTCGAGCTATCTAAGTCGACTTAGAGCAATCAGCTCTCGGTGCTATAAGCTGACGTCTAGAGATGGTACTGCACTTCAATTGCAGAACACATTTTAAATTCACAATTCGAAAGTCTTTTTAGGAGATATACTCGTACATTTATTACATTGATTCTACTGTTTGGAAAATTGATCTGTTCGACAAAATATAAAGAGCAATGGATATAAAAATAAAAAAATCATTACGATTGCAGGCCTTGCTAATCTTTCCGGTCCAAATTTTTTCGTATTTATCGGATATGATGGACCTCTTGGTAACGTTTAAGATAAGACTATGTTCAGCAGTGGATATTTTTCGGCTAGTAAAATTATAAACTGAATTTGTTAGAAGAGTCAAACGCAAAGAAAAACACAAGGATTAAGTACCGAAATATGTATAGTTAGTACATTAAAAAAAAACAATTTTGTATTCATTTAATGAAAAGTCAGTTAGCAACGAAAAATTGTTGTTGCTCTATAAAAATAACAAAAATTGCATTCAAAAGTGCACAACTCTAATGCACTCCACATTTGTGCACAATTCTCCGTTCTCTCGGGAAATGTAAACAAGCTGAAATGTTAAAGCAACTATGAAATAAATACGTGGAGTACGAGTTACAATTTTTTCGTGTTCAGCTTAGCGGAAGGCTCTTAGGCCTCGTCCAAAGTGAATGCGCGGTGGAGAGCGCGGTCGTGAGCGCGATTTTAGGTTTTGTCAACTCCGGATGCGTATACGGTCAAAAGATAATACTATATTTTAATTATTGGAATCAAATATAACAGCTAAAACCCATTAAATTTAATATTTATCCTTGGTGCTAGGTAACTAGACCTATCCCAGTAGTAAACGTCGCTTTGTGCCCATTGGCCTTGTTTCTTTCTGTCTCCTGCTGATCTGGAGGGAAGTGGATATTACGGTTTTTTCCTACTCCACCGCTATATTTTTCTAATTAATTTCGTTGCGGGTTCCAAGACAGTTAAATTCATAATTCATTCTCTGGAATTTCGTCAAGATTGGTTGTTGGTTCTGGCTTTCAGGAGGTACAGTGGTTCGGGAATAGTGTGGCGGGCTTGTTAAAGATTATACTCTGAAGTTTGTTAACTGATATGGTCACTAATATTAGCATTAACGCTGAAAACGTTATAGTAAATATGGTAAATATCGTTTTCAGCTCTAATGATAATATACTGAAGTATCTGACAGTGTCTGATGTCTACAGTCGCACACGCTTTGGCTGAACTTTTAGGTATTTACAGTACATTGTGAGTTATTGTAGCGGGCAGTAGAAGGTAGACCTGTTTACACAGAGTAAAGCAATAGGCAGTCACTCGCCAGCAGGGTTAATACTGTATATTTTCTTAAGTAATACGAAAAAGAATTAGTGATTTTCACCGTTTTGTATTTTTTACAGATTGCCTGGTAACTTGCAGGTTTCACACAATATTGACAAGTGTCTAATTTATCTTTGTCGATATTCATTGATTTACAAAAACAAAAAATACGTGACTATTATTTTTAAATACACTTACTGACGGACTGATAGATTTGCAATTTATTGATTGTGAAAACTAGCTTATTGCAGATCCCTAAGGAACTGCTCCGCCTTTCTCAAATAGTACTTCTTGGAATATAATCGAACGTTCCACATTCGTCAGACATTACCTAACACGGCGTTTTAATCATGACTTAAATGACAATAGGCATTAATCTCGCGAAAAACTTACGTCGCTCTAGTTGAAAAGCTATTAGAACGATTGTCGCTTGTTTAGCCCTCTGATCATAGCCTTATTTTCACGAACATATTTACATCGTTTTAGTTTCTTTTTTTTTAAAGGAGCATTACGTTTTATGTTTTCTTCTAGATGCGTTTACAAAGTTCTTAGTGTTTACCTTGAAGTAAAAAGTGAGGAGAAATAAGAACAGTTATTTCTTAATATTTTTATGTAAACTGCTTCTATTATGCTTATCAAGCAAGCATGTAATTTAGACGATTAGCTCTGTTTATTGCACATTAGTTGGAAAACGTATTTTGTAATGTTTCTACATCACGACTGTTTTTCTCCGAAATAATACTAGGCCAGTTAGTTATGTTTGAATCCCATGTTATAAAATCCATGACGTTTCCTATTATATCTACTGATATTTCATGTTATCAGCACTCTGCTTTTCTCAACACTTTACTTATGAAGTAAGTGAAATATCTAAAAGTATTCGCAGAAACTGACACAAAATATTCCTAAAATCACAAACGAATTAGATGCTTTCCCCACCCCTAAATCTCTTACAAATTACATTTAAATTCGCCACAGAATAGACCCATAGTATTTCATCAAACGCAAATAAGACCTCATATAGACCCATTGTCTTGTTTGTTCCGGGCCCTGCAACTGACATGTATAGAAGTCTCCTATCTCAATGCCTACACGCGAATTTAAACCGTATCGTTTTGTGCTAAAGTTATATTTTGCCTGAACAGTGCCTGGATGATGATAAGAAAAGGGGAGTATTTTTTGTTTAGATTATAATTATTCATTTTGGTTAACGCTGTTGAGAGGGATAAGAGGCTGTGGAGTTAATCATGATCCTTCACTTAATTATCTTGAGCTTGGTAAGTTAGTTAACAGAACTCTGAGCGGGTAATATTATGTGAAATAGCGCTCGGAACTTTCCGTAGCCCGTAGCAAGCGTAGCGCTCTCGTAGCGCTTTCGTAGCGTCCGTAGCAATGTCTACGACGTTTACAGTCGATCTACAAGATTATGGTTAGTAGTTAAATAAACTTTGTGAAATAAAAAGGAAAGGAACAAAGCGGTAACTATGGGGTTAAATATTGTAATTTTACCAATACGATAAAACCAGTTATTGGGTATTATCGAAACGTGGGTTGTGGAGGTTAAGCAGTCTTTCATGTCAAATGCTAATAATCAGCTGCACTGCATTTCATTAGACTAGAAGTCCCCAACATAGCCAGGAGTCCTAGGCAGATGATGCAGCTTTAATTATATATTTTAAATAAAAGTTAAGCTAACAAAACACGCTCTGTTTCGAACACACATTGTACTTATAACCCTCAAGTGAATGAATACGTAATCCTCCGTACTTTCATCCGGAAACCAACACGTATTGTTGGCGCACAAGTTTGTGTTGTAAGTAAGAACTCCATTCAATGATGCCAATATTGTGGAGAGGAAAGTTTCTTCGGCTTTGTCACGAAGTCACGTGGAAACGACGCACTCCATCGATCCACAACTTTGAATAAAGATTTAGTAAAGGTTTAATACTGAGAAATGGAGATTTTTTTTGAATATACATTGTGGAATAAGACAAGTACGATTAGGACTCGCGTATTAAGGGTTCTGTACCAATAACGTAGTAACCCCCTTTAATATTTGTTAACTTTTGCAGGTGTAACAGACTTGATACACACTTAAATTATTTTACTGGCAACACTGAGTGGGTTTCCATTGGTTTAGTGGGGTTGTGCACTGGTAGTAACAGTTACGTTCAGGCAGAAACGATTCCTTTCCAGATTAATTCTATTCTGGAGCTCATAGCGAGCAGTCACTTCTAAATAAAATCGACGTAATTATTGCTAGAAGACTATACTGCAAGTTTATACTGTAACATCGTTAATGTCATTCCTAAATAAAACGCATATTCAATCATCCTGCTGTTTCAATTCTGGTTGTTTTTACATATTTGATAATATTTTTATTATTTGTTGTTATAACGGCAACAGAAATACAAATATAGGCATAACGACAGTATCAAAAATTGCAAATCTATTTAATCCGTCAGTTAAATTGTTGGAAAATAATAGACACGTAGTATTTGTTTTTGTAAATCAATGAATATTAACAAAGATAAAACGCATCAAAACTCGGGAGTAGGGACTTGTGACGTCATAACTCGCTAAAAATTATACCTAGGCGTGACGTATTGAGAATATTTTCTGATATTCTAACTGACAGATTAATTATTATTTTTAAAAACTGTTTACCGACAGACAGATCGACAGACGTATAGATAGATGGACGGACAGCGGATGTTTATTAATAGATGGGCCCCGTTGGTTACCCTTCGGGTTCGGAACCCTGAAAATGGGACATTTTAAACAACAATCAGCACAAAATAACATGATGCCTGTAATCAACGAATATATGTGAAATATAGACAGTACCTATAGTTCTGCCGACCCGAATGGCGTAGTGGTAGTGAGGCTGCCTTACGTTCTTAGAATTCTGGGTTCGAATCCCGGTAGGAGCAAATATTTGTGTGATGAGCATGGACATTTGTTTCCGAGTCATGGATATTTATATGTATAATGAGAATGTATTTAAAAAAATATATATTTGTAGTATATCAACTATCTGGTGTCCACGACACAAGCCTTGCTTAGTGTGGCACTAGATGGCGCTGTGTGTAATGTCCATCGATATTATTATTATAATTAGTTCACCTAAATTTTGTCAGTTACATAAGTTTAAGTCCTAGTTAGGTTCAATAACCAAAAATCAAAATCAAAGCATTTATTTCAAGTAGGCCACACAGGCACTTTTGAATAGTCGAAACAAAGATGAAAATTAAATGTAGCTTCAGGCCCAGTCACAAGACATAATAACTGTGAAAGTACTGTAAAAACTGTGAAAGTACTGTAAAAACTGTGAAAGTACTTTGCAACAGCGAGCAAACCCTATTGAAAATAGGTAAAAAACGTTAGGTCCTCGTTAGAAGACATGCATGCCTACATGCAAGTTAGAATTATCTTGAAATTATATTTTCATAGAAACCCTATTTAAAATAGACCTAACGTTTTTCTAGACACCAGCTGAAAATTTCTGGCGCTCGAGTAGACTTTATGATTACTCTGATCATGCGTCGTAAAAATGGGTGCAAAGGTCACAACTCACAACTCTTGAGAGTTCTGAGAAATGTCTAACAATAATATGTAGTCAATCGGTTTCGTTAAAAACTTATACTAAGACTACTAATTGCTATGCTTCACAAAGAACTCACTAACTTGTTTTCATATAGAAAATAACTAAGATCGATTACTGTAATATTCTTGAGACAATTGTAAGTTCAATCATTCTACCGTCATCAATTAGTTAAACAACATCAAGCCTTTTCTCTGAAGGGTTACATTAGGGTGGAAAAAGGTGTACCTTTGGTGAGTCTGATTCATAATATCGACTACTCATGGACAAATAATAGATAATAACGAGGATGGTATGACTCGTTGGTCCAATGAGTCCAAGCACTACTAGGCACATTTAATTCCTAAGTTGAGGAAAGTATTCAGTTCTTCCATACCTGCTAAAAACATGCTCATATTTGAAGACACTTCAACCTTGTCAAATGTGGGTGTCTTAGTGAAACCCAAATTTGACCATGTTCTACACTTCTATCTGATCTTGTGCGTATTACAGGCGCGATGTTATATTAAGATTGATGTATATTTGTATATTATCTAAGAAAATAAACCTAACATAGTACAGTAGAATCACAATCACCCATCACTTCCCCTGCTTCGTCTATTCCAGATTAAAGTCCTGATATATCCCCTGTCTACACCACACACAGTTTATATTCCCTTGCCACTCATCATAAACTATATTGCATCTCCATTGTCTTGACGTGCGTGCATTTGACAGGTAACTCTGACGTAATCATAATGTTCTCTTACTGAAGGCTGACACGCTATTGCTATTCTGAACTGTATTTATTTTAAATGAAACTCTATTTTGTATTTGTTTTGTTTTTGTGACAGTGTGTTTAGTGTCAGCGGGTTTAAACTATCAATGGTAAGAAAAGAAGTGTCTGATGAGATGATGAAAAATAGAGGAGTATGGAAGAAGAAGACATGCTGCGCTGACCCCAAATAAATTGGGATAAGGGCAAGAATATGATGGGTTTAAACTATCAAAACTTTAATAAAATCCAATAATTTGTATGAATTTGTGTTTGTGTTTGTATAATTTCAAGTGTATCTGGACTAAACTGTATGCTAAAATAACAGTTTGAAATGAATATGCTTTCAGCAGGCGTAGTGAAATTTAATGCTCGCAGTTTTTTTTTATGAGAAGAACCCCTACTCTGAGGCTAGTTGGCTGGTATTATGAAGGTATAAGAGCAATATAACGTAACTATTTCTATTTTACTGTTTAAATTAATTACTGATACTTAGAAATCTTTGAACCATGCATCTATGCACTTGAATCCTAGAGATATCAAGTGCAAATAGGATTTCAAAACTAACATTGAATAAAAAAACATGTTTACTACTGTAATATTAATACAAATGTTTAACATCATAATAACATCCACATTGCGTGATAACCTTAGACTTTGTTAATAAACAAATGTTAAATCAAGAATAAACTGATATACATTTATTCGTTATTTTTTTTCGGTTCATACGGGTGCTATGTGCTGATAATATCGTTACCTCGAGATATACAATGTTCACATCAAGCGTATTGAACGATTGCAGAAAAGGTTTTTATGGCATTTGACTTATCACTGTAATATGGGCAAAAAACTCAAATCGTATCAGGAACGGCTAAAGTATTTTAAGATTGTTTCGTTAGAGAAACGTAGAGATATGTTCGATTTGATCTTCCTTAACAAATTAGTATTGGGCCCCTTAAACTGTCCCGAGTTGCTTAGCAGAGTATCCTTACTAATTATCCGTACTAATTTAAGACAGCATTGCTCGTTGTCTCGAATGTATACTGTTTACAAAAAATACGATGATGATATTGACTTATTTCACACATCTGTGCCTACCCTGAAGGGAATCATAAATTCTGATTCAAAATCAAATTCCAATTGAGTTCGTCCTATGTATTATTTAATTGTGGATATTATGTTTTTGAGTTGTAGTGTGTAATTATTTTTATTGTACTTTTAAATCTAAGTGTCAGTAAGTTATTTTTAAATGTTATTTTTCATTTGATTTTTTTTTTCCCGCTTTTTCATATTGTTTCTTTTTTGTTGTATACGCAAAAATATAGTGCATGTGGTGCTCTTCTTTAAGTGATGGGGCACTTAGACTTAAGGTTGTACTGTATGCAAAAATGTAATAGTGTACTCATTGTTGAAGAGCCAAATAAAATAAATAAATAAATAAATATCTGTGTAACATTTAAATAAATAACGTAATGTAACATTGAAATAAAATGCACCCCAACTATCTGGAATAAATTCTTCAAATGATGGTATACAAATAAAGAATCTTGAATCTTGATGCAAAATGCATTTCAATCCAAGTAAAGATGTACTAAGTGGAAACATAGACAAACACAAAAAACTACTTTAATTCATAATTTTGTGTAGATAAAGAATTACCTAGTTTTGTAAGTTATCGTTTTGCATAGACTCGTAAATGGATGCGACGGCAGCCCGCTTGATGAAAACATGACTTCCTCATCAAAACTAGGGGTATTGTGAATGCTAAGTTGCATAGTTGAATGCTAAACAAAGAATAAATTGTATTTGCGATGTCAGCATTAGGTACACTCATTCATTTACGCCTTTTCTTTCATCATTACTTCATTTAAATTCCGTCAAAATACGCTTGTCAATAAAATAGCCAAAGCTAAACTAATAAGTAATACTGTAAGTAAAAATATAAAAGAAAAGTAAATTTTATTATAGTTTTAGATTGTAGAAAGTTTTAGGAAATAAAGGTACTGCATTGTTAAGGTTCTAAGAATACGTTGTTATATTTCTTACCTTACAGGTAAACACACTGTCGTTATAAGCCTTATTATTGCAATTCCCGACGGGAATAAGAAGAACGAATACAATTTTATAGGACCGTAACTTAAAATAAGTTTTTTAAAACAATAATTCCTTTTAATTTAACTACTAGAATTGAATTAGGGACTTTTTTGTGATGATTAAACAAAACCAACCACCAGTGGTCCACATTGGCCCTAGATCGGAGCAACTGGAAGTCGTGGAGAGAGGCATTTGCCCAGCATTGGGATGATCCAGGCTAATAATAGGTATCAGTCTAATGTCAGTATTTTTATGGTGGACATCTATGTTTAGAGTCACCTTCGATTACTTTTGACTTAGTTATACTATTGACAAAACTTGGGGTTATGTAGAAAGAGCTCTGCCTAATTCCTCAGTGATTACAAGCGTGATGTTTTGTTAATAACAATCTAATTCGACTATTAATAAAATAACCCTCCCTCTCTATTGCTTTGCTAGCAATAAAACCTATTAATATCGCGCTATAAGGAACAGAAACACCAAGAACTCTGATGAAAAATCAAACATTGCCCTAACGCACGACGCTTACCTCTCTGTAAAACATATTTACTATTAATTTAACAATTTTATTTTGAGAAAACCCACTGGTTTAAAGGAAATGGCCCGTTTTCCGCGGGAACTAGAACAGTACCTAAAATTCTTAGAAATACTGAAACAAATTCTTAGAGCGCCAATGGTCAATGTACCACCAGCACCAGGTACCACCAGTGATGCACCAGTACCGGTGTTGCACCAGTGTATGCTGAAGAGGAAACGTCACTACGAAATTTTTCTTTCAAATGTGACGCATTTTCTGTTTATTATTGAATTAAAATTCTTATTGCCTCCATGGTCCTGTCTGTGGTCGTAAGTGCTACTACTGAGCCTGTCTTGGGTTCCTTTCCCCGGTAGCGCAAAGTGCTACTGGGTTATCCAATCAAGAATTTCTTAGAAGAAGTGAGTCCTGAGTCCGGATTTTCGGGAAATGTGGGTGGGTTAAAAGTACAGTTCTGCCCAACCTTTTAGTTTGAGGCGTGATGTTATGTTTGTTCATTTTCTGTGACTGTTAAAAGTAAATGCATTGTTTTTTAATTTACAGACCACTGGATCCCGAATTATTCTTTTTATAATAACTATTCTTTTTATTGTAGTTCGGACACGAGAGGAAAAAAAAAACTTTTTATCTCATAATTTTATTTACAAAGCATTGTTTGCAAAAGTTTTCAAGCTCAAGCGGCTTAGCTTCCTGACACGAAACTTTCATTATCCTATTGTTAAATACTGTCCCGACAGGCGACGGATTTTAAACTAAGTTTGTTAATCCTTTCGGTTCGCGGTTCCTTTAGCCGGGTGGTGCTAGTGTTCTATTATAAAGTCAAATGTTTTTGCAGAATTCATGTTTTATTTAAATATTTTTTGACAAAGCATTTATAAAAACATTTGAAATGCAGAATGTGTATTAAGATAAAAATGATACCAATTTTACATAATTATATTTAAACCATACGTATTAATCCCAGCAATAAATCGTCTAAAACTACTTTTCTCAAAACTCACCTTCCCATAATTCCCGAAAAACACAGTATATTTTCTCCAAAACACCGTTTAACACAAATCCTTATGCACTTTAAACCAAACGTTAATGAGTAATACTCCGACCGACACTTTCAACGTCCGACGGAAACTTGAAAAACTTTTCTCGGTCGGAAAAAATCCGGGCGACGGGAGGGCACGCGCGCTGCCGACGGTGGTCCGCGAGTTACTGAGCCTGCGAGCCGTGGCTCCTCCCGCTGTGAACGCACCACCAAAACGATCCACTCAGTTACATAGTAAGATCGAAATTTGATCGCAGTTAGAACGCGCACTAAGACGGCCCGTTGGCTATTTAGACCGAAAAAGGTGGTTTATACGCATGCGCGCGGTCGTTCAACCCTTGCAGTGATGCTGCAGGCCTGATGAGCCACATTAAGCTGGGTTACGTGGAGCGAGTTGTAATTGCGAGTTACCTGTGTCAGTGGCTGGGGCGAGTTGGACCCGCGGCCGCGGCGGGAGTTGACGGCGACGGAGGAGTTGCAAGAGTTTTGTGTTTGTATGTGTGCTGTTTACAATTGCTTGTTGTTATGTTTATTAAAACTGACCAGAAATCAGAAGATAAAATATTTTAAACATAAAAATATGTCATCATCTTCTGCCTTGCCTTTTCCCAACTATGTTGGGGTCGGCTTCCAGTCTTATCGGATAAGCGGCTGCCCATCTGACCTCCACAACCCAGTTCATCATTATCATCAGCATATAATGTTCCCACTGCTGGGACACGGCCTTCTCTCAATGAGAGGGAATGGGCTATAATCTACCAGTGTGGATTGGTAGATGTCGCATGTCTTCGAATTTTTGGTTCTAGGACATGCCGGTTTCCTCACGATGTTTTCCTTCACCGTTTTGAGAGCAGCGGTGATGAAATAGAATACACAAAGTAATGCGCCTGCCTGAGTTCGAACCGACGACTTACTGTTCGTAAAACAACCCAGTTAGTACTGGGTAGTGCAATACCCCTCGATAAGATTGGTTATCAGACTAATGAACCAAACAATTACTATAAATATATTATTATTATGAGAATGATGTACCTAAACTGGGTGATTCCGGTCATTGCTACCTGTAAAAGCTGACAAGTATTTCAGGCTTATAGAACTAAAACTAGCGTCTTAACTGGTTCTAAAAAGTTGATTGCTTTAAAAGCAGTCTTATTCAGTCTCTCTACCTTCAAGCTATCCAAGACTAATTTTGTAAGCGAAAACAAAGTACAAGAACTCTTTGCATAACAAGTCGCACTTTATTAACACGGCAGAGTGGAGATCGTCTAGGTAAACAGGCGAGTATAGTAGCAGGAGGATAGTGGCGAGTACTGGAGGCCAGCGTAACGTTTCGCTTTTAAGAGCAGGATTTACGTTTAGTTTAGGACTTTGTAAGCGGAACTGAAGTTTTGTTAAGCGAAGTTTCTAAGATTTTAATAAATTTCTAGGAATTCAAAGATGGCTGGTCTTACACGTGTTTGTAAACCACGGGACAAGTTCTAAATGGACCAAGAACAAGTATCTATGTAGTTAGTTGTGAGAACTAAGTCCTTCATCATACACTTAAGTTCGGAGAAAATCCTGATTTCAGCGTGAATTTTGTATGGAAAGACGATTTTTTTGAGTCGGTGTTGTTTATAATGTTAGTAATCTACTCCTGCGAGGTTATTGATGTTTAACAAGTAACTCTGTACAACTGGTTTTCCATTTGTTACAATCAAACCTTGACACGGATAGTTTAAAACTTTAAACCGTCACACATGCACTGCTCATATTTAGATACTTTTTGGTTTAAGTTATGTTAAGTCAAACCATTTAAAAATTTCATACTAATTTTTCATTGAAGGTATACTTTTTTAATAAAAGTCTCCGAGCCAAAAAACTACTACGATTGCATCGTCATCGAAAACGTGACTTTGAAAAGTCACTCAACCAATTACGATCGCTCAAACCGCATTACACAGAAACTATGAAGAAAAACTACTTAATAAACCACGAACTTAGACGATTGATGTTATAAATCAAATCAGGTGGATTGTGAGGCCCTGGAGATGAATAAATCTGAGAGTAGCCCGGAGTGTATCGGGCGATATTACCGTTTTGACATTAATTGCTACTGATTTAGACGCCGCGCCGCTAAAATGTGCCCCGGGGACTGTGTGTTTGTTATTGTACGGGATTCGCTAGGTTTGCCTTCGTGATGGATTTGGACAAGAATTGTTTACGTGTTTAGATCAAGAGTCTTGGTGGTGCTGGTGTGGTGTATATGTCACCGTAAAATTATCATCATCTCAGCCGAAAGACGTCCACTGCTGGACATAGGCCTCCCCCAAGTGCCGCCACATTGACCGGTCCCTTGTAAAATTATCAATTATATTACAATATAACGTGTTTCTCTCTAACGATATTGTAAACTCTCGAAATATTGTCAACTGAACATACGGAAGTATTTCTCGGGTATTTATGGGGGGTGCCCCCCCCCCCCCCGTTAGGTTAGTTAGGTTCCTTTAAACTCTGCACTCGGAAATAGGGGCCCCGCGAAGCTCCGTCGACTGCGCTTTTTAGGGGAATATAAAGTGTTTTAAGGTTAGGTTATATTAATCGGTATTTCTCAGGAATGGTACAATATCTTTTCATGAGAGTTGTACCACTGGGCAAAAGGGACCCCTCCTTCCCTCCACACCGCGTGAGGACTACCATCGCATGCATTTCACGAAAAATAATTCGTTTTGTTGTAAGCAGTATGTTCATTTGACAATATTTCGAGATTTTACAATATCGCTAGAGATATTACAATTTTACAGTTATTTATGAGATTTTTTTTTCTGTCATTCATATCGAAAAATCAATGCACAGTACTGCCAAGGCTCGTCATGCAGCCTAATGATTAGTCTAGCAGAAGGGTTGGCAATAGTTCCCTATGAAATATTGTAGGTGTCTCAAATAGACCCATGATCACTGAACAAAATAGCCTCGGCAAGAAATAGTCTCTTTGACTTTTAACATCAGTGTAATTTATAACACTTCCGTTTTCATAACTTACATTTCGTCTTATCGATAGAACCCCAAGAGACCAGAAAACCAGATCGAAGACTCAAGATTTACTGTACTAAAACTTCTTTAGCAACTTACTTTTTCAAAAATCTTTTCCTACCTATTTATACCATCCATTTCAATTTAGTTCACCTCAATCGTGCGCCATTTTACCGACCTCTGTCGAGTAATCGGCGTCTGCTCCTGACTTTCATTGACAAATTAGATTGATTCTATATTAACGGAGCGACTAAAATTACCGCGCCGTCCAAAACGTCAGACGTTACCGGTTCGATTCCCGATTTGAGTCCAGTTATTTAATATACGGATGATTGAAATTAGAATGAATCTGTGGAATGCCGAATGGGCAGTGTATTTATTAATAAATACGTAATAGATACTCATTTATTGCTGAGGTTCTGATAAATTTTCAAATGTAGTTCCACTTTATGCATTGTTTAGAGCTTTTGTAAGTACTGTGAATGCTTTACATTTATTGTGTTATATCATTTCTATAATTATATGTTTTGTGTGAATTGGTATTAATCAAAATGTCCTATACTTGTCTTTTACTCACGGTTATTAAAATCAAGAAAGAAAGAATGAAAGAAAATACATTTATTTGGCACACGCTACAAGTGCAAAATCAGTCCGTCTATTAGTAAAACAAGACCGCCTGCACCATATATTTTAATGATCTGTAATATGTACAGTCAGCAAAAGAGTTAAGTTTACAGGCTTACAATCTTCTTACTACTATTTATAAATGGGAAAGGGTTACAATCAATCTGTTTACAATTTCATCCAAATCCTTTCAGTAGTTTCTGCGGGAAAGAATAACAAAAAATCGATCCTTACAGACTTTTACATTTATAATTATAGTCGTAAGAAGATTGGTAGCCTGCATACCTAACACTTTTGTCGACTGTACATAGTTTTTAACTTTTATTATTCAAAAAACATTGTTACAATCCATTCATTACTGAAAATTGATGATAAGCTTGATCATGTAACGGTATAATATCAGCATTCACCGATTTCATTCCAATCCATTTGTCAAGCAGGAGTAGTTTTGATTAGGTATAGCAATTAAGTCCTTGGATATTTTTGTTTATAGGTCAACGATTCAGTATAAGTCAGACAATGAACAACAAAAACCCTGAAAATAACCTCATAATAGACAAAGAAACAACAACTAAGTGATCTCTGACGTCTTTCCATGAAAATGTAAGAAGATTCCAGTAGCCTCTTGACTTCAGTAACTTATTGAACTGAAGGATCGAAATAATGCTGGAAAGTTCCACTTGGCTGGAGTATCGGTTGCTAGCAGGTTGGGAACGGCTACTTTGGAAAGGTTTTTGCATTTTATTAGGTTAATTCAAAATAATAAGGAATTTTAGCCGACTTATCGCTGATCGTTGGGTGGGTTCTATCTTAAATTGAGATGAATTTACTTTTTCTTGTGAAATAAAAATGAAATTCATGAACAATGAATTAACTGAAGTTCACTTTCAAGCCAGGACACAGGTCATAAACGTTTTAGGAGGAAAAAAAATATATTCAATTTTCAATGTTCTA
The DNA here is from genome assembly GCA_916618015.1 of Xestia c-nigrum. NCBI lineage: Eukaryota > Metazoa > Arthropoda > Insecta > Lepidoptera > Noctuidae > Xestia > Xestia c-nigrum. Next base: position 24,973,030 of record OU745257.1, on the reverse strand, counting down.
TCGATTTTACATTGAGTGTTTACATTTTTATTCTCAAATCGTAGATTTTTGTCAAATTTATTTGTTAACTTAAAAGCAATTCATTTAGTTTTTCTCTTTTTTTGTACTATTTTTGTTATATAAACTAACAGATAAATGGTTTTCAGAATATCATTCTATAAAATAAATAATAAACCTTTTTAAAAGCACAGGTATCATACACATACCCAGAGCGGTTTCCCCTTCGCTTCATTCATTGAATGATTCAAAAGACTGAATCAGCCAGTCATCTTAAATACGTGTCAAGATATACAGACATGTTCTAGAGAGTGATACATTAATAATTATTATCTAATACTGAAGATGTATGTTTGTCTAGCGCTTATTACTAAGTGTTTTACTACTTTCTTTAAAAATACATTATACTACCAGAGTTGTGTTTAATTCAAGCAAATTATTATCAACTTTAAAAAATAAAGTTTACTCAAAGAAACCAGCGATTGAACCGATTTCCAAGAATATCATTTGATAGAATATATGCGGCTTCTTTTCGTAATCACTTTGCTTAACTCTGCCTTTTTATTGAACAGTTTTTTTATGCTAACGCAGGTAACATGGTGGAATTGCTTACTTAAGTACGTATTGGCTACGCAAGTGCTACGGCGTAGCAGTCGTAGCTGCTGAGCCGCCTACGCCGCTACGGGCCTATTCTACTTAGTGTATTGTCTTGTATCCCAAGAGTATTTGTCGTAATATTGTTATAATATGATTCGTTCTTAAGATATAGAGAAAAACTATGAGATGAATGAGATTTAAAATGAAGTATTTGCCGAAATATAATTCAATTTAAAATTAGCTACAGGTTTTACTGGCAAACCAACAAAATACTAGACACAACCAACCAACAACAAATAAATTTCGATCGAGGTTTATACGTTAAATCAATTGTTTATTGTTTGCCCGTCATTTATAAACCCGAAATCCTTCAATGTATCTCTCAATAAATTGCCATTTGTTTAAAATTTTGTTGAAGAGACAATGCCACTGAGAACTACTTATTATGTTCATTTTTAAAGAAAAATAATTATTTAGTTCAAAAAGTATTATTTACAGGAAAATGTAGACTTTATAGACAAGTACAAAAAAGAATATATTCCTACCTTTTTTAACAAATGGTTGGTATTAATATGATACATACGTCAAGCACCGTCGCGACACATAACCATATTCGCGTCTATGATACGCGCCTATTCACTGACCTACAGGTAAGCACCGATAACCGACCCCACGAACATATTAATATAAGTCGATATTAGAACATACTAGTGTGTTGCGTGGCGTTATTTGGTATAATAATTTGAGCAAAATATCCTAAAAGCACTTCTGAGTGTGTAATGTAATTGTTCACTCTATAATACATGGAACATACAAACGTGAGAGAAAATACCGATAGGTCATATAGATATATATCATTGTAAAGTAAAGTTATTATAAATAATAAATAAATAAAACATTATATGACATACTACAACTAGATTATACTACTACACTAGATTATTAGATATATGATTAGGTACTCGTACAAAAATAAAAACTAAACGTAAGGACTTACATGTATCCGGGGCTGTGGGACTGTTTGAAAGAGATGCCGTGGCCCCGGAACATTTAGGATGAGGAACAAACATGGGTGGGTTTTAGTAAGTAATAGTCTGACACTCCGTCCCGCTCCGCCCGGAGTGGGAGAAGTCATTTGATGATTTCTCATCCGACTCTCCGTTGACAAAATATTTTATGGAATAGACAGAAATTAAAGTAAATATGCTGTAAAATTTAAGTTATGAAAATTTTCAAAAATAGCATAAGGGAGCGTTACGTATTATGTAACGCAATTTGGGGGGAGGGGGATCTTTTAAAACGTTACGGTGCGTTACAAGGGTGGGAGGGTTACGTAACATTTTTTTTATTGTTAATAAAAAACTAGGGAATTTGAATCGAATTAGAAATTAGAAGAAAGTCAAAAATTTTGTCATTCAACACTTTAAAGAATAAAACCTGGACGCCCTGTTCTGGTTAATAGCGACTAATGCTCAGCAAGCGCCTGTCAGGCGTCTCCCTGCCGCATGAACATTTTGGTTGTCATCTCGACAACAAAGGCTGAGGCTGACGATGACTTTTAATGGAGATTTCGCTGGAGAGTCGACACTAGCCAAGGTCTGAAGTGAAATGAAAATTGACAAATTGATGTTTCGGCGGAATAAAGATAGCCTGAAGATAGCTTGCAGGATCCAGCAGAACCTAATCTGGCGTGGTATAACGCTCACCTCCGTGAATCGCAGTGTTTATTGCAAGTGATATAATGCGCGGGCGAGTCTTGCTGTTCCCGCTCGATGAGTGATAAATATGAATCTGTCTTTCCGGATACTCCGCTGATCTGTCGCCTCCTCTAAAAGGGTTTAAGCCTTCTGATTTTTACTGTCCTTTAGTACAATCCGATCTCAAGAAAAGAATATGTGCAATCTGTGGGATTTATTTCACATCCTCCCTCCCCAAACAACCCTCGTGAAAGTAGAGTACTTCTTCTTTCAGTAGAGAGTCCGAGTGGCTCGATGAAGACGAAGTTTATGCAAGTGGTTTAAAAAATTAGGAATCTTCTTCGTCTGCTTTCCGACTACCAGTAATGAAAGAGTCTGAGTGGCTAGCAAACCGTGGACAAAGGAGCAGTTATTGCAATTGTATTGCGTTTTTACGTGCCTATCCTTATTTGATTTATGGCTAAATAAAAACGTATAACTTTAAAATCTCTTCTTTGGTTTATTAATACTGGAAACGTTGTTCAACATAATTGTTACTTTAACGGTCACCTAGATGTTACGTAACGTTTAGGGAGGGGGAGGTGGGGTTTAGAAAAACGTTACAGTGCGTTACATGGGGAGGGAGGGAGGGTCTAAAATCTTCAAAAATTGCGTAACGTAATACTTGTACACTCCTTCTTATGCTGCAACCAACCACAATAGATGCTTAATTTTAATGACTATCAAAATGAGAGCAGCTGGTTTTAAAAGTTAAAAATATTTTCTTTAAAACGCGAGTGCAGTTAATTCTGTGAGCGAAATCTAACATTTTCTTAAAGTGGGTAAGTCGCGACTTGAGGGTGAATTTGTCAAGTTTTCCGATCGCGAATCGAGTAGTTTGACTTACTTATGTTTCAACTTAAGTTTGTCACCCAGCGCAAGTTGGAGCAGCCAACGGGAATTGGTTTAAAGATGGACTTACGGACTGTCTACTGGACATTAATTCACTTCAGATTCTGAGGAATTTGAGAGCAATTCAATTACTAAAACTAGAATAAAGCATATATTATTTAAATTGGGCCCTCAATTTTCAAAATCAAGTCTGTGTATTTTTCACAGTAAACGCCCGTACAAGTTAACAGAAAAGCCATAGCCAGAACATACGTTTATTACTACCAAAACACTTGTTTAAAAAAAATATCTTACAATACTTTACTTAGTACCTAAACTACCCACATTCCAGAACTTTCACGAACCAGAACAAAATCATAACAATTTCAACGTAAGTATCTATTTTATTGTAACCGAGAGAGGAAAAACAAGACCACCATTGTGTGGAACAAAGAATATTTTAGATTTCAAAGCTTATTGTCTCAGCTGTTATCGAACCAGATAGTAAGAAAGTTTCAACGGAGCAAGTTGTACTCTCACAATGTTCCCTCAATGCTGTTGCGAGTTCGAATAGAACTTCAAACTGCGTGAGTTCACCGCCTTTTTGCTCAGCACGCCAGGATTTAGCTTAAAGACTTTAAAAATAGAAACAAAATAAACGTAAAAGCTGTTTGTTTTTAGTTTTACTTTGCTGTTTCATGAGAAAAAGTGATGAAATGTTTGTGTAAATAGCAAAACGTTTTAGTGTGTTTTATACTGTCTGATTTTTTGTATGAACGTGGTTGTTTGTGAAAAGAAAAACATGTAATCACTACGCTTGTCTAGTACCTATAAGGTCTGTAAATGCCCCCCCTGCTGGGACGCAGTTCTTGTCCCTGTTACTTTCCGGTTTCCTGTGGGAGAGTATTTAATTCCATCACTAGAACCCTGTGCGGGTTGGTGGATGACAAGGTGACATGCATGCATGCATACGTGTGCATGTCTAGGACCAGCTCATCGTCGTGGTTCCAGGACGTGCAATTTTCTCTGTATGTTTATTGGTGATTGTTTCTTTCTGTTTATCAGTAAATAATACAGATATTGAATCACGTCAATTCTGATTGATTGCATTCGTATATGAATCATTTCATTTTAAATTCATTTCATATAATGTGCTTTTAATGTTTTACACTCGCATGAGGTAAACTGATATTAAAACTGTAGTAAATCATTACGAAACTTGACATAAAATACACCTGCGTTAGATTAATTACCTGATTAATGTTTGACTTTGAAAAGTATATTTTTTACAGAAAAATTATAACAAAAGCATTTTTTTCAGACAGACTTCTAAAATCAAAAGAACAAGTTACGAATTTTAAGACATCTTTAGTATAATTTATTGTCCTTAAAGGAATTACCAAGTGACTTGTCCATAATTTTAAAGAAATTGTAATTTCACATGGGGCTGAAATGGAAATAAAAGTCTATATGGGCCGGTTTTCAGTGTAGCTGGATGCATTCAAGTGACAGTTTTTACAAGAAGCGACTATCTATCTGATTAGCCCATTATTGTCCCCACAGCTGGGACACGGACCTCTTCTCTATGAGAAAAAATGGGCTATAATCCACCACCCTGGCCTAGTGCGGATTGGTAGATGTCACATATCTTCGATCCTTTGGTGCTACGACATGCCAGTTTCCTCACGATGTTTTCCTTTGCTGTTTTGAGAGCAGTAGTGATGAAATAAATTACACAAAGTAATGCGCCTGCCTGGATTCAAACCCACGAATAACTGTTCGTAAATCGGGGCCGCCATCACTAGACCATCGCTGCTCTCTTTAACTACCTATAACAACTGTCAAAGATATACAAATGACAGTGATGTCCTAGAAAAAAAATAAAAAGTCTATTATTTAAAAGTTTTTGTTACCAACAGCCCGGACAAACCCACCCTTTCTTACTATACAGCTAATGATACAACATATCGCAGGCTCCGTGACAAGTCGTTAGCGCGTCACTGTTGAGATAAGACGGTCAGAGGTCCCCAGCATCAATAGAGCGAGGGCCATGTTCACGATGTTCACGTGAAAAGAGATATTTATACCCATTCAGTGTTCAATACTGAGAGGTGGGTAGTTTTTGTGGCTTGACTTAGAATGGTACGTTTTTAATCTTTTTAAGACGTTTCTTTTGAATTTGAATTCTAAACATAGACCTGGGTAGGTATAGGTGATCCTTATAAAAAAGAACACCCACATTTCGGCATTTATATAGCTTTATTTATTTAAAGTGTTTGTATTATCAGCGAAACATTGCCAGAATACGAGTTCTATTTTCGTAGCTGAAAATTTTAAGTTTATTCGTAAAAAAGATAAACTGAACCTGCAAGCTGTAAACAGACTCATCACGGGGAGAACAAGTGCCTTTCGGCTTGATTAAGAGTCTTTTTGCACCCTTTATGTATTAAAAGTCATATTACCCAGTATTAAAAGAGCTGTACAGGTCAGATAGGCAGTCCATCCATGTAAAATATTGAAAATCAGCGACAACCGGTTAGACTGGAAGCGGACCCCAAACATAGTTGGGAAAAGGCTAGGCAGATGATGATGCTGATGTATTCAAATTAATCTCAGTATTTTCCTTCTACTAACCAATACCTACATTTGTTACACAATCTATTGATCAAAACATTCCACTATAATAATATTATGTGAGGCAATACTGCAGATAATATCTTAACTCAATAACTTACAACACAAACAAACACCACCTAATCTGATCAAGTAAACAGATAAACTTCGACATCCCATCCGAGGATTAATCCTATAGAACGGTAACGGAACATAAATTATATCTCAAGACAAAAAACACTACAAACTTCTGATGAGTGAAGTCAACCCTTCCACCCGTGACGCTGGAAATTCCTCAAATTCACCGCATTCAACAACAACTGCATCCAATTCTAAATCCTCTCCCAAAGAACATAAAACTTTATTTCCTTTGCACCATATTGGCTCAACAATTCATATTATGCTGGTGTGATACAAAAAACTTCACAACACAAGACATTTTAAACTTTGCTTCCACCACGTAAGGTGGAATTTGAATTGAAGGGAGTTGGCAGTGTTGCCTCGACCAGGGCCTGCAGTCTCGACATTAGTAACGATGCTGTGGTACGCTAACGAGCGATACATAATAACGAAAAAAATCGGTTGCAATAACAACGCTTGCGAGAAACGCAAGTCTCTACATTCAAGATAACGCGCAAAGTCGTACATTATCTTGACAAATCGATGTCGCTAGGCTAGCAAAAGACGTATTCATAGTTCGGCTTTTTCAAAGATAATTTTATGCCTTTACAAAATTTCCTTGAGTATGGGGAAGAGTAGAAAACATGGTTCAATAAAAAGAATTGTTTTCTTGGAACTTAAACTGAGACTATAAAAGCCATATTTTGAAGGCACAATTTTTCATGAAAACTTGTAAGTAGAGTCAAAAACGTTTAAAAAAAATTAAATAAATGATAAAATATTTGTGGAAATTAGAATTTGCCTCCTTGCAACATTGGCTTAATGTCAATGTCAAACTTGTCAATTGGTTTTGTATTGTTGTCATTGTCATTGGAATCCAATATTTATTTATGTTTTCAATGGTATTTTCTGAAGCATTTTTCATTGATAGCCAAGAGTACAGTACCTCCGCTAACTTTTTCTTTTTTTAACCTTTGCCTAAAGCTGCGACCCCACCAACATACTTCTATATTCACGTATATAATGTAGAGAAGTGATACTGGAATTCAACCTAACGTTCGTAAAGTCGTTGTGTTTGAAGAGATGGCTGAAATTCATAAAGCAGCTCCGTGAACAATTCTGAGGTTATTCCATCCGGATACAGAAATAAGCAAATTCTGGGAATTTTACATTTTAACCCTGATATATATCGTGTGATGTGTCGAACCATGCCGAAGCTATCAGAAGCACCATGTAGCGAGCTGTTGTGTCACACTACAGAAGGCCTCCGAGCCGGCTGGTGACTACGGTAAACGAATGACGAAGAACAAGCAGAAAATCAAACAGTGAATTTGTGAAGTGTGTGTAATATTGATCAGATTTTTCCAAAACTATATTTGTGTAATTGAAAGAAAGAAAGAAAGAAAAGAAAGATGTGTATGTTGATTGTGGTATTACACCTATTTAAAATATGTAACACGTTATGAAGACCGTACAAAGAAATGCCCGGAGTGGCCGGCGTCTGTGAGCTCAGTGAGTGGTAGGGCGCTCGCGTTGCCGGGTTCGGTACCCCGAGCCCAGCGCCCTCCCCGCGGTCGTCCACGCATATGTGAGGCGCCGACAGGATAAGTACAGCTATGATGTACTGCAATTTGTAATTTTCATGCCATTGTATTATGGGTATGATGAAACGTGTCCTTTTTACTTCACATTTTATGCAAATATAGACAGGTACATATGACCTTCATCACATGTTTTATACATTTGGTTTTAAACAATAAGTACATAATAAGATTTAAAATGAGCGACCTTATTTATTAGTAGAATATTTGAATAACTTTGATAGTAATAAAGTTGATAATAGGAATCGATTGCAGTTGTGTGTTATTTCTATTTAAATGAATCCTCTTCCTACCAATTAAATCAATATTAGCGACGCCTATTCACATTAAGGCACTCCACCCACTGAAGATGAGTCCCGCCCGCGGTGCGCGGAGTGACAGATTTTTCCATTGTATGCAAGTATGCAAACAATGGAAAAATCGGTCGCTCCGTGGTTGGAGCGCCTAATTCATGTCCGGAACCTTTATAGGTTAGGTTTGGCTTACGGCCCTAGAAGGCCGTAAGCACAGAACATTTTGGTACAGACAATAGCCCTTCGAGTAATAAGCCCGCCTGGCACAGTTTTTATCAATAATTCCGCGAAAACCACTAGTAAATTAACTTACATTGGTAACGATTCACTTTGCGGGCTGTCAAAAATGCTCGCAAAATATATTCGTAAACTTTACGAAATTCGTTCAGTTAGCTACAAAGATTGTTAGTAAACCAAGGACACTCGTTACCTTTGAGTGTAGAGACTACCAAATATCGCTAAATCTGGATCGGTGAGACTTTGCGACCGATTTTGTTACTTTTGCGATCGTTATCTCTGTCGAGACTGCCAGCCCAGGATTGCAAACTTCTTGCTTAGCTCACTTTTGTTTCGCTGATAGTGGATAAATATTATTCGGAACTAGTTTCGGCCAGTTGATTCCAGTTCAAACAGTTGGTTTTGATTAAAAGTCATTCAGGAAGCTTTTATATTTGTGTTTCCGAGCTTGCGGTTTGACATGAGTTTTTTTTTAATATACTCGTGGGTTTTTTAATAGAGCGTTGCATCGGAACTATGTACGCATTGTATACACGATTTCAGTATGTGTACGTTTATTATAGACTAGCCGCCCGCGGCTTCGCCCGCGTCAAATGATATAGAGAAAATAAAATATAAAGGAAAACATTATATAGAAACCTTCCTCTTGAATTATTCTATCTATTAAAAAAACCCGTATCAAAATCCGTAGCGTAGTTTTAAAGATCTAAGCATACATAGGGGCTGACAGACGCGGCGGGAGACTATGTTTTTATAATATGTAGTGATCCAAGCTGTGACCTCCACCGGGTTTGTTAAAAATTTCAAACTTTGTCACACATTGTTTTCTCTCTTGGTGCTGAACTTTAAAAAATCGTTTATCTTTATAACAGATACGCAAAGTTCATGCTCCCAGACCCAGTGGTTTGAGCTGTGCGTGTACTGTCACTAAATTAATAATTTTATTATAACTAGATGTTGGTACCAAAATTGTTACTATTCCCTAATAAAATTAAATGAAGCTGTCACTCATCTCTAACAATACAAAGCGGTTAATATCAATCAACTAAACACAAACTACGTAATCCCAACGCATTGTATGCGACAACAATTATAACGTACACTAACTAGATGCAATAAACTCCTAAAATGGCTGCCATAATAACAATTGAATCGTAAAGCTGATTATCTAACGGGGCAGTAAATATTGTTATAATGCACGCTCCATTCCCGGCTTGCATACAACACAATATCCCGGTGACGGGAACAATGCAGTCCCCCGGGATCCCGGTAACGCGGGATGTGGGTATAACTTACTGTTATTAATACGTAACTGAGATTATAAAGATGCCAATTTTGGTGTATGCGGCGTTGTAAGGGAACAATGTATTGCAGAATATTTGTTATCGTTAGTTTGTGATTGGAGAATCCTTTGTTGTTGTTTGACTTTTCCTTCGATAAATACTCCGAGTATTAATGAGTACTGGACTATGTATTGATGTAGATTGAAAAAGTACTGATACGTATTGAGAAGTTCTTTGCACTGCCCCTTCATCCCAGCCTAAAATGCTGTCTTTGACGAACTATTTCATTCAGAACTTATATTGTCACTTACGGGATATCTTCCGTTCTTTCCGTTTAGTTTTAAACCGTGAAAGCCTAAAACAGTGTCTATTTCATTCAGTTTTCTAACTACTATAACCCGGCCTGATGAGATCTCCGGTCCATCGGCAATATCTAAGGGCGAATTTCACTAATTAATAGAACTCGATCAGCACATCTAAGCGACTTTGAAGAATTGTCGTTGCCAATTTTCACACTAATCGCGCTTGAACGCAATTTAAATGAGCTACTCGTATCAGCTTCCCAGTTTCTAATCTAAAAATAACAAACTGCCACAATATTTTTTATCCTCTATTTCATCCCTTTATAAAAAGCACGTGCATTTAAAACGTGTCTAGGCCAATTGGCAGCTATCAATGAATTTATTTTTCAAAAAGTTATTTTCAAAGGTTACGAGCTAGTACTGATCTCCTAAAATAGTAATACTTACGTAATTAGAGTGATATGAAAGAAGCATTACGCTTATGTTACGTAATATTGTTGTATACCTATTGTCTAGAATAATTATATATGCCAAGCATCGTGAATAGAACCAGACTAGTAAGATAATCTAACGATGGCTACAGGCGTGGGAATGAAACAGAATGCTTTACTCAAAAAGACATCAAAGCACTGGCCGGCATTATCTTAAGATGAGGATAAAAACACCAGCCATTCAATGAGAATCTTTTGATCTGCTATTTTAGTTATATTCTATTCAATGTCTAAACTTTGGATTGAAAAAAAAAATCTGGATGTCTTTGATGATTGAGAGATATGGCGATATAAAAATCTTAGAATTCTTGCTAAGTTTTTTAGATGTTTACCGGTTTTCATTCAATAGAAGATGTTTTTAAGAGTCGTTGGTCTTTGGACTGTGGATTTTTTCGAAAAGTGTGGATCTAAAAATAAACTAGAGTCTTTCTCGGACTCAAAATAGCCTGTACAAAAGACTATATTATCGGTATTGATCGCATTTACATTTTTTTTTTAAATTGTCAAATTGTGTTTAAATAATAATCAAAATTAATCAGTTTTATTCATACACACTACATACCTAACATTTACACCTAACGTCGGGATTGAATTAAAGGTAAATTCGTGATAAATATCCGTATTTATATGTTTTATAATGTGTTCTGATCGTGAAAGTTTAAAAAAGACACCTAACATTTACAGCAAAAGTAAATCGAAATGTGCTAAATACAGTCTGTAACACAAAGCGGATTCAAAGGTCTCGGTTTAGTCCCGGGACAAGTTTTAAAACGTGTCCCAGAGGTGGTCCCGGTCCCCGTACCGATAGCGATCGCCTCGTCGAGATCGGAACCGTTTTAGAGTTATGTCCTCGACACTCCTGAGGAATGAATGGAGTTCAGTTTGTTAGTTCCAGACAAAGTGGCCTGTTGTTGTACTGCTTCGAAGAAAGAAAATGCTGCATTGTATAAAAAAAGAAAGGGACTTTAAAAAAATATACAATACTTACTCAGCTTGTGACTTTGTTAATTATGTTCTAGGTCGTTCACTTTGACACTTGGGTGAGGCAAGGGAGTGTGATAGTACGGTTGTTGTTCAGTCTCGTCGAGATACTCCGTTGCAGGGCGAGTACGAACATGTATACAGGGTGTAAACCACATGATCACGAATCCGTCAACTAAGCGTTCTGTACATCAAAATAAATGCAAAAATCGTTAAAAAAAAACGCAAACTTTTATATTGAAGTGGAAAATCATGTTTTGTGGTAGAATTCAACGTAATGCACTTAAAACATTGTGCTGATAGATGTAATGAATATTATGGGGGTCGTGGAGGTATTTAAAGTAAAAGTCTTCAACTAAAAACTTGTATTTAGAAATGATCGCAATGACAGGTAGAACAAGTGCCTTTCGGCTTCAATTAAGAGGTTTTCAACACCCTTTATAGTAGCGCTCGTCTAGTCTAGGTGTTCCTCGGTTGCTGTCCATCCTTAGTGGATTTACTGCAAAATCTGTCAAAAGAGACATAGAGACTAGAGCTCTCGGCCGAGAGTTTTCAACCTTTTTATTAATAAAAGCTACAGGGCTTATAGCTGTAACTGACAAATGTCAATGGCTGATTTCATCCGAAGTTCAGCAAAATTTACTCTTTCTCACAATAGATTTTCGGACATCTTTTCTCTCTCAGTTTACCAAATTAAAGTTTCAGAAATACAGAGTATTCCATCCAAAGTTTTACATAAATCCATTTATTTATGTTCGCAGAAAATAAAAAGAAAACAAAACACCAGCCAACGGATTTTGCACAGACAAAACTGTTCGCAAAATTTAAGTTAAAGTGCATAAAATAACCTGACTAGCAAAACTGAAGACACAGATATGCAAAACTGTACAACGTTATTTACATAATCCATGGCAAGAAGCCGACCGTCGACGTGTGCCCCTTGTAAATAGAATAAAACCCATTTATCCTGGGGCTAAACTGTGGCCCAATGGATAACGCTGGAATTAGGCCGAGGAAGGTTATGGTTTCGGCCTGAATTTAGGTTTCGGCTTACTGACGTCAAATATTTTCTTCAAGGTCGACTTGGAAACTGAGTACCCAGATAACATTTTGTACGTGCATTTTTTAATGACCCACTATAAGATACTTCTGGTTTCTAAAACTACAGTCCACCCTGGATTGTTTAGTTTGGTGTTAAAAACAATTAAGCAAATAATTTAGGTAGGTGGTAAGTTCTTTAGAGCCTTATCACACTAGGGAGTTGCGAGCGAGTGTAAAGCGGGGCGAGTGCGCAGCGAAGTCGCTGCGAGCTCGCAATTTATGTGCGTGGCGAAGACGTCGCGGGTGGGCAGCGAGTGTGCGTTCCGCGTTTTGTACAATCATTCATTTTGTTTTTCTCCAAGGCGCGTTCGCTGCGAACACGTTGCGAACTTGCAGTGAGCTCGCTACGCACTCGCCCTGCTTTCAACTCGCTAGTGTGATAAAGGCCCTTAGGCAGATCTCAGTTACAAAGGTCGGTTTCGGCTAGTAGGGTATTATTGGGGGTTCTGCATCACTTGCTCTCGCTTCTCGCTCGAGCGCGTTATGCAGAACGCCCCAATAACACATATGTATTTTTATCCACTACGGTTTTAAACTGATGAGCGAATGTTGTTAGGTATTGGTCTACAATACAGTTCTAGATTGAATATTCTGAATTCAATAGAGTAACGGTTTTAGACACTTATTAATAAAATTCAAGCACATTCGTTCGCATTCTGTAAAAAGTACTACAGCACCATCTATGACACGTCGTATGAACTAAAAACATTAAATCCTACATCGCGCAAGCAAAGTTTTCAGCGTCTTAAGACTATAAAAGAACCGTCTGTTCGTCATAAAAAATGTGTTTAAGATCGCGACACAGATGCGCGATGTCTGTTTGCTTAGATTGTATTCGCAACAGAAACAGGAGCAAAGTAGACAACGAATACTATGATACAGACAAAGTAGTTACGATTTAAGATTTCAATTTGTATTTTTTTTTCCCACTACTGGCACAAAGGTCTCCTCTCACAGAGAACAGTGGTAATGAAATAATTTACTCAAAGTAAAGCGCTAGCCTAGGTTCGAACCCAGGACCTACAAATTGTAAGTCGCAGCCGTTACAACTGGACCACCACTGCTCTCCTCTCATAATCTCAAATATGGGTTTTAGAAAAAGTTCAAAGGGTGAATAATCATGACGTCGTATTGATGATAGTGGTCATTGTTTTAGAGGAGTATCGTTGAGACTCGTTAGCTCAGTTTGGTAAGAGCGCCCCGATTACGTTCGGAGAAATGGAGGTCGGAGGTTCAAATCCTTCACGAGTCTCTTTTTTTTTATTCTTTTTTTGTTTTTTATAGATGTATCATTTTAACGAATAGTTTTATATTTTTGTTTCTTTATATATACTTGAATAGACATCTTGACTTGTCAACATAATGTTTTCCTTTCACAGCATTTAAATAAAAGCAATCCGGAAAGTTTTGAACATGCTGCAGCCAAGGATCATCGTAAATCTCCCAATCTTCTATAACACCTCCACATGAGAAACAAGCTGCTTTATCATTTACACCATTTCCACAATAAAAAAATCCAGCGTCAGCCATTTCCATCACTAATCTTCTCCTCGAATCAATAGTTGCCCAATAATGATTAAATGAAAGTTCACGCATTTTATACGTGTTATACATGTCATAGCGCGGACTGTATTTGTTTTGAGACATGTTCTGTTTACTCGCTCTCTACTTCTTGCTGCAAATAATTCTAAAAGCATAATGGGGCTGTATAGTTGTTGCTAGCAACTTATAAAGATTAACATTTAGGAGTTTGGGAGGGATAGGAAACTGTAATCTTAAAAATTAAACAAGAAAATATTTATATCAAAATTTTATTATCTATACACCATTTATTTAAACATAAAACATTTTTTAAAGCACATATTGAATCATGATAAATACAACTATACAAATCATGACAATCTTCATATATTTTGTACAAGCTTATCAAACTAGGGCAATCTTTATCTTCTAAATTATTTACATTATTATTATTTGAAATTTCTTTCAACCATAATACTTTTTCTCTACCTTTGGTGTAAACACATTTATCTTTTAAAATACCTTCAACCAAGTTCAGATAATTTACGAAAGGCACAAATCCTTCACCCCAGTATATCTTCCTATTACGTTCAATCCAACCAACTTGTCGTTTTTCTGGCTCCGACAAACCGCGATATGGAAACGGTGGTGTAATTAAAAACACCTGAATTTTATTATTACATAGTATAGCAATTTCTTTAATGATAAAATAATTTGATTCTGTTTTGAAACCTTGAACATCTACAATGGCGGTCATGATAACCTACGCACTATGTTACTCAAAGGTTTGTATTCCACAAGTCGGTCGTTAATAATTAAACAATATCCAGTTGTGTTATCTGGTATTGGTGCTGAACATTCAATCTCCAAACGCACATCTACGGGACCGGTTTTCAAACTATCGTTTTGCCTTGAACAGTCTATGATAAATAGAGGAGCCTTCTCCTTGAAACCGATTAAGTCAAGCAAGGGGTCTGCAGGACAGTTGTAATACGACTGACGAAATTTCACATACATTTCATATAATATACTGTATTTGTTCTCGGAAAAATTTAAGCATAAAGGCTCGTAAGGATAATATTGTGAATTCAAAAACAAAGTTACGTTAGTAACCCCACAGTGATCGAAAAGAGAACTGTCTTTGATTTTACTATTTTTTCTACTGGTTTGCAAGCAAAAAATTACATACCGAGGTTTCTCTAATTGTGAGGCAGTCTTAACAGACCAGCAATGTTTTGTAGTTTTAGGGAGCAAAGGATACTCGTATAAATCCCAATTTCTAAAGGCTATCTGAATAGGTTTATCTCTTTCTAAATGTTTAAGAAGCGTCAGTCGTTCCCGATCTGATACTTTTATATGTGGCACCCGCCATTGCACTTTTTGCATATCTATTTGAAAATGTGTAACATCGTCAGTTACTATAACACTGTTTAAGTTGGAGTTACTTCTATTCAGAATAAGTTCATGTTTACAATTTATTACAATTTTATTGTAATCCTCAGCAAATCCTAAAATCTTATTAAGAGGAACAATAGCACTGAAATAACCGTCGCTTTTAAATCCATCCATGTTCCAACCCCACAAGGCAGCGACTTTATTTTCTCCATCATTCATTGAAACGTATGACTTTATTGTTGATGTTATTCCAGAATTTTTAATGCGATCTATTTCTATACCATTTATTTCGTATCTGATATCTTGAAACAAAAACATAACAGGGTTGTTACTGAACGTAATAGCTTTCTTAATAGGATTTCCATCTTTACCGAAGAACTTTGCTTGCCCTTCGACGTAAATTGAGCTGGCTGATGGTAACACATATACGTCTTGCTGGTGTATGGGAATTCTGATTTCATCGTTTTCTCTAAAACTGTTGTTGTAGGGATTGTACGAATGGACTTCATTACTTTCGATCGAAGTATCGAAGTGTGGTAATTCAGTAATCTGTAGCATATTCATACTTTTATACCTAGGGCTTTAAGAAAATCTTTATTTGCTTTAGTTAATTTTATAACTTTTTTCTTACGTCTTTGCACCTTAATGGTTGTACAAGAAATAGGACGCTTTTTGGTAACTACATGGGTTTTATAATATGATATCATTTTATTTTTCTTATATGAAGGCGTAGTTCAATATTTTTATGTTCTTCTCTAAAGTTAATACAGAACCCAAATTGATCAACTATCTTAATAGATATTGATGTAATAGTGTTTTTGTTCACTGGAAAGTAAATAGGGTTTCGCGGTATTTCTATGATTTGCTGACCTGTAGCAGTATTAGATACAAATTCATGAATTATATGAGTTGGTAACCCGTTAGAGTATGAACCGTGTACAAGATCACATTCGATTCTGATCACAGGAATAATGTTGTTATTAATACGTGCATTTGGTATTGAATTTAATACTGAAAAGTATAACAAACCACACTCAAATTGACCAGATAAATATAGAGGTGGTTGAAAAAATGTATCTAATTCTGATTTATTTCCAGAGATGGTTACCGTTATGGACATGCTTGTAGACTGAACACTTTTAGAAGATCCTGTTCAATTTATTCCTAAACTACACCAAAAATTCCTTAAAAAATGTAAACATAGGTGTCCGCAATTGTAAGGGTGGTCGCGTTGTATATTATCATAATTATAGTGTACTTTAGCACCTAAGTATCTTATCAACTCCTTTGGTGGTTTAAGATTTCCATAACTATCAAAATATTCAATATAATCATTGTATTTTGCATAGGCTACCCAATGAGAACCTGGATTTTTAGAACTATCTAAATTTACAACTCCGCACTCTTTTTTAAAAGGTTGTTTAGGGAGCTCATCTCTCATAAATACACCTCGAAAATAAGGAATATTATTTCCATACTTCAAAATGTCAAAGTTAGTTAAGGCTCGTTTGGGTAGCCGATATTTTAGTTTTTTTCTTTTGATATAAAAATTCCAAGGCCATGTTTATGCGGTTTAAGGTGTAAACCTTTTCCAATGCAAAGAGCTTCCATTTTTTCATTGTGTCTCTTCGATTCAGCCAATTGCTTTTTAGCTATCTTGAATTCATTTATAGTTTTGGCAATACCAGCTGCACCGCCTGCTAACGCTCCCACCGCTGATAATCCAGCAAAAATAGGAATCAAAGGTAATACACCACCGCTTTTCGGTATAGGAATAAACCGAGGAAGTTTAATAGATGAATCGTCAGCTAATTCTCTGGCTGCCGCCATAGCTAATTCTATCGCCACTTTATTGCATCTTGGCTTTAATTTTTTAAAGCGTCTTTTCGTTTTACTAATAATATTTTTAAACTTATTTTTTAACCCTTTTCCCGATGTAATTTTACGAGAGCGCTTTTTGCTGCTTTTTTTTTGGCCAGAGCCGGTTTTAATTTTTGCAGACATTGTCTTGCTTACTAAACGTGACATGATTTTTTCGCATACACTCGCATCCGAGGCGACTGCTCGCTCTTTTGCCCTTTTTAACAAAATCAAATCAGCTTTGTGACGATCCTTTAACTTTGACGATTTGTGATAGGCAATATCGTGTTCTTTGCAATATTCGTCTAATTTATTAATTCCTTTATCTCTATTTGCAAGCCTTTTAATTAATTTTGTACCAGGTCCACAATAATTGTATCCGGGTAAGTGTAATTCAAATGGTAAATTGTTTATTAACCAATTGAGAAGACTGCTCTCTCCAATACACATCATAAGACTAAGGAATCTGAATCGAGCGCTAAAATAAATACGTACACGCTTCATCAATGATCAACTTTTGAGTTCATTTTATTTTTTTGTTTATAATACTATATTCGATTTATCAATCCAGCTGTTTTCAGTAGAAGACAAACCTAACCATTTTACTAAAACTCTGTTTCCTTTTCTTCTAAGAACTTTCTCGACTAGATATACATTGCAATGTTTTGTCTTTTGAAGCTCTTGCACATAAAATGCTCCTAAAATAGGCTGACCTCTGATTGTATCTTCAATTAAGTAGGTGATAGGAGTTGTATTTTGTATTTTTCGAATTTTAAATATTTCTGATGACCAGTTAGGGGTATATCCTTTTTCAAATGTTCCTTTGTACTTACTGATACGCACATAATCACCTACTTTAAACTTGCTTCTATTACTATAATTTTTTACCAACCTTAAGTATCTTTCTAATATTCGTTTTTTATTAATGTTATCCACGTTAGCGGGGATTTCATCAATTGTCCGATGGTAAGTGTGATTGTATTTGTGAATAACATCATTAAGGGTATTATTTACCCAATTGTAGTTTCCTTTTAAACTAAATTCCTTATAAAGTTTAGACTTCAATGTTCTGATAAATCGTTCAACTATCGAAGCCTTTTTTGTTGAGAAGGTTGAATAGTGGTTAATTTGATAAGACTTCATAAGCTTTTGGAATTTATTATTATAAAACTCTGCTCCATTATCTGTTTGCAGATTTTTAGGAACACGCCCATTAGCTAGGACAATTTTGAAACAGTTACACACATCATCTTTGGTTTTAGTTTTTAGAGGAAAGGCCCAAGCGTACTTTGAAAATGTATCAATAACAGCAAGAATAAATCTACAATTTTTATTTTCTTTTGAAATTGATTGCATATCAATTAAATCTGCTTGCCACAGGTCGTCTATGTCTTTCATAATAACATGTCTTCGGGGAAAGTTTACCCTTGCATTTTTATGAATTTCGTTTACCACGTCGGCTTTGCTCATGTTCAGAATTCAGTTAATTTGTCTTGAATTCATGTATAATACTGAATGTAGAGCATATTATTACGACTATTTATTCTTTAATTATTCCAGCTTCTTTTAATTCTTCAATTATCGATAAAATTTCATTATCATGGTTTGTATTGCCAGCATCTCTTGAAGCTACTAATAGTTTCAATCTCTCGACTAATTCGTTAGGATCATCCCAATATACCAGGTCGGTGTTGTTTTTGTATTTTTTTAGCGTTGGTAAGTTTCCACCAAGTTTAGCGTGAGAAAGTTTATCATCGTATAACGATTCAGAAAATAGGGGTTTAATTATTTTACAATATTTTATACCTTTGTCACCTTTTATTTGACCTTTCGAATTAAAATCTCTTTTATGCGCATTTGTATAATGTAACATATCCTTATAGACAAGTTTATCTTCGCTCGATATTAACTTTAAATCAGGTTTTCTTCGAAGTAAAAGTTCTTTTAGCCCCGCCGTTAAATTGTAAGCTTTGTCGCCGATTTTAATTAAAATGATAGTATCGTTATTCAAACTATCAATTTTAGAAAATGATACCGGCGAATTACCCATCAATAAAGTTTTGTTTTCACTTCTAATTCCAAATGGTATACTAACACCGTCATAAATACCAAAGATATCATCACCCTCTAATGACATTTCTGAATGATCTATTGATTCCTTTTTAGCATTTTCTTCAACGAATTGGATAGAATTTAGATTTGCATCGTAATAGTCATCGATCTTTGTAGATGAACTTGTATTATTTTTATCGGACTCGATTTCTTCAGAGCTATTTAGAGTTGTATTTTCAATTTTATTCATTTTATCTGCAAATCTATTAGAATCAACTAGAGTTTTGAGAGGATCTGTGACAGGTTTTAACATTTTATCAAGTGACAAGTTTATTGTATGTTCCTGATTTTTCATTTGTTTTATTTTATTCTTTATGGAGTCGACAGACTTCACTAATTCTATTTTAATATTTTTTTCCATCTTTTAATAAAAATATCAGCTGTATTCAGCTATGAAAGAAGTAATACTGACGGCATTTATGTGTGTAATTCATATTTAAGTAAAACCTTCATTCAAAGTTTAAAAAAATATCAAAATTCTGCCTATACCTTCCATTGTTTAATGGCGACTCTTTGTTAATAAGTAGAAAATTATAAGGGTTACTCCAAACAGTTTTACAAATGTCTTTAAACTGATTCCATAGTAGATCAGAATTTACATGTTCGTCATAGATATGCTTTAAGTTCACATCATCTTGTTTAAATATTATAAGAAAATTAGCGTTATCACGCAGCAACTGTTTCGGAATTTTTGAGTAGGTTTGCGATAAGTAAAAGCAGTCAATTTGCTTATGTCTTCCCATAGAGAAATAATTACGAATGTTTATTTGCTTTTCACACACAACATCATCAAAAATAAATACAGAATTTGTTAAAGCTTCATTCGGAGCTATAACATCTTTGTCGTCATTAAACTCATTGAACTTTATCTGAGGTACTCTTCTTAATACTTCCCTTAAAAAACGATATTTTGGCTGGAAAGTAGTTTTCGAGTAAAGATAGAGATTTTTAAATTTAAGTCCATTTTCATGCAGCAGTAAACTGATAATAACATTTGTTTTACCACAGTTCGAGGGTCCGCATATTATGCAGCGAATCGTATTAGGCAATAAAACGCTGTGTCTGATCTGACAACTAGACTCATTAAAATTTATATTTTTCACATTCAGGGATATGGGTTGCTTGATCAACTTCATCTTGCCTACTACTTCCAAAAACTACTATCCTTCTAAATATATATATATATATAATATATATTGAGGCATAATAAGATTTATCAGTGGTAGATCGGGACCAGCCAAACAGCCAGATTGGCTCCTAGTCTACCACTATCGTTAACTGTATAGTTCAGATCCTTTTATAGACGCCAGCAAGTGAAACAAGAGGTGATAGGTACGCCTAAAATCAGATAGTAAATTGATTAAAATATTTTTTTTGAGTAGATTTGCAATAAGTAAATTTAATTATTACATAACATTTATGCATATTGTATACTTTATCTTGAGCTATCCTAAACGTTCCTGCAGTGACAAGTCTAAACTTGTCACCGCAGGAGACTAAAGATAGGTATGTATAAAAATGAACTAGGTAATGACTCGTGTTACACATCGCGCATTTAATAATTTTTGTATGTTTAACTAGCACTTCACCCACGACTTCAGCCGAAACAAGCGCATAGTTCAGTTTACTACTATTGTTCCAATAAGTAGGACCTATACAACTGAATTACAATTTAATTATATTTTCAATGTAAGTAGGTATTCTTATAATTTTGACGATACTTAGTGATTAGAATTTATGTATTAACCTTTCTTTTTCCTTTTTACAGAATTATGTCTGCCTCCCCATCGTACAGTCCTGTGGAGAATGTTTTTTTTGCGGTGTGCATCCATTTTAATTTATCGTTATTTAAAGCATCTTTAATTTACTGTATGTTATAATAATTTTATTTTATTACAGGAAACGAATAATCTTTGTTCAGACGACACCTACGCTCTTGGAAATCCATTTCTTTATGCGCAAGACAGGGAAACTTTTTACACCACTGAAGCAGAACTAGTACATCAGGAGTATTTAAATAAAAAAAAGGAAGAGGAGAAAGTGGAAACTAAAGACATTAAAAGAAAGAAATGTAATATCAATAGGAAGACCATAAGAAAGTCTCATACACTGCCTTCATCTTACGTCATTCGGAAAGAGACAGGAAAACCTCATCATTTAATAAAAATACAAATATATGATCTAACCAGATGTGTTAAAGACACTAAACAAAATTGTGAAATTGACAATGATGTTGTTGATAGCGCCGACGTAAGCATCCAGTACCTTGTGAATGATGATTATGATGATATTTTAGATGAAACTGAGCATCTAGTCGGTAAAATAGTGAAAAAAATTAGTAATAAGCAGTAATTAATGTGTATTAAGAATAGTTTGTTTTGAAATTGTGAACATGGAAGTGTGTGTTTATTAGTTAAATACTTTTTAATATGTAATTATAATACTTAGAATATTGCATTAATTATTTTTTGTAAATATTTAAGTTAAAAATTGTAGTAATTTAAAATGATGCGGAAATGTTTAAAAAAAATAAAAAAACAAACTTAATAATATCAATATAGCTGTTTTATTACTTTTCCTTTTTGGGGTATAGGCACAGACGTTACCATATCAAGCTACTGCAATCTGTCAATTTTCTTTAATAGTTTTTCAACTCTATTGCTAAAGCATTAGGTCCAAGGTTGATTGGGAAAATTTGACTGTTTTGGATAGCTTGATGTGGGGGTTGATGTCTGGACCTTTTGACTGCGATTCGTAATGGGTAAGGGTAAAGTTAAACAAACATTATTTCTATAATCATATTTATTTATTATAATTTATTAGTACCTACAACAATTATTTATTTCACTTAAGTAAGTAGTAAATACAATAATTAGGTATATAATTATAAAGAACTACAAACTAGCAATTCAAGTTAGGAACATAAAATTATAACAAGATGCTCAAATATATGCGATAAATAGTATCCTTAAAAATCAATAATTTGTTTTTATTTAAAATATTGTTTTATAATGACCCCATGGTAAAGTTGTTATCTTATCATCCATTATTTGTCGTTTATCATCTCTGTTTGATAAAATTACTTTATTTATCTTTTGAGTAAATATTCTATGATGCTTAGACCTGATAATACACATATCATCTCTGAGTATTTCATTGTTCAGTAAAACCTTTTTATATTTTTCTATATTCAGTTTTTTGGTAATGCATTTCTTAACACCTTTAGCTTTCTTTAACGTGGAAATTTTCGAATCTATACAGTATAATTTTGCTCCTAAGCCTACAAATTCTGAAATAATTTCACCACCCATCTCATCTTTGAAGTAGCCAGGTTTTTTAGCATTTACCTGTGGTATATTAAATATACTATTTTTTTCAAAGTTGCTTGTATCAAAATATTTTAAATGTGCTTTTAAGTCTTCGTAAAAATCCTTTGTCTGTATTAAATATAACAGACTGTCAGTGTCTGTATAACAAAGCTTTAATTTATTTTCATATTTTTTTTTCATTACTGAATAGTGGAATTTATATAAGTGACATTTTGCAATTTCTAAAATACTGAATCCGACATAGATTGGACGATCTAAAACAATTTTTGTTTGATTCATTTGAATTGACGCGAGAGATTCTGAAATAACAGAAAAGTTATTGAAATTAGGCGCGCTAACATATTTTTCAGCCCCGTAAAACTTTTTAGTTCGATTAGAATTGTCTCTCCATATATTTACGAGCTTAACATCAACTTGTTTTCTTTTATTTTCTATGGTTTTTCCAAATATAGAATTATTTTGCTTTTTAAAAAAATCTCTTTCAAAATCAGAAATTGCATTTTGCCTCAGCCTAGTATTTAAGGAAATATATGATTCTAAGAAATTATTTTGGTTAAATGCTAATATTCGATATATTTTTAACAGTTGTAAACCATTATTTAAGCATTCCTTTAAATGAATATAGTGAATAACATATCTATGTTTATCGAAAAGACTAGCAATAAGTTTAGCATTTCGACTACAGAACGGGACAAATTTTTCAGGCGCAAATGGTAAATCGGCATGGCTATCATGTAAGTTGTCAGGGTAATGAAGATCTACTTCTAATATAAATCCAATATCAGAGTCAGATGATAGGCTCATAACATCAAAATTTAATATTTCATTCTCAAGGAGAAACCTAAATCCTCCTACTGGAAGCTTTTGCATCATAGCATATCCATATAAATTAACACAATCAAGGTAAATTAGAAAACTATCAGGTTCTTCACTATTATAGTCGGTAAGATATTCATTATTTGCCTTAGCATATCTGAGTGAACATTGAGCAAGTCCTCCTCTTATACCCTTTTCTATCATTTGATATATTTCTACGTCAGACACTAGTTCTAACTTGATTTTAGTATACAATAACATGGCATCCCAACTTAAGGATGGTGATGAAACGTAATAGCAAGGATCCAGACCATAGTTATTTAAACTCATTTTCCTAAATTTTTCAAAAACATCACATAGAAGTAAAACATCGCATTTAAGATACAAATCGGTATATTCACCCAAATTTTTTATACCAAAAGTTTTCCAAACATTTAAAGCATGCTTATAGTCTTCATCAGATATAGATACAGATGTAAGTTTGTTAAAAAATTTTGTTGGTTCTGGTAATTTATCCTCATCATATCGTGCCCAGGAATCTATGTAATCGTAACAATATATGCCTTTTCTTCGAACAATTTCAAATAAAGTATTATTGTTATAAAAAGATTTTAAATGTTTGAAATCTCCGGGGTTCATAGTCTTAACCAATTTGTCCATACTTGAGCTTAAAAAATTAAACGAGTCAATAAATTTCAATTGTATAACTTTTGTTGCATTGATGTTTATGAATTTAGTGAATGAAATATATTTCTCTTTAGTTCTCGGTATGAGATGAATTCGACCGTTTATCTTTGAAAGTTCATTTATAAATAAATGACTGTCATAACCGGACAAGTTATGAAACACTATTGGTATAAAAGTGCATTGCTTTGCATTTAAATTGCATGTGTCATGCGCAGGTCCTCTGTATTTTCCAGTAAAGTGATCATGGTCTTTAACAATATTATCATTACGCGAAAACGTATTTTTACAAATATGGCACTCAGTACTGTTAATAAAAGATATTTGCTCATCCTCAGTTAGTGGGATCATATTTTTACTCTCTAATAATACTTCAGATAATCGTTTTACATCATTAGTCAAAGATTTGACAAATTTCTTGGAACAATCAGGCCCTCGGTAAGATACAAAATCATTTAATTCGGGATTTGAATTACAACAAATATAGTATGCAAAACAGGTAGCCTCATGAACTTGAATATTTTCCACATATGTTGATTTATGTTTGTCAGAATATTCACGCAATAAACTTTCAAAATCACCATATATCACTATTGGTACTGTTTGAGTTCTTTCATAGTTTATGAAACTAATTTTAGTACCCCTCTCTGGTAATATGGTTTGTATTCTAGCACATTCGTGACAAGACAATTTCTCTTCAGTGTGAAAGTAAATAAAACATTCATCACATAAAAATATTTTACTTTTATGTTGAGTCAATTGGTTGTGCACAAGTTTTTCAAAGCTTTTAATTAAACAGAAATGACTCTTTCTATTGTTGGTAATGTAAAGCAAATTGGCATGGTATAAACGACGTGATGTTGTTTTATATAATGGGCCTGTAACTGCACCGTTATTATCTAAACCGTATATATTAATGCTGATATTAGAATTGTTTATTTCAAAGCGCTTAATGTCATTGAAACTGGGAGGAAAACTCATGTCAGAAATATCAAATAAGTCGGAATAATGCGGATATGAAGAAGTTCTGTTTGGATTGGTCTTTGCCGGAAACATATCAGCTACAATACACCAAAGAAAACAATGCTGGTCTTCATTTTGTATGTTTAGGCATGATTTAGAATTGACAATACGTTTAGGCAATGGTAAATAAGAACCACCTCGCAAAGGATTATATTTTACGATGTTAATTTCTAAATGACTGATAGACTCAATTGTCCAGCCTGACTCGGACAGTTCAAATTCGGAACATTTACAAATAAGTTTATCACAAAATGATTTATATAGGGATAAAATATCTGTGTTTTGCAATACTATATTATACTTTGTGTTAAATGACTTTAAAGATTTTTCATAATTTTTTGGTAATATATACCAAACAAATAGTTCAAAATTAACTTTTATCGACTTATGTTTTTTCACCTGGTCGTTGATAAGGTAGCAAACCGTTTCAGAAATTTGCGTTAAAAATAATTCAAGTGAAATGTTAGCTATTCTAGGATTCACTCTATAACTAATAATCCGATTTCTAAAAGCCGTTGCTATTAAATAAACATTATCAAAACGTGTCTGTAATAAGCAATTCGATTTGTGTATATTAGTTTTTTTGTGTGTAGAATATTTCGGTACTGAAACGTTACAGACTTCACAGAAAAACATATTAAGATATTTATAATTACAAAAAACGACCTTAAAGTATCTAAATATTCCAGATTTCTGATATTAATTTCCTGTAAATTTATTATTAAATTCGATTTTAAAATGGATGAAATGTAAACGAATTATGACCGATATGTTGAATATTATTATTATTAAAATAGTATCGAGTATTATTAGTGTTGAATTTTCTCAGAATCGAGCATTCTTAGTATCGAGTATTCTTAGTATCGAGTTTTCTTAGTATCGAGTTTTCTTAGTATCGAGTATTCTTAGTATCGAGTTTTCTTAGTATTTCATATATTTAAGCTTCCTGTAAGTAAATCACAAGTTAATATAATGAAAATTATTTAATAAGGAAATGTAAACGAATTATGACCAATATGTTGAATATTATTATTATTAAAATAGTATCGAGTATTATCAGTGTTGAATTTTCTCAGAATCGAGTATTCTTAGTATCGAGTTTTTCTTAGTATTGAGTATTCTTAGTATCGAGTATTCATAGTATCGAGTTTTCTTAGTATCGAGTTTTCTTAGTATCGAGTATTCTTAGTATCGAGTTTTCTTAGTATTTCATATATTTAAGCTTCCTGTAAGTAAATCACAAGTTAATATAATGAAAATAATATTTAATAAGTACCTACGAGTATATCATAATATTATTATGGATTACATTTGATATTAAGTAATATTTAAATGAAAGTAAAAAGAAGAGTATAAGAGTAAAATAGGTATCCCAATAATATTATTTTATTCCGTCAAATAACATTATTTGGATACAGAACAGGCTGCACATGCTTAAATTCTGCTTTCGCTGCAGATACAAGATTATTAATGGCCCTCCAAGTCGACGAATCGGAATATACAGAGGCCTTATACGCGAGGAGCGCTTGCTTCCATCGGTCCTTTCCGAATTTTTCAGCGTCCCTATGGTTATAAATACGAAGCTCGATATAATAATCGCCGCCCCGTGTTAAGTCCTGCTGGTAGGAGTTTCCAGAAGCTGTTCTTCTGGACAGGGATGATCGCAGTGCAGCTGCCCTCACCGGTTCAAGATCTCCCTCTTCCTCCTGTAAACATTGTTATAAAATAATATTAGAAAAACATATTTGAGAGGAGGCAAGGAGAGCAGCAGTGGTCCCATGGTAACGGCTGCGACTTACAAGTTGTAGGTCATGGGGTTCGAACCCAGGCGCATGCGCTTTACTTTTTGTAAATTATTTCATTAAATAACATTAGATAAACATATTTGAGAGGAGAGGAGAGCGGCGGCGGCCCCGTGGTAATGGTCGCGACTTACAAGTTGCAGGTCGCTGTTTCGAACCCAGGCTGGTGCTTTACTTTGTGAAAATTATTTCATTGCCACTGCTCTTAAAACGATGAAGGAAAACATTGTGAGGAAACCGGCATGTCCTAGGACCAAACCCGTATGCGTGTCCGCGTGTGTGCGTGCGTATGCGCGTGCGTGTGTGTGTGTGTGTGTGTGTGTGTGTGTGTGTGTGTGTGTGTGTGTGTATACTTTTTTTAACTTACCGAGGAATCAGCCATGCGCATGCGCTTCAATTTTTTAGGTCCCTTTGGTGAAGTATTTGTTTCGGAATCCGAGTCACTACTAAATAACTCTTTTACAGGTGGAACAGCTACTTTCTTCGATTTGCCTTTAGCCACTTTGATTTTTGGCTTTGAAGATATATTTTTCTTTGGTTTAAACGATGTAGAGGGCTTGTTGGGATGCGACTCTACATCGGATTCAAATGGATTCACAAATGTCGACCTAAAATGAAAATAAATAGTAGGTAAGAAGTTATAAAATGAACGATTCCTAAAATGATAGACAAAGAAATAGAAGAACCTATAAAACAATTTTCTGTATCTAGAAATTGATCCTTGAATTATTATCAATGCTTATAAAATTTGATTAATAATAAATAATAATAAATATCGCTGGACATTAACACACAGCGCCACCTAGTGCCACACTAAGCAAAGCTTGTGTCGTGGACACAATGTGATGTGATGTTAATGTTTCATGTTGTGCATTATTAGTAGCGTAGCAAGTAAAATAACTCCATAACATGTTTTTATTAGATCTGGAATCGATCCCAAAACTTTGCTTTCTACAGTGATGCTAATGTCGACTGAGCTATAGAAAACGTTAATTGAATAAGTCGTTATTCGGGTCTAGAACGATGTCGATGACGAGTCGTCGTTAATACTTCATGTTTTGCAATAGTAGTAACGATTATTAAACCACTGTACGAGGAGAAGCAAGTAAAATTACTCAATAATGCATTTTAATTACATCTGGGGGAATCGAAGCCAAAACTTTGTATTCGACAGTTACACTGATGTCGACGGGGCTACAGGGAACTTACGAAGTAAAAACAGACACATTAAATTATATTATCTCGGAGTCGAACCGAAGATTTTACGTCACCGAGTTATTAGTAAGTAATAAAACCCGTAAATAAACAATATTTAAAATTGGGAATCGAGCCCTAGACTTAACTTTCGATTACTGCAATTTACCATCAAATTGTAAGGGTAGTACTTAAGTTGTAAAAAAAATATGTGATACATACATACTTGTTGCGGGCGATATCCTCGTAAATCTGCACACTAAAAATGAAGTCTATGATGTGTTGCAAAACACCTCAAGCACCTATATTTATAGACCGAGATTATAAAGTCACGATCAGAGTATTACTTTTTATATTAATTATAATTTTCAAGCTAGGACGATGAAATTTATTTGTTTTAAATTAAGCTCTATAACCATCTCGCATAGGGCTTAGTTTTAATGATCGTATGTTAAAATCAGACACTTCAATATAAACATAGTCTTACCAGACCAATTTGGGAGCAATACTATCTCGACGACGCTCTGTCGCTGAAATTCGAGACGAAATTTTTATAAGGTAATGATATGTACTCGCAAGTAATACTAAATGCTCGAAGCAGCTTTATTTAAAATGGTTTGTAGT
Organism: Xestia c-nigrum; assembly: GCA_916618015.1. NCBI lineage: Eukaryota > Metazoa > Arthropoda > Insecta > Lepidoptera > Noctuidae > Xestia > Xestia c-nigrum. Next base: position 24,944,487 of record OU745257.1, on the reverse strand, counting down.
ACCAACTTAATTAATTGCCGTTATAAATTGACTTTCATATTACGACAGCGATATTAATAAAAATTTAGAAACATTCATATTTGGAAATTTGAAAAGTAATCGTGAACAGAGAAAATAATAAATCTGGATAAATAAGGCGATTATTTTTCTATTTTTATACAAATTAACATTACTATGGCTGTTTTAATAGGTACTTAGGTACCAAAAAATAGTTTTCGTGCTTGTAACTAAATCACATTAGAACACTAATGAAAACCAATAAAATAACAGGAGAGCATAAAATTCAATCGCATTATTTCTACTGAAAGCATTATGAACTTTAATCACGCAAAAATTAGATCTATTTTAGAACAACTGGAACTATTGAAGTGCGAAAAAGGTCTTAGCTATAAGTTTTGGTTGCAACTGGAATTAGAAAATTCTTGTGTTACAGTTTGTACTTACTTCCAAAAACTTAATAAATTAAATATTAAGTTTGGTAACCATAGGACAAAGTGGTCCAATATTTTGTCACATCTTTAAAGACACATTTGGTGCATTGGTTAAGAGCGCTACATCACAATGTAAATATTAGGTTTAATAGATGCCTTAACGAATGCATCAAAGGTGTTTTTTGCGGGTTCGATTCCCGCACAGAACAATTGCATATTTTGTTCCAGTTTGGTTTTTATGATTTTTTACATTCTTTTATATTATAATCAATTACTCTATCTGCATAATACATTTAAGTAATAGATCTTGGGTCCAATCCTTTTTTTGGATTTCTATCCGTATTCAAGGCACCGATAACATTAACTTGTACGGTTGCTAATGTTATGGAGTGCTATGCGCTACATGCATCGAGTGATGCGCAAAGCGGATGATGTCATTTCACACTATCTGCGGACCGCTGCTTGATAAACTGAATACGTGATACCTGAATACTTTGATATACTGAATACTCGATAAACTGTTTGCTTATGAATGTTGATTGATGATTTACAATTTATTGGATGCTATACGATTTCTTCAATGTTTTATTTGTCACGAGTCGGTAAAAATAATTGAAGCCTCTGTATCATGCAGTTCGAACAAAACGAGAACAAGACTGATATCAATACAATATTTAATCAACAGGTGTGTTGTAGACTGAGGACTCAGAATATTCAATCTAGAACTGTATTGTAGACCAATACCTAACAACATTCGCTCATCAGTTTAAAAACCGTAGTGGATAAAAAGACATGTGAACTGCTGTGGAGGAAATTACAACGAACCGGCAGCAACATTCGCTCATCAGTTTAAAACCGTAGTGGATAAAAATACATATGTGTTATTGGGGCGTTCTGCATAACGCGCTCGAGCGAGAAGCGAGAGCAAGTGATGCAGAACCCCCAATAATACCCTACTTCGGCTCACTACTTAGTTTCGGCGTCCAATTCGATTTCGTCATTAAACATTACCTCACTAAACAGTATCACGTTGTAGTTTTTTGGCGCGAACACGCTTCCACATTGTTGTCACGCGCACTCGCCGCATGCACTCCGCTGCCCTGTTTATAATACAAAAAAACTACAGCAGACATGATCTTTTATATTTTAACATTAAATATGAAATTGTGTGCCTGATAGTGAAGGGAAAATAAAATATGAATTGTGTTAAGGTACCGGGGAGTAGCAGTTATTTTAAAATTACTTTAGGACTGACATTGTTGTTTTATGCAAAAACTAGCTTCTGCCAGCGGCTTCGCCCGCGTGAAGTTTGGTAATTGTCCCATGGGATCTTCTACCGGGATAAAAAGTACCCTATGTGTTAATCCAGGTTATAAACTATCGTTGTGCAAAATTTCATCCAAATCCGTTCAGTAGATTTTGCGTGAAAGAGTAACAAACATACATCCATCCTCACAAACTTTCGCATTTATAATATTAGTAGGATAATATCATTTACTTACTGCGAGTGTCGTCAAAATCATCTGTTATTGATGATTTAGTATTTCTCATGATTTTATCATCATTTCAGCCGAAAGACGTCCACTGCTGTACAGTAAGCGTTCATAAGTGCACAGGCACGCTAAGGATCGTATTGCTGTGAACGCACGGGCGAGCGTCCGTGCGGCTGTATGTGTAAGCTGTCTCAATACAGTACCTACGCACACCACAGCCACAGAGTCGCCTACTGTCGCAAGTTGTCGCGTCAATCTCCACGAAACAAAAAGATATATATTACCGTCTCTTTTGTTATACACGCAGCAAACGCATGATCGTATTTGCATTGGATAGCTAAACTTCGACCATATTTACCAGGTGTTGATAGCTGTTTAGGTTAAGCAGTGGGTTCACGATCAACGTATCTTGAGTTCAAATCCCGTTTACATTATACGGGTTTTTTTTTTGTAACCACTTTAATTAATATTTGTATTTTATGCAAAAACTATTTACTTAGGTATTTATTTTGAAATGGGTTCATGCTCATTATTTATTTTTATAAAGATTTAAATATAAGTTAAGAACCCATCATAACTATTTATGTGATTGTGTAATATTTTTTCGGTGTTGGAAGGTGGAAGAAAAAGTCGTGCTGACAGATAACAAAAATTGTTTTATTCGTTTCATTTATTCATATAATTAACAACTTAAATAAGATTTGTAACGTCACATTCCTACCTAGATATAAAAAGTTCTCTTGTAACCGTTCATAAGATTTTTTTGTGTATCTGTATACCCACTTTGAAGTCATTTTTTATTAACATAACAAGGATATTCTAATAACACAAATATAATTGTTGATACCCACTTCTGTCTATCGGTATTCAACAGAGCTTACTGAAAACTATTACATAATTTATACTTCGTGAATACGTTTTTTATGTGACGTCACAATAAATGTAACTCATATTGAGGTTATAGTTTAAGTGTTCATTTTCCTGAAGAAAAGAAGATTGAAACTAAACCTCAATTTAGGAATTATTAATATTGCTAAACATTTTGTAACACGTCTAATTAAAACTAGAACATTAGGGATTAATATTTTGTATAACCCCCATTATTTTCAATGCAGTCAAGTAGACGTATGCGGCTTAAAGTCACCCAAAGGGCAATGGAGAGGGCTATGCTCGGAGTTTACTTGCGTGATCGCATCAGAAATGAAGACATCCGCAAGAGAACCAAGGTCACCGACGTAGGCCGAAGAATTGCTAAACTTAAGTGGCAGTGGGCAGGGCACATTGCTCGCAGAACGGATGGCCGATGGGGTCGAAAAGTTCTGGAGTGGCGACCGCGAACCGGAACAAAATGGAAGTAATCCAGTGAAAGTCTAAATATTCCCGTGCGAAACGTAATCGTTCTTCTTTATGTCTTTCTGTCAAGAAGGGCATTTTAGCTGATCTTCTGTGATGCAAGCCTTCAGCGTGGAGGGCACGGCGAACAGTTTGCGGTGACTCCGAGTGTGTCGTAGGTGTGAAACCATTGGTTTCATACTCGCCCACGATATGTTGTCGCTGCGCTTCGCTAATAAGCGACGACCTTCCACTTCGCTGTTGCAAGGCTCCCTTCTTCCTCATACCTTTTGATCCAGAGACTTACTGCATTTCTCTAAACAAAAAAAAATGATGTTAGGCAGCTGTAATAAATACTAAAGTGACTTCATTCACTCTGCATTTATAAATCCAATAATAAACACTAATTATTTATCTTGCATGATAGATTGAAAAAAAAAAACAACGAATTAAGTAAACCACAGGTCACCAAATAAATGAACAATTTATAATACCCATTAGTTTTTAATTTTTAATGTTTAAGTTACAATTCATAAATAATTATAATACTCGCATTCAGTTCTATTAAGGCCACTTTTATGAAGCGCGGATAATTCGCGATAATAGTCGCCCTCGCCTTAATATTAATATTTGCCCACAATCAATCACACCAACAACAATACCGCTATCTATTAAACCACACGTCACTGACCATCAACTACCACATTACATATAGTGTATTATGTATGACTACAACCAAACGACAAAGTTCATTCCGATCAAGTTAAAATATTCATAAAACTCATGTCTACCTCACAGAAATCTAACAAAATTCTTGACTTATTTTTCTATCTACCTCCCTAACTTTACGAAATGTGTGAACAAAGCAAACAAGTTAAAGAATATAATATTTCTGTAGAGTAAAAACTTACAAAAAGTCTAAAAGTAACTGTGCGGGATTTGAACTCACGGCTTACTGATTCACTCTTAATTCTGGACGGGCCCAACCGCTAGGCCATCATGTCTTAGATATTGGCATTGAAATTATGCACTACAACTAGTTGCTGACAATAATCTATTTTGTTGAAAGTAGAAGGTCGTAAGTCAAACTAAACGACAAGCTATTGCTTTGTGAGATTGCCTATCGACTTTTGGTCGGCACTGTACATAGGCCTCTCCGAAAGGGGGGTTTTGTCATAATCGCCATACTTGGCAAGCGCGTTGGCAATCACAGTACAGTTGTTGGAAACGCACAGAGTTCGCTGCTGCCCATTCTCTGGTAAGTCCCTTAGTCACCTCTTACGACAACTACGGGAAGATATGGGATGGTGCCAATCTGTACGTCCGACACCATACAATACGTCTCATTATTTAATAAAAAATATGTAAATATCATTAAACAGACAGTTTCACAGTTGCTACACCCGAAGCAAAAACAAGGCCAAACAAAAAATGTTTTCGTGTGCAGCTTTGCAAAAACTTAAAAACATTTTGTCCCCTCTTTTTCTATGCATCTCATATCCTTACTAATTTCTCAGGAGACTGCCTTGCATTTTAGGACGCAAACTACCTCCACTTTGAGGCATTACGGAGAGTTTATTACACTGACATTCAGTACTTGAGCGTTTATAAGTAGACTAGCTTCTGCCAGCGGCTTCGCCCGCGTGATGTTTGAAATTGTCCCACGGGATCTTACTACCGGGATAAAAAGTATCCTATGTGTTAATCCAGGTTATAAACCATCTGTGTGCAAAATTTCATCCAAATCCGTTCAGTAGTTTTTGCGTGAAAGAGTAACAAACATCCATACATCCATACTTACAAACTTTCGCATTTATAATATTAGTAGGATTATAGTATTTAAGCTGGGACACACAGTTTACACATTTTCTTGGAAAACGTAGAATAGTGCACGGTTCAAACCAAAGTCGGATAAAGAGGTGTTATGGTTTTAATCACTTTCAGTAGCAGCCAAGAAATGAATGAAATTTAAAATGTAACATTGATAGTAGACGGCTTATACCCTTTTTTATATACCATGGTATTTGTGATTCTGAAATTTACTTAATAAAAAGGATATATAGAAAAAGGATACTATCTCAAAATCGAAGTGTCTACCGACTACCGAATACACGACGTGGATGTCAGAGCTGCTTATAAAGGATGTAAAAATCTCTTTGCTTGACCTTTGTTTGATTGCTTTAGTTTTTTGTCACCGACTTCAGAAGCTAAAGTTATTTTTCCCTTTTTAGTTTTTTTTTTAAGTCGGTTTTATTTTTTGCAAAAAAGTTTTTATTTTTCACTTTTTAGTGGTTTACATGTGCTTGATATACATGGAAAGTGCATACCGTTACGATTACAACAAGCCCAAACACGACTAGCATGTATTGTCTCATTATGGAGTTCCGTGACTCTTGGATTCATCATCAGATCTGATGGTAGAATGGTTCTTATCAAACGCAAATGCTTCACTTGTTGTAGAAAATACCAAAATCGCAACACGTTTTCATATAAAATTTGAAGAGTTCCCTCTATTTTGCCAAGATTCCATCATCAGATCCCGACTTGGTCGGTTAAAAAAGGATATTTCAACGTCTATCTATCCATTTGGCTATTCATTCAAAGTCTCCTATGTACTATCTCATTATCGAACTGTATACCGACTACCAAGTACACGACGGGGATGTCAGAGCTACTTATAAAGGGTGTCAAAAATCTCTTCACGAAGCCGAAAGGCACAGGTTCTCCCCATTATTGCAATATTTTTTTTGTTCTACAGCGTACTTTGGAACCTCCTAGTTACGGAGATATTGGGTCAAAGTTTCAATTTTTTATAAGTTGTAAGATTTTTACTTAAAACACCTCCATACTATCCATCAGTACAATGTTTTGAGTGCGTTACATTTTGTTTTACAACATAATTTGATTTTCCAAAAAGAAGTCGTTTCCCAGCAATAATTTTTGCATAAAGTTACTTTATTTGATGTACAGAATACTTGTTTGACGGCTTCGTGATGAGGTTGATTACACCCTGTTTACTTTCAGATAAAATGGGAATTTCAGGCAAATATTTGTCAATTAGCAAAGAACCTCAACATGTAGCTCCCCAGTACAGTGGTCCACACAAGTATCTCCACACATGCCGAACACGCCAGTACGCGGGCCGCGCTGAACGAATTCAATTCCCCACTAAAATTCAATAATATTGCCAATCGGCGGCCACAACGGGGGTCATTGTGTTTTAGAAAAGGTTTTTGTTGTGCGCCGACAGAACGCCGATGGCTCTAAACTACGGAACCGCTTACGTGTCGCGCGAATATTTTTCATGTTTCGAAAATGTCACTGGTTTTTGGCGTTTTGTTTTTGTCGTGCTGAATGTTTTGTCGAGACTTCATGATTGATGTATGGATTGACAGGATTGTACTGAATAAGAATACGATATAATAATTCACAGTAATCACAAGTGTTGTGCTAAGAAATACGTTGTGTAATTTTGACAAAATCATTATATTCAACAAATCATTAAATCTAGAATCTTGACCTTAAAAATTAAAAACAAATCACTGGTGGATTTGAAATGATCAATTGAGCATTGGTTGAGCTTGGCAACAGTATAACAGCAGTTAATAATGATTCAAAAGTCAACATGATGTGCGAGACGGATTTTAGAAATTCAGTGATCCACGATAAAAATGAAGATTGATGCCCATTTTCCTTGTAAACCCTGTATTTTGATCTGAAATAATTGAAAGAGTCTTACTGGCATAACCCTAATTACGATACTCTAAGCTAACTATTTATATCTCAAGCTTCTATTTAACTTGTGCCACTGATATATTTGATAGCTCAGTGGCGTTATTTGAAAACTATAATTATGTATTTACTGATTCTATCGTACACTGTACTTGATTGATACCTGTGTAGACTTAGCGGCTATTAGACGAGCAACAACTTTAGTAATTGTAACTTAGGAAACAACTAAACTGTAGTTGATCAAATTCATTTTATTTATGTGTAAATTTCCCAAATCATCACCAACATCCACAGCCTGACTTCACCCACTGCTGGGCCTCTTTGCCTCTCTTTGCTTGTGCCAAGCTTCTCGTTCTTGTGCCAATTTGATCCAGGATATTTCGGCTATTTAACTGTTGAAAATTAGGCAAAACAATTTTGTGGTCGACCGTAGATCGCGCATCGCAGCTGCAAAGTCAAATAACCACATTAATATCTCGCGTAGGCTTAAACCTAAACGCACGCTTTTTCTCATGAGGTGTAGACAGAAACTACAGAACATGATCCTTACATACTTCTTTTGCTTCAAAATCAAAGCTGAAACAAATGTTTCACGTAGGCCATTTACAGACATTTCTGAATTTTCGAAACAAAGATGAAAATTAAATCTAGCTACAATTACCAGTCACAAGACATGAAAACTGTGAAAGTTCTGTAGTTTCCATTCCCTAGCGTAGATCTCTATGGAGAAGAACAGACAAGAAACTCCATGGACTCCTCTTGTTAATATATTGTGTTTTATCATTCAAAATCTTGGTTACATCATTCATGTTGAGATGGTATATTGTGTGAGAACAATGAAGCAAGATGTGCACGTTACGTTACAATCTTCTGCTGCAACTGGCTTTATCGTCATCAGCCTATTTAATGTTCCCACTGCTGGGACACAGGCCTCCTTTCTATGAGAGGGAATGTACTTTAATCTACCACGCGGGCCCAGTGTGGGTTGGTAGATGTCACATGCCATCGAGTTTTTGTTCTAGGACACGCCAGTTTCTTCACGATGTTTTCCTTCACCGTTTTAAGAGCAGTGGTAATGAAATAAATTGCACAAATGCACGACTTACTGTTCGTAAGTCGTGGTCGCTACCACTCATGGCCCACCGCTGCTGGCTTACTTTCTATTTATAACCTAAAGCTAGCCAAAATTTTCCAAAGGCCTGGTAAATAGTTATACAAATAGGTAGTTCTATGAAGCAATACATCTCTACACATCCCTCGTTCTACATTCTGTAGAAGCGTAATTAAGCGACTGGATTAGTTCGCGCGAGATTAATCTAACGATTTTAGATAGTAAATCACTTAGTATGATTGAGACGACTTGATTAATATTGAACTTGTACAACTAGCTATACAGCGCCTACACCTAGGTACTTGAATGAAACAGTTACATTAATCCTGAATAATTACTATCTTTAACTCTTACATAGTTTACGTTATTAATGATTCGATTACTTTTCATTAAAGACAGACACATTCATTTTTCTGAAGATTTATACATCAAACCATGACTGTGAGCGTACTTTCCCAGATGCCCAACACTCTAGTGAGACATGTCGGTCCTCTTATTGACATCCAAATGGTAATTTTGCAATCAAAGAGTTTCATGTTCTTTCAGCAATTTCTACTCGGTAGTTGTCGTTGATCTAATAACTTTTGTGTAGGACCTTTTTTCATCATCAAATGACTTTTCCCACTCTGGGCGGAGCGGGAGGGAGTGTCAGACTTTTACTGACTAAAACCCATTTATGTTCCTTCCTCGCCTTTTATGTGGGCCACGATATCTCTTTCGAACAGTCCCGCAGCCCCGGCAGGCTTCAGCCGTACGGGCCCCTTCCTTTATGCTGACCTTGGGGGCGACTTAATTTATGCTGATTTTGTGTAGGCCCTAAGACATGTGCCCTATAGAACAATGGCTTAACTAAGAGGACCTTCCCTCAGAAGGGAGTATAAGGAGATGGCTTTAATCACCGTTTTAAACAGACTCAGTGCGGCTTGGTTCTACTTTACCTTCATTAAACTGACTAAGATTACATACGCTCAGTGATACCTATGTTAAAGAATTAAAAATTAAGGCAACTTTGTTGAAAATCGTCTCAGAAATACAAAACACTTTGAAAGCGATTACCGTTTACCCAGGTCACCCTAGATCACTAAAACAACATTGACTTACCGTTAAATCGACGAATATTTAGCTGCTAGTCAAAATTAATTTACTAGGAATTAGCAAAAGCAGTAGGTAATCAATTATATAATTATTACGTTTGTCGTTAGGTAAAATTTAAGCTCAGTGTAGGCATTTCACTATCGCTTCGAGCAATCAAACCAATAGTGTTTTATTACTGTTGTTATATCAATAATAATGTTTAATTGATTTAAGTAATGATTGCCTCAGGTTGCGCTAAAATTGTACGGTACTAGTGGTAATTGATCTATATTAAAAGTGTAAAAAGGTCTTAACGAATCCGAAAGGCACTTGTTTTCCCCGTCATTGCGATCACATTTTTGTTCTACACCATACCTAGGAACCTTCTAAGTAGTTACGGAGCTTTTGGGGGTCAAAGTTCTACCTTTTTAAAATAAGATTAACTTTTAACATCCCCGACCGTGACGCCCTTACTTTCCAATCCATCCAGCATTCAATCCATTCAGCACAATGTTTTGAGTGCGTTACATTGAGTTCTACCACAAAACATGATTTTTCACCCAAAAAAAGTAATTACTCAGCAATATATTTTGAGTAAATTCAGTAGTTAGTAGTTTGATGTACAGAATGCTGGGTTGACGATCTCGTGATGAATCTACACTCTTGTATTCATACTATAATTGAAGATCCTTGAAAAGTTGACCGTGAAGATAACTGCTATTTTTATCAGATTAACTGCATGTTAACTCATCCCATCCTGAGAATCGGTATCAGGACCTGGTTTTCACCATTCCGTAGCGGTTGATATCTCTAAACTTATGAAGCAGTCCTTATCATCATCATTATAATTATCTTTCCATTTTAAAACGAGACTATGCAATATATTCCTACATACAAATGACCTTATTAACATCCAATATTTCTCTAACTAGATATCAGCACTAATGAGAATGTAATACAGAGGTCCCACTGCGCATGCTCCGAGCAGTTAACCTGTGCCGATGTTTGGGCACCCCTGACCTGCCCTGTTGGCTCATTGTTGGCCTTACTTAGCGTGTCAGCACGGGTGGAATGATCTCATTGATGGAACATGCATGATTAATTTATTGCGCATTGTATAATCTTAAAACAAATGGACAATGGTTGAAACAGTACCAGCAAAATCGACCAATAATGTTCCCACTGCTGGTTCACAGGTCTCTTGAGAATTTGTGGTTATTCACGATGAAGACCTAGTGGGGGTACATGTCACATGTCTTCAGATCTTCGGTTCATAGTATGCTTGCAGTGGTGACGAAAATTTAAATTGGCTGTATGGATTTGAACCTACAAATCATAAGACGCTGTGGTTTCGATTGGGCGACTTCTGCTCACTACGGTTCAAAATATTTGACTATCTAGCACAAATCACAAATCTTAGCTATGACTATGTGAACCGCAAAACGAAGCAGATAGCAATTAAGCACGAACCCAAATCATATGAGCAGACCGTAATTATCAAATTCGCGCTCCCTAAACAGATTAGTCTGGTCATAATCACGACGCACTAAATTCATATGATACTGTGACATTACTGTATTAATGAGTCGAGTATATTTAGGAGTAAATTAATTAAAATAAACCTAAAGTAATGAACATTCTGTGAGACAGGAATTGCTACCGTAAAAGAGTAGAAGCATTGAATATTGTGATGGTGATTGTCCCTAAGCGGTTTTAGACTTATGATACCGATTCCACGTAAATTAACATATTTATTTATTTAACACTTCAAGCACATAGTACAGCGGCGGACTTAATGCCATAGGCATTCTCTACCAGTCAACCTTTGGGTGATGCAGAGACAAGCAGTGGTAGGTGTACATCTGAAAATAATTCGATTAATACTCAGGTAACTACATAGATATATAAAATACTATAAATATCTATACATATATATATATACTATAAATAAATATCAAACTATATATTACTGTAAAAAGAGAATTAACACGGATATACTAAAATAAAAAGACAAACAATGAAGAAAACACTACTGTTGTGATGAACCTGCCAGTTACATATTATGTTGCAACATTACACTTCCAAATGCTACCTAGACAAACTCCAATTTTGAACCCATAGGCAGTCGCTCCATTTAGAATGATGGTATTCAGCTGCATCCAGTTAGTCTGGAAGCCGACCCCAACATAGTTCGGAAAAGGCAGGCAGATGATGATAATGATCCATAAAAAAATTTGTAACGTTATTTTCATATAACTTGTATTGTCATGAACTTGTTTTTATAAGTCGTACGCATCGTACAATTAACTCCAAAATATTCAATCTAACAGCCATGATTGAAGTCTAGAACTACGATTAAGGATATGCAATTTCGTTCCCACAATTCCATCCACAAGCAACCAGCAACCATTAAACAAAAGATTACCGCCATCGCATCGAATCGGCACCGACACACTACATCGTGTAATAACGGCCGCCGTATCAAACGTTTTGCCGTTTTCCGATATTGATGAGTTGGGAGCGCGCCGTCCACCGCGCTGTGAATCACTGGCATTACCTGATGGCCGTACCGAGAGATACGAGCGGTACTTACAGCGTAACTGAGTTTGTGATGCGTTGCTGTTTTTTGGTTTTGTTTCTGATGTGCATTTCGAACAATTAGTAATATCAGAATTTACAAACTCTTTCTTCCTTTTATGAAGATGGTTTGATCATTAACTAATTCATGTTGCGTCTTGGCTATTTGAATCAAAATTCCTCTGGATTCGAATATACCGGGGCGGATCAATTACGGGCTCGGCGCCAGACTTCGGTCTTTGACAGATAATGTACTGAAGGTTCTGAGACCTTTAGTTTTCTTTAAAGATAACATCATCTGCATTTTGGTTTGGCTCTGACGATCATTGTTTTTAGTTTACTGTGCCAGTATCAGAATAACTAAAAAATGCAGGATACGAACAGTTTAATGGCTTCAGGATCTTTGTAAGTTTTGATCCTGCATCCTGGATTACAGCTACATTACATCTATCACACCTCTATCCAGCCAGCAATGTACAGAATCCAACTAACATCTCTCACGTCCAGTTATCGCAAGCGAGTGAGCAGTATTGGTGCAACGCATCAAGCGAAACACCCGTGATGTATGCCGTAGCAGCAGCGTTTAAATTTAATGCTTAATGAGCTTGAAACATGGTGCTGATGGATTAACAGAATGTGCAGCAAACGGTATTGTACAGCTGGTTCAAGTCTTAGGGGGGTTTGATAGTGGAAACTATAGAAGGTTACAAATAAAAACATTATCTTTTTCCTCGTTTACCTGTGAAGGTGAGCAAATGTGTATGGTTATGGTATAATAGCTGTGACCCACGCAACTTCATCTGCGTCACATAGAGTAGGAGAGCTAATAAGCTAATAAGCTTTTTAGCTTACAAAATGTTTTTTTTTCAGTTCTTGCAACATTTATCAGCTACGCTCCGCTCCTATTGGTCGTAGCGTGATTTTATAAAACCTACCTTTTGCGATAAACGGACTTATTTCATTTTAACAAAAAGTTCCTGAGATTAGCGTGTTCAACCAAACAAACTCTTGAAGTTTATAATAGTATAGATTATATGTACGAGTATATAGATAAAGCAGTCTATAATGTTCACACTACTGAGACACAAGCTTTCTCTAAGAAAGAAAAAAGAAAAACATGTCGATTTCCACTTAACGTTTTCTTTCACCTTTTTTTAAAGCAGTGTTAAAAATAGTTTAGTGTCGCTCTGGCGATAAAATGTTCATCTGCTACTTGTTGCCTATCAATATGATTCTCCATCACCAACTACACTCAGTATACTCAAATAAAATGTTACTGAAAAATCTCAACAATAAAGCAAGCAATGTGGTCAACATTTGCATGTTTCAAATAAAAACAAAAGAAGTACAAATCAATGACAGCTGCTCATTTTCCCACGCAGATTGTAAACGCCATTGAGAAGTAATGGCCAGACATTGAATAAGACTTTGTCTATTATTGCAATACAAGAAAATAACTGCAACGACTTTGTACGAGTAACAATGCATTTTCTATAGGGAATATTTTCTATGTTTTATCGGTACAGTCACTTTTTTCCGTCGTAAAAAGAAAATACTATTTTTTTTGCAACAGTTGAGTTCTTTAACTAGTCGATCGTTAAGAAAATATATGAATATGTACGCGAGCATGTTAATAAATAAGAAAAAAAATGCAAAAAAAGTATCTCGTTTTTCTATTAGTAAGCAAAAATACTTGTCTAAGTTTACCTACAATTCGCTTAGTTCTCGAGAGAACACCGACTTTACAAATGAACTTGATAGCATTAGGTGGTACAAAACAACTATTCTAATACAAACTACACTCCGTATTTAGACACCACAATCAATACAGTCCAAACCTCCACGATACGAGTTAAACCCGCTGTCAAAGTTGCTAACAGTCGGTTAAACCATCTCTAAACATTAGCGATGCTGAACTAAGTTTACGATGATGCTCGCAGTGCCCCTGCCGGCTGCAGTAATACCATCGACTCGCCGACTGCATAATGCATCCCTGCACTTACACCGTGCACCTCTCACGATGCCTGAGCATCGGGGGATCGGCACGGTTCATTTAACACGACCATGTTGCTGCACACACTATCCATTGCTTGCTATATTCTAGTACAATTTCTGGTCACTCAAACAAAACAAGCAATGTGTAGCAAATTCTGGTTATGACGAATTTGGGTGGGCAGTATAATGGCGTATTCTGGTACAAGTAAAGGGAAGCGCTCGTTTCGAAAGCAATAACTCGAGTGTGCATTGACGAACGCGTTTCGAGTGTCGGCCTCTTAACTAAGACGGAGATCGTTTTGAATGCCGCTTTGTTGTCGGGACTTCGGGACGTTAACGCGTTACAGTTTCTTCTATCGTGGATCCGGATCCGCGGCGCCATTGTAGATTTATGGGTTTACAGCTAAGAGTAAATTAGATGGGTTTTGTTTTAAAGTCAAGAACTGCGCTGTTGAGTTGATGGGTGAATGAGGTTATGGGTCGGTGGGTTTATTTTAAGTTGAGATGTGCATTGTGTGAATATTTATTTAAGGTGCCTTGATATGAGTAGGTGCTTGTGCCTAACTCCTTTTTAATTAACCAAGAATACAGTTAACAGAGGATAACGGAAGATGAAAACGTGTTACGCCAACCATGGGCCAGGCGTAAGATTGGATAAGGACATTAAGATGATGTGTTATATCAGGGCACATTAAACAATGAGTTTTCTATAAGGTTGTGCATTTACTTAAGGTCACCTATTCTTATCAGTATGGATAACGCCATAATGAATTATCCAAAAGAAACACTCAATATTTCTTCTCCTAAAAGTAAATAAAACGAAAATCCCGCTTTGATGCTCACAAATTAATCCAAGCTCTCACACTTAAGATGAATGCAAATTGAAGAATTGAATTAGCAAAGATTCCATTAAGTCTTGCTCTCTCACAATTATCAGCTATGTTCAATTGATTTAGGCTAAGCTATTAGCCCCGGGCTACTCTCACTGACCCAATTATAGCCCGTAATTGCCCACCGACCTTACAAATTCCATACATTATTAAACGTTTTATTACAATTTATGGCAATAACCGGACCGTTAAGTGTGTTTATATTTGAGGTTAATAAGGGATGTGAAATTGTAATTGGATATTAATTATTTATAAGCTTTTATGTATTGCGGTGTAATCTTTTTTGCAACTGATGTTGTGTTCTTTGCGCATGTAGTAAGTAAATGTGATGGCCAATGCTGAATCCTTCTTTGCAACAGAAAGTCTTTGTATTTTTAATGAAGATTTTTTTCCTGTAGAAGTACTTTAGGCCACGATACTTCTCCCATATAACACTTATTTTACTTGTCAGCCTGCTGTACTATGTTATAAGCTTGTAAACAATGAAAGTCAAACACTAAAGATGTTGCAAATAGTTCACATCTTATTGTTCAATAACTCCTTAGTAACAAAAATATTCCTCCTACATTTCCCTATGGTCTAACACAGAGGTGTTTAGTGTATACGAAACATTTCCATAAGTTCGCAAAAGTGATTCGAAAGTGCGTCTGAAAGTGTTCTACGACTACTGGTATTAATTAATTTCAGTTGCGTACGCGAGCGCCCACTGAACGATGCGAAATCGGCCCGCTACGTACAGAATTTTGATTGCTACGAAAATGCTACGCGGCTACGAAACACCGTAGCGGTGCTACGGCCTCCGACGCTACGCGCTATTTCGTGCATACCGTAGTATGAATAATGCGATCGTTAAGGTTTGGTTAACAATCGATATTCAGTGAACGGTAATGTATAAATCTCAATATATCAATACACAAGCGAGTGAGTCGTTTTAAATTATTGTTATTCAAAAAAAAAAACTGATTCATTGAATCAATGTAAATAATGAAACGTTTTGATGATTCACGTTAACAGGTAAAATGGAAACTTACATTTAATTTTAACAAGTGCATAATCCTGTTAAAACAACATTCGTTTCCCAGAAATAAAATGTCATTTATTTATTATTATTTAACAATTTATGTACACACTAAATATAGAAAAGAAGAAAGGAACAGAAAATAGTACAAAGGTGATGCTTATTTCTAAAGAAATCTCTTCCAGCATACCTGCGAAAGGAGATACTAAAAAAGAGATGTAGACATAGTGTGTAAAAGAAGGAGAGAAAATGGAATACATACAGCATAAAACTAATTAAATATGTACATACTCATACATACTACTATAAATATACTATACTAACTATACAAACTTACTACTTACTTACTTACTATAAAAACAATAAAATAACAAACAATAAATAGGTACTTATGCAATTATGACGATATGGATAGGTAATGATCTTTCACTCTTCTCTTAAAAACAGCAACCGTTTGGCAGTCTCTAATGTCAGGTGGAAGTGAATTCCACAACCGGACGGCGTGGACAGTGAAGGAATAGGAGTAGAAGTCGGTAGAGTGCGGAGGGGATTTGAGGAGGTTCCTAAGATGCGACCTGCAAGGTGCATCAGAGGGACGAGAGTAGGAAAACCGTTCCCGCAGATAGGATGGCGTTTTAGGGTTGTGTAGGATGTTAAATAGCAGACACAATATCCGAGAGTTCCTGCGAAGTCGAATTGGGAGCCACTTGAGCATTTTGCGAAAATGAGAAACATGATCGTACTTTTTAAGATTAAAAATGAAACGAATACAGATGTTTTGTAAGCGCTCAAGTTTATTTAAAAGCTCCTCGGTGGCATCCAAATAACAGGCATCAGCGTAGTCAATGATGGGTTGTATGAGAGTTTGCGCAAGGGAGATTTTGGTGTTCAATGGCAAGAAGCTCTGGAGGCATTTCAATGAGTGAAACGTGTAGTGCACTTTGCGACTAACCTCAGCCACATGTGCAGTCCAAGATAAATAAGAATCTATTGTCACCCCCAGGTTTTTAGCCTTGATTGCGTAATCAATCTGAACTCCATTCAGCCAGAGTGGAGACAGCGACGCAACATCGAGCCTGTTCCGCATATACCTGCCGCCAATGATTAAGGCCTGAGATTTCCTAGGATTGATCTGCAGCCCGAAGGACCGCGACCACTCACTAATCAAATCCAGATCCTTATTCATGGCAGACACGGCGGCTTCTGCATCTTCCCTCAAGAAATGATGGTAAAGCTGCCACCCTGAGGCACACCCGCGCTAAGAGGGCACCAATCAGAGAAAGATTCATCCAGATGAACACGCTGGGAGCGGCCTTTGAGATAGGAGTCAAACCAACTAATGGAGGAAGAGGAGAAATTGAGAGATTTAAGGATCCCCAGAAGGATGTCGAAATCAACTGAGTTAAAGGCGCTAGTAAAATCAAGAAGAACAAGTAAGGTAAGTGACTTGTGGTCCATAGCCCAACGGATATCATCAGTAACCTTTAAAAGGGCCGTTACAGTACTATGGCCAGCACGAAAACCAGATTGGAAAGTACTAAGAAGGTCATTCCTAGAAATGAAGGCCGAGAGTTGCTGATGGACAATGTGCTCAAGGACTTTAGAGAGATAAGGGAGGATGGAAATGGGTCTGAAATCGGTTGGTTCAACAGGATTAGAGATTTTGGGTAAGGGGATGATATGGGCTAGTTTCCAGACATCAGGAACAGTACAAGAAAACAAGGAATAGTTGAAAATGTGAGTCAAAACTGGGAGTAATGTGGAAAGGATAGGAGTAATCATTCTTAAGCTGAGATTGTCATTACCAACAGCAGAGGAGGAGATAGTAGCAATAGACTTTTGGACCTCAATTTCACTCACAGGCCTTAATTCAAAGGTAGGACATTGCGGCAAAGGCAAACAAGAAAGTTTATTTAAAGTTACCGACTTGACGTGCGGATCCAACGTAACAGGAGGGAGTGAAAAATGTTTGTTAAGAGCACACACATCAATGTCGTTACCTGAAACAACTAGGGACTTGCCAATGCCAACAGATTTTAAAAACCTCCAGACATCAGAAGAGTTGCGGTTATCGAGAGATTTGTGAAAGTAGCGTCTTTTGGCATCTCTACACATACGACTGCAGCGATTACGCAGCAGTTTGTACGCAGCTAGATTGCGCTCGGAAGGACAGCGTTTCAGCCTTCTCTTGGCTCTGTCTCTACTTGCCATCGCATCCTTAATGGCAGGAGTAAGCCAAGGAGCCGGAACATACTTAACCTTTACTCGACGAATAGGGGCGTGACGATCATATAGACTAAGTATATTGCTGTTTAAAATACGAACCTTTTCGTTGATACACGAACTCTCAAGGATTTCCGTCCAGTCGATGCTACTGGCATCTTGCAATAATGCCTCCAGGTCTATGCCCTCATAGTTCCGGAGTAGAATGTAGCGCGGCTTGCGCTTAGGAGGGCGTAACTTATATGACAAGAAGACGAGATCATGATATGAAAAACATGCAGTAAGTTGTCCGTGGATAGAAACATTATTCGAATTGGATACAATTATCAGGTCCAAGAGAGAAGGGGTACAGTTAGGAAAATGATGAGTAGCAGACAGAGGCAAAATACTGAGATTAAAAGAAGAAAGGATAGATTGAAGTTTGTGAGTACGCGTATCATTTTTAAGAAGGCAAGTATTGAAATCACCCATCAGGACTACGTGGTCATATGCTGGACAAAAATCATTTAAAAGCGAATCAAAAGAGTCAAAGTAGTCGATGCTGAGATTAGGACTATACACAACCCCCAGGAGCATTTTAACACGATGTAGTGTTATTTCCAGAAATAGATGTTCCGCTGACCCAGAGTACGGGGATGGAGATATGCTAACAACCTTATAAGGAATATCAGCACGCAAGTAAATTGCTACACCGCCACCACCCTTACCAGTTCTATCATTACGAATAAGAACAAAGCCTGGAAGGGTATAATGTACTGATAAAAGAGAGGGTTTAAGGAAGGACTCTGAGATCAGCAGAGCATCTATATGTGCACTGTTAAATGAAGCCAGAAGATCGGAGTAGTGGCCAGGAACACTCTGGGCATTAATGTGGACTATGTTGAGATTGTTAGGGAGGTGGGAAAGCAAGGAGGAAATCTGATCACTGAGGATCAGAGGGGGGGAAGAACCACTTGCCGCACTGAGGAAACTGCTGGAAGAGGAAGAACAGGAGAAAAAATCATCATCAAAGTCGATATTGATCATAGTTTGCATAAGCAATAAAAAACAAAAAAAAAAATACTAATAAAATACTAATAAAATATAGTAAGGATGGTATTAAAATTACTTAACTAAATCACTAAACTAAACTTGGCTATTATTGTTTGCTTTAAACAACAATAGACGAAAGCACAAATAACTGATAAAATCACCTAGTCGCCGTAGCTGGTAGAGCAATAGTAAAAATAAACTGTAGGTACGTAAAAATGTGAAGGAGGGCTAACAGAAACATTAAAAGAAAGAAAAAAAAAATATTACCAACTAGAATACCAGCCACAACATTTGTAGGCACATAATAATAAAAGCAGAAGTGGAATGGAACGTTAACTTGCAACAATAAAAATGACATTTGACACTGACAGTGACAGCGATACTTTAACAAACCTCACGTCATTACAACAAAAACACAAAACATCTACCGGCTAGTAAATTTATAAACTAAAGTAGTAATAAATACGAATTATAAAAAAAACTATGGGTAGATCAACGAACATTTAAACAAGTACCGACTATAACCGTTGTAGGTGTAGCGATCTAAGAAAAACATGGTACCAAGTTTATCGACGAGCCTTCCTCACAAGCTTCCTTTTGGGGGTTGAGGTGACAGGCGACGCAGATGCCGCTGCTGGCGATGTAGCATCAGCAGGCACGGGGTCACGGGGAGAGGCAGCACGGGCGAGATCGGGATAAAGCGCAATTAAAGTTTCAAGCTCACCCATAGATGATATCGTCCGGCGTGACTTGTCAGGTGCCAGGACCATGATCTTCCCTTCAGCAGACCAGCAGTTGTTGATACTGAAGTGCTTGCGGGCTGCCATAAATACCTGGTGTCGTGTTTTGGTTAGGAACTCCGAGATAGTGATACCGGTGCCCTTGAATGTAGTTTTGCCGTCCCAAACTAACCGACGATACTCCAAACCACTGAAACGTACCAGCACCGGTCTAGTTTTACCCTGGGAGGCTCCCAGTCTGTGACAAACTTCTAGATAGTCCGTTTTGAAGTCATCTATCTTCAGTTGCTTGGAGATGATGTCGAGAATTGAGTCACTCAATTTCTCATTAGGTTTCTCTGGAATACCGTGAAACAGCAAAATCTTACGTCGCATCGCAGTCTCATGCCTGTCCAGACTCAAAGATAGCAGTTCTATCTGTGTCTTGATGTGAATAAATGTTTGACAGACAAAGGACTTGAACTCTGAGAAATCCAGCGAAAGCGAAGCAAGATCTGAGTGCACAGGAATAGGTCCAGCTGTAGCTCTCTGCAGCTTATCCTCGTACTCGCGCATGCGAGAGCTGAACAGCTTCTCCATTTGCTCCATGCTGTGCACAAGTTGGTTGTCCATGATGAGTTGAAAATTTGCAGTGTTGTGGTTGATGTAGAGAGAAAGTGAAAGGATAGTAGAAAGCGAAGGTGGGTTTATCAATTAATTAAAACATTAAAATGGAAGAAAATAACTATTAACTATTTTTAAATAAAACTTAAATAAGGAAGCAACAAAAATACGTTTGTATGTACAGCCTACCCACATGGGAAAAGTCATCAAATTGTCATTATTAAGTGTTTCCATTTTCGATGTGAAATCATGTTTGTTAATTATTGTTGGAACATCACGTTATTTTACCAATTTTTTATTGATATTTATGCTTATATTTTTCATTTTGATACAGTAATGATATGAATTTACAAATGATCGACTTTTTTATAATATTTCAGTAAGTTACCATTGCATAGACATGACAACCATGAGGCGCTATATCTTCTCGATATTTTGAGAAAATTACTACATTTTCGTCATCTGCTTAGATTTTATCAACTGTATATTTGGCAAATTCCAGTCTTACTAGATGCAGCTGAATACAACTAGTTTCTATGGAGTGTAGTCTTTGCTGGTCAAAGGTCTCTCACATAGCCTTCCACTCTATACTATGTGTAAACAAGTAATAATATTCTAAGAAATTCTCCCAAGCAAATAAAGCAAATTATGAAATTCACATTCCCAATCCCAAACGCAAGTAGTTTTAAAGTCGTACGTAATTAAGTAAGTACCGAAGTAGAGTACGTCCCACCGGGCAAAAATCCTTGGCGTCGTTCGAATTGCAAATTAATCGTCTCACTTGCCACGATATCTTTCGTTGCGCGCTTAGCAGGATTTATGGCAAGTGCCTGCAACGGGTTCGCAGCAATGGATGCTGAATATTGCAATTTTATGCATATGTGAAACCTTATATGTATTCATAAGCTGATTTGTTGAGGAAAAGTAGGGTAAGTTATGTATTTTTTGCTATATTTTTAGTTAGTAACCGTAATCTCCAGTGTATTCATTATTATTTAACTTACATTAAAATACCCTTAGTAATAACCTCACATACCGAATTTCCGCTGTGCCTCGGGAAAGCACGTCAATCCGTTGATCCAGGCTGTCATTTGTAGATCTTTGACACTCGTTACAGGTAGTCAGTATTGGAATAATGATAAGAGCAGTAGTAGGATGGTAGAGTATATTCATTCGTGGTCAATATTTTTTACACGCAAGTTACAAAGTCCGGTTACTAAGTATCAGAACATAAACAGAAACCGTAACTATACTAATTTCAAATCAGTGACAGACATGTGATAATTATTCTCACAGGCCAGTGCATACATAAATATGCAACCTCCAATAGTCAGCAGCTCAAAAAGTCTGACACCCAGTCTTACCAACGGCTATCGTATTACCTAGTACTAACTGAGTTGTGGAGGTCAGATAGGCAGTCGCTCCATGTAAAATACTGATATTCAGCTGCATCCGGTTAGACTGAAAGCGGACCGCAACGTAGTTGGAAAAAGGCAGGCAGATGATGATGATCCTTGGTAATAATCTTAATCCTTAATCATCAAAAATACCGAAGTATAAAGCTCAAATATCCGTAATGTTAACGTTAGACCGGGCCACGTTTACAGAGGTCCATTAAGCTGTGGACCAAAATAAAGAGTAAAAAACTTCTTCACGAAGACGAAAGGCACTGGTTCTCCCGTCATTGTCACCATTTTTTTTCCACTACATACCTGGGAACCTTCTAGTTACGGAGACATTGGAGGTCAAAGCTCCTACTTTTTGAACACTTTTTTTTTTAAATACCATTTTTTAGTGTTAGATTTTTACTTTAAACACCTCCACGACTCCCGTACTATTTAATCTATCCACCAGTTTAATGTTTTGAGAGAGAGAGTTTGATAGAGCGAGATATTTTTTTGCATAAAGTTACCTACTTAGTTTGATGTACAGAATCGCTTGATTGACGGCTTCATGATGTCAAGGTTGTTTACATCCTGTATGTAAAACTCTAACACAACCAGAAGATGTCCTGGACTCCTGGTAGACCGGTAGAAGATGTCGTGACGTGATAAGCTCAGGATCAGAAAACTAGAAATCATGGCTAGAGATCCTTGCCCAGCAGTTGACGATGCAGGTGGACGGTTAACATTTGTCAGCTTTTTATCATCCCTACGTATATTTTAACTCAGTCTATCCTCACGAACAACTTTCAGAAGTCAAAATGATCATAAGCCATCTGTCTGTAATGTAGTTTGAGGAACTGAAAACCTTTGACATAACAAGGCACTTTAGAGGAGAGGTGAACCGAAAGGCGCGCGACTCAGCGCTTCACTCAATCGTAACGAAAGGCAGACTTGCGGGATGTGCGCCTTTTCTTATAACACAGATCGTCGAAGTTAAAAGGCGGTGTTATGCAACTGGTGTATTTTTTGTGTAAGTGATTTTTTTTAAATTTAGCTGCGTTGACGCAGTGGCAGTGGCCCCGACGAACCCGCTGTCGTGGGTTCAGACCCAGGCAGGCGCATTACTTTGTATAATTTATTTCATTATTATTGCTTTCAAAACGGTGAAGGAAACCAGCATGTCCTAGAACCAATTCGAAGACATGTAACATCCACCAACCCGCACTGAGTCGGCGTGGTGGATTATAGCCCATTCCAGCAGGTGAGAACATTGTAGGTTTATTGTGCTTAATGAAATCTACTTCAAGCTTCTAAAATACAGACCATGGATATTTCTCGGCAGTCGCTGGAAGAGACATTGTCAACTCTAACACTTATCATACAAATCAAGCTAGTAATCGTTTACTTGACCTGCACTTCTAATGATGCACAGACGAAATCAGAGGTGCGCAGGTGGACTAAGATAGAATGAATTCGTGTTCAAACCATACACCTCTATACAACGTCTAGAGACGGCCGAAGTCGTACCCGTAGCCGTAGTTATATAATAATAATAATAATAGTGTATTTATTTCGGAGCAAACTCCATATATGTAACATTATTAATATTAGAAAACATAAACATAAAATGTTAGTGTGTTAGTAACACAAAAAAAAATGTACCCAGAAATATGTTAGTATTTTTAGTACCTATATCTAACTTGGCTACTATGGCTGTCCTTACCCACTGACTCTGGGAAGGACAGTCAAAACGGGCAGCAATCGCATTTAGAATGCTGTTGCTGCTGCTTCGTAGATGGCTTGAAAATCATCCGTACGGGCTGCAGTGCCACGGCAGCCCCAACAGCATCCTAAAAGCGTTATTATACTATTACGGCGATTCCCTTATCCTCTGTAAGTTTTAAGATTATTTAATGCATTACAAATTAGGAGGAGGTATTAAGAAAATATTGAGAAAGCGCTCGATCGTGGTTTGATCACAAACCATTTTGATACCTATCACTGCGCTTGACAAAGATTTTTTAAAGTCCAGTGCCTACAAACTTCAAGATAACCAAGAATATTTAATTTTCTTAATCCCTGCAGCGATTAAAGCTGCTGCACGGTATAGAGCAAGTTTAAACGAGTTTTAGGAAACAGACGATTGATTTATGAAGTTAACTTTGGGATAGTTTAGCGGTTCGCATTTCCTCGATTACCTCGCTGAGATTCGGGTCTGGGACGCGCCGTGTTATCTACATGACCTGGGTCTGTGATAACGCGGTAATAGGAAAAGTAGTTCCGAAGAGTTGCTTTAAAAACTTCGCAGGACTGTGAAAGTTTTCTTCTTGTATAACTGCCTGTTAAAGTTGTAGTTTAGTCGTGAGAGGAGTCTTCTGAAAAAAAAGGAAAAACTATGAACACGTCTTCAGCGAGGTTGAATTCATAAGGACTTTCTTTAAGAACATAGGTCTGTTTTAAGCTATAAAAACATCTAATAATTTTCTAAAAAAAATAACCACTTAGCAAGGTTCGACTGGTTTGAAATCATAGTCATCATCATAATCATTATCTTGCCCATATCCAAATCACTCATCATTTGGGGTCGGCGCAGCATATGTTCATGATTTGAGAGCATAAAGAAAAATAAAGTGATTATGACTTGCATCTTCATTGTCACCCGTCTTCACGCCCTACAGCCTATGTCCAACTTACCTCGTCTTTCTCACAAATAGTTGAATACTTAAAACACACAAAAATATAGCCCTTACCTAGCTATTTAGGCTGGCTTACCGTCGAACCCTAATCCCATCATAACATTCATCAAACGCGCCACGTCTTACTAGCCAGTGGACACTGCCATCTATCGGCGCTCGACGGCAGTTAATCTCGTCTCGCCCATTGGTCGCGACAAATCACCTCCCCGCTCTGCACTCTGAAAACTTCCTAACGTATTGCTTTCAATTTTACTCACGGTATATTTCTTTGTATGCGAGTGATTACGTCAGTGATTAATGGTGGCACTTTGTTATATTTGTCGTTGAATGAATATATTAAAATTGTGGAAAGTTTTGTAAGTAAAAATAGTTATATTTATTACTTTGTGTAATTTATTTCATCACCACTGCTCTCAAAAACGGTGAAGGAAAACATCGTGAGGAAACCGGCATGTCCTAGATCTAAAAATTTGAAGACACGTGACATCTATCAAACCGCACTGGGCCCTCGTGGTGAATTATTGATACGCAAAATACGCACTTTGACGTGGGGTTGCGGACACCACCGCTGTGCAGTGCAATAGTAAGATCATTTTGATAAAGAGTTCTCAAATCGAACGTACTGTACTGTAGACATCAGATTTTGATAAATAATGTGCTGAAATACATGTATACTAAACCCAGCTAACCCAGCTCAGTACTTCTGAATTGACTTCAGTCAATTCACGATAAGATTGCCACAAATAAAAAAATACTTAACATTGCTAATAATTCACTTTTTATAACTTGTTAGAGGAAGTACAGAAAATGTGTATCGCTGTTTCTTACAACCATTTTAAATTCTCGCAACATTTAAAACGAACAAAATGAACACGACTTTTACAGCGAATGTAAACACTAGCAAGTAATTACTTCTTTTATACCCCACTTATAACATTAAATAGTATTAGCTACAAACTACTTTTTAACATTATGGAGTTATAATATGGAGTAGGTACTTGAAAATGTGAGGGAAAATAAAACTTGAATTTATGAAAGAAAAGAGTTGAATAGAGAACATAAGTAGTGCGGTAATACTGAACTGCAAACCGTCTCAAGTTCCTTTGTTGAGGCCTTTATGTGTGATGACAATGTTAAATGCTGGAGATTTACTCTTTATAATGAATGGAATTTACTGCGAGTACGTATGTTTTAGTTTTAAAAACAACACTAAAATAACATATACATAATTGTATACGAATTCAAAGCCAGAATGTTTTGTTAGCTTACCTGAGAAAAACTCTGAAGTAATAACCAAAGTCAACAGATTTAAAAATACTCTCAAATCACTCGGAAGAAATACTCAAGATTCAATAGGATTCTTAAAAGAGAACAAACCTACTTCAAAAATAAATTCTGTGAAACTTTGTCGCATCCCGCTCGATACAAGAGGACCCTCAAATCATACGGTAACAATAAAACTAGACCAAGAACTATTTTCTCGTATAAAACTGATTGGAAATAGCGAAGGACTTCGAGAGACAGATATCAAGGAACAATCACTTAATATAGAAAAGGAATCATAAAGTATAATTAAAAATTCTTCCGACAAAAAGTCTATAAAGAATCTCACAAATTGGAAAGTTATTAAATCAAACTATCGAGCTGTAACATCCGCTATACCAACGTACCGCACCGTAGATTTCATTAGACTTAATTGAAAAATAAAAAGAATTCCTTTACTTACATCGCATTCAGTCTTGCCTGCCATCCCGCAGTTTAGTCTACAAATGCTATCGTTTCTTCCTCATCCTTTTCGAATATAAACTCTTCTATTTCATTTCCAAAATCAAATTAGATTTCAACTTAATAAGGTTCAAATTCCTCGGTCTACAAAGCAAATCTTACATCCTTTTCGTTGAAAGTCACTTAGACAGTAAGATCAAATGGTTCGGGACGATTATCGACTTTATTTGGGAGTAATAAAATTCTTTTCTGTTTGGAAGTTTGTTTTATAAAAAGATCTTTTAATACCAAGGGGAAAGTTCCCAGTACTAAGTGCATCGAGATCGGTGTACGTGCATCCGCCGACGATGTCAGTTGGAAATTTCTCGTTACCGCAATAATCCACCATCGGGTATAGCATCGTTTTGCAATATTTTACAATTTCACGTGAGCGCTCAGAAGCGGCCGACTCGCAAAGGAAATACTTTCATACAATTTCTTTGAGCTTGTATATTGTGGTCGGTAACAAAGAGGAATCTTAGCACTTGTCCGACGTAATGTTGTCGAACTCAGTGGAGATTTAGAGGTGCATTGTTAGAATACACGAATGTTTGTCTTAATTTGAAATAAATGATACCTGAAACAGCAATAATGGAGATGGTCTAACGGTTAATAGGCAAGATAAAAATCATAATGATATAAATGAGCTTTATTAAACACAATCACTTTTGCTAACTTTTGAATGAGTAAAGTGTTTTTGAGTTTTTTCAATAATTTTTTCTCTGTGATACCCGGAGTCTAAATCCATGCCCGGTTATGGAAATGGATCCACCCCTTGGCATATGAAATTTCATCATAACTGGAGAAATATCATCGGTGGTAAACCCTATGGGGTTACAAGCGTCATGTTATTTTATTTTTCAAATAAAACACGCAAAAGATTCAAGCCATGTTTTTCCACTAAGTACACAAGGAACGCACGTAAATACTTAGAGAGTTGGAAGGCTGGTGCAGTTTAAATATTACGTAGGCTGGGAGACGTTACGCTTCGTACGCACACTACGCTCTCCACGCTCTGTACGCTTCGTACGCTCGGTAGCTACGCTTCCTACGCCCGGTGCGTGCGCAAATACGATATGAAGGGCCCCTTTGAACTGCCGTTTGCTGCTAGACTGCTATTTGTTCAAACTTTCTTTTTAGTTAAAATTTTATTCGAATCGTATTTTTTTGTGGGAGTTTGGAAGAAAAAACACAAAATCTAATAAAACAACTTACGATCCGGTGAATTTATTAACTTTTATCGAAATAGTTTTAACGTATGAATTTGTATGGTTTAAAAAAAGAGATGGCTTTCAAAGATAACAGAAAGATAAAAGAAAGATAAATTTTACACAAAAGTATGTTTGAAGGTAAACAATCTCGTATCATTATTACGAGAAGTTGTTGATGATACGACAGAGTGTGATCAAATATTTCTGATCATTAAAACCTTTCTCATAAAAATAGAAAATAATCCTAGAGCAGACTCAAATAAATCAAACAATAATAGTTAAAGAAATCAAAAATCTCAATCGTTTCTAGGTCAACTCGCACTTACAACTAAAACAAGCAAACTTAACAAGTCAACACCCGAAGGAGCAGTTTCAAGGACTAACATAATAATCTCAAGTCATAAGCAATAATAATAGACAAGCAATAAATAAAGTTTTGATGACGAATCCCGTGTTTACGGCGCCCTCGACCCAAAACACAATATAATACTAATCCCCTAACGACTTGGAGATATGTTCACACAACTTATGATACTATAAAGTGCTCTAGTCTCTTAAAGGAATGTTCCAAAAGATCTTTTTCTTTGTTCATAAAACTGTTTTAGAATTTTTCGATGGTTTTGTTTTTATGGGTACAAGTGGGAATAAAAAATGTGAGCTTAGAAGATTGTGAATTTTATTGAAATGTCTGCATGTAATTCAATTTTATATTCCAATCTAGTAACCTTAGAAATATTATATTTTTCTAGCTTAACGTTACACAATATTTATTACTGCTTGCAGTTTTATCAGGATCTTTCATTTGCACTTTTCATCATTTGCACAAGGAAAATGTCAGAGTGGTCTAAATACATACTGGTCGCACAACAATGAAATAAATCACTGTCATGAAAAGAAGGAGACAAAGATATCAGCGTACAAGGACAAAAGTAAATACAATCCTCATTAAAAGTAAAACACAAACAAGATTATCAACCTAATGACAAAAGACAACACACACAAATTAACACATCCGCATACTCCTCCGTACATAAGCACCAAACAAAAATACATACTCCCGTAATTACGTATACGAACGGGTAAACATACTGAACACAGAAAGCCATACAAACAGGCTTCGTCTCGGTTCATATCGCAAGACAGAGCCTCCCGGCAGTTACTGAGAAGCGATATTGAAATCCCTGGAGGGCCGTGAGAGCGCCGTCGAAACATTGTTTCAGATTCAGGTGTCAAATTTTCCATTGTCTTGTCAGGAAATATGAAATAAGCTACAGTAGGCGCGGAGATGGATTTTGTTTGGGGTAGGTTATGTTTTCGGGTTCGGGAAGATTGCATTTGTTTTTCATTTTTCTAGGAATGTAAGTTGGATTTAGGCGTCACTTTGTGGAAATGCATGATATTGAAATGTCATGCAAGAATATTTAGTTTTTGTTCCGATAATATTGAATTTGCCTTTACGGCGCAAAGGGTGTCATAATTATCATCCAGCTCAAACTGATACTCGACCCGTAGTATGTCGATTTGCATATTAACTTATTTTGGATCTAGTTCTTTATTTAAGTAAGGGGTTTGTGTGTATACTACCCCTTTGGCAAAAAAACAAGCAGCAGAAGCGACATCTGTGCTGCCATCGTCAATACGGTAGAAATGGCAAAGTTTTGGACTAACAAAATATAAATACTGTAGAGCATAGACCGCAGTATTATTTTAATGCCTTTCATTCCCAGTTTATTTACATTAACATTTGTGTTACATTTTCTAAGTTGTGTTTTTATTACAAAACAAAAAAATGTATATTGGATGTCGATTTTAAGTTTTCAATAGCTTTCTTCTACAAATAACTCTGTTCCCAAAATATGAAATAACATCACCTAAGTTTAGTGTCTCTAAAATTCACATTATTTTACTGTACTCAGTGGGACATTACTTCATTTTGAAATACATTTGTGCAAATAAATTGAAACAAATATCACATTACCACATACATTTCGCATAAGAACGAGAAATATGACCCTCCCCAGAGATGGAAAAAAATAAAGAGGCGAGCTCCTACACTACTTTACCCACAAAATGCCTGCAACGACGACTTTTATTTAACGCTTCATTATTCTACAATATTCTGATCGCGAGATATCCGCCTCGAGGCAACAGAAATTACGCAAAATTGCAGCTCACTGAAGTATCTATGAAACCTCCCAACAGACGTCAAAAAGAGCAAGAGAAGCTAGGTTTTGAAAAAAAATATATCCACGGTTGAGACAAAGACGCACTACACATTCGCGCCCCTCCCTCCCCCACTCAATTGTCCTTACATCTTACATTTCTGCATCATATTCCGTCGCAATGAAAAGTAAAAACATTGCAGATAGAATTTCTCTCCTTCTAATACGAACCTTAAGTTTGATAGTTTAGAATTGAATTTTGAACGTGATGATAATTCAGTAAATTCAGATGCAGGGAAAGACGAGAGTGGCTGAATTGAGGTGGAAGCCAAAGTGCGGAATAAAAGTGACGAGCGAGCTAGACTCGAATGGAATAAAGTGAGCGCTGTTGGCGAATTGGCGGCGAGTCGTTTCACTTCTCTGTTGATTGTGCCATCGATTATAACGTTCATATTTTATTTGCTGAAAGGAATTATGGATTCTTTCGTGATGAAATTAATTTATGAAGCTGAACATCGGATTTCGCAGTGGCGCGGCAATTTTCTGTGAAATTGTCAATCATTGAGTCAAAAGAGAGTGCTTTTGAATCTCCTAGGAAAAGGTAGCCAATTGTTGTAAAAGCAAAAAAAAAAATATTACAGTTAAGACCTGCATCTGATGACATACTAGCTACATGTAGATACACAGATAAACTGGTCAGCCAATATGTCAATATTCGTTACAGCTGAGTAACAGGCATGCCTTTCAAGATCTCAAGAGAGTTAATTGGACGTCTGGATCAAAGGCTTGAGGTATAGCTCTACGATACAGTACTCAATATTTAGCCGCTGGTTTCGAAAATTATACCAGGGAAAGGTACTACGGGGTTTTCATGTTCCATGTCTTCATTCAGATCATGGGCTTAACTGTGTGACAAATATTATTGAAATCTGTTTAGGCAATTTTATTTAAATACGTAAAGGTGGAATTTAGTCGATTTTAACAGCAAAAATACTTTTTTAATATTCTTTATACTGGCAACACTATCATTCGTTCACTAAACGAATGCTATAAAAGCGTTAGTTGCCTTTAGTCACTTCTTACTTCCATTTACACTGTGCTAGGAGGCAGATATTATAACCTTTCTTGTTAGTCTTTTTTTGAACGTACATTTAAATTCAAACCACTGCAGTTTTTCTTCACGCCCATTTCCTATAGTGGCATTGAGTAATTTTCGCATTTGCAACGTTAGTAAGTATGCAAAAATAAATTTACAAAATCCTAAACCAATGGAATATTATAATCTGTGTACACCTTATTGGTGGTCGTTACAGGTAGTCAGTGGCCCAACAAGGATTATGGAGGTCAGATAGCCAATCGATCCATGTAAAAAAAAACTGGTATTCAGCTGCATACGGTTAGACTGGAAGCCGACTCCAAAATAGTTGGGAAAGGGCTAAGCAAATGATGATGACCGTATTGGTAACGTCAGGCTGGTACTCGCAATCGGCGTGCGTGTATTACCAGAACACCAAATTTATGTGCGTCAAGGAGACAAAAGGCGTATGAAAGGAAAGTAGGTCGTGGTGTACTGTTGTTTCTGCCTAGTCCCACGGAAAAAAGGCTCAAGTTTATGTATGTTTGTTTAATCTACAAACTACATACTACAAGGCTTTAGTTATTACTATATGCAATAACATAAGCATGCTTAATCACACTATAAGCACACTGAACGTGGATTATAATTGTTAATGCTGCTGTTCCGCTGGTCCTTAATGTACGCGCGCCGCAATCCTCATTACCGGCAATCCGGTTATATTCCCGGGCAATGTGTTCCCGTGAAAATATGAACAATTTGTCCCCGGGCGATTACTGTAATGTTCAACACTATACGAGTGTTTGAATTGTTGGACTTTGTTATAGATATTACATTGTGTTTTAGTTTAGTTGTAATGTTAGTTTTATTTTAGTCAGATTCGTCGATTTTTAAATGTGGTGGCTAGGACTAGACGATTATGGAAGACTAAAAGACGGGGTGTCGTGGCACTGCTTCTGGGACGTATTTGTGCAATAGCAGAGTACTATTTTTATTGACTTTGTGATAAAATATTCTTGCCATTTATTGCTGGATTGTTCAACTGACAAAAATAATTTTGCGGCTCAACTAATGTCGATACGCCATCAAGTTAGAACAGCGCATAATTGTCTTTAGCTTCTACTTTGCAATTCTTATGCATTTGTTTTTATTTAAAAGAGCAATTTTGAGTCCCACTGGAGTTTCGGTCAAAATTGTTGACGCGAGTCTGGACACTGAACACTGACAGATACTGTACCTACTATAATTACCAACTCATCCATACCAGTTCTGAAAACCAGAAACATTAGCAACACCTGGATCCCTCAAAAACAAACACCGTTTAGACCACAATCGATCGAAAAACAAAAACAGAACGCTTCCAGACCAAAACATGACACATACGAGCATCTAAACACAATGAAACATTAAAATTCCCCACAACAGAATCAACGCGGCCCAACGGTAACCAGCCCACTTTATATTCAACGGAATCGATTGCCGCTGTAAAAGACTCTTTGAGTATTGAACAGAATTAGAATTTAAAATATATTGATTCCCTCATGAAATGGAAGCTTCGATGAAATATTAAATGAGTGGGTTTTTTTGTGCGATTGGCCGCGAGCATCTGAGGCGGCAGTAAAAGGGGGACGTGACTGCGCGCGAGACGCCAACTGTTCTCTCTAGTCTTATGGTATTAAGAAGTTGGTTTTATTTCGTAACGTGTGTGTTGCTAGATGTTTTGTTTTGTGGTTTATTTTTTTTATTGTTTGGTAAAAGAATTCAGATAAAGCTAATTTCTTTTACATTACGTCTAATTGCTAGCTTGCATGATGACAAGCACGGTCGAACCAGCTGTTTGGTTTACACTTTAACCCACAAAACAGTTACATTATAAAATGTGAACCAAATAGCTTATTCAACCGTTGATCCTGGCGGTCATTTATAGGACTTTTACAGTCGTTGCCTAGGTAGTTAGTGGCACAAAAGTCTGACAGCCAGTCTTACCCAAGGGTATCGTATTACCCAGTACTAGCTGGGTTGTGGAGGTCAGAATTGGTCGCTCGAAATGAAAAATACTGGTACTTACCTGCATCCGGTTAGACGGGAAGCTGGTCCCCATAGTTGGGAAAAGGCAGGCAGATGTTGCTGAAGGTGACAAATCAAGCTGTTTTTTTTTTTAAATGATTTCAAGTTTCACTAATTATGTCATCAACATGAAAAAGGTAGTCACGAGGTACCTAAATTCAAAACCGATATCCTTGTGGAGTAACGATTGCAGCTTTGAGGTAAAACCTGTTTGGATTTTGTAGTAGAAAACTATGATCGTAACAATGTCAAATTACATCAATACAGTATATAGTACCCACTACACTCCCTAATACGTTTGTAGAACGTGAATTAAAGTCTCATAAAAAAATTAATAGATTGCTAAAGTATTTCCAATTAGACGCAGACTATCACGACACACAGACACAGCACTCCTGGGCCACACAGCACACACAGACGCAGCTTACTAGAACCTCCCGACTCACATTTTTGTCGCCATTCGTCATCGGCACTCCGCGCACACTCGATCACAATTGGTCACGCATTGCCTCGTTGTGGATGCTGCAGCTAGTGCGACTATGTGGGAGATTATTATACTTTGCAAGAGAGACTGGAGTAAGCAGAAATATTTGTTACTAGCTTGTGCCCGCGGCTTAACACTCGTAGAGTTCTGTAATTGTCCCTCGGGATCCAGGCTATTAACTATCTGTGTGCCAAATTTCATCCAAATCTGGTCAGTATCCACCCATCTTCACAAATGTTCGCATTTCTAAATTAGTAGGATGATGAAGTTGTACCATAAAATCATAAACAACAAGTATGACTGTAATGAGACAAATGCTCACTCATATTTGTTTTATGAGTTTTCTTTGATCGGTTTAAATCAGACTAAATCGTTTATCTAGAAGTTGCAAGCACCATTGTTTAGCGCAAGATTCTGGTCAACTCCTATTACAGGCAATTTTATTGGATATTTACATTAGGACACAGGGGTATTCCAAAATATGGATATGGTGATCTGATCAGTTAATGGAAATAGGCATGGTCCTATATCAAGGGACCTATTCTACTCACACTTACGTTCCCAAAAAGTATAAACCAAGAAGAGAAAACGTAATAGCAATTTAGTTTAAAAACAATCAACATAAAACCTCAAACATTTTAGGCAAACATTTCCATAGTGAATTAAAAATAAGCCAAAATACGGGATAAACTTTAGAAGCAACATAAGTTATTCAAAGCCACACAGCGTAGCGGCAAAGTGTCGGTCTGCAAGGCCTAAGTTGTAAAGTAGTTCCTAAGTTTCTCCTAACGGCAACCCTACCGCTGACTAATAGCAGTTTAGATATAATATGCATGGCTAATACCTTTGTGGATACTATTCCGTCTTTCATGTTTATACTAACGGATAATAACAGTTGGGAAAAGTTAAAACAAAGACATAGCTAAGACGCTGTGTATATGTCACCGTAAAATTATCAAATACGTAATATTACCATATAACGTGTTTCTCTCTAACGATATTGTAAACTCTCGTAGCTGGAAAGTGATTTTTTATTTTTTTTATTGGAAGGAACAGCAAACAGTTACATTATAAGGACTTCAATATTAAAACTGGTATTCCAAAAAAAGCTTATGAAAAGTTGGAACTTCGAAGTTCGAACTTTTTTTTTTTTAGGATGGTAAATCTACCTCTCTCGTTCCGCCACCTCCTTCGCTAGCATGACTGCTTCGCGAAGGAGGTGACGGCTTCCCATTCCGTCTCGCTCCGGACCATGGATTGAACCAGGGCCGGACGCAAGAGGTCGGGCGGTGCTCTGCCCACGCAGGGCAGACTTCCATCGTGTGCTCCACCGTGTCCTCCGGTCGATCCTCGCAGTGGAGACACCCGGGCGTTTCCTCCCGCCCGATTCGGTGCAGGTACCTCCCGAAACATCCGTGTCCGGTGAGGACCTGCGTCAGGCGGAAGGTGAGGACGCCGTGGCGCCTCTCCAGCCACTCCTCAAAGAGGGGACTTACCGCCACTATCGTGGCGTGCCCTGCACGGGGTTGCGGCAGTCGCTCTCTCCATGTCACCATGAGATCGCGCCGGAGGTCCGTCCGCTGAGCGGCAATTTGCCGCGGCAGCGGAGTTTCCCCCGGCGTAGTACCTCCGTGCGCCACTCATGCAGGCGCGCGAGGACTATCGCCTCCAGACCCCATGGCGGCAATCCGGCAAGCAGGCCCGCCGCCTCGCGAAAAATCGTGCGGTACCCACGGAAACTTCGAACCCTTGCTTACGAAGATATGGCTTCGTAAGTACAAGGTTCCCAAGTATGGTCCAGAATAAAAACAAATTATCGCAATAACGGGAAAACAAAGTAGCTTTCGGCGTCATTAAGAGTATTTTTAAACCCCGGGTATATGTATAATGATGGAGGTGCTTACGGCTACATCCACATTTTGGACTTGAATAATATGTAAACCGAATGCTCGAGACTAAACTGATAACGTTTACATTAACCTTGATCACTAACTTTACGCTTCAAAAACGCTAAAATCATGTCCTTTTTCATAAGGTTTCCTAATATAGACATTGTTCTGTAAAATAATTGTGTCCTTTGACTTTGAGACCAATTAGTTGAGGAATATCTGGATTATTAATTATTTTACTCTTCATTAACGACTTTATTATATGGATCGAAAGGTATAAAATACTCTAGAACATCGTTAATTAGTGTCTAATGACTTCCTGACAATATTTTTCAGACAACAATAATTAAAAACTGAATCTTCTGTCGATCACTTCTGTATGTCCTGTATCAAGCGCTGGTGATGTCATATTCAATTTCCAGGTCAGAAAAGTGTTATTTAGTTTTTTTATTTAAACGTTGCCCCACATAAGGAGTTGCTCCTGTATCGTAGGTGCGGTTATGAAGATTTAAACTCACAAAATTACACAAATTGCCAGACCGTGAACTACTACTCGAAGTCCATATAAATATCAAATATTTGACGACCCAAATAGCGTAGCGTTAGTGAGGCTGCCTTACGTTTTTAGGGCCCTGGGTTCGACTCCCGGTATATATTACAATATAACGGATTTGACAATTTTACGGTGACATATAGACTATATCCACCACGCGGGCCCAGTTTGGTTTGGTAGATGTCACATATCTTCGAATTTTTGGTTCTAGGACATGCCGGTTTCCTCACGATGTTTTCCTTCACCGTTTTTTAGAGCAGTGGTGGTGAAATAAATTACGCAAAATAATGCGCCTGCTAGGGTTCGAACCCACGACTTACTGTTTGTAAGCCACCGGTGCTCTCTATTATGTAGTGTCGTGGACACCAGATAGTTGATATACTACATGATATATTAAGTAGTATATAAACTATCTGGTGTCCACGACACAAGCCTTGCTTAGTGTAGCATTAGATGGCACTGTGTGTAATGTTCAGCGATATTTATATTTATTTATTGGTTTAGTGCTAGAATCGACTCCCGAAACGCAGAAGCAGCAGTCGATTGCTTAGCCAGTTTAGCAACCGTGCTGTCATATTTTCAGTAAGGGTTTTTTTGGAGCCTGAATATGCGCCGGTTAGTAGGAATGCGCTCGCTACCTATTCCATGTGACTTAAAGGTAACTGGTGGAATGTACAGTCAACAAAAGAGTTAGGTATCCGGTAGGCCGGCTAGCAATCTTCTTACGACTATTATAAATGTAAACGTCTGTTAAGATCGATTTTTGTTATACTTTCACGCAGAAACTCCTGAAAGGATTTGGATGAAATAGCAAACAGATTTACTCGTATTATAACCCTATTCCATTTATAAAAGTAGTAAGAAGATTGGTTGATTGATTGTGTTTGATTGATTGTTGTTGATTGATTGTTGTTGATTGTTATTGTATAATTCTATTGTAAACTAATTATTTGCATATCTAAATTTGGAGAACTCTATTATAAAAGAACACCTATGTACCCATGACCCATGTTTGCAAAGAATACATGATTTTATTTGATTTGAAACCTAACTGTTCTGCTGACTGTGGGTGCGTGGGTGTACTATACTTAGGTACACCTCTGTTTTACTCTTTGATGAATACAGACATGTTATGTTATTCTCCAATAAACACAAGCACTGAACATACAGTTAGTACCTGTCCCAAACTAAACTAGAGAATATTAGTCAGCGCTGAGGTCCGGTACAGTAATTACTCGGCGCGTTAACGAGCGTTTGATTGCGACCTAATGTCGCCGCATCCGACTAGAACCGCACTTTGTTCGCGTCCCGAGCTCCAAGACTTGACTGGGAAACTAACTTGTTGTTGTCTAGATGGAGAACGAGTTTTGTATAATGGGAATAATTTAAGTTTACAATGTGTCTTAAGCTTTATCGGTATGTGAAGTCCGCCTCTGTACTTTTGTGCTTGAAGTGATAAAT
Organism: Xestia c-nigrum; assembly: GCA_916618015.1. Lineage (NCBI taxonomy): Eukaryota > Metazoa > Arthropoda > Insecta > Lepidoptera > Noctuidae > Xestia > Xestia c-nigrum. The sequence goes on along the minus strand of OU745257.1, from coordinate 24,907,489 downwards.
AAATAAATAAATAAAAAAAATATATAATACCACCTTCTTTCACCCTGTATTGTGCAGGATAAAGGACTGACGACGACGTCAAATCAAGACAGATCGTTACGACTATTTTACCCTTGCGAAAGGTAAAGGTTAGGCATAAGAGTATCTGTAGCAACCATAAATATGACTGTTATATTCTAGTCCCAAATAATAGCGGACAAGTCTATTTTCTTCAATCGGCAACAGATCCAGATTCCTGTATGCCACTGAGAAATTCCTGTTAGTAAATCCTATAACACTTTACCCAACTTGGTTATCAAATCCAGGACTTCACGCTCCGCAGTTACCTTTTCAACCACTAGGCCAACGTGTTTAAGTCATAAGTCATTTATTTCTCAACAAAAAAGATTGTGTAGAAAAAAAGTTTGTTACTCTAGTAGTTTACCTAATCCACTCACTGACCTGTAGGCTAATCCACTCAGAAAAAAGACTCAAACTCTACAGGTTAAACAGTTCGTACATGATGACCGCAGCAATCGATTTAATGCAAAATAAAATTGATCACTTGCGTTTATGATGAAGATCAGCAAACTATGATGGGAAATTTTTCAATCCCAAAAATACCCTCTATCATAATACTCCTTTCCTACAACATCCCCAATTCTTCCAAACTACTCAACTCCGGTACAAAACTCATCACTCTATAGGTAACGCACGGCCTCGCGTATAAACAACATGAATATTTTAGGGAGTGTATCAAAGTGGCCGATAAACGTCGGGATCCAATATCGGGCCCAAACAAAGGCTTACAAGAGTTTAGGGCACGCCCAGTGCACTGCATATTCAACGGGGCCAGAGTCAACATTCTAGCACGAGAGCTGGATGCTCTGGACAACGGTTTGTAGAATAATTTGTTAGTAGTAAGTACTCTAGAGTCTACCAGGAAACTGCATACTACCGAATTTATTTACGGTCGTTTCACTTTTCACCCTATGTCCTTATTAATAAGGTTAAATTATTGATTTGTGAAGAAGCTCGTCTTGAGAAGTAGTGCTACTTTAACGATATCTGCTTCCAAGCAGTGTTTCTGTGGTTTAAAGAACTGGAGGTTGGAAATGCAACTGCGGATCTTCTGCTGCTACAAATGTTCATAAGCGACATAATAATATCAACAAAACATCTAATGAGCCATCGGCTTGTGTTACTAAATAATATAAAAGTCCAATTTTATGCTTTCCTGTAAATTGGCGAAATGTGGGTGTACTTTGTGTACAGCTTTAGACACTTCTACCTAATTAAAAGCTTAAAAATCGTGCTTAATCTACTGAACCATTAAACTAAGCGTAAACGAAAAATAAACTGTCCAGTCAAGATGAAAAGATTAACGTAAGTGAACGTTAAAACGGTATGATAAGCAACAAATTGGTCTCTTCAACAGCACACCACTCAAGCTATTAATTTATTCAGACACTCAACAAAAGAACACAAACTCAGTCAGCTGTTTCCTATCCGCAGTTAGTAAGTGAAATTAATGATGTCCGTAAATACTGGAGGCGTTGCAGACTGATACTAGTTTCGCGGCTGAGCCAACTGGCTTGTTGGTAAGTTTTCTGATCTTGCCACTAGTTATAGGTTCATTCGTTTGTTATATTTACTGAAATATTCTTGACGCAATTTATGGGATTTAGTAGATATTTTTGCTCTATTCAACAAATTATGATTCAGTTGTACAACTCTGTTTTAATTTTGTAATTGTGGCAGAAAATGACTCCTGACCCAATATATTTTACTATTAGTTTGAATATTCAGCAGTTAAATACTAGACAGGTACAGGTAGTCTGAAACAGTGCCTATCTATACTAATTTCATAAAGCTGAAGAGTTTGTCTGTTTGTTTGAACGTGCATATATCAGGAACTACTGATCGAAATTGAAAAAATCTTTTTGTGTTGGATAGTCCATTTATCGAGAAAGGTTATAGGATATATTATTATAACATCACACTACAACCAATAAGAACGGAGCATAAATGAAAATTGTTGCAAAAACGGAAACTATATATTTTCCTTTCGTGGGCTTTTTCTGTTTTATGTGACGCAGACGAAGTTGCATCAGTTAGTGTAAAATATACAATATCCACGACATCAAAATATCATTTTACATCTGAAATCACCTTACTTCACTCCTGAACCAAAAACTATAAGCTGTGCTCAATTTGTGGCTCGTCGAATTAAACTTTATTTTACCCTGAGCCCAGGTACCCGGTGAACTACGGTCTTATATCGTTTCAACTTTTTTTACCGGCTAATACGATACCCCTTGCAGACTGATTGTCGTTTTGACTTGAATGTGCCCTGGCGGTTGAGAGTGTGTCATGCTCACTCAAATGTCTCGCTGATGGTGGCGCGTTTGTTGGACCATTTAGTTACCTTCAAAATGGTTGAGCGGAATGGTGCTGATCCATGCGTCATGTTCGTGAACGGGCGTTGTCAGTTGTGACTGGTCATCTCTTAGTTGCCATGGCTTATTTGAATGAATTAGTTTGTTTTTACTATGGACTTTTAACGTGCACATCTTGCTATATTGTTCTCACATAATTTACCATCTCAACATGAATGATGTAACCAAGATTTTTATTTGATTTAAAAGAGTGTCCATGGAGTTTCTTGCCCGTTCTTCTCCATAGACATCTACGCTCGGGAATGGGCAACTACACAGGTATAGTACTTTCACAGTTTTTTTTTATGTTTTGTGAAGTTGTGACTGAGACTGTAGCTACATTTAATTTTCATCTTTGTTCCGACATTTCAAAAGTCTCTGTAATTTGCCTACTTGAAATAAATGCTTTGATTTTGTCAGACTTTTTGGGCCACTGACTTAATATAACGACTGTTTAAAATCTACAAATGACAGCCGGGGCCAACTGCTTAACATGCTTTCCGAGGCAACTCTATGTAACGGGTGGTCACCCATCCAAAGACCAGCCTAGGCAAGCACAGCTTAGCCTAAAGATTGACCTGAGCAGTGGTTGTTATTTAGCCTAGAGCTCCTCAATTTTTCTCATGTAAAAAAACTTTATTTGAATGTTCCGGCTCCCGGGCTGGGGCCACGCATCGCTGCCCGGTGACCAATATGTGAGCGTAGTCCCATATACCTGGCATTTGCATACTTTACACGCACTCATTAAACGACGCCATATTGTTATTTATTGGAATTTTAATCAGCACTCTCATTAATAACATTTTATCAGGAAATACCGAAAATCAAGCTCTATTGCTGATTAATAAGCTTTAGGAGTATGTTTTATGGGTTTATTTGTTTGTGTTTGAATAATTTATTACATGGAATGAATTGACCGTGATTAGTACGCAGTATATTATTAGATAGACGAATGGCACACTCTGGTTTTTCCAAAATCTCAAATATCTCAAAAGACCTGGTAAACATATCGTCGATAAGTAGTAAGGATTTTCTTGAAATATTTTATCGTAGTTATCAGTAAAACAACAACTGTCCGTCAAAATTATTTTATATATCTCAACAACTTATAGATAAAATTTACACAGTCATATTCCTCTCTTCTGCCTTAAATTGTCGATATCATCATTTCATGTCGATACAAGTATTTCTTCAATCACACAAACACTTGGACCAGGTAGCTGAGGGCCTTCCCTTTCTCACCCTTAATGCGAAGGTTCACGAAGGAAGAGCCGACCCCTCCCGCCGTGATAGTCGGCTGGGCTTTCGTCTTTTCTATGTCAATTGCTGATATGCTCTGCAATAAAAACCATTGATATTAGCAAAATGAGGATCGGTTCTTAAATCCAGAAAACAGATAAACAAAGCATGATCACTGAAAATTTTGTGGTAATTTTTCAACTTTTTTAGCAAAAGTTAATAAGTACCCTTTAATGCCTAACATATAATGTTTTCACTGCTGGGAAACATGCCTCCACTTTGGGACTGAGAGTTTGGCATAATCCACAATCCACTACGCAGGCTCAGTACAGTTAAGTGGATGTCACATATCTTCGGTTATTTGTTTCTAGGATATTCTGGTTTTGTTCAAGGTATTTACATTCATAACTATAACAACCCTCGAACTACAAGTTATTAGACAGGGTCATTACCAATCCACCTCGCATATATTGGAAAAGTATTCGAACATTGATTGAAAAATACGAAAATGTAATACAAGTAAACTAGTGAGTTTACCCGTTTTCAGATGTTATATAGTGATAAAACATCTGAAAACGGGTATTTTTCGCGAAGGTGGCGGGGAGACTCCTCCTCGACCACGGCTGGTGCAATCCGGTCGAAACGTCGCACTCAATAAATACCCGTTTTCATATGTTATATAATGTGTTCGGATCGTGAAAGTTTAAAAAGACAAGTAGACTCACCTTGATAATCTTAGTGTTATTCGAATTGTAGAATACATTCTTGACCCTTGACGTCAAAGGAATAGAGCTCAATTTGACAGTTTCTTGGTACCCTAACTGTCCATTGGCTGCCGACCCCAATTGCAAATCATCTGCGCTATACAGGGCCACGCACAACACACACACTAACAAAGCATTGGAAATTAGAGACATCTTGTTAATGTAATAAATACGACTTGTTTAAACAAAGTAATCTTGAACTATGCTCCAGAAGGTTTGAATGAAGAATTTATATAATTTTTCACTTTCTGTCATGCACTTGAGATAAAAAGATACAGATATGGCCGTGAATCATTTTATCGAGACGTTGATAAGGGCTATCGTTTGGTGAATGATGCTTGATGCCAGTGATGCTTGTCAATGCAGTGATTCATCTCTATGTCTGCAGGTAAGAGAGACTGTTTGTACTGGTTTTATAGTTTCATTAGGTTTCTTAATACTTTATGCAATGTTGAGCAATAATAATTCTTGAATACATTTTTACAAATTATTTTTATTTTTTGTAAATTAGTTAATAAAATCCGTTTTGACTGTAGTTTTGCATTTGTCACAACCACTGGTTAGACAATAATGCAATGTCTAAGGACAACAATGCCTTCGGTAATATGCTTTTTTTTGGTATATCTGATTGAAGTTATTTTGCCAATGGAATGTCCTATAATTTGATTATTTACTTATATATGTCTTCAAATGATATAAGAGACTACACTGACGATGCCGAGAGTCACTGTTGACATATCATATACACGTATGAACATTAAAAACCATTTCAATATCCATCAACAAATAAAACTTTATTGTTGCACTGATTCTTGTTTTGCACGAAAAACGACAATGTATTCACAATAATCATGAACATGATTTATCACATTTCAAAAACCAGTAAAAGAAAAATGAACAATTTTTAAACAACCATTACCCAAAACAAACCTCCATTTATTACCAAAAAACTACTTTTCAACCTTAAAACATCACTTAGCAGCTGAACACGAGAAAGTGATTCAACGCACCAATTCGTTGGGCACTACGGCTTTATCAAAAGTTGGACACATTAGCACCAGATGCGGGCGATGTGAAACGACTTCAACTTATTTTTTATCCCGTTCACATTTGAGGGTTACGATGCCATCTATTACTGGTCGCCCTTTATTCGTCAGCTGAGATTCGGAGGGCTTTTTCTCCTCTTAATTTTTTGTGTTAATTGATTGAAATGTTAGCGGTAGCCTTGAGATTTTTCTAGAAAAGAGTGCCTAGACAATCGTTTTCAAATCGTACCGTATTTTGGCACCAATGTGTGATTGATGTAACTTATTGAGGTACGCTTACATTTTCACCTTAGTTACCGCTTACGTCTTTATAGGTTGGGTTGCGAAGGTCAGAGGTCAAGGTGATGCGGCGCAACTTCTATTCTTCTAAGTCGTTATCTTCATTGTTGAAGGTCGTGTCTAGTCTGAGGTACTGATATTGATGAGGCATTGATCACTCGGTGCACTATGCTCTTCCATAATTCTCTGTCCTCGGCGGTCTTAAAAGCTTCGGCTATTGATAGGCCAGTAAGCGTCCTTACTCAGTCCGACCAATGGGTAGGTGAGCGACAGCATGGTCTTTTCCCGTCTACTTGGCCAACGAACGTAAGCTTCTCAAGGCTGTCAGGGTGTCTACGAGCGACGCAACTTAGGAGAGGCTGATTTGATATCGCAAAAAGAATGTGACTTTGGTTAAGACTTGCGTTCTTTATCGACGTTGACGTTGACGTTGCCGTTTATCGACGTTTCCGAGGACGGTTACGCGACACCACGCAGTGAAACACGACGCCGTCAAAGTTACGTGCATAGTTAAGGTCTCTGCACACAGCGGGCGCGGCGCGGCGGGACGGGACGGCGACGCGACACTGAGCAGTTGTAATGTACTAGATATTACGGACGACGCCACACAGAGCCGTCCCGCTCGACGCGACGGTAAACGTCGCGCCACGCCGCTGCCGCGCCGAGCGGGAATACAAATCAGAAGTGGCGGGGACGGAGCATGCATGTGATTTTGTATTGTTATACAAAAATGGATGTCGAAAAATTAGTCGAATGTGTTCGTGCTCACGTATGTTTGTACGATTTGGGCCATAGGCAGTATAAAAACACGGTTCTTAAAAATGAACTTGGGGAATCTATAGGAAGCGACTCTATACGGTCGGCGTGAATGGGCGCGGCGGGACGGGACGTGATCGCGCCTGCAGTGTGACCGATATTATTATTATTTAAAGAATAGCTAGTGTTAAGAAAAGTATGCTAGGCTAACAGTATGTTTACCTCATAGTTGCCACTGAAATAACATATCATCTAGCTTGTTATCTCCGAAGGATTTGACAGCGGTGTTCCTAATAGTGCACACATTTCGACTAGTTATGATTACCTATTGCAATCGGCACTCGTCCAGATTTCATGGCTGCTACTCGGAAATTCCTGACGGGAAAACCCTATAATTTTACGTCCGACCTGGCAATCGGACATTTATGCTCAGGAGTTGTGCTTGCATGGTTGCAAGTACAACTCCTCAGCATGCCTCATTACATCAACAAGGCAGTCCACTGAAATGATGAAAATCATTATAAAACACTAGCTGACCCACGCAACTTCGTCTGCGTCACATAAGAGAGAAAAACGAAAGGAAAAAAAAAACCATTTTTGCAACATTTTTCATTCCTGCTCCGCTCCTAATGGTCGTAGCGTGATGTTATATAGCCTAAAGCCTTCCGTAGTTCCTGAGATTAGCGCGTTCAACCAAACAAACAAACGATTGCCACAATGCTCCAAAACTATATTATGTATTTTTATGTACCTACCACCTAAGTTCACATTGTGGAATGCAATAAATGTATTGAGTATTGAGTATTGATTCTGCTTTATAATATTAGTATAGATATGAATACGGGTATTTATCGCTAATTTACCTTTCATTTAATTCCGACGTTTCAACCGGCCTTAATTAACATTTATGAAGATGAGTGAGGGTAGTTGAATAAACGCCTTCACTTTGCTGTCGCGGCACCTCCAATACTTCAGTCTCCCCGCGACCACGGCTGGTGCAATCCGGTCGAAACGTCGGGATTAAATTAAAGGTAAATTCTCGATAAATACCCGTATTCATTTATGATTTATAATATGCTCTGAACGTGAAAGTTTAAAAAAGACAATTGATGATAATAATTTTCCTCAAAATCGGAAAATGATGATAAAAAATTACAAACGGTGCGTCATCACCACTTGATGCGAGGCATTAGTTCACTGATAGTGTCTATCATCACAAGAGTTTAATTCTTTCTTGGTACGGATGTACTTGAAACTGTGATGATAATAATCATTTTCCTTATGAATGGAAAAAACCTTTCCACGGTGTGTTCTAAGCTGTCTATGCACACATTACACAAAAAGAGCAAGTTACCTCTTGTGCTGTACATCTATACTCGATACTCGAGGAAAGTTTTGTATTTTTGTATGTTACGAATAAACTTAAAAACTGCTAAACGGTTTGATAAATTCTTTCAGCCGTGGATAGCTACATTATCAGCGAGTAACATGAGCAATATTTCATTCCCATACTACTACGGGAACGGGAACTACGCGGGTGAAACCGCGACACATCTGCTAGTTGATTGTAAAATGGTGGTAACAAGTTATCATCAAGAATCGTAGCGTATTTGACAACCGATACTATGAACATTGTACAGTTTGTTTATTGATGGATTAACTATTAATTATCTGCAATTGCAAAGAGTGTGAGTAAGAAACCTGCATCTATGAAAAAACTACGAGTACTTATTTAACAAAATCATGAAACATCTACGAAAGTGTAAGAAACACATAAGTCACGCGTATCGCAAATAAAACTGAGAAGTTGTTGGAACTTGTGCGATTGACTTTGACAAAACAATGACAAATATAACTTCGTGTTATGATCGTTTATTTATGGGCCACGGTGGGCCACGGTGGCATGTTGTGATATATGGCGTAGATAGCTTGTCGCGAAGTTCATGGCCGAAATGTTATTTTGGAACATTGTTTTTCGATATTGTGATTACAATTGGTATAAGGTAGTCAAGAAGTTCACAATATTTTCCATATCTTTCCGTGGGTGTCGTAAGAGGTGACTAAGGGACTTAACAGAGAGTGGGCAGCAGCGTTCTCTGTTCTTTTGTAACAACCGTACTGCGATCCGCCTTATGGAAAGCCCCCCTTTTGGGGGAGGCCTATGTTCAGCAGTGGACGTCGTACGGCGCAAATGATGATGATGAGTCTAGAATACGATATGATCGGCTCATATTGTTCCCTCTGCTGCGACTGGTTCTAAGACATGCTGGTTCTGTTCTGGAGTAGTGATTTTCAGGGCTATTTCCACCGGTCCACCTCTACTCAAGACTGCAATTAGGCTTTATTATCCCTTGACAGTAAACGTTAGAATATCTAGTATCTGGGCCCAGATCGGCATACCCTGTATCGATGTGAGATGGTTCTAGATCCAAGGTCTCCAGGATGTGAAAAGCATAGGATCTGTCGAAGTGATGACACTTCGGGCCCATGTCCTGTAGATGTCTCTTCGCTAATACCAGGCTGGTCTCTTTACTAACTTTCATCAATCTCTTCGCAAAAGAATACAAACTTGTTAAATTCACATGTTGGTTCCACAAACAAAAATCATTACAAGCACAAAACATTTAAACAAAATTTCACATTTCAATACCACAACCGTATATTCAAATAGTAACGCGTACACCGGGCAACGCAGTGTGGTCATTACTTTTATTTTACGATGTGATAACACCGCACACTTGTTTGTAACACAACTTTTGGGGACCGTTGTACGCTTTAAGCCAAGCCGTACTGTGGGGGAATTAAGTTTCATGGTTTATTTTCGAGGCTGTTTTACACGAATGTTTATTATAAATATTTAATACACACGTTTAATTTAATTAATAATTGATAATTTCGGGAAATAGTGAACACGCTGTTGATTTGTAATAAAGTGTTTACTGCCACAATGCAATTCCACGTCCTGTTCACGACCTCAGGTGATGCTATTTATGACGCGACTTGCGTGAAACGAAACGTCGTCGTCGACGTTTCCTTTCCGTGAGCACCTCGTTTCGTCGGTTGCAGTGATTCATAACATGCCTTTACCAACCTCGAAATTGTTTTATCATTAGTCGCTGTTGAAAGACTCGTATCGCTTGCCCGAGTAGCTCGTGGCCAAGAGGCTATAGGTGCGTTCTAAATGTCTTATCTTTGCACGTTTTTGCTAATAAAAGACTAAAACTATAAATAAATAAGGTAATGGACAATATGTTCCAAAAACTGACCAAGTAATTTTTTATTTGCACAATATTCAAATAGATTTTTCCTCCACCTTTCAAACCTTTATCTTCCTTAGCATGATCCTAATTCCTAACATTATCTCAAAACAGTTGTTACAAAGGAGGTACATAGGGAACCACCAAACCGGGCCGCTGAAGAATTATACCGTTATCATATAAATAAGGATTTAAAGCCTTCGCGCCAGCCTCCACGGGGTGAAGGGGCAGGGGAGGGGGGGCAAAGCTCACGGCATTATTTCACCTGCAATTTGTTTTGTTTTTATTGCCTCCTAAGATCCCGTTTATGTCTACAGTTTAGGCTGAAGTGGTAGGTATAATATTCAGTTCAGAGGTTTAAAGTTTTAAGGAACTATTTATTTGTGATAAGGAACCGGACATTGGTTTTCTTCGTGGGAATACAGTTGAATATTTTGAATAAAATATAATAAGTTTCTTCAAGTTACATAATTATACAATTCTAAAAACTATTCTACCCTCTATTAAAAGTGGATATAGTCTAGCCCACGTATATGAATTCATAATCTAAAAATATACACGAGCCTCCTTTATTATACTGCGCTTATCCGCTTATTTCATTGTCCATAATGCATGGTTTCATTATATGCAGTTATACTCCTTCACACGTTTAATACTTCTAACTTATTTCTTATAATATCTTCTCATTAGTAACCCTTGTTTGACTAACAAACTCTTCATCTAAGAACGTTATTAATGTGCTTGAAAATTTCAAAAAAGAAAAAGGAACCACCTTAAAAATAACTTCAAATTATCCACTCCTCTTATACCCACAAATGTTCCCACACTTTGAGGGTACTTGTAAATATAATGACAATTCATTGCGGCCCAAACAGCGGGGCGTGGCGGGGCGAAACAAAAACATGAAGTAATCGTTAAGTTGGGCTCTTTCGCGCGACGCCTGAGTTCCGCATAATTAAATAGTGATTAAGGCGCCTGTTTAACGTTCAGACTGGAGGATTAGGTGTTAAGGTATTCGGGGTTTAGGGAATTGACATGGAATTTAATTTTATTGAGACAATAATGAATTGCGAACTTCTTGGATAGGTTTTCCGTCGATTTCACCAAGATTTGTTCGTGTTACGACAATTTGAGTTCATTATTTTATGCAAACCTTCAACTCCAAAGGTTTAAGTAGGGCTTCTGATGTCGAAGTGTTTGAGAGCAATGTCAGTAAGAGTACAAAAGGATGTTACGATCCTAAATCCTTCAATAATATTACAGGTTTTGGGTGTAACCAAGACTGTGCCTTTAAACAGATGCGCGGTGCAGGAGTGGTGTTGAAGCCCATAAGCGAGCGAATGACTGAGCTGAGCGAAAATAACCAGACCACAGTATAAAGATAACCAATAGGTTAGCTCCAAGGAAACGCCCGAAACGTAGACGTAATTCCCCGAGCGCCCCACCCCGTAAGGATACCTTTTTTTTTTTTTTTTTTTTTTTTTTTTTTTTTTTTAAGGATGGGAAATCATCAAATGACCCCCCCCACTCTGGGCGGAGCGGGAGGGAGTGTCAGACTCTTACTGACTAAAAACCATCCATGTTCCTTCCTCGCCTTTTATGTTCCGGGGCCGCGGTATCTCTTTCGAACAGGCCCGCAACCCCGGCAGGCTTCGGCCCTTGCGGGCCCCTCTCTTTTTGCTGACACTCTTTGAGGCGCGCGTGGAACACGAACGCGCCGTCGACACGGCCTGTCGTCGTCGTTAGACGGCCGGACGGCCAGCTATTGCCCATAGCCAGCCGTCCACAGGCCTGCATCTACGGTGGCCGGTAGCCACCACGTGGCCCCCGACGCCCGTTGCGTCTCCCGCGGCGGCCGGGAAGAGAGGATCTTTCCCTCTCTCGTTCCGCCACCTCCTTCGCTAGCATAACTGCTTCGCAGAAGGAGGCGACGGCTTCCCATTCCGTCTCGCTCCGGACCATGGATTGAACCAGGGCCGGACGCGAGAGGTCGCCGCCGCCGATCGCCGCCAAGGATAAGGATACCTCAAGGTGCGAAACTGCGAACAGACTGAGAGTCGCGCGCGCCGCATCATTTTCGTGACGATAAACCACACAGAATACACGATAGTAACAACCCTGGCACTGATCGACAGTAAGCATTGATTTCAAGGTCACGTCCGGGTTACACTACCGCTTATCTTTATACTGTGACCAGACCCCTCCTACACCACGCAGCAACCAAGAACACCGTCTCAGTTAAGCAAAAGGCCTGTAGTTGCTAAAGACATTCATCATTCATTCATCACGAGCTAATGAGAAATTAGACAATTGTCAAAATAATTGCATGGATGTTGAAAACAACTATTGTGTTTTCAAATATGTACTTAGACAATAAATAAAAAAGTAGACTGGCAGTAAATGCCCAAGGAATTAACTCCGCCTTTGTACAGATTTTACTTGTGCATGAAGTTTTAATAAATAAATAAAAAACACGCACTAGAGTGACGTTTTTTTTCTCGTTTTCTTCTTAGCAAATCCTTTCATTTGATATCCATAAATGTGAACTCATAAAAAATAACTATGCCATCTTTTTCGGGTTTAGAATGACGTCACCTAGCTATCCATGCATTTTCATAAAAAAAATATTCATAACTACCTAATCCAAAATTTCAGTTCAATCGAAAACCGGGAAATGGGTCTTTAAGTTTAAGATTTTTTTACACTGTCAGTTACAATTGAGTATAGTAAAACCGTGATAAAAAGCAACAAAAAGTTTATTTAATATCAAAAACATCCTAATGTGAACAGCCTTCCCCAAGTACAGGGTGACTCGATGAACGATCGCGGCGTCTACTCACGCACAGCCGATGCTCGCTAACCTTATTAATTACTTGCAACACCTTCCGACACTCGGTTAAATTCAACCGGTTTCAGTTCAATTTGATAAGGTCGAGTTCCCTGATTAACTTCCTGATTTTGCTTTGGTTTTGTTTACCGTATTTTTCATATATTTTGAACTGTCCAAAACTACTTCATACGAAGTACTTGTATAAACTCAGCTTGCAGTTCTGTGTTGGACATTTTGGTTCTAGGAGAATCAAGCTGCACCAGAACTCGCTGCTCTTTTAAACAAAGCGAACTTTTCAAAGGGCATTTAAATAATGTTATATCTTCAAATTTATCTCCTGTAAAGATACAGTAGTTCACCGCTGAACATAAGCCTCTCCATCCGCACGCCATTCAACATAGTTGATGCTAGTCACCCTGCGAAGTCGCTACGTATCTGACATCTGCACATGCTATGAAAACAAAGCTTACCGGATACTTATATGAAAAACTCTTCTTATTATACTAGAAAACTAGGATACTTAATTTCGTCTAAATCAATGGCATTTGAAATCTATACCAATATAATTACAAGAACCATAGCAAAAACAGTTAAAACAGTTGAACTATTTAAATTTAAACTGTGCTACAATATTGCATTGCCCGTCAGGATATTTGTATGTTCAGAGTAAATAAATAGTCATTGTCAATAAATTCAAAAGAAGAACGATTTTTTTTTATATGGAACGAAAGAAATTAAAAACTACTGTACTGATTTGAAAAATTATTTCAGCAATGGATAGCTACATTATCAGCAAACAAGAACGGGAGTTATGCGCGTGAAACAGCGTGACGTCCGCTAGTATCATAATATTATATTTATGGATAAACTCCAGACCACCAAATTCCCACAACTCAATAATGCCATCAAGAGTGTCCACCAAGAGCTAGTCACATGAAAACAGCACTACAAGCATGTAAACTTCATCTATTTAGGCGAGTACTCTCGCTTCAAGTGAGGACTCTCGACTGAAGGAGTCGACGTTTAAGATGACTCCATTGTTTTACTGCTAGCCGTTATGATAGTAGAAGTAAGAGTAATAATGAATAATTGTTTTATTTTTAAGCTTTCTTTGATGCTTAGTTGCTCATGACTTACAAATTAGGGCTGTATTTCTTCTTTTTTGATGCTATGGGCATTTAATAATAAAAAGTCATATAATTACATCTCATATATTTTCTTCAGTAAATTCCACGTTTTAGGAGTAGAGCCTGTTGTCATAATCCGGACACAACCCCAAACTCCAGACAGCTACTGAAATAGTCTTTTTTAAACTTTCACGATCAGAACACATTATAAAACTTAAGAAGACGGGTATTTATCGCGAATTTACCTTTAATTTAATCCCGACGCAGACGACGGCGACGAGCGATGTAGTGTTCTGTCCTAGTGTGAACCGGCCCTAATTAACATTTATGAAGATGAGTGAGGGTAGTTGAATAAACGCCTTCACTTTGCTGTCGCGGTACCTCTTCAGTCTCCCCGCGACCACGGCTGGTGCAATCCAGTCGAAACGTTGGGATTAAATTAAAGGTAAATTCGCGATAAATACCCGTCTTCTTAAGTTTTATAATGAGCTACTGAAATATCCTGATGGACAATCTGGTATTGAACTCAACACCTCAACAGTAGCGCTGCCGACAGCTACATCAGCATCAGCTAATCGAAACAGTTAAATTCGACAAGAAATCATTCATACACACTGATAATCATGATGCACTTTAATGTACCTTATTGATCTTAAACTAGGAGGAGCTCGTGGCTAAATAATAACAGCCGCTCGGGTTTTTTTTATTCTCAAAAAGTCTGACAACCAGTCTTACCAAGTGGTATCGTATTACCCAGTGTTATGGTGGGTTTTGAAGGTCAAATAGGCACTCGCTCCATATTAAATACTGGTATTCAGCTGCATCCGGTTAGACTGGAAGCCGACCCCAACATAGTTGGGAAAAGGAAAAATGAAAATGATTGATCTTAAACTAGGATTTCTGCATGACGTATATTTCTCACGCTTGCTCTTAATAATGTAATGGTTCTAGTAGCCATCGTCACTAAACGTTTCCCAAGGGCATTAACAAAACACCGCAGGCTATAGAAAGGTAAACGCCATCTGTTTAGGCGAAACTCTTCAACTCGAGAGGAGGACCCTTGATACGAGGGCGCACGGAGACGCCGCTCATCCAGCCTCTTCATTGTTGCCTCTGATCGATACTACTTGTACGATGTGGTAGGGAAATGTGATGAGCTGTGTTTATGGTGGTTTGTTGTGATTCTGATATGCCTGCAGTGTTATTGCATCCACAAGTGTTTTTTTTAAATAGACCTTAAGCTTTCATGTTCATCTATTTACTTTAAAAGATACTGAATTTAACCATTGACACAATGCATTTGCATTAATTTCTGCAAATCAAACGTATGGCTTGTATTCCTACGTAGAAGCAATACCCTAGCGTTGTTCACTTATGGCAGTCCCTATTGAAACATAATCGTAATTAAATCAACATTATTTGTTTTACTCAAATAATTAACAGTAATAATTTATGTTTTGTGCAGTTAGGTTTGTAATAGTTCAAGTTACACAGAAATATTAAAAACAGTTCAAGTTATGATAAGATTGACTCGCCACTGTGGGAAAGCTTCATAGAAATTTAAGAATAAAACAAAATACAATAGATATAATAAAATATAAATTAATTACCACAACATACGGCTTCGCTGCAAATAAATGAACCCAAAGTCCACCTTTTTAACTTAATCTTTTCATAAACTAAGACATTGTACAGCAACAAGAGAACGACACCTGACAGAGCGAGACTGTTTCAAAAACAATCCAACAAACTTTATCAGTTAACTAAACTAGGACGGCAGCCTTGAAATAAAATAAATTGTACCTTGTAATTCCTTCCTTGATGTGGAATGAAAGAAAAATAACCACGGTATCAGCTTATCACGCTTTGCTAGTGTAGAGTTAGCCAACGAAATGGGTTATTTAATAGGGTTCAAGTGCGATAAGGCGGCGACCTAGCGTAACTTATGCACTGCGAGCTCCTTAAACCTGCTGCCGAGGTGGAATGACTCCCATTTTTATTTGGTGCTACACCCGATACCTTGTGTGGGTAGTTTTAAATTTAGCTTAAAAGCCACTCTGTTTGTAAAAGGGTAATCTAAAAATCTTGGTTGGAATTAATCATGAATTAATTCAATGGGAAGTGCTTGTAACATAGATTATTATAAATAGACTAAACTATCTAACGAATACAATTACTTTTTTAGTGGAGTGGCCTATTAAAAAAAAGTAATAGCCAAAAACCTTCATGAATTTGAAAAAGTGAGTCAACTAAATGGAAAAGATTAAGCAAGCCAAAGCGTGTACAAGTAACAAGCTTTAAAAAAAAACATTAATTCACTTAATCACTAAACTCCTCCAGTTTTCACAATTAAAAGCAAAACAACAATCAGTCGATCGCTCAAAACGGAAGGAAAAAACTCCACTTCAGTTAAATTAAGAGAACAGTTACCGAGTAACTTAATACAAGGACGGAATGAGCACAAAATAAAATCACCGAGATCCCCTTCAGATAGAACGGTAAACAAGACGGCTTATTAAAAAAAGCGGACAGCCAGGTAAACGAGTAAATGCTTGATAAGTATCTTGTTTGAGACAAAGAAGGACCAAACAAAAGAGGCACATCGCTGTTTTTCAATTTCACGAGAGCGTGAAGACAGGTACTGTTATATAGGCAGAGTTAGCTTCTGACAACACAATAGATACTAGGATTGAGCCTGATGAGAACAATGAAATTGATTAAGCTGAGGACTTGGTCGTTACAATGAGTGGTCTGAATAAAAACCCCTTAAATGTTAAAAGTGTGAAAATGATTGCTGGCTACAAAACAAAAGAGGATATCAACGGTATTTTTTTGAACTCACACAACACAACACAATTTACACAACTTTTGGGCATAGATAATAATAAAGCTATTTGTAACAGTAAGTATATCTAAAGACATGAGAAAGACTGACGAAAGTAACGAAATCCACGAATTAATAACTTAAAACCAAGCGTCTCCCGTTCCTCTATCCTTATATTTCGCCAATCATACTACAGACACACAACATACATATGAAAACAACAAAAAACAACTTGCCCCAGCGTATAAAACGGCAATGTAACCGCTGACAATGTCACCCCACGTAGTGCCGGGTCGGGCACAATGCGGCTGTCCGCTGCAGGACGCGTCTTTAAAACAATAATACCTTTAGAGAACTGATTGTCTATGGCGCACCGGACGTTTTAGCCAAATGATATTGTTGGGCTTTTAGTTGTTTTATTTTTATGTAAAGACATTGTTCTTATTGTTTGGATTTACGACAGATTGTAACCGTAAAATTCCTAACAAGATTTAGGATACCTGCAGATCATAGAGTTAGACTTAGTAGGTATACTTAGTGAGAGCAATACTACAAGCGCCGTTGCTGTAGTTACTTAAAACCAGAAGATCTGCATAAAAGAATAATGTATCATAATTTTAATAAAAGCTACTTTGACCAAAGAATGGCAAAAACCTTCTATACATGCTTGAAAGCTGTTGTAACGTTGAATAGCAAGCAATTTCTTAACGCCAACCTAGACAATTACAACAAACTGGACAGACGGCGTTCAAACTAGCTCCCTGTCTAACTAAACGAGAAAACACTAGTCCAGAACGTTCGCACTGGAAACTGTAATAAAACTCGCACTGCGGAGCGAACCGCAATGAATAATTCGTTACATATTTGATGTTTATACAAAAAGAGGGGGAGCGTCTGTCAGTTTGACAAACGCTGTCTCAGGTGTCGCTCGTGTGCTGCAATCATGGAATGGAAATTATTCCCGACCCTACTCCCGAGCTGAATCGAAGCTACTCATTACAGCCACAGCCTAATAAATCCTCGAACATTTTTTTTGTAGTTGACGAACTCGAGTATTTCAATGTTGGGATATTTTTACTCTGTACCGCAATGGTGATCGTAGCAACTTTCGCGTTTAGTTGTTTAACAAATCAGTAGGGATGACGAAACAAATCCCACAATTTGTATTTTCGCTTTCGCATTGTTCGTCGTTCGGTTGTTTTTGTTGAATCTGCTGATTGACGACCCTGACGAGCCGGGATTGCTCTGTCGTTCAACTTGTTGTAGGCTTTTTATAGCTCTGTCTGGCCAGAAAGTTGGTGTGTTTTAATTGTAATGTATATTTCATTCGTTGTTTCGATAATCCATAGGTCAACCGAGGGTTTATTAGCTTTGGGGATTGTTTTCAACATATTACAAAAATAATACAATTTCACGCCTTTACGGAGGGTTAGCAGAGTATATTATATTATAACTTTTATGGAAGTAATTAGGTTAGTTTATTACCTTCAACCGAGTTTAAATTCAGACTCCGGGCTAGTACTAAGAAATTTCCAATAACACTTTATATTTATTTATTTAAACTTCTTGTACAATAGTGGTACATAGGTGGACTTAATGCCACAAGGCATTTCCTGACTTGGAATTCGACCACAATCACACGTGCTCAGCAGCAGCGCTCGCGACCACTGGACCAAAAAAGCCGAGTCCACATAATATGTACTTATATGTCGGTGTATTTTAGACAAGTGATCTATTTCGTTTACTGCAAGGCAGTCTTCGCCGCAGTATTACCTACGCCATCTTTTACGATGTTGAGCCAGTCCAATCCATTGCCACGTTGAGATATTTACAGCGGCTTCTGACCAATGTATTGGTAGACGAAAGTCGTAGTTTTGTTGATCGAGAATTCGTGACTTGGTTACTTCTAGCTTCCTAGCCAGGCTGGCTGCCTGGTAGTAAGTTGCTACGAGATGTGTTCCTTTTATACTCAATCTTACAAAGTGAGGCAATCAATTGGATAGTTAATTAGAGCTTCTGTTTTTGTGGCAAGCTGTGCCTTGAAATAATTTATCATTGAGGAATAATTTCTGCTCTTCAGTATTCAAAACATAATAACTAAGTCCACTGTCATTCTCAAACAGACTTTGTAAATTAAATATGAAACCCAGTACGTCTTTAACTACTTCTCTTAGTACTTAAAACCAGCATAAACTTTTACATCATAATCAAAAGCGAAATGAACAAAGTCTTGAATTCAAATAAAGCCGAAAGGGTTCCCGAAGGCTCCCGGAGGCGACCGAACGGCAGCGGTTACGACAATCGGCAAGTTATTTAACAACAGAGGCACATAAAGAGATGTAAATGACCAAAGAAGTAACAAATACCGATACAGTCGATGTAGGAAGAGTTAGGTGATATACTTGCAGCGATAAATTGCATTACATCCCGGTGTGTTCACTAGGTGTGCTCACTAGGGCAACGCTGTGCGCAGCGTTGCCCTAGTGAGCACACCTAGTTCCAGTTGGTATCATGAGCGTGTTATAATACAGACAGTAATATGAGCCCAAGACCTGTGATACAAAAGCTTATAATTTGTGCCCTTCACTTTTCTGTGGCAACGTGTATCAAGCTCAAAAATGGCACTTTTTATAATAGGTCATTTATTTAGACAAACAACAATTTATTTCAATATGGTTTAAATGAATCAGTTCTGGTTATTGCAGTCCATAGTTAGACATATACTCCGTCCATTCACTCCAAGATTTGGTCATCAGAATTTTGTACAATGTGGGGATTGGATCAAGCAACATCTTATAAAAGGCTAGCCAATAGCAACAAAACAGCTGAGTTACCAATAACCAACATTTGGGAATTTCCGATATAATCTAGTATACACTGATGTACTCGTAGGAACAAGTTACTTGTTATTTGTTTATATTTTTTGTAGTTAATTAATCTAAGGAGACAATACTGTGAAACCAATTGCTTGATGACAAGCTATTTTAAGCCCAATATTTCAGACCTTTCACTATTTAAATATCGTCGATCCACATTCGGTTGTATCTCCCTGTCATCCTTCACAAAATCCATCTATCGATATAGTTATAGTCGTGAACGCTTGGCATTTAATCGACTGGAGTGCTCGCCTTTACGCCTGCTCGACGTGACAGCTATTTGTACAACTTTCTGTGAATGTACCTATATTTTAGATTCAGGTATTTTTTTACTTAGAATATTTTTGTTCAGCGACACAATTTGTACTGTACAGTCAGAACAGCCAAGCTACGTGCGTATTTAATGCAGTTTGGGGAAGTTAAATTACATATTTCAATTTAAAGTTTGCTCAAGCGCAATAAGCAGCTTGAACAAGGAACTCCCTTGTTTACAAAGTGCAGAGTCAGCGCTATACTATGCGCTCGGTGGACAACTAACTTTAACTCTGCTGGCTCCCCAAGAGTATCCGCTCAATAATAAATGAGACGACCCAACTTCACGCCTGTACCAACACTCTAGCTCTCCCATGAAAAACTTCGAAATGATCCCATCTGAAAACTTTGGCCAAACTAAAAACAACTTTAAATTTGACAACATAGAGCTTAATTTTAATTACAGTTGAGCTAAAGGCCTGTGTACACGTTTCCCTGAATTAGACATGTGTTAAAAGCTTAATGCATTTAATAGGTAAGTAACGTTGCATACCTAGTTGGTATAATATTTTGGCTTCGACATTGTATTTTCAGTATGAAAAATCTTAGGGAAAATCTTACACAAGATTTTTACGGTTACTTCAAAAGAAAAATAAAGTTTTTACCAAGGGTTAACGCTGCGCAAGGGGCAAAAAATCCATGGAGGTATCAAAAATCGTATCATACCTTAATTCTATTATTAACCACAAAACAGGTATGTACAATAAAAATAAAACTTAATATTTTTAATCCCTGAAACCAAAAATGCCACAAACAAAGCCACGGTCTAGCGCCAAGTCTACCATAGTACTAAAAAAGAAAACCAAGTATCAGATTTAAAAAACTTACTATATACAGTACTTAAAATACCAAACATTTCATTCAAAATCGGTTGTGCAACTAGGACTCAATGAACTTAATTAACTGTAACTGTTTCAGACTGTTCATTCTTCTTGTGAGTACACTGTAGCATAGTTATTTTAGCGATTTACTGACATTGACAGGAAGATTGGCTCTGGCTGGGGGAATAATTTGGAAGACAGACAGTTATAGGCCTAATGGCGTGTGGCATAATTCCGTCGCCAACTTGTTTTAAAATATATAGAAATTGTATTTTAAAACAAGATGGCGACGGAATTATGCCACACGCCAAGAAACTTGAAGCACTACATGAACTTTAAGATCACGAACAACTGTATTGAGAGCTCCTATCCAAGAAAACCTTTCAAGATTTTTTTATAAATTATTTATTTCTACTTTTATCAACTCTTAAAAAAAAACGTTATTTGTTGGAGTGTAGTGTTTTATTATTACTAATAGATGGCAATATTGTCGGCCCGGAAACAAGATAAAATAGAGACAACATCTCCTTCTTCCTACTCTATGATCAGGTGTGAATATAAAAGTACAATAAAATAATTTGTGTCTTATTTCAACCAAATGTAAAGTAATAAATAACTTAACATAAAATTTACCATTTCTGATTTCATTATGCATTTTTAAAAGTGAACCTTTGAGGCTTTCTTCCTTGTAACATCACTCAAAAAAGGCCTCGCAAGGCCTGCTCTAACCACGTGTCTGTGGCCAGCTATATTGCTCTTTTGATGTGAGGCCCGCTTCAAGTTCCGTAGAATTTCTCCTTTCATAATTATTCAGTGGATTCCCGTTATAAGTTGGCTTGCTAATTAGAAGCTAGTTGTAATTTTATGTTCCACTAGCTTTACAGTGCTCTGTTGGAGTAGCAGGAGTTTGAGTGGCTGTAATACTATAAGGATCCTTCCGTGTTCGTATATTTTACATGATGCGGTGCTTTCGAAGCAAAATTTATATTTGATAGAAGGAATTTTGTATTTAATGTAGGTTTTAATGAGAAGAATAATACAATGATCTTTAGTAATGTTGATTAGGAAACCTGTCTTCTGTGTTGCTTTTTTGATGGAATATTTTACACAGGTGAACCAAAACCTAGAATATTTTTAACCCTGATATTGATATTTTCCAGTAGTTTTTTATAAGTATTAGGTACATTGTTTTGTAAACTAAACAGAATTGTTTAAATGCACCACACTGTAGGGGAGCCTTTTGGCATCGCACAAGACTTATAGTTTCATCATCATCATCATCATTCTCTTGCCCTTATCCCAATTTATTTGGGGTCGGCGCAGCATGTCTTCTTCTTCCATACTCCTCTATTTTTCGTCATCTCATCAGACACTTCTTTTCTTACCATATCCGTCTTAACACAGTCCATCCATCGTTTCTTTGGTCTTCCTCTACTCAAATCCACATTCATATTCAAAACTTTTTTCACGACATTTTCCTCATTCCTCCGCATCACATGCCCATACCACGACAAGCGATTACCACACAACTTTTCAGTCACCGGCACCACTTTCAGACTTCCTCTAATATACTCATTCCTTACTTTATCCATTCGCGTAACACCACACATCCCCCTTAGCATTCCCATCTCCGCGACATGCAGATGCCTTTCATTCATCCCTTTTGTGGCCCAACATTCTGATCCATACAACACAGCAGGTCTAACCATAGTTTTTAAGTTTAATTTGTTTTAGTTTTAAATTATTTTTATCTTTTGTTAGTCTAATTTTTGAGATTTAGATTAATATTATGTTTTCTATGCCATACTTATTTTTGTCTAAAGTGAGTCTAAAATACGTTTTACTTTCTTTAAGAAGCAGTCCCCAGGATTCTCGGTGGAGCAGTGGAGTCTGAATAAGAATAGTTCATGACAATGATTATGACGATAGAATTTTCCAAACAATATTATAAGTAAGTTCTATTACGCAATTAAAACAGGAGTTCGAAAGCTCGAATGCAAATACATTGTTATGACAACCACAGAGCAATAACATTTAATTGGTGGCTCACCTGACGCTGATTTACCCTGGTTTAGAGGGGATTAAAATAACTGGTCTAAGTATATCATACATGATTGGATAAAATAATTTATTTAAATTTTGAATGTTCAGGCTAATATATATATAGGATAATTTCATCGTGATGTGAAGTCGAGCCTGAACATTCAGTCTGCGTTTGGTCCTCGAGCCGGCAACGAGCGAAAAAATATAATAAATAAATAATTATAATTTCATAACTTGATAAAAATGCTATGCAATAGCTTTACCCCGGCAGTCCCCGAGTGCCACACGTCTTTTTTATTTATGTCATCATCATCATCATCATCATTTCAGCCGAAAGACGTAACATCCACTGCTGGACATAGGCCTCCCCCAAGTGTCGCCACATTGACCGGTCCCGTGCGGCTCGCATCCAACGGATTCCCGCAACCTTCACCAGGTTTTCTGTCCACCTAGTACTCTATCTTCTGGTATTTATTTATGTACACACAAAATACTTAATAGAAGTTACATTAAGATAGAAGAGCACAAAAAAAACGATACTACGACAACGATATCTTATTTCATTAACTAGTTTTCTTCTTTATTTATAGGTTGAGACTGTCCAGTTGGTAGCATTGTGTATACCTTGAGCATACCTAGTTACTTTTAAACACTTTTTTTTTGTATCTCGGATCAAAATTACATCTTACTGCCTTGATCGGAATCAAATTATATTTACTTGTCTTTATTATAATGACACTAATTAGCTAATCATTCATTGTAAAAGGAACTACAAAAACAAAGACAATGCCAGTTAGTTATAAACGATGGCTATAAATAGACAACAGTCTAAGGAAACGCCTGACGTCATTGAAATGGCTTCTAAAGGAAAATATGGGTAAGTAGCTATAGGTGAAAGTGATATTTGCGCCAGTAATGATAATTATCAGCCTATAATGTTCGTTACAAGAAGTCAGTGGCCCAAAAGTCTGACAACCAGTCTTTCCAGCCGTATTGCCCAGTATGAACTGGGTTGTGGGGGTCAGATATGCAGCCGCTTCATGTAGAATATTGGTATTGAGCTGCATCTAGTTAGACTTCAAGGCGATCCCAACATAGTTGACGACCCGAGTGATAGTGACGCTGCCTTACGTTCTTAGGGTCCTGGGTTCGGTAATCCCGGTAGGTGCAAATGTTTGTGTGATGAGCACGGACATTTGATTCCGAGTCATGGATGTTTATATGTATAATAAGTATGTATTACAAACAAAAAAGTATATATATGTAGTATATCAACTATCTGGTGTCCACGACACAAGCCTTGCTTAGTGTGGCACTAGATGGCGCTGTGTGTTAACGTCCAGCAATATTTATTTATTTATATTTATTTATTGAGCTGCATTCAGTTAGACTTTAAGTCGACCCCAACATAGTTGGGAAAAGGATGGACGATAATGATAAGACTATATGTTCCTATTGCTGAGACACAGATCTCCTCTGAGAGAGAGAAAGGTCTGTAATCAATCATGCCAACGTAGGGTGGCTTAGTCTATACAGCAAAAAATACAAAAAAAGTAATCCTAAATATACAATGGAACACAAGAAATGCAAAAAAATAATCGTCAAACAATAAACGCAGTTCCACAACTAACAGCATTACAACACAACAACAACTACAACCGCTTAAACAATTACAGTTAATTCGTGTTTGAAGTCACATAGCCGGGCTTATACCGGCTTATACGCGCGCCCACTTAAACGGGAGAATAATTACCGCGTTACAAGCAAACGAGGTATACCTCGGCTATAGCCGACACTTTTAGTGGGAACTGCAAAGGGTTGCAAGCGGTCGTTGACGAGGGTCGCGAGGTAATTGCGCAACTGTTGTCGTTTTATTATTACGTAATGATGAATGTGTTAAATATGGTAAGTAGTTGGGAGAATAGTATAGTAGAGGAGAATGTGGCAAAATAATAACAGCCGCTCGGGTCGATCTTTAGGTTAAGCCGTGCTTGCCTAGGTTGGTCTGTGGATGGGTGACCACCCTTACATACCGAGTTTCCTCCGTGCCTCGGTAAGCACGTTAGTTTGTTGGTCATAAGTCATAAGTCATTTAATCATTTGTTAACATAGGTACAATAAATAGTTGTTTTAAAAGATTACAAGCCCGGCTACCACTTGTCCATCTTTGACAGTCGTTACAGGTCGCCCAAAAAGTCTGACCGACAACCAGTCTTACCAATTGGTATCGTATTTCCCAGTATTAACTGAGTTGTGGAGGTCAGATAGGCAGTCGTTCCATGTAAAATACTGGTATCAGCTGCATCCGGTTAGACTGGAAGCCGACCCCAACATATTTGGGAAAAGGCTGGGCAGATGAATGAGTTTGGAGAAAAGTTTTATAAAAAAAATGCTTGATAATGAGTGACTTTGAGGTGGCAACTAACGGTCATCAGTGGATACAACTCGCCGTGATCTCTGATACCGTGATCGTTGAAGACAAACCCCAAAAACAGAAATATGAAAGTAAATATATACTGCGCCGACTCTAAATAAATTGGTACCTATAAGGACAAAAGAATAATAATAATGATTGATGAATAAATTGACCTGAAATTGAGATGAAACTGAACGATTTCGTTTTTCTTTTCTTAAAAAAAACGACAGTCGAAACAGCCCGTAATAAACTCTAACTATTTCATTGCCGTCGAACATTTGTTGTAAATCACTTCGTTGTCACTCACTTTTGTCAGTTTTCAAATAACAAACGTCCCAAAAACTTCTTTCACACAACACGAACTTAATAACCTAACAATTATGAAGCAACTATTCTCATTCACATAACAAACCATTATTATAATCACCAGGGTATACCCGGGTGCCAGGGTACCGGAGTCACGGT
Source organism: Xestia c-nigrum (assembly GCA_916618015.1). Taxonomy (NCBI): domain Eukaryota; kingdom Metazoa; phylum Arthropoda; class Insecta; order Lepidoptera; family Noctuidae; genus Xestia; species Xestia c-nigrum. The sequence goes on along the minus strand of OU745257.1, from coordinate 24,882,017 downwards.
ATACCCTGGCTTATGAAGATTATTAGGGTCCGCTTAGTGAGACCGATCGCCTTGTTACGGAACCCTGCTCGTTGAGCTCGCTTAAGTGAGGCGCTAACATTATTGTGGTTATATGAATACGGTGATATAAGGTGTTAAGGGGTTGATGTACTCTTTGGTTGGTGGGAATTAAACGTAGATGAAAGAGTTTTGTTTTGTGTAAAATTCCTGCACCAGTGTACGTTATGGTACTCATTAGGGTAAAAAGCGAATAAAATTAATATTTAAGGGGGGCCTCCCATACAACAAACGTGTTTTTTTGCCGTTTTGTCTAATGTTATACAGAGAAATAGTACTTACGGAACCTTTCGCACGCGAGTCCGACTCGCACTTGGCCAGTTTCTCTTGATATATTATACTCTCGAGTTGTACGAAAAGCTTAAAAGAATGTTCGATTAAAATATCATCCTTGATATCGCTTCTTTCTCTCGTAGGTTTTTCAATGGATAAATTTTCCACGACTTTCTTAGTGGCCGTAGTTTTCGATAGTGTTCTTTTTCGACTATTATTACGTACCACATTTATTAAACAATAGCTTCTGCCCGCAGCTTCACCCGTGTGAAGTTCAATAACTGTCCCATGGAATCTTACTTTATATATTAAAAACCTCATTGAGAACCACTCTATCCATTGGTGAAAACAACATTAACATCGGAGCAGTAGTTTTTGAGATTATCGCGACAGACAGGCAGACGCAGCGGAGATCTTTGTTTCATAATATGTTGGCTGCCTCGCAAGCATTATGAATGCAAAATCCAATAATTAAATTAGTCTGTTACCAGTAACTGTTACCAATACAACGGTATTTTTAGATGCCAAAAAACCTTGGGACATCTTTTGTTTTTAATTTACTTATTTCGCCAACTTCCAAGGGATGACAAAACAACGAGTTTGAAAGAATAAATTAAAAGTAAACTAAAACAATAGAACAACGTTTAGAGAACTAAAAGAACGCCCAACTTCATGAACATGAAGCTACATTTTAACTTCGGTTATTATCTTTGAATTGTTGACAAAAAATATTCTTTCGTAACTCCTTGCTTTTTTTGGTTTTATTTCTTCGCTTCCTCTCCTTCTATTTGTGAAAATCGATATTAATAAACTTACTTTTCACAAAGAGCATTATCTTGTCTGAAACATGTTATATATATAAGTGCCAATGTAACTCCAAAATATATAACAATAAGTACTAAAATAACACTTCAAAGACGGATGCTAAAGTAGTACGTAAGTAAAACAAGAATAATTCTATGTTCCAAAATGAGATGGCATTTTCATGTACAACAAATGTGCAAGTAATAAGAACTAAGCGGTAATATAGAAACATTGACTTGAAAACAAAAGATGATATACGAACGACTATTCAAAAACTTTCTTGAATTTATGGAACTAAAAACTACTCCTTGAACTTCTGCTAGCCTAGTACATTATGATGGGCTAGCAGAGGGAATGATTCTTTAAAACTATCTATCTATCGATATAATGGATGAACCTTCTCGATTTGTAATGAGGAATTTTCTTTTTCAACTCTTCCCTAGTCGCTGGATAGATGGCGCTAGTCTGACCACGTTACTGCAAGGAACAGAACGTCACATAATATCACTTGGACCTAATGATTGTATTCGGAAGCTGATGCAAACAGTCAACGAGCGTATGTAACGTGTGTTTTTTCAAGCGTTTTGGCTTTGGCACCTAGTAACGTAGTCGGATCAACGCCATCTATCGAGTTCAAGGAAACAATTTTTTTTTTAACTGTCAAAATGAAAACCTCTCATTATGGTTGCGCTCTGAGGAATGATTTAGTAGCGCTTAGAAATAGGTGCGCTCTGAGGAATACCTCGATTTAGAACGTCAAATCTTATGTGAAAGTTACTATGACGTTAGTAATTGTAATTCGTTTTTACAATAGTCGCTCTTAAAATTTTCATAATACCGAAGTTCGCGAAGGGGGCCAGGAACTCATAGCACAAGGTATCGTAGTTTAAATTTCTGACTCCCCCACAAACCTTTGTAACACCACTTTTATGTATATGTCACCGTAAAATTGTCAAACACGTTAAATTGTAATCTCTCTAGTGATAATTGAAATATTCGAAATATTGTCAAACGAACATACTGCTTACAATAAAACGCATCATTTTTTGTGAAATGCATGCGATGGTAGTCAAATCACGTGGTGTGGAGGGAAGAAGGGGTCCTCCTTGCCCAGTGGTTCCACTCTCAGGAAAAGATAATGTACCATTCCTGAGAAATACCAATTAATTTAACCTAACCTTAAAACACTTTTTATTCCCCTAAAATGAGCCTATTTCCGTGTGCAGGGTTTAAACCTAAATAACCCAACGAGGGGGTGCCCCAAGTCCTGATTTAGGGGGCAGAGATACTTCCGTATGTTCAGTTGACAATATTTCGAGAGAATACAATATCGCTAGACAGAAACACGTTATATTGTAATATAACGTGTTTGACAATGCTACGGTGACATATTATATTGTAACTGTAATCTGTGGGAGGATTTTTTTTTTTTTCTTTTTATCCTGACGGCATTTTTTGTTGAACCGAGTCAAGACAACATAAAACAAAATCATAGTTAGTATAGTAGCCTGTTATCAGTAAAAGATTAGACAGAAGTGTAAATATAGTAGATCTACAAATACTATGCAGACTCCACGCTGCTACTGAGAAATTCCTGATGAAACACACTACCATATAGACAAATCTTACGGAACCTTATGTTTTCTGATATCTGCCAAAACGTAACTCTTCAAACTGTCACCGTCAATCGATCTCCGATAACTTGCACCACCCCAGGTAGACGTCGCGGTTTAATGCCTATTCTTGAAGATGACAATATAATTTACATAAGCCAGGGCTTCACTGAGCAGCACTCGGAGTACATGTCATTAGGCTAGTCGCGAGCGGCTAATTATACTCACAATCATTTGCATGATCTTGAGTTTGTGTTGGAAAAGTTAAGTATGGTTAGGTTGTAAATGTAAATGGCACACGTTTTTTTTAATGTTTCCTTACATAGCAGAACAGCCGTCGCAGCCGTGCGGCAGAAGATACTTTGTTGTGAGTTGATTTTGCTGTTGGACCTGCACCAAATCATGTCAGAAAAGGACGCCAGCGGTGGCATTTATAGACATCCTTTCAGTTTTTTTCGTAGTTGGGATGTGTTGTCAATTGATCACAATTAGCAGTGTAATACAGCTATTTTAGAAAATAAGCCATCGTATGAGGCTCAATATATCGGAAACAATCCTGAACTAACATCAATTCCTGGCACCAATATACGGTAAAGAGCTCCACAAAGAAAATTAAGACAGCCAGATCACATGACAAATCGCACCTACTTAAACATCCGATAGCAATTTCCGATCGGATCCAGCAGCGTTCGAGACGAAGCCATTTCTCATCACCGTAGTGATTACGTGGATCTGCGAACACCTGGCCAGGCCTAGATGGAAAAATATGGATTTGCTAATGAAACGCTTAGTTGGTTTGCATCTGTCGCAATTTTGATTGATGCTGAATAAATTCACGAAGTAAAGACGGTCTGTAATGAGTTTGAAGAAGTTCGACAAATGAATTTACAGATGAATAACGGTTTTTATATCGGAGTTTTGCGGAATGTTTTTTTTTCGCAAGGACGTATTGATGGGTTTGTAAATGAGGATGGACAGGATTTATTGGTAGCAAATTCAATTTGTTTTGGAGGCAGTCTAAAACAGACATAAGGTACCTTTACGGCCATATATAAACATTTATCATAATCGAGTCCAGAAAAACTGGTGATATTTTCAAACAATTTTCAAATTATCTTAACAATTAGCTATTTGAGAGGCTTTTTAGGTCCATGTTCACCGAAAATATGACGCTCTGATTATCTAAAAACAGCTGTTTAAAACATATTTTTGTATGGGAACATGTCACAGTGACAGCTGTTTCGAACATGTCACCTTAATCAATAAAGGAGATAATTTTTTTGGGCCCACCTGGTCGTTGCATTAATTATTCATAATAACACCAAAAAATAGTGACCATTTTACTATGGTATTAAACGACATATTACGTGAAAATGTAAACGGAATCTTAAAATCATAATAAATAAGCTATGTTATGAAATTTTTTTGCGAGTCAAATCATTCCTGTTGTGGTCAATGCCATTTGACAGCAAATACTTAGGTGAATAGGGGCGTTTTTTTCTGTTTAGTAAAAACAGTACGGTAGCAGATATGATTACCAACGGGTAGGCGTTGGTAATCATATCTGCTATAATTATTATAGGAACACAAAGAACATAAAAATAAATATTGTTAAACTGTGAGCATTTTTAATGCTATTTTACAGGTTTACATTAAAATCGCATAGATGGTTTAAATAATCAACGTGGCACGGAACGTTATAAACCCACGTTTATGAAGTCGTCAACGTCATCGTTTTATACCCACTTTTTTGGTGATTGACAGCCAACTTCATTATTTTGACATTTACTTTTGCTGTTTATTATTGTTTTCGTAAGTGTTTGTGCAGATTTATCGCATTTATTCCGTTTAGACAATCCGTAGCTAATTTAACCACTAGAATCTAGAGGTTATAAGGAAGAAAGCAATGTAAGTTTCATTATTAAATGCTACAATTTATGTGGGTGGCCTAGTGCCCGAACAAAAAAGTTGTCTCCTTTATTGAGATCTTTTAACAAAATAAGGTGATTTCTTTAATAACTCTTTTCTGTTCTCACCAGATTTACTTTGACGAGTAATTACTTTATTTATATAATAATCAAAGTAAAACAACAAAAGAACTTAAAGAAAGCCTAAAATTGCGAATGATTTACACAAAAAGATTTTGCGAGACGTGATTATGATGATAATTAACTAATTTCCGAAAATAGACGTCTCCCTCTATTCAAATCGTTTTAGTTCACGAGATAATTAACACCTCGAATGGTACGCGAGCTATTTTACTTGTATGTGGAATAATCTATTAATTCGTACAAAAGGTGTCGACTCTCCCTACGAGTACAATTAAACAGACACCTGTTTCTATTAACCGACTCCCCAGACTCTCGGCTTAGATCCGAAGCCATTCATTTACAAGTGCTTTCGTCTCAACTACACTATTTATTTCTTTAATTCAATCATTTGTTGCTGTTTCTTTTGTAGTATTAATAAATATAACAGATGTTACAACTTGTATTATTTTTTCCACATCTACATTAAAATTTAAAACCTTAACAAAATTACCAAATCCTCCCTTTGGAAATTAGCATCTTCCCAGGCCCGTACATATTTAACAGCTCAAATCAAGTCAAGATCTAAATTCAGGACAAAATACGAACCAATAATTTAAATGAGGGTAGACAATATGGCGTTGTTTAGTGGCACAAAATTGTAAAGCCGAGCGGGGACGCCAGGGGGCGCTGGGGAACGAAACGGGAACGTAATCACAAAGTGTATAGACAATAATACTTTAATAATGAATACAAATGTCCAGCTGTTTATTTATTTGTACGTAGTTTTAGTATTTTTATTAGTTAACTAGCTGACCCACGCAACTTCGTCTGCGTCACATAAGAGGGGAAAATCTACCTACTACTACCTATCTACTAATACCTACCTACTACTACCTACCTACTACTATCTACCTACCTACTACTACCTACCTACTACTACCTACCTACCTACTACTACCTACCTACCTACTACTAACCTACTAATAACTACCTACTACTACCTACCTAGTACTACCTACCTACTACTACCTACCTACTACTACCTACCTACTACTACCTACTACCTACCTACTACTACCTACTACCTACCTACTACTACCTACCTACCTACTACTACCTACCTACCTACTACTACCTACCTACTACTACCTACCTACTACTACCTACCTACTACTGCCTACCTACTACTACCTAACGGGATAAAAAGTATCCTATGTCCTTCTCCTGGCTCTAAACTACCTCCCTGACAATTTTCAGTAAATCGGTTCAGCCGTTCTTGAGTTATAAGTGGAGTAACTAACACGATTTTTTTTTTATATAAAGGGTGTAAAATACCTCTTCACGAAGCCGAAAGGCACTTGTTCTCCCCATCAATGCGATCATTTTTTTGTTCTACACCATACCTGGGAACCTTCTAGTTACGGAGATATGGGGGGTCAAAGTTACAACTTTTTGACAAGGTTTTTTTTTAAATACGAGTTTTTTTTGTAAGATTTTGACTTTTAACACTTCCACGACCCTCGGACTATTCAATCCATCCATCAGCACAATGTTGTTAATGCGTTACATTGAGTTGTACCACAAAACATGATTTATAACCTCAAAAAAAAAGTTGTTTCCCAGCTATAATTTTTGCGTTAAGTTACTTAGTTTGATGAACAGAATGCTTGGTTAACGGCTTTGTGATGAGGTGGTTTACACCCTGTATAGATTAACGTGACGTTCAATAAAAAAATCCATAGTTCTAATATAGTAAAGAATATATTTATGCAGTAATTCCAAAATATGATGCCGTGATTCAAAAGAATGAAAATCAGTAGCAAATAATTCTGAACTACTTAGAGAAATATATTATTTAGTAAAGAATGTATGGAAACAAAGCTTTAAAAGAACATTCGTATTGTGAGATTCAAATCCTGTTTTATGTAGAATTTATGTTAATCAAACAAGCTTTATTTATAATGCACTGTACAACATTCTCAGTACTATAAAAAATAATTGAGAGTACACTATTAAGTTTTGATGTTACAATACTCATATTAAATAACAATCTTCCTTAGTTTTCTGAAAGTTGGCAGAACATCAAGTTCTTTCCGAGCATCGTTCTTTTTTTCAATTTTAAAAACACTAGCAGGCTGAATTGGCTTGTGTTGGATAACCGATAGCCAATTAAGTAGGCGACTAAAAGAAGACCGTGGAAAGACCTGAATAAGATTTGTACAGACCAAGGAATAATGATGATAAATTGAACAAGTCTATCAATAATATTTAACAGAATACAAAGATGTAGAAAGGGAATTCCTGTGTTAGTTTCATTATAACTTAACCTGTGTGACTACCCTATCACTAGAACAGATCAGCAGTGCAAGTACGAAGGATTCGATAGGCCCCGATTAGACGATCCGATCACTATCTTGCAAGAGAGTAGGAAAGATACCAGTTCAGTTCGTAGAATGTACAAATACAAACCGAAAACATTCCGACCTCGCCGCAGAGGTCCGGCGCGTAATCCCCGACCCTTGCTCGAGCCAGCCCGCGATGCTGAGTCTGTAGTAATAAAACAGTCCCTAAATAATGACAACCAGATCCAGCCTGTCCCTTTGCTGCTCCCAGCGACGCCCTAAGCCGAGGTTCGTACCCCACAGGGGGTGCCCTTAGAGCGCTGTCGCTTAGTTTATAGTCATTTTTGCCCCGGCTGGAGGCCTTAAATTCAAGGCATCCACAGGACTTGCCCGGTTAAGCAGAAGCCAGTCTTCTCAGACTGAACTGCGAGGTGCCCATTCCAAAAAAAATAAAAAATGCCCCGATTAGATAAATTTATCTAATCGAGTACGTCACGTACTTGCACTGCAGGTGCGATTATTTAGCGTATACTACGACGGCTACTGGTTAATGATGATGATGATGAAATTGTAGCAGGTATTACCATAGCAGTCAAAGGACTGGTTTTCACCAAAGACAAGCGGAGTGGAGATATTGGAAACCCACCAATCACATGTAATTGAAATCTATAAGTCTATCTTGTGATTGGTTCAAGCTTGCACTTAGCACCACTCCGCTGGTCTCCGCTTCTGTGGAAACCGGGCCTAATGCTGTACTTACATAGGTCTCCCTAACTACACGCTATTTACAACCATTATTTAAATAAAAACCATTATGACTAACTCTGGCAAAATCATCAAGATCGTATTCAAGACCATTGCAAACGCTGCTGCTGCGACAATCTTCGATGTTTCCCTCACAGCTGACAAAGACGTCAAATATGGCCGGCGGGTGGTAAGTACGATAGTCTGTTGTTTATCGCCGCTGGTTCGCACTTCCACGGCGGCTGTTGGCTTCAAGCGCTTTTTGTTATTCATTTCGCTTATTTGGTGTAGGCGTGCTACTGTTAAGTCGTAGCAGGCTATGATGTTTGCTGCATATGCAATGCAATGCAATTTCATATGCAATTTCATTTCATATGCATATGCAATTTCAGATACAATTTGGCTTAATGGGGGATTTAAGATCCTTCCGACACTCAATGTATATGCGATGACAGACCATAGCCCGACAAAGACGATGCCAGATGCACAAATAAAAAAACTGACACAACTAAAGAAAAAGGAAAGATTTTATCCATTAAAATCTAACAATGAACAACCACATGTAAAAAACTCAACTGGACTGAATCGTTTCCAAAATACGTTTTCGTTCTGTGTGGTATTACATCTCTAAAGTTTTATAAACTACGCTTTGCTCATCATATTATTTTATGGAACTGCATACTTTCTGAATATCTCATAAATATTTTACCACTTTCTCGATATTACAAAACTAAACAAATGTAAAAAGCGTCCCGTCTGCACGCCCCCTTTTGAAAATCGAGAAATTGTCTTGCAATCTTTTTCAAACCAAACCTTCAAAGAATTTCAAACGTTGAAGCTAAAGCGTAAGGTTCATTGTCCGGTGTCAAAGTGGCGTGTTGAAACGGACATTTTACATGGAAAAATAAAAATGTCTGCGTGTTTTATCTAAAGCGCAATGAATGGCAAATGCAGCGCTGGATTATTTTACATACAGGATAGCTTCTGCGCTGCCACTATTATTGCGATTCGATTTCGGAATATCTGTGTTTGGATTTCCTTAATAATGGAGTCATTTTTACATAAATACAGGGATTTGTATCGCCAGTATCATGAATAATTTTAGACTCCCAAGTTGTATTTATATTTTGTAGATTAATCTAGACTATTTTGTAGGTTTGCGAATAAATTGTTATAGCTTTCGAATTAAAATACGTTTTTGGAAATATTTTATTGTTTTTTTTTATTCATAACTTTGGATATCAAAATCATCGTGTTTTATTTAGTAATGAAAATTAAATACAGGCGCAAAAGAAATTTTAAGAAGCTTCTCATGCCTTAAAAAACATTTCAACAAAAAATATCCAGTACAAGTAGGAAAACCGTACAACAAAAACTAAGAAAACAAAAGTATCCAAAGAGCACGACCCGATCTCACCCAAACTAATTAAAAAGTTGATACAAATAAAATTTTAATAAACGCCCAAAATATAAATATTAAACCACAACATTTTGAATAGAAAGTCCGAAGTTGCGATAAATAACGCCTTTACTCGTCCCCGGGTTATCTTTTTAAGCGCACGGCGTTGTTAAGGAGGCTCGTAAATTTAATTTTATTGCTTAAATACTTATAAAATTTTGCAATTGTACCTACAGAGGGAGCGTAATGAAAACATAGCTAGATAAAGGCTGGGTAATGTCTTGTTAAAATTCGTGGCGTGTGCTCTGGGACCAATTTTTTTGGGTAGCAAATGAAAATATCAGTGGTTAGGGCTAATTGGAGTGTAATTGTACACCACCAGGGGTTTAGTTGAGGCTCTATGAGATAGCAAGGTCTACTGAGAAATCTTTAATGATACCAAACGACTTATCAATTAGGGTTCTAGGAAAATATTTTATGTGTATACCGAAAATATTTAATGTAAGCGAATAATTTATTCCATGGTAATTATTGTTCTTTAACACACGCAAAATTGTAGGAAAACTTCATAGAACAGTTTTAATTATAATTTTCTACGGTTATTTTTTCTAAGCTGTTACATCACATAAACTTTATGTGATGTAACAACCTACCTACAATTTTGCGTGTGTTAAAGAACAATAATTACCTTTATGTCATAAAGAGTTAGAGAGTTATTATTACAAATATTTGTACACCAATTTCATTGGTAGGACACAGAGCTCAACTAAAATGTATGAATAAGACCTTATTTTAATACCTGTGTTTCACAATTAAAGATTTGATTTGATTTGATAAAGAAAAGATTTAAAATAAGTAGGTAAGTAGTCAACCTACTACAATATTAGTTTGGAACAATTTTTTTCTTTTTTTTAAGGGCGTTAAAAGCTGCGACACAGTTATTAACTTTAGTAGCCATCATCGTTTGAATAAACTGGTTTCCCCAACTTCTCACTCCAACAGTTCTTAAGTCTTGGTCTACTCAATCAAACCACCTGACCTGCAGGCTCGATTATTCCGACCATCTGGATTTGGGGGTTCGATTTGGTCTCGACCTTTCTTGCGACTTGTCTCACCATCTTATTTTAACATTAGGTCTGACGTACATGCTTAATTCCTTATATTAAATGTTATATTTTCTCCTTAAAAATAAAGTAAATAATAATCTCAACCTTGAGCTACATAAGAGAGAATCAGGAACAAAAATGTCGCAGACGCAGTGCCCTCCTACGATATTCATTGCATACATTGTAGTGCAGAACTGCGATCCGACTAGTGCTTGTGGTATAAATTGTATAGCGTCAGCGGTTTTCCTGTTCTTGCAACGCTTCTACTATTAATGAAGGTTGTGTCTGCAACTCTGTAATTATACATATTATAAAACATGTGAAAATGAGTATTTTTCGCAAACTTTACCTTTAATTTAAGCCTGAAGTTTCGACCGGATTGCACCAGCCGTAGTCGCGGGAAGATTGAAGAAATGGAGGTACCGCGACAGCAAAGCGAAGGCAAATTTAACTACCCTCACTTGACCTGGTCTTTATATCTCCATGATCTTTGCAAGCAGCAGCTGAACGCTCTTCATTCCAGTCTAATTTTGGTTTCCATTTCAGTTTTGACAATCTTCTGCATAGCTATTATGTAACTACATAATTATCTTGGTCAGATTACCATATAATGCAGCTGCAGACAAGTATTTTAAAGCGATCGCGCATGAAAATATGTTTAATTAAATAAAAACTAACAAGTTTTATATTTCCTTTCCAAGCGAAAGGCGTTACCTATTTTTTTAGTTAACTTCATCTATGGCGTCAATTGTACAAAAAGATATAAAATGAAATTTATTTAAGCAATTTCTTTTATCTTTTCCTGATTATTTATCTTTCTAAATAAGCCACTTACTGTATACCTGCCTGGTCTTAACTTACACCAGCTCCAGTTTTTACTTTGTACCCGTGTGTACAATAGATCATATTTTATAAAAAAATAAACTAAGCTTTGGCACAATTTGAACAAGAATACTGTGAATATCCTGCGGGTGAACTTCACTGAATAAGAATTCAGATTGTTTCACTCATGTGCTGACCAAGATTACAATCTTGAATATTTACAGCAAAACCAAAGAAATAAAATCAGTAAACACAGCACAGTAGAACAAAATGAATTAACTTTTTTGTAAACAACACATTTATATTTTAAATACTAATATGAGCCGCTTTTTTTTGAGACCATATTCAAATAAAAATCGGAACCTTTCTATTGTTACTATATTTTTAAACTTAAACCTTATTTGAGCCCCCTAACCATATTATAATAGTAACTATGTGAATCTTGTCATTTTAAATGGAAGCTATAGTTTTCGATACTTGTTGTAAATATCTTTCCAGAATTGTAATTCATCAGGATTTGGAACTGGCATCATTTTCAGCTCATCACCGACGTTTAAAAAGTTTAACTCATCTTTGCCGTGTGGGACCCATCTCACTGGCAAATCATTCGGTGTTGGATTTCTGAAAAAAAAACACGATACGTCATTTGATTTATTAAAAACAATGTTTTCTCTCATCCGTCTGCCTGGAGCCATCTAGCATAATCAGCCTAGTAAAAGGAAATGGGCCCTTTGCAGATAGGCAGATGTCTTCCACTTTATGACACCCTGGTTTCTTCACAATGTTTTGTTCAAAGCATTAAGAGCAGTGATGGTGTAATAAATAATACAAAGAAATAAATGTAAGAATTCGAACTCATGACCAATGATACCCACCATTACTGCTTATTGATATTTTTGTCCATTTCTGTTAAACTGTAACTCATATAAGTGAAATGATACTGAGGTCTTAGTTATTATAGTTTATTATGAAATTGTAACTTACCCATACTTTGCAAAATTGGTCAACATTGTTGTCAATCTGTCTATCATTATTTGATCTTTTTCGTTAATTCTGAAAGGGTATATAGTACCACTGAATACATAAAGCAAATCGTCTCCATGGCTTGCTCCTGTTTCATTGCTATATTTAGTCCTGAATTTAACGAAGTTTCTACCACCAGAATATGTGAAGTAGTAACTATACACGGGAGCGTCAATAGTCCGAGCTAGCAGTTCCGCTTCTGATATCACAGGTACTTCAAAGTACAAATGTGTATATAAATCTGATAATTTCATAATATTCTTTTCGCTGACTACTTCTTTTCCAAAATAATACTCTTTTACTTTATTCGACATTTCCATTTCTTTTTTTTTAGATTCGAATATTAAATCTTCACCAAATACGCTCCGTTTGTTATATTCTTCGAGTGTCTCTTTTGTATCCTCCTCTATGAAAAACAATCCCTCTAGATCAGTTGTAGAATACATCAACGGAATGTTTTTAGGTTTTTTGGTTAACAAATTATAAGGTACATCATTGAGGAATGATTCTACTCCAGGAAACTGTTTCTCGACACATGGAGCATGTAACAAACCTTGAAGCACGAGCTGTGATATAGTTATATGTGCTGTAGCTAACACTAATTCCTTGTATGATAACTTGGAAAATCCTACTAATATTATAAATGCGAAAGTTTGTTTGTATGGATGTATGGATGTATGGATGTATGGATGTATGGATGTTTGTTACTCTTTCACGCAAAAACTACTGAACGGATTTGGATGAAATTTTGCACACAGATGGTTTATAACCTGGATTAACACATAGGATACTTTTTATCCCGGTAATAAGATCCCGTGGGATAATTTCAAACTTCACGCGGGGGGGGGATTTCATAAAGTTCCTCAGGTTCCTTTGTGTCATACCCTATTACGCTTAAAAATTTACTTGCTACTGATACAGGATCATGGTTTACAGCCCAAGTGGCTAAAGCCGACCCACTGTGCATGATTGCTCGATGGAATAGACCATTTGTAGCTTCACTAGCAACAAGTAGAGAAACTGATGTTCCACCAGCACTTGTTCCAAATATTGTAACATTATCGGGATCTCCACCAAACGCTGCTATATTTTTCTTCACCCATCTCAAAGCAGCTACCTGGTCTTTTAAGCCTGCATTTCCGGGTGCTTCTTCTATTCCTAAACATAGAAAGCCCAGCGCTCCAAGCCTGTAGTTGAATGAGACTAGTATAACATCTTTTTTTACTAGAAAATCTGGTCCTACAATAATTTTTCCACCATTTCCTAGTATAAAAGCACCTCCGTGGATATATGCCATGACGGGTAATGGTCCTTTGGCCTTAGCGGGAACATACACGTTGATTTTCAGGCAGTCTTCGATGCCAACTACTCCAAAAGGCGTGTTTTGTGGACACTGATACATTTCTTCGACAGCTTTGTACACTCCTTTCCATTTTGGTGGAGGTAGTGGTGCCTGCAACAAAATGATTAAATGTTTAACTCATTTTTACATACACGTTTAAACATCTAGAAATAATCGTATACGTCAACAGGGTGTATGACATTAAAGTTAGATATTAATATTGTACATAAATATTTTTTTACGGCTAGCATCGTTTCAAAAATCCTTATTAATTCACATGTACCTAATTTTGTGTTTCATAAACACACTAAGAAAAACCAATACAGTTTTACTGTTGAGTGCAAATTGACGTATGAATGAACGTTCAAAATATTGTAAGTACATACATTTTCTTTCAACATTAAGTGTGCGAGTAGGACTAGCGCTTCGACGATTTGTTTTTTATTATCTTAACATACATTCTATTATGTTGTTAAGAGCTAGTAATTTTACGCTTATCTAGATGAAGCATATTGTCAAGAATTGTATCCGTATCTGACTGATAAAAACGAATCTTTATTGAGTGTGTTATCAAAACAATGTATCGGAAAAGACGAGTTCGTTTTACACATAGTGTACATGTTAGCGCCACAGTGTAAAAAAATGTGTGTGTACTGTATTGTAATATAACAGATATAAAGATTGTCAAACAAACATACTGCTTACAATATGGCGCATTATTTTCGGTAGATTACAATCTATCGAAGTGAAATCGTGATATTGTGAAATTTATGCGACGAAACTCAACTCGCGCGCTATGGATGGAGAGAAGGGTTCCCCCTTGCCCCATAGTACCACTCTCATGATAATGCACTATTCCTGAGAAAACCGCTTCATATAACCTAACCTCAAAACTCTTAATATTCCCATGCATTTCACAATATCACGGTTTCACTTCGATAGATTGTAATCTACCGAAAAATAATGCGTTATTATTATACACGGCCACTGGGTGGCCACAACATGAAATTAATTACTATGTAGTAATTAATAGGTAGGACGCGCGAGATTCAGGCGGGGCATACGGTGCGGCGCAAGCGCAACCCCCCCCCCCCCCGACACCCCTCACCCCGCCGCAGGCTGGCGAGGCGGGGCGCGCTGACGGCTGGGGAGCGCGCTCTAACCCCACACCACACAACCCGACCGCACCCGGACCGCACGCGCAAGTATAGTTTAGGAAATTATTTAGGATATTATTGATATTATTATAAAGTATAAAAATTACTGAAAAAGACACTTCCTAGACCGTGCCACAATCTAGAAAGTATCTCTTCAGTAATTTCGAACAATCTAACGGGTTTTACATTTTGACGGTGACATACACACATAACAGGCCTGTAATTCCAATAAGATTCAGCAGAGACGTACACTCACATTCTACAATAATAACAAAATCACGTTTAAACTTTAACAAAGACTATAAAGGGTGTAAAATACCTCCTCACGAAGCCGAAAGGCACTTGTTCTCCTCGCCAGCGCCACTGCGATTATTTTTTGTTTTGAACCATACCTGGGAACCTATAAGTCACGGAGAGATTGGTGGTCAAAGTTCCAACTTTTTCACTACTTTTTTTTTTAATACAAGATTTTTACTTTGAACACCTCTACGTCCCCCGTACTATTCAATCCATCCATCAGCACAATGTTTTAAGTGCGTTTCGTTGAGTTTTACCACTAAATATGATTTTTCACAGCAAAAAAAAAGGCGTTTCCCAGCAATTTTTTTGCGTAAAGTTACTTAGTTTGATGTACAGAATGCTTGGTTGACAGCTTTGTGATGAGGTGGTTGTATATAAGTACAGTGCCGACCAAAAGTCGATAGGCAATCTCACAAAGCAATAGCTTGACGTTTAGTTTGACTTACGACCTTCTACTTTCAACAAAATAGATATAGTCAGCAACTAGTTGTAGTTCATAATTTTAATGCCAATATCTAAGACATGATGGCCTAGCGGTTGGGCCCGTCCAGAATTAAGAGTGAATCAGTAAGCCGTGAGTTCAAATCCCGCACAGTTACTTTTAGACTTTTTGTAAGTTTTTACTCTACAGAAATATTATATTCTTTAACTTGTTTGCTTTGTTCACACATTTCGTAAAGTTAGGGAGGTAGATAGAAAAATAAGTCAAGAATTTGGTTAGATTTCTGTGAGGTAGACATGAGTTTTATGAATATTTTAACTTGATCGGAATGAACTTTGTCGTTTGGTTGTAGTCATACATAATACACTATATAACGTGGTAGTTGATGGTCAGTGACGTGTGGTTTAATAGATAGCGGTATTGTTGTTGGTGTGATTCTTAAAATGCGGGCAAATATTAATATTAAGGCGCGGGCGACTATTATCGCGAATTATCCGCGCTTCATAAAAGTGGCCTTAATAGAACTGAATGTGAGTATTATAATTATTTATGAATTGTAACTTAAACATTAAAAATTAAAAACGAATGGGTATTATAAATTGTTCATTTATTTGGTGACCTGTGGTTTACTTAATTCGTTGTTTTTTTTTTCAATCTATCATGCAAGATAAATAATTAGTGTTTATTATTGGATTTATAAATGCAGAGTGAATGAAGTCACTTTAGTATTTATTACAGCTGCCTAACATCATTTTTTTTGTTTAGAGAAATGCAGTAAGTCTCTGGATCAAAAGGTATGAGGAAGAAGGGAGCCTTGCAAGTAGACAGCGAAGTGGAAGGTCGTCGCTTATTAGCGAAGCGCAGCGACAACATATCGTGGGCGAGTATGAAACCAATGGTTTCACACCTATGACACACTCGGAGTCACCGTAAACTGTTCGCCGTGCCCTCCACGCTGAAGGCTTGCATCACAGAAGATCAGCTAAAATGCCCTTCTTGACAGAAAGACATAAAGAAGAACGATTACGTTTCGCACGGGAATATTTAGACTTTGACTGGATTACTTCCATTTTGTTCCGGTTCGCGGTCGCCACTCCAGAACTTTTCGACCCCATCGGCCATCCGTTCTGCGAGCAATGTGCCCTGCCCACTGCCACTTAAGTTAAGCAAATTTTTCGGGCTACGTCGGTGACCTAGGTTCTCTTGCGGATGTCTTCATTTCTGATGCGATCACGCAAGTAAACTCCGAGCATAGCGTCTCCATTGCCCTTTGGGTGACTTTAAGCCGCATACGTCTACTTGACTGCATTGAAAATAATGGGGGTTATACAAAATATTAATCCCTAATGTTCTAGTTTTAATTAGACGTGTTACAAAATGTTTAGTGATATTAATAATTCCTAAATTGAGGTTTAGTTTCAATCTTCTTTTCTTCGGGAAAATGAACACTTAAACTAAAACCTCAATATGAGTTACATTTATTGTGACGTCACATAAAAAACATGTTCACGAAGTCTAAATTATGTATTAGTTTTCAGTAAGCTCTGTTGAATACCGATAGATAGAAGTGGGTATCAACAATTATATTAGTGTGATTAGAATATCCTTGTTATGTTAATAAAAAATGACTTCAAAGTGGGTATACAGAATTACAGATACACAAAAAAATCTTATGAACGGTTACAAGAGAACTTCTTATATCTAGGTAGGAATGTGACGTTACAAATCTCATTAAAGTTGTTAATTATATGAATAAATGAAACGAATAAAACAATTTTTGTTATCTGTCAGCACGATTTTTTTTTCAACCTTCCAACACCGAAAAAATATAACACAATCACATAAATAGTTATGATGGGTTATTAACTTATATTTAAATCCTTTTAAAAATAAATAATGACCATGAACCCATTTCAAAATAAATACCTAAGTAAATAGTTTTTGCATAAAAATCAAATATGTATTAATTAAAGTGGTTACAAAAAAAAATAAAAACCCATATTATGTAAACGGGATTTGAACGCAAGACACGTTGATCGTGAACCCACTGCTTAACCTAAACAGCTATCAACGCCTGGTTAATATGGTCGAAGTTTAGCTATCCAATGCAAATACGATCATGCGTTTGCTGCGTGTGTAAGAAAAGAGACGGTAATATATTTCTTTATGTTTCGAGGAGAGCGACAACTTGCGACAGTAGGCGACTCTGTGGCTGTGGTGTGCGTAAGTACTGTATTGAGACAGCTTACACATACAGCCGCATGGACGCTCGCCCGTGCGTTCACAGCAATATGATCCTTAGCGTGCCTGTGCACTTATCAACGCTTACTGTACCTCTGAGTTTATTTATGCATTCCTTCGCAGGGATAGAAAAATACACTATGATGAATTTAAAACATTTTCTAGAAAACTGACGCTTATCTAATAATGTAATTTCAGAAATAACACATCATTTCATTTTAACACAAAAAATAACTAAAGTAAAATAGAAGAATAGATCTTCAGCAAAGAATGCAAGGCAGGGCATTGTTCAAAGTCACGTATTGCAATTAATTGTAAAGCTTTTAATTACTACCCTTACTTTTTCCATAATTAGTATTTTTTGTTGCATAAATAAAACTACCAGTTAGTGCAAAATAAGCACGCACTTGAATGTTTTATTGTTGAAGGAACATGCATTGAATTATGAATGTTGTAACACTGATCTTATGGCATATGATCCAGAGATATAAAAACACTGACCTGCATTAATTATTTTCTTCTCAAATAAAACAATATCTTATCTTTTGAAATCGTTTACTTTGTTAGTTTTACGATATTTGGTGTAAATATCTTTCCATAATCGATAGGGATCCGGATTGGGAATAGGACCCATTTTTAATTCATCATCTATGTACAAGAATTTCATGTTGTTTTTGGTGCTGGGATCCCATCTTACAGGCAAATCAAATGCGATGGATGCGAATGGAGTAGGGTTTCTGAAAATTAACGAACAGAATTGAGGATCTCATAGTGAGTTTTCACCTTATAAGGCTGCACTAATGTGTCTAAACGCTTTGCCCCATAAAGCTACTTGCTCTTTTGATAAACGTGTGGCTACAGCGACTGATGAATGAGATTGCAAAGAGCCCGCCAGAAGTTACCGCGTCGCAACTTACTCAGGCAAATGAAACGATAAGTGACTCACGTTTAAGAAACATAAAATACCTACGTACCCATATCTTGCGAAATTCGTCCACAATCTAGTCATCCAATAAATCATCATTTGATCCTTCTTACTGATCGCAAACGGCCAAACTCTTCCCTTGAATAAGTACATAATTTCATCGCCATGACACGCTCCCGGCTCATTCATGTTCCCAGTTATGAACTTAAGAAAATTTCTGCCTCCAGAATAATTGAAATAGTAGTTGTAGATAGGAGCACTCGTTTTATTAATAACTATCTCGGATTCTAGCAGAGTTGGCATTTCAAAGTATAAATGTGTATTGAGAACTTGCAAAGCATTAGATACTTCAAAACTAATATTTTGTGGACCAAAGTAATATTCCTTTACTGCGCTTGATAGATTTGCAGCCTCATCTTCGGTAGGAAATTTTAGATCGGGTGCGAATATGTATTTAGAATCTCTTTCTTTTAACGTATCTTCAGTTTCCTCAGGCAACAAAATCACTCCTTCCCTACTCGTCGTCCCATATATCACAGATATATTATTAGAATTTCTTCTGAACAAATTATAAGGTAAATCTGTCAAGACAGCCTCCTCGCTTTCGATAACTTTTTCAACGCAGGGATAATTTATCAACTGAAAGTCAAAATATTTTCCAATAGGTTTCTTTGGCTTAGCTGCGATTAAGTCTTTGTAATGTATCTTGGAAAATATTTCATATATCGCTTTTGGGTCTTTCGTGTTATAGCCAAGTTCTTTTGCTACAAGACTAGCAGTAAATAATGGTTGCCTGTTAACTGCCCAACTGGAGGTTGATACGCCACTTTGCAAAATTGCTCTATTGAAGAGTCCATTGGTAGCATCACTGGCTATCAACATTGAAACAGACGTCGCACCAGCACTTAATCCAAAAACAGTAACACTATCGGCATCTCCGCCAAACGCTGCAATATTTTTCTTAACCCATCTCAAAGCAGCAACCTGGTCCTTCAATCCAGCATTCCCTGGGGCATCTTTAGTACCAAGACAAAGAAACCCTAACGCGCCAAGTCTATAGTTAAAAGTGACTAGAATAACATCTTGTCTGACTAGAAAATCAGGTCCGTATAAGACCTTTCCTCCATTCCCCATCATATAAGTTCCACCATGAATATAAACCATGACTGGGAATGGTTGTTTGTTTCTAACTGGAACGTAGATATTGATCTTCAAGCAGTCTTCGGTTCCAATAACTCCGAAGATGGAAGGTTGTGGGCACTGGTAGTTCTCATCAACTGCTCTGAATATTCCGTTCCAGGACGGTGGAGGCAATGGAGCCTGTAATTTAGAGTAGAAACCATAAATACTTAGAACTAAACCAGATATTTGTTCAGATTATTTACAAACCAAAACAAAACTACAGTTAACTATTTCAAACATGGCTATAAAATGCCGTACAATACACAAACAAGCAAAGCTTACCTTGAACCTCGTACTGCTGTTAGTAGAAGCATAAGGAATGCCAACGTACTCAAAAAACGACCCATCTGCGCTCACTTTACCGCTCAAAATTCCTTGTTCAATTCGTATTTCGGGTGCTGGCTGGTCTACCAAGTTTATTGCGAATAATGTAAATAAAACTATTCTTTTGCCACTTTTCATATTTGATAGTTCTACTTTCAGCTTTAAAATAAACGTAAAGTTTGGCTCTCGCCAGACTTAGGTTTTGACTTTGAATGTTTGCAAAGTAAATGGGAAAACTCTTTCGATCGTTCATGTATGCTTATTGAATGTACGACTGAATAATGTTAGTCTGAAAATTGTACTGTGTGAACTGTATAATGTCTCACTAAATAATCACGTGTCTCACTTTGACTACGACGAAGTTTATTCTTGTTAGTTAGTTCAAAGGTTTCTAAGCGGGTGTTCCGCGCGCTATCCGAGGCCTTACTATAAATTATAACTATCGATATTTTATTACAAAAACTACTGATAATGGTTTCAGAGTATACATTTACTAGGATTGTTAACATAATGAAATATAATCTTACTTGTTAACATACCATTTTTCGGTAAGGATTATTAAAACAATAAACGAGTTGTTACTAATTCAAAACTGGAGTCACCTAGAATGTTTATAGAATCAAGTTAAATGAAACAAGCTTTTATCTTTTGAAATCATTTGGTTTATTCTTCTTGCGATATTTTTCATAAATATCTTTCCATAGCCGATTAGCTTCTGGATTAGGAATAGAACCCATTTTTAACTCTTGATCTATGTGAAGGAATTTCATATTTTCCTTTTTACTGGGCTCCCACTTTACTGGTAAATCATTGGTTGCTGTCGGGTCCCTGAAAATAATAATAAATTACAAATATTGATTTAGTTCAACTTAACTAAATGTTTTTCCGTCTAGTACTAGAATAAGTACAAACCAATATTTGGCAAAATTCGTCCACATCTTAGTCATCCAATCAATCATTTTCTGATCGTTTTTACTGATAGGGAAGGGCCAACCTTTTCCCTTGAATAAATACAATATTTCGTCACTATGACAAGCTCCAGGTTCATCCTTAAACCCAGCTATAAACTTTAAGAAGTTCCGTCCACCAGCGTAATTATAGTAATAATTAAAAACGTCAGAATTAGAATTCTTAATTAAAGTTTCCGACTCTATTATAGAAGGTGATTCAAAATACAATTCTGTGTTGAGATCAATAATAATACTTTGTGTTTCAAAACTGATATTTTTTTCACCAAAGTAGAATTCTCTTGCCATCTTTGACACATTGGCAGCTTCTTCTTCTGAAGGAAATTGTAGATCCGATGCAAAAATGTATTTGGCGTCTCTTGCTGCTAAAGCTTCTTTTGTATCATCAGGTATTAAAAAGAGTCCTTCTCTACTTGTGGTTCCATAAATAACTGGTATATTTCTAGGGTTTTTACTAAAAATATTGTATGGATAATCCGTTATGACTGCCTCTTCTCCTTCAATTTCTTGTTCGACGCAAGGATAGTTTAATAACTGAGTATCAAAATACATGCCGAGAGGCTTCTTGGGTTTAGCTTTCAATAGTTCCGTGAGCGGTATTTCGGAAAATATATCGAATATTTCCTTCGGATCTTCGGTATCGTAACCTAACTCTTTGGCTATTAGACTGGCTACCCAAAGCGGTTGTCTATTGATTGCCCAACTAGATATAGACGAACCACTCTGTACTATTACTTTCTGAAACAATCCTTCTGTAGCATTACTAGCTAGTAGCAATGAAGCCGATGTCCCTCCAGCACTTTGTCCAAATAATGTGACATTATCGGGATCTCCTCCAAATGCTGCAATATTTTTCTTAACCCATCTTAATGCAGCAATTTGATCTTTTATGCCAGCGTTTCCTGGAGCTTCTTTGATGCCTAAACAAAGGAATCCTAACGCCCCAAGTCTGTAGTTAAAAGTTACTAAAATTACGTCGTGTTTGACTAGAAAATCGGGTGCGTATATGAATTTTCCTCCACTGCCGAGTACGAATGCTCCTCCATGAATGTAAACCATGACTGGTAGTGGTTTTTTTGCGAAAGCTGGTACATAGACGTTGATTTTCAGACAGTCTTCGGTTCCAACTATACCAAACAGTAAAGATTGAGGACATTGGTATATCTCGTCAACTGCTTTGTAAACTCCGTTCCATGATGGTGGTGGGAGAGGCGCCTAGGGAAGAAAAATATCGGTCTAAATACCTTCGTCGTAAATACATATAAGTTTTTTATAAGTTAAAACATAATATAAACACGTTTGTAATAGCCAAAGTTACAGGCAGAGCCCGCCACACACGAACAAACCACTGTAACTCCGGAAAGTCAGAATCAACAGTGTTGACCACCAAAAAGCGCCGAGATAATGAAGCTCATCGAAGTCCCAGAGTATGAATTTAACTGTTTTGGATCCCACACCGAAATTAATCAGAAAGTATAGCGGAGGAGTAGGAAAAAAAACCGTAATTGCCACTTCCCTCTCCATACGCAATAGCAGGAGACAGAACGAAACAAGGCTAATAGGCACAAAGGGACGTTATAGGCAGAGATGTACCTAATACATTCACATTTCGCCAGTATTTTTAAGTCCCATGTCATACTGGGCGGGCCTATTGCCGTCAACGGGGCACAAATCCAGACTACTAGGATATTTCTGACGGAAAAACTCAATAACACTTTGCCCTATCTGGGCATTAAACCCAGGACCACTTACTCAACAATCGCGCTCGCGATCACTAGACCAACGAAGCAGTCAATAGAACTGCCTTCGTAACACAGGGTTCGTACAAAAATCGTACACTATCAGTCTTTTTCCCGAGGTTTCGCCTGCGTGGACGTCTAAATTACTAAATAATTACGTCTTAGGTCACGGTCTACCTATGTGACGTTACGGTATAAAAAGGTTGGACAGAGTTAATGTCGCATTCGTAATTTATTATAAGTACAATGGCTGTAAAAAGACCTTCACGAACCCGAAAGGCGTTCTCCCCGTCATTGTGATATTTATTTTATTTGTTATAATCTTCACCTGGGAAACTTATATTTACGGAGATATTAGAGGCCAAAGTTCCAACAATTTTCAATGCTATCTACAACTTCACCTCCATGTTTTTGCGTTACATTGATTCATAACATAGACCGTGATTTGTTTACAGAAAAAAGTCGTTTCCTAGGAAAGTTTTTTTCCTTATAAGTTTGATGTACTGAATGCTTGATTGTCGGCTTTATGAAGGGGGCGGTTTACACCTTGAATGTATTGTATATAAGTAAGCTATTTTTAAGTATCGTAGTTCTGTGCTATTTACTCTCAATTTGTGCAAGCATGCTTACATCGTTATCAATAATGTTATGTGGTAAGATCTGGTAATAAATAATGCATTAAATGCCCTATAGCTAACCTCAGATAATCAGAGTCACACTGACCTACATAATTGGTCTTATCTTTGCAAATGTGTGTGAAATATAAATGTGTGTGTGGGTGTGAGTAATTTTGATAAAATATTATTGGACTTCGAAAACCATGAGACCGATTGTTAAAAGGCAATCAAAAGATAAGTATTGATCTATGATTTAGAACTGTGGAACAATAACTACTAAAATGTTAATTAAAAGTAATTACATAGTTATCAATCACGTTTACCTTGAACCTTGTGCTGCTGTTAGTCGTCGCGTAAGGGATCCCAACGTATTCAAAAAACGACCCATCGGTACTGATTTTACCGCTCAAAATGCCTTGCTCGATAGTTACATAGGGCGCCGGTTGATCCACTAAATTCATCGCAAACAGCGTAAATAAGACTATTCTTTTGCCGCACTTCATCTTTATTACTATAGTCCGTTACAACTGAGTTATTAAGTCCAATTTTGCTTGTCAGATTGATAAACACATCCGGAAGAGGTTATGTCATTAAACATGTTCCAAACACTGTGTTCATTTGAACTGTTTTTATTACACTTCACTTATGACACACGGTAAACATTTCACAGGCCATTTTGATATTATATTCCAAGATTTATAAAACAAAACACTGTTAGTATGAGTGCTAACTATTTGAAGTATTTATCTTATTTGACAGCTCGCCGGACGGCCTTGTGCGATGACGCGCGGTGCGCAGGCGCGTTGCTACCGAACTAACTCGTGACGACATACGTTAGAGGGAGATAGCGAATGTTCGGGAAATTATACGTGTTTGGGAATGGAACGCAGTTAACGCTGCCTGCGGACAGAGAGGATAGAAGTGAAACGCTGCAAGTTTTAAACAATCAAATGTAAACTCCGCTCAGCTCAGCTCCACTAGAAATGGATTTGTGAAGTGTTTTAAAAACAAATTGAGACCGAGTCGAAATAATTTAATGTCGAAGTTTAGGATGACACTCGCGCCGAGCAACAGACAACTGACTGTGCTGCGGCCGACAACCGGCTCGGACCCTTTAAGCGCAGAACGATAAACCGGAGCGGTGAAGCAGAGCGGAGAAGTGAAGTTCTCCGTATCATATCGCTTTGAATGATTGAATCATCGTGTGCCTTGCTCCGCCCCGCTTTGCTTCTATAGACAAAGACAGTCTACAACACTGCACTCCGTAGGTATTACTGATCCGCTTCGCTTCGGTTCGTCGATGATTGACGATTAACAAGCAGCACAACTGAGGAAGTGTTTTTACTAAAAACATGATTTGTGATAAGATTATAGATTTTAACTAGGGAATGAAATACAAAGAAATAGATTTAACATGTTATAAGTGAAGAATAATTCAATGTTTCGCATATCAATCGACAATGACGAAATAATTGACAAACACAAATTGATTTGTTTTGCTTTAAGTAAGGCTATTTATTTTTATTATTTACTAATGTCAGACTCTGTTTATTAAGTAGGTATATTTAGTGATTTTTCTGTTCAAATTGTTATTTTTAATACATAACTTAAAATTTCCTATGTTTACACATCATCCACATTGGGCAGTTATGTTGAACCAAACTCCAACCTGTAAATGAGAAATTAGTACTCCAACCTGTAAATGGGAACCAAAACCCCTGCCTAAACCGGGAATCGCACCTAACCCCTTGTGCTGAACAGTAACGATTATGACCATTAAACCAATAAGGTCTATGTTCACCAAAAAGATGACAGTCTGATTATCTAAAACAGCTGTTTAAAACACATTTTTAATGGTAATATATCACAGTGACAGCTGTTTTTTGAAAATCAGACCGTCAAATATTATTTTTGGTGAACATAGACCTTTTTTTTTATATGATGGGAAATCGTAGACCTAAGGCGTGTAATACAGGAGGATGTTAGATAATTCGCTGCCATAACTTGTCAATTACTTCGTTCCGCTTGTTTTTGCGTTTGTTGCTTGGTGAGTTTTCACCAGTTCTCTTAATTTTTGCTCAATTTTACGGTTTTATTGAGATCATCATCATTTCAGCCAAAAGACGCCCACTGCTGGACAAAGGCCTCCCCCAAGTGTCGCCACATTGATCGGTCCCGTGCGACTCGCATGTAGCGATTTCCCACAACCGTCACCAGGTCATCGGTCCACCTAGTGGGAGGTATTCCAACGCATCGTCTTCCGGTTCGCGGTCACCACTCTAAAACTTTTCGGGCCCATCGGTCACCCGTTCTTCGAGCAATTTGCCCTGCCCACTGCCACTTAAGTTTGGCAAGTTTTCTTTTATTGAGAAACTTGCATCCAACTTTCTGAATTGGTCGGCTATTGTGTTTTCTTTCAAGATATTGTTTGTTTTGAAGACTAGCTGCTGCTCTTGTTTGATTGGATTTAGTATGACTCATCCTGCTTCACTCAATAATGGTTGATACCTACAATTCTCAAGTAACACTTTATCATCCAAACTAATATTATAAATGCGAAAGTAACTCTGTCTGTCTGTCTTTCTGTCTGTCTGTCTGTCTTTGCTTCACGCCTAAACTACTGAACCGATTTGTGTGAAATTTGGTACAGACATAGTTTGGAACTTGAGAAAGGACATAGGATAGTTTTTATTACAAAAAATAAAATAAAAAATAAAATTTATTGCGGACATACAGCGCCATCTATTGGCCAAGAGTCGGCAATGTGGGTAAAACCAAAAATCTGACGGAAGTCACTGTTCCACGCGAACGAAGTCGCGGGCAAAAGCTAGTAACAAATATATTCAAATTCTATTACTCTTCCCTCTCCTTCATAGTAAGAACAAATTACTGTTTATAAATAAAGATGTGTTGATCTTCCATTAGTACGTTTATAATGACCGTACAATTTAAATACAAAACGGGTTCTCCTGACGTGACTAAACAGGCCATTTTCCCGTCGCGTCGCATGTCCAAAATTTATTTGAATAAATTACGGAAAAGGCGAAAACTGTTGAATTTTAACCCGATCCCGAACGTGACTGACGAGAACTGAGGCAGAATTTTAAATATTTTCCCTACACTTCAATTATTATAATGCCATTAGGATATAATGACTCAAAGGACTTTTGGAAAGGTTGTTGGACAGAATGATGTGTGCATGCTCTTTATTTGTTTGGTAAACAATTATTTTGAGAACTAAGGCCCTGTACCTACTATGTCGTGACGACAGATAATCGTGTAGTTTTAAATGTCGTGGCTTATGTATTCAAATGGAGGTGTTCACATATAGGACGATACGATAACTGTTGTACATGACTATTGCCAACGATAAATTAATCGTCACGACATAGTGGGAACGGGTCTTCATTTGCAGAAAAATTGAGTATTATATTTATTCAGATTATAATAATAATAATAATAATAATAATAATAAAGCCATTTATTCCAAATCTCCGATCTAAATTACAATGTGTGTTAGTAAGGTTTTGCTTAAATATAAGAAGGTTTACTTAAAATTAGTGTTAGTAGTGTTTATGAGATTTGGACCCCTGTTTGGGTAAAGGCCTCCTCCAGCCTTTTCCATGACTCCCTGTCCTTGCCTGACTTTATCCAGTCGTTTCCTGCGATGTGTGTTATATCATCAGCCCACCGTCTTAATTGTCGACCAACATTCCTTTTCCCCACTGGTCCTTTCCATTTTGTGGCTTCAATGGTCCATCTTCTGTCTGGGTATCGTGAGATGTGTCCAGCCCATCTCCATTTATGTAAGAGTGCGTGTCTGAGAGCATCGTTGAGTTTAGTTTTTTGACGAATGTTTTCACTCCTAATTTTATGAATTCTTCTAATTTTCAACATGCTCCTTTCCATTGCTGTTTGACTACATTTGATTTTTTGTTTTACTTTATTAGTAAATATCCAAGTTTGGCAACCATACAGCAAGCAGGGTAATAGGCATGTATCAAATATTGTCCTTTTCATGTGCAAGCTGTAGTTCCCTTTTAGGATTTCTCTTAATGCCCAGAATTTCTTCCAAGTTACGTTGACTCTTCTTGTTACTTCGTCTTCGTTGCTTGACGTTTTGAATGAGATTTGTTTCCCTAAGTAGATGTATTCGCTGACATATTCTATATTATTACCTTTTATCACTATCGGGCGTTCGCGACTGTTGGTTAGTATCTTGGTTTTATTAACATTCATTTCTTCAGATTTATTCAGATTATAATAATATAATTCATAGAAGATACTATTGATTCTATTGTTGCTTTAGATATGTTTTATGAAATCAAATATTATAATTATAATATTTTGAGATCTCAAAGTTCAGTCCTGTTAATTAAAGTTCTACAATATTCTAGACTTGTTAACAACTAAGATTCCCAAGACTTAACATCTTCCCAGAATCCCAGGACTCTCATAACGTGATACTATTACAAAAAGCTTTGATGAAATCGCTGCACCGAACATTGATATCGCTTGCAATTCGGCCCTTAAGGAAAATACTCTTTTAAAAGAACTTACTCGGCTTCGAAGTAATAACAAGTTATTTGACAAACCAGGAGACCCGCAAAAACTTTTCCATCTCGCGCTTATGAATTCAAAAGTGTTAAATTCTGCGAGTAGCGATTGGCAGGGGCAAAATCGATTCGTGATTTGCATCGAAGACGCTGAATCGGCTATTACTGATGACTAATCTTCAAAGAGTTTTTAAGGTGGTGCTTGAATATATTTTAATGATACTTCATTATCATTTTCAATCGGCGCTATGTGCTTTTTTGTTTGTCGTTTAATTTTGGAAATCTGTATCGTGCAAAACAATTTTAACACGATTTGAAGTTTTTGGTGGTTATTACCAGTGTTCGGAATAGCCGCAAACATCGATGTTAATATGAATATTCCACGGAATTCCGACTATACTACGGGATTCTATTTTTATATGATTTGTATAAATAAGTGAATATTTGTTGACTAGAAGATGCCTGCGACTTCGCCCGCGTAAAATTATGTACTAAACCCTTCCTTTTGAATCACTCTATCTAGTAAGAAAACCCGCATTAAAATCCGCTGCGTAGTCGTACATAGGGACAAACAGACACGGTGGGAGACCTTGTTTTACAATAGGTAGTGACAGTGATAGTGAAGTGAAGTGAATTGAATATTTAAAAAAAAAAAATTGTAAGTACAAATTGTTCTATTTGGTAATCTTTTGATTTTCTGAGGAACAAATGATTTGTATGGTAATCGTCGAAAGGTGGAAACGTCACCTGAGGATATGAAAAAGGTCTGGAAGTTTCAATAAAAAGTTTGCAAGACGTTAACAACTTATTACTTATTATTATCGCCAATGTTCAATGAAAGCGATACGACAAACATAGCTAGCTACTAAAGAACGTTGGCAGAAAGACTGCGACACATGCAATCCGCGGTCGTTTAAATCAGCAGCGTGACATTATTACGCAGAAACAATACAGTCCTACAGTACGACAGTGAGCCACAGTGTGCCACAGTGTACGGCCACTTCAACACGTCCCACGGCCTTTTTGCAGTTTTTACTACCGCCCAAATTTTGTTTCATTTCAACGTTCCGATTTAAAGCTGGGTTCTCAAAGTAGGTTTTTTAGTATTATTATAATTTAGCACGTATTTCCTTAAATGCTGCTGGACAAGGATTGGTACTGACTATCGCAGGTTTCTAGATAAAGACGATTGCTAATGTCTAAAAGAATTAACTCAGGTTATTGAAACTCAACACTTTAGAAAAATAGTGTCCTATGTCAATCTTAACGTTTCTTAGCACGTGTCGGGTCTTAAATAAATCTTGCTAGACCAGCATAATTAGCTTAGAACTTTCCAACTGTAGGGATACAAGTTTTCTGTATAAAGGGTGTAAAACACCTCTTCACGAAGCCAAAAGGCATTTGTTCTCACCATAATTGCGATCATTTTTTTTTGTTTTACACCATACCTGGGAACCTTCTAGTTACGGAGATATGGGGGGTCGAAGTTACACCTTCACGACCCCCGTACTATTCAATCCATCCATCAGCACAATGTTTTAAGTGCGTTACATTGAGTTCTACAACAAAACATGATTAAAAGCCTCAAAAAAAAAGTTGTTTCCCAGCAATAATTTTTGGGTAAAGTTATTTAGTTTGATGTACAGAATGCTTGGTTAACGGCTTTGTGATGAGGTGGTTTAAACCCTGTATGAGAGGGTATTATTTTCTTTTCATCTTATGTCTTCGAATTCTTGATACAACTATTTAGTTTCAGATGAAACGTCTGTTTCTTCACAATGTTTTCTTTTTTCCTGAGAGAAGCGTATCATAGCAAGCAACACGTCATACAGTGTACCCCAGCCCTTCGTGACAAGCCTGAACTCGCACGGGGCCGCCAAGTGGTAATATTCGCACAATTAAAGCATACACTAGTCGGCCCCGTTGTGTCGGCCCCTGTATGAATATGAGTAGTCTGACGGACAAATTGCGGGAATATGAAAGGATAATATGATGAAATGTAGGTAACGTATTTAGAAGCGTATTGTTTTGTTGCTTAGCACTTGTTGCTTAGACTAGTTAAAATGATTCATTATAGTTTTGATGTAATTTGTGTATTTCCAGTTGAGAAATTAAGATTTGGCGTTTCCTGCCTTTTCCATAGAATTTTACGTTTTAAAACGGGCAAGTAGCTTCAACTTTTTTTTAAACTGACCGACTTCTTGACTATTGAAAAGTGTCTATAAATAGTTTAATTGAAGTTATTATTATGCAGTTTGGCTTTAGTGGTGACATGGACGATTGGACGTATTAATTATTTCATAAACCTTTGTATTTTATTTCGACCTGTGTTTATATAGAAACCTTAAAAAGATTCGCCAGTTTTAGGCGGTTATCTAAGTGATATTGTGATCGAAGAGACTGCTTTTAGAATTAAAATATTTTCAATTCTGTTATCTGTCTAATCTACTTAATTGAGGCAACAAAAATATTTTTTTATTTAAATCCTCAGTTAGATCTTCCTTATAGAAATAATTATTCAAAGTTAAGCCCATCTCCCACAGCTCAACGTAAATATATGACAACTCCACTTTCATAATAACCTCACAATAAATCAACCGACATAAAACCTTTAAGAACGCATGACACACTTCAGTTAACCTAAGACAATAATAAATCTAATTCGGGTGACGTCATTTTATCTTGAGAAGACGTTGATAGATCATCTGAACTTCACATTACATTCATTTATTAAGCGGCGTTAAAACTCGCCTGTTTTTGCTGTTCATTAATAATGAAGTATTGTAGGGATTAAGGGATTTGTTAACGTTGGTGCGTTACTGTTTGCTACTTACTGTTGCGGGTGAAACGGATATTGTTTGGTTAGATTGTGTGTTAATTTTGAAATTGTGTGTTTAACCAAATAATGTAAACATACCTCTATCTCAGCTCATATCGTTCCCACTGCGGAGGGCCCACCAAGACTTTCTAAAAGAGGGAGTGGAATAGGTAGTGAATCGGAATCCAATGTCCAACATCCATGCAAGCCCAGTGCGAGTTGGGGAAAAACCAGACTTCGTTCGAATTTAGAGTTCTTGTCTGTTTCTTACGATTTTATTTCACCAAGAGCAGTGGTGTTGAAATAACTCACACAAAGTAAAGTTTGAGATCGAACCAAATAATAATGGAAACGAGTTCTACAAACCCCTATTTCTCTTATTACGTTTTGAACCATTAAAATCATCATTACAACCAGTGCCCAGTGGTTCTCGGCACGCAGTCCATTGTGTTGCCTACCTAAGGCCACCAGTACCTACATCTTGAAGTTGGAGGCCTACCCACGATGCATCTTTTTATTTGCAAGTTCCTGCTCCCCAAACAGAAATTCATCGAAGCAATTATTTTGTTCACCTTACTCCGGAACCTTAAAATAATTCAAACTCAAACTCAAATCATTTATTTCAATTAGACCATTATGGCACTTTTGAATGTCAAAAATACAAAACTAAATCATAGCTACAGTCACAGTCACAAGGCATAATAACTTGAGAAAGTACTGTAGTTGCCCATTCCCTAGCGTAGATCTCTATGGAGAAGAACGGGCAAGAAACTCCATGGACATTTTAACAGACTACGTATGTTTGTTCATAAATGCAGTTAACATTGTAATATCATAATTACCGGTTCATTAGGACCGTGAAAGTTGGAACAGCTCCCTTAGATAGAATATTCCAACAGTCGACCACACAAGGTGTGGTGAAACCCGCAAAAAGCTGTGGTTCCTTAAACATCCCCTTACGGCTCACTATGCTGAGCCTGCAGAAAAGCTCCCAGCGAGTCCCTAACTGCCATGACCCACTTGGAAGACTCTAAACCGACTTAGAATCAAATTGGGCCGCTGCAGTTTCATCTTGGTCCGGTATTCTGATTAAGCTAAGTTCGATTGCGGAGCCTAGTCTCAAACCATAGCCCACCTCCTGACCTGCTCTCAGTGTAACTCCACCTGCACTTTAAGGGACCTGTTCGAAGCCAACAACAACGCCGTCGACGTTCTGAGTTCTGGTCGAAAGAAGAAGATCAGGATCGTGGGGCTCGCTTTTTATTTATTAAATCACATCTATTACCTAACTGTTGCTAGAGTTATAGGTAAAGCGATTTGCACAGATATAATTTTATCGTTATTATTTACTTCGCAGGTCTATTGCACGTAAATCCGAAGATCAGAATATTCACACCCTCCAGCGAGACACCGGCAAAATAAACGAACATCGTAAGATAAAGCCATTAAATAAAGCTGGCGGAGGTTTAAATAATCGAGTTAAGTGTATGGCAATACCTAAACGCGGTATATCTAAAGTGGGTGATACAAAATGGCGTTTTATCTTACGATATGACGTTGACTGATTGTTGAGATGAGCTGCCGGCAACGTTTTAAGTTATTTAGGTGCCTCCGGTTTTTAAGTCTTGTGTTTTAAAGGTTTTTGTCTTAGATACGTTACTAGAAGATTTTGTAAATCTTCATAAGTTCGCTCAGAACTTAGTCCGGAGTTTGGCTCTATCACTAACGTCTTTCAACTCCTGTAGTATGCAACCATCAGGCATCAGAGAAGGCATGACACCAACGCATGTGTCCTATTGTTTGAGTAACTATACCACATTTGCTCTCCAAGCTAAAATCTTCACTGGAGCAAGTTTTCCTTGCATCGACCAAATCTGTGTCTGGAGTCTGATATGAGATTCAATATTTTAAGGTTTCTAGTGATTTTGGCAAGTGTCAATGTCGGTCCACTGTCAATGCTATCACAGATAATGTAATAATAATGCTGTTAATACAAATAATATAAATTGTAATCGATATGAAATTGAAAACGTTTTCTCTATTAATGTAACTGTAATTAAATACTAACTGAAATTGAAACTGCATTTAAATACTTTGAGTTAATTACCCAGAGCAAAGCTTTTCTTTTTGTAGTTACGTAATCTATTAATTTAATCGGTAATGTTATGACCAGATTGAGAATTGAGCTGATTTTTCATATTTTGAAATAGGAAAATATGACTAATGTTTTTAGACCTTTAACTTATTACATTTCGGCCCACCGCGCACCGGCACCGTTTTCCGTCTCCTTTCAATTAACAGCTAGTAAAATACGCCTGCACCATAGACGTATGCTTAACTTCTGGGAAAATATGGTTGTTACTCGCGAAGCTGTTGTTTGCAGTATAAAATAAGTCGGTCATCAACATCATAATAACGTAGCGTAAACGAGCTCATGTTAAGTTCGTTAAACTACGTTTAACGGCGCAGTGATTTAACCGCGACCGTTAACCGACAAGTAACCTGTTTACCTTCTCGCGCTGTAAACTAACTCGTTTAACAGCTTTACCTTTAAAATCTGTGGTTAAACACACTACACTTTGTTGGTCGATAAGTCCTAGTACTACTTTATTTTCTTTTACAAATATTTGTGCTCTCATGGCTTATCTCTGTATTTATACACTGTTACCAGTGTTATTTCCAACACAATAAAATACTTATTCTTTACATTTTTCTTCATCCGTACTCGTTAAAACACATGTAATTAATTTAGTCGTTATCTATTTATTTTTAACCACTTGTTTATCTATACATATGTCACCCTAAAATGGTCATACACGTTAGATTCTAATCTCTCGAGCGATATTGTAAACCCTCGAAATATTGTCAACTGAACATATGGAAGTATCTCTGCCCCCATAATCGGGACTTGGGGCACCCCTCCGTAAGGTTAGTTAGGTTTCTTTAAACTCTGCACTCGAAAATAGGGGAAGGGGCTGCGAAGCGGGGCTCTGTCAACTACGCTATTTAGGGGAATATGAAGTGTTTTAAGGTTAGGTTATATTAATTGGTATTTCTCAGGAATGGTACATTATCTTTTCATGAGAGTGGTACCATTGGGCAAGGGGGACCCCTTCTTCCCTCCACACCGCGTGAGTTGACTATCATCGCATGCATTTCACGAAAAATAACGCGTTTTATTGTTTGCAGTATGTTCGTTGTTTGACAATATTTCGAGAGTTCACAATCTCTCTAGTTGTTTTACAATCTAACGTGTTTGACAATTTAACGGTGACTAATACATATGTATAATAAAATCGTAGGAAAGTCAAAACTGTGCATTGAATTTTTTTTTAAAGAATCTTATGCCATAAGCCGTGCACATATTATTATCTAGTGCTAAATTCCTGACAGAGAAATCCAGTAATTCTTTTTCCTGTCCTAGAAATGAAACTCAGTTCTAGCAGTAGCACTTGCAATTACTATATTACACCGGCTAGCTGCACCCTATACCATACCTATATTAACCAACTAAGGTAGTATTTACATTGATATCTTTGAGCTTGCACAATTTGTTTAATTTTCCTTCGCAATCTGCTATTACCTAGTACAAACTGGGTTGTGGAGGTCATATACAGGGTGTCCCAAAACTCAACGTCAAGCCGAAATGGGGTGACAGGATTGATCATAACCATCACGAGAAAAATCTGAAAAAAAATCTATCCCATGCAGTTTGAAAATTATGGGCATTTTAAGAAAAACCTAGAAATTTGATCAAACTGTACCATTTTTCGGTTATTGTGGTTATTATTTTTTATTTTTGTTCATTTGAACTTTAGAAACGTAATCCTAAATAACATTTCTAGAATCCCTTAAGTTCCCGAGAATTGAGACTATTTGTTAAACTACGAATTTAAAATTTTCAAGATTCGTCGACTTTGACAGGCCCTCCTATAAAAAAAAATGTACTAGAGTGCCTTGGCAAGTAGCATTAAAAGTTGGCGCATTTAATCAGAATTCTAAAATGGTACAATACTTGTTAGTTCCATACAATAGAAAAGAGTAAAAAAAATAAAACCTCAAGTAACCCGATTTTTGCTATCAGATTTTACTCAGTTAAAATGTTTTTAATTCGCACAATCTCTAGGTAGGTTCTTAATTTTAAGGCAAAATGATGAGAGAGATGGATAATGGGTATGTTTGCCATGAGTGAGCGAGACAGATAGTGACGCCACGCATTGAGACGGAGATGCGTCGTTTAAACGAGTGCGAATGAAACAGATAGATGCTATGGCATCTATCTGTTTCATTCGCACTAGTTTCAGCCAAGCAAATGGCTACGCTACCAGTCCGACACCAACCAGTTAGTACGTTTCGCTCATTCGTCTACTGCGCACGTTCGTATTCGCTTGTGTTGATTTAGTACTGACAACTTTGGCTTCTCTTTTTGGACTTGAATCTTTGTGAATTGGACTTGTTGATAACATACCGGCAACTTTGGCTTCTCTCTGGACTTTTGTGTTGGCATCCTTTTTATCTACCATGCCTACGCGCTACACTTCACAAGAATATGCGAACATGCACCTCATTTATGGGGAATGCAGATGCAACGCAAGTGCTGCCGCTAGACTTTATCGTGAAAGATATCCAAATTTAGAGCGCTACCCGGATCACCGCGTGTTTGTTAATGTGCACCGTTCACTCACAGAGGGCGGCCATTTCCCGAATCAAATACAGGCTGGAGGTAGACCTGTGTTTCCTTTCCAGGAAGAAGTATTGCAAGAGGTCGCACGTGACCGAAGTATTTCCGTACGTGGAATTGAAGAAAGAACGGGAATACCGAAAAGCACTGCTCATCGTATTTTACAAAGAGCCGAAATGCATCCGTTTCACGTACAACGAGTTCAAAGTCTTCTACCTCGAGATTATCAGGAAAGGATTTCTTTTTGTAGAACAATGCTACAGAGGCATAATGAGAATCCCCAATTCATCCAAAAAATTCTCTGGTCAGATGAATCGACATTTAAAAAAGATGGTTACATGAACTTGCACAATTATCACGAGTGGCATGTGGAGAATCCACATTTAATGCGAGAAGATAGATCCCAGTATCGTTTTAAAGTAAACCTGTGGACCGGAATTTTAAACGGTAAAATTATTGGGCCTATTGAACTGCCTGAGAACTTGAATGGAACTAATTACCTACATTTTTTAAGAGAAGATTTACCAACCCTGTTAGAGGACGTACCACTAGCAGATCTTCGCGACATGTGGTTTCAACAAGATGGCTGCCCAGCGCATTTCGCAGTGCAAGTAAGAGATTTCCTTGACCAGGAATATCCGGGAAGGTGGATTGGACGTTCGGGCACTATCTCGTGGCCCGCCCGTTCACCAGATTTAAATCCCCTGGATTTTTTCTATTGGGGAGTTCTCAAAGAAAAAGTTTACTCAAAGCCCATTGAGAACGTAGCCGACCTGCGTGAACGCATTTCTCAAGCAGCTGAGGCGATCAACTCTCGAAGATATGCCCGACTAATAAGTAGATCTTTTTTAAGAAGATGTAGGGCTTGTATTGAGGCTGATGGTAAACAATTTGAACATTTATTGTAATAAAAAACGTTATTTCTCTATCATCTGACTTTTATTCCAACAAACCTAATTATTTTACTAATTTTACTAACTTTTTTTCACTTTGGTAAAAGTGGCGTCACTATCTGTCTCGCTCACTCATGGCGAACATACCCATTATCCATCTCTCTCATCATTTTGTCTTAAAATTAAGAACCTACCTAGAGCTTGTGTGAATTAAAAACATTTTAACTGAGTAAAATGAGATAGCAAAAATCGGGTTACTTGAGGTTTTAATTTTTTTACTCTTTTCTATTGTATGGAACTAACAAGTATTGTACCATTTTAGAATTCTGATTAAATGCGCCAACTTTTAATGCCACTTGCCAAGGCACTCTAGTACATTTTTTTTATAGGAGGGCCTGTCAAAGTCGACGAATCTTGAAAATTTTAAATTCGTAGTTTAACAAATAGTCTCAATTCTCGGAAACTTGAGGCAATTGTGTCATTATTTTTTATTGGGATTCTAGAAATGTTATTTAGGATTACGTTTCCAAAGTTCAAATGAACAAAAATAAAAAAGAATAACCACAATAACCGAAAAATGGTACAGTTTGATCAAATTTCTAGGTTTTTCTTAAAATGCCCATAATTTTTAAACTGCATGGGATAGATTTTTTTTCAGATTTTTCTCGTGATGGTTATGATCAATCCTGTCACCCCGTTTCGGCTTGACGTTGAGTTTTGGGACACCCTGTATATTGCCTATATTACCTATATGTCGCTCCAAGTAAAATACTGGTATTCAGCTTCATCTGGTTAGACTGGAAACCGACTCCAATATAGTTGGGAAAAGGCAGGCAGATGATGATAGATAGATCATTTATTTGGTGCACACAAAAGACAAAGCACAACACACAGTTAAATGAAACAGTTCACTTAAAACAAAAGAAAAACATATTTACAAAATAAGTATAGTAACACCATGACTTACTTCAAATAAAAAAATAAAAAAAGGATAATAACAAAGAGGGAATGCAAGGTGCGGTGTGCTTCTCAAGGTTACACCAAATGGAAGTCCAGCTCAGCATGTGTCAGGCATGCACCTGACGCTGATATTCTGCTGGATCCTTGTAGTGACGTACGGACGTCGAGCAGACGAGATAAATTCGTGTTGTGATAAAGTGTTTCATACGCGGAGTGAAATTACGTAAGTATATCAACTTAAATAAAATATTTTACCAAAGTTTACTGTGTTGGAAATGATGACTGGCAAGCTATTTTAAAACCACAACAAACTTTCCATAATACAAAAGAATCAACATCCTCATACAAGAATGACACCTATATATAAATACTTGGCGAATGTGTGTGCCACGTCATCATTACGTTCCGTGACGTCACATGAGGCATGATTAATGTTAATGAGCACGTCAGCTGTCCCTGTACAAAGACGTAAGAAATAGCTTGTAATACTCCATGATTAATCTTGAAGTAATACATGGTATTTGTAAGAGTATCGTGGAACAATGTGTAGTTTATCCTGTGAGGGTTATGCAGGTGTAATTAAAAGAGGATTCTAAAAGTACAGGCAGTAATTCCCATAATGCTATAACCATCACAATACTAAAAAGTTTTTGAAAAAAAAACAAAATGGCGGTATCAGTTCTAGTTTGATAATATGAGAGCAGCGGTGATCGAGTGGTGGCGGCCCCGACTTATGAAAAGTAAGTGGAATCGAATCCAGGCAGTTGCCTTGTGTAATTAATTTCATCACCACTGCTCTACACCGGTGAAGGAAAACACCGTAAGGAAATCGGCGTGTTCGAAAAAGCGAAGACATGTTACCTCTACTCTGGGCCTATGTGATGGATTTTAGCACATTCCCTCTCGTAAAGAGGAGGCCTGTCCCATCAGTGGGAACATTAATAGGCTGATGATGATGATGATGAATACGCCAAAAATTACTTGTGTGTAGATATATTATACTGAAAATTCAAGGTTTCACAACATTCTACTTAACACAAATAAAGCCAAATACCTCGTCTATCTGTGAAATGGCAAGCAAATAGTTCTTTTCTTTATTCTTCGTTAACAAGTCACATCTTTTTATGTTGAGCGAAAGGCGTTGAATGAAGCTCTCTTATTTGGCGTAAAAATAATGAACACGGGACGTCTGCTTTCTGCAAAATGTGTTTTAATTATTTCAATTTTAATGGGTTTCTGGAAAGTATGTGTTTTTAGCGTCGAGCTGGGCACATGGCTGTCCTTGCCGTAATTATGCTCGTACTAAAATGCGTATCCATTAGGTATATAACAGTTACATACCAAGCCAATTAAGCTTCAACCCAAATTCTCACTTCCTGACCTCCTGTCTATGCAAGGGAACGAGCCATATTCCATTAGAAGTGCCCAGTGCGGAATGACAATGGTCACTAGAAATGTTTTCGATTTTAGATCAAGGGATTTAGGTCACGCTGGGTCTCTCACAATGTTTTATTTCACCGTTTTCAGAGCAGAGATGATACAATCAATTAATTAGGAGCTGAAAAAATACCAAAATTAATTAACTCCACCTAAGAATCTAACCTAATAACTAACTGGTTACACAAACTATCTCTTCACAACCTGCAAAAGATAAAAGACGATAACCATATTCAAAGAGGAATTTCTGCATCACTATTACGCGATAGAATTTAGAAAATTCTCCGGGAACAGCACTATTTCGAGAGGTTCTACTGTACTAGACTTGTTTAAGGATTTAAGATTCGGCTTCCTTGGCGTTCAGCCAGCGTCTTGTCACTGGAGGACGATGCGGCTTCTAAAACTCCAATACATTGAAAATGTAGTGGTGTGCTTTTTATTGAGACGAAAAAATATTTGGAAAGTGACTCAAGAGAAGCTTGTGGCTATATAATATCAGCCGCTTGGATCAATCTTTAGGTTAAGCCATGCTTGTCTAGGTTGGTCTGTGGATGGGTAATCACCCTTAACTACCGAGTTTCCTCCGTGCCGTTAAACTGTTGGTCCCGGCTGTCATTTATCTTTGGCAGTCGTTACTGGTAGTCAATGGCCCAAAAAGTCTGACAACCAGTCTTAACAAAGAGTATCGTATTAACCAGTACTAACTGAGCTGTGGAGGTCAGAAAGGCAGTCCCTCCATGTAAATAACTGGTATTCAGCTGCATCCGGTTAGACTGGAAGCTGACCCAAACATAGTTGGGAAAAGCTAAGCTCCTTTAGATGACTCTTCCTCTAAACGATAAA
Organism: Xestia c-nigrum; assembly: GCA_916618015.1. Lineage (NCBI taxonomy): Eukaryota > Metazoa > Arthropoda > Insecta > Lepidoptera > Noctuidae > Xestia > Xestia c-nigrum. Next base: position 24,842,379 of record OU745257.1, on the reverse strand, counting down.
GAAGTGGAAGAATTTTACAAATGTATGCTGCTGACATAAGTTGTCAAAACGTTTATGTTGATCCAGTTGAAAATCATTGCAAACGTTGATAAAGTTTAAAGGTCTACTGAAAAATAAACGTGGGACGAGTTGCAAAATGAAAATATTATTTATTTTGATTTTCATCAACTCGTCCAAAATGGGCCGTGGGCATGTGGGACGACTTGCTGACGAAACGCATTAAAAGCGATTGTCATTTGTCTTAGCCTCTGGTTCACCAACTCAGAGCAGCTGGTACTATCTATCTAGGTACCTATTGGTCTAAATATCTACTGATACTAGTTTTCGTGAAAAAAAAGTTTAATCTTTTTGTTTTACGTATAGTTCCTATCCGGACAAACAAACCCAAATTGGAGTCGTTAAAACTTTAGTGAAACCAACAGAATTTTTCGATTGAATTCCATATTTTTGCGTCCAGTTAAGATACACTGGCTAATCCATATTGATGCCGGCTGAATTTCGCAGCCTCGCAAAATATGAAACGAAATAAACTAAATATTTTCCCATACAGATTTTAGGATTTATTTTTATTTCTAGGACGTTATTTTTAATTCCTCTTTGCTTTTTTTTGTGTTTTGTTCAATTTGTGGATGTATTGTGTGAGGAGTGATTGAAATAGATAGGCGTAAATGATGGTGTAACGTCCAACATGGAGAATGGAAGAAGAAAACGTATTGCGCCAACCCCAAATAGAATGGGTCTAAAGCAAGAAGATGATGTTATTCTTGCTACGGAATATATGAAGTATATCAACTATCTGGTGTCCACGACACAAGCCTTGCTTAGCGTGGCACTAGATGGCGCTGTGTGTTAATGTCCAGCTGGCGATATTTATTTATTTTTATTATTGAATGATATAACGGGAATAAAAAGAATTTACTCGTAAGTTATAGTAAAGTTATTTAGTCTTAAGCCTACTCGAATATTTTAGAACAAAATTAGCTTCAAAACCATTTTTTTAAGTATCTTTTACTTTTGAAAACACTTTTTCTCAAAGCCTCTTGGAACCATTTTAACCCCTTAATGTCATCTAACAGACAAATGCTTAATTAACATTACTTTATGCTAACTTCATTTCAGGACTAATAAGTAAGAGTCTCTTATTTTCCATAAAAAAGTTTAATTATTCAAGAAACGGTACTGTTGCTGAATATTAATTAGGAAGGCTGTTTTATTATGAAGGACGCAAAGGTATTATGTTGCAAGCGAGTAATTTGCGAGGCGACAAAATGTTGTTAGTTTGAACGACGAATTGTTGGGACTACAGTAGACGTTCCATTTTCTTGGTGATTTCATGAAAATATGGAAATAAATGCTACGCTTTGGAAGTGGTGGAGTTATTGGGTTCAATTTGGAATTATTTTCATCAAAGAGTTCGCATTGGAACCAATTTAAAAATAAACAGTAGTGGCTATTTGTGCCACTACTGCTGGTGTTGTAACGTTTGTGTGTGTGTGTGTGTGCATTCTTCACCATTATTTCGAAAGGAGACCGCATGTATTCAAATATTTGAAGACATGTACTGTGCTATCCACCAACCTGCTCCGGGCAGTTGTGGTAGATTGTGGCCCACCCATACACACAACGTGTTCCCTTACTTGCATTTTATGACACGCTCAGGGTGTGTATTCATGTCGTAACTAGTCTGAAACGCCTTCAAAGTAATATTATTGTTTACGGGCTTTCACATACTTAACATACATACAAAGATCTATTATAAGCGTAGCAATTACAGCCGGGAGGGAGAGAACCTCTAGGCCCAGCCGACGCGGGAGACGCACTGGGCGTAGGGGCCACGTGGTGGTTCACGTCGAAATGTAATACAACACTCACCTTTGCACTTTAAAATTCCACGCCGTCTTCGACGCACCAGTCGACCCACCGGTGGGTCTCCGAATACTGATGTGTCTCCCAAGGCCCACCAGGAACCACAGACCCACCGGTGGGCCTGCTTGGTAGGTTCTTAAAGACAACACATCTTAGTTTTATCTCCCCTGAGACCTACCATAAACGTACGAAAGAAAACAATTACAAATTATCATAAATCTACTTTCAATTAGAACTAAAATTTATTTTTTGAGCGGTACAAACTTACATGTGTAATAAAAACTTTACTGCTTGTAAAATTAAATTATTTTTCTAAAATATAAAAAAAGAAGTTTCTTCAGAGGGCAAATTAACTTCTGCTTCTTAGGGCTACTTATCTTAACTTTTCAAGAAAGTGTCCCACTGTTTGCTTACCACAGCAACTACAAGTCACACAAACAAAACCCTCTCGAGATGGTTTTTATCCCATCAACCACTATGAAATGCCATCACCTACATACACAAACGGGACTGCGTTAACCCTCCATTGTGGCGCACAAAGCCATCGGGTATTATGTGCACGTGTAAATTGTACTGCACCTTAATCAATACGGTCATACGCCAGGCAGAGTTAGTGTGTGATATATAGACTATGTACGTACATGTAAACTCTTATATAGGGTGACTGGCAATGCGACCAAAACTGAAATCGCGAATAAAATTTAGCTGTTGTACATTAGGCGAAACATAAATGTACTGAACAGCTGTTTTTTTCAGGTTGGGTCCCCCAATAAAAGTTTTTTGTTATCACGAGCACAATCACGTGTTTATGTATCGTACACTAAGGTCTATTTTCACCGAATAGATAACGGTCTGTTTATCTAAAAACAGCTGTCATTGTGACATGTTCCCGTACAAAAATGTGTTTTAAACAGCTGTTTTAGATAATCAGACCGTCATCTTTTTAGTGAACATGGACCTTATTACCAGTCACCCTATAATATGTATAGTGCTAAGAATTATACTACTACTGTTAAGCCTCGTCATTCCACTGCAAGGTAAAGAATTCATGAATTAGTTGCTTCTATCCAGGGCTAAAAAAAAACAAAAACAAAGAGGTTGTTTCAAGTAGGCCAGTTACAGGCACTTTTGAATTGTGGAAACATAAAATGTAGCAACAATCCCCGTCCCTAGACATAAAAAGTGTGAAAGTACTGTAGTTCCTAATGTGGACCACTATATAGTCTTTGGTTTCGTTCACCTCGTTCTGCCATCTTCTACGAGGTCTGCCTGCTTCTGGCTTGGTCAGGACTCCAGAAAATGGCTATTAAGAATTACATCAAAGGAAAATATAACATTATTTCTATATAAATAAGTTATTTCAAATAATTTGACGACCCGAGTGGCGCAGCGGTAGTGAGGCTGCCTTACGTTCTTAGGGTCCCGGGTTCGAATCCCGGTAGGAGTAAATGTTTGTGTGATGAGCATGGACATTTGTTTCCGAGTCATAGATGTTTATATGTATAATAAGTATATATTTACAAACAAAAAGTATATAATGTAGTGTATCAACTGTCTGGTGACTACGACTTAAGCCTTGCTTAGTGTGGCACTAGATGGCGCTGTGTGTAATGTCCAGCGATATTTATTATTTATTTATTTAATATACCTATAAGTTTGATGCAGTCAAACGGACTTCTTCTGCAAGTGGTTGATGAGCGAAATATTGTCAAGTTTACTCACCTAAACAAGTACTGTTATGATATTTATCGCGCCTTCTCTAAGCTCATAGTGCATAAGTTTTTAAAAAGATTAAAGCAACAAATATTTGAATATTATGGATTTTTCGTTAGCAATTTGAATGAATGAATGATTTATTTACATAAAAATCTTAAAACTAAAAGGCATTATCATGATGATGATGATGAATTTTCCGTTGCTAATATTACAAATGTATCATTTAGGTACTTTCTCTCGCCAAATAAAAAATATCCACCTCGACGTGTATTTCCAATTTTTAAGGGCTCGTGTTGCAAAATTGTCTCCACAGGTATCGACTAATTGGAGCGTTTGCACCCAAATTCGAAATTTTGGTAGAAATGTGAAAAACCAAGATAAACAAATTCAGCGACTGTTGAGTTTTGGGCTATTTTGTAAAATACGTGCTATACGAAAATCGTTGTAATTTCGCCAAGCACTATTTTAAGGACATTTGGATTCTCTTCTCAGTTTCGATCACTAAAATTACTATATTTTACTTAAACTTTAAAAGAAATGTTAACATTAACATTTTAATCGACAACAAAAACTGCGAGTACTCTTTATTATTGTTACAAGTTGCTTGTGAACGTTTTTTATTTAGTACGAAAATAACGGATCAAATAAAACAAAACTCAAAGCGTTTTTATCAGCTCCTTAAAAAGCTTCTTCGTTACCCATCAATACTTACAGGTACGTTAATATTATAATATCTAACATTCTTTCCCACTCACAGTCGACGTGTACAAAGAAATCCATTGGAATAAAAACCCCATTCCCGTAAGAAACATAGCAGAAATTACCTAACACTCGAAAAATAAACTAACATAAATGCAGGCTTAAATTTTCCGCGACAGCGTCTCAAGGAAACCTTGCTTTTTCACCTTATCTTGTGGTACAAGTGATAAGCGAAAGTGGTAAATACTTGAGGAGATTGACTTCGAATTTTACTCAAAGGAATAGAAAAAACGAAATAGAACGTTTTATGAAATCACAGAACAGATAAAAGAGGTTGGACGCTTGTCTCCCACTTTTTAGCTCCACTACAAGCAAGAGATTTATAGATTAGTCTAGATAGCGAGCTTGCCATTCATAATATAGGTACATTCACGCATACATTAACGCAAAAACTGTGCTTGACGTACACACAATAAGAGCACGACTGTTGGTCTTGACATATGAGCGTTCACTTATATGAGCGGCCCGCCTGCCCCGCCCACAAGGCCATTCAAACATCTTTAGTTCTGAGAACGAAATATTATTTTCATTTCTCATACTCGGAAAGTAGTGTTTGTTTGATCCGAGTAGCGGTTGGAAAGTTCTTCTTCCCACCTTTGGGTGGGAAAGACTCATAGTAATTGTTTCCCTCTCTGGGGTGGGAATAAATTTAAAAAATAGAACTAAAGGAGATAGTTTTTTTTTGGGTTGGTTGCATTTATTATTACACCAAAAAAAGTAACCATTTTACTATGGTGTTAAACAAAATATTACGAAGAAATAAGCTATGTTATGATATCTTTTTGCGAGACAAATCATTCCTGTCATTTGACAGCAAATACTTACGTGAATAGGGGCGTATTTTTCGTAGTACTAGTTTAGTAGGTACTAAAAAAAGTACGGTACCTACCCGTTGGTAATCATATGTGCTATAATTATTATAGAATCAGAAAGAATATAAAAATAAATATTATTAAATCTATGTGAGCATTTTTAATGCTATTTTTAAAGGTTTACATTAAAATCGCATAGGTGGACAATCAACGTCGCTCGGAACGTTATAAACCCACTTTTTTATTTATTTATTTATTTAACAATTTATGTACACACTAAATATAGAGAAGAAGAAAGGAACAGAAAATAGTACAAAGGTGATGCTTATTTCTAAAGAAATCTCTTCCAGCATACCTGCGAAAGGAGATACTAAAAAAGAGATGTAGACATAGTGTGTAAAAGAAGGAGAGAAAATGGAGATAGATGGATTTTAGTGATTGACAGACAATTTCATTATTTTGACATTAACTTTTTCTGTTTATTTTGGTTTTCGTAAGTGTTTTTGCAGATTTTTCGCATTTATTCCGGTTAGACAATGCTTAGCTAATTTAACCACTGGAATCTAGAGGTTATAAGGAAGAAATCAATGTAAGTTTCATTATTAAATGCTACAATGTATGTGGGTGGCCTAATCCTCGAACAAAAAAAAAGTCTCCTTTGGTCAGGCAATCGGCTGCAGAAAATCTATCATAATTAACAAAAATGCTGCGGTCTTGTGAGTGTAAAAACAGCCAGTGTGAATTAACAGTTCTATAACGCTTTTTACGCAAATTCATGATTTTTGACGCTGTAAATTTCAGCAGCAGTAAGATATTTTAATTATTTGTTTATGAATAACTACAGTGCCATTATCTTTCTTGTAAGTGGGAGTTACACATTTTCATTTTTCTTTTCGTGTTTAGGTATAAATATTTTACGAACTCAATTTGCAAGAAAAACCGTCGTCGGTCGATGGAAGTTTGACGCTCAAATTCACAGAGTTACATTCAATTCTTATGAAAGCTAAATTACTAAAAGATAAGTTGAATGTTTTACTTGTATATTGGAGTTCTAGAGTTTCTTAAAATTCCATAAGTTTTCACAAAACAAATCGTAAAGAAAGCCTAATTTAAGCCAGACTCAATTTTATCAAATAAATTAATGATATAAAATTTCGATCTTCAATGAATACGTTTCATTCGTTTTCGTTTCGAGGAGGCAATTGACAGGTGCTAGAAAGGATATTATTTGGATTCGGGTGGCGTTATTTTATTATTATGGGCGTTTTCCTTTTTTTAGGATGGGGAATCATCAAATGACTTCTCCCACTCTGGGCGGAGCGGGAGGGAATGTCAAAACTCTTACTAACTAAAACCCATCCATGTTCCTTCCTCGCCCTCTTTCAAGTTCCGGGGCCGCGGTATCTCTTCCAAACAGGCCCGCAACCCCGGCGGGCTTCGGCCCTTGCGGGCCCCTCCCCTTATGCTGACATCTCTTTGAGGCGCGCATGGAACACGAACGCGCCGTCGACACGGCCTGTCGTCGTTAGACGGATGGACGGTTAGCTAGTCCATAGCCAACCGTCCACAGGCCCGCATCTGCGGTGGCCGGTAGCCACCACGTGGCCCCCGACGCCCGGTGCGTCTACCGCGGCGGCATTCTTATGGGCTTGTTATTCACTTATTTGCTTGATGCGTTCAAGGCTATTTAGTGAAATGTCTTTTTTAATAAATTTCACTTCTGGTCTCTAAGAATATAATTATCTATACTTCTATTATTACTATTATCTATTATAATATTATAAAGCAGAAGAGTTTGTTTGTTTGTTTGGTTGAACGAGCTAATCTCAGAAACTACCGGCTCGAATTGGAAAATTCTTTTTGTGTTGGATAGTCCATTTATCAAGGAAGGCTTTAGGCTATATAACATCACGCTACAATCATTCGGAGCGGAGCAGGAATGAAAAATGTTGCAAAAACGGGGATGTTTTTTTCGTTTTTCTCTCTTATGTGACGCAGGCGAAGTTGCGTGGGTCAGCTAGTTTATTCATATATTTAAACATGCCACCAAAAACTGTTGCACCACTACCTTATACCACACCCTAACGTCAAGCACGCCGCACCTCTAGCACCATGTGGAGGGCCTCAGCAAAAAACCACCGCGACTAGGGCCCTTAAAATGTGGCAATTAAGATTTATATTCGCTTGGCAAATCACAAGACGGAACATCGTGGCATCGGAGCGTCCCTTGCAGCGAATATTTCTTTAGATCTGCAACTTGTTCCTCGGAATTAAATTGAAAAGTAAGATTATGAATTTGAAACGCAAATTTTGGTTGCATGTTATTTGTTCCGTTTTGACGGAAGCGCAGGAAGTGAAAGTTAAGGAAGTTGTTATTGACTTAAATTCGGTCATAGTCTGTTGGGACACAAAAAGGGTTCTTTTAAATAAACCTACAATCATTTATTTATGTATTAATTACCACCAGGTGTCGCCACATTGATCGGTCTCGTGCATCTCGTATCCAGCGGATCCTCGCAATCTTCACAAAAAAAGTACCTATACTAAGTTTTAAAGTTTTAACGACCCGAATGGAGTAGTGGTAGTGAAGCTGCCTCACGTTATTCACGTCACGGTCCTGGGTTCGAATCCCGGCAGGTGCAAATGTTGTGTGATGAGCATGGACATTTGTTTCCGAGTCATGGATGTTTATATGTATAATTCAAATTCAAATTAAAAATCATTTATTTCAATCCCTTTAGGATCATAATCAAACATAATTCGATATAAATTAACCATTACAAAATTAAAATTTCAGTCAGTAGGTACATAAAAATATTAATCAATTAGGTAGTGTAAATTGAAACTAAAACAACAATTTAATATTATAAATAAAATTAACAATTATAAAAATTAAAATGTAAATCGCAAAAAGTACATAAATAATTAATTATATAATAAACATGTCATTAAAATTCTAAAATTACAATGGAAGTCTAATAATACGCCTGCCTCTGAGTCATTTGTTTGTTTGTCATTACATTAACCATATAACAATGGCTAATGTAACAACAATCAAACCTGTTCGAAAATACGTTCAGGATAGTGTTGGAGGTAGCCCGGAGCCTGCGCCAAAGAGATGTGCACCGCTTTCGCATCGTCGCGTAGAAACAGTCGACACCAGCATCAGCGAACATCCCCGACGCGCTGCAGTGCCGGGGCAGCCCCAACAGCACCCTGAACGCATTATTATACTGAACACGGAGAGCGTTGTACTGTTTCTGGGTATATGAACCCCAAAGGCTGGCCGTGTACAGGGACGTACAAAAAGCTCTGAAAAGCGTTACTTTGACGGCCCCCGAGCAGCGAATAAACCTGCGCGCGATCATATTGGCCCTCACAGACAACGCCCTCCGCTCCCTGTCGATGTCTGCATCGTCTTTCAGGTCAGAGGTCACGATTTGCCCGAGATATTTAAACTGTTGAACTCTTTGTAAGTTGACACCATTAAATCTTATAGGTGGAACAGAATCCGGGCAGTTCCGACCCCTGGCCTGAAAGAACATGCATTCGCTCTTCTTTGCGTTATAGAGCAAACCGTGACCTAGTGCGTAACGCTCGCAGATGCCCAGCAACCTGGATATAAGTAATAAATATGTCATCATCATCATCATCATCATCAGCCTTTAATGTTCCCACTGCTGGGACACGGCCTCCTCTCAATGAGAGGGAATGGGCTATAATCTACCGCGCGGGCCCAGTGCGGATTGGTAGATGTCACATGTCTTCGAATTTTTGGTTCTAGGACAAGCCGGTTTCCTCACGATGTTTTCCTTGTATTTACAAACAAAAAAGGTATATATGTAGTAGATCAACTATCTGGTGTCCACGACAGAAGCCATGCTTAGTGTGACACTAGACGGCGCTGTGTGTTAATGTCCAGTGATAATTATTTATTTATTTATTTTAAAGTAAAAAAAAATGCACTATTTATACACCGGCCAACATAAAAAGCAATTGAGGCCAATTTAGCAAAGTGGGGATATCTCAACGATGCGGCTAAAGGTTGTAAATATGGAACTGCATCTCCGTCTGCTATTTTCTCTGCACTCATAGTTCTCCGCACTGAATGCCCCAAACAAAACGTTAATTGCAGACAACTGCACTTCTGAGTATTAGTCTAATAAAAAATAATAATACCATCAACGAAAAGAAAAAAAATATGTTAATGAATAAAATCTCCAGCCTACAGACAACAGAGATTACTTTTCAGCACTGCTTATTATGTGTACGGTTTTTCGGTAGTTGGGGCTTCCTGATAAAACAGATGATACCCAGAAATTATGGCCCCTAATCATACCCTATCAACGGCCAGTAACCATCACCTCGAAACGTCATAACTCAACATTTGTGACCACTCTCATAAACATATTCAATAAGCCACAAAATAAAACTTACATTACGCAAACACGGTGCTTCCCGCGTGATTTTTACAACGTATATCACTTTTATCGCCTGTCGTACTACGTTATCACCGTGTTTTATTTGTATCTCGCTGCAAAAAGCCGCTGATTCTATGGTGTTATGGCTGTAATATATTTTTTATAGTTCCGAAGGATGTGCGATAAAATGTGGCTTGATGCGCGATTGAAATTATCAGTGTGCCTATAAAACGGGAATGATGAGGCCTATTGTTGAAATGCGTGTTAATGTTTGATGCTTTGAACTATTGAGGTTACTGTTGTTCGTCTTTACTTTGAGTCCTGGTTTTAGACATTTTCTTCTAGACCTTATTTTGAATCAACTCCAACATCGACATCATGTAAGTTTAAAGAATACAAAAGTCTTTGCTCAAAACTTACTGTTACTGTTTGTTCTTGTCACCCTACTCCTGGGCAAAGGCCTCATCTCTTCATTACCTCCAAATCTTTCGATCGTGGGTTTATAGAATAGAATAGAATAGAAACTTTTTATTTCAGACCGGAGTCCATAGGGTTAGTGACAATTTTACTGTGTTAGTAGTGTGACTGTTCCTAAATTACCCTAGGCTGATAAAATTTTCGTTTTTCCTAATTCGTGCTATTTATTAGTATTTATAGTCAGCTTCTCCCTAAGGAGAAGGGATCGCGCCCCGCCCCGCGCGATCCGGTAGGACTCGTCTCCAGGCTGGTCACCTTCCCCTGACTATGATAAATGAATTCCTTAACATATAGCAGTCCAATGCCTCGGATCAATATTAGATCAAGGACAGGATTGAAAGATATAGTAAATCAGACTATGGAATTCATAGTTATTGAAGTGTATTGAATGTGGTTTCAAAAGTGTAAAACATAACTAAGAGATGCTAAGTATATTCATATGGCAACCAATAGTTTTGTTAGTAACCCTTACGCTAGCGTAATAGGTAATTGGTCAGTCGTGACTCACACGATACTTCACATCTTCACATATTGTACTCAGAGTAACACTTCCATAAGTGACGCAGGCGGCTTCTCAGCGGCAATCGTCGGCATCATGCTCCTAGTGAGCATTGTCCCTAGCAGTTCTTTCTAACTGGTGAACGTGACAAGGCGGCTTTTCAGCGGCAGAACGTCAATCATCATGCTAACCAGTAGTCATGGTCCCTAACAGTCCGAAGACTGGTTATAATATAGATGTGGTATCAAACCATTCCAATCCCACCCCATGGATCATGTGCTCGTTTTGTACAGCTAGTGCATCTGCAAGACACGTGCTTGTGTCAGGCTGACCGAATCATTTGTCAGAGATAAGAACTATTATTCTCGAATCACTATATGGTTGTCCATAATAGAATTGAGGATCAAACTCAAAACGCAAGTTGGCTGAATTGATGGTTAGAGCTATTGAATACATAATTCAAGAATTACCAGATGATAGAGTTGATAAATCAAAACTCAAGAACCATTTTGCAATAGAGTTGGAGATCTACTCTATTGAAATTCTATAGACAGCCCCCAAATCGCCCATACCCTCACCACTTCCTAGTGCCTTGGAGATGAGGAGAAGAAGTGGTGGAACAAACTCCTCAACAACACATGTCTGTCTGTTTAGTTTTAAGAACTTTAATAACACCATCAGCCTAGGGTAATTATTGTAATAGGACTCACCCAGTCGCTCACCAACAAACACACACACATACTAGATTAGTCTCAACTAACTAGGCTCTCAACCCGTATGTATTTAACTTATTCAATCACCCGACAACTCACTGGCACTCGACTCGACCTAGCTTCTTGGTACTAACCAAGTCCTAACTTAGCTCAAATAGCTTATCGTCTCAACCCTCTAGCGGTCTTAAACCGACTGTCTTCTGCCTACCTCCTCCTGGCCCGCGTCCCCCGCCTTTTTAGCAAAATCCCACGGCTCGTTCCTTTTTTGTGAATCTTTCAATTGTTTGAAGTGATCGTCCGGGTTTTACCCAATGACCAGAGTTTATTACAAACACGTGTGCTTATCTATTATGAGTCGCTCGTAGAAATAGGATATTTTTAAGTTTCTAAAGAATCATTTGAGAAGCTTGTCAGGCATACCCATTAAAATAAGGGATTTATGAGCTTGAAAGTTTTTACGTTTTGTCCTTCAATGCCAAATGTAGAAAGTTAATAGCTTTGTATGTGTTTGGCTCCGTGTGTTGATTTTAAAATAAATATTATGAAAGTATTTGCTTAACAATTGCCTCGGCCAGTCACATTCCCCCCTCTGAAAATCAGACGCGTGACGCAGTACAGCGTATGATCTTTCACAATAGGATAATCTGTGCCTTTCCATGAAATACTAGAATTCATAAGCACATCTAGCTGATAAGCTAGCCTAATCAGATTACTATATTTTCCAGCTGGAACACTAATGTATTAAGACACATTGTCTGCTATAATAATTTTGTTTAGTTTCGCAGAAGCATCTTTTATCGACACATCATTCCTGAACTTGAACTTATTCAACCTCAAAATACTCTTGTCATTTACCACGTTTCTGGTAACTCCAGAAGACCTGTGCATGCTAATAATTTATTTTTACATACCAGAGTCTCATAAAAGAGTATTTGTGCTATAGAGCGACGCTACCTGCGGTGCTCCCTCGTTCTAGACTCAGCCTTATGCAGCTGCCGCTGGACAGAGGCCTCTCCCAATGCACCTTAATGCTTAGCCAGCTGTCAGCTGTTCGTAGTCGTATCCAGGAGTAGCTGAAATAGTCCGCACATAGACATATTAGACTTTATTCCAATTAATCGCCCCCCTCCGATTTTAAGAGGAAAGAGCAGTTCTGAAATCCAACTATAGTAGGAAAGCTGTATCAGAAAATCAATGCTATCTATTCTTAATTAATTATCATTTGCTCTTTGATATGTTGAATAAAAGTCCATCTACCATTTAAATCCTAATACATTTCGTGCACCTTGAGTAAACAAATAAGGTTCTTGACCTTAACTTTGAAATGTAGATAGGTACTCTAGGATATCAAAGTAGTTATGGCCTCATTAGCTCGTAACCGCATTACACAACTCAGTTTTGTAATGTTCACACTTGGTTATTGAAATATTATGTGCAAGAACTTTATCTATCAGGCACCAATATTGGAACTGCTTAGGAAGGCTTATGTAGTCATGTAGCTCAAAAAAATAATACAGTTATAGTAGTGATAACAAAGTAATACCACGTGACTAGGGTTAACTATAGTGTCCATAAAAGTGAAACTTAGCTTCGTTACTGGAGCCGTGCTACACTACACCTGCCGTTTAAGTCAGCCGATGTCAGCTGAATTTGATCAAACTTTAACCCGTACGCAACGCACCAGTAAAGTCTAGTGACAGCCATGCGAAGATTGAAATATCCTGGAATTTGAAATAAATCCACACGAGTATACGTCCAATTATATGACATACGTTACGACATTGGAAAGTTTTAGGTTAACTCTCCATGACGTTATTGTAACTCTTGAAAATAAACTCTCATTTTCTAAACGTTATGCTTCTAATTATCTTATCACTGTTAATATACTCATACCACTCTACTCACTACCATTCTTCCTTATACCAATACAAAACTTTCAATTCTATTGTAAACAATTGTATTGAAATCTGTCAGTGTAATATCAAGACACGGTAATCCTTGCATTAACAGGGAGTCGAACCCATAATTACCGTTGCACTGGAACACAATCAAAATTCTTATAAATCGTTACCTATACTTAAAACTAGGTACCTCCAAATATAGCATTATGGGAATTGAACCCACTAACCGTGACACAGGAAATTAATTACTTATCAACTATTGCGCCAAGCGGGAATCGAACCCAAAATCCATGACAGTGGAATACAGGTTTATATTATTGTATCAACTGATAAATCATACGGGAATTGAACCCGCTACCAGTGGTTGAAGGATTCAATCACGACAACTAAACCGTTATCGTAACATCTGTTATTTATTGTAGCCGTTGTAAGCTCTAGCTGCGCCGTCTCTCACAATTCCTAGAACCGTAAAATTACGTTGTGTTTTTATTGTAGTAACCCATTCATTGTTCTTTCTCGTTGCACTGAATTGAATCAGTACATTTAATGACGAGAATCCTGGTCACGGCACCACATGTGACTGTTCCTAAATTACCCTAGGCTGATAAAATTTTCGTTTTTCCTAATTCGTGCTATTTATTAGTATTTATAGTCAGCTTCTCCCTAAGGAGAAGGGATCGCGCCCCGCCCCGCGCGATCCGGTAGGACTCGTCTCCAGGCTGGTCACCTTCCCCTGACTATGATAAATGAATTCCTTAACATATAGCAGTCCAATGCCTCGGATCAATATTAGATCAAGGACAGGATTGAAAGATATAGTAAATCAGACTATGGAATTCATAGTTATTGAAGTGTATTGAATGTGGTTTCAAAAGTGTAAAACATAACTAAGAGATGCTAAGTATATTCATATGGCAACCAATAGTTTTGTTAGTAACCCTTACGCTAGCGTAATAGGTAATTGGTCAGTCGTGACTCACACGATACTTCACATCTTCACATATTGTACTCAGAGTAACACTTCCATAAGTGACGCAGGCGGCTTCTCAGCGGCAATCGTCGGCATCATGCTCCTAGTGAGCATTGTCCCTAGCAGTTCTTTCTAACTGGTGAACGTGACAAGGCGGCTTTTCAGCGGCAGAACGTCAATCATCATGCTAACCAGTAGTCATGGTCCCTAACAGTCCGAAGACTGGTTATAATATAGATGTGGTATCAAACCATTCCAATCCCACCCCATGGATCATGTGCTCGTTTTGTACAGCTAGTGCATCTGCAAGACACGTGCTTGTGTCAGGCTGACCGAATCATTTGTCAGAGATAAGAACTATTATTCTCGAATCACTATATGGTTGTCCATAATAGAATTGAGGATCAAACTCAAAACGCAAGTTGGCTGAATTGATGGTTAGAGCTATTGAATACATAATTCAAGAATTACCAGATGATAGAGTTGATAAATCAAAACTCAAGAACCATTTTGCAATAGAGTTGGAGATCTACTCTATTGAAATTCTATAGACAGCCCCCAAATCGCCCATACCCTCACCACTTCCTAGTGCCTTGGAGATGAGGAGAAGAAGTGGTGGAACAAACTCCTCAACAACACATGTCTGTCTGTTTAGTTTTAAGAACTTTAATAACACCATCAGCCTAGGGTAATTATTGTAATAGGACTCACCCAGTCGCTCACCAACAAACACACACACATACTAGATTAGTCTCAACTAACTAGGCTCTCAACCCGTATGTATTTAACTTATTCAATCACCCGACAACTCACTGGCACTCGACTCGACCTAGCTTCTTGGTACTAACCAAGTCCTAACTTAGCTCAAATAGCTTATCGTCTCAACCCTCTAGCGGTCTTAAACCGACTGTCTTCTGCCTACCTCCTCCTGGCCCGCGTCCCCCGCCTTTTTAGCAAAATCCCACGGCTCGTTCCTTTTTTGTGAATCTTTCAATTGTTTGAAGTGATCGTCCGGGTTTTACCCAATGACCAGAGTTTATTACAAACACGTGTGCTTATCTATTATGAGTCGCTCGTAGAAATAGGATATTTTTAAGTTTCTAAAGAATCATTTGAGAAGCTTGTCAGGCATACCCATTAAAATAAGGGATTTATGAGCTTGAAAGTTTTTACGTTTTGTCCTTCAATGCCAAATGTAGAAAGTTAATAGCTTTGTATGTGTTTGGCTCCGTGTGTTGATTTTAAAATAAATATTATGAAAGTATTTGCTTAACAATTGCCTCGGCCAGTCACAGTAGGTTACAGACAAAGATAAACATATAATCTAATTTAGTCAAATTTCAGCATGGAGTCGTATCCATCTCCGCATCATCGGGGAATCCCACCGATCTGCGAACACACTGAGAACCAGACCAAACCCGGAACCCGGAATGTGGACCACTGTTCGTTGGTTCTATCCAGCTTGTCCCGCGTGGGCGCATATCCTGCAAGGTCTACCGCGTCGTCTTCTGGCTCCAAAACGTGGTTATTTTGGGCAACAGATCAAAACTTTTTTTTTTTTTTAATAAATCTTATGGTGCTGTAATCTATGCTTTTAATTGAGAGCATTTCATTGCAGTTGCTAAATTAACAAAACGTAGAAACTGGTACGCTACGCGCTACGAGCCCAGCTACGGCGTAGCTGACACTATGCCACGATCACATCATCTTCACCATCCTGAAACTATATTAAAGAACTTCTTTTGTGACACACTAAAATTATGTCCAGTATTATTATTAAACTACAATAATTGTAACAAAAATCTGAGCACTAAAATCAGGTCAACAACTTGAAAAATATTTGGGTAAAAATCCTCAGTTAAATTTTTTTCACAAGCTTTATTTACGAACCAAACTAAAATTATATCCCTGAATCGTAATATTGGTATTGCATTAAGGCTGCGCACCACAAACACAATACAACCGGGAAAAATAAAATAGTGCTCTCACAGATCATTATTTCCAATTTGGCGCGGTAGTCGGTTGCATATTAAAGTTTAAATTGAACGAACACTGCGGCTCTGTGTAAGTCTGCATTAGGAGTCCCGTGGGTATGCGAGTGTCGGGGTGGTGCCTTAGTGCGGAGTCGGTGGCGTGGGAACAGGCTCTTATGTTACTTTCTGTCTCTAGTTATAGAATTGGGTCAACTGTCATGGTTTTTTTTGGTGCGTCTAAATATAAGTTTTTTTTGTGGAGAAACGTTTACTAGTCTAAGGGCCAGTTTCACCGGTTCCGGATAAAGTGTCGGTTAGTTATCTGATAGTTTATACTATCTACCACTTAAAGGCTGGTTATAACTAATACTTTATCTACCAGATATCGCTATCCGACACCTGTGAAACCAAAAGAGTTAGTTTATCTGGCAGATAAGTTCCTAATAGGCTAACCGACACTTTATCCGCAACCGGTGAAACTGGCCCTAAGTGGACAAAAATGGATATCAAAAGCCGTATTTTGTTATAGTGAGTTAGTATAATGTTGTTGCAAAATTTAATATTGTTCAACATAAGAAGGTAACTTCAGTGTAGATGCACCTTTAAGAATTGGTTACTATGACGTTTTGTTTTGTAATTTTAGTCTGAACTAGCTTCTGCCAGCGGCTTCGCCCGCGTGAAGTTTCAAAATTGGGGTTGAGTGAGAATAAAGAGTAAACAAATATAATAATAACAAATCTCCGAACTGCTAAGCTATCGGGAGTTACACGTGTTATTGTGAGTCAACTATAAAAGATAGACATATGCTGTCTGGGGATATTTTTTATACAATTTTATGTGAAATATTTCCGTTATACATGATTTCTATGTAGCTTTAACCATTAAGGCTGCACACGCGACGGAAGCTAAAAAAACCAAGTAACTTCTCCCGTTTTCCCAACATTTCCTTTCACTGCTCTGCTCCTATTAATGGTAGCGTGATGAAAAGTATACTATTACCTGCTCAGGAGTATGTAGAATAATTGTACCAAGTTTCGTTAAAATCCGTTGAGTAGTTTTTTTTTCTATAAATAACATACAGACAGACAGACAGACAGACAGACAGACAGACAGACAAAAATTTTACTGATTGCATTTTTGGCATCAGTATCGATCACTAATCACCCCCCGATAGTTATTTTGTAAATATATTTCATGTACAGAATTGACCTCTCTACAGATTTATTATAAGTATAGAAGATAGAAGATAGATGATTTTGTAGGTTAGGGAGCAACTCGTCTACTTCGAAACTGGGACCAGGAACCAGTTGCCCCTCTCGAAAACAATAGTGGTTAACTGGGCTTACATATATTCTTCTCTAAAATAAAACAGAGACAAGTAGGAGATGTTTGTGCCCGATTGACCTTATTAGTTTGTTTTCACTAAAGCTCAACGTCATTATTGTTATCTACTAACAAACGTATCATTTTAAACAATTCTGAATTTGAAAATTTCTTAAAAACATTGTGCGAAAAACCCGATCCTCACTTCAAAGAGTCCCTACATATAGAAAATATAAAACGGTACATCTAAAGAAAGAAAGAAAAAAAAAATTATTTGACGTCAGTTAATAAAGCACACAAACAATAATAAATAAAAAAGATACAAAACAATAAGTTGGACTTAGTAGAAATGTGCTGTGTGCCTCACGGCTGCGCCAAAAAGGTCCATCTACATTCCCTCTCATTGACAGGAGGCCGTGTCCCAGCAGTGGGAACATTATAGGCTGATGATGATGATGATGATGGTGGTACATCTACAAGCACACAATCCCCGCTAACGCTCCTCTTAACACCAAGCTTCATCCCAATTCTCGAGGGTACAGAACAAAGTATAGCAGTTGTGTGCATAATTCACTTTATTGCATCTCTCTTCCTGCAAGGCGGTCGTCATAACTCCCGATACCTCGGTGGTGCCTCACGACTACTAATCAGGTTGGTCAGCGCCAGATCCAGGTCTTAATTCTGTAATGGAGGATTGGTTTGGATTTATTAGAGTTTTGCTACAGAGTTGGTAGAGGAGGATTCTGCAGTGTGGTTTATGTTGGTTTTGTAATTTAGTTAAGTGTTAGTATCGATATCTAGGAGTAAGTAAGTGTGGAGTTCTGGATGATTGATAAATCAAACATAAAAAATATACTGGCCGGTTGGTTTATTTATCACAATGACTGCAGATCATGAGGTCTTATCAGGGTTTCATTCCCGAGCCGGGCAAAACGTTATTGGGGTTTTCCATTAGGAATTACTTAGTAGCAGCCATGGAGTCTGGAATTGTGCCCAGCTGCTGTGCGAAATATGGGTGTATTCATGAGTACATCTCTGCCTAAATTTTCGTGGATTACAAGCGTGATGTTATGTGAAAAAGAATACTATTGGAGTCATTTTCTTTAACATTGCCAAAAGATATTGAAACATTTAAATTGTATTTTACGAATAGACAAAGTAGCACCATTTGAGTTCTAAGAGATTCAAATTTTCTCTCACATATATAAGACATTGTACAAAGCAAAGAGGTGGCAAACTTCACCTGGAAATATAAGCCCAACACTAAATTGTCCAAACCCTCTAGTAAAATGCAAAAGTAACATCTGACCGTTTTTCAAAGCAATAAAATCTACACTACACACAAGAAACATTATTCCACACAATTATCCATTCCTTTTCAATACACACTTCACCATAGTACCACAAAGGTGGTCTCACAAGGGCCGGCAGACTTTGTGGCCAGTACATTAATTAGTCTGAGCTAGGGTTTCGCTCATCGAGGCTTAGTGCTGCCCTCGGCTGCAACTGTGTGAAGAATAGACCCATTGTTGCACCGGCCTTTCGGGAGGCTGAATGAATTGGAAGAAGCCTTGCTGGATTAGCTGGATTTTTTGGTTTTTGAACACAGTGGTACGCATTGTACTCAAAGAGTTTTAGGAAGTGTGTGGTGGCTTTAAATTGAACATGATTTTAGAATATTGACTAAATTATACTCAATGTATCGTAATGTCTATCTGATTTGAAAAATTCAACAGCAGCTATGACTGAAATGTACATATTAATAATTAAACCAACAAATAATATTATAGAACAATTAAAAAATACAGAATAAATACCTTACGGACAAGAGTCATGTTACAATAAATAAATCGTATTATGTGAAACTATAATGAAATTCAACTAAACCAACGAATTTTAATACACCAAAGAAAAATATACAAAAATAACACATGCTACATTCGAATAAAGATACTTAGAACGAAATACACACTGGTATCACAAAACAAAGTATTTTTCTCCGAACATAAGAGAGGTATTTCTCATTCTTTACCAGCCAACTTTTTCACGCGTGTAGCAAGGCGGGGGGTACAATAGCGGACTATGTTGTAAATCGCACAGTCGCGCGACTCGGAATGATTGTAAATAGGCAATAAATAGCTTACAACACGAGTTTTGCTCAGCAACATACTGGTTATTGGCAGCCGATTGGGAAAGCACATGGGTGGATATTGAGAACGAGAATGCTGCGCCATTTCGTATCAGACACTATTAAATTTCAAAAGAATCAAAATAATGAGTAGTCTAAGTCACAGTAGTAGGTAATAGTCCTGTGTAATAGCGTAAATGTGGCAGTGAGTGTATTAGTATTAGTGTGTAGTTGATTGCGTTATAATGAGGCAAATTCAGCGCCGGATTTAGAGCAGGGCAACAGGGGCAGTTACACCGGGTCTCTACAAGGAAGGGGCCTCCAAAACTAGATTTTTTTATATATAAGATAAAAATACGTTCTGTGTCCATGATAATATGTGTCCGTGGTCCACACCACACGAGAGGTTGTACAATTAAATCTATGTTAGACGTCCTTGTATACATTATTTTATTGTTTGTTACAAAAAAAAACCACTTCTTGATTGCCCCAGGGCCTCCACACCTTTAAATCTAGCCCTGGGCAAACTGTTTTAACTACTTTTGTAGAAAAATATCCGAATTCCTCAATTTTTATGCACATTCTATGTGTAAAAAACACATCGTGCTACACTTAAATTAAACGACAGTATTTATTGTTAGTAATATTAAAGGAAAAGTTAACCCACAATTATCAATGCAAATATTTTCTCAGAACAAAAAACCAGCAAACTTTTTAACACAAATTGCAAACTCAAACCACGTTGCCGACCAAACTATGGCCCCGTACATTCCCAAACGTATCGGCAGTTAGTTGCAATTCGCGCCACGGGCGGGTCATAAAATGTGTCGCTAGCGTCGCAGGTGGCGCGTGCAACGCTCGGCATTATGCACCCGCCTTTATGATACATTATTTTGCTATCGGCGTTTCGTGAGGCGGTGGTTAATTTTCGGGTGAACATGCCAAGAAAAATGATGATCTGAAGCTTGTGAAAATAGAGAACTTCGTTTTTATAGTCTCTTTGTAAAAAAATTTGAGCCTGTTCTATTACAACATTAACATTGAAACCAGTCTTATTTTCATGCGTTGATGGGAAACTTATTCAGCCGTGGATGTTGAATTAAAATTACTAGTGGTCGCCAGCAGTCAAAGACCATAATTTGTTCATTCACTTTAAACAAATAAATTGTCTAAAGAGGAATGGGTGATACCCTCAGGGTGTTGAGAGGCCTGAAACGCGGTGTCTTGATATATTAGTGGACTGTATAATATTATGATTTTACAGAGAAAACAAACGGTCAAATTAACTTGAATAGGCGAGAAAACGCCACCATGTCAGTCCGACTTCAGGACCAAGCCTCGGAACCTATCCTTCTGCAGCGAGGTGTAAGACAGGGAGACGTCATATCTCCGAAACTGTTCACCGCTGCACTGGAGGATGTCTTCAAGGTTCTGGACTGGAGAGGGCTAGGCATCAACGTCAATGGCGAGTACATCACTCACCTTCGGTTTGCCGACGATATTGTGGTCATGGCTGAGACCATGGAGGACCTCAGTACAATGCTCGATGACCTCAGTAGAGCCTCCAAAAGAGTGGGTCTAAAAATGAACATGGACAAGACTAAGGTCATGTTGAATGCCCATGTCACACCCATTCCTATCAAGATCGGAGACTCTACACTCGAAATTGTAGACGATTATGTATACCTAGGACAAACGGTCCAGTTAGGTAGGTCTAACTTCGAGAAAGAGGTCAATCGTCGAATCCGACTCGGCTGGGCAGCGTTCGGGAAGCTGCGCGGTATCTTCTCGTCCAACTTACCGCAGTGTCTCAAGACGGAAGTCTATGACCAGTGTGTGTTGCCAGTGATTACATACGGGACCGAAACGTGGTCGCTCACAATGGGCCTTATCAAAAGGCTTAAAGTCACCCAAAGGGCAATGGAGAGGGCTATGCTCGGAGTTTCGAATCAGTTTTTTAGAATCAGAAATGAGGACATCCGCAAGAGAACCAAGGTCACCGACGTAGCCCGAAGAATTGCTAAACTTAAGTGGCAGTGGGCAGGGCACATTGCTCGCAGAACGGATGGCCGATGGGGCCGAAAAGTTCTGGAGTGGCGACCGCGAACCGGAAGACGATGCGTTGGAAGACCTCCCACTAGGTGGACCGATGACCTGGTGAAGGTTGCGGGAATCCGGTGGATGCGAGTAGCAAGGGACCGGTCAATGTGGCGACACTTGGGGGAGGCCTATGTCCAGCAGTGGACGTCTTTCGGCTGAGATGATGATGATGATGATGAGGCGAGAAAGGTAGGAGTAATAAATCGCTCGGTGGACGATGATGCAGTGCCGGCCGGTGCGCGCTCGCAGATCGAGCGCCCCCTCCGCGGCCTCAGCTCCCCGCCCGCGGTCGCCCGGCGGCTTCCGCGCGGCGTGATATTCTCGACATTGTCAAACGTCAACAAAGTCGTTGCCATGACGACCAAGTCTTTAAATATAATAAATGATAGTGTGAAAGGCAAATACATCAGCAAAATGAGCAACTCTATTTGTGGTGGTTACAACTTACTTCGTTTGAAATACTGTTATAATAAAGTTCTAATCAGCTTGCACTACCAAGCGGCTGTTACGTAGGTCACTGCGGGCCAAATAGTGCGAAATGAGTGGTTCCGATCGATTTATAAAAAATCTGTAGATTGGACTAAAAAAATAAAACACTATGATACTAATGTTGTTTTTATTTGAAAAAACCAAACAGGAGGCTACGGTTGGGACCAAGGGAGGGGATTTTTAAAGTTCCGGCAACTCGTACAAACTTATTAAGGTTCGCACCAGTGATTCGTGCAATTATAACACTCAATGATATCTCTCGGCATTTGGATATTTTTTCTTGCTCTTTGGCGGAGTTCCAGAGGGTGACACTTAGCATGTTGTCTACTGTTTAGATTGTGCTTCTACCCAGACTCGTTAGTTGGGACTGAACAATTAATTAGGTATAATAACTACATTTGTTAGCTTGGGTTTTACCTGTTAAAACGAATGTATGTGTTAATGAATAAAATAAATAAATAAATAAATAAAAAATCAGAATGATCGCATGTAAATCTATTGTAATATGTAATATACAGGGTGTAAGGAGAACGCTTCCGAAGCCAGAACGTAGATTATATACAACCTAAATGCAAACGAATACCAATAACCTTTCGCTTTAAATTGATTATTTTCAAAACTTCATATTTCGTAAACGCGCAGTGGAAACGAAAGTACAAAAGTGAGGTCACTGACACGCAAGGCAACGTCGCGCCACCGCGCGCCCGCGCTTATCAGTCGCCGAGCGCCCGCGCTCGCGGCCGCCGAGCGCTCCGGCCGAGTCGCGGGATTTAATACGGAATTTACAAACATCACTTTCAAAATACCTAGGCCGCCGCCCCCTACAACCCTTCATAAAATTATGAATTTTAATCGTTGTAGTCCATTGTGAAAAGCTGACAGAGGCATTTTACGTACCTGTCTAAATCCTTTGCGACCTTATGAGGTTTGGCTCGAACTGGGCTCCATCCATTTCAATACAAAGCCGGGCCCGTTGCTGTGTCGACCCGTGAACACGAGGCATTAGTGTTGGATCCTCAACACATTCTTCTCGTAGTTTATTAAAAACGCTCACTGTTCTGCCCCGCATTTCATCAGCACTGTCACATTCCCGATCAAACACTCTTTCTTTCACATACCCCCACAAAAAGAAGTCCAGTGGCGTTAAGTCGGGTGAACGAGCCGGCCAGGCGTGCGGCCCCAGCCTTCCGATCCAGCGGTCATTAAAAAGTTCAGTAAGACGCTCGCGGACGGGACGCGTAACATGCGGTGGAGCGCCATCGTGCTGGAACCATGCTCGACGAAATTCAGCCAGCGACACATTGTCTAGCATATCATCTAAACGTTCATTTATAAAATTAAGATATGCTGATCCATTGAGGCGCTGCGGTAGAAACACGGGTCCTAAAATTTGTCCATTAAAAACACCAGCCCATACGTTGACGGACCATCTGGTCTGATGGCCGGTTTCTTGAGTGGCGTACGGGTTCACGTCTGACCATACATG
The DNA here is from genome assembly GCA_916618015.1 of Xestia c-nigrum. Taxonomy (NCBI): domain Eukaryota; kingdom Metazoa; phylum Arthropoda; class Insecta; order Lepidoptera; family Noctuidae; genus Xestia; species Xestia c-nigrum. Next base: position 24,818,746 of record OU745257.1, on the reverse strand, counting down.
GGCATTCCTCCTGTTCCACATCCCGTTTCTCGTGAATGTGGACTCGTCCGTCCAGATAATGTGCTCAATGAAGCCAGGCGCACGCTGTTGTTGATCTAGCAGCCAACGACAGTACGCACGACGACGAATGCGATCATTGGGCAGCAAAGCTTGTACTTTGTGTATTTTGTAGGGCCGCATTCTGTTCCGGCGCAAGACTTTATGAACTGTCCAGTGAGAAACTGTTGGTAAACCCCGTCGCCGCAATAATTTCGCCGCACTTCGTGTGCCTAGGCGTGGATTTTGGCGAATCACATTTAAAATACGCTCCTCAGTCTGAACATTCACTTGTTGTCCACCACCTGCCGCCATCGGAGCAATCGGTCGATTTTCTAAGACTCGCTGAAAAGCTGCCGTTATCATGCGAGAATCAGACGGTTGCCGGACGTTTGGAAATCGGTTTCGATAAATTCTCAACGCTAGAGATGCATTCCCAAGGGCTTCTCCTAAACACATCAACATGTTGCCGTATTCACGAGCACTGTACACGTATGCCTGAGGCATTGTTTAAAACAACAAAAAATAATAACTAAAAATAATAAAACAGCACTAAAAACGTAACAATAATAACTAAACACAAATTTAAAACTAACAAAACAATAATTAAATACGATTCAATATCGATCGGATAAACGTAACGTACGTTAGCTCACGAACCGAGTCGGAAAGGAACTGACTAGATTACTATTATTTACTAAAGAAGTACTATGAATTAAGATCATACGACGAGCCGCAGTCGTTTGATCTACCGACAAACGTTACCGCCGCACGTGCCGCGTTGCGATGTGCAAAGACCAACAATTTACAGAGGCGAAAATGTTAAAATATTCATTTTAATTGTTAGGAAATTGTACTTATGCTATTACAAACTGTTTTCATTTTCTAACTTTTAAATAAGATTTAACCGGTTTCTTAGATTCAATTAATTAAATTATTCACTTTAAATTGGTTTACTTACTAAATGAAGGATCCAGTTCTTGCAATAAACAAACGCGCATCGTGTGACTTTAATTGCATTGACATAAAGTTCAAATTCAATTGATTCACGCGCGCTGGTTGCTTTAAACTGTACATGCGATGAAAATTTTTTAGTCAATCACAGCTGATGTCGACGATCTTTTAATTTATTTACATAATACTAATACTACTAATTTTATGACATAATACAAAACTGTTGTTAAATGCACGACATAGTGCATCAATTTAAAACTGTTGACGCCTCTGTAATGTTTCTTTTTATTTGTTTTGGCGGCGCTTACAAAGGATACTTTGTAAAGCGCCGCCAAGGCGCCGCCGCCGCCGCGCCGCGCGCCGGCGCTGCGCAGCAGTAGCGGCGTAGGTAGTCGACGCAACGCATCTCTCTCAAACTTGGTGGCCCGGGTTCAAACTTCGGCCTATACCATTGAGTTTTGTCTTATTAGTCGTGCAGAGTGCAGACAGCTACAACACGGTCACAATATCTATGTACCTCACTGGAATACGATACCCATCTCGCTTCCATCCATTCGTCGCGTCAGTACGGTGAGCCTCTTCGTTGCTTAAACGCAACTCGTTATTTTTACCGACTTCACAAAAAGGAGGGGGTACCATGTTCGGCTGATTGTTTTTTTTTTGTATTTTTGTTCATCGAATACTCAGCCGATTGTCGACAGATTTTCAAAATTCTTTTTTTGTTAGAAAGTAGATAGTTCTGAGGTGGTCCCACTGTCACCAAGTTAGGATCTGATGATGGAATCTTAGAGAAATCGAGGGCAACCCTCAAATTTTATAAGCTCACTTATTGTTTTTCGCATATTTTATGAAGTATCTTGTGAATTCGCGTATGGTTGTCACCATCTCAGGTGGCGTGGCTGATGATGGAAGGTACAACTCCTTGACAGTAAGAAGTTACTCGAATAGGCAAGGACTGTTTATTTAGTAAATTGTTTTGATGTTCGATAGGGTATTTGCCATATTTGGTCTCATGATCATCAAGTCATAACCTGATGCTGCAGTCAGGATAGTGTGCAGAGTACCTAACTCCTCGACAACTAACAGCAGAAATATCGTGTTTAGGCTCATTGAAAAGGGTTCGATGTGTGGATAAACGTACTGTTAATGAGGAAGTTAGTTTTTAAGGTGTTTTTTTTTTAAATTGAAGTCGGTTGTATTTTTTAGCAAAAAGTTTTTGTTTCGATATTTATTGTTAAGTTTGCCGATATGAAGTCATAGACGCCAGGTCTAGAGATAAGGTCGGGATGTAGGTTGGTAAACATTTTAGTTTTGTTGCTATGCAAAATTTTAGTGACGGAATTAACAGTTTCAACTTTTTAAACGTTTTTTCCCAATTACAGTAGTGAGTAGGTAGCTAAGTACCTTCGTTATGGGCCTCAAGGTTAAGCAAAGTAAACTGGATTTTTCTGACTTGTAAATTTGCGAATATTCAGATCAAAATAAAATTGTAACCTTGTTCAAGGGGAAAATCATTACGATCCTTGCACGAATGGAACCCGAAAGCAGATATGCCACTACTAGGTAGAAGTGAACTGAAAAGACATTTGCTTCAAGCGATCGAGTAAAGGTTAGTAGTTTAGGAGCGCACTACATAGTCAGCTGTCGCGTCGCACGTCGCGTCGCGTCGGCTGCGCGGTTGTCGGCGACCGCGCGCGGTCTTTCAACCCGAGGTCATGCGCGAGCGTCAGCTGATATTTATTTACGAATACCTTGCTTGTTAGAGTTTTTAAGAAAAAAAATTGTTTAATCGCAAGTAATGGTTTCATTTAACTGTTCCCACAGCATAGTGTATGAAAAATGATAAAAAAAATTGGTAAAATTGTAAATAAAAAAAACAGATTTTTTGATGGCATCGTATCGAGAATCACTAGCCTTATCACCTGTCTTCGTTTTCGGAAGCGTTTCCCTTACACCCTGTATTTACGAAATCTTTAAATGAATCTGCAGCCTTTTCAAATAACCCTGAATGGTAACGATACCTTCGTAAAATAATTGTCATATACAGGGTGTAAACCACCTCATCACAAAGCCGTTAACCAAGCATTCTGTACATCCAGCTAAATAACTTTACGCAAAAATTATTGCTGGGAAACAACAATTTTTTTTGAGTTTATAGATCATGTTTTGTGGTAGAACTCAATGTAACGCACTTAAGACATTGTGCTGATAGATGGATTGAATAGTACGGGGGTCGTGGAAGTGTTAAAAGACAAAATCTTTTTAAAATAACTTGTATTTAAAAAAAAACTTGTTAATAAGTTGTAACTTTGACCCCCCATATCTCCGTAACTAGAAGGTTCCCAGGTATGGTGTAGAACAAAAAAAATATCGCAATGATGGGGAGAACACGTGCCTTCCGGCTTCGTGAAGAGGTGTTTTACACCCTTTATGAGTGGGTTACATAATAAAACCCACGCCATGTGTTAGGTACAATAATACCAGTTAAACAGGAAAAATTGCAAATGTCACCTAAGGTGGGTTGCGACATTTGCAATTGAAAGAATAGACTGAAAATAGAAGCTACTTACGTACGTGCGTACGTTAGTACTTCATTATGTAAGCGGAAGATAAAAAAAAATATTATACTGTTTATAACCAGGTACTCGGTTCGGGTTGGTTGTTTCCATGGAGAAGAACCGGCAAAAACTTGATAGTAACTCTATTCAAATCATACCGAACCCCCGACCCGAACTCCCGAAACCGACCCGAATAGCGTAGCGAAAGTAGAAGGTGCCTTACGATCTTAGGGTCCCGGGTTCGAATCCTGGTAGGAGTAAATGCTTGTGTGGTGAGTACGGACATTTGTATCCGAGTCATGGATGTTTATATGTATACTAAGTATGTATTTACAAACAAAAAGTATACATGAAGTACATCAACTGTCTGGTGTCCACGACACAAGCCTCGTTGGTTAGTGTGGCAGTAGATGGCGCTGTGTGTAATTGTTCAGCGATACTTATTTTTTTTATTTGGTATTACAATATTATTATGTTGCATTAGTACTTTTATAAGGTTTTTGAAGTGTGAGTGTTGTAAGATGAATTAAAACAGGTTTGGGAACGGAGAGAAGCGGGATCAATCCAAGAGTGGAAGAATAAGCGTATAAAAATGTTAACCGTAGAAACTTATGGCATTATTAGTTAAATAGAAAAAACATGTACTTGTACGTTCTAATGAGCGAACGAAGGATAAAAGATTCAGACTCCGCTAAAAAAAGGTTTGAAGGAAAAAAGAAACGTGAGTCTGTCCCAGCGATGTTTCCAAATCACCATTTGAAAAATTGAAATATTCCTTCATATTATTACTCCCATCTACCCACGTTTGGCATCAGCCAAACTTTTGCTGTGTAAGTAGTACATCTGCACACGATTTTTTTATACATTTGCGCGTGCCATACATTAAAGAAGCCAATTTTGGGGGATTTCGCGTGGCTAACAAAACGTGCAGGTCGTAACACGTGAAATCGGGTTTTTCATCAACTCGTGTATTTTGTAATTTTACTAGATATAAGGCTGCGGTTTTAGTGGTTTATTACAGGATAATCAAGCTGTGTATCTCCTAAGCTGTTGATTAAAAAGTCTAAGAAATAAAACACTGTAAATAATTTAAGCACAAATTATAACGTGTCGCTTTGTAACCTGATCAAACTCCAAGAGGTATTATGCTAATGATTCTCGACCCGAATCGACAACAAAAGGAGTATGTTTTTTTTTTCTAATTACGGAAATCGGTGTATGTACACCAGCCCGCCCGCTCATCTGTAACTGCGCCTTCACAAACAGAGACATGTGATGACATGTGTTTAAAACTAATTGCTGAAATACTGTGAAATTTAAACGTATCGTAATTTAAATTGAATAGATAAGTATGACAAGCTCCTAAATTTTGACTAAGATGCAAAACCACACCTTTTATGTCTTTTATGGTTTGCCAACGAGCAATGGAGCGTATACTATGTGTCAACTTAACGGATCGTGTTCCAAACACTATACTGCGCTCTAAAACAAATATACTCATAGCTGACGTGGCTCAGAAGGCTGCCCCACACAAATGGGACTGGGCAGGTCATGATGGCTAAAATAGCAGGAAACTGGTGCTCTGACAGAGTGGGGTAAGGTCGCGGCAGGCCACGAAGGAGATGGCAAAAGCAGGAGATGACGAAGTGGACAAGTTCCATCTCAACCGGAAAGATGCGCGGGCTCGCGAGAGGTGGAAGGAATATAGGAAGGCCTAGGCATACCTAGGAGTGAGACAGAGCAGGCTAGGAATGAATTAGAATGCACTAAGCAGTTCCTTTAAATTTAAAAAGGTTTGTCTATGCCTTAGTTTACAAAAGCGAGTATTTCAACCACCTTACCAGATAGTCTGAGAACCAGTCGTACCAAAGGGTTCATTGGGCCCATAATCCCATAGAGCCCTTTGTGTCACCCCTTGTAAAATGTTTAAAATTTCTGTATCTATAATTTGTATGGTGTATATAATAAAGAGTATTCTATTCTATTCTGTTCTACAGTATTATCATGTACTAATTGGGTTGTAGATAGGCAGTGGCTCCATGTAAAATACTGGTATTCAGCTGCATCCGGTAAGACTGGAAGCCGACCTCAACGTAGTTGGGAAAAGCCTAGGCAGATGATGACCAGCTAGTCCAAGGCTTGCAGATGACACTACTCTTTATCCCAACTCCATTCCAAACCCTCACTCAGAACTAAGAATCTTGACAAAACCCCCGTCCTTGTAAAATATTACACACAGCCTCGCGTCAAAACCAGCTTAAATTTCATCAAGTGGGAGCGAAAAAATAATAATTCCTTGACCTTTTTTCGAGTAAATTCCTTTATTAGAGAGTATGCCGTGAGGGATGGCCGGTGGGGTCATAAATCAGAAGTTAGCACAAAAACTAACTAAAAGTTTTGCCACGCGAAAATGATGAAACGCTCCAGAGTTTTATTCAGTTAGAGCCCAAGATAACGAAGTAATTGGTTGGGGGTATTCTTGCATTTTTTCCTGCGCATAAATAAATTTGTTTGAATTAAATTCGTTCTTCCTTGTGCTGCTGAATGTTAGTAATAAAAAAAAAGTTAAAAAGTAATACACAGCTAATTGTCTTACTTGGATGTCATTCACGATGTTTTAGAACTAGCTTCATGGATTATGTTATTATTATTATTCTGATGTACCTGATGTAAAGGATCATGCAAATCCGAGTAAGTGTGTAAACACCTATAAAGGGTGTAAAACACCTCTTAACGAATATGAAAGGCACTTGTTCTCCTCGTCATTCTGATCATTTTTTTGTTCTACACCATACCTGGGAACCTTCTAGTTACGGAGATATAGGGGGTCAAAGTTGCAAGAATTTTACAAGTTTTTTTTTAAATACCACTTTTTGTCGCATGATTTTTACTTTAAATATCTCTACGACCTCCGTACTATTCAATCCATCCATCCGCACAATGTTTTGAGTGCGTTACATTGAGTTATACCAAAAAACATGATTTATAACCTCAAAAAAAAAAGTTGTTTCCCAGCAATATTTTTTGCGGAAAGTTACTTAGTTTGATATACAGAATGCTTGGTTAACGGCTTTGTGATGAGGTGAAATACACCCTGTATATACAGGGTGTAAACAGACTCTTCATAGTGCCGTCAACCGAGCATTTTGTACATCAAATTAGGTAACAAAGAAATTCCTAGAAAACTACTATTTTGGGCGTATTATGGTAAAACTCAATTTAACGAAATCAAAACATTGTGTTTCTGGACGCATTTAATAGTAAATAGTTTATTAGGGTAGGTATTTAAAGTAAAAACTAGTTTTTGAAAAAAAAAATTGAAACCTCCAATATCTCCGTAACAAGTAGGTTTCCATGTATAAATAAAAAAAATAAAAATATCGCTCTACAATTCACACACAGCGCCATCTAGTGCCACACTAAGCATCGAGACTTGTGTCGTGGACACCTGGATAGTTGATATACTACATAGATACTTTTTGTTTGTAAATACATATTTATTATACATATAAACATCCATGACATGAAACAAATGCCCGTGCTCATCACACAAACATTTGCTCCTACCAGGATTCGAACCCGGGACCCTAAGAACGTAAGGCAGCTTCTACTACCGCTACGCCATTTGGGTCGTTCAAATGTTCGCAATGACAGGGAGAAAAAGGTCCTTTCAGTTTCGTTAAGGTTCGACTAACACCCTTTATACCATCCACTGATCCTTAAAAACTTACGTATTTATAATACTAGTAAGAAAAAGTAAGTAAAGACAAGCTTTAGAATATCTTCTCAGAACACGAAAATACGAGTAATTGGCCGTAGTATCAAGTAGCGTCCTTCAATCTCGCGATGGATGGTGATGACCTCTCCGATCTTAAACATTCATGCTGCAGGCTCAATCGAAGTAATCGACGCCATCAATTTTGTTGAATCAGTACCCAATAGGGCTATATTTCGTTATAACATACTTGACTAGGTTAAAAGGATAGGTTGGAAGGTTAAGATACTACCCAAATGGTTCAGTGGTAGTGCGGCCGCCTTTCGTTCTAGAGTCCTTGGTTCGAATCCCGGTAGGACCAAATGTTTGTGTGATGAGCACGGATATATTTTGTTTCCGAGACATGGATGTGTATACGTATAATAAGTATGTATTTACAAACAAAACAGTATATAATGTAGTATCTCAACTATCTGGTGTCCACAACACAAGCCTTGCTTAGTGTGGCACTAGATGGCGCTGTGTGTTAATGTCCAGTGATTTTTTGTTTATTATTTACTAGCAGGTGCAGGTTAGTTTAATCATTTTTTAAACATCTAACAACATATCATCACGCTTGTAATCCCCCAAGTTTTATTTATACACATTTCGACAGTTATTTTTTATGTCCCAAGGAGTGAGCTTACCATCAAACAGGCGCAATATAATTACTATGATTTGACTGAATCTCATCCTAGAAATCGCACTGGGCTCACATTGATAAGTATAAATGCATTTATATATGTATTTACAATTATATTTATTCACAACTATAAATCATAAACAGTTTCCAAAAACGGAAGGTATTTAAAGACTTTCAATGAGATCCAGTCTCAGAACACCAACACAGGCGGCGGCGACCTCTCGCGTCCGGCCCTGGTTCAATCCATGGTCCGGAGCGAGACGGAATGGGAAGCCGTCGCCTCCTTCTGCGAAGCAGTCATGCTAGCGAAGGAGGTGGCGGAACGAGAGAGGGAGAGATCCTCTCTTCCCGGTCGCCGCGGGAGACGCAACGGGCGTCGGGGGCCACGTGGTGGCTACCGGCCACCGTAGATGCGGGCCTGTGGACGGTTGGCTATGGGCTAGCTAGCCGTCCGGCCGTCTAACGACGACGACAGGCCGTGTCGACGGCGCGTTCGTGTTCCACGCGCGCTTCAAAGAGATGTCAGCAAAAGGAGAGGGGCCCGCAAGGGCCGAAGCCTGCCGGGGTTGCGGGCCTGTTCGAAAGAGATACCGCGGCCCCGGAACGTAAAAGGCGAGGAAGGAACATGGATGGTTTTTAGTCAGTAAGAGTCTGACACTCCCTCCCGCTCCGCCCAGAGTGGGGGGGGTCATTTGATGATTTCCCATCCTTAAAAAAAAAAAAAAAAAAAAAAGAACACCAACACAACCCTTAATTCACTCCCCAACACACACACACACACACGTACCACACGCACTCACACACACACACGACATTCATAGAAGTATACATAATATTGTAAGTTACCAGTTAATAACTGTTTTCTTTATGTTTTCTTTTTTTTTCTTTTGATTACGAGTAGATTAGATTAAATTTAGTCATTTATTGTTGTGGATACTACGAATGAGCCTGGAACTCACGATACAGGGAATCCTGGTGTGAGTTTCAGGAATTAATGCATTAAATGTACTTTTCTGAACAATAAATTATTCTATTCTATTATGCTATTCTAATTTCAGACACGGTGGGTGCTACTGAGAAATGCCTGGTGGAAAAACCCAATAACACTTTTTCCGACCTGGTAATCCAACTCAAGACCTCAGGTTCAAGACCCATGCTTGCAACCACCAGACCAACGACCAAACATTCCTTTTGTTTTTTGTAAGATCATTGAGTAATTCTATGCTTTCCACGATTCACGGCTGAAACACTCGAAGACTTGAGCAAAATAATAGTCACATTTCTCCAGAGCATGTTTAAGTAATACCAAGGAAGCTATTAGGGTTTGCTACTGATAAATTCCTCAGGGAAAACCCAATATAAGAACTGTCCCGCCCCGGAAATCGCCCTCAGTACCTCCTATGTAGAGTTAAGGCGTAAACATTAGCTGACGTTACTATTTTGTGGGTTTCATTTCACTTTAGGAATCCTCATTTCGGTATAGTTCTGATATTGAGACGCTTGAAAATATTACCGCACGCCCCGTTCACGACTTCAAGTAATACTAACGGCCACTGAATACGACTTTCAAAGTCAAAGTCGTGCATGCTCAACAATTTGACGACCCGATTGGCGCAGCGGTAGTGAGGCTGCCTTACGTTCTTAGGGTCCCGGGTTCAAATCCCGGTAGGAGCAAATGTTTGTGTGATGAGCATGGACATTTGTTTCCGAGTCATGGGTGTTTATATGTATAATAAGTATGTATTTACAAACAAAAAGTATATATGTAGTATATCAACAGTCTGGTGACCACGACATAAGCCTTGCTTAGTGTGGCACTAGATGGCGCTGTGTGTAATGTCCAGCGATATTTATTATTTATTTTTATTTATTATTTATCCCCGACCTGGGAATCTGGTACCACAAAGCCAATGAAGCAGTCACAAGTATTTTCACCATAGTCACTGACAAAACACGTGTTTTGAGCTTATAACTCCTGTCAAACTGGTTAATCACCAAAACCGCTTAAGAGGGCTACGGAGCAAACGTAGTTCATACAAACGTAATACCAAAATAATTTGTAAAAAAAACTTATTCTTAAGGTAGTGTGTATCGAGGAATGATTTAGTTGCGCTAGATGGTTGCGCTTAGAAAAAGGTGCGCTCTGAGGAATACCTCTTAATTTCGATTGGATTACAGAATATCTAGGTTCCCAAATATATATTTTGAATGGAAACTGATTTAATCAAGATATATGAGGTAAATACGTTCTGTATTGAAATTTTATATTTGTCATATCTCGTCTTTATACCATTGTCCTTTCAAAATATATATTTTTGAACGTAGATATTCTGTATTCCAATCGAAATAAATACACACTACCTTAAGAATATGTTTGATTTACAAATTATTTTGGTATTACGTTTGTATGAATTACGCATGCTCCGCAGGCCCCTTAACCACCATCATCATCATCATTCTCTTGCCCTTATCCCGATTTATTTGTGGTCGGCGCAGCATGTCTTCTTCTTCCATACTCCTCTATTTTTCGTCATCTCATCAGACACTTCTATTCTTGCGACATTCGAAACACAGTCCATCGAACGTTTCTTTGGTATTCCTCTACTAATATAGGTACCCATCCACATTCATGCTTAAACTTTCCTCGCGAAATTTTCCTCATTCCTCCGCATTACTTGCCCATACCACGACAACCGATTACCAACAAACTTTTCAGGCACCGGCGCCTTTTTAAGACTTCCTCTTCTAATACTCATTTCTTACTTTATCCATTCGTGTAATACCAAACAATAGGCTAGTTTCCACCATCAATAAATTGCAAATCCAGTTAGTCCGTCAGTTAGAGTATTGGAAAATAATGGACACATATTTTTTGTTTTTGTAAATAAACGAATATTGACAAAGATAAAACGCATCATAACTTGGGAGTGGGGCTCGTGACGTCAGTACTCACTAAAAATAATACCAAACAGTGATGTATTGAGAATTTTAAGAGCGTCGTATCTTCGACAATTTTTTTTTATGTAACAAAAGAAAAAATATTTTTTGATAATCTAAGTGATGGACTAATTACATTTTTTCAGTTAACAAGCCTATTAGCATTTTAATCTCGGCGACACCCAAAACCAATGTGACGAAAAAATAGAATAAGAAACATCTTCCAGCACTAGCAGGACAGCACCTTCAATTTCCTCACCACATTTCCTGGTCACTAGCAAAGTTAATACCGATGCCAACATTTCGTCTGGTAGACAGCAGTGGGTTTTATTTCACCCCCCGTGCCCCCTCACCCCCTCACCTTTGAATATTTTACAAGGCACTACGTGTTACGTACGGCGTCTGGCGACTCGACACTATTTACTACCACTGCCGAATAGAGATGGTTTTATGTGAATATCTGAATAAGGACACATGCCACGGCATGTATGTGGGAATTTTTAATTTTTTGTTTGTGCTTCCGGCGCGGTGTGGTCAAAGTTTCAAGGAAGGATGAAACTAAATAAATTTTATATTGTACTAGCTTCTACAAGCGGCTCTACCCGCGTAAAGTTTGATAATTTGTGCCATGGCATCTTACTATCGTGATAAATGGTATCCTATGTGTTAATCAAGGTTATAAACTATGTGTGTGCAAAATTTCATCCAAATCCGTTTATTCGTTTTTGCGTGAAAGAGTAAGAAAGATCCGTTTCATCCAAACCCTAACTCACAAACTTTCGTCACTTTCGACATATGCCACGTTGTCGTACCTATATAGAATATTTTTAAAATTAGTAGGATTAATAGGATATTTTAAAGTACTGTCAATGGGTTAGAAAAACGATTGATTCTGTAGTAAGGTGCGCTTATACGAAACCAAACTTTTATACAATCTCGCTTTAATCCCAAACCCAATCTATTTGCCCTGCTGCTGTTTTAAAAACATAGGTACTCGTATATTTCTTATTTTTTTGGTATTTTTTTTTTAAATTTCAAATACAAAAAGTTACAACGATAATTCTGTAAATACAATTTTGTTTTATTCGGCAGTTTTGGGAACAAGCGTGTTCGCATATTCTATGTAACGTCATAATGATAATTATATAAGTATCTGTCCTATTTAAACGATTTAAAGCAATTTCTATCGTTCAATATTAAGTATTATAAGCACAAAAGATATAAAAGGTCATATTGGTCCAGGATTTTGTGTGGGACAATAACAACACACAGGGAAAACTAACCTAAACTAATAATTATATTTCAAGCCACACTAACAATCGTATATTAAGCTATTCAGCTCAATTTCAAACACTAAAAGCACACAAACACACAACCTCAAACTATAAGCATAAACAAGCAACTTCCTAACTAATTTAACAGTCCGCTTCCACCGAACTATAACTACGGTTAACTTTAACAAATACTCTAATATCATTGCAACCACTCGTTTCTTAATCTCCCTGGATTAGAGTTGGTAACGGTAACTTTTGATCAAAGGTGTTTGAGTGAGCTTGTGTAAATATTCTATGTGCGGTCGTTCTCCGCAAGTTATGGCGGTACACTTGACCCGGCTTAGTTATTGCTGCTGGCCCGCTTACTTGGATTGTTGAGGAATTAATCGTAGTTAGTGTTATGGGGTCACAAGGCCAGACAGAATTGTATTGCCGACGTCTGTTACTGTGGGTGTTAATATCGGTTTTGATCGTCATATACATTGGATAACTTGTGATCGCTGCAGGGGGAGTTCTACAATTTCTGCTTACACCCAAGAGGGAAAATGGTGTGGGTTTACGTTTGTATAAGATCACCTATTTCTTCGAATAAGTATTCTTGAACACATTCCAATCATCATTCGTTCATTTTTCCATTTAATTTTTTTCCATTCTTATGTTTATACTTAAATATACTTACAACATACTTGAATATACATACTCACGTTTATAAATACATACATGAACCCTGAAAACATAACACTCCTTTTTTGGGCAGTCGTGTAAAAATAGGAAAAGTAAGCAGTAATTGGACGATTAGTAGGTACACACTTAAATTATAATGACATCACACAATATTATTTAATCATCAGCATATTTTTACCAAAATTAAAAACGTCATAATCGCACGAATGAATGAGTTATAGTGATGCAGAGCAAGGAGACTAAAGGAGTGATAAATATAAACATTGATGGATGGAGAGGGAGAGGAAGACCAAAGAAACGATGGATGGATTGTGTGAGGTTAGATGTAAAAGATAAAGGAGTAAATGATAGCGTCACGGTTGACAGATGAGAATGGAAGGAGAAAACGTGTTGCACCGACCACAAGTAACATGGGACAAGAGCAGGAAGATGATGATGAAAAACATGTCACAAATGGGCCAACCACATCAACAACGTATCATAAATTCACAACAATTTATGATCTCGTTTAACCCTAAAACAACCCCAAGCAAAAAATGACATATCACAAAAATTCAACGCGCAATCTCTTACAATGAATTGAATGCAATTTTTCAAACAATTAGCTCGCAGCGGATGCAGTTCGTCAGGTGTCGTCGTAATCAGGGACGCGGCGCGACAACCTACCACAGATCAAGAGGTGTTTGGAGAAGGCAATTTTACTGAACAAAAACTAAAAAAGGAGAAAATTAAGGTTAATAGTACATTTTATCGTGTTAACTGAAGACCTAAATTTTTATACACGTAATAGGGACTATAGACCTCAGTATTTGATATAAATTCAACTTGCTAGTTCCATCTGATCTTGAGAAACTCGGTGGTGACAGATGGACAGACAGACGGACAAGAAAGTGATCTTATGCTCCTCCTCAGTCGTGCATTCATGGCAGAAAAGTCGTGGTTGACGATGATGCATTTTCTTCTATTTGCCCCTGGAGAACAAGTCGTTCCATGGAGTGTGAGTGAGTGATCTTATATGGGTTCCTTTTTTACCTTTTGAGGTAAGGAACCCTAAAAACAAGTATACAACAGAAACGGTATTGTCATATGAAAGGGTTTGCTACAGACCATCAAACTGAACAACTTTCTGTGAGGGACCCTTTCTGTGACACGTTGTTATATAATTTTACTGGTAGAAAGGAGTGCTGGAAGGTAGTCGCGACACATAGGAAGCCCAATGTACAGCAGTGGACGTCTTTAAGAAATGATGATGTTGATGAAAAGGAGTGTAAAATGAAGATTATAGAGCATGGCTGGATTAAATCAAATCAGCCTAGTGCTTCGCTCACCCCTTTTATAATATTAATACCTATGGATGAATTTACTTGAATGGCAAAACCCTCCTATATTTGTAACATAGAGAAACTTTAATACCTATGTATTTAATGTACCATCTTGCACACTGCTGTAACCTGTGTTTACAAATAAAGACTATTGATTGATTGATTGAGAATCATCGACACGAAGAAGAAGAAGTACAGACAAGTTGAGTGAATTCAGAGTATACTACAGAACAATAGGAAAATTTCATATTAATAACTGCATAATTATTCCCATAATTAAAACATTTTAAAAGAACACGGGAAGAAGGTTACAGTCCGATGATGAAATGATTGAAAGAATGAAAGTCCGAATCAGACTAAATAAACACAACGCCAAATTAACATTAGTATAAAGTTTGTTCAAGATTTTCCTACAAGATACCACATCCACAACACTAGCACCACACATCCACAGCATTCACTTCGTTACCGTGTTTACGTAATCTGTTAACAGCGAGTGAGCTTTTCGTTCGCGTTTCTTAATTTGTTACAGCTACTTAATTGAGCGCAATAAAGCGCCTAATTGCTCGTCCGTTTGTTCGCTTTCATTATAGACGTCACGGCGAATGTGAGTGAGGAAAAAAATCGTTGGTTTGGGGGTTTGAGGGATGATTTGATTCTTTTTGTGTATTGTTTACAGTAGGGAAGAGTTGGATCAGATTCGTGGATCAGACAGATACTGGGCTGAAATGACGTACATGTATTTAATATCTATTTATATAATAAATATATTAGATTCTCAACAGAATAACATAGTTTGACAACTCAAACGCCGTCTCTCAACCAAAGCGATCGACTGCGTGATCATTGCGTTGAAAACTCATTTGAACAAAAAACCTGAAGGCTCTTTAAATGCAACGACGTCTTTGTATTCGCCGAACAAGATGGTCGCTTGTTCGCGGCACTAAGCTTTAGTTAGGACATGGCCGAAGTTTTACAAACATGTCTTTTTTAAAATCTGCTTGGAGGTTTACGTGACAGTATCAAGCATTTTGCTGCGTAGGTATAAATCTGAGCAATTGCTCAGTGTTAATAAACATAATTTGTTGTCAATAATTGAATACCCAGTTTCTAATCCCACTGCATGTACACTACTCTATTCACTCTGAAACCTGCAGTATATACGATGATATTCCAAGTCCTCTTTGCATATAAACTTCGCTTACATTACGATATCTGCGCCTTGCCTACATACATATTATATAGTGGAGTTCAAATCAAATATCGCGCTGCCCGATCCACATTTTATGATCAGATCGTGATTCGAAAACTGATCGACTTTTCTACATTTTTAATAGACAGAAAGGTTGGTTTTTCTTCTGGGGACGTACCTATCTGATATAAGTACATGGGTATAGATATTTATGATGTCTTGTAATTGGAGTCATTTTGAGAGTTTTTCTTCAGTAAGCTTTTTAGAGTTGTTAAGAGCAATATAGCAGGACAATCTGGACAGAACCAGCGACCTGTGGTCCATATTGATTCAGGATAGGAAGAGCTGAAGCCAATGGAGACCTTTTTGCCCAGCGATGTCCCAGGTAGTCAGTAACAATAGATAAAAAACCCACAACACGGACAGACGTGTCTATTGAGACAGAAATGACTATCAGCCGTTGAACTTGAGTGTACATAATGTAATGTTGTTGGATTCGTTGAAAAAGGTGCAATCGGAAATTATAAAGATTAAAGTGAGTATGTGTATTGAAGATTTACTGAAGTATTTAATAAGTTTGTTAAAGAACTAACTAACAACAAGACCTTATCTCTTTCCCACGAACCTTTTATAATGCGGACGCGGAAGAGTAATATCTTGCTACACGAGACCGCTCAACAAATATGTGTAACGTATTGAGACGATACAGAGAGATTACACGGTGTTATGTGTATTGTAATAGTAGGATTTTTATCGATATTCAATAAGTTAATAATATAGAATGGCTTTATTTCGTCCTTAGTTACTTATTAGTGTTGGATGATGAAGATGGCGCAGAAGTGTGGAGATGGGCTCAAGCAAAAAAGGCGCGTACAGCCGGCAGTGGGTGAACTCACACTATGATAAGTGATGATAAAAATGTAGTTATTGTGGTGTTTTTTGAACAAAAACAGAGCAACCGGCATAATTCCTAAGCGAACTTCCATATTTCTTTGTGTTCTATACAAAATATTTTTCTGTTGGTTCTTCGTGACACATCACATTTTAAATGCAAGCCCTCAGGCACACGAGCGAATATTCTTCAAATCTTAACACGAAACGGCGACACCTCTTACGTAATGTATACCGACAGTACAAGCAAAATGTACAAAAAATCGCATTTTGACTAGCACCGTGTATCGCAGAGCCTATCGACAAAAAACACTAGTATTTTATATTTCTGATCACGACTTAATCGTAAATATGAAGGGTTCGAGAGCACCTTCTGGTAGCTATTGCAAAAAGAACGTTGCGCTCTCCATAAAATATATTGTGGGGGGAGAGAGTGAACGGGTATTTTAGACCTACAAAGAATTTCGACTCGAATGTAAATTTTCATCCTTGTCTTCAACTAAACTAAAGAAAGAGATGGTCGCGTGGAAATAAGTTTTGAAGTCGAATCTTGAAGGACAGTAGGCGGGTGTAGCGTTACATATTTATATATATTGTAGCCAGTTGCTGGCATATGTTTCTGGGTGTTTTATTCGTGAGAATAAAGTGCGTCTCCAACGAGAGGTTTTTTTCGTTATTTTTTCCCTTTTTTTCTTCTGTTATTATTATCTGATACATAATTCGGGCAAAACGTTCGTACGTGCAGGTATTTATGAGGTAAATAATACTTCTGTTCAACTGGTGTTGAGGAGACATATTGTTGTTTTATTTATTGAGGTCGGAGAAAAAATATAACGTAATGTGCGTCGCTCAAGTAACGTTCCTTTTTATTTTATTGTTAAGAAAAACGTGTGATTTCAAATGATTTTGCTTGTGATACCTTAATTTTGTCGACTAGTAAAGTTTTAGAAATTATTGTTTTACTTTTACAAGCAAATAGTTCAGTCAATGTTAGCTACCATCTTCGACACCCTTATTTATCTTAGGTCATAAGGTAGTTTTCTGTAACCAATTCTACTAAAAAAAATATAAAAATCTGTTAACTAAACTCGACATGCCTTTGATTCTTTATTACGACAAATTCTGATTCCAATTCTAATTATTTTATAACTTCTAAAATCTACTGCTGTTATAAATTCTGCTGCTATGGCAATAAGAGTCGTCTCCATCATTTAAAAGATATCCACATCTAACCATAAGCGACTATAAGAGAGCATCGTCACATCGTCCAATCCTAAGTAATACCACGAGTACACAAAGACGTACCCCCCTCCATCCATTCCTCAATCTGGCTCCTCACGACATCTCAAACGACACATTACTTTCTCCTCGCTCCTCCTAAGCCATCCCAGCAAACAGCAAATGCTCCAATTAACATTTGCCAGTTGTTGTCATAATCGGGCCGTCGTCATCACGGCTGGAGCGATAAATTCGACGCCAGACACAATGCTCGCTCCCCTTAACTTTTCGCCCGCGAATAACGAGTTTTTAACTTTGTGGAAAAGCGAAAAATGTCTCTATCTCCTCTTGGAGTGGTTGAAGTTAGGAGAGGTAGCGGAAGCGATTCACTTGTGTGAAAAGCAGACTATAATAACATTCACACTGCTGGATTACTGCCTTCTCTCTATACCACGTGGACTCAGTTGCAAGGCTGGCGTATAATTATTTAGAAAATGTAGACACAATAGTGTTACATCGGACCTACTAGAACATTCGAGAAAGCCAGTGATGACAGTGTGTGTACGTTAGAAGTTCGAGAGCATTGTATTATTATTAGTTTTAAAGTTAGGTAGGTACAAACTCGCGACCTATTTATACAAAGACATTAGAATTTCGACCGTACGCCTAGGGCATAAGGTTCATATTTGTTTGTTTTGTACAAGTAGGTAATACCAACCTTGTAAGTAGGTACCTGCTATTTTTTGTTAGTGTTTTTTTATGACCCTCTCGAATGTTCGTGGTTATTCTGGTGTATCTGTTGGCGAGTATAAATAGAGCGCTCAGGGCCGCAACCGGCAGTCTTGTTTTAGCGACACAACGAAGCGAATCCAAGTGAACTACAAGTGCGATATCTAAGTGAATAGTAAACAGTAGTGTATTTGTGATTAAGTTTTGATTGTTTTGTGATTAATAAAGTTATTGTGTTGTTTAATCGGTAGTAATTAATTTATCTCATACCCAGCTCGTAACAAATTGGTGTCAGAAGTGGGATATAAATTATGCCAATCCTACCAAAGGACGACACGGACGGTATCCGTACCAGAAGTCAGCGACAGCAGGATATGGACCAAAGGCGGTTTGGGGATTCTCCGACACAGACACCGGGTGGTGTCCAGCCTACGTCACAGCCAGTCGCTGGCCCATCCGGAGTTTCTCCAGCATCAGGGGCGCCAGACTTGTCAGCTTTAATGGCGCTGCTGCAGGATCAAGCTCGCCGTCAAGAGGAGCAAGCTCGCCGTCAAGAGGAGCAAGCTCGCCGTCAAGAGGAGCAGGCTCGCCGATTGGAAGAGCAACTGCAGCGAGACAAGGAGGAGCAGGCTCGCCGTCAAGAGGAGCAGGCTCGCCGTCAAGAGGAGCAGGCTCGCCGTCAAGAGGAGCAGGCTCGCCGTCAAGAGGAGCAGGCTCGCCGGTTGGAAGAGCAGTTGCAGCAGGACAAAGAGGAGCAGGTCCGCCGCCAGGACGAGCAGATGCTCCTCATAAAGGATCTGCATGCAAGTTTTGGCAAGGACATCAAGTTGATGAAAGAACAGGTCCACCAGCATGAGAATCGCATCTCGGAGGCCGAAGTTAAGATTGCTGGGGTACAGAAGGCTTTGAGCGAACTGAAGACTGAAGGTGGAACTGTAGCTTCAGTGGTTGCTGCACCTTCTTCGCGTGGTTTCAAGGTTCCTCCATTCGACGGAACATCGTCGTGGTCGGCCTACAGAATCCAGTTTGAGGCCGTCATGAAGGCGAATGGATGGACCAAACCACAAGCCATGACCGCGCTCACCTTAGGCCTCCGAGACCAGGCCCTAACCATTCTCGAGGCACTCGGCAAGGACGTTACCTACGAGCAGCTACTGGAGGCGTTGGAGTCCAGATACGGCGACGCGCACCTGGAGCACGTATTCCGTGCCAAGTTGAAGGACCGTTTTCAACGAAGTGCCGAGAACCTACAGCAGTGGGCTCTGGAAGTTGAAAAACTCGTTCGGAAAGCCTACCAGTCTGCCCCTGCACTGATTGATGGAAATCTGGTACAGGCGTTCGTTGATGGAATACGTGACTTAGAAGTTAGAGCTGCCGTGAGACTTGGGCATCATGAGACCTTGAAGGACGCCTTGGCCCATGCCTTAGAAGTAGAGGCAGTGAGGCAAGACCACCGAACGCACCGCGTCAGGGAGGTTGTAGCATCACCTGTACGCGACCGCCCACAGGGGTATAGTCCTAGGTGCTACACATGTGGAGAAAGGGGTCATCTTCGGTCCAGCTGTCCTAAGCGCAGCACCCCGAGAGAAGATCAGCAGGGAAGAGTGGTTGAAGTGACTGCCCAGCCACAGCAGGGAAACGAGTAAATGCCAGGACTGGGGGGCGGGTGCTGGCTGGTATTGAAAGAGCCCCGAGAATCTTGATCTCGCAAGCACATGACGGGAACAGCCTGACAACATGCAAACTGACGTTGGATACTGGAGCTTCTCACACGGTCGTCAATTCTAAACTAGCAAGTCGGTTTCTTGGGGACTATTTCAATAAGCACGACCGTATACAGTTACTTACAGCTACCGGTCAGCACATAAACGTCCGAGGCAAGAAGGAGGTAGAGTTAAAATTGGGTGACAGATTTTACAAGCAGAATGTTATCGTGGCTGACATAGTGGACGATTGCATCTTGGGCTTGGACTTCATGCGGAAATATCGTTGTGAGATCGACGTTGATCAAGGAGTACTGAAATGTGGTTCAGAGGAAGTCTTCATGGAAGGTGCACCGTCGGGGAAAGTGTACTGCTTGAAGAAGATTGTTCTTCCTCGCAGATCAGAAACGGTTGTGCCAATTTGTTTGCCACGGAATTCTGGACAAAGAGATCGAAGTGTACTGATAGAAAGGGTGAACAATGACTTCCCATGGAAAATGGCACGAACTCTGGTCAAGGCCACCAACGTCTCAGCAGTACGTATACTGAATCCAAGTGACCAGGAGCAAGTGATTAAGAAGGGCATCTTGATCGGCACTTGCGAGGAAGTAGCTTGGATGCGTCAATTGCAAGATGTCCCTACCGGAAATGAAATTCGCAGTTCAAAATTTGACGTGTCAACGCTTTTGGAAAACTGCGATTTAACTAAAGGAGAAATGGACAAGGCTAAGAAGATGTTACTTCAGTACGCCAACATTTTCTCTTCGAATGATGCTGACATAGGGAGAACTGGACTTGTTCAGCACCAGATTAATACAGGTAACGAGTTACCTATCCGTCAGCGACCAAGAAGACTGCCAGTTGCACGAGAAAAAGAGGTAGAAACCATGATTGAGGGAATGGTGAAGGACGGTGTTATAGAGCCTTCATCGAGTCCATGGTGTTCTCCTGTGGTCCTGGTAAAGAAAAAGGACGGCAGTATGCGCTTCTGTGTGGACTATCGACGACTGAACGACGTCACGAAAAAGGACAGCTACCCGCTGCCTAGGATCGATGACACACTGGACACGCTGACTGGTATGAAGTGGTTTACCACACTTGATCTGAAGAGTGGCTACTGGCAAGTAGAAATAGACCCCAAGGACAAGGAGAAAACTGCATTCTCAACAGGAAAAGGGCTATGGCAGTTTAAAGTTATGCCATTCGGTTTGTGCAACGCTCCTGCGACGTTTGAAAGGCTGATGGAGCAAGTACTCGCCGGATTGATTGGAGACGCATGTCTTGTCTATCTAGACGACATAATCATCGTGGGCCGTACATTTGAAGATCACCTTAAAAACCTCAACCGAGTGCTGTCGAAAATCCAAACAGCAAATCTCAAGTTAAGTCCGAAAAAGTGCTCGTTTTTCAGACAGCAAGTGAACTTCTTAGGACACATAGTTTCGGGGGAAGGTGTTCAAACAGACCCAGAAAAAGTAGTCGCCGTCAAGGATTGGCCAGTCCCGAAAGACAAGACACAGGTCAGAGCATTCCTGGGTTTGTGCTCCTACTATCGAAGGTTTGTCAAGAATTTTGCCGACATTGCAAAACCTCTGCACAAACTCAATGAGGAAAAGAGGCAATTATGTTGGGACGAGGACTGCGACGTCGCATTTCAGGAATTAAAGAAACGTCTGTGCAACACACCTATTTTGGGATATCCTGACACTGAAAATGACTTCATAGTTGACACAGATGCCAGTAATACTGGAATTGGGGGCGTGCTGTCTCAACGGAAAGGAGACCGGGAGGTTGTAATAGCTTACTTCAGCAAGTCTTTATCTAAGCCAGAAAGAAATTACTGCGTTACAAGACGGGAGCTACTCGCTGTAGTAAAGACAGTGCAGCACTTCAGTAAATATTTGCTGGGACGTAAATTCCAATTACGAACTGACCATGCTGCACTGAAGTGGCTATTACAGTTCAAGAATCCAGAGGGGCAAGTGGCGAGATGGATAGAACTGCTCCAAGAGTTTGATTTCGTAACTGAACATCGCAGTGGGAGAACTCACGGTAACGCAGACGCCTTGTCAAGAAGACCTTGTCCTGAAGACTGTAAGCACTGTGCCAGGCAAGAGACTAAGGAAGTAGTGCCCGTGAGAATGCTTAGAACGGATCTCAGCGATGAATGGAAGGAGACCCTACAGCAGGCTCAGCACAATGACTCGGATATCAAACCGATCTTCGAGTGGATCAAAGCTGGTGTTCCTAAACCCAAGTGGAGTGATGTGGCTGCGATGAGTTCCATCACGAAGAGTTATTGGGCGCAATGGAACAGCTTGGTGATCCAGGATGGAGTCTTGTGCCGTAAATGGGAAAACGCTAAAGGGGACAGTTGTCATCTACAAATGGTTGTTCCGAAAGCTAAGGTACCGGATGTTCTACGGCTCTACCATGATGGATGTTCTGGAGGACATATGGGGGTAAAAAGGACTCTACTTAAAATTCGAGAACGCTTCTACTGGATCCACTGTCGAGATGATGTGGAGGACTGGTGCCGTAAATGTACCAGTTGTGCGGCCGTGAAAGGACCCCGTACACGCAGCAGAGGTGCATTAAAAGTGTACAACGTTGGAGCCCCTTGGGAACGGATAGCACTAGACGTTGCGGGACCATTTCCAGTAACTGAGAGCGGAAACAGGTACTTCCTGGTGGTCATGGATTACTTTACAAAGTGGCCGGAAGTCTTCGCCATTCCTAACCAAGTAGCAACAACTGTCGCAGATAAATTAGTTCAAGAAGTCTTCTGTCGTTTTGGAGTACCCTTAGAAATACACAGCGATCAAGGAAGAAATTTTGAATCGCAAGTATTTCAAGAGACTTGTCGATTGATGGGTACCTATAAAACCAGAACCACCTCTTACCACCCACAATCCGATGGAATGGTGGAACGATTCAACCAAACGTTGGAAAGATATCTGGCGAAAGTTGTGGAAAGCCAGCAAAGGGATTGGGACAAGCACATACAGCCGTTTCTTCTGTCTTACCGAAGTGCAGTCCACGAAAGTACGACTGTGACACCAGCCTTCGCGAACTTTGGAAGGGAATTACGGTTACCTGCTGATTTAATCACTGGAACTCCCCCTGATGCTCCATGTAGCGTAACAGATTACGCGAATGACTTGCGTAATAAGTTGAACGATGTTTATGAGCATATCCGACAGTCCGGCCAACAGATGTCTGAGAAGATGAAGACCCGTTATGACCGAAAAGCAAACGGTAGGGGTTTCGACGAGGGTTCACTGGTGTGGTTGCATAACCCAGTGCGGAGCAAGGGGAAGTCTCCGAAGTTACAAGCAAAATGGGATGGACCATACCGAGTCGTGACTAGGATCAACGATGTCACCTACCGAATACAGAAGGGTCCACGAGGTGCGCCTAAGATTGTGCATGTAGACCGGTTGGCACGATACTACGGGACTAATGATGCTCGGGACGAGCATGTCTAAGGAGGGGGCAGTGTTACATCGGACCTACTAGAACATTCGAGAAAGCCAGTGATGACAGTGTGTGTACGTTAGAAGTTCGAGAGCATTGTATTATTATTAGTTTTAAAGTTAGGTAGGTACAAACTCGCGACCTATTTATACAAAGACATTAGAATTTCGACCGTACGCCTAGGGCATAAGGTTCATATTTGTTTGTTTTGTACAAGTAGGTAATACCAACCTTGTAAGTAGGTACCTGCTATTTTTTGTTAGTGTTTTTTTATGACCCTCTCGAATGTTCGTGGTTATTCTGGTGTATCTGTTGGCGAGTATAAATAGAGCGCTCAGGGCCGCAACCGGCAGTCTTGTTTTAGCGACACAACGAAGCGAATCCAAGTGAACTACAAGTGCGATATCTAAGTGAATAGTAAACAGTAGTGTATTTGTGATTAAGTTTTGATTGTTTTGTGATTAATAAAGTTATTGTGTTGTTTAATCGGTAGTAATTAATTTATCTCATACCCAGCTCGTAACAATAGTAAAGAACTTTCCTTATAAGTGATTATCTATACTTATAATAAATCTGTAGAAGGTCAATTCTGTACATGAAATATATTTACAAAATAACTATCGGGGGGTGATTAGTGATCGATACTGATGCCAAAAATGCAATCAGTAAAATTTTTGTCTGTCTGTCTGTCTGTCTGTCTGTCTGTCTGTATGTTATTTATAGAAAAAAAAACTACTCGACGGATTTTAACGAAACTTGGTACAATTATTCTACATACTCCTGAGCAGGTAATAGTATACTTTTCATCACGCTACCATTAATAGGAGCAGAGCAGTGAAAGGAAATGTTGGGAAAACGGGAGAAGTTACTTGGTTTTTTTAGCTTCCGTCGCGTGTGCAGCCTTAATGGTTAAAGCTACATAGAAATCATGTATAACGGAAATATTCCACATAAAATTATATAAAAAATATCCCAAGACAGCATATGTCTATCTTTTATAGTTGACTCACAATAACACGTGTAACTCCCGATAGCTTAGCAGTTCGGAGAATAAATGTGAATGTAAGTTTGTTTGTTGCGCTTTCACGCGACAACTACTGAACGGATTTGGATGAAATTTTGCACACAGATAGTTTATAACCTGGATTAAAACATAGGATACTTTTTATCCCGGCAGTAAGATTCCATGGGACAATAATCAAACTTCACGCGGGCGAAGCCGCTGGCAGAAGCTAGTATTAATAATAAATAAAAGACTTTGTTTAAAAATGAATAAAGGGAATAATAAACTGAACTGGCGCAAGCCTAAAGTATTAGACACTAATGACCGCAGGGAAGAATGGCAAGGCAAGGAGCTTCACGGACGCTTTTACCGGGCCCTACATGGCGCTGATGTAGACTTCTTAGCGTCCGTATCCTGGCTACGCTTTGGTGACCTCTTCTGGGAAACCGAAGGTTTTGTTTGTGCAATTATGGACGAAGTTATGATGACGAATAACTACCGCAAATACATTGTGAAGGACGGCACGGTTGACATATGTCGGGCATGCCACTGTCTGGGAGAGTCGATCCGACACATTATTTCTGGGTGTTCTAGTCTGGCTAACGGAGAGTACTTGCATAGACACAACCTTGTTGCCAGGATTATCCACCAGCAACTTGATTTGAAATACAACCTTGTGGAATCAGAAGTGCCATACTATAAGTATGCGCCCGACCCAGTTCTCGTAAATGGTAATATCACATTGTATTGGGACCGACCTATCACCACCGACAGGACTGTTGTTACGAATAGGCCTGACATTGTGGTGATAGATCGATTGGAGCGTCGCACAATGATTGATGATATAACGGTCCCGCATGACGAGAACCTCGTGAAAGCAGAGCAAGATAAAAAAAAACAAATATCTAGATCTGGCTCGCGAGGTTGTCGAAATGTGGGATGTGAATACAGTAGTCATTGTGCCGATAGTCGTGTCAGCCAATGGCTTAATAGCCAAAAGCCTCGACCAATATCTTGGGATCGCTTAGCAGCTGGATCAAGGGCTTGATTCAGAAAGCAGTACTTCTCGACACGGCACGTATTGTTAGGAGGTTCCTCTCTCAAGAGTCCTGACCACCGACAGCTCGGACCCTGTCCCCAGCGTTGGTGGGCTACTGTTTTTTTTTATATTTTTTAACGTTTTATTGTTTAAATTTAGTATTATGAATAAATAACTTAAAAATGCAATAAATATGTTTAGTAATGAACAAAGGAAATAATAATAAATATCGGTGGACATTCACAGCGCCACCTAGTGCCACACTAAGCAAAGCTTATGTCGTGGACACTAGATAGTTGTTAAACTACAGAATACTTTTTTTTGTTTGTAAATACATACTTAATACTTAAGTGATTATATCCCTAACAATTCTAAAATTTTAGTACGGTGTGATGCCAGGCCTTTGGGATGCGTTAATTTACATAGTTCTGCTGTTAGATGGACAAATTGACCACAACAGGATAATATGACATCCCAGAAGTCTCCATATTCATTTAATAGTTGCAATAGATACCACATGATAACAAATCGCAGACCTGCCAGTTTTATCACAATACATCTTAGAATAAAATGCAAGAATAAAATAATTACTGTCCCTCTCACCGCTCATGAGTCACACCACAAAACAAGGGTATCCCGAGAAAATTACAGAAGGCAAACGGCCCTACTTTCAATAAAACTGTCGTCTTTATTTAACAGGGCAAAAGTTATCTCGGAGCCGTTCGGGTACGTCCGCGACACACGCTTTTTTGGACCTCCGGTAATGCTTGTAGGTTTCAAAGGTTAGCTTCAAGTAAAAGTACTTTATTAATGTAAAAGTACCTTAATGTTTCACTTGTCGTATTTGCTATCGGTATTTACTTCTATAATTAGTTGGTCATAAATAGTTTATGGATTGGTCAACGCCACACAGTTATTTATGTCATGGATAGACACTTTTGAAAATCGACTTTTACAAAGAAATGCAATGTGACTGTAACATATTTCCAAAGATAGTTTCTTATGGAGAAGAAATGCAAAAATAAATATAAAGCTATACATTATGGATATTGTCATAATTGGGAAATAGAGGTAGCTTACATTTTCCCCATAAAGGTTTAACTGGCTTATCCGATAGTCAAAGTGAAGTCGAACAGAATGACCGCCATTTTGAATTAAACGTAAACTGGTATATTGTTATATTCGATATAGATCGTCAATAATATGTAGGGCGGTTACAATGTAGTGCATAGCATCGGTGGCATTGAAAGTAGGTTTTAGATAGGCATTTCGCCTGATATAAGAATAGTTCTACAGTCTTTTGTTTTATTTATTGTGTTATCATGATCTGTTCCTTTCCTAGGGAAACCCCTCCCCTAATTATTTTGCCTTCTCTCGATGCTATCGTTATCAGAACCCATTCCGCTATCTTCTCCAATCTTTAGGGCCTGTCGGTTAGTTATCTGATAGTTAATACTATCTACCACTTAAAGGCTGGTTAGAACTAATACTTTATCTACCAGATATCGCTATCCGACACCTGTGAAACCAAAAGTGTTAGTTTATCTGGCAAATAAGTTCCTAATAGGCTAACCGACACTTTATCCGCAACCGGTGAAACTGGCCCTTAGTCTCTTGTTGTATCTGTTATCTATTTTAGACCAACTTCAACGCAAATTGAAATAATCTATTCATAGCAAGGAACCACAAAGATCCTACAGATGTTTCGCCTCACCAACAAATTCTCTGAACTCCAAACAAAATTCAAGGTGTTATATTGAATTTTAATTGCAGAATACCGGCTCCCTTTCAAATATTTAACAAAATAATACCGCGTGAAACAGTGGGCCAAGTTGCCGGTGTAAAGTTGCCGTGGCTAAATTAAGGAGGTGAGAAGTCCAAAAGTTTTTATTGTTATGACCCCCGGAATTTATCCCGAGGCCATCGTAGCACAGATGGTTAAAATTTTACTTTTCATTACTACGGTGGGCTGTTTTGTATATTGTGCCTTTTTATTTTTCCGTGTTTTGTGTTTTAATTTTGTATGTTTGTCTGTACCAGAAGTTCAGGCGTGGGTAGGAGGATCGTTGACCTGATGATGGTTGCAGGAATTTACTGTTCACGGAAGCTACAATGCTGGTGATTGAGAAAGGCAACGTTCTTCAGTGAGGTAGGTCCCAGTGTTTGGTGAATGGCAAATTTATTAAAATTTGATGTTTTAGTTCTGGACATGCTATTTTCCTAGCGACATTCTGGGCAATGCTAATGACTTGAATAAAATTAAACTACTGTTGTCAAGTAAGTACCTGGATAGTTACTGTTCTAACAATAATAATAAATTAACTTTGACCCGCAAATGCGCTCACAAGGAAGTAAAAATCAGCTCCCGGTAACCTACCTCGTAAATTGGTCTATCCCTGTGTAAACAAGCAGACTGCCATAGTAACTTTCGCATTACAATTTTCATCATCCCACTGCTGGGTAAAGGCCTTCTCCGTGATTTTCAGGGGTTTCAGGAAGCATGTTATAAAAGCCAAATAACCAACGATAAATTAAAAACAAAACGTTTCAATGAAACGAATCAACAAACCCGTAAAACTAGTTGTATTTAGCTAGTTTGAAAAAAAGCTCTTTTAAATGATTTATTTTAACACGATGGAAAAAACACAGCATTTGAGCTCGAGTAACATTTATCAAAAAAACCAAATGGCTTACGCCATTACAAAAACACAAATAAAGTTCATAATCCACACAATTGAATTACAAAAAATAATTACGACGGGAATTTTTGAGCGACATGCATGCTAAGCGTTGCCGCGGAGCTGTGAAGCGACTGAAGCGCTCTCGAGCCCGGCTCGAGCGGAACGAGGTCACAGAGAGCAACTGAGCGAGCGAAGCGCATAGCGTCCCCTTTATAAAAAAAATATATCGCGTTCTTTTTTTGAGTAATGAGTTAGTTTGAGTGGCAATGGCGGTTTTAATTAGGATTTTTTTTCACGTTAATTTGATCTTTGGCTTGTGATGAACTGATAGCAGATGTCTTTTATTGCTGTTTCTTTATTCATCCATCTGTTTGCTACTTTTTTCTTTTATTTTAGCATGTATTGTCGCACTGATTCATAAAGGCCTTCCACAATTCCTTCCTTGAGCACTTATCCCTTGCCTCCTCGAACCAGTTTTCGAACTTTTTTTGCTATTATCAATCATGTCTTCATTTTGAACTGAAGCCCAGCAGGCCTAAAATGGCCGCTTTAGCAAAATCATAATATGAATCAGGTTAACAAAAAAATCTTTTAATGGACTTTGTAGTCATAATCATAAACTCTATTTAAAGGATTTTAAATTTGTAACGTGATTCATATTATGATTCTGCTAAAGCGGCCATTTTAGATCCCCAGTTCTTGTTGTGTTTAATTGCAACATATGTTTATCTGTGAATCTATACTATATAATACATCTATACTAATATTTTAAAGCAGAAGAGTTTGTTTGTTTGGTTGAACGTGCTAATCTCAGGAACTACCGGCTCGAATTGATTTTTTTTTATTGCGTACGACAGTCCATTTATCGAGGAAGGCTATATGCTATATAAAATCACGCTATAACCAAAAGGAGCGGAGCAGCAATAAGAATTGTTGCAAGCGGGAAAAAAGCTTCCGTTGAGCCATTAACCCCGAAATGAAAGTAAACTGTATTTCTTGACTGCTGCAATTTCCGTTTAGTATTTTTTGTTTTCAAGATCCCAGCTGTCCACACTGAATTCAAGGTTCCAAACACACTTAGGCATTCTAAAAGAGAAACTTCACAAGTAAAGGCTGGGGTAGATACATAAAACAATATATAGCGGCATACAACTTGTTACCACATGTCTCATCATCATCATCATCATCATCAGCCTATAATGTTCCCACTACTGGGACACGCCCTCCTCTCAATGAGAGGGAATGGGCTATAATCTACCACGCGGGCCAAGTGCGGATTGGTAGATGTCACATGTCTTCGATTTTTTGGTTCTAGGACATGCCGGTTTCCTCACGATGTTTTCCTTCACCGTTTTGAGAGCACATGTCTGTAGTATAATAAATCAAAACTGGAAACCTTTCAATCTTATTTCCAAGAGCGAATTCGAGGAAAATTGTCTTGTGAAGAAGATTGACTACCAAATGACAGTATGTATCACGCATGTTCTCTCCTGTTGCTACTTTTAAATTCCTGAAACTGAAATAAGTATACCAAAACCAGCCTACTCCAAGTAAACCTGACATATCAAGTCGTATAAATATCACTATTCCCACAGAGACACAAAAAGTGCGGCCAAACATAGACAAATCACCGCCACTAAACACAATAAGTGCGTATAAATAAAGCGTAGCGCACCAAATTTTTCAGAAATAAGGGATAAATAGTATATTTTATAACGAGGGACTAAACGAAGCCATTATATACCCGAGGTGGTTTGACTCCCGAGCTTGCGAGGGAGGCAATGAAAGCGAGGGTATATTAAATTGGCGTTTAGTCTCGAGGTGCAAACTGTACTTTTCACTTCGAGTGCGAGAAAATTGTCATTTAAAACCGAACAAATTTACACTCAACTAAAATTCTGAACTTTCACAGATTTTCTTCTATCAGGTCAGTCACAGATTAACAATTTAAAACACAACACAAACTCTCTACATTCTCGCAATGAAGATGATCCACACTCCGCAGATAATTATAGTAAGTACCTACATTACTGCAGCGGCTAGCAACAGAGGATTTGCACATACTTTTCAAAATCAACGATGCACACAAACAACCATAAATTTTCCCGCGTTGAAGAGTTCATTTGTATTTTTTTTTCAATATACCGCTTTCTATTTGCAAGCCAATTCGAAATTTAAATAAAACCTTTGACAAGTTACTCTTTTGTGACCATGTTTCAGAGTAAAAAATCGTTCCATTTTTAAATTACTTTTTACACCCTAGGGAATAAACGGTCACTTTAATCCCGCTTCGTAGGGCTATAATGGCGTACTTTTAGAGCATGAGGAGTGAAAAAGTAATTGACCGTCATGAAATGCGGTAGTATATATCACCAGCAAATACAACGTTACCTACACTTTAGTTTCATTGGACCAGGTAATGAAACGATGGCCAGGATACCTCTCAAGCGCCCACAAAGTTCGTTGAATAAAAACCTCCAACGCTCCTCTCTCACAGAACCGTACAAAATTAATATTTGAATAAATTAAGAGATGAAAACATAATTTTAATTCGTCTGAAACACGGCCGTACTCGTATGTCATGGTAAAACAGGATTTACGCGGTTGATTAAAATGGCCGGAAATAAAAGTGTGTACTCGCTGTTATATTGAACTTATTTATTTTTAAATAAGTAACGCTGATTATTTTTAGAGTTTTGTTTGTAAACTTTGCACGTGATTATTTTTGGAGTGTTTGTAAAAAAGTGTTAAGAGATACTTTTTTTATTAATAAAAAAATACTTTTTGTATTGAAAACTTGCCGTAGCCGAAAGCCGTTGCCACATTTAATTAAATAATCTAGGGAATCATGGACACAAAGAAGAAGAAGTAAGAGCTTGATCAGAAGCGTTGGACAAAATGCAATCTAATGAAAATTCTGTGCTCCTATTTCTAAAGGGTAAAATCACCACTGAAGCATTCACTAAATACGGTATCTACTTTAAAAAGGTACTTGTTAGTACGCTTCCGCTAGTAAGAATTAGAGAATCGTAACTTCAGGAGCACACGGTGGAGGTTTACCCCGCGTCGGCTGCGGTGACTTCTCGCGTCCAGCCCTTGTCAACCATGGTCTGGAGCGAGAGAGAATGGGAAGCCGTCACCTCCTTCTGCATAGCAGTCACGCTAGCGAAGGAGGTGGCGGAACGCGAGGGGGAGAGAGCCTGCCATGGGAGACGCGCGGGGGTCACGTGATGGCTTCGTCCACCGTAGGCGGAAGCTTGTGGACGGTGAGCTATGGGCTAGCTCGCCATCTATCCGTCTTATGACCACAGGCCGAGTCGACGGCGCGTTCGTGTTATACGCGTGCTTCAAAGAGATGCATAATGGAGCATAGTGGAGGGGCCCGCAAGGATCGAAGCCTGCCGGGCTGTTTGAAAGAGATACACTGGCCCCGGAACATAAAGGGCGGGGAAGGAACATGGATGTGATTTGGTCAGTAAACTTCTGACACTCCCTCCCGCTTCGCCACGTGTGGGAGAGTCATTTTATAAAAAGGGGCTACCTCACGCCAACAACCTTGAGCGAGTGGGAGGAGCTAGCGTCTATCTGTGCGTGAGAGTGGACAGCAATACACTGCCGTCCGTCACGTGTAAGGCGATTAACACACGGCACCGCGCACCGAGGCGGAGGGCGGTGGCGGTAGAGCGGATTTCGTAGCGGTACCCCGCGCGGTAAGGCGGTTTACGCGCCTGTCCGCGCGGTTGGATTTAACACGGATTTGACCAGTTTGATCACAGACACTGGCAACAATGAACGCTGAAGTGGTGGCAGTAATCTGGCTTTTATGGCGTAGAAAGAAAAAAAAATAAGATATTGGGTTCATCCATTTTTAAGCAGAACAGGACATAAGCAGATCAATTTTTAAATTGCAACACGTCCTGCACCCACAATGATCCGCGCGGTTATGCGGTGCCCCGTGTGTGAGGCGCCGCCTTACCGCGCGGTCGTCAGCGCGGAGGGGCGGTGGCGGTGAGAGCACCGCTCGAACGCGCGGTCAGGCGGTGTACGTGTGTTAGGCATCGACGGATTTAATAGAGATCAATGCGACATGAGATCCGCTTCACCGCCAACCGCGGCGGTGCGCGGTGCCGTGTGTTAATCGCCTAAGAGCTCTCGCGTCAGCGCTCACCAAGATTATTAAAAAAAAAACAACCCAACTTGATTTACATTTCACATGACGGTGGCCGTTAATATTAATTTTATTGTTCAAAGTCTAATTATTATTATTTTTTACAATGAACCACCAATTAGACCATAATTTAGCAAAGTCTTTGCGATTTAATTAGACCTTGTTAGGTGTAAGTCGGACGGCCGAAATATCTAGATGAAATTGTGAATTTTCGTTTTTTTTTTCAAAATTTATCCTTGTTATATCTACGAATAAAATAAAATAAAAACGACTCACTCAAGGTCGTCGGCATGAAGTGGCCCCTTAATAATAGAATCTGAGAAACAGAAACTCTCTCTCACAGTCTACTTCTGAAAATATGCCTCTCCCACGCTGCGCCACAATATCTTGTCTTTTGCTCTTCTGCAACCAGTCTATTCCATTAACTTTTAGAAGATCCTGAAAAACAGGCTCCGTATTTTTAACGGAACAAAACTCTTAAAAATCCAGTAGTTATTGTAAACGAAATACGAACTCTGTATCAAACTATAAAGTTTCAGAAACTCAAGTCGACCCACGTAAAATAGTTAAAACTACCCTCCAAGTTGGGCAAGTATCAGTTTACTGTTGAATATTAAAATGGCGATGAATAGCGTCAAGTTGTTACTACCGCTCTACTTTGGTGAGAAAAAGTGCATAATAATGTAGGTACTAATTAAAGAAAGATAGTGACCATGAGTTTATTTTGTTTTTTTCTGCTCTGACTAGTCTGCTACTAAATATCAATCTAAAATAGTTATAAATAAAAACTTTTTTACAAAAAATAAAACCGACTTCAGAGAAAACAAAAAAGTGAAAAATAACTTCAGAAAAAACGCTTCAGAAGTCGGTGACCTTTTTTTGATTGATTTAGTTTTTTTGTCACCGACTTCTGAAGCGTTTTTTCTGAGGTTATTTTTCACTTTTTTGTTTTCTCTGAAGTCGGTTTTATTTTTTGTAAAAAAGTTTTTATTTTTCAATTTTTAGTGATTCACATGTGCTTACCCCTTCACAGTGTACCGGCGTGATTTTACGTTATGAACTGGTGTAAACAATAGACAGATATGAGATTTCGGCAATCCCAGTACATTTGCTATCATTTATTGTGGAGTTCCGTTGCATATCTCCGAAGTTCTTCATCAGATCTTCATCAAATTGAATTGGGATCACTTCGAGAAAGTACAGTTCCTAAAACTACCCAAACTGCTTCTAGTGTGCCTATAAAATGTGAAGAATTCTCTCTATTTCTCCAGAATCCCATCATCAGCTACTGATTTGATGATTATAAGACCACACAGGAAGCA
Source organism: Xestia c-nigrum (assembly GCA_916618015.1). Taxonomy (NCBI): domain Eukaryota; kingdom Metazoa; phylum Arthropoda; class Insecta; order Lepidoptera; family Noctuidae; genus Xestia; species Xestia c-nigrum. Next base: position 24,785,161 of record OU745257.1, on the reverse strand, counting down.
CCAGCTTTCAAATAAAATAAGAACGATCAAAATCGGTTCACCCAGTAGAAAGTACTGAGGTAACAAATATTTTCGAAATCGGGTGTATTTTACACATGTTCGTACCCCCTCAGAACATACAGGCGTGATGTTACGTCATAATATAGTATAAACAATGAACCTACAAGCGATGGCAGCAATCACTGCAGATTTGCTGTGTATTTTTGAAGAGTTCCGTTGTATATCTCCGAAGATCAGCATCAGGTCTTCAGCAAACTAAAATGGGACCAAACGGGAAGGACCAGCTTTCAAACAAAAAAAGAACCATCAAAATCGGTTCACCCAGTCGAGAGTACTGAGGTAACAAACACAAAAAAAAAAAAAAAAAAGTACAGACGAATTGATAACCTCTCCTCTTTTTGGAAGTCGGTTGAAAATAGACATGTAAAAGTGTTTGTATAACTTATTTCCAAAATGAACATCTTGTAGTAAAGTAATAAAGCCTAGCGAACTCACTCGGTTACACCCGCGTGGTTCGCGTTCTCGCTGGAGTATATAGCCTATGTGTCTCACTGATAATGTAGGTTCGCATTGCTGAAAGAATTTTTCAAATCGGTTTAGTAGTTTTTACGTTATTCGTTACATGATAAAAAACAAAAATACAATACTTTCCCCTTTAAAAAATATTATTAGTATTACTACATTAGTAAGAATAAAATGATCTTTAAAAAGAAATAAGAAATAAATATTGAAACAAGTACTCATGGAAGTTGAGGAGAGTCGTCTTGTGACAAAGATTGTTTACAAAGGATTGAATTATCGTGCATGTTTTCCCCTGTTTCTACTCATAAATTTCTGAAACTAAAATAAGTATTCACAGAACCAACCCACTCCAACTAAACTCGACGTATCAAGTCATAGAAATATCGCCATTTCCACAGAGACACAAGAAGTGCGACCAAACATAGACAATTCACCGTCACTAAACACAATAAGTGCGTATAAATAAAGCGTGGCGCACAAAATTTTTCACAAATAACACCAAATTTACGACTATGTTTATGGCTCTCTTCCTCTCAGATAAAGGACATTGAAATTCCGAATGAATACAGCCGTTGCTTCCGTTACGCCACTTTTTCGCGATACCTTGCCGGTATTCTGGTGAATGCGAGTGAGAGATGCGACGATCGAGATGTAGGGTGTAGTTTTTTTTCTCAATTTACATTTACATTTCGATTTTTTCGACGCCCAGTAACTTTTTTAAATTTATACACATTTTTATTTCTATTAGATAGATAGTGCGTAAATAATGTAAATATAGTTTGTGGTTAATAAATTTTCATTTGAACGCAAAAAAAGAAAGTCTAATTGCCTAAAACATTTTTCAAGACTCAGTTCAAGAGTCAGTCCTTCGGGGACTGCTATAGAAGTGAACTGCTACAAAGGTGACGGTCACGCGAGTTCCCTGGTTTTTGTTCACTCAAAAGTGCTCAACGTGCCTAAAGAAGTTTTCACTTAAAATATTAACCATGAAGTGGGATAGCATGAAACATTATACAATTTTTATTAAGAGTACAATCTTGAGGGATCGTTTCAAACTTCCACACAGCCAAACCTGACGCTAAAGAGCTTGTAAAATACTAGTGAAATGTGTACAGGTTGTTTAAAACTTTAATAAAAGTGACTCAAAAAGTAGAAAGAGAAAAGAAGAAAAATGTAAAGAACGAAAAAGGTCGCCACAACATGTTACCAGAAATAATTATGAAAAGAGAAAGAGTGGTATATTTCAAAGAGATACATAGATTACAATAAAGGGATACAGGGAGACGGAGAGCAAAAACGCTAAAATGATGTCTAACAGCAAGATAACTTTGAATCCACCAGAATACCACTTCCAACCGCCTGTCTCCCGAAGAGAACCAGAACTTTTATTACAAACACATAAAAATCTAGTGCACGTTTATTACGGAGCGTTTATGTGCCCTAATAATATTCCATGTTTACTGATAGCGACTGTTATTTTATCTGCTTTTGAGTGCCCTCTTTTCCGGAAGAGGTTTTTTTTTTGCGTAAATTACGCACGCGCTGTAGGTACCCGTGTGTTGATCCGCGGTGAGAATGAAGGTGTTGTGTTTTGTTTTTATGTCAAAACATGGATTTATTGGTATATCGTGACTTTTTAGTTGGTTGTTTACTTCTTAATACTGTTGAGGGGATTCTCATGTGATGATGATTATGACTTATGACTGCTGACGCTGGCAGTTGTAGTTTTATTTTAATCTAAATAGTTATGGAGTTTATTCTTCTGGCAGTTTTTTGTAAGTCACTTCTAGTCGTAAGGTCATTTCAGACAAACCACAGCCTCGTTACCATTTGTCATTTAATATTTTATACCATGTAAATTAACACGATTCTGAAAATTATAACGAGAATAGACATTTTTGATTGTAAACTCCTTTTAGATTTTGTCATACGTTTGGTATCCCTAAAATATAAGCATTTAGTAGATTCATCTGAGTGCTATTCAAATAAAACAAAGGCAAACTTTGCAATACCGTCAATGATTTTTTTTTAATTATTTTTATTTTCTGAACTAAACTTTGCTTGAGGAAATACAGATTGGAACAGTGATATTTCCTTAACTACTGGTTAAGGATAACGTAGATGTATAATATCTAAACTTCAACCGTAAGCAACCTACGTAAATACAAAACTTTAACGGACATAGACCTAGTTTTGAAATCGAATTAGGTATAGTATCGTTTTACTAATTTTATTGTTCTATCTTACAGATTTGGCTTTATTTAGTTACTTTGAAAATGTTGAACGCCTGCATTGTAGACGTATCCAATTTATTAACGTTTCGACCTGGTGAAGGTTGCACGGGACCGGTCAATGTGGTGCACTTAGAGGAGGTCTATGTCCAGCAGTGGACGATTTTCGGCTGAAATGATGATGATGATGATTAACATTCTGGTTATAGTTATGTACTGAACCACATCTGAACTACGAGCATGTTCAGTCTATGTCGTTTCACCACGTGTTCCCAGCGCTAAAATTTTAGGAGTTATCTATTATGTGCTGGTTTCCTCACAATGTGTTTCTTCACTCGGACTACAGCTCAAAGCGACTTTCAACCATCAATACCACGATCGAAGGCTCCTTATACTTCTACAAAACTGATCTGGATATTTCTCTAAAAAAGAAGTCCAAACTGACATCAAATAAACATTCAACCATAAAAAAAATATTTACCCGCTTGTACAGTCGGCATCGCCTACAACTGGTAAAAAAATAAAACGTGTCTTTGGAACGCCAGTCACGCGCTCAATATTCCGATTGGCTCCGGATCGCTATCAATTTTTCTTGAGAACAGACTAGATTTAATTATTCAGTGGCAGTCGGCTTGATGTTTGAGACGTGCGTACTTAAAATTTAGACATTAATAGTGTATGTGTGTTGTCGTAAGATTTATTAGGTTTGAAAATGTAAGGTCTAAGACACACATACACTATGGGACTTCGAATCGTGGCGCGATTTGGCTTCGTGTGGTGATGCCATGCCATATCGTGGAAATCTAAAACGTGCATTGTTAAAATTCGCGGCATGAATAGCGGTTCCTTCCATTTTTACCTTCATTGTTGCAGGAGTCTGGACGATCACCATCATCAGGCTACAGCACTCTTTCACTGGACCAACTGCCTTTCCATTTACACGACATTAAACTCGATTCTCGGCAGCTCAACCAGTTTCTTTCCACCACCCTACCATGCAAATATCCACCATATTTTTACCGATCGGAAAAAATCACGAAGCGTGTCGTTGAATTCCACGACATGACATTGAAGCCTACCAACCTACCAAAATGCGACGTGGTTTCGTGTGTGCTTTACCCCTAAGTTGTAATTTTCTCGTAAATATTCTCATGATAAAAGGAATACAAGAATGGGTTATGGAAAAATACGATGCTTCTTCTACGCCTCGCTTGTTCCAGCTTTTATCATCCCAAAAGCTTCCTTCACGACTTATAGTTCGGTAGCTACTCGTACTTTGATTGTAGGTAATTTTTCCAAGAAAAGTACTTACACAATCCACTTTTATTCTTTGTTGTTTTTGTATTATATTTGAAAGGTACTCATTGGTACCTTTCTTATAAGAAAGTAGATTTACTGTCTAGCTATTTATCATTCAAACTTTTCTTCGCATACACTGCCAACTTACCCCTTTTTTTTCGGATGGGAAATTATCAAATGACTTCTCTCACTCTGGGCGGAGCGGGAGGGAGTGTCAGACTTTTACTGACTAAAACCTATCCATGTTCCTTCCTCGCCCTTAATGTTCCGGGACCGCTTTTTCTGTTTTGAACAAGCCCCCAATCCCGGCAGGCTTCGGCCCTTGCGGGTCCTTCCCTTATGCTGACATCTCTTTAAGGCGCGCGTGGAACACGAACACGCCGTCGACACGGCCTGTCGTCGATAGACGGACGGACGGCTAGCTAGCCCATACCTAACCCTCCACAGGCCCGCGACTACGGTGGCCGGTAGCCAACACGTGGCCGCTGACGCTAAAAAAAAATTGTTACTTACTTGAATCTGTACTTAATATTATAAAGCTGCATAGTTTGTTTGTTTGGTTGGTTGAACACATTAATTTTAGGAACTGTTGGTTCGTCTTACACAGACAAAGTTACGCGGGTCAGCTAGTGTACAATAATTAAAAAAAAAACTTAAACATCTACCCATCAACCAAGATCAAATGCAAAATGAAACTTGACTCCTGAAATCACAAAATTATGATGACACAGAGAAACTCGTGGAAGTGTAAAACACAGATCACTCATTCACACAACTCAACAAAACCTCACACATTTCGCACGCCTCAATATCACTCACCCACAAACCCATTCACCCTCTCACTACTCTCGAGATCAAAATCGTCACTCAACGTCAAATATTGTTACCAGTTCATCATTATTGATACCAATTCATAATTATTGTCCTACTGATTATATCCTTTCGTTTTTTTTATTTTACTTTTAAGCAATTTTTTTTTGTTATTAATTGTAAACCTAAATGAACTGGAAGCTATTTTTGTATGGAACATCTTTCCATTACACGCTACAGTGTATACTTCTGCAGCTTCCATCGTTTTACCTGTTAACCTTGTGCCGTGTTATTTTCCGAAATAAAATATATTTTTTGTTATTATTATTATTCTGCTGTCATTTGTTTTCGTTGAGGTGTTTGTTGGTTTAGTGGTTGTAAACATAACTGTTAAGTATGAAGTCCTGTTCCGATTCCCAGGCCGGACAACGCGTTATTGAGTTTTTATCAGGATTTTTGTTTCAGCCAAGTAGCCTGGATTTCTGTCTGATAGCAATAAGTTCACGCCCTATTACATGATATTTAAACACAACTGGAGAAAAGCCAGCCTACTGTTAGATACACCTTTGCCTACCCATCCAGGGATTATGCTTAATTACTTTCTCTTCTAACTACATTGGCGTTATTTTGCCACCCCTTAAATATCGCTGGCCATTAACACACAGCGCCACCTAGTGCCAAACTAAGCAAAGCTTGTGTCGTGGACACCAGATATACAACTATTGTAAGAGTTCATATTATACTACATAATATACAAAAAAAAAAAAAAAAAATACAAAATGGTTTATTGTGCTAATGAGATATAACATTACATGAAAATGTGTTTGGAGCCTCCATTTAGGCAAACAATGCCTGTATTAGAAGGCTCCGCTCTTTCAACATCGTTGAAGTACACTGAAACTAACTATGTACTAAATAAACTAAAAACACGAGTTGATGTAATAGTGTACCATAAGGGTAAATATGCGATGTAGTACATTTTTCCGTATTTATATTTTGCCAATAAAAACTAATCTTAAGAAAAGAAAAAAAATGTTTATATAAAAATTAAAATTAAAAAAAAAAAAAAAAAAAAAAAAAATATTTAAGTAAAGTTTGCAATTTAAATTATTAACAGTAAAAGTAAGTGAAACGGTAAAATAAAACTTGTGAAACTTATTCCCAGTCAGTAAATGTGAAGTAAAGTGTGCTGTAGTAAGTAGTGCGGTGTAATTTGTATTCTGTGGCGTAGTGTGTGGAATATTGTGAAGTGTGTGATGTGTAGTATGGTTTGTGGTGTGTTGTGTACACACTTTTTTGTTTGTAAATACATACTTATTATACATATAAACATCTATGACTCGGAAACAAAATATGTCTATAGATGCTCATCACACAAACATTTGCTCCTACTGGGATTCGAACCCGGGACCCGAAGAACGTAAGGCAGCCTCACTACCACTACGCCATTCGGATCGTCCTTGATTGAATGTCAAGTTCACGTCAATGATTGCAGCTGATTGAAAGCACTTACCCAGTAATTGTGCCATCGATTGACAATCATCATTAATAGCCACGGCTGCAAGTAAATGGTCAACTACAACATTATATCGTTGGAACTGTATAATTATGTGAAAATGAGGGTGGTATTTGATATAATGGAATTAAATTTTTCAATAATATCTGTTAATACTCGTTAACAAATAAATAAATAAAGGTAAAAAGATTAGATTTTTTTAAAGAGTTCTTGTAGGTCAACAGTTTTTTTTTTTCATAAATCAAGTTGCAATTCGTGTTTCAAGCATTATTATTTTTTTTATATCAATGCTAAGTGAAATCCTTGAGATTTCTTTTTATTACAGTTTACGACTGCAGTTACAATGGAATGCACCTAATTTAAATAAATGGCTACTACGACTATTTTAAAACAGAAATAAATTTACGAACTTTATCTTTAAAGCCTTTGACATTTACTTTAGTTATTTATGCAAACGTGCTTTGAAAATGGCGTTCATAAATATCAACTAGGAATAGAAAGTGACCGCAGAAATTAAGATGTATAGGTAGCAAAAGGTAGAACAGTTGTCACGCGATCTGGACCGCGTCACGCACACATCCATGTTTCCCGCGACGTGAAAATTTAATTCAAATGCCCGCAAACACGCCGTCCCGCCATCCCGCCGGTTCGCGGGACGTGATCCGTTCGTACGTGATTTGTTCGCTTGACTGTACCGTTACATATAAATGTTAGATTAGGCGTGTGAGCTGGTTGACTTTTTTGTATTTTATTTTTCAGTGAGCGTGATAAAGCGCTGAGAAAGTGAGTACCGTGACACGCGCCCTCAAAAGCAACTTCCAGAAAGCCGTATGTGATCAGTGCAAATTATAAAACAATGCTTCATCATCATTCTCTCAGCTCTTACAAACCATGTCGGCGCATCGGCTTCAAACCTCACTTTACTAATCTAATCGAATGCAGCTGTGTCGTCCGGTGGAAAGAGCAGCTGCTGTGCCGGTGCACCTTGGGCGCGACACTGTCCTTCCTTTGGAAATAGGAAGAAATTCTCATCCCTTGGGATTGGCACTGCCGCGGCAAATGAATCTGGCATCATGTCCTATACGGGCCAAGGTTGGTTCCACTGCGTGACCTTCTGTTAAGCACCCCGGGCACGGCAGAGGGGTGAGGGCGGGTTCGGTGTGCACTTACTCTGCCTCTGAGCAGATATCGATACCGTCGATACCGTCGATATCGTAATCCCGTATCGAAGTGTTGCGGGTCAAGTCTCGCAGCTTCGAGTCCACTTGGACTGAGACTTGGTCTTGGCTAAACCACCTGGACTGCGAGGTAGAAAACCTCTATAAAAAAGTAGACGGGGCCCCAGTGTGGATGCGTTCATTGAAGCGGCGTGCCACCCATTACCTGAACGCGCCCCAAAAGGTGGTAGCCGTGAAGCTGGTCCGTGGGTACCATACGATCTACCGCAAGGCGGCGGGCCTTCTTGCCGGATTGCCACCGTGGGATCTGGAGGCAATAGTGCTCGTGCGCCTTCATGAATGGCGCGCCGAGGCACTACGCCGGGGGAAACTCCACTGCTGCGGCAAATCGCCGCTCAGCGGACAGACCTCCGGCGCGATCTCATGGCGACATGGAGAGAGCGACTGTCGCAACCTCGTGCAGGGCACACCACGATAGTGGCGATAAATCCGTTCTTTGAGGAGTTAATTGAAAGGCGCCACGGCGTCCTCACCTTCCGCCTGACGCAGGTCCCATGGATGTTTCGGGAGGTTCCTGCATCGAATCGGGTGGCAGAAAACGCCCAGATGTTTCCACTGCGAGAATCGACCGGAGGACAAGGTAGAGCACACGGTGGAGGTCTGCCCTGCATGGATGGAGCACCGCCGGGTCCTCGTAGCGGCGATCGGCGGCGGCGACCTCTTGCGTCCGGCCCTGGTTCAATCCATGGTCCGGAGCGAGACGAAATGGGAAGCCGTCACCTCCAAGTTAAATAGAGCTAAAACCAAACTTAAAGGATGAATTATTGGTACCGCAGTCTAAAACGAGGATTATTTCTTAAAATATGTCCATACTTGTTTACCAAAAGAACTTGATTTTTGCTCCTAAACGAAATGAAAAAGTCCGAAATGGCCCGAAAAATGTCGGAAAAAAATTACGAAAACTTTAAACTTTTAGCTTGAAAAACACCAAAAGTAAAAAAAACGTTTGGACTTAAACCTAAAAACATCATCATCATTTCAGCCGGAAGACGTTCACTGCTGGACAAAGACCTCTCCCAAGTGTCGCCACATTGACCGGTCCCGTGTGTCTCGCATCCAATGGATTCCCGCAATCTTCACCAGGTCATCGGTCCACCGAAGGTCTTTGAACGCTGCGTGTTCGGTTCGGTTCGGTTCATAGTCGCCACTCTAGGACTTTTCAGCCCCATCGGCCATCTATCTGTTCTGCGAGCAATGTGTCCTGCCCACTGCCACTTAAGTTTGGCAATTCTAAAAACAATCAACAAATTCTAAATTCAATCTGTTTAATTATCGTCTGAAGTAACCTACCTCAATTATACTATGATGTAGGTAATACTTACACGGCACTCAGTAGATAACTAGGTCGGTCCTAAGTAATAATATTATTACAAAACGTAATGTTTTCACTTTAAACCTTTAAACAATATCAGAGAGTGCTGATTACACCACCCACATGTTAACTAATAAACAATATGTACGTAAGTATATGGAACACGGAGTCAGTTCTTCTAGATGCGACAGATTAGCTTATCAGAGGCGTTGCTGTGTAGTTTCAATACTCAATACTTTATTGCATTCCACAACTTATAACTAGATCACATGGATCCTGTCGGGCACAGAAAAATAAGTGAGTTAGGAGAGAGGAAGCATTTGTAAATTATACAACGTAGGAGGTAGATACTTTCTGAGATTAATATTAATTATACTCTAAAATTATGATTAATTATGTGTAATAAGTAATTATCATTATAATAATATATTAGTACAAACTTTTAATTAATAGTATAAAAAAAACAATCAATGGGTATACAACTTAAACAGGAAAAAAACAATTAAATAAAAAAAAATATAAAAAATAATCAAACAAAATTTGTAGCCTCGATATTTATGACTAGCTATGACTTTATAAGTCTATCACTTAAATAGTTCAGTTTGTTCCCCGTCCTTTTCTTCTCCACAGTTTAAATACTAGGGTCAGTGCCTACGCCACCACGAGGATCGACCGGAGGAATCGGTGGAGGTTTGCCTGGATTCCATCTATCTCATCTACCCTCATCCGTGTGTCACTGCGGGAGGCCTACTGAAAACCAGCGCTGAGTGTTGTGACTGGTACGGTCGATACAATTATTAAGCAAATACTTTCTTAATATTTTATTTTAAAATCAACACACGGAGCCAAACACTTACAGAGCTATTAACTTTCTACATTTGGCATTGAAGGACAAAACGTAAAAACTTTCAAGCTCATAAATCCCTTATTTTAATGGGTATGACTGACAAGCTTCTGAAATGATTCTTTAGAAACTTAAAAATATCCTATTTCTACGAGCGACTCATAATAGATAAGCACACGTGTTTGTAATAAACTCTGGTCATTGGGTAAAACCCGGACGATCACTTCAAACAATTGAAAGATTCACAAAAAAGGGACGAGCCGTGGGATTTTGCTAAAAAGGCGGGCGACGAGGGCCAGGAGGAGGTAGGCTGAAGACAGTCGGTGTGGGACCGCTAGAGGGTTGAGACGATAAGCTATTCGAGCTAAGTTAGGACTTGGTTAGTACCAAGAGGCTAGGTCGAGTCGAGTGCCAGTGAGTTGTCGGGTGATTGAATAAGTTAAATACATGCGGGTTGAGAGCCTAGTTAGTTGAGACTAATCTAGTATGTGTGTGTGTTTGTTGGTGAGCGACTGGGTGAGTCCTATTACAATAATTACCCTAGGCTGATGGTGTTATTAAAGTTCTTAAAACTAAACAGACAGACATGTGTTGTTGAGGAGTGTGTTCCACCACTTCTTCTCCTCATCTCCAAGGCACTAAGAAGTAGTGAGGGTATGGGCGATTTGGGGCTGTCTATAGAATTTCAATAGAGTAGATCTCCAACTCTATTGCAAAATGGTTCTTGAGTTTTGATTTATCAACTCTATCATCTGGTAATTCTTGAATTATGTATTCAATAGCTCTAACCATGAATTCAGCCAACTTGCGTTTTGAGTTTGATCCTCAATTCTATTATGGACAACCATATAGTGATTCGAGAATAATAGTTCTTATCTCTGACAAATGATTCGGTCAGCCTGACACAAGCACGTGTCTTGCAGATGCACTAGCTGTACAAAACGAGCACATGATCCATGGGGTGGGATTGGAATGATTTGATACCACATCTATATTATAACCAGTCTTCGGACTGTTAGGGACCATGACTACTGGTTAGCATGATGATTGACGTTCTGCCGCTGAAAAGCCGCCTTGTCATGTTCACCAGTTCGAAAGAACTGCTAGGGACAATGCTCACTAGGAGCATGATGCCGACGTTTGCCGCTGAAAAGCCGCCTGCGTCACTTATGGAAGTGTTACTCTGAGTACAATATGTGAAGATGTGAAGTATCGTGTGAGTCACGACTGACCAATTACCTATTACGCTAGCGTAAGGGTTACTAACAAAGACTATTGGTTGCCATAAGAATATACTTAGCATCTCTTAGTTATGTTTTACACTTTTGAAACCAAACTCAAAACATTTCAATAACTATGAATTCCATAGTCTGATTTATTATATCTTTCAATCCTTTCCTTGATCTAATATTGATTCGAGGCATTGGACTGCTATATGTTAAGGAATTCATTTATCATAGTCAGGGGAAGGTGACCAGCCTGGAGACGAGTCCTACCGGATCGCGCGGGGCGGGGCGCGATCCCTTCTCCTTAGGGAGAAGCTGACTATAAATACTAATAAATAGCACGAATTAGGAAAAACGAAAATTTTATCAGCCTAGGGTAATTTAGGAACAGTCACAGTGTTTTACACCCAGCATATGCTGAGTTGGCTACCCTTTCGTTATGGGCATGCTCAGCGCCAACTGCGCTGTTTTAATTAATTGTTAAACTGTTTGTTGTTATAATCTATATGTATGTGCTGCTTTTTTGTGTTGTGCTGTCCATTAGCGAATAAATGATTATTATATTCTATTATATTCTATTATATTCTTTCTATTCTTCTATTCTTATTCTATCTGGCAGAATTTTGTTGCTCCGAAATTCATTTAGCATAACACACTTGGCAGAATTTTGCTTTAAACGAATATTTTAAAAGCATTTTTTTTATATACTTCTTGTTTGGCTAAATGTGTTTGCCGAATTTGGAATGGCATACTTTTAGATGGCAGATTTTATTTGGCATAATTACCTTGGTATTGTTCAAATTTCGCATAACTTCGTTTAGAATAATGTTAATTTAGAACGACGATTATTTGATATAATTTCACTTGGCATACTATGAAGATTGCAGAATTTTATTTGGTATAATTTTATTTGGCGGTGTTGCTATTTTTCAATGCCACAAAATAGCATTTTTAACCTCAATTTAAAATAAAAATATTACGTTTAAAAGTCAATATGTTGTGCTAGAAAAGTTAGTACAGAAACGAATCGCTCCAAGAATACCTCCAAGAATATGTGTACAAAGTTTCATGATGATAGAGTCATGTCAGTTTCATGATGAGAGAACAGTCGGTAGAAGTTGTCATATTGTGCTCCACAATCTTTAATTGTTATTTATGTTTTAAAAGCAGTGTTGGACGAAGTTTCTAGAAGAATAGACTTCTTAACAGTTCTTAGTACAATAGTGATTAGTGAGAGAACAGTTCCAGAGTGTTAATCTGCTATTAATTTGTGATATTGATCAAAACTCATAAACTTAAAATAAAACAGACACCGTCAGTGAGTGCTACCGCTGTGTGTTCGCCCGGTACGCGTAAGCGGTTTGATATTATGCATCACTTACGACGTTCTTCTCGCGGGCTCGCTAGTGCGAGCAACGACGGCGCGAGCGCGACGTTAGCGTTTTGTTTTGTTTTTTAACTATAATACTGTGAAATTAACTTAACTTGCCCTCAATGGCGGCTAAACAAGACAGTACTCCGGAGCGTAACATCTCGGCCTCAAGAGGAAACAAGAGGCCTGCCTTAAATTCTCCTCCAGAGCCAGCTCCTGCAGTTACAAGTGAGGAGGTGCGCTCAATCGTGCAGGAAGTTATTAAAACAGAGTTTGCCACTATGATCAAAGAAATAAATACCACGATTATAAGCATTGTCAATAGTGAGTTGGCCCCAATTCGTGCGGATCTTGAGGAATTTCGAGTGTCTCTGAATTTCCACACGAGTCAATTTGACGAGTTTCGGTCGGAGCACGCCGAGATTAAAAGTACTACCAAAGAACTGAAAGACGAAAATATTAAACTACAGAACAAATTGGTGGATCTTGGTCAGCGTTTAAATTATTTGGAGCAGCAGACACGGGCCAACAACCTGGAGCTGCAGTGTCTACCTGAAAATAAACAAGAAAACCTGTACACCATTGTCAAGCAGTTGGGTTCAGTAGTCGGTTGTGAGGTTCAAGATAGCGATGTTTCACACTGCACAAGAATAGCAAAACTTAACGCGACTAACATTCGCCCTCGTTCTATTGTGGTGCAGCTTGCCTCTCCGAGAATCCGCGATCAGCTGTTGGCCGCTGTAATCAATTATAACAAAAATAAAAGCCACGAAAAACTAAATACTGGAGATTTTGGTATAGCTGGAAATAGATCTCCTGTGTTTGTCGCCGAGCACTTATCCCCTGCATACAAAGCTCTACACGCTGCAACAAGACTTAAGGCGAAGGAGAAGGGATATAAGTACGTGTGGGTGAGGAACGGCAGGATATTTGTCAGAAAGACGGACGGCGACGAGCATGTTCTTATCGGAAGCTTAGACATTTTAAATAAGTTAAAATAATGAGTACCTGCTTTATGAAAACAAGACAACATCATATAAGTACCTATAATTGCGTGCACTTGTAAATATAGTAATTTTAATTCAATCATTTGCAAATATATTATCAGAACAGTCGAGGGCTGAGAACTAAGACACATAATGTATCTCGTAATATTGCCTGTAGTAATTATGACATAATAATACCTACTGTCTGAGACTTGGTTGAATGGCTCTGTGCTGAGCGGCGAGCTGTTCGACGATAGGTACGTGGTATATAGAAGAGATAGAGAAACTTCACATTTTCAGAGTGGTAAAGAAGGGGGTGGTGTTTTAATAGCCGTTAATAAACAAATTAAGTCTAAACGCATTAAGAATTGGGAAAGTGGCTGTGAAGACCTATGGGTAAGTATTGACTTGCCGATATCATGTACTGTTCGCCGAATGGCTCTCTGCGCAGTATACCTGCCGCCTCCTGTACGGCGTTCTTCTCTGGAGCACTATTTGGATCATTGTAATGCTGTTTTTGAACAATGTTCAGATTCAAGTGTTTTTATTGTGGGTGACTTTAATTTGAGCAGTATAGATTGGACTTTATTAGGAAAATCGGATAATAAACTTAGTTTGCCTGGTACTAGTGAAATATTAATTGATTTTACTAATGCTAATAGACTTAATCAAATGAACTTAGTGGCAAACGACGCTGGTCGCATTTTGGACTTAGTTTTGTCAACACATTCCTTGTGTAGCGTGGGCAAAAGCATTAGTCCAATAAGTAATGTCGATAAACAGCATCCACCTCTAGACATAGTTGTTTCCTTGAGTAGGGACGCCAGTCTACCATACAACAGTGACAAGATTAGACCAAATTTTCGTACGGCTAATTATGAAGGAGTTCGTAATTTCTTTAAACAAGTAGAGTGGGTTAAATTATTTGAGGGTAGCGATAATGTGAATAAGATGTTGGATGTTTTTTACGAGAAGGTTAACGACGCTATACATCAGTTTATTCCCTCGCGGGCACCAAAAAAATGTAAATATCCTATGTGGTTTAACCACAAACTTATTAAAATGTTAAATTTAAAAAATAATCTTAGAAGGCGATACAATAAATATAAAAACCCAATGGATTTGATAGAGTTAAAGCTAATTAGTAAGCGTTGCGATGAATTGGCCACCTCTTGTTATAATGTTTATATTGAAGGTCTTGAAAATAAACTAAAAAACAACCCTAAATTATTTTGGACACACGTAAAAAATAAAAGAGGAGGGTCTAGTACCTACCCTATGACCATGAAAAATGGATCAATGTCCACATCTGATGGTACAACAATATGTGAGATGTTTGCTGCCAACTTCTCATCTGTTTATAGCCCCGAACAAGAATTGAGTAAGGAATATGATACTAATATAATATTAAAATCTTTTGAAAATAGTAGTTTGTTTTTAACAAGTCCAACAATTAGCAGTGAGACATTACTTAAAAAACTTAAAAGTTTAGATACTAACAAAGGAGCTGGCCCTGATGGCATACCGCCAATATTTATTACATCTTGTGCGGAGGAGTTAGTGAGCCCTCTGTGTCTTATATACAACAAATCCTTATCTTCTGGCGTATTCCCACAAACATGGAAAATGGCTAAGGTGGTGCCTATATATAAATCAGACAGCAACGATGACATAGCTAACTATAGGCCTATCTCAATCCTCTCAACGTTCGCCAAAGTGTTTGAGTCACTGCTCTGCCCGTATTTCCAAAATCATCTAAAATTATTCATTAGCGATCATCAGCACGGTTTTGTTGGATCAAGATCCACATCTTCTAATTTGGTGCCTTTCACGGAACTTTTGATTGGTGCCGTTGACTCTGGTCACCAAGCTGACGTCATTTATACTGACTTCAGCAAGGCTTTTGACAAAGTTTCCCACAAAATCTTGTCTTGTAAGTTACGTGCTTATGGTATTACTGGTGGCTTGCTTGAATGGGTGATTTCATACTTGAGTGGTAGATCTTTTTATGTTGTGGTAAACGGTTTTCAATCTAACATATATAATATCTCATCTGGAGTCCCACAAGGCTCTCATCTAGGTCCAATATTATTTAACTACTTTATAAACGACATTCCCAATTGTTTACGGCACTCTAAAATTTTCATGTATGCTGACGATTTGAAGTTTCTTAGAATTGTTGAATCTAACAGAGACGCTTCACTTTTGCAGATGGACCTTAATAGTCTTATTCAATGGTGTAAAAGCAACGAAATGTATTTGAATTCGACGAAATGTTACCACGTTAAATATACAAGAAAACATAATCCAATAAAGACAGTGTATTACATAAATGAGGACAAAGTGAATGAAGTAGACACTATTCGTGACCTTGGAGTTCTGTTTGATCAAAAACTGACCTTTGCACCACACGTAGATTCCATTTGTAAAAGAGCGTCCAGGATGATGGGTTTTGTCATTAGACAGTGTAAGGGTTTTCGTCAAACTAAAACTAAAATCTTACTTTATCAGAGCTTAGTTCGTAGCATGTTAGAGTATTGCAGTGTGGTTTGGCGGCCGCACTACGCTACAAATAGTTTGCGTCTAGAACGCGTCCAAAAACGCTTCGTTTGGCATCTGGCCTTTTCTGTGGGAATAATCAAAAAAGTGCGTTCCTACAAAAATAGATTGAAATACTTTAGCATGCACACCTTGGAAGAACGAAGATGTCTGAATGACGCAATGTATGCTAGCAAAATCTTGAAGGGAAATATCGACTCACCGCCACTGCTCGCACTCATTAACTTTCGTGCTCCGTCGAGGATACCACGCAAACCTATTACGCCATTTTGTCCTCCAATGAGAAGAACGGTGTTGGGATCTAACTCTCCATGTGCTAGGTTCTGTGGGGTTTTAAATAGTTGTAGTGATATCGTAGATTTTCATCATGATTCTCTCAAAAAGCAAAAGTATAAAGAAGACGGATCACAATCCATACAAAATTACCCCACGTCCTATAACAAAGTGACGTATCTCAAAAAAAAGATAAAAATGTATAAAAAAATATAGCATACTCCCTAACTTCATTTTTTTACACCTTCTTATGAAAAAATTGCTTTAAAAATAGTGCAGGCGCTGTTATGAAATAATCTTTCTTAAGAGTATTTATGGACCGATTTTCAAAATTCTTTTTTTGTTTGAAAGGGTACCCCCAAGGTAGTCCCACGGTCATAAAGTCAGGCCTCTGGTCTCCAGGATTCCGGAGAAATGAAAGTAAAATCGCAAAAATAAGCTCATTTTTGTACTTCACATTATTCGTTTTTCACTGTCTTGTTGTTTTTTTTTACTTATTGCATTATGATGAGACAGAAACGTCAGTGATAACGCGAGGGAGTGGTCGACAGAGGTTTTTTCACTTACAATAACACAAATGAGAGAGACGAATAACGATAGCGACGCGACGCGGCAAGCAAGCTAAGAAAATGCAAGTGAATAATGTTGTTTCACTTTTGCAAACCTGATGCTTCGCAGCCTAGACAAATCAGAAAAGGAAAAACCTGACCTGACTTCGGTCCGATGCTCCGTGCCAAGAACGAGCCAGGTTGATGAGGACGGCTTCACTAAAGTAGAAAGGAAGAAGAAGATGCCCTGTGCGGTACCGCACCGAGTGGACCCAACTTGCTGCTGCGCACTGCTGTGCCTACGACGCAGCTGTACATTTCACGTCTGCATCACTCCACTACAACTGAGGAAGTCGTGCAGTAATCGCGCCAGAACTTCAACTTTAGGTCATATGTGGTTCGAGTTCCAACCCAACATCTACAGACCTGCTTGAAAGAGGACTTTTGGCCGAAGGGTGTATATCGTCGCTTCCGAGGACGGTTACGCGACACCACGCAACGAAACACGACGCCGACAAAGCTGCGTGTATAGTTATAGTATAAGGTTAAAAATATGAATTAGTTTGTTACTGTTGTTTAATGATATTTAATGTATCTTATATAAGGGTCTTAGTTGCCCGATAAATTATTATTATTATATAGTATTCAAAGTAATAATTGAATTCTGTGTAATAATATAAATAAATAAATAAATAAATATCACTGGACATTAACACACGGCGCCACCTAGTGCCACACTAAGCAAAGCTTGTCGTGGACACTAGATAGTTGATATACTACATACTCGTATATTACTTTTTTTGTTTGTAAATACATACTCATTATACCTATATATAAACATCCATGACTTGGAAACAAAATGTCCATGCTCATCACACAAATAATTGCTCCTACCGGGATTTGAACCCTGGACCCTAAGAACATAAGGCAGCGTCACTACCACTACGCCATTCGGATCGTCAAAAAGTATAGTTATAGTATTCAACATTCAAGCTCTAGCTTTTGTTCTCACGTTTTCATAATCAGATAAATAAGAAGATAATCGTCAGTTGATCGTTTATTGAACAAAATAAATGTATTGTATTAAAAACTACCTTAATTAAAAAAATGAGCTTATTTTTGAGATTTTACTTTAATTTCTCCAAGATCCTGGAGACCGGAGACCTGACTTTATGACAGTGGGACAACCTTAGGGGTACCCTTCAAACAAAAAAGGATTTTTTTAAATCGGTCCATAAATTCTCATACGAACAATTTTTTCATAACTCCGCCTGAACTATTTTCATAGCATTTTTTTATATAAAGGTGTAAAAAAATGAACTTAGGAAGCATGCCATATTTTTTTTTACATTTTTATATTTTTTTTGAGATATGTCCCATTGTTATAGGACGTGGGGCAATTTTGATCCATCTTCTTTATGAACTGTTTATCAGATTTGTTGTAAAATTTGTTGTTAAAGTTATTGGACTGTGTACTCCACATTTCAAAGAAATTCTGCTTTTAATACTTAGCATGTAAGTTATTGATTCATAGTTGTTTATTTTACTGAGTTTACTTGTACATTATGTAGCTTAAGATATTATAATTAGTTTTCTTTTTTTTTTGTCCATGTGGTGTTTACCTTTAAGTAATTGTTATACTTTGAAAAGTTTAAATGCATGTTTTATCTGTGTTTGTAAATTAGTGTAAACAATTGTTGGTAGACCTAAGAAATAAAATAAAAATAAAAAATGATCGGTTGAGTAGTTTTCGCGTGAAAGCGTAACAAACAAACTTACATTCACATTTATATAATAGTAAGGATAGGGATAGGGAAGTAGGCATGGTTCTTTCGTATCATTTTTAAACACACTATCGATCTTTAGCCTTCTTTTCTCCCAACTCAAATTTAAATAAAAAGTTCAAATTCGAAATTTAAATTAATCACTATTTTAATGCACATACCAAGTTAAACGAAGTCCTATCTACTTAACGTATTCATTGATGATGATCGTTACGCGAATCAACCGAAAAATTAAAACTCCATTTATTCTCAATCAAGTTTTAAAAAGTTATTATTGAGCAAATGTAATTACAGTGTAAACGAATATTTAAATGATAAGTTCTCTCCACCCATCCTATTTTTTCTGTGACCGACAGGGGTATTCTAAGCTACATAATGTGAATAAAAAATTGAGTATTCAGTATTCGTGTATATTTCACTTCTTTTGCACTTCTAGCAACTCTTTAGATCTTTGCTGAAAGAGTTTTCCCGATAGGTCGAATTTAACGTAGCGTAACCTGCACCGCGCACCGTGTGCAGACTATAAGTTGTTCGGCTTCTTTCTGGAACCCTTGTTCCGCACTTTGTGTGTACGTTACCAAGATCTTGTATCCAGGAGATCTTGTATTACTTGGAGTCAAGTTTGGGTTAGAAGTTATGCTAAGACGTTAATGTGTAGCTGCTTGTTACATGTCGGCGATGCTGTTTAGATTACTGCAAAATGGTGTTTTGTGCATCAGGATTGTTTTAGTAGTAGTAGTCCCTATTACATGGAACTTTAACAGAAATGGTGATACACTGACATTGTTTAAAAAGATACTTTTCAATTTTCTACTTATTAAAAAATATTACTCTGTTAAGGAATATTTAGAAGACAAGTCAATAGAATCTGAAAGTTGCATGTTGGAGTAATTGATATCACTGACTGTGAAAATATAATTTACACGCCATTTTATGGCAGGATATGCTGAAACAAACCTACTGTAACACCTTATGTACCATGTTCTAGCAAATAAATGTTTTGATTTGATTTGATTTATAAATGGGTGCACAAAAAATAGTAAATAAAATTCGTCACCTTGTTACACTGACTGTTTAGTTTGAATGGACCAAAGTGAATGGACCGCGGTCCATTTAGACATAGACAAAACATGTTTGCGCTCGAACGGACCGGTGTCAAAATAAAACAAATGAATAAACTTCATCAAGTACATTCGGGTGCAAAAGTTAAAACATGAAATAAAATGTAAGTAACTATCCCACTGCTGGGGAAATGCCTCCAGAAATTCCAGCGGCTTCGTCCGCATGAAGTTTGATAATTGTCCCATGGAATTTTACTACCGGGATAAAAACTATTATCAGTTTTAATCCCGGATATAAACTATCTGGGAGCAAAAATTCATCCAAATAAGTTCAGTTTTTTTTTGTGCGAAAGAGTAGGTAACAAACATCCATACATCCTCAGAACTTTTACATTTATAATATTAGAAGGAAGTAGGATTGCGGGCAACTGCATATTTTTGTAGTAAAAAAAGACTACAACATAGATTTAAGCCTGCTATTAAAGGAAATGTTAAGACTTTATTTAATCAGGAAAATATAAATAAAATATTTGCATTTTTCAATCTTTTCGACACGCCATTTTATTTCTATTTACAATAAATACCGAATGATTTTTTCGTAACTACACGTGGATGACAAACGATAACAATCAAGATGCTAATTAGAAAAAGACACTGTACACGCCATCTCTGCTCCATAATAGAAACTAGCCAGATCGCCAAAGGCGGACAAAAAGCCATCTATTGGTTTATTGTGAAACTAAAACCTTCCTGAGTTCGTGTAATTTCATCAGCAAGCACACTGTGTCCATTTCTGAAAGAATCACTTTCAGTTTTCAGTGAATAGATGGCGCTATTCTAAAACGTGTTATGTAGGTCATCTCTTGAGCAGGATAAAATAATTCTGATTCCTGTTCTTAGGTGTCGCTTCAGGTATGAAAACGTAACATTGAAAGGCTCATCATACCTATTAAGCTGTAAGTCAATTTGTCATAATTATGTCAGTGTAGGTTTTAAAATCTGAGTCTTTTTTATGTATGGTCCTCACTTTACAAAAAAAAACGACCTTGAAGTTTTATTGTTAAACATTATCACCATAACTCGATTGGTTACAAAATCATGGGATGACCACTGAAATAGCTTCTCATCTGTTTATTATTTTAAAGCTTTACGTTAAAATTACGACGTAATCGTTACTTATCTAAATAAAAAAAAAACTAGGTAATTTTCTTTTATAAACAGCAACACAAGCGTTTCTCAGAATGTTTCAAAAAACAAAGGCGTTACAGAAAGTTTCTTACTACCTGCACACTGGATAAGTTATTTGTTTATTTTGTCTGAACTTTGTGTTTTAAATTAACATAAAACAACTATTTTAAATTGTGTAGAAGTGTTATGGACTGGCTATATAATAGAGTGTTTGTGATGTATATTCTATCCTAAGACATTTTTATTTTTATATAGGCAGTGCCTTTTCGATGCATATGAATCCTTTGCACAATAGACTTTTTCTATACATGTACTTTTCTAAGATTATTTTAGACATCACAGACATCAATGAAGGAAAACATTATAAGGAAACCTGGACTTATAATTAACTAGCTGACCCGCGCAACTTCGCCTGCGTAAGACGAACCAACAGGTTTTAAAATTAGCGCGTTCAAACAACCTAACAAACAAACTCTGCAGCTTTATAATATTAGTACAGATTGAAGTCAGTAACAATTTATTTTTTCTCGAATAGGTTTACATTAAACGTCGCTTATTCAGGGAAATGGCGAAGTAGACCGGGACGTAACGCACCGGATCAACTCAGGATGGATGAAATGGCGACAGGTCACTGGAACAACTTGCGACCCACGGATGCCCCTCAAGTTAAAGGGGAAAATCTACAAGTCCGTGATTAGACCTGTCGTATTGTATGGATCAGAATGCTGGGCTGTGAAGAAAATGGATGAAAAACGATTGCATGTAGCGGAGATGAGAATATTGAGGTGGATGTGTGGAGTGACAAGAATGGATAAAGTAAGAAATGAATATATTAGAGGAAGTTTGAAAGTGGCACCTGTTACTGAAAAATTGAAAGGAAGTCGTTTGGCTTGGTATGGACATGTAATGAGGAGGGATGAAACGCATGTGACTAAAAGAGTGATGGACATAAGTATTGATGGATGGAGGGGGAGAGGAAGGCCAAAGAAAAGATGGATGGATTGTGTAAAGACTGATATGAAAGAGAAAGGAGTAAATGATGCCGTGACGTCTAACAGGGGAGAATGGAAGAAGAAAACGTGTTGCGCCGACCCCAAATAAAATGGGACAAGGGCAGGAAGATGATGATGAGGTTTACATTAAACGCCAAAATATTCAACTTATGTTTTTCCAAATAAGGACTCTTCCCTCGACAGCCTTACGTTTCTATCCTTGGACACTCGA
Organism: Xestia c-nigrum; assembly: GCA_916618015.1. NCBI lineage: Eukaryota > Metazoa > Arthropoda > Insecta > Lepidoptera > Noctuidae > Xestia > Xestia c-nigrum. The sequence goes on along the minus strand of OU745257.1, from coordinate 24,763,168 downwards.
CAATATCATACCCCGGCTAGGTCGAAAGTTCTCATCAAGTGGCATGACATGAGCCGAGACACGTTAACGCTGCTTCAAACTGTTGCGGACCTCTCGCATCTGCCTTCCTTCTCCAAAGTCAGACCTTCAATGGTAGTCATACTTCAGGCAGGTCAACACAATATGATGTAGGTGCTGTAAACTCTTGAAAACCTATTGCAAATTCTTTTCGTCTCCAAGCCTCAAGCGCCATGAGACCTTCGGTGACAGTCATATTCTAGCAATTTCTAAAGTTCTCATCAAGGTGCATTAAGTGAGCCTAATGACGATTTAGCTGCTGTTAACTGTTGAGGATCTCTTGCTACTACCTTCAGTCTCCATTGTTAGACCATCGATGACAGTCATGCTCCAGCTAGGTTTAAAGTTCTTATCAAGATGCACGAAATGAGCCTTAAACACGATAGAGCAGATTTGAAGAGTTGCGGACCTCTTGTGGCTGCCTTTCGTCGATAATACTCATACTCTAGCTAGGTCTAAAGTTTATATCAAGGTGCATGAAATGAGCCGACACACGATATAGCTCCTGTAACTGATCACAGTCAAACTTCAGACAGGACTAAAGTTGTCAAAAAGGTTTATGAAATAAGCCCCAAAACGATCTTCTTCTTTATCGTGTGGTTAGTGCCTAACCTGTTGTCAGAGTTTTTATGCCATCCAAGGTCCTCTGTCTTGGCTTTACATGCCGCCGAGAAATAACTCTCAGGCATGCTGCGGTTTTCTCACGATGTCTTTATTCACCGAAGCAAGCGATCTTTCTTGGTGTAAGAGTATTTATGCTGCCCATGGGCCTCTGACTTGGCTTAACATGCCAAATGTCTCTCAGGCATGTTGGTTTCCTCACGATGTTTCAGCAAGCGATGATTATACAATACGCACATGAATTCGAACACAACTATTTTCAATAAAAAATGGGACAAACTCTGCCAAACACGCTTTTCAATAAAAATAATCATGAAAATCGGACTTCTCTGGAAAAAGTTATGCGTCATCATCATCATCATCCATAGTCCGACTTCACCGACTGCTGGGTACAGGCCTCTCTTTGTTTGTGCCAAGCTCCACGCTCTTGTGCCAGCCTCATCCAGGATATTCCCGCAATGGCAGCAATATCGTCTGCTTATCTCACCGATGACTAAAACTTCTGTTTGGATTTCTAGAATGCCACTTGGTCACAGCTTTACTCCACCTGACATCACCGCGCCTTGCAAGGTGTCCTACCCTACTCCATTTGAATTATCATCATTCATCATTATTTCAGCCGAAAGACGTCCACTGCTGGACATAGGCCTATCAAGTGTCGCCACATTGACCGGTCTCGTGCGACTTCATCATTCGGTTATTTGAGACATAAAGAAAAACAGGCGTTGAATTGAGAACTTCTTCCAAAAAACCAAACTTGAGACATCTGACACGGGGGAGGTCATTCCCAATAACAGCGTGATTCAGAAAATGGAGTCAAATGAACCACGCCATTTATAGAGCACGAAGTTAAACTGCTAAAACATATGCATGGAAAGCGGTCGAACAGACAGTCTACTGGCTTTGTTATAGATTTTTAAAGCAGGGTGATGTTGACTATTCTCTTCTCCTCTATCTTGTGATTTTTATCATAGATGTCATTGCATGTATCCTTAGATCATGTTCTCCTTAAAAACTTTAAAGTCATATATCTTTTGATGGAGAGCACCGATTGCTAAGAAACAAAAATCAAAACTTTCTCTAAGTTATGCATAATAATAATTTGTGTCATTAAAATAAACCACATTGGTTTTATAATTTACACGTAAAAGGGCTACGTTGAGACAAACAGACACAGACGAAAATTTAAGAAATACTAGAAAAAGGGTTCTGTGTGCGATCCTTTAACAGTTTTAGCATTTTTTTTACAGATTTATTATTTGAAATCTATGATTCCCAAACTGTCGTTTAAGTGTTAAAAAAAAATATGTATAAAACAATGATTTGGAAACATGTAAGCTTTAAAAAAACCAAAATAATTTGTTACAAAAAGTGAAAACCGGGTGGTTTTTGAACGTGCGTACCAAAGTTATCATCAGAAATCTTACAGCACTACACAAAATCAAAAAGTATTTTATGTCTGTACTGAGGCTTGACCTTGCGACTCACTGTTTGGAAGGCGGTTGCCGTCACCGACGGGCTATTTGTTCTCGTGGCAATTTGTCTAAAATAGTTATTCTATTACAATGCATGTTATGACAGTTGTCAGTTGTCAAACAGTTGAAAGCTATAGACGAAATTCAATATTGCTCACCCCCGTAAGTAATTAGCGTGATAATAATAGCCTATGTCCTTCCCTAGGTTGAAATACATCTCCTTGCCAAATTTCATTACGATCCGATCAGCCGTTTTGTCGTGAAAAGGTAGCAGACAGACAGACAAACAGAGTTACTTTCACATTTATATAATGGTATGGATTTAAGTCTTAAATCGCCAAACCGTCTGGAGCAAGCGTGGTGATCAATGTTTGTGTCTTCTCTGTATGAAAAGAGGCCTTTGCCCAGCAGTGGGACGTTAATAGACTCGTATTATTTTAATTTTTATCTGAAACTGTACTTGAGGAAATATTGATTCCATGTAATGCTTTGATCAATTTAATAAACGCTCCGATAACAATAGTCCCTATCAAGGACACCTTCTTAATTCAAAGTAAAAAATCAAAGAATTTAACAAAATTGGGAAAAGTTACAAAAGATCAAAATAAACACTCCTTATCAACACCTTCAGAGCACTTTAACATTCCTTCATTACGATCGTAAAAAGGTACAAAGCGCAACAACAAAGAGCCACTCGAGATTGAACCTTCAAAACCTTTTGAAATGGCAGTCACTCGATTTCTGTTATGTACGAGTCAAATATTTTTTGCAAGACTTCTAATTTCTAAATAGGAAAAAAAGTCAAGTCTTCGTAGATGAACTAGATAAAAGTGTTTTCACAAATGCCTACCTCTTTTAGTGTAAAACTATTTATCTTTATCTAAACACATACAGTATCTTCCGCGACTTTGTGTAAAACAAAATTATCGTTTATCTCTCTATAATATAACTTACTATATAACTATCCATCAATGAAATTATTATTAAATTTAGATTGTAAGTAGTTTTAAAGCGTTTAAAAAACATGCGGGGTAGTGTTTGGGGGCTGCTGAAAGAAGCGAAAAATAGTAGACGGACCAGTTCGTAGCACTCGTAGCAGACCCGCTACGGCGTAGCTACGAGTGCTACGGAAAGCGTACGTGATCGTTACGCAAGTTCCTTGATTTTAGCTAGATAGACAATCTTTCAACTTAGTCTCTACTGACCCATTGCTGCAAAAACCTCTCCCACCTGGAAACGTCATCAAGAACAAAAAATTGATAGCAATGATAGGGAAATTATAAGATTTTCGGCTTTGTTAAGGGCATTTCAGGGACGTAAAACACCATTAGTGGTACAAAAAAATAACTTTTTGTAGTTTTGAATCTGCCCTATATTTGAGTTTGGGGCAGACCACGCAAGAGATGATCATCACGACGACAGTGTTGAAGTAGCTGGGCCGAGTTGGATGGAGTTGGCCCAAAACAGGGAAAACTGGCACGGGGTGGACTTCTCCGCTTTTACCCAAAAGGGATCTATATCTAAGTAAAATATAAAACTATTAATTTGTAAATACATTTGTAAAGAAAAATATGGAATAAATGAGGTTATTTTTATCATAAATATGAATCTGTGTGTTATTTTAGATCTTTTCAACCGACTTCCAAAAAGAGGAGGTTATCAACTCAGTACTCTCGACTGGGTGAACCGATTTTGATGGTTCTTTTTTTGTTTGAAAGCTGGTGCTTCCCGTTTGGTCCCATTTTAGTTTGCTGAAGATCTGATGCTGATCTTCGGAGATATACAACGGAACTCTTCAAAAATACACAGCAAATCTGCAGTGATTGCTGCCATTGCTTGTAGGTTCATTGTTTATACTATATCATGACATAACATCACGCCTGTATGCTCTGAGGGGGTACGCACATGTGTAAAATACACCCGATTTCGAAAATATTTGTTACCTCAGTACTTTCTACTGGGTGAACCAATTTTGATCGTTCTTATTTTATTTGAAAGCTGGTGCTTCCTGTGTGGTCTCATAATCATCAAATCAGTAGCTGATGATGGGATTCTGGAGGAATAGAGAGAATTCTTCACATTTTATAGGCACACTAGAAGCGGTTTGGGTAGTTTTCTCGAAGTGATCCCAATTCAATTTGATGAAGATCTGATGAAGAACTTCGGACATATCGCAACGGAACTCCTCAATAAATGATAGCAAATGTACTGGGATTGCCGAAATCTCATATCTGTCTATTGTTTACACTAGTTCATAACCTAAAATCACGCCGGTACGCTGTGAAGGGGTAAGCACATGTGAACCACTAAAAAGTGTAAAATAAAAACTTTTTTACAAAAAATAAAACCGACTTCAGAGAAAACAAATAAGTGAAAAATAACTTCAGAAAAAACGCTTCAGAAGTCGGTGACAAAAAAACTAAATCAATCAAACAAAGGTCACCGACTTCTGAAGCGTTTTTTCTGAAGTTATTTTTCACTTTTTTGTTTTCTCTGAAGTCGGTTTTATTTTTTGTAAAAAAGTTTTTGAAATCACGAACATTCTGTGGCTGTACTTATTCATACACTCCTACTTTTACGTTTCAACCTACTTTTTATATATTTCTTTAAGGATACACTGATAGTTTAAACACATTCTTCCTTTTATCCCTTTTGATCAAATACTTATTTTTTTGTTGCACAGAAAAGTTGTACTAATTAAAATAAGATCGGGTACCCTTAATTGTAACAAAAGACGAAAATTAATTTAATTCCAGATTCATCGCGAGTCGTTCCTGCCTACCCTAGTACATACCTACGTAACTAGCAGGTGGAATTATCAAGTCCACCCGAGTGTCTCTTGTACAAGGGTCGGATTGCTGTCTGTGACAGTGGAATTACTCATTTATATAAGGGTTCAAAGGATGCTTATTAAAACCCTGTTCATTTTTTGTAACAGACTGCTACCACTCCAAAGAAGAATATTAAATTCTAATGAGTCAAACTAGACGAATGAATAAATCGTTGTATCTGAAGTAAATGTTCTTATACCGAAACCATATAGGAAAACTGGCGATTAGTGTACTATACTTAAAAAAATGTTCTCATTTATTTATTTAGGATCTCAAATCAAATCAAATCAAATCAAATCACTTATTTTTGCAAACATGGGTACATAGATGTTCTGTTTTAATAAAGTCAAATTTTGCCGTCATTTGGGCATGCAAATAATTAATTGGTTAACAATAAAATTATAAATTCAGGATAAGTGGCATGTCAATGGAAAAATGAAAGGAACATACAATAAAAAATGTCAAAAATGTTCAAAGTCATTTAAACAAAAAAATAATACAAATGTCAACCTGTTCAAAGTAATGAAAAAAAAATCTCCAACAAAGAATGTGCACAAAACACGAAGAAAAAGAATCGACGACAAAACTAGCACGTAGGTGTACTCCTTTACTTACAGAAGACCACATAAAATGTAGGTAATGTTACATACGAATAGTTCCGAAATAATTCCCTGGTGTTTAACGCCGCCATTTATTATTATTCGCCTACAGAACCCACACTATATTTTACCGTCTATCTCTCCCTGACGTTGGCAAAAGCTGCAATTTATAACCACGTCATTATCTAACCCTGTGGGACAAAACTACGTAGATAAAACGCTATTCTAGCGAATGACTATTTTTTTTAACAGATGGCCCACATTTCTATGTTATGTCGTATGGTCCCTGCGGCTGACGGGGTGACAAATGTTTTCACAAATAATTGAAATCACGCAGGGGAGAAGCGGTGGCTCAGTGGTGGTGGCCCCAAATTACGAACAGTAAGTCGAGGGTTGGAACCCAGGCAGGCGCATTACTTTGTGTAATTTATTTCATCACCACTGCTCTCAAAACGGTGAAGGAAAACATCGTGAGGAAACCGACATACTAAAACCAAAAAATTCGAAGACATGTGACATCTACCAATACGCATTGGGCCCACGTTGTGAATTATGGCCCATTCCCTCTCATAGAGGAGGCGTGTGTCCCAGCAGTGGGAAAATTAATGCTGCTGTGGGCTAATGATGAGTAAGTCACGTGGTTTGTATTTCAGATTTACCTGGTTTAATAGATAAATAGCAGATACATTGTACTGTCAGTGTCAGCAGCCGGTCTACAATTTGTCCGTATTGATTTGACTGAAACTTGATTGCTGCTAAGCATGGTCGTCCAGGCCCACATTAAGTATTGAAATAAGAGTTTTCTTAATAATTTGGTCGTGTTTTCCAATAGCTGTGGATGCCTCCAAATACAAGAGGAGGGAAGGCTATACGTGAATTTTGGTCCGAAACAACTGTATCAAATAAGTGTGAAGGTCGAATGAATGATAATTTTCAGAAAGTCTTTTCGAAACATCGTTAAAATTAAACTTATATTGTCACTTACGGGATATCTTCCGTGATTATTTATTACGTTGAGCGCCCGATCGTAAAAATAATAATAATAATATTTTTTTTTTCTTCAATGAACGTTGGGAAAGGTTCGTCAATTATTATCTTCCCGGATCGATAACAGATTTAAACGACCAGTACGTGACAATGTGTGCAGAACCGCGAACGGTGACGTTTACTTCATTAAACGCCTGGAGGGTGCGATTAGTAGTGCACGACGAGCAGCGTATTATCAACCATCAGTTTGTCTATGAAACTAATATCACTGTAATGGTTAAAAAAGTTTACGAATTTCTTAATGAAGGAGATGGATTTTCTAGAACATATTTTTACGAAATTTAATAAAAATAATAGGGTAAATTACAAAAAAATATCTAATTAGTCAGGTAGTTTAATAAATATTTGACCTAATTTTTTTCTTTTGTTACGTAACTCAAAATTGACGAAGATACGACGCTTTTAAAATTCCCAATACGTCACGGCTAGGCATAATGTTTAGCTTGTTCTGACGTCACGAGCCCCCACTCCCGAGTTTTGATGTGTTTTATCTTTGTTAATATTCATTGATTTACCAAAAAAAAAATACGTGTCCATTAGTTTTGAATAATGTAACTGCCGGACTTAACATATTTATTATATCTTGTAGTCATTAGACAATGTAATGCTCCCTGTGCTATGCGTAAAGCTTATGATTTCAATGTCTTCCATGTTCAACAAATTAAATCCTTTAAGTAAAGCCTCTTTAGAATGTTCTCAGTATTGTTCACTGAATACAAATTTCAAATGTATTCAGATTTAGTACTGAATAAGATATGTAGATGATGGAATTAGATTTCAATTAACACAATACTGTTATTCTAGGTGTAAATTTGATCAGCCCACGTACTTTCACTGATTTGTTATTCCCTGATAAACATTTACCTCACTAATAAAATAAATATCTAATTCATTTTCATACTAGTATATGTTTTTCAACAAACTTCCACGAAAACTGGTTCTTTTCGCACTACGATTAGGTTCAAAATGCAGTGTATCAAAATCAAACGTGTATAAAATATACACGTTTGATTTTGATATTTATTCCACACGTGTGAAACTAAAGTAAAATTGCCACACATAACTATACATACTTAGTCCAAATTGGTTCAGTGCATAATAAAAAAAAACATTCAGCCATGTGAAAAGAGTTATTAAATTTTTTGAGTATTCAAATTGTGTTTATAAATTCAATATCATAGATAAACATGATTATTTGAAACTAATATTTACTTTTATAAACAAATTATCATTTATTTGTATTCTTAATTCAAAAATCTATATAAATAAAAATGAATTGTTGTTCGTTAGTCTGATTAAAACTCGAGAACGGCTGGGCCGATTGAGCTGATTTTGGTTTTAAAATGTTTGTCGTAGTCCAGGGAAGGTTTAAACGGTGAGAAGTAGACAGGTAGGTAGGTAGGTAGTAGTAGGTAAGTAGGAAAAAATGCATTGCAACGCATGCCGGGTACAGCTAGTATAAAAAAAAACTTATTTTTTATATTAGGTTGTATAACGGCTTCATGCCTTTGCGCCTCTCCTTCATCCTAGCGAAAGCAAAGCGCGGAAAACAAATTAAATCGTAGTCTCGTAATAGGTGATTCATGACACAAATATTTTACATTCTTTTATTTTATGTCTTCAAAAATGTATTGAAAAACGTCGTTTGATACACGTGGACATTTGTTATTGTAGTTTTAGGCTCAAAAACACCCTCGTCTACGGCTTGTGTGTTAATACCGCTTCGGACCACAATGACAAACTTTCTCCACTTGTATCAAGAATTATAATTCCGGCAAAAAAAACAATAAAAATCCATAAATTTAGCATTTTTTCCATTAACCTTTAGCTGGGTTTTTTATTTCTCACATTTGATGACAACAATCATGATTCGTAAAGAATGAAAAAAAGCTAGCTCTTCATTCATAATTAGTTTGTCATTAACACTTAATTTTCCATAAAAATACAAAACAAACCAGTCATTGTCCTGTTTAAACCTCCCAATATTCCAATACATCACCATCAATATCTTTCAGTTCAAAATGATTAACGAAGGTACCACAAATTCCCACATCTCGCTATCTTTGACCCAGTATCGCAGACTCACATAAATTAGCATAAAACCGTCTCATTAAGGGTGTTTCCACACTGAAGAGTCCCATGATTGTTACAAAGCGAAGTGAGCAGCCAGCTCTCCGCGGGTGAAAACTGAGCTTGCCATAACTACGCTACAAATTCTGCGCGATTCTGCATTAAATAATTGTACGCTCGCTTGCTAATAGCAGGGTTGACCCAAGGTCGGTCATGGATGGAATTACGGGTTTACTTTGAGTAATTTATTTCTTCACCACTGTTCTCAAAAAGACGATATTGTGAGGAAACCGGCATGTACTACTTAGAACCAAAAAATTCAAGATAGATATCTTCCACCCACTCACACTACAACATAGTTATAACTCATTCTTTTTACAGAAGAAGACGTCTGTGTCCCAGCAATATGAACAATATATGGTAATTGTGCTTGTCTTTCCGTACACTCACGAATACCTTCCTTGTTAAAGGTCACAGCACATTACTCCGGCACCACACCAGAACAGCTGTTGCCCGGCGTTGCCTCGAATTTAGGCTATGGTTAGCCTCCAGCGCGCTTACTACCCGTCGTCAGAGAGGTGTAAGCTCGCAGATCACGTACCATCCACGAGGAGTAAGCTCGTACATCAGGCGCCGTCTGCGAGGCGCAACGACGTTATTTCGCTTGGCAGCGGACAGCGCGCTATCAGAGCACCGACCGCTTTTTTGTTACGCGCCGACTCCGAGTCGCCTGCGAGTTGAGTCGTATGGTAGCGGCAAGCGCGCTGACTGCCCGCCGCGCGCCTTAAGCTTTTTGGCAAATTCATTGCTGGGTTGAAACCTTAAGGCACGTCCTCGCTGTGAGCATTTGCCTATTTAAGTAGCAATCTAAGATTCGACTTTGCCTAGAAACAAGTAAATCTGAACCATGTTATGCAAACGCATCGAAGACGTTGCATCGTACGCACATCATGGTGTGCTCGTACGTACTTAATATTCCATACATAATATACGTTTCCAGCGATAGTTGTTAGCAAAGTCCAATGGAAGAATGAATCAGACTCCTTGTTGGAAAATTAGTAAAAAGATTCAGATGAAAGTGTTTTAACATATGTATACGGGTTTGTCTTAGCCTGCTAAGTAAATAAATTGGATAATATTGTAATACTAATACAGCGTTGCATTTTAGTTATAGCATTTTTATTAGTAAGCCGATCTTAAAACTAAGTGAGTTATTAGTGTAGCAATAGCGATCGCTACTAATGAGATGAACTAAGGAAAGTTCAGTTCCCAGGTTAGGTAGTTTTATACGGATTTCTTTTATATGAAACACTAGCTGACCCACGCAACTTCGTCTGCGTCACATAAGAGAGAAAAACGAAAGGCAAAAAACGTCCCCGTTTTTGCAACATTTTTCATTCCTGCTCCGCTCTTTATGATTGTAGCGTGATGTTATATAGCCTAAAGCCTTCCTCGATAAATGGACTATCCAACACAAAAATAATTTTTCAATTTGAACTTGTAGTTCCTGAGATTGGCGCGTTCAACCAAACAAACAAACTCTTCTGCTTTATAATATTAGTATAGATTTGAAGTGTACCGGTGTCTTGTATCACGCTGTTGGGGCAAATGCCAGCCCAAAGTAATTCAAGGAACTTTTGCTATTCCCGTGAGAAATACCTATGTAGGAATTAATTTAAATTGAGATAATAAATGTCATTCAAAGAATTTAAATTCAAAGCAATATCTTCCATAATATAAATTGTTGCTATCAAAATAAGAGGTACAAAAGCTTGCCTCGTCGATGAAAATTTTGGAATTAAATCATAGTAAAATTCCAATAACATTATACCTAAATGCGAAAGTCTGTGAGTATGGATGTATGTTTGTTCCTGTTTCACCCAAAAACCTGAACGGATTTGGATGAAATTTTGCAAATAGATAGTTTATAACCTGGATTAAAACATAAAAATATTTTGTATCCCGGTAGTAAGATCCCATGGGACAGTTATTAAACTACACGCGGGCGAAGACGCTGGCCGAAGCTAGTCTTATAGAATTACATTACCAAAAGCAGTTAATAAAGCAGTAGTGGCTCTGCGTCTGTTTGATGACACGGATCTGTGATATTCATTTTAATAAAACTACTCAACTATGTGAAACGAAACATGAGAACTGGTATCATCATCGACGACCCGAATGGCGTAGTGGTAGTGAGACTGCCTTACGTTCTTAGGGTCCTGGGTTCGAGGTCCGGTAGGAGCAAATGTTTGTGCGATGAGCATGGACATTTGTTTCCGAGTGTTGGATATATTAAGTAGGTATGTATTTATAAACAAAAAAGTAATATATGTAGTTTATCAACTATCTGATGTCCACGACACAAGCAGTGCTTAGTGTGGCACTAAATGGCGCTGTGTGTTAATGTCCAGCGATTATTTTTTTGTCATCATCTGCCTAGTCTTTTCCCAACTAACTTGGGGTTGGCTTCCAGTCTTAACGGCTGCAGCTGAATACCAGTATTTTACATGGAGGGACTGCCTATCTGACCTCCACAACCCAGTTAGTACCGAGTAACACGATAGCCCTTGGTTAGACTGGTTGTCAGACTTTTTGGGCCAATAACTGCCTAACGACTGTCAATGATCTAAAAAATGATAGCCGGGACCACTGTCCAACGGCTTAACTTTTCGAAGGTGCTTTTGGTATAAGAAACGATAAAAGAAGACTTCTGACATTCATACACTCGGGAGGCGGAATAAGTCCCATTCATTCCTTTATCAACCTTAATGATTCCTATTTATGGTTGATAATAAATAATATAACATCATGCCTATGATCCCCGATGAGGTATGCACTGGTACATATAACGACTAAAATTAACCACCAAAATTATTTATGAAAAGTGTATGCTGCATATCGATTATTATTTACAATAATTTACGAAATCATTTACAAGACTTATCACTGACATTGTTTAAAAAATACTTTTCAATTTGCTACTTATTAAAAAATATTACACTATTAAAGAATATTTAGAAGACAAGTTAATAGAATCTGTAATTTGCATGTCAGAGTCATTGACATCACTGACTGTGAATATATAATTTGCACGCCATGTTATGGCAGGATATGCTGAAATAAACCTACTGTAACACCTTATGTACCATGTTGTTACGGAGGCACGATCGCGTTCACGTAAACTTAGTTGATAAGCAGTGATAAGATTTTTTAGGACGTAATGTTAAGTCCAACCTGTGATTAAATCTTTCTAGCGTTCCCGGGCCCCCGACCTATCTCTATGTACAGCACTGTGACGTAAGAGTGTAGGCCACACCTACCTGATGACGCGCGGACAAGTTTACTTTTTGTAAATTCATTACCAAATATGGTGACGGAGCAGTGCTGTGCAATGCTATTGGTCAAGATCGGGAGCTCGTGAAATACAATTGTGGCCAGCGCCGTGTCCCGCGAAGGTTCATGAAGTAAATTCGTCGCCAACGCCGTGTCACGCGGGGGTGAAGGGCATGAGCGGGGGTGCGGATCGATGTCATAGGTCGATATGGAAATGCACCCGCTCCCTCGCCTCATGCCCCTCTGACCAGTTTAAAAGCCCTGGACACGAGGGATGAACGAGTCTTGTTCCCGCAAAACTTAGCCCGCTTTAGTGGTCGTAATGTCTGGCCAGTGCGTCGCGTAAAACAATTGTATATATTTTCTGTATTAAGTGTGATATTCTTGTTAAATTAGCTTATTTACATCAGTCAGATTGACATAGAAAAGTACGTAGAGTAAAGTAAATAAAGTTTAAAGGTTCACGTAATATTGTTAACTCTGGCTCCGATATGTGTGATAATCATGTGTTAGCGTCATAGTAATATTCAAAAATACAAGTGTGTTTATGTGGAATCTGCGTATAATTTCACCTCCTCCTGACTCAACAGCCCCGGCACGTACTCTGCACAAACTTCTGTGTTATAAACGCACCTCGCACCTCAAATCTCTAAGTAGCACTCACCACCAGCCGCGTTATCAAAGGCATATTGCTACAAACACAATAAAATACAGTCCACACAACATAGCTCTGAAGCTTTGAAGAAGGGTGCGCTAACTGCCCACCATAGGGAGGTTACCGTCAGAGGTTTCCCTACAATTTTTGGTCCTTGCGAGCCGGATCCGGTTTATAAGTGCAGAGTACCCCAGAGTGCAAGTACCATGAGTCAGAGGTGTACTATGACGACAAGGAGTCAGACCAGAAGAATGACGTCACGAGATGATGGGGACGTCACGATCACGGACTCGGGCATGCCATGCTCGCCGTCCGTCGTGCCGACGGGGTCGTCCACGCCGGCGCCGCGCATACCATCGTTGGATGGCCGCGTCATAGACCACACTGATCGAAGAACCACAATGGCACCGTCGGCGGCGCGGGCTGAAACGGGTGAGCGACGGTCGTCGGCACACAGCAGAGCGTCCACCAGGCACAGCCGCAGAAGCGCGGAGTGCCTACGGAAGAAGGTGGAATACGAAGCGGAGCGCGAACTGGTGAAGTTGCGGGAACAGCTCATCAGGAAGAAGCTCGAAGCCGACCTCGCCGAGATAGACGCGGACGAGGAGATTGACGATTCGGTGAGCTGCGGGTCCGACGAGGGAACGACGCGGCGCGTGGCGGAGTGGGTCGACACAACCCCGCCATGCGCGCCGGCCGTGAGTGCTCCGGGTCAGGTAACAGGAGCACAACTCCACAGTGCGTCGGAGCCGGTACGGGATCAAAATGTGAGTACAATCCAGATTACTGATAAATGTGAAAACAGTGTAGAATGCGCGCCTATATCGGGCAGATTCGTGCACACCGTTCCGGTCGCGTCGGCGAGTGCCACGCCGGCTTGTCAAGGGGCCCACTTTCGTCCACCTAGCGATCACGCAGGTCACGCCACTCCGGTCGCCAGAGCGCGGCAGTTGAAGTACGGAGAGGTCGACCAACCTATGTTGCGCGGTTCACTAGGACCTGGAAGAAGAGACGAGGTGAGCCAGCTGGCGGACGCGATCAGACAACTAGCACACCCGAGACCAAGTACGAGGCAAGCATATGAGCTACCGCATTTTTCTGGAGATCCCGCAGAGTGGTTATCATTCAAAAGTATGTACTGGGAAACCACTAAAAATTATGAGTTCAAACCATACGAAAACTTAGCTAGATTAAGAACATCGTTGCGAGGCGACGCAAAGGCGGCCGTAGAAGACTTATTACGTACGTCGATTGACCCGTCAGAAATAATGAAAGTGTTAGACGAGGAATACGGCCACCCTATCTTGATTTTACAGTGCGCGCTAGGTAAAATAAGAAATCTACCTAAAGTCAGTGAGAGCGGTCGCGAGTTCAGACAGTTGGCAACCACAGTGCGTAATTGCGTATCTCTGTTGAAACATATACGCGCGGAGGGATACATTAATAACCCCCAGTTAGTTAACGAACTGCTAGAAAAACTAACCCCGACCCAGAGAGCGAAATACGGTGAATACGCAATGAAATTAGACGACAATATCGGGATAGACTTGAGAATATCACCTAATATGCGCATATTATCAGATTACCTAGCATATCAAGCCCGCGTATCATCGTATCACAACCAGTTGGATAATAGCGCGTCAACTACGAAAGCAACAAATAAAACAACTCGCAAATTACCTACCGGCTCCGAGCACTCAAAGACGCACCGAGTGCATGTGCAAAGTGACTCGACAAAGTCAAGCAAAAGTGAACCTAAAATCAAGGACATAAAGTGCGTTTTGTGCCAGCAATCTCACGTGTTATCAAAATGTGATAAGTTTCTTAGTGAAAATGTAAACAAACGGTGGGAACTCATAAAAACAAATAAACTGTGTTTTAAGTGTTTATCGTCATCTCATGCTAAAAAGTTTTGTAAAGCGCCTCGCTGCAAGGAATGCGATTACAGTCATCACACATTGCTTCACTTTGATAAGAAGGACAGCACTGATAAGAGCGACGTCAGTGAAAAGAGTGAGGGCAAGCAGGAACGTGTAACTAATATCAGTGGCATGCACACATCGGCCCTATTGAAGGTGTTACCGGTATCAGTAGGTAGCAAGGGCGGTGAAGATATCGAGTGTTACGCGCTCCTGGATGACGGCGCGACGGTATCACTTATCGATAGTGAGCTCGCAAAGGATATGGCGGGGCCCACTATGCCGCTGTTGCTGAAGACAGCACGCGGGCACAGCGTATGTGATAAACGATCACGGCTGGTGAGCTGTGACGTCACTGGACCAAGCGGTGAGAAACGGAAGATAAGGTGCCGCACTATTTCTAATCTCGATTTACCTCCTCAGACCGTCGGTGTTTCGGTAATCCGGGACAACGCCCACCTGCGCGACCTGGGATGCGCAGAAATGAGGGACGCCAAGCCGCTGCTACTGTTGGGCCAGGACAACTGGGAGCTGTTGGTCAGCCGGGAGATCCGAAGAGGAAGATCCGGTAAGCCAGTTGCCTCTCTAACTAAACTAGGTTGGGTCATTCACGGACCAAGTAATTCCTTCAGTAGCGGGGAAAGTATAAACTGTATGGCGGCCTCCCTCCCCGACCTTCATAACTTAGTGAAGTCACAGTTTGATTTAGAGTCAATAGGTATATCAGCTAAATTACGTCAGCACGATGACGTCACGCGAGCTGTGACTATTTTAGATTCGACCGCCTGTCGAATAAATGAAGGCAATCAGTGGCAGATAGGCCTCTTGTGGAAACGCGACTCAACGACGTTGCCTGACAATTACGGGCAGGCGTTGCAACGTTTATGCGGTATTGAAAAACGTATGCGCCGAGATGAAACGTTCGCGGAGACATATTGTAAACAGATTGATCGGTTGATAACAGAGGGCTATGCTCGGAAGTTAGAGGCAAACGAGATAAAAACGGATAGTAAGGCAGTGTGGCACCTACCGCATTTTGGTGTAACGAATCCCAACAAACCGGGAAAGTTACGATTGGTCTTTGACGCAGCGGCGTCATTTAATGGTACGTGTCTTAATGACAATTTGTTGACTGGTCCGGATCTACTCAACTCACTGATAGGGGTTCTGTTGAGGTTTAGGATAGGCCCAGTGGCGTTCGCGGGAGACATCGCCGACATGTTTCTGCGAGTTAAAATAAGACCTGAGGATCAACACGCGCAACGCTTCCTGTGGGGCGGTCCCGCCCGGTCCAGGGAGCCGCCAGACGTGTACGTGATGACCTCTATGATCTTCGGTGCTGTCTCGTCTCCGACGTCCGCCATCTATGTCCTCAATAGGAACGCGAGGGAGTACGAGGACGGTTGTCCTAGGGCAGTCAAAACGATAGAGTCCAAATTTTATATGGACGATTACTTAGATAGCGCTTGGTCGATGGAAGAGGCCAATGACCTCATCGAGTCAGTGACCCGGATAAACGCCTCGGGCGGGTTCAACATACGGGGGTGGGTCACTAACTCACCTGAGTTGAAAACAAAGCTTAGGGTTACCATGCCGGATAGAGTAGCGCTAGATAAGGGTGACGTCGAGCGAACATTAGGTATGATATGGGCTCCAGGGCCGGACTCGCTCGCGTTTGACCTCTCGTTTAAAAGGTTACCTACGGAACTTGTTTCAGGAACAATTGTACCTACAAAAAGGCAATTTTTAAGTTTCATAATGTCAATTTTTGACCCCCTAGGATTATTGTACCCATGCATAATACAATCTAGGATGTTGATGCAACGGGTTTGGGGCACAGGGATTGGATGGGATGAACCGCTCAGAGAAAAAGAGGCGGCCTTGTGGTTTGAATGGTTAGGTAGCCTAATTTATTTACCAGATTTTAAGGTACCACGGTGGTACAATATTAGAGTAGATTGTAAATTAGAATTGCATACTTTCGGTGATGCTAGTGAGGCCGCATACGCCGCGGTGACGTATCTGGTAGGTACCAACGCGGCCGGGGAAAGGGAGGTCGCCATGCTGTTGGGCAAAGCTAGGGTGGCGCCTCGAAAGGTTGTGTCCATTCCCCGGCTGGAGCTGCAGGCCGCAGTATTAGCAAGTAGACTGGGTGACACCGTTGAGAAGGAATTAGGGTTGCCCATCAGTAGGAAAGTCTATTGGACTGACAGTAAAACAGTCCTCACCTGGATAAATTCGAACGCGTATGAATTCCAAAAGTATGTTTCACATCGGTTAGCTGAAATTGATAGACTAACTGAAAGAGGCAGCTGGCGCTGGGTCCCTTCTGCGGAGAATCCGGCAGATAAGGCGACCAGGCTGGACTGGCCTAAAAATAGCAAAGAATGGTGTACTGGCCCCTTGTTTTTGCGTTTTCCAGAGTCTCAATGGCCGGCTAGTCAAGGAACCGGACTACCGGCGGCTGAGGAGGAGTCTCCGGAAGCGGCCAGAGAACGGGTCCAGCGAGTACTCGTCGCGGCGCCACAGCGTGCGCCGCCCCTGCTGGACCACGAGAGGGTGTCGACGTGGACGCTGGCCGTGCGCTCGCTTGCGCGCGCGCTGGCATTCATCAACCGCTGCCGCCGTCGCCGCGAGACGACGTAGCTCGTCGCGCAAGACCTGCGAGACGCCGAGCTCCTTCTGCTGCGCGAGATGCAGATGGACTCCTTTGCGGATGAGCTGCGAGACCTTCGTGCGGCGCGGCCTGTGTCGCGAGGCAGCAAGCTGCGTGGCGTCGACCCCATACTAACTGACGACGGTCTGCTGCGCGTCAGAGGCAGACTGGGAGCGTGCGAAGAGCTCCCCTTTGGCGCACGACACCCCGTAATCCTGGACGGGAGACACCCGCTGACTGTGAAGCTGGTGATGACCTATCACGTGGCAGCCCTGCATGCCAACCATGAGACCGTCGTAAACAATGTTCGAGAGCACCCAGAGAAGAGACTTTGCTCACGCTGCTCGCGGAGGCCGAGCTGGTGATTAACAGCCGGCCACTCTGCTACGTGTCCAGCGACAGCGAGCATCCAGTGGTCCTGACGCCCAACCATTTGCTCCTGGGGACAGCATCGGGCGACACACCGTTCGCCGACAGCCAGCCGCGCGACGTGGACGCGCGCAGTCAGTGGCGCCGAGTCAGCGCACTGGCTGATACGTTCTGGCGGCGGTGGCTCCGGGAGTACCTGCCGACGCTGCAGGTCCGTCAAAAGTGGACCGAGGGCGCGTCGAGGATCAAGGAAGGCGACATAGTGATAGTGGTGGACGAACTCCGGCCGCGAAATCAGTGGACGAAAGGTGTAGTGTGCAAAGTGTATCCCGCGAAAGACAATGTTATCCGTGTGGTAGATATAAGGACACGACATGGGGTCCTGCGTCGACCCGTCGTGAAGGTGATCGTGCTTCCTACTACTCCAAAGTTGTAATCGGTTGGGATCCTCTTACAGGGGGTGGGAATGTTACGGAGGCACGATCGCGTTCACGTAAACTTAGTTGATAAGCAGTGATAAGATTTTTTAGGACGTAATGTTAAGTCCAACCTGTGATTAAATCTTTCTAGCGTTCCCGGGCCCCCGACCTATCTCTATGTACAGCACTGTGACGTAAGAGTGTAGGCCACACCTACCTGATGACGCGCGGACAAGTTTACTTTTTGTAAATTCATTACCAAATATGGTGACGGAGCAGTGCTGTGCAATGCTATTGGTCAAGATCGGGAGCTCGTGAAATACAATTGTGGCCAGCGCCGTGTCCCGCGAAGGTTCATGAAGTAAATTCGTCGCCAACGCCGTGTCACGCGGGGGTGAAGGGCATGAGCGGGGGTGCGGATCGATGTCATAGGTCGATATGGAAATGCACCCGCTCCCTCGCCTCATGCCCCTCTGACCAGTTTAAAAGCCCTGGACACGAGGGATGAACGAGTCTTGTTCCCGCAAAACTTAGCCCGCTTTAGTGGTCGTAATGTCTGGCCAGTGCGTCGCGTAAAACAATTGTATATATTTTCTGTATTAAGTGTGATATTCTTGTTAAATTAGCTTAGTTACATCAGTCAGATTGACATAGAAAAGTACGTAGAGTAAAGTAAATAAAGTTTAAAGGTTCACGTAATATTGTTAACTCTGGCTCCGATATGTGTGATAATCATGTGTTAGCGTCATAGTAATATTCAAAAATACAAGTGTGTTTATGTGGAATCTGCGTATAATTTCACCTCCTCCTGACTCAACACCCCCGGCACGTACTCTGCACAAACTTCTGTGTTATAAACGCACCTCGCACCTCAAATCTCTAAGTAGCACTCACCACCAGCCGCGTTATCAAAGGCATATTGCTACAAACACAATAAAATACAGTCCACACAACATAGCTCTGAAGCTTCGAAGAAGGGTGCGCTAACTGCCCACCATAGGGAGGTTACCGTCAGAGGTTTCCCTACACATGTTCTAGCAAATAAATATTTTTATTTGAAAACCACATTTTGATTATGTTTAGGTCCCCTATAAGGACCAAACCTATTGCCATCAACCGGTCACAAATCCAGACTCCATGGCCACTATTGAGAAATTCCTGATATAACAACCATAACTTTTCCCGGTCTGGGAATCGTATCTAGAACCACTGCAGCATAACTGTCGCTCTTTTGTCCACTACACCAACAACGTAGTCAAGGTTGATAATGCTACTACAAAATCAACTTAGTAAAAAAAGAGACAGAATCTACATCAGAACTTTATCAATCTTTTAGGTAATTGAACTGTCAGGTTTGGCCTTGTAACGTTCCATGTATTCATGTTTCCATTTGAAAGAGCTTTGTATGAATAAGAAAATATTACTGGCAAGATCATATTGCAGGATTCCGAATATCCTTTGAATTCTTGATATTCTACATTTATTTTTTCTATTGAGGATAAACTTCGAACTTTTTAGGGTCCCGTTTGTAGATATAGGTAATAGGTAATAAATAGCAAAAGCAGAACCCTTTGTAGATTCCTCCTTTCCGCCTGTCCGTCCATCTATAATTATTTTCCGTGCGTATTTCACAGGCATTTTGTTGGTACACTGTAAGTTGGTACCACACAATTGAAATTTGGAGAGCACGTGTTCTCTATAAGCCTCTATATGACTGACAGCACGGTTGGCGCAGTGGCTGAGCGAAATGATTGGCTTCGATCCCTGATCAGAATAAATATTTGTATGTCCTGCAGGTGATTGGCGGGTCTGACTGTTTCTGTAATTGCTCGTCATACGTTGTTCTCAAATTACAAAAGAATGATTTTACTAATTAAATTATTCTTTTGTTATTATGTTCAATTTGAATAATTTGACCAAACCTGAATGGGACGAAGCAACAGGAGTACTACGAGTAAGGATCGTACCAAAATCTTTTTAATCTTTATCTTTTACTATAAGTCAAACCTGAAAATTGTGATGAAAATATCAGGTGCTCACTTCGAAATAAAAGTTGTTTTAAATTCATAAAAGGTTAAGGGTAAATTAAAGATAAGCATCTGTATGATTTTAATTTCACAAGAAACGGCTTCACTTAAAATTCCGAGGAACACAAAGAAAGGAACAAGGATGGAGAACTTAATCTCTGTACAATTGATTTCTGAGCCACAATCACTCCCGGCTTAAGTTTCAGCGTAGGATTAACAACAACACGAAGAGAAATAGGGCGAGTAAACACACATTAAGTTTAATTAGTTGAGACATAAACCAGAACATACTATATTGGAACACTTGGTTTACCGTGAAGACTTAATAAGTCTCTGCTATAATATAGAGCAGCGGTGGCCCGGTGGTGGCGGCCCCGACTTACGAACAGTAAGTCGTGGGTTCGAACCCAGACAGGCGCATTACTTTGTGTAATTTATTTCATCACCGCTGCTCTCAAAACGGTGAAGGAAAACATCGTGAGGAAACCGGCATGTCCTAGAACCAAAAATTCGAAGACATGTGACATCTACCAATCCGCACTGGGCCCGCGTGGTAGATTATAGCCCATTCCCTCTCATTGAGAGGAGGTCGTGTCCCAGCAGTGGGAACATTATAGGCTGATGATGATGATGATGATGATAATATAGCAGATATACGTCCTGTATTTAACAATACGATACGACAGATTACGATATTTTTTTCTGGGAAATCAATAAAACATCATTTGGTTCCTAATTAACTACAGACATTTTCAAAGCGCCTTCTCTCGTAGTAAATCCGGCCTCCGATAAATCCAGAGCTACTGGCAGAATATGCAGCCCTTTATTCCGGATATTTTAGTCAAAAGTGGCGTACACATATCTTGTATTATATAGTGTATTATCTATGCCTCTTACAAGTGGCGTACGCTAAACTGTTATCATTGTTGTCCTATTAATGTTTATAAATGGTTTTTAACTGTCATAGGAAACTTTGTCAGTTCCGATAAATATTATCAACTATCATAGACTTGATCGACCACACTCTATTTTGACCACAACAAAATTTCGCTGTTGATTTCTGAGTCCCATATTAGATACACAAAGGGCTCAGAAAAAAAACTATCAAACTCTAATAATCAGAAATAAAGAGCAATCCTATTGAGCATTTATATCCAACAGAACTAGCTGGGGATTTGTTCCAAAACGCCATGTAGCAGCACTTGTGTTAAAACACGGGTTTTCCCCATTTTTCATAAAACCATTTCCATCAAACAAAATTGAAGAAGATTTTGGCTTACCACAAAACCCTACCAAAGCTTCTTGTCTACAAAGACACGAGAAATCAGTAAATCCATTGTGATGCGGAAACGTTGCAGGAAAACCATTTAACGTATTATACTTACCTTTTTGCGGAAGTAGGCTTTTTGGACCTTTGTCGAAGTTGCTTTTATGATGTCTTTCTTTTCTTTCATCGTCAAATGTCTTTGTTTGCTAGACGGAACCCTTCGTACTTCTAGTGCTTTGCGTTTCGATGGAGGTACCCATATAATACCAGAGCAGTGACCAGAGGTGTTTAAATCCTAGAAGGTTGTGTTGGTTGTGCAGAATGGGCAAGAAAGGAGGTTGGGCGTATCCTGTAGACAGATTAAACATTGTCAGATTTGGAACAGGTTGATGATACACTATTTGGTCTGATTACCTATTTCTAGAACGAATTGCCGATGGGGCCGAAAAGTTCTGGAGTGGCGACCGCGAGCCGGAAGACGATGCGTTGGAAGACCTCTCACTAGGTGGACCGATGACCTGGTGAAGGTTGCGGGAATCCGTTGGGTGCGAGTCGCATAGGACCTGTCAATGTGGTGACACTTGGGGGAGGCCTATGTGTCACTTGGGGGAGGCAGTGGACGTCTTTCGGCTGAAATGATGATGATGATGATTACCTATGTCCACAGGGCTGACTCGGCCCGCAAACGGTTAAGAAATTTCCAGATTGGATACTAGTACTGGCTGCTAACCATATTTACTGGTATTATAAAATAATGTGAAATTAAATCTGCTCGATAGACACGAATTTCTAAGAAGTTTGGCACACAAGTAAACTAAGATTTGAATTAGGATACTGGGATTTTTATCCACACGGGCGGAACCGCAGCTAAATGTAGTTTAAAAAAAAATAAAGTAATCTGTAAACTTTCGTATGAACCATAGGAAAAATGGCTCGTGTTGTTAACTTAAAAACTTTAGAAATAAATCGATTTACCTTATTTCCTTCTTCGTTTTCTTTGATTTGTTTTCCCAAATAACAAGAAAAGTAATCAAAAAAAGTATTTGACTTACAAAACTTAGATGTAGTATCCTTATCCTATCCTATAATGTTATAAATGTGAATGTAAGTTTGTTTGTTACGCTTTCACGCAAAAACTACTCAACCGATCATCATGAAGCTTTGTACACATATACTTGGACTAGAAGTAATATAGGATCCTTTTTATTAAAAAAAAACAACCCTCACTCGCAGACGAAGTTGCGCGAGTCAGCTAGTATTTTTATATTTTTTTCGTGGGTCTACTTACCCATAAATCTTTTATTTCGCGCAGTCGGTAGTATTTCACTGATACCATTGGGAGCCTTTTAACTTAAAGAAAGATTGTAGTACTAGTAAGTTTGACTATTCCCGAGAGAGAGTGATATATCCATACCATTATATAAATGTGAAAGTAACTCTGTTTGTCTGTCTGCTACCTTTTCACGAGAAAACGGCTGATCGGATCGTAATGAAATTTGGCAAGGAGATGTATTTCAACCTGGGGAAGGACATAGGCTATATATTATCACGCTAATTACTTACGGGGGTGAGCAATATTGCATTTCGTCTATAGTTTTCAACTGTTTGACAACTGACAACTGTCATAACATGCATTGTAATAGAATAACTATTTCAGACAAATGCTACCGCTTTTCGTACAAAGAGTCGCAAGCTCAAGCCTCAGTAAAGACATGCAAGTACTTTTTGATTTCATTTAATGCTGTAAGATTTCCGATGGTAACTTTGGTTCGCACGTTCAAAACCCACACGGATTTTACTTTTTGTAACAAAGTATTTTGGTTATTTTGTTTTTTTGATATTGTGTACAATGTTAATAGAGAAGGTTTTGATTTTTGTTTCGTTGTAATCGGTGCTCTCCATCAAAAGAAATATGACTTTAAAGTTTTCAAGGAGAACTTATCTTCAAGATCTAATGATACATGCAGTCCGCTGAGGGAGACGCACCAGAGGTCGAGGGCCACGTGGTGGCTACCGGCCACCGCAGATACGGGGCTGTGGACGGTTGGCTATGGGCTAGCTAGCCGTCCGTCCGTCTAACGACGACGACAGGCCGTGTCGACGGTGCGGTCGTGTTCCACGCGCGCCTCAGAGATGTCAGCATAAGGGGAGGGGCCCGCAAGGGCCGAAGCCTGCCGGGTTTGCGGGCCTGTTCGAAAGAGATACCGCGGCCCCGGAACATAAAGGGCGAGGAAGGAACATGGATGGGTTTTAGTCAGTAAGAGTCTGACACTCCCTCCCGCTCCGCCCAGAGTGGAAGAAGTCATTTGATGATTTCACATTTCAAAAAAAAAAAAAAGATACATGCAGTGACATTTATTGAATCAAAATGGAAGAGAATAGCCAACATGACCCTGCTTTAAAAATCTGCACAGCCGGTAGAGTATCTGTGTGACAGCGTTCCATGTATATGTTCTAGCAGTTTAACTTCGTGCTCTATAGTTAATGGCGTTGTTCATTTGACTCCATTTTCTGAATCACGGTGTTATGATTTTCCGAGAAAGAATCATACTGACATTCGCCCGTGTCAGATGTCTTAAGTTTGGTTTTTTGGAAGAGGTTTTCAACCCAATGCCTGTTTATCTTTATGTATAGGTGCATATACCTATATTATGGCTGTGCAATACTTAAATGACGTGATGAAAGTTGCAAAAATCCGCTGGATGTGATTCGCACAAGACCGGTCAATGTGGCGACACATGTCCAGCATTAGACGTCTTTCTGCTGAAATAATGATCAATGATGATAAATCAAATGGAGTAGGGCAGATCACCTAGCAAGACGCAGAGATGTCAGGTGGGGTAAAGCCGTTACCAAGTGGCGTTCTAGAAATCGAACGGAAGTTTCGGTCGTCCAAAGGTGAGATAAGCAGACGATATTGTTGCCATTACGGGAATATCCTGGATGAGACTGGCACGCGAGCGTGGAGTTTGGCACAAACAAAGAGAGACCTTTACCCAGCAGTGGGTGAAGTCGGACTATGGACGATGATGATGATGACGCATAACTTTTTCCAGAGAAGTCTGATTTTCATGATTGTTTTTTATTGAAAAGCTGGTCCCATTTTATATTGAAAATAGTCGTGTTCAAATCAAAGTCACGCACTTCTGATTTTTCAGATTCATGTGCGTATTTTATAATTTGAAGCAGCTTTAACGTGTCACGGCTCATGCCATGCCACTTGATGAGAACTTTCGACCTAGCTGGAGTATGAAATCGTCGAGCGCCCAAGTATAAAAACGTAAGGCAGTCGAGGGAAGAGCCCATAATTGAAAAAACATAAGTACAATATTTTGACGTTTAATGTAAACCTATTCGAGAAAAAATAAATTGTTACTTACTTGAATCTGTACTAATATTATAAAGCTGTAGAGTTTGTTTGTTTGGTTGGTTGAACGCGCTAATTTAGGAACTGTTGGTTCGTCATACGCAGACGAAGTTGCGCGGGTCAGCTAGTTCTACATAAAACAAAAACAATGATTGTATTTTAGAAATCTAGAATGCATAGTCATTCTACATAATTGGCCTTACTAGCTTTCTGTCAGGAAAAGAGTGGATTTGTTGGAGTCACAAGTCTTCAACGTTTTGATTCTACAAAATATTTAAATTAAATTAATAATTAAACTTTTTTTTAAATTATTTAATTATTATTTTTAACTTACAGAAAGTAGTAAGTAGTAAAGTTCCCCATAGAGTTCAAAACCATAACCTCCATGTTGTAATTACAGTTGCTAGTCTTAACTGTAGTCGATTTTATATTTCCCGATGGAAAATAATTTACTTTTCTCTCCAAGCATGAATTTTATTATTAAACAATATGAAACCCACAATATTTAGGAACAATTCAATAGACTCAAAATATTAAACAGAATGACGAAAACTCCCCTGACGATATATGTATAAGTTGAGATGATTGATACGAAAAACAATATTCCCGAACAAAGTAATATCGACTTTATCAATGTTAAGGCAAGGTTTAATTTTTATCTTTTATTTTTATGAAAGAAAAACATTGAGACATGATAATATAAGCACTAATAAACTGAACCTAGATAATTAACCACCTAATTCTAGTAAAAGTTATTATATGATACATATGTATTAACATTTTATATGTTACGTCTAAGATTAAAGTAGCTTCATTATGTCTGGATCTCGGCTGCAAAATGAACTGGATTTATGTTTTCACGAAGATCTTCAAAACATTATTCTCAATTCAATTCTCAATTCTTTATTGCGTACCATAATGTATAAAGATGGAAGAAAAAATATAGTCACAATTATGGACCCTGTCGGGCACAGCACAGATTTAGTAGGAGAGAGGAGGAAGAATACTGGCCTTTTTTGCACTTTATAAATAATGCTGTTTTACTAATGCAGAATTAATTTAACAGTTATAATTATTATTATTGTTTCATAAATTATATAGATTTATTTCTTCGAATATAAAACCATTTATTTTTTAAATTATTTATTATTGTTTTATTAATTTCTCATTATTTTGTGTATTAATTATTTTATGGACGCTCTTATGTTTATTTACTAGATATTAAAAATGTATTTATAGAAACAATTAGATGGTAAATCATAATTTATCATTTAAGTATTCGCCTATGCTATAGTAGCATTTGTCTAAAACGAAAAGCTTCAATTTATTGATAAAAATCTTAAATTTATCTAAATTCCGAATTACTGCGGGTAACTTATTATAAATTTTTATACACATGACCAAGGTACTATTGGAATGCATTTTTTGGTAAGGATAGCCTATTTTTAAGTCTTAACACAATTTTCGATTGTATATCCTCTCTTTTTGTAAAGAATCCTGGGTACTTACGCACGAACTTACAAACTTCAAATATATAGAGACAGGGTAGGGATAAAATCTTTAGTTCCTGGAAGTGGGATTTACAGCTATCGGTAACTTCAATATTTACTAATATTCTTATTAGTTTCTTTTGTAGGGTAAACAGCGTGGGCGCGTCAGTGCTGTTGCCCCATAAGATGACACCGTACTTCAGCCATGCGTAGGCGTATGCGTAGTAGGTTACTAGTGCAGTGTTGAGGTCTGTTGTTTTTTTAATCATGTAGATAAGATCCGATCTTTCCTATCTATTACCCAGTAATAGCAAGTAAGACTGCAGTGGATTGAAAGTTAGGTTGGGTTCGGTTGTTGTTGTTTGTTTTTGTTCTCTTTCCTCTACGTAAAAAAAGTGATTTTAGCAATCCGCATTTCTAATAAATGTTAACTACCTAATGTCAAGATAAACACAGCGTATAAGATACTACTCATTACTAATTGTATGAACGCCACGAGGCCGCAACCACGGAGACACCGTACTTATGTCGCTGGCCGGTGCTCTATTTATTTTGACTTGACATGGTCTCTCACTTCTTGACAACATATTTCGTGCGGTAAAAATATTTTTGTAAAGTTTGTAAATTGTACGGTCGAACAAGTTATTTGGTATACAGTTTAACCCACAAATTACATTGTAAAGTGTAAACCAAATAGATTGTTCGACCGTACATACAATTTCATGTAAATAGTTTACAGAAAGTTTTAAAGTTGTTTTTTCCTTCTCTCCAACCAACTATCGCCCGGTTGCTAGTTCAAATTCAATACAAGCAATGTCCCAGTTTAGACGTAGGTAGAACATTTTTTTTTCATCGGAAGCACAGATAAGTAGTTTGGCCTCGACATAATATGAGGCCGAAGTTTTTCGCAAACTTTTTCAAACAAAGACAATCATTTTTATTGTTCATCATCATCATTAACAGCCGATAATGTTCCCGTTGCTGGGACACGGCCTCCTCTCAATGAGAGGGAATGGAGTATAATCTACCACGCGGGCCCAGTGCGGATTGGTAGATGTCACATGTCTTCGAATTTTTGGTTCTAGGACGTGCCGGTTTCCTCACGATGTTTTCCTTCACCGTTTTGAGAGCAGCGGTGATGAAATAAATTACACAAAGTAATGCGCCTGTCTGGGTTCGAACCCACGACTTACTGTTCGTAAGTCGGGGCCGCCACCACTGGGCCGCTGCTGCTCTACCGCCGCTCCGGTCGCTCCGGTCGCTTTTTATTGTTACAACTTCCATAAATATTTTTAATGACTCAAATGAAAATAGAACCTCTAGATTAGTAAATAAATGCTATACTAGCTATGACACTGCAGTGCACTGTTTATCATGCCGTGAGTGAGCGCTTTGGATTAACTGTCACAGGTTGGATCTAGCCATCTAGCTTGCCTAACGATCGAGCCACGCTAGTGCTAACTCTCACCTCGACAATAGGATTAACTATAGACACTTCAACTACAAACGGTAGTACCGCCTGTAGTTGAAGTGTATGTTCTATCATTTACCTACTGATCTATGTGAGAGTAGATTGAGTTTGTGGATCGGCTTGTTATAGTTGAGTGCCACTGTGTCATTTTTATATCATTCCGAAGTGTCACTGACATATATGAAATTACTAGCTGACCCGCGCAACTTCGTCGGCGTAAGACGAACAAACAGTTCCTAAAATTAGCGCGTTCAACCAACCTAACAAACAAACTCTGTTGTTTTTCCAAATAAGGACTCTTCCCTCGACAGCCTTACATTTCTATCCTTGGATACTCGACAATATCATACTCCAGCTAGGTCGAAAGTTCTCATCAAGTGGCATGACATGAGCCGATACACGTTAACGCTGCTTCAAACTGTTGGGGACCTCTCGCATCTGCCTTCCTTCTCCAAAGTCAGACCTTCAGGTAGCAGGTCAATACAATACGATGTAAATGCTGTAAACTCTTGAAAACCTATTGCAATTTCTTTTCGTCTCCAAGCCTCCATCATGAGACCTTCGATGACAGTCATATTCTAGCTAATTTCTAAAGTTCTCATCAAGGTGCATTAAGTGAGCCCAATGATGATATAGCTGCTGTTAACTGTTGAGGTTCTCTTGCTACCACCTTCAATCTCCATTGTTAGACCATCGATAACAGTCATGCTCCAGCTAGGTTTAAAGTTCTTATCAAGATGCACGAAATGAGCCTTAAACACGATAGAGCATATTTGAAGTGTAGCGGACCTCTTGTGACTGCCTTTCGTCTCCATCGTCAGACCTCCGATAATACTCATACTCTAGCTAGGTCTAAAGTTTATATCAAGGTGCATGAAATGAGCCGACACACGATATAGCTGCTGTAACTGATCACAGTCAACCTTCAGACAGGTCTAAAGTTGTCAAAAAGGTTTATGAAATAAGCCCCAAAACGATCTTCTTCTTTATCGTGTGGTTGGTGCCTAACCTGTTGTCAGAGTTTTTATGCCGCCCAAGGTCCTCTGTCTTCCTGCCGGGGTTGCGGGCCTGTTCAAAAGAGATACTGTGGCCCCGGAACATAAACGGCGAGGAAGGAATATGGATGGGTTTTAGTCAGTAAGAGTCTGACACTCCCTCCCGCTCCACCCAGAGTGGGAGAAGTCATTTGATGATTTCCCATCTTAAAAAAAAATACAAAAAAAAGGTCCTCTGTCTTCGTTTTACATGCAGTCGAAAAATAACTCTCAGGCATGCTGTGGTTTTCTCACGATGTCTTTCTTCACCGAAGCAAGCGATCTTTCCTTCCTTATCGTGTTGTTGCCTAACCTGGTGTAAGAGTTTTATGCTGCCCATGGGCCTCTGACTTGGCTTAAAATGCCAAATGTCTTTCAGGCACGATGTTTCAGCAAGCGATGATTAAACAATACGCACATGAATTCGAACACAACTATTTTCAATAAAAATGGGACAAACTTTGCTAAACACGCCTTTCAATAAAAATAATCATGAAAATCAGACTTCTCTGGAAAAAGTTATGCGTCATCATCATCATCATCCATAGTTCGACTTCACCGACTGCTGGGTACAGGGCTCTCTTTGTTTGTGCCAATTCGACGCTCTTGTGCCAGTCTCATCCAGGATATTCCTGCAATGGCAACAATATCGTCTGCTTATCTCACCGCTGGACTACCAAAACTTCAGTTTGGATTTATAGAATGAATGCCACTTGGTCACAGCTTTACTCCACCTGACATCACCGCGCCATGCTAGGTGTCCTGCCCTACTCCATTTGAATTATCATCATTCATCATTATTTCAGCTGAAAGACGTCCACTGCTGGACATAGGCCTATCAAGTGTCGCCACATTGACCGGTCTCGTGCGACTTCATCATTCGGTCATTTGATATTGCTCAGGCATAATATAGGTATCTACATAAAGAAAAACAGGCGTTGAATTGAGAATTTCTTCCAAAAAACCAAACTTGAGACATCTGACACGGGAGAAGTCATTCCCAGAGTGGGAGAAGTCATTTGATGATTTCACATCCTAAAAAAAAAAAAACAAAAAAATGACATCTGACACGGGCGAATGCCAGTATCATTCTTTCACGGAAAATCATAACACCGTGATTCAGAAAATGGAGTCAAATGAACAACGCCATTTATAGAGCACCAAGTTAAACTGCTAAAACATATGCATGGAAAGCAGTCGAAAGGACACTCTACTGGCTTTGTAGATTTTTAAAGCAGGATCATGTTGACTATTCTCTTCTTCTCTATCTTGTGATTTTTAATCATTAGTACCATTTTGGTTTTATAGATGTCATTGCATGTATTCTTACATCATGATGATAAGTTCTCCTTAAAATCTTTAAAGTCTTTTGATGGAGATCACCGATTGCAAAGAAACAAAAATCAAAACTTTCTCTAACTTATGCACAATAATAATTGGTGCATTAAATCAAACCACATTGGTTTTATAATTTACACGTAAAAGGGCTACGTAGAGACACACAGACACAGACGAAAATTTAAGAAATTGTAGAAAATGGGTTCTGTGTGTGATCCTTTAACAGTTTAAGCGCCATGTTTACAGATTTATTATTTGAAATAAATGATTCCCAAACTGTCGTTTAGGTGTTAAAAAAAATATGTATAAAACAATGATTTGGATATATGTAAGCTTTAAAAAAAACAAAATACTTTGTTACAAAAAGTGAAAACCGGGGGGTTTTTGAACGTGCGAACCAAAGTTATTATCGGAAATCTTACAGCATTACACAAAATCAAAAAGTATTTTATATCTGTACTGAGGCTTGATCTTGCGACTCCCTGTTCGAAAGGCGGTTACAGTCACCGACGGGCTATTTGTTCTCGTGTCAATTTGTCTAAAATAGTTATTCTATTACAATGCATGTTATGACAGTTGTCAGTTGTCAAACAGTTGAAAACTATAGACAAAATGCAATATTGCTCACCCCCGTAAGTAATTAGCGTGATAATATATAGCCTATGTCCTTCCCCAGGTTGAAATACATCTCCTTGCCAAATTTCATTACGATCCGATCAGCCGTTTTGTCGTGAAAAGGTAGCAGACAGACAAACAGAGTTACTTTCGCATTTATATAATGGTATGGATATGGATTTTGACATTGAAGTGAATTGTCAGTTGCACAAGTAGCCGATACGGATCATTCTTGAACGAGGCACCGGAGTGTTTTAAGGTTACTAAAAAAAAAAAAACCGACTTCAAAAAAAAACAAAGAAGTGAAAAATAACTTTAGCTTCTGAAGTCGGTGACCTTTGTTTGATTGCTTTAGTTTTTTTGTCACCGACTTCAGAAGCTAAAGTTATTTTTCACTTTTTTGTTTTTTTTTTGAAGTCGGTTTTATTTTTTGCAAAAAAGTTTTTATTTTCAACTTTTTAGTGGTTCACATGTGCTTGATACATAGAAAGTGCATACCGTTACAATTACAATAAGCCCAAACACGACTATGGTACATTGTCTCATTATGGAGTTCCGTGACTCTTGGCTTCATCATTAGATCTGATGGTAGAATGGTTCTTATCAAACGCAAATGCTTCACTTGTTGTAGAAAATACCAAAATCGCAACACGTTTTCATATAAAATTTGAAGAGTTCCCTTGATTTTGCCAAGATTCCATCATCAGATCCTGATTTGCTGGCTATGGGACCATTTGGAAAGAATACCCTTTCCAACAAAAAAAGAATTTTCCAAATCGGTTGGCAAGCGACGGAGTTATGCCCGAACAAACATAAAAAAAAAAAAAAAAAAAATAGAAACATCCGAATTGAGAACCTCCTCCTTTTTTAGAAGTCGGTTAATAATGTGATACCTATGTACCGAACTAGACTGAATAATTTATAATAAATATTGTTGTTGCGTTGATTTATTCGTTGTTTCAATTCTATGATTCCCTTTTGAGGTACGATTACATTAATTAACAGTTAAGTCCGAGGAATATATTGCTTAGTGACTAGCAACTCAAATCATCTGAGTATATTCAAATCACAGCTGTTAGGTAATCTTTGACTTTAGTAAGTTTAAAAATAAACAGTAAGTATAAACCAAAAATTACGGTTAAATAAAGAGTTTTAATGAATAAAAGAGATAATAAATTGCTATATCGACGAGAGTGTTTTAGCAGCATGTTGTCTACCGTATCCCCCAGTAGTTATTATCTAGGTACCTCGTGACGTAATGGCAACGACAGTTTGATTGAACATTATTCTGACATGTGTTATCGATTCTAGTGTGGGTTTGGCTAGACTGTCTTAATAAGCTTCCTTGACATAAACAGAATGTGTGGTCAATGAAATACTTTCAAAAGTATTTGCCAAGACAGACGTAAACATATCAGGCAAGGAGTTCTAAGCTCCATTATAAAATGGACAGGTAAAATTATATTTAGTTGTGCAGGGATTATCTCTGTAAGTACGGATCTACAAAAACAGAAACAAGGGTAAGAGCTACGTTATCATTGGATGTATAATAGTTTGTGGGTAAATTATCTATATATATATAAAAATCAATTGCTGTTCGTTAGTCTCACTAAACTCGAGAACGGCTGGACCGATTTGGCTCATTTTGGTTTTGAATGATTTGTGGAAGTCCTGGGAAGGTTAAAATGGTAAGAGTAGTAGGTAGGTAGTAGTAGGTAGGTAGAAGTAGGTAGGTAGTAGTAGGTAGGTAGTAGTAGGTAGGTAGAAGTAGGTAGGTAGTAGTAGGTAGGTAGCAGTAGGTAGGTAGTAGTAGGTAGGTAGTAGTAGGTAGGTAGTAGGAGGTAGGTAGTAGTAGGTAGGTAGTAGTAGGTAGGTAGTAGTAGGTAGGTAGTAGTAGGTAGGTAGTAGTAGGTAGGTAGTAGTAGGTAGGTAGTAGTAGGTAGGTAGTAGTAGGTAGGTAGTAGTAGGTAGGTAGTAGTAGGTAGTTAGTAGTAGGTAGGTAGTAGTAGTAGAAGGTAGGTGGGTCAGCTAGTAAAATAATAAATATCTTACCACAAATATATAAATGATAATAATTTATAATAACTGTAAATATTAAAAAAAATATACATACTATTTATACCAATTTTATTTACAATACAACAATTACAATTAATTTTTTCATTTATAATAATTTATATTCATGAATAATTATTTAAGGAAATAATGTTATATTACTATTTTTTAGGAACCAAAAAAGGAAGTACAAACTCAAGTTACTATATTATCAAGACAGTGGAGTGGTTAGTCATTTATATTTATGTGCAAATATTTTGAACTGACCTGGTATGTCTGTATAATTAAATTATTTATAAAATGGTGAAAGAATTTTTACAATCGGTTGCGCAGCAAACAAAAAAAAACTAATATTTCCTCTTTGTAATATTAGTTAACTTAGATTTTAAAATTTTGGATATTTACTAAAGAAATGCACACAGTTCATTGAGCTGAAAAAAACTGGCGAAATGTGGATGTACAATGAAGTACATCTCTGCTTAAGTCTAAAGATCACAGGCGTGATGTTGTGATAAATGCTAAATGCTGCTACAATTTTTCGTCTTAATTTACTTTTTTATTTACTTAATTAGAGCAAATAAAATGTTTGGATTGAGACTCTTGGCACTGATTGAAGACGTTAGGTAAACGGAACAGATCAATATTATTTGCACTGCCTTTGCCCGCTGCGCCGATGAAAGGGATTTAAAATCAATACAGTTCATAGATTTATATTCCTTTTTTTTGTCAAATAAACTTTTATATTATTTTCAACTTGAATGGTAAAAAGTTCATTCAACTCTTAAGCTTCATGTATATTTCATTACCTATTATTGTCTGTGACGCTTTTCTGGATAACCAAATCAATATAATTATATTGTACTAGCTTCTGCCAGCGGCTTCGCCCGCGTGATGTTTGAAATTGTCCCACGGGATCTTACTACCGGGATAAAAAGTATCTTATGTGTTAATCCAGGTTATAAACCATCTGTGTGCAAAATTTCATCCAAATCCGTTCAGTAGTTTTTGCGTGAAAGAGTAACAAACATCCATACATCCATACATCCATACAAACAAACTTTCGCATTTATAATATTAGTAGGAAGGATTTTTCAGTACGAAACCATTAGTGTCCCTGACAGACTGGTTTACCTAATAAATATTAACACTATAAGAAAGGGTTTCCTAATATTATTCCAACCTTCACTTAACCTATTAAAAATATATACAACGTGTAACGTTAAATGCGCAAAACCTGACAACAGTTTGATCAGAATCACGGGCAGAATCAATTGAACCACTTTTTAATACAAGTCACATTTTTCAAAAAAGTCTACATTACAAATATTGCCCCGTCTATTTATTAATAGGTCAAGCCATCACATCCGCAAACCCGTCAAAATAGGTAAACAAGCAAACTCAAATAGTTGTCGTCCAATTTAAATTGTCTCATACGCGGGATACTAATAGATTTTGCTAGTAAATCTAATTGCCAATAAAACTAAAACAGCACATAAAACCTTTAATTTTTTTTAAATGATTTTTTTTATTCTCTCAGTTTTAGGTCAATTGCCTTAAAAAGCATTTGGGGTGTCTGAGGTTTTACGCATTTAACATTACACGTTGTATACGTAGAGACAAGATTTAACGTCAAAACAAAAAGGCTCTATAAGAGAGAAATTAACAGAGATAAATCACTTTTACACACACAGATCTACCTTTTATACCATCACTTAGAATATTACAACTTACCACGTTTCAGGTCCCCCGATGCGTACGAAAGCGGTTGGTTGCTTCTTGCTCTACCAAATGACTCCTTGATGTGACAGAATGAGATGTGATGATGTGATTTCACCCATATGGTACGGTCAAACCGAGCAGTACGTACCGAAAAATCCTTTGTAAAAATACTGCGATATTATTTTGTTTTAGACCTTCTAGTTTCTCACATGTCTTTTTTTTCATACAAGTTGCTATTGTCATAAATTAAGTTTAAATACCTCCACATCTCCCGTATTATTCAATGCGCCCATCAGTACATATACTTTAATGTGCCACATTGAGTCCTACGACAAAACATTTTACCCCGAAATGAAATGTTGTTGCCCTGCAATATTTTTTGCTTCGAGTTACTTAGTTTAATGTATAGAATGCTTAGTTGATGATTTCGTGAAGGGTTCGTTTACACTTTGTATATCGATCTTTAGTGACAACACAAATATTTACAAAATACGGCCATTGTCGTAGCTAGTAGGCACCGAGCTACGGCGTAGCAGCTACGCCGTAGCTGATCGCGTAGCTTTCGACTACGCGAAGCTATCGACTACTTTACGCTAGCGTAAACTTTCCGGGATTGCGAGACGGTTCGAAGGAGATACCGTGGCCTCGGAACGTAAAAGGCGAGGAAGGAACATGGATGGGTTTTAGTCAGTAAAAGTCTGACACTACCTGGGAGCTCCGCCCAGACTGGGAGAAGTTATTTGATGAGTTCGCAACAGAAAAAAAAAGAAAAAAGAAAACGTAAACTTAACTAACTTAACAAAAGATACAGAATAAATTATGGTGTACATAATTTATTCTGTATCTTTTGATTTTGCTAACACGAGCAGAAGTACAATGAAAAGGTTTTGTTTAATTCAATTCAAAGTAAATGTTGACAAAACCCAATTGTTTTTCGGTTTGCCGTACCATAGACATCAAAATTGCGGAGACCGGTTGTAAGAAATTAATGTGATTTCTCCTAATTATTTATTTGATTTTAACTTCATCAAATAGGTTGTCTTACTGGGAACACATAAAGGTCTTAAACTTAATGAGTGTCTGTACTATATGACAATAAAATTAAAATTTGTAATAACAAAAGTAATGTTCTCTTTGACATAGCTTATAAAACACGGATCCTCACATAATAAGTTAATAAGATTTTGACAACCCACGCGTGAATACTTAAAGTTACAACAAAGCTTGGTTCAGAGAATGCGACCTTTACTAAAATGAAATAATAACATTAGATAAAAGATTGAATGAACATATTAGATCACGTTCACAGCACTAACTATTACTGAACATGGTCGGGTGTTGGTATTAGCATTCAAATTTTGTTCTAAATAAGATTTTAATAATATAATACATGGAAATCGGAAGGGCCATTGCAGTTCTGATTAAGTGTCTATATAAAAGTTGTTCAGTAATGTATAAAGGGTGTAAAAAGTCTCTTCATCATAATCATCATCATTTCAGCCGAAAGACGTCCACTGCTAGACATAGGCCTCCCCCAAGTGTCGCCACATTGACCGGTCCCGTGCGACTCGCATCCAGCGGATTCCCGCAACCTTCACCAGGTCATCGGTCCTAGGTGGACCGATGACCTGGGAGGTCTTCCAACGCACGGTTCGCGGTCGCCACTTTAGAACTTTTCGGCCCCATCGGCCATCCGTTCTGCGAGCAGTGTGCAAAAGACTCTTAACAGAGCCGAAAGGCATTGGTTCTCCCCATCATCGCAATCATTTTTTTGTTCTAGCTAGACCATACCAAGGAATCTTTTAGTTATAGAGATATTGTGGGTCAAGTTTCAACTTTTTCACAATTTATTTTTAGAGGCTTTTTTTTTAATGTAAGTACTTTAAACACCTCCAAGACCCCACACTATTTAACCCATCCATCAGCACAATGTGTTGATTTTTCGTGATTTTTCACCCCAAAAAAAGTTATTTCCCAGCAATCATTTCGACTTAGTTTGACGTACAGAATGCTGGGTAAGCGGCTTCTTGAAGTGTCTTTCTGTTCTTTCTGTATTTTCGGTTTGGTTAATGCACAATGGGGAGTCATTTGTTTACAATTTAGATTGACGGAAAGCGATTGATGAGGTGTACGGTGGAACAATCGCGCCCAGATGCCTATTCCCTATTGTTTTGAAGGCTGACGAGATCACAAAGGTTATACGTGATAAAGGTTTTAAGTTATTTTAGTTAAACCTTGTAATATCCAAACCCGTTTTCGTAAAATTTAACCCTATCATTGTTTTATCAGATTGGATGAGTCATCAGACTTCATTTACAAGGTCAATAAAATAAAAATGGAACGAATTGTGCAATCAGACTTAGTAAGAATAATCTTGAAAATTCTAGATGATTCACAAAGATCGGACTATTTTTATAGAACGACATAGTCTCAACACGTTTCAGGGATTAGTATCCGCCGCGATTTCAGTATAATGGAGAGTTATTTGCCCGATTTAGGGTTTTTTTGTTAAATAAAATCCATATTGACTACTTTGGTTTTTAATTTAAGTGCCTTGACCTAAAAACACACAGTTACTTATAGATGTAATGGAACATCTATTTTAGTAGTGACATCTATAGATAAGTGATAAATATGTACTACATTGACGCAAATAACAAATATATAGAATTCCGACAACATCGGTCTTGTCCCAGATTGTCCCGGTCTTGTTTCTTATTTACTTCTTTAATTTACAAACTTATATTTTCCAACAATTTTCTTTCCTGAACTCTTCTTCGAGAGCATATCCTTTTGAGAAACTATGAAAACTTTATTCTTAACGTTCTCCTTGGGTGCGATAGCAGGGCCCTTGCACCAGGCGCCCAGCACAGTGAAGAGTATTTCCAGAAGAAACCAAATGATTTCTATGACGCTGATGACAGACCCACCGAGGCAGAGGCCGAAGATACCGCCGAGATTTGCTGAAAAGAAATAAATTGAACTATTAACAATATTTTATTTATGTTTGAAATTGACACCAATCGTTTAAAGCAAAGTTAATTAAAATGTGCTTATAAACGGGGTGAAATCAGGCAAACTGTAAAGCATGGAGCTTACACTTACTTTAAAAGTCGAAGATAAAATGAAACAGGTAATACATAGTCTGTTTGGCATAAGTAAATGTAAAGTCATACCATTTTAAATAGTTTCGTGAAAGTTAAAATGCGGCTTTGGAAAAAATCTCCTTTTTTATTTGTTAGACACTTTACATTCTTTATAAGCCTTATTCGTGTATAATTTCAAGATTTGAGTTTCGAGAACTTTAATCTTATCTTAGAGCTTACCAGTTTTCTACTAATTTAATACAAAATGTTCTCGGGCTTTTTTTGGTATTACATTATGTTCAGTATATTCATGTCTTCAAGGTTAAGCAACGCTTCCTAGGTCAGCCCGTGGATTGGTGACCGTTCATTATATTACAAGACTACTGCGTTCGGTGTTACTGGTTGCGGCTAGAAGTCTAAAGGTCTGACAAGCCAGTAACTGTGTCGTTGTGTGGAAGTGAAATAGGCAGACATAGGACCATCAAAATCACACAGATATTCAGATGAATTCACTAAGACTATGAGCTGATCCAAACATATTTGAGAAAATGCTAGTCGTATGCTAAAATTTTTATCAATATTTAAGAACATTCTACTCAAACTTACCTAACATCTGATCCCAAGTATAAAGTACTTCTCTTCTATACTTCATACAAGTGTTTTGACCAAAATGTACCAGCACACGGCTGCGAGTCTCATTTAGAGTACTGAAACGAAAAAGTTTTGCTTTACAGAGTTTTGAAATTTTGTGCAATTTATATTTCTAAGTATATTTTAAATTAAAGACGCTGTTTGTATTTGGGTGTGTGTGACCACGTAGTTCTTTTAAACTACGTACTCGATTCAATGCAGGTTTCATAATATCAAGTTTCTGTCCTGGAGGCCAACATCTTAATTACAATTTTTAATAAGCCTTTCCTGTCATTTTGTACATAAATGTGCCCATGAAAGCTTTTCCCAAAATCTTTGACCCCAAAACTTACATTATAAATAACAAAGATTTGTCAAGTCGTAAAAACCGACCAAACCCGTGGCTTGTGATTTTATAGTTATATACAATGTCAGTGAAAATTGAAATACAGGTCTGCATTAACTCAAGATAAAGTTCTCACGTATTTTACGTGAAGGTAGATCGAAGCAACATTGTTGGTCCTAAGGGACGACAAGTAAGCTGATAACACAGCTATGTTAGCGGTATCGTTCTCCGGGGACTCCGGGAATTTACTGTGTTTTGGTATCCTGTTGTATTGTCTAATAGATTATTAAACGAGATTGTTTGCGTTGTAGATCAATTAAGTACCTAAAGGGTGTAAAATTGGTGGAAGTTTTTCCCTTCTATGTGATATTTTTTTTTTGTATAAAAATCATACAGATATTCTCTAGACCAGCCATACTCAACCTTTTTTTATAGGGACCACAGACACATTTCAGTCATGGTGTCGAGGGCCGCAAGCAAAAATTATTTAGGTCATAATTAAAACGTAATTCCAAGTTAACGATGTAGTTACCTTATTAATGAAAAAAGAAGTTTTAACAAAGATGTTTATAATTTTTAATGCAATTTCTGATAAGTACTGTGAACACTTTTTTCTGTTTCAAAGACCTCACATTCCGTTCTGAAAAACCCATTCTCTGATGGGCGCGAAATTTAAAATGGTGGACAATTAATTTGTAACTTCAGATGGGCCACTAACAAAGGCCCGGCGGGCCACATGCGGCCCGCGGGCCGCAGGTTGAGTATAGCTGCTCTAGACCATACCTGGGAACCTTCTAGTTGCGGAGATATTGGGGTTCAAACTTCCCACATTTTTCACAAGTTTTTTTTTAATACATGTTTTCAATGTAAATTTTTAACTTAGAACACCTCCACAACCCCCATACTTTTCAATCCATCCATGAGCACAATGTTTTGTGTAAATACATTGAAGTTTACCGATTTACGTTACGTGATTTTTTACCCCGAAAAAGTCGTTTCCCAGCAATAATTTTTGCGTAAAGGTACTTAGTACCTATTATTATGTACAGAATGCTTGATTTACAGTTTTTTTAAGAGTCTGTTTGTTTACACCCTGTATAAGATTTGGGACATTTAAAAAGTAGACTTAAAGTGGTCTCTGATCAGTTTTATAATGTGATGTGATTGTTATATAACTAAAATCATTTTTATCGAAGAATTTTAAGAATACGAAAAAGCTGGAATTGCGGTCTAAAATGATTCACACAGTTCCCTAGGAATTTTGCTGCCAAGTGAGACCGAAAAAAGCTGAAGAGGCAATCGGATGTTTTCCAGAAGGATTGCCAAGAGACAACAAATGATACAGGGGTGCAGTACAAAGAAAACTAAAAAAAAATGAATATTACTGTCAATATTTTATACTCACCTCAAATGCCTCTGGTTTTTAACAAATTCTACTTCAGTATCGTACTCCACGTAGTCGCATCTTTGATAGCATTCGCTATCAGATATAATATCCTTTATGTCAACTTCAATCATTTCTGAAAGCAAAGAAACGAGATTGAAAACTAAAACTTTAATAGAATATTGAAACTCAGGTTTATTGATTTTTTGTGTGTTCAGTAAAACCGTTATGATTTAAATTATATATTTAATAAACTGAACTTGATAACTAAGGTAAAAGAAAACTTTTTTAAAATATCGGTGAAGAAAGAAGAATTTTGAAATATCGGTGTATTCTAAAGGTTACACCCGATCGATACACAAACATACACAGGTAACAAACCTATTGTTTGATATATGCAGATGAAATGGTCCCAAGAACAAACGGCAAAATCTTCCACGCCTAATTCTTGAGCTGAAAAAAGTATGGGTAAGAAATTTGAAGTAAAATGTCGTCAATTTACTATAACGTTTAAAAATATAAATTGTACTTTATATGATAGCAGCTCACTTAGAGTACAATTCGATCAAATAATGAAATTGTAGGCGTTTAGAGATCCTCTTCAACACGAAAGATATTGACCTTAAAAAACTTTTAAGGGCTCAAAGTTTGATAAAACATTTGTTATTCTTCTTTTTCGTTTAGTTTCTAAGAAATATATTAAAGTTAAAATTGAATCTTTACAAGTTAAGTCAATTCGTGCAGATATACAAATATTTTTGAATGATAGAATAAATCTGAATCGCTGCGAGCCACTTGGAATAGAAAAGGAAAGATAAACACGAAAGTTCAGTTTTGCAGTTAGTTCAACGCTCTGCCTTTTTGTCAAGGTGTTTCTGGGAAGCAAGTTTATTTTAGTGTTCAAATAACTTTCTTGGTTTCATTCTAAAAAGTTAACATTTGTGTTCTTCTATCTTTTCTTTTTTTTAGTGTTTGTGTGTATTTGGGTCCTATACTATTAACTACTTAGGTATATCATTGTTAAATGAGTTATTATTCTATTATATTTTTCCTTCGTAGGTATAATAGAAATCATTTCTATGCCATAACAGTCAACATGTCAACGAAAATATTTGGAATTACATGTAACTTGGTTTAATAGAGCGTCAAAACTGTCATTATGACGTTCGTCATACCTTCCACGTTTTTTCTGATTCTGAAGAAATTAACTTTAAAATAGAGATGAAAAATATTGAATATTCTTCAGATCAAAATGTGTATGAATGTTTTCATGAAGTATTTTATCATCAGTATAGAGAAGGGCGCAAATCACGGGAAATACTTTATTTTTAAGCTGGCTCAGCGTTGTGCGAAATTTTCAAGAGAGTTGCTGCTAGAGCAGATTTTTGATTAAAATGACTGACGAATACTTTTCGTGCATTTTTTTTAGTAAGAAGCACAATTAGGACAACACAAATAAAACTTACAGGTATAATCAAAAGGCAGACATCTGCAGCGGTTGACTACTCTCTTCAAGATCAAGCGCGTCATACAACCCTGATGAAAGCCAGCGCCTTCACCTTGGTCCTGTGAACAATAAACATAACATAAAGCTAGTAATCCCTGCAGGGTTAGACAGAGTTGAGCCTAGTAGAGTGCGAGTAGTACTAACCCTCAATTTTGGAGTATCATG
This sequence comes from Xestia c-nigrum, assembly GCA_916618015.1. Lineage (NCBI taxonomy): Eukaryota > Metazoa > Arthropoda > Insecta > Lepidoptera > Noctuidae > Xestia > Xestia c-nigrum. Next base: position 24,721,616 of record OU745257.1, on the reverse strand, counting down.
TAAAAAGTCATACCGTGAATCGAGCAGAAGTTTAGATTCCGGAGGAGGACTTCATATATTTCATTTAGTGGTTTTAAAAAGCTGAATGATTTTCAAAAATAACCCCGAAATCGGAGTGGCATTAATACTCAGCGCGCGGCATGGAATGCCTGCCTCAACTCAAGTTTACTGTTACAATTTTTAGAGTTCGAAAATCTTCCTAGGCAATCAGGATATCGGAAATGTAACTTGTGAAAGTGGAAATGGGCTCACCTTTAAGGAGGACGTTTTACCTTCCCAGAAATGATTAAATAAGAATAAATGAGAATAGTTCTTTCTGACGACTATCTTCGTGTTTTCCATTTTCATCACATCATTTCAGCCGAAAGACGTCTACTGCTGGACATAGGCCTCCCCCAAGTGTCGCCACTTTTTCCGGTCCCGTGCAACTCGCGTCCAGCGGATTCCCGCAACCTCCACCAGGTCAACGGTCCACCTAGTGGGAGGTCTTCCAACGCAACATCATACGGTTCAATGTCGCCACTCCAGAAGTTTTTGGCCCCTTCGACCATACACAATTATTGATATTCTTGGGACAGAGAGAAACAAGAATTTCATCCCAATCCGGTTAATAGTTTTTGCACAAAAGAGTAACTAACATCCATCCATCCATCCATCTATCTATCCTCACAAACATTCGCATTTGTTAGAGTTTTGTAAAATTAAAAAAACAATATCATAGAGTACTGTGACAAGCTACAACTTATATTATTATCTTGTTCACTGATTTATTCCTCTCTAATAACATAATAATCTCCTTACTGCTTGTGATCTTAGCAGAATTTATTCGTCCAACATTTAATTTGTTGCAACATTTTAAGCACCCAATTACGAAATGGGCGATAAAACTTAGCACTTCACATTATTTAATAAAGCTGTGTGGAGAAGGACGATTAATGCCTGACGGTTAAAATAATATTCCTCAAGAGACTGTTGTCATATTTAGGTACACACACAATTAGGTCCATGAGAGAACGCATGGTAGCAGTCATCAAGGCTAGGGTAACACTAGGTTTTAAGTTGTTTTTAAGGACCTTGTTGTATTTTTTGCTGACAAAATAAAATTTAACTTTTTAGTCATTTGCATTAGCTTGCGTTTTTATATAAACAAAAACCAAATCTATTGATTTATTCTGAAATTTAAATAAATTGTCTTTCCAATCATAGTCATAACTACCATTGATTAGTAAGGTTAAAATGACTTTGAAGGAAATTCATAAAGAGGTGCGATTTTTGGGACGTGGAGTGTAGTTATAGTCTAAATTAATAACTGTCCTTACAAAATAATAGTGTTAACATTTTCTCGAGGAAAAGAAAATAAAAGAAAAAATATATATATTTTTTTTCTTTTGACGAAATATAAATGTCTACAATACGAAGTCTAGTACAAAAAACCATTTTTCTATTCCTTTAAGATATAAAATATTATAATTTTATAGATCTGATTCATAACACAATAAACGTATTCAGAAAATACTTTATAGTTAAAAACATTTCGTACTTTCCCTAAAATCTGAAACTGTTAAAATAAATCTATAAATAACTCTAACAAATTATTCAAGTTCATCTGAAACTAATCTGCAAGCGAGATTTGGAGGGGAAGGACCTGCAGTCTGTATCTCATTCATTCAGTTTGTTTGATTTAGTTAAGTCAATTTTTTGCCAGAAACTTAGCCGTACAAAATTGGACTGAAAATAGTAACTGAAACTTACTTTTGGAATTTAATAAGTGACGTCGTTTTGCTAGCTTTAATTTAATTTTTAAACTCTTCAGACTTTCTGCGAAAAATTCGAGAGTTCTTTTTAATTGGAACTATCTGATGTATTTGTAGTTCAGTAAAGTTTTTCTTCAAACGCAATAATTTGCTTTGTCATGATACGGAAAATTTCCCCTGTAATTGAAAATCCGAGCAGAAACGTTTGGCAATTTATATTTTCATCTATATTTATTTAACGCTTCAAGCACAAAAGTACAGAGGCGGACTCAATGCTATACATACATATATAAGTTCGTGACTTTTTCTGATGGAGATAAAATACAAAACGTATATACCTTCTTCTTTCACCTCGTCCACTCTCATAAATCATAACCATATCTACCACTAGCTGACCACCATGACCCACGCAACTTTGTCTGCGTCACATAAGATAGAGAAAGCTCACAAAAGGAATATACTGGGTGTAAACCACCTCATCACATAGCCGTTAACCAAGCATTCTATACATCAAACTAAGTAACTTTACACAAAAAACATTGCTGGGAAACAACTTTTTTTTTTGAGGTTATAAATCATGTTTTGTGGTAGATCTCAATGTAACGCACTTAAAACATTGTGCTGATGGATGGATTTAATTGTACGAGGGTCGCAGAGGTGTTTAAAGTTAAAATATTACAAAAAAAACTTGTATTTAAAGAAAAACTTGTCAAAAAGTTGTAACTTTGCCCCCCATATCTCCGTAACTAGAAGGTTCCCAGGTATGGTATAAAACAAAAAAATTATCGCAATGATAGGGAGAACAAGTGCCTTTCGGCTTCGTGAAGAGGTGTTTTACACCCTTTATTTTCCCCGTTTTTGCAACTGTGTTAATTTATGCTGCGGTCCTATTGGTTTTAGCGTGGTGTTATAGAACATAATGTACAGTAGACACGAGACTGTTTGGGCTGTCACGCACTCAACCCATCAGTGATGAAATTCGCAGACACAGCAAGCCGAAATCTAGAACGCAATCAACACAAATAAAATTTAATTAAAAATTTAAAAAACCGCCCACACAATGTACTAAAAGTTGAATAGAAAATAATTCGTTGATTCGTCATTTTGTGGTGGCGGCCCTCTTGGATTTTTTATTTATCATAGCGTAAGTATACCATTTTACAAGTCAAGCCATTTCATTTGATACCCATAATTTGAGGGAGTTATTGAATAAATATGTAATCTGCCATTTTGTGGCAGCGGCCATCTCGGACTGATTTTTATCAAACACTTCCGCCTAATTCACTTTTTAAACACAAAAGTAAAATTAATATCGGTTCATCCGTTCGGGCGCTACGATGCCACAGACACACACAGACACGTCAAACTTATAACACCCCGTCGTTTTTGCGTCGGGGGTTAAAAATACACAAACAAGTTCTTTAGCTTTGTGATATTAGTACACATAGAAAACGGCTAAACAAAAGAAAGATCGCAAAGATGCTCAGCTATTTTTAACTTATACCAATTATGAAAAAAAAGATTACAGGTTCTTCGATCCGAGCGCGGTGTAATAAAGCTTCGTTTTGTTTTAAAACTTCTTTTTTCAAAAAAAGGCAGTTTCTCAGCCAGTATTTAGAAATGTAAAAACTTTTTCGTGTATGTAAAACCAAAATGTAGTCCGTGGCCGCCATTTGCAATTTTCCTGGCTGCAAATTGCTCTCACAGTTCTGTTTAAATTGTTGTGTTTTTAATACTAGCGCAGTTTATTGTGCTGAGTTCTTTCCTTCATTGTTGCCATTTTAAAGCCGACAATACTTCTGGGAATTGCTGGTTTTTGTAGATCTTTCGTGTATTTTGCATGACATCTTGATAAAATGATTATGAAAAAAAAGGAAGACTTCTGACTACGCAATTAAGTAACACAAAAGAAGGTGTGTTGTTTTATTCCGGGAACATTCTTTCCCAAATATGTAAATATTTCTTTCCCTTTGTGAAATATTATGAGTAGCATGCCCTTGTTTTCAATGGGTGTCGTATTTCAATTTTTATAAACCGATTACGACGATGTTGTCATTTTTCTAAGGCCAGTGCTGTTCATCATATATTTATTACTATTTACTACTCTTACAGTAAAAAATTGTTTAATTTTTCACGGTATTAGATAAAAATATAGGCTATGTTGTAGAATATTTTCTTTATTAATTCTCTCGAGACCATTTTGAATGCGGTTGCCCCAATTCTCTACAATATTTTTTCGTAGAAAAAACTGCTACTCGTAATTTATATTTCTCTAAAAGTCCTGAAACAAACTAAAAGCTACTCCTACCTAGCAGCAAATTAATTGCATCAAAAACCAGTTCTGCTTCAAGCATGTTACATTCGCCAGCGTGATTCGGTTTGCTTCAGTACTACCTATTTCAAATGCGATCGTTACCACAAACCGTAGCGAGACGACTGGTTTCAGTACAACCTACGCGTTCAGTTTTAGTTGATGGCTTTTACTTCACTTGCAACTTTTGTGTAGGTCAAATCATTTTACAGAGTTGTATACACCCAGGATTTGATCCAGATGAGGGAATTCCTCAACGGTTAGCAGACAATATATTGATAACTGTAAATTTTGTTTATCGCGTTTAATTATGGTGACTCGATCTCAAACCATTTATTTCATTTAGACCATTACGGCTTTTTTGAATGTCAAAAAAAAAATGTGTGTGTTAATGTTCTAGAGTCCAGTGGCTGATTATAAGATTTTAAAGCACACGTCACAAGGGACACACACGCACAACGTTAAGAGTAGGGACCCTGAGTCCATCAGCCAAATTGTGTGTCCAGACAGGACATCTTCTCAAATTTCATATTCTTTTTGTTAAAAAAATATAAAATCACACATAGATCTGTAGAGTTACACGACCAGTTGGTAGTGTTACCATTGCGATTGGGCGACTTTGATGTCGTCAGAATTGTTATTTCATCATCTTAACTTTCAGAATTCTCTATTTTACAGGGATTTTTATACATTGTTTGCGTTTTATACATCAGTAGGTAAAGCTTGACTCGGTGACCTACATTTCACCCCTGATTTCGTAAGAACTCATATAACGCTGATCGACAAAGGGCGTGATTGATGATATTGGCTTCAATCAAAGTCGGCCAACATTGTGCATTGTTTTAATATTGGAAAATAATTTGGGAGTTAAATTTCTTTTACGATATTTTTTTGAACTTCTCATATCTGCATAAATTTTGAGGATAAATTCTAACTGATTTACGAATAATTAACATATTTTTTCTTTTGTTGAAATAAAGATGACAGACCAATTTACTCGCATTGAGCTCCGATCTTGATCACCTCGGGTGAATTTTCACAATTGAGACTGAACGCAATCACAACATCAAAACTACATTCAAAAGCTGCCAAAAAAAATCATGGCAGCGGCATAAGCTCTGAATCAAAATCAAAAGTCATTTAATCACAATAGGCTGATGATCAGGAATTAGTGAAAGCCAAAATTTACGTGAGATAACGTCCACAAAATGTCGCATTTTTTTTGTTTTTTTTGTAACCTTCAAAACTAGTCTGAGCTTTGTGGATAAGACTTGGGAGTTAAGGATTCTTCCAACACCAAAAGCTTCTTAATGGCCAACATCGGCACATAGTATCGTAGCTTTTTAAGAGACATCCTTGAGGCTCATGCTTTACCTGAACGTACAGTTCCTATCGAACTAGTAAGGACGAAATCTGAAGGGTAGAATGTGACTTACAGTCTCCAATATACATTTCCTGCCGGAGATAGGCAGTGCCTTGACGTAAGAAGACGAGTCTATGGCCCACACGTAGATGTTGACGTCGAAAAACGTCTCGGGTGTGAGGCTGAAGTAGCTGTCCACCAGGGTCACTTTGTCTTTATAGTCGTACACGTACAGCTAAAACAATAGTTACCACATAAACTATGATATAGAATTAACAATTGGTCTCAAAACGGTGAAGGAAAACATCGTGAGGAAATCGGCATGTCTTAGAATCAAACATTTGCAGACATGTGTCATCATCTACCAATTTGCACTGGGCCCGCGTGGTGGATTATGGCTCATTCCCCCGTCACAACTAAGCAGTCGATAGAAGAACGGAAATGCTCTCTAAATAATATTGTTGTGAGGATAAAATATGATTAGTAGTTAGAAAATTGATAAAATTGAGTTTTTTTTGTGAATTACTTTTGGCTGCTGATCAGTGCTACAGTTTTTTGCAGATAATAAAAAAGTAGGTGCCTAGTCACCTAAAAGTATACTCAAAGACACGAGTAAAAATTCTAGATTCCATTTGTTAAACAAGATGGGCCACTTTTTTCCTCCAATCAGAGCAGTAATTTCCTTCGAAGTGCCAATCAGAGATCGGTTGAACATTTTTCCTTATCATCCAATCGACTGGAGCAATGTTATATTCTTTGTCTTTTCATTCATATATACTTTTTATTAAAGCGTGTAACACTGTTCTTTTCGCCCCAAACATGTTATTGAAGTGGAAATTGTAGGGATACATTCCTTTGTTTGGAGGATGTACACCAATGTACGGTTATGTCAGAAAAGGTTTGTATAGCGAGCGGTATTGTCATAGAATAAGTAATTCGTGGGCTCAAACCTAGACGTGCGCACTTTGTCTTATTTATTTCATCACCACTGCCCTCAAAACTGCGAAGGAAAACATCTTGAGGAAATCGGCATGTCCTAGATACAAAACATTCGAATTCACTCACAACAGACATTCAAGTGCCCGAATGGCGCAGCGGTAGTGAGGCTACCTTACGTTCCTAGGGTCCCGGGTTCGAATCCCGGTAGGAGCAAATGTTTATGTGATGAGCATGGACATTTTGTTTCCGAGTCATGGATGTTCATATGTATAATAAGTATGTATTTACAAACAAAAAAGTATACATGTAGTATATCAACTGTCTGGTGACCATGACACAAGCCTTGCTTAGTGTGGCACTAGACGGCGCTGTGTGTAATGTCCAGCGATATTTATTATTTATTTTATTTATCTTCCAATCCGCTATGAACCCGCGGATTTTAGCCCATTCCCTCTCATAGAGAGGCCTGCGTCCCAACAGTATGAATATGAATAGGCTGTTTATGATAATCCTACATTTTTCGAAGTTAAAGTTTAACATTACTGGGCTTGGTTTATTCATGTCGCTTAACACCACCAACCCGTTCTTACCAGGCTCAAATTAATCAAAAGCGGTCAATGTCGGTGATGACCAAGCGCAGACCGGATAATGGATCAGCAGTTCCTATGCCATAGCAGCGGCTGCCCTGTAAATCTCGTGGTTGCAAGAGAAGGGTCCTGGTTTTAGGTCGCGCAAACAGTTATTCGGGTTTTCTTTTAGGAATTTGTTTCAAAACTATGAGAGTGGCAGAAATGAGAGAAATGCAAATTTTCTGCTTTAATAGCTAAAGCCTCCACAGGAAAGCAACAATGGCGACTATGTAATTTACCTGTCTTTATTTAGGATTCTTGCCGAGTGTTTCAAAACTGTCGCTTCTATAAGTAATTACTCTATGTTATTGTGATAAAAACAGATATTTATTGGTGTGAAACAAAGTGTCGCCTTTCATGAATATTTTATTAATGGGCAGCTGACATTTGGGTGATTACATGGAAATTGATTACAGGGCCGAAAGGCTGGACGAAACAAAGACAACCCATTAAAACAATTTTATTATGTCACATTTTTTATTAGATTCTAGTGAAATCAGCGAGTTTTATAATGCATAGTACGCTAGATTACCCTTTGGTACCTAAACTATCTGTTTTGACCTTATAGTTATCTAAATGGCTGAGCTCTCAAATTAATGCTAGAATAACAAATTTGTAACAATCTATATAGCCTTTGACTAAAAGCCTAGCTATCGTAATATTGCAAACTCAATGTTGCCATTTTATTTGTCACTTACCACGGAATATCCGTTGGAGCTTTGCCCTTTGACTACAACATCCAGTGCTTCAGAGGAATCTAACCCAGAAATGAAGTTCGTCTGATTGTCTGCATGTTTCCTGAAATAAAAAAATACAATGAATGGACTAAAACTGTGAGGAGCTTGGGGCTTAATAATAATAATATGGAATCTGTCCAGCCACGAAATTTTGCAGCTGAGAATCTGTCCAAATGCTACACAGCCGTTAAGCCGTGCCAACCTGGGTTGGTCTGTTAATAGGTACATTATAAGCCGAGTTTTCTCCAAGCCGTTGCTGAGATACTGGTTTTAAGATCGGTTAAGATTGAAAGCCAACACCAACATAGTTGTGAAAATACTAGGCAGATGATGAAAGGACTAAATATAAATTGAGATGTCCTATGTGGCATAACATATTATTCCCTACAGCTTCAGCAGCGTTCTGCAAGTTGCGCGGTGTCTTCTCTTTCAACTTACTGTAGTGTCTTAAGACAAAAGTCTAGTAGACCAGTGTGCCTTGTCATTACATACGGAACCGAAACGTGGTCGCTCACAATGGACCTTGTTGGAAGGCTTAAAGTCACTTTAAGGGAAATGGAGAGGGCTTTGCTCGGAGTTTCCTTGCGTGATCGATTCAGAAATGAAAATATTCGCCAGAAAACCAAGGTTACCGACGTAGCCCTTAAGTAAAGAATTGCCAAACTTAAGAGGAACTAGGCAGGGCTTGTTACTCGCAGAACGGATGGCCGAAAAGATCTACTGGAGTGACAACCGTAAACCTCCCACTAGGTGGACCGCTGACCTAGTGACGGTCGCAGGAATCGGCTGGATGGGAGTCGCACTGCGCACGGGACCGGTCAATGTGAGCACTGAGCTGTTTACTAAGATTATAAATTATGAGTAAATACTGTACCAATGTTAAAAAAAAACAATGAATAATCTTATTATTTTTTAACTGTTCCGCAGTATTTTCGACGTAGGTACGTTTATGTTTTCTCGTATAATATTCAAAAAACATAACATCATGTTTGCTATTCCCCGAAAGGTTAATGCCCGTTTTCACCGACATCCCCTAAGTTTTTTTATTTCAAAAGATTGTGAAAATAATGAACACGAGGCATGAGCAAATTAAACCCAAAACGGTAAGATTCGCAGGTTGGCAGAGAAAAAATTCGGTTACAGACCAAAGTCTGGATTTGGGCTCGGTTGATGGTATTAGACTGTGGGTTTAATACAGGCACGACCAATTTCCCAGGTACAGGACCAATTTTGTTTTTTTTTCACTTAGTTTTATTTTGAATAGTGAGACTAATAAATTTACTAGTAAGTATACAAATCACTATAAATATGTATTAAAAAAATGTTAATAAACATTTACACGGATAAACTAACATAAAAAGACAAAAGGAAAACATTACCGTTGTGACGAAACTGCCAGCTTCTTTCGAATGTACTCGCGAACTAATAAAAAAATAAGCAATTGGTTGCCATCCTGATTTCCAGGGGAAACGTATTCCACAGAGAAATGAACTGGACGAAGAATGATCGACGAATGTAATCAGTGCGGTGAGAGGGACAGTGAAGAAGACGGTTTTGCGAAGAGCGCAGGTTCCTACTATGGTTAAACATTTCATTGACAAGTTCTGAAACTTACATGAAGTACGGTATATCGAACTGGCAGCAGTGTCCGACGATGGTGAGCACTGAGCGGAACATCTCGGAACAGTTGTGGGGCTTGGACCTCCAGTTACATTCCACCGCTATGTCACTGCAAGGTCTCTTGAACTGAAACAAAATCGGAATGTTATTCTTGGAATTATGGTAAGATATTTTGTTATTAATTTATTTAAACTTCATGTACAATAGTGGGACATGCGTGGGCTTAATGCCGCAAGGCATTCTCTACCAGTCAACCTTTGAGTTATATTACTGGTTAATATTTGACCGACCAAACAACATGGCCCAGTGTGATGCCCAAGACGTTATATCGGCCCCATATAAATTTCAACACCACTTCTCTCAGAACAATAGAAGAAACGAATCAGGACTGCACTCATGTCTTAGAGAGAAGAAGTCGAAAGTGTGTGACTACCAACATTTCTACTAATCCAGTCTAGGCCCGTACAATAGATTACAGCCCATTCCCTCTCTCAAAGAGGAGGTCTGTGTCTCAACCGGTAAAATGACTGTGCTGGACGACTTGAATGGCGCAGCGGTAGTGAGGCTGCCTTACGTTCTTCGGGTCCCGGTAGGAGAAAATGTTTGTGTGATGAGCATGGACATTTGTTTCCGAGTCATGGATGTTTATATGTATAATAAGTATGTATTTACAAACAAAAAGTTTATATGTAGTATATCAACTGTCTGGTGACAACGACACAAGCCCAGCTTAGTGTGGCACTAGATAGCACTGTGTGTAATGTCCAACGATATTTATTTTATACAATTATCACAACAAAGATTTATTTTTCGTCTAAGAGTATAAAGTTACTTCAACTTATTGGTTGGCTTTTCTAATTCAATTTATTATGTACCTCGGACAAAATAAGCCAGTTCTTTAAGATTTATAGTATTAGTACCGTAAAGTTTGTGGATAGTGTGTACTTTAGTATACGGCATCAACTCGTTACATAAATATCTATTTCTAAGAAACGAGCTCATAAAATATTATAACTATTTCTTACAATATCGCAATACACCTAACGTTTTCAGTAACCGAAAACATTTAATAATGATAGATAAAAGCTTCTTTATAAAAAGGTAATATTGACGAAACAGAATAAATTCAGGATTAATATGAACAAGTTTCGAATTTAAATGGCTTCCAATGAATTATTGTTTCGTCAGCTTCCATTTAATTGGTTATTTTTTCGGGAATTCCGGGTATTTTTATTGCGTCGTCACAAAAACTGCCTCCTGCGAAATTGAATGGTATTGAACGATTAAAAAAGCGTGACGTGACCCGAACAAAGTACTTTTGTGTTTTTGAAGAGTTCTAAAGCTTCAGCCGGCACGATCTTAGCTTCTTTGCAAATCTCTCGTAATGTAGGTGATTCACCATGACCTAGCTCTTCGGATAATACCACTAATTACAAAAGACATCCGACGTTAATCTGACCAGAGTACCAAAACATAATATTAAGCACGTCCAGATAATCTTTACATTTAAATTACATTCAAGCAGTTGGACGATTCAAGAATCTTATTTGCCCACCCTACGACCATTGAAGTCATACTGCCTGCCTAACAGTTTTGCTAAATCGCTGCTTTTTGGACCAAAGGAGCTCGTGACTAAATAATGACAGCCGCTCGGGTCGATCTTTAGGTTAGGCCATACTTGCCTAGGTTGGTCTGTGGATGGGTGACCGCCCTTACATACCGAGTTGCCTCGGAAAGCAAGTTAAGCTGTTGGTTTCGACTGTATTTTAGATCTTTGTTACAGGTAGTCACCAGTCTTACCAAGGGATATACAACATTATTTTTTGTTTATACTAAACCCGAAAAGGGATCATTGTACTCATCATTTTGAACAACTTTTTCTATGGGACGAACCATGAAATCGCGAAAAAAAAACAGCTGTTCTCTACATTTTGACGAGTTATACGAACATAGTTGTATATAAACCCCGATTCTGCTATTACGATAGTGTCAGAATAGGCGATCATTGAAGTCACAATGATCAAGTTTTGTCAAGTTTTGTCAAGTTTTATAATGGCGTCATTATGACTCCTCAATGAACAACCAGTGAGACTCCATTGAAAGAAATGTCATAGAATATTAATCTTGTACATGAAATCTGGCATAAATAAATGTTCGCATTTAGTAGTAGATTTCGAAAACCATTTGTACTAATGGTCTTATAATAATGGCAATACGAAAATGCCATTAAAACACAATTTTATTACGAGACCATCGCCCGACCATTGTGAATTTAGCAGATTACGAACTCTAAGCAAAATGACAATGGAATCGTGTTGGAGTGACGAATTTATTAAAATAGCAGAATTAGGCCCCTGGATTGTGGAGGTCTGATAGGCAGTCGCATCTATTTTTATTCAGCTGCATCCGGTGAGACAGAAACCGACGAACATAGTTGGGAAAAGCTCACGCAGATGATGCTGCTTTTTGAACCAGAATGAACTACATATTTCAACAAATTGATTAATGTAGTCTTATTACCATTTCTAGCAGATACTTCAAGGGATATCCCAGGTCTTCCAGCAAGGAGTGCATCTTTCTGACATATGGCTCTGGTGTATACTCTTTATTCTTGACAGCGCTGAAACTTTTGTAGAAGTCTGTTATTTCACTCATGTTGTATCCTCGAAGGATTCTGCAAAATAACGGTTAAATTAATACAAACATAGAGATAGATTATTATTATTAATTAGATAGCACGTGAGTCACAATTCAAACTTAAGTAACTTGAGAAGACATTTTGTTTTCTGTAGCCACCTGAGGCAAATGGAAGAAGATTTCTGAAAATGAAGGATGGAAAGCCAGAAAAGAGGTGACTACCGAGAGGTGTCTACATGCTTCGCCGACCATAAATAAATTGGGATGGTGGCAGAAGAATGATGATGATAAGAGGAATCCAGAATGTTTTTCAGCTAGCACATCAAGCATGACAATTTGATAGCTGAGTAGGTAAGGCGTGATGAGGGAACGCTAAAGTACTATGAAAAGTTTTTTGACAGCTTTCGAGCAGGAGATCATTTTCAGTTTTCAAAAAGGACCAAAAACTTACAACAGACTGTTCAGTTCATCGTACGGTGCGTAAGTTAGTGACTTAAACAGCTTGTATTTCTTAAAGATATTGTGGCTATTCACGAAATGGCAGGATACAGACAATTGATCGCAATATGCTCAGAATCACATTAAATATTTATAAATATTATTAATATCTGAGATTATTTTTATTTATTATTGCGGTAGTTTACGTGATGTATTGTGATTTCTATGGTTACTCACGTTTCAAAATCGAAACACTGAACAGTTCCATGTCCAAAGCCTTTGTTTTGTGAATAATTTATCAAAGGGTTTGGACATTGAACTGTTTTCGTCTCTTTTCATTTTCTTTGAACGACCCTGAACGTCAATAACACTCGTATATCAAGCGCACTTAAAATGAACATAATATTCACCAAGGAACATTAAATTTTACTAAAAGACTTCTTCCAATAAATCTTATTTGGTTTGCTTCTCACAAATCAGTAGACCATAATGCCAGCTTGGTATTTATGCATTGCCGAACACAGAACTTCGTTTACATAAAAGGATCATCGATCTCTCTGAGGTTGAATACAATTAGGCAGAATTACATTCGATTGATTGAATTCGACGATAATTCAATCTACTTTACCTGGAACTCCAGATTTTATACACAATTCCAAATGCAGTGACAATTAGGAAACTCATGTCCAAAATAAGCAATAATATGACGAAATGAATGAAATATGTGACGATATTGCCTGTATTTAAGGGTTCACCCTTGTTTGGTATAACAACTTTTTATATAATTTTACTAATTCGAACAACGTTTAAGAAGATAATCAGTTTGTATAATATCGATTAACATAATTTTTATTTCATCGAATATTTATTGCGATAACAGCATTTGCGCTATTGATCAAAAGGTATAACGTTCATTCGATGTAATGTTCAGGTAGTATAACATATATTTTTCCGAATATTCAATTGATGTAATGTTATGCAGAAAAGCAAACATTGTAAATATTTGCAATATTTTTATTTTGAAAATAAAACACTTAGACGAATCTTAAATTAAATGCGATCGCTTTAAGTAAATCTATTCTGTGTAAGATTGAAAACATTTGCTAAAAATAAGGTTTTAGTGACAGAAACGAATCGCTGTAAATCCGACTCACGTAGTCTTGTCTGCCTTACCCCTAGAGTGTAATTTAAAATCGCGTAGGCGCGGAGGAGCGAGGCGGCCCGCGAGTTGAGGAGCAGGTGGTTGCAACACTCACCGCCTCGGCTGAGGCTGACCGGCGGAGCCGGCCAGCAAGCCCAAGGTGTGGTGGTGAGCGTTAAACCCATCTCCGACGATAAATTCGCGTGGGGCCGCCGGAGCTTCGCAGCGCCGGAGCCGTGACAGAAACCATGCCTGCTGCATGATGCTTGCTCGGTTGCATGCTGCATGCTTGCGTTCTGCATGCTTACTACATGCTTGATGCATGCTAGCTGAGTGCTTGCTGCATGCTTGCTGCATGCTTGATGCATGCTTGCTGCACGCTCGTTGCAAAGTCGCTGTGTGAATATTCGATTCGGTCTTTCGACTAAAACATTATTAGTCTAATGAAACATTAGTTTAAATAAAATTAGTACATTTGAAAATTCGGTCAAATGACATTATTTCAAAGAAATAAATAGGCTAATTAAAAATCGACCAATTAATTATTCGGTAAAATGAATAATTATACGAAATGACTTTATTGTAACTAAAATTAGCCGGAGCGATTTTCGACGAAACGTTGTTATACCAAACAAAGGTGAACCATATTCAAGAGATAAATCACAGTTGAAAATATTTTTGGTCGACTATTCATTCCGAAAATTACTCGTAGAAACTCCATACGTAGTAACTATATGTGGTGTATGTAATATAGCTCTAATAAAGTTGCGTCTGCGCCGCATAGTAAGAACAACGCGTGCATAAATCAATGCGAATCATTACGCCTTAAACTATACACGTCCGTATCTTCCTATCTAACAGGTACTTACAGCAAATCGGTGATGTTCTGAGTCTTGGGTAAGTAAACACTCTCTGTGTCACAGATGGTGACCGCGGGGAAAGGTATGTTGACCATAGAGTAGTGGGTTGTTTCTACCTGCAAAAAATATAAAAAATTAAAATATCACTGGGCATTACACACACAGCGCCATCTAGTACCACACTAAGCAAGGCTTGTGTCGTGGACACTAGATAGTTGATATACTACATATATACTTTTTAATTGTAAATACATACTTATTATACATATAAACATCCATGATTCGGAAACAAATGTCCATGCTCATCACACAAACATTAAAGAACACCGGTCAACTTGCGAACAAATTTTTGTTGATATTTTATTTTAGCGTCTGCCCATGAAAATTATATAAAAGTATAGAGTTTGAATTCCTGAAGAGTTTTGTCTTCAGTCATATTTTTCTAGGAAGTCAGGATTTAAAGATATTCTAGTTTGAAGTTTTAGAGGTTATATCTTGTTAACAACAGACTATTCGAAAAATAAATCTAAAAATACCTTTACTCACTTTAAATACATTAATATAAAAGCATTTATTTACAACTAGCTGCGCCACGCGAAGTTTAGAAGAATATAAGGATAGTGGGAGAATAGTTTAAGGACTCCGTATTCAGAATATTAAGTCCAACAGACGTTCGTAGGTCTGCCACATGGCTCACATGGTCACATAAGACGTAATTAGGTACTTACCTACTTAAATAAATGATCAGAAGAATATTTATTTAATTACCTTAGTCAACTATCTATAGGGCAGTTAGTTAGAGATATATTTTGATAAATAAGTCGCCAACCCGTCTTGAGCAAGCGTGGAGATCAATGTTTGTGCCTTTTCTGTTGAGAAAAGGCCTTTGCCCTGCAGTGGGACAGTAATAGGCTGGTAAACTTACTTTTAAAATCAATTCTGTGAAAGTAGAGAGAAAATGGGATATGTGTTGTGCTTAGTCATTTAAAAAATAAAACAATTCTGTTAAAACCATAAAGTAATTTCTTCTGTCAATTCTTATTATTGCCTACCCGGGCTCTAAATCACAGCCTGCATTCGATTCTTCATTAATCTGATCAGGTTTTTGACGGTGCCTTGAGGAATTCTGTCCCACCCGTCTGTTAACGCGGCCTTCAATGCTTTTATCAATCATGCATTTCATTTTCAGGCATCTTAAGGCCCATAAATAACATATAATACACGACATTACATTACAACTTAGAAAATACTTATACATACAAAATATAACTTATAAACTATGAACACATGAAGTGACGGCGTCGTGTTACGCTGCGCGGTGTCACGTAGCCTGCCGCGAAAACGTCGGTAGACAACACCCTTCGGCCAAAACTCTTCCTTGAGAAACTTGTCGAGAAATTGTGTCGGAACTCGCACCACAAACGACTTGAAGTTGGTGTTGTGACGCGACACCAACTTCTCGACCCTCAAGGTCCAGCTGGTCTTCATCTTCATGTACTCTACGAGTTCTATGACCTACTCAACCTTCGTGGAGTGATGCAGTCGGGACACATAAAGCAAAGTCGTAGTTGGCATTGCTGGACGCAGCAGCATATTTGGTACTGACAGTCCAGTACCGCATTGATTGCGACAAGTAGGCTTTTTCTTCTTCTTCTGAACTAAGGTGAAGCCGTCCTCATCACATTTCTGCTTGGCTGGACAGCGCTGTACCGGATTCCTCGGAAGGGTATCACAGCAACGGTTCTACTTTCCCCCTTTCTGCTGCTTAAGTTGTTTTGCAGCTGAATCGTTTTATGGTTGAAGGGACTGAATTTCTGCCCAGGACCCTTCTCTTGAGCTCGTCCCATAAGCGTTCGATATCAGTTCATATCTGAACTCGACCAGTCCATCGCCCGTACGTATATTCACTTCATTCAGGAACTTTCGCATGATACGCGCCGTGTGACATTTTCGGCCCCTTCAGGCGCGAAAACAAGCGTGGTTTTTTCCTCTAAAGAGGCAGCTCAGCCATTATACTACATACAATACACACTTTGTTATTATTCTATGTACCTATTATGGAAAGACAATTCGTGACACAATACAATGATGTATGTGATGGAAGGCCATAACTCTATTTAAGGCTTTTCACGGCCGAAAAGGCCTCAAATGAAGATGCGGATTTCAACAAGTATGCAAACTATTCGTAGAAAACATCGTTTTTGAGGCCAAACGCCCTTCTATCTAAGTGTATCTGGTGGCTACGGGCGACTTATACAGAATTTCTTGCTGAATTCGAATCAATGTTTAACTGAGATTTGGCAAAAATGTTAGTTACGGCCTTTCACCGTATGACGGTACAGCGCATGTCATTAAGCAGGTTGACAAATAAAATGTCATGTTTTTTTTTTGTTGGAGATGACATTTAAGGTGGACACACACTTATCAATAATAAAATAAAAAAGCAAGAAATATTTATTTCTCATACGTATGACGTCATCTATTCGTACGATTCGACGCGGATAAGTGTGCTAGGTTTTATAATATTTCATACAAGTTATTCTAAAATTCGATTCTTTCGGCGCGGTCGATTGTTTCGACGCGGATAAGGGTGCGTTCACCTTAAAAGTATATCTTAGCCAAAAGCCATGAAGTCAATCCAGGAAGAAAAAAGTAAGTCATGATTATTTTTCTCATTCATCATTATTCTAGTCAATTGAGCTCATAATAATGAGGAATTTTTTTACAGACTTCGTCAGACCTTAAGTTTGATTTGATAAATCTTTGTAAATTATTTCGTAGGCATCTATCACGGTGACATACGTAGACGCTCAATAATTTCATCAACAATTGTTTCGCCCGGGTTCTTTGCTCCTACCGGGATTTGCATCCAGGACCCTATGAACGTAAGGCAGCCTCACTACCACTACGCCATTCGAGTCGTCGTTATAAAAGTTCATTAGGTAATTACAAATATGTTAATTAGTTAATTATAAGTACTATTTATTTGCCTGACAGGTCTTAATGTTTTCTTAGAAAAATTTTGGCGACAAGACGATTTTATTGCCCTTGAGCGTTTTTTCGCTATTCTGCTACCGTGACATTCAATTAAATTAGCTTAGATTTAGTTTATACTATTAAAGTAGTTTGTACATTTCGAAGATATATGCTGATAAAATGAAATGGACAGCCGTTATTATACGTATACGTTATTCTGTTTATTTGCATTTAATATACTTACGTATATATAGGTTGGTAATCCAGAATTTACTGGGTTGTGGAGGTCAGATAGGCAGTCATTCCATTTAAAATACTAGCAGACCCCAACATAGTTAAGAATAGGCTAGGTAGATAACATTGAGTTTAGTGCAAGTTTGCATTTCAGTTGGTTCAAATTTTATTCCGTCACGAGAATATCAGCTGGTATTGACACACGTAGGTGTGTGTTTCAGCACCTTGAGTTTACCTTTCATGACACCCACGTGTAAAATAACAGCGACATTCCGTAGAAGTTCCACGTGTAACCCAGAACAAAGTGTTTTGAAAAATAACTCTTTACTTTTAACATCGTTTGAAGTAAAAGTTAGCTACTGTAACATTATACCTCGTGACATTTTTAATTACTACAGTTAAACACGGTTATTACAAGAGTTTTTAAACGTATAAATATGTTATGCCGCCTGTTTGAAATGTTTTTGGAATAACGAGGTAATTATTATGTTTAAAGATAAAATCAAGAAAAATTATTAGTAATTTTAATATGACAACTTTCATTCTTTGAGAATAATTCTAAGAAATAAAGTGAAAAAAACAAAAAAAAAAAAGAAATAAAGTGAATCGGCGTACGAATACCTATCTCTTTTGACAGCTAAGTGACTTTAAAATCATGTAGTTAAATTTATCTTCACTCAATAACTTTTTTTGTCAAATCATGCTTCACTAAGAGCAACTTCGTTTCGATAGTGAAAGAAAACTACTTTTCCGTCTGTTCATAACATTCTTGTGATGATAGCTGAATCACTCTCAAAGTACTGTTATTGTTCGCAACCTTGCCCGAAGTAATTTAGTTCTCCAAATTACATTGCTAACAAAGTTACCTTGGCTTTATTTACTAACTGCTTTGTGTGTTATTGAACTAAAAGGATTCAGTTTTTTACGCAAATTACAAAATCAAATAACCTCATAACGTCTTTATTTTGTTTTTCAAAGAGCGATCAAAAAAACAATCGTTTTAACATTTTGAATATTTTTCAGTGTGCTTTCAAAAGGTGTCAGAGGGAATATGGTAAAAATTAAAAGGCCAATAAGAATAATACATTTATTTTCAACATTGTTTATTTTCAGTTAGCACATGAATGGAGACTGAATTCAAAACGAGAATTTTTATTCAAAAGTGAAGTTATTGTGTTTTGTGGTAGAACTCAATGTAACGGTCTTAAAAAATTGTGCTGATGGATGGATTGCATAGTACGGGGGTCGTGGAGGTATTAAAAGTCAAAATCGTACAAACAAAACTTGTATTAAAAAAAAAAAATTGTCTTAAAGTTGTAACTTTGACCCGTCATATCTCCGTAGCTAGAAGGTTCCCAGGTATGGTGTAGAACAAAAAAAATATCGCAATGATGGGTAGGACCAGTGCCTTTCGACTTCGTAAAGAGATTTTTTACACCTTTTTATTAAAAAGCCAAAGTTATTAACATACATCCTTATGTATCATATAATCTTTGTGTGGGTTCAGTATGAACCATGTTATATAACTGGGTACACAAAACTGGGTAGGTAGAGATATAACTCCAAAGATATGACAACGAATGACTGAAGCTGTTTGTTTACAGTACAAAAGACAGCCATGGAAATGTTTTACTCAGAGCATTACGAAAGAAGTTACGAGCGATTTACTTACGTATTCGAGAGAACCCACGGCTTTTCTTACTTTTGTAACAAAGTACCGGTTTGTTGAGAAAAATAAGTTAAGTTAACGCAAATTGGAGAAGAATAGGTCCGGTTGCGTGTTTTGTATGTTGGAAACGGTTTTGGCTTTCGACAGACGTTATACTTTAGTATGTTGACGTAAATGTTTTTAGAGTTCCGTCCAAAGAGGTGCCTACGGGATCTAAGACAAACGGTCCAGCCACAGCCAAGAGTGGCGTAGATTGCGGTGGTGCGGCGTGACGAGTAATTCAGCAACTCGTCCCACTTGCCCACGGCCCATTTGGTGCGAGATGATGAAAATAAATAATATTTTCATTCTGCAACTCGTCCACGTTTCTTTTTGTGTGGTAACTTTAAACTTGATCAACGTTTGGTACAGTTATTAAGACAAGACGGCTAGCTGCCTGCTGCATAGTTTCATATTTCTATGCTTCACTATTTTCTATTTTTATGCTGTTGACGGAACCCTTGATGTGTAAGCTCTACCCGCACTTGCACAGTTTTTTAAATAAGTCTAAACGGATTACGGTCAACGTTTTCCTGTTTGTTTAGTTCAGGTTTGAGCGATAAGACCTTTTGTTAAACTTTATAAATAAGAATTTCATGTGATCTTGAAAGCCAGTTTTCGTAAACGTGGTTTGATGTTTATTGTGTGTAAATAATAAGGCAAGTTGGGTGTTATTTTGGCTGAAAATGAGATTCAGTTATCTATGTATATTTTATTCAAAGTAATTCAATATTCAGTTTAGTGATTCAAAGAGCTTGAACTATTTCATTCAAGAACCGCGTCATTTCTTTAATAGGTGAAGATTTAGAAATAATTATTTAAACCACCAAAGTCACCAAAACTCTACATTTTGATTCGAATGTGATATATGATAATTCCAGAATAGTACATTTTGATACAAGTGGAGAAACTTTGTTATTGTAACTCAAGGCGGTATTAACACACGAGCCGTAGGCGAGGGTGTTTTTGAACCGAGAACTGCAGTAACAAATGTCCACGTGTATGTAACGACGTTATTCAATACACTTTTGAAGAAATAAAATAATATAATCTAAAACATTTGTGTCATAAATGCCACGAGACAATGATTTAAATTTTATTTTTTTCCGCGCTTTACTTACGCCAGGTTCAAGGAGAGGCAAAGGTATGAAGCCGCTAATAGCTAATAAGCTAATAAGCTATAAGCTATAAGCTATAAGCTATAGCTATAAGCTAATATAAAAAATAATTTTGAATTTGTTTTTGAATTAAAAACACAAATAAATGTTTTCGTAACTGTGTTCATATAGGATGGAGGAAGTGGATTCGGAAATCAAACACTGTGTAACTTGATGCTGTATAATGTATAATCACGGTAAATAGGAGTAAAGGCACTAAACTAAAAACTATTCTAAAGTATTGTCACGGGAACTGATATTCAAATAACCGATATAAGAAAACACGCGTGCCGGTTAGAGTTTGTAGCGCGGGCGCGTCTCGGCGCGCGGCGGTTCGTCAAGTTCCGTGTGCCTTCGGGCGTGGCTATGCGTCGACTAACTCCCGCGTCGGAGGCGCGTAAACGGCGGGATAGCGTTATTCCCTTCCCTCTCCTATGCATCTAGTGCATAGTCGTTAAAGCGAGAGGGAAGACATGCGCGGCGGCGGCGTCCGGAACTACGGGGATTTGTTTTCGTTGCGACAGACTCCCCCTCTAGTCTAGGAGAACGCCCTCGTTCCTGGACTTGCTCTTTGCCCCTGTGCTTCGGGCGTCCGCGACGTCGCTTGGGAATGACAGGATTAGGTGGTACATCACTTCCAGTACCACTGTCAACAAAACACGTTAAATCTTGTGCATGATATTTTCCTAAGGATTCCTCAGGATTTCCTATTGGGGAGATAAGGTAGGTTGTAGGGCTAACTTTTTTTGTCATTACATACGGTCCATCTCGTTTGGGCACAAATTTAGCAGTGAGGCCTTTGCTACCTTGGCTAAGTACATGTGACCGGACCAGAACTTTATCGCCAACCTCGTACGTTGGACCAGGTCGACGGGACCGATCAGCAACCTTCTTAGATTGATCTTGCTGTAATTCTACTCGTTCACGAACTGCAGATAAAGATTTGATAAAAGATCTCAGGTATGGAGTGATTTGCGGAACAAAATTCTCTTTATCAAGGATCGCTCTCAAGTCATGCCGAGTTTCTGTGGGGGACCTCATTTCTCTGGCAAACATGAGAAATGCGGGAGTGGCACCAGTGGTTCTACACACTGCGCTATTCATAGCGAAACGAATCACTGGGATTTTCTCAGGCCAGGAGCAATGGTCAGTCTCCACGAGCTGTGAGAGCTGCGTCTTTAGGTCCCGATTCTTGCGCTCGGCGGGGTTTGCCTCTGGATGATAAAGTGGCACGAAGTTCTGTTTAATACCTAAGATGAACATACATTGTTGCATGACAGCCCCCACGAACTGTACGCCGTTGTCAGATATGACCCTGCGCGGTAAGCCGTATCGGAGAAAGTATTCCGTAGTAAGAGTACGGGCGCAGGCTTCAGCAGTCGCTTCCTGAAGGGCGTAGAGCTCAACCCAACGGGTGGCGGTATCTTCAACTAGAAGAATCCATCTCTTTAATAATTTTGTCTACCTCCAGGTCGGCAAGCTGTTCCTGCCTTAACTCTGCAGGGCTCTTAGCGGGTAAATCAATTATCACTGAGCAAATACCGCAATTGTCACGAGTATCTTGGGAGCATATTGGCCTGCTCAGTGTATCTGCCACTACATTTGCTTTTCCCGGGGTGTACTGATATTGAATGTCGAATGATTGTAGCTTGAGGGCCCACCTCACCAAACGACCTGTAGGAGACTTTAGCGTCATCAGCCAGCGAAGTGGTTGGTGATCGCTACCAATAATCACCGGATGGCCATCTAGGTAACATCTGAACCGCTCCACCGCCCACACTACCGCTAAGGCCTCTCGTTCGGTGGTAGAATAGTTACGCTCAGCAGCGTTCAGAAGGCGACTGGCGTATTCTATGGGTCTTTCTTCCTTGTCCTCCCCCTGTAGTAAAACGGCTCCGACGGCATAATTGCTCGCGTCCGTGCGGAGGACAAACGGGTGATTAAAGTCAGCCTGGATTAAGATTGGCGCTGAGGTAAGAAGCTGTTTGAGCTCTTTAAAAGCAGTGCTCTGAGCTGAACCCCAGGTCCAGGTCTGATTTTTTCTTGTTAGCCTTGTAAGTGGCTCTGCTACAGAAGAGAAATTCGGGATAAATTTACGAAACCAGGAACAGGTTTGTAAAAATGTCCGTAGATGTTTCAAGTTGTTTGGTTCTTGCATGTCTATTACCGCTTGAACCTTTTCAGGGTCGGGTGAGACGCCCTGCTGGATAATTACGTGCCCTAGATACTTGACACGTTCCCTCGCAAAAACGCACTTCTCCCGGTTGACTCGCAACTTGAATTCGCGAAGCCGACTGAACACCGACTGGAGATCCTGGAGATGCTGCTGGAAACCTTCAGATATGATCAGCAGGTCATCTAAATACGCAAGGATCGTCACATTGGCCAGGGATGAACAGGAGCGCAGACGGTCGATCAGCCGTTGAAAGGTCGCCGGAGCGTTTTTGAGACCAAAGGGCATGCGTTTAAAGCGAAAGGTTCCCAATGGACTAATAAATGAGGTCTTATCTCTATCCTGCTCATTAACTCTAACCTGCCAGTAGCCGGATCTCAGGTCCAGAGTACTCATAAAACAATCCCTCTTTGTTGACTGTAATAATTCATCAATCAAAGGCATCGGGTAATGGTCCGTTTTGGTCACGGCGTTTAGGCGTCTGTAATCTACGCAGAAGCGTGTGCTGCCATTCGCCTTAGGAACCAGGAGAGCTGGTGAACACCATGCAGACTCGCACTCTTCGATGACGTTATCCTTGAGCATCTTATCAATCTCCTCACGCATTAACTCCTTTTTGGCAGGGGTCAATCGGTACGGAGGTACATAGATAGGAAGGTGCTCACCTGTGTCGATACGGTGCTCAGCAAACGGGGTAGGCTCTCCCCCTAGCTGGAAAATGTCCGTATTGGCAACCAAGATCTGCGCTAGCTGGTTCCGGTCAGGTGGATTCAGCAATGTACCTTCGTCATCCCTGAGAACGTCAGCAGAAGAACAAGATAGCTCTGGTGAATAGGCAGGTTCAAAACGCATCATGTACTGAACGCGGCTGTTATTTGAAAAATACCAACGTTCCCGAGAAAAATCCATGACTACCTCGGCTGCAAACAAGAAATCCATGCCGAGCAACGTTTCATTGTTACGCGCCTCAGGGAGGATAAGAAAAGGAGTCCTAATGACCTTCTCCTCTAAGTGCACGTCAAGAGTAATCATGAGCACGTCTACGTCGCGAGCGTGTCCGTCGGCAAGCTTGATACGTCTTCGCGCCGGTTCAAGAGGGTGTCCCTTTCGACAGAGGAGGGTGTGCAGTGTATGGCCCGCAATACAATGTTTGGCACCGGTGTCAACTAACGCGGTCCCCGACGCGCCTAATATTTGAATATCAAAGATCGGCCGCAAAACTTTTCTGTCGGAGCTCCTACCGGCGCGCGCGTTCTCTACACTTGTGTCATTACACACCATACTAATATTTAACACATTCTTCGAAACATCATTACAACAAAAAACATTTTGCGAAAAATTACAAAAAATGCAGTTACACCCTTTTACATTGGGGGAATTATTATTCAAAACGTTATCATTTTGCGAATAATTACAAAAACGGTTCGTAACCTCTAACGCATTACGGTCGTCATTACAATGAATGTTACGATTTTCCGCAAAAGTACAAAAATCGTCCTTACGCCCCTTTACATTACGGGCGTCATTATAACAAAAATAATCATTTACTAAAGAATCACAAAGACGGTCGTTATTATTATCGACCTCACAGCTGGTATTGTGATCGTTCGACAAGTCGTCCGAAATTTTACTCGGTGCAGAATAACAATTATTATTATTAGAAATAGTTTGACTGAACGCAGGCTCACTCGAACTATCACGAGACCAGTTATTATTTTCTTGAATAACAAAAGAAACATTTGAATCCAAATTTTTAAAATCAGTAGTAGGCAAAGTAATAGAGCTGTTCAAATCCTCACAGTACTGTTTATCAGAA
Source organism: Xestia c-nigrum (assembly GCA_916618015.1). Lineage (NCBI taxonomy): Eukaryota > Metazoa > Arthropoda > Insecta > Lepidoptera > Noctuidae > Xestia > Xestia c-nigrum. The sequence goes on along the minus strand of OU745257.1, from coordinate 24,697,123 downwards.
CACTTCTCTACGCGATTATACAAATCGGAACACAATATTTTTATGATTTGACTTTTGCCGTTGAGTGTACTTTGGTCGCGAAGTTTGCTGAGAACTATTAAAACTACAAAAACTTGATTCGTTGTTACACTTTTTGCAAGTTTCACGAGTAACATTTTTAGATCCGCACTTGTAACACGATACCGAATTATTAGAATCAACCGCTGACTCACCCTTGTCCGCCAACTTACGGCACTGGTCGCGCTGGTGTCCGTAGCGTTTACAATACGCACAAAACGGTCGTTGCTGTTTCGATGACGCGCGTTCATCGCGCGGTGTTGCAGCGGAGGCACGCGCATAAGATGCGCGCTGTGCGCGCGGCTCTTGCGCGTGCGAGGACTGCGAGCGCGCGGCGGGGGGCGGGGCGCCGCCGCCGCGTGGCGTGATGTCTGCCCCATGCGCCGGTCTCTCGCTTGCAGCGGAGTTTGATGTTCGCGCGTTGTTCATTGCGGGCTGAGTAGGCGTTTCGGTTGCGCTACGTTTCGTAATCGAAGCAATGGATGCGGCGTTTCGCGATTCTCGCTTTGTTGATTCGTGTAGGGAATCTTCGATCGTTCTAGACTTCGATAGCAACTCGGAAAAATTACTGACTTCTTCGCGTCGTAATCTTTTACGGATTTTCCGGTGTAAAAGGCCGTAAATCATAACAAGTTGTACCTTGGTAGACAGGTCGTTTGATGGTAGGCGTGTTAGGAGGGCTCGACTCTTCGCTACAAAGATATCTGTTCGTTCGTCTTCACCCTGCTCGTCTCTGAATAACTCCCGGTATATTTTATATTCAGGACGGCGGTCGCCGTACGCGTCACGAAGGTATTTTATTGCATCTTCCCAGGATGTGACCTCCGCGCGGATACTCTGCCACCAGGTTGCTGCGTCGCTTGTAAGTAGTATGGACATGCCTCGAATAGCGACATCATCAATGATGTTCGTGCATTCTTTAAAAGCTTCAATGGCATCGATGAAAGTTTCAACATTTTCCTTCGCCGCTCCGGAGAATCTGGACGTGCATCGTGAGAAATTGCCTGTCTTCTCTGCCGCACTCGGCGCTGGCGCCGGTGACTGAGCGGTCAGAGGGGACGTGAATGTCGACAGGCGCTCTAACATACGCTCACAGATGTCTGCATTCGATTGTTGAATCGTTGATAACAGAGCGGTAAAGTTATCGCGAGACAGCGTGACGCTGTCGTTGAGTTCATCGTCATGCGAACCATTGAGGGACTTCCTACCCCGTGTCTTCGGCATTGTTACACGATCACTATATAAGTTCACAGTGGCATTCGGCCTACAGTTGGGACGCCATCTTTCGTAACTGTGTTCATATAGGATGGAGGAAGTGGATTCGGAAATCAAACACTGTGTAACTTGATGCTGTATAATGTATAATCACGGTAAATAGGAGTAAAGGCACTAAACTAAAAACTATTCTAAAGTATTGTCACGGGAACTGATATTCAAATAACCGATATAAGAAAACACGCGTGCCGGTTAGAGTTTGTAGCGCGGGCGCGTCTCGGCGCGCGGCGGTTCGTCAAGTTCCGTGTGCCTTCGGGCGTGGCTATGCGTCGACTAACTCCCGCGTCGGAGGCGCGTAAACGGCGGGATAGCGTTATTCCCTTCCCTCTCCTATGCATCTAGTGCATAGTCGTTAAAGCGAGAGGGAAGACATGCGCGGCGGCGGCGTCCGGAACTACGGGGATTTGTTTTCGTTGCGACAATGTTAATTTGTTTATAAAAGTAAATATTAGTTATAAATAATCATGTTCATCACCGATATTGAATTTATAAACACAATTTGAATATTCAAAAAATTATGCAATGAACCAGTTTGGACTAAGCATAATATATGTATCAATAATTATCTGTGGCAATTTTGCTTTCTGCACATGTGTGGAAAAAACATGGAAAATACACGTGTGCAAAATACACTGCATTTTGAACCTAATCGTAGTGCGAAAAGAACCAGTTTTCGAGGAAGTGTATTGAAAAAACTTAACGACTCGATAAAAATGTGTACATTTGTTTCTTTAATTATCTATACTTATAATAAATCTGTAGAGAGGTCAATTCTGTACATGAAATATATTTACAAAATAACTATCGGGGGGTGATTAGTGATCGATACTGATGCCAAAAATGCAATCAGTAAAATTTTTGTCTGTCTGTCTGTCTGTCTGTCTGTCTGTCTGTATGTTATTTATAGAAAAAAAAAACTACTCGACGGATTTTAACGAAACTTGGTACAATTATTCTACATACTCCTGAGCAGGTAATAGTATACTTTTCATCACGCTGCCATTAATAGGAGCAGAGCAGTGAAAGGAAATGTTGGGAAAACGGGAGAAGTTACTTGGTTTTTTTTTTTTAGCTTCCGTCGCGTGTGCAGCCTTAATGGTTAAAGCTACATAGAAATCATGTATAACGGAAATATTCCACATAAAATTATATAAAAAATATCCCACGACAGCATATGTCTATCTTTTATAGTTGACTCACAATAACACGTGTAACTCCCGATAGCTTAGCAGTTCGGAGATTTGTTATTATTATATTTGTTTACTCTTACGTTTATATCATCACGCTATGACCCACATAAAACATAGGATACATTTTATTCCGGTAGTAAGATCCCATGGGACAATAATCAAACTTCACGCGGGCGAAGCCGCTGGCAGAAGCTAGTCATTAAAATATAATAACTATACTTACAAACCGGAGCTTCGCCCACTTGACAAATTATATACTAAAACCTTCCTTTTGAATCACTCTACCTATTAAAAAACCCGCATCAACATCCGTTTCACAGTTTTAAAGATCTAAGGATACACAGCAACCGGGGTTGCGGGCCTGTTCCGGGGTTGCGGGCCTGTTCGAAAGAGATACCGCGGCCCCGGAACGTAAAAGGCGAGGAAGGAACATGGATGGTTTTTAGTCAGTAAGAGTCTGACACTCCCTCCCGCTCCGCCCAGAGTGGGGGGGGTCATTTGATGATTTCCCATCCTTAAAAAAAAAAAAAAAAAAAGGATACACAGCAAAATATTAATTAAAATCAATACTACTTGTATAATGAGGGGAGGTCGGTCGGCGCGTGAGCGATATATTAAGGACAGACGCGGCGGGGGACTTCTTTGTTTTGTAATAAATGTCATTCATCACAAAAAGTAAAAATATAAAACAAGAAACGTTTTCATTCATTTGATTTTTCCCCTCTGCCTCCAACTTTGTAACATGGTTACGCTAATTAGTAACTTTATAAACCAGGCTACATAAAGGGAGACTGGTGCACTAAAATCACAGAGTGAGCATGTTGCTCACTTCATTAACATCACAAAGTAGGTGCTTACTGCATAATGTAAGACTGTCTGTGTTCAACATTAAATACATGCTTCTTCATGTCTGAAGTGGACTGATTTATTAAATCTCTTAGCATGATGAGAGGATCTTTGAATCTTTTCTACTTGCATTAATACATGCGTTACCATGATGAAAGAGGCTCCCGCTTGCAACATTTCTTATTGCTGCTCCACTCCTATTGGTCATAGCGTGATGTAATATAGCCTATAGCCTTCCTCGATAAATGAACTATCCAACGCAAAAATAATTTTTCAATTCGAGCCAGTAGTTCCTGAGATGAGCGCGTTCAACCAAACAAACAAACTCTTCTGCTTTATAAGTATATGTTATGGACCAAGTGATGAATTGGACATTATACATAATGCCCGGTCACTATGAAAAATGGCCAATATAAGAGTGCAATTTGATAAGAATTATTCAAATAATCAAATTGACCGGGCATTATACATATTGTCCATCACCTTTTGGGCAGAATAATACAAACATATGTAATTACTATATTTTTATTGTTATTCTCATTAAACTTAAAATAAACTAAATATTGAACCATTTGAATAATCAGACTCATTATTTGGATTAATCATTAAGGACTCCTACTTTAAGAAGTCATATTAAAAATATAACATAAAACATTAAAAAACACAAAAAAATTACAACATGTATACTAGTGTTTTATAGAAATGACATTATTATCCTACTATATATATCCTACTTATCCTACTCATCATCATCATCTGCCGAGCCTTTTCCCAACTATGTTGGGGTCGGCTTCCAGTCTAACCGGATGCAGCTGAATACCAGTATTTTACATGGAGCGACTGCCTCTCTAACCTCAACATTCCAGTTAATACTGGGAAAACGATACGACTTGGTAAGACTGGTGTCAGACTTTTGGGGCCACTGACTACCTGTAGTCAAAGATGGACAAATGACAGTCGGGACCAACGGCTTAACGTACTTTCCGAGGCACGGACAAAACTCTGTATGTCTGTGTATGTATGGTCACCCATCCACAGACCAACCTAGGCGAGCACGGGTTAAACCTAAAGATTGACCCGAGCGGCTGATATTATTTAGTCACGAGCCTTTGCCTTTGCCTTTTTGGCTTGGCGACATCTACATTTATCAGACTTCCAACCATTTTTACAACCACATCTACTATAACCTTTCCCTCCACATTTAGAGGACATTCTGCAACATTTTCTCAGCGAAATCTCTGTCTCTGGAACATCTTCTGGCAAAATATATCTTAATTTCGTAATTCAGTGTTAACACACTCGCGCTGGCACTGAGTTACGAAACTGAAACCCATCCGCGTCCGTCCATATTCGCTTACAATGCAAAACTAAACAAAAACAATAGCGCTTGAAGTCCGCCGCACGAGCCGCGCGCTGGATGGCGGTCTCTGATTAGTCAAAGCGTGCCACGCTATGCGTGCCTCCCTCCCCGCCCTCATACCGCGTCAAATTTAGCTTTATTATCAAATTGCCCAATTATCATGTAGCAATATAATAATGACCGTGCAATGTGATAAATAATGTAGTTAAGATAGTATTAATCACTTAGCCCGATAGAGATAGCCATTATTCATAATGCTCGAACATTATGTATAATGCCCGCATTAATCACCTGGTCCATAACATATATATATATTAGTATAGATATAGGTAGATTGCCCGAGACTTTGCTCGCGTTAGTTTAAAATTTGACAATTAATTCGGTTTGAATTCTGCTTGAAATAATTTAATTTAACCTGATTGGAAAGACACTTGGCGCCATGTTTTAGCATAAGATCCCGTTCCCACGATTTTGTGAAGACATATCGTTGGTTTTTAGTTGGCTACAGTCATGAACGACAGTTGTCGTGTCGATATGTGAACACCTCCATTTAAATACACAAGCCAGGACACTTAAAACGATTATCTATCGTCACAACAAAGTGGGCGCGGGGGCTTAGAACGTTATCGTTGTTTTCTTTGGGAACAGTACGTTTTTTCAGGATGATGCGTTTCTGTACACCTGACAATGTTTATGCAAAATTTCATGATAATCAGTTCAGTGGTCGCAACGCTGACGTGGGACTAGGCTAGCCATGTCACTATGTGAATCCCCGACAAAAAAGGCATTGCAGTAGATCTTAAATGAGATAGCAGGATGACCTGGACAAAGTTGACGACGACATCACCCCTGGATCGATATAATTGTGTAATAAAACTGCTGCACTCCAGTATAAAAGGTTTATTCCGAAGTTACAAAATGTTTCAAAAACTTATATTTTATTTTAGTTAGTACTTTATAACAGATAATCAAACGACGAATTGTGCGACCGACCTCGACCAGCGCCAAAACGAAATAGAACGTTTTTAAAAACGGTCGCCCGCCATTACAGCACACTGACAGCTTTTCCACAGACAATCACACAAATTTAACCGTCAGTGTTGCGAGCACATTTGGTCGATTGTAATAAATAATCGATTACAAAAATACCATAAAATCCAATTCTCAATAATTTGCAATAAATCGTATTAAATAATAATTATTCACATCGAAACCTTACAATTGGAAACTACGTAGAGAGACTTTGCCCAGCAGAGGCAAAAAAAAAAAAAAGATATAGAAAAGAAGATAAGATATAGTAAAGTAACTACAAAAATAGTAATATCCTGAACAAGTGGAATCACCAGAGGTGTCGGTTGTCTGTCTGTCACTGATCCTTTGTGAGCCATATTAGATTTTGATCACTGTCAGCGGCTTTTCCTTCGCGGCAAGGTTACAAAGGTTCACAATAAAAGGGTGAAACATGAACTTCTAACTGTAGAATAGTTTGTTTGAGGGATGAAATCTCAAAAGCTTTGAATAATTTGACGGGTAGCTATATTTTTAGATCTTTGGGGTAGTAAGTAACTTAGCAACCTTTTTTGCCTTTATTTGACAGATGTTTATCATATTACTTTTTAAGATGAAACTAGGCACGCTACCAGTTTTAACTTGAATTATTAGAATTCGTTTATTCTGTGACTGAGTATGTCAATATGAAATTAACTTCAATTCAAAACCTCACAAACAGAAAGGTCAGCAGCCTGATAGTGATATGTAAACACTCATAATAAATAACGCTTCGAGGAAAACTGGTTATCAACAAACCACCAAGATTTCATGTATGTGGTTCCGTTCAAATGTAACTGTTAAATAAATGATACATTGAGTGTTATGTATTGTGTTTTCACTTTAGTTTTAGCCAGAGAAAACCTCACCCAGAGAAGACTGGAAGGCTATGGGGGAGGCGGGAGTGAGAAAACTGTCCAGTCGGACGATATAGGCTAATAAATAAAAACAGTCATTGTTATTTCCAGAGTAGTCATTTCTTAAGAGAAGTTTGTTGTAGTGGGAAGGATGGCGTAATGATTTTCCTTTAAAATAACTATGTAACGTCATACTTGTTTACTCAAAGAGTTTGATAGGTGGGTGCGTATGACATCTGCGGATGCGGGACTGTTCAAAAGAACGGAACATTATAGGCGAGGAAGGAACATGGATGGGTTTTAATCAGTAAAATTCTATCCTTCCCTCCCGCTCCGCCCAGAGTGTGAGAAGTCATTTGATGATTTAACTCGAAAAAAAAAGGTGGCGTATGACATTACGTATATTTTATCCCACTAACATTTAAGAGGGATCGCCCACTTTTAGTCTATTTCCATCATTCGGACGCACACTCAGACAGGACGTCCGGACGGTTATTAGAAATTCTTTATTAAAAACTCACATTAAACGCGTAGAAAATAAATATCAACTTTGATACTTGCTGATAATGTAGACTATCCATTGCTGAAATATTTTTTCAAAAAGGTCCAGTAGTTTTTAAGTTTACTCGTTACATACAAAAATACCTTTCCTCTTTATAATATTATTACTAGCTGACCCACGCAACTTCGTCTGCGTGACATAGAGAGAAAAACGAAAGGAAAAAAATCCCGCTCCTAATAATCGTAGCGTGATGTTATATAGCCTAAAGCCTTCCTCAATAAATGGACTATCCAACACAAAAATATTTTTTCAGTTTTAGCCGGTAGTTCCTGAGAATAGCGCGTTCAATCAAACAAACAAACAAACTCTTCTGCTTTATAATATTAGTATAGATTACTAGAGATAACTTTTATAGTTAAAATTTAACTCACCACAGTCAAAGTAGGATCAATGACAAACTTCTCCCAGATCATGTGACCGAGGAAGCAGCACAGAGCCATGCTGCCAGCGATGATCAGTGCCCACAGCAAGTGCACCCCCCAGCTCGAAACTTTGTAGAAGTAGTACACCCCATGTAGGGTGCAGTGCTTGCAGAAAATCTTGGACTTGGATACAAGTTCGGATTTCAGAGCCTTGTCGAGCACCATAATGGAAAAAAACTCAACGATTTTTATAGTTCCAAAAAAAAAGTAAATCTTTGAAGTAATTTTGTTTTTTTTTTCTACAATCATGTCCCAACTACTTTTATTAAAGCCTTTAAGTGCTCTAAATCATTTTTTTCAGTGGGGAAGAGTACTTCCACTAATAACTATTCTAAATTAACAAAAGCATTTATTTCTGAATTATTAACAATTTTCTAATTGTATTTGTTGGAGAAGTTCAATTAATATCACGTCAATTAATTTATAAGTTTAGATATTAAAGTAAATCAAAAAGAAAGAAGTATGATATTAATAAATTGATACAAGTTATTGATGATCAAAGTTTTTTACTAATTATATATTTTTCGACTAGGTTTGGGCAGCAGGTTTTGTTTAGTATTTAATACAAAACTTAGTAGTAATAATATTGATATAAATGAGTTGTCGTTGTTGTATGCAAAAAAATACGATGCGAAAAATAACCTGAGACTGCACACAGCGTGCCGTAAAAAACGCAAAAAAAAAACATTTGGGGTCATCTTTGGGGACTCTTGGGGTCAATCGACTACGAAGCGTTAGGTGTCGATCACGCAAGTTCCATGACTTTTATTCACTCAAAATTTCTTCTACGGGCCTATAGAAGTGTTCACTTCAAAAAAGCTTATCCCTTAGTTATCTACCTGTTACGATTCCAAAAAATCTTTGAAATCGTATCCAGTTCAACCAACAAATAATATTGTAAAATGTAAAACAAATAGCTTGTTCGACCGTTTATTTGCCAGAAATACGTAATAGGTACATCATTCTTATTATGGTACATATGACACACGGACGGACGAGTCGTCGAACCGACAGTGGAGCCTTAGTGAAAGGGGACTCTATTACGATTGAACCACATTTGGCACCAACGAACCGCACGTTTCTGTACGATTTAAAAGGTTTAACCTTTACTAATCCAGATTTCTTCTTAGATACGGAACTCTGACCATCCAAACAATTTCTATTCAAAGAAACAGCCACTAAGGAAAATAATTATTTATTCAGGCTCTAATTAAAATGTAATCAGAGCTTTCAAGACACGTTCCTCGTTGAAGCCTAAATCACATTCATTAGCGGTTGAGGATCAAAAGATTGCTGGGATACGAATATTTTGAGGTGAGATTTGTTATAACAGTATCTCTTTATTTAGTCACTAGTTGACCCACGCAACTTCGTCTGCGTCACATAAGAGAGAAAAACGAAAGGAAAAAAATATCCCCGTTTTTGCAACATTTTTCATTCCTGCTGCGCTCCTTTTTTTTTTTTTTTTTTAAGGATGGGAAATCATCAAATGACCCCCCCCACTCTGGGCGGAGCGGGAGGGAGTGTCAGACTCTTACTGACTAAAAACCATCCATGTTCCTTCCTCGCCTTTTACGTTCCGGGGCCGCGGTATCTCTTTCGAACAGGCCCGCAACCCCGGCAGGCTTCGGCCCTTGCGGGCCCCTCTCCTTTTGCTGACACCTCTTTGAGGCGCGCGTGGAACACGAACGTGCCGTCGACACGGCCTGTCGTCGTCGTTAGACGGCCGGACGGCTAGCTAGCCCCTAGCCAGCCGTCCACAGGCCCGCATCTACGGTGGCCGGTAGCCACCACGTGGTCCCCGACGCCCGTTGCGTCTCCCGCGGCGGCCGGGAAGAGAGGATCTCTCCCTCTCTCGTTCCGCCACCTCCTTCGCTAGCATGACTGCTTCGCAGAAGGAGGCGACGGCTTCCCATTCCGTCTCGCTCCGGACCATGGATTGAACCAGGGCCGGACGCGAGAGGTCGCCGCCGCCGATCGCCGGCGCCGCCACGAGGACACGGCGGAGCTCCGCCCACGCAGGGCAGACTTCCACCGTGTGCTCCACCGTGTCCTCCGGTCGATCCTCGCAGTGGAGACACCCGGGCGATTCCTCCCGCCCGATTCGGTGCAGGTACCTCCCGAAACATCCGTGTCCGGTGAGGACCTGCGTCAGGCGGAAGGTGAGGACGCCGTGGCGCCTCTCCAGCCACTCCTCAAAGAGGGGACTTACCGCCACTATCGTGGCGTGCCCTTTCCTGCCCAAGTAACACAGTCTAGGAGGTTTAAAACAAATCTGTCTACTGACAGTCTATACATGGTTAATCTTTAGATAGGGGCTTTCTAAAGATGGTTTCAATAAAGAAAATGTATTCTTATAGAGTTTTTTTTCCCAAGCTCGATTATTTTTAGAGCACTTGTTCTATAGCACACCTATTTCAAGTATGTCTATAGGTATATTGAATGTTTTAGGATAAAATGCTCTACAAATATTTAATAAAGCCTAAAGGTACCTAACTTGAAGTAATCTTATAGAAAAGATGGTATATTTTAAGGTAAAACATTCTATTATTTCTATTATTTAGCTATTGGTAATCTTATCTTTGTATATAAAGACACTTAAGTCTTGATAAAATACTTTAATAGATATTTTTTAGTTTGTCTAAAAAAGTGATAGTGAAAACGTGTATTTAGTGGTTTTATTCCTAAAAATGGCTTAGTTAAGTGCATTTGTATTAAATATTTGAATTGGATGATTTTATGCAATGGAGACAGTGAAAAAAATTAAAAGGTCTGGTGGCTTTCGTCGAAAAATCGGCAAATATTTAAAAAGAAAAAAAAAGAAGAAGAGATTCAAGATAATTCAGATTCCGAATCGGAATTTTCTCGTAACTTCCTCCAAAACGCAAGAAATTGTTCTGAGACAGATAATACAACTGAATTTGAAGTGTCTCCTAGAACATTACAAAATAACGTTAGTGAGCAGTCAGACTCGGATGAAAACAATCCAAATGACGACGACGAAATTCGATCCACTTGCCTCAAAAGTGATCTGCGCGCCAGTGGTCAGCAACTCATGCTATAACTCACATAGCCTTGAAGTACTTATTTCAAATAATAAATAATTTTCAACCTGCTACTCTACCAAAGGATCCGAGAACATTGCTCCAGACTCCAAGAACGATTGAAATGAAAAAAATCGGTAATGGGGAATACTGGCATCACGGGCTGAAGATTAATCTCACAAGATATTTTCAAAATTTGACAGAGAACAAAATAGTGACAATCGATGTTAACATTGATGGACTACCTACGTATAAAAGCTCGAAAGTTGAATTCTGGTATTGTCCTGCTATTTTACACATTGTTTATAGATAAAACAGAAATATCTTTTACTTACCCTCTTGAATTGATTAATTAAATTGCTCTGCTATTGCATAAAATGGTCTGCCGTTCACAACACATCAAATTACCTATTCACTGATGAACGTCTAGAAATACTGTGAGAAGATAAAAAGGAATACATAGATGACAGTTACTAGGTAATCTTAAACTATTCATAAATCGGTTTATTCTTTCACTAGATAGTTTAGTATGTAGCAAGTGAAATTATTCTTGTCATAGTGCTAGAGCCATACTACAGAAAATTCTCTAGAGTGTTTGTTCTATTAAATTCGTTTTTCTAGTAAATTTTATCTTGACGCCATTTTTATGATCTACTTTTGCTTCAAATGATTTTCGATACATATTCTAATGCTTATTTTTATGTTTTAATTATTAAATTATCTCTAATTAAACATTTAATATGTTGTAAATAACTATATTTCTAATAAAATGAATATTTTAAGCATTTAAAAGCAATTAAAAAAAAATACTCATTAAAAATAATATTCATATGTGGTGAAAAAAAAATTAAATCTTGCATTTACAGCGGGCGCTCTTATTTTAAGAGAGTTTTACATAATATTCGACGATAGAATGTCAATCGCATATAGATTTGCTTGTTTACCCATTATCAACTAGCTAAAACACAAGTAAAATAAGTAATTTGTTACGCCATGATGCAATTCAATTATAAGTTTAAATAACTCTTGTAAGTTCTGCGCCATTATGTGTCGTTGTCTATTACAAATCAAATGTAACTTAAAGTTGATAGTCTTGAGTTAATTTTGGTTAAAAACTTGACGAATAAGACTTCTTTAAAGGTCTCAACTTTATCTATAAACTATCTACTAGTAAAAATTGTGGTCTATAAACAGTTTAGTGAGGTACTAGAAAAATCTCTACAGACAATTTGAGAATTTACAACTCTTATCTCTATCTATTCATGTTTTCTTAACTCATTCTTATGAGAACGGATAAGGTTGTGCCCACTTGTACTAAACTGTGTCTATAAGCGTTCTTGATTACTACTAGGGAGATATTTTACTCTTATGGTAGACAATTAAATTAAATTCTATTAGATATCTAATAGTCCGTTTATAGATGCGATTGTGTTATTTGGGTGCTGCGCTCCTAATAGACGTAGCGTGATGTTATATTAGCTTAAAGCCTTCCTCGATAAATGGACTATCTAACACAAAAAGAATTTGAATTTGAACCAGTAGTTCCTGAGATTAGCGCGTTCAACCAAACAAACTCTTCTGCTTTGTAATATTAGTATAGAGTAAGCTTTTTGTTTTTCCCAAAAAAAAAAAAAAAAATGCGAACTTTGTGGCTTAGTAATAACAGCCGCATGAGTTAATGTAAAAGATTAAACAACTCTTGCGGAGGGTGGTTTGTAGATGGGTAAACATACATTACATACCAAGACCTCTCCGTACCTCATCAACCCTCTCGTGTTTTATTTAAATAAATAAATAATTTATTTCTACAATGTTCAAGTTGCACAGTTTACACATTACTGTTTGATTGAATTTAGAAAATAAGTACAATGGGTTCAACCCTGTCCCTTATGTCCCAGCTGGCCTGTATCTTAGGAGGCAGTGTCCAGCTATGAGGTATGCTTTTATTTTGATATTGTTGCAAACATGCCTATGGACTGTTTTTATCGGTATTTAGTGGTTTCTATCTACCTCCTAAGCAAAAAATTGGGTGTTATAATATCAACCCTATTTTATTACTCTTTCAGCTCAAAATGTCAAAGAAGAAACAGAAGATAGACAGCGCCTACTACGTATCTCTGATCGAGAGAATCACCACACTTCACGGGACCAGCCACTTCACCTCCAAGAGTGGAAGGTCGCTGGTGCTGTGGAGCCTGGCAGTCGTCGGCAACGTGATGCTAACCTTGGCCTTCATCATGGTCATCAAGCAGAAGTTCAATGAGAATCAGATTGTAACAGCTGTGAGTTCTGGCTTTGTATTTTTTTTTACCGTGTTTTTTAAGTGGCCCACTTAAGCCCTAGATCGTAACAATGGAAATCATGGGGAGAAGCTTTTACCCAGAAGTGGAATGGTGTAGGCTAGTACTGTAGTAACAGTAAGTTTCTTATGTAATATCTATTATCACACAAAAAAATGCTATTAATATCTGAGAGTAATAGGTAAAATAATAGTCACAGAATGAATGAAAAACAATTTACCTACCGGCACAAAAACGAAATCACTATCAATATTCAGACCAAAAATATTTGTATAAAACTCAGTTGATACCCTCATTTCACTTTCTTAAATCAGAATCGATCACGGAAACCGCTTTTATCGGTAAAAGAGGTTTTCTTAGAAAATCGCCGTTTTATGGAAGAAAATCTTTGAGATGTTTTCAAAGGGTACATAAATAGGGAGTACCACTATGAGTATGAGTATATATTGTACCTTAGAATTGTCAAACACATTAGATTGTAAAATAACTAGAGAGATTGTAAACTCTCGAAATATTGTGAAACGAACATACTGCTTACACTAAATTATTTTTCGTGAAATGCATGCGATGGTAGTCAACTCACGGGCCCCTATTTCCGAGTGCAGGGTTTAAACGAACCTAACTAACCTAACGTGGGGGTGCCCCAAGTCCTGATTATGGGGGCAGAGATACTTCCGTATGTTTAGTTGACAATATTTCGATAGTTTACAACCTCGCTAGAGAGATTATGTAATCTCTCCAGCGAGGTTGTACATATGTATGATAACATAATTATGTATGTATGTTTAATATATATGTATAATAAGTATGTATTTACAAACAAAAAGTAAATATGTAGTATATCAACTGTCTGGTGACCACGACACAGGCCTTGCTTAGTGTGGCACTAGACGTCGCTGTGTGTAATGTCCAGCGATATTTATTTATTTATTACAATCTAACATGATTTATACCAATCATACGGTGACATATATATTTATCTATTTTAAGAGCACCGGTGCACGGTGTTTAAAGCGCAGTCCACACCACCAGCTGGCGAGCGTGTGAGCGAGCCAGGAGAGGCATCGTTTCACTTCTTTTCATACTTTGGTTCACACTGCAAACTACCGAAAGAGCTGAAGCGAAGCATGAAAAGAGACTCGCCGGCTCGCTAATTATGAAAACAGTAGCTGCAGGATTGAAAAATATACAAAATTTATTAAAACTTAAATTCATTACGAAAATTACAATATTAATTAAGGCCTAGGTTTCTAATCCAGCTTTAGACTTTGTCTGATAACTAACCATGTGTTACACTATTTTGATAAAACATTCTCTGGTCAGCCTTCGATTTGACTGACCAAACACACCTAGACTAAATAATTTTCCTCTACAAAGCACATGGAAATCGAACATCAGATTGGCTTGTCGACAAGGTATTTCCAATTGGAGGGATGTTTGTATTTAGTCAAAGTGGTTTTATATTGTATTCTTGCTGACATATCGCCAATAGCTTTGTTAACACATTTATGTGGTTACGAGGTTCATCGATATTGGAAATCGCGTTACGAAACATAATATGGAGTTGGGCAGGACACCTAGCAAGGCGCAGAGATGGCATCTGGAATAAGGCTGTGACCGAGTGGCATTAAAGGACAAAAAGAAGTACCTATTGGTCGTACATTGGTGAGATGGGCTGACGACAATTGAGAGTAATAGATGACCCTGCCCTGTGGTGTTGCCCAATAAACGATGGGATACTTGATATCGTGCCCGGCTTGTGCTGTTGCGTTGTATAGTAAGCAACGACCTATTGTCGGTCCTACGCTGTTCCTCCATACTAAAGTACTAAAGCTGTAACATAAAAATATTGTAATACCAAATGATTTGAAAACAATAACCACGGAGTTTCTTGCAGGTTCTTCTCCATGGAATCGACCAACGCAAACTGTGCACCTTTTTCGACGTTTCATAAGTGCCCATCTAAGCCTATGTGAAATAAAATATTTTGATTGGCAAACGCGTTGCCAATTTTCGGGCTGACTCGATTTACTTTGTTATTTACACTATAAAAAGGAACTAAGACTTGTTTTGTCTGATAAATAGCTGTATGTTATTTATTTGGCAACTGTGCCGATGTCAACTATTCTACCAGCGACGGCAGCGTAAAGCTGAGCCGTGGATAACTTTGCACTTTAATGTTAGTAGCTGAAAGGACAGGATAAAATTGTTGAATGTTTGTGTTGTATTGTACAACGGGCTGGTGTCCGCAACTCCACGTCGTATTTTGCTTGTGTGCTATAATCCACCAAGCGGGCCCAGTGCGGGTTGGTAGATGTCACATGTCTTCAAATTTTTTATTCTAGAAAATGCCGGTTTCCTCACGATGTTTTCCTTTACCGTTTTAGAGAGAAGTGGTGATGAAAAAAATCACACAAAGTAATGAGCCTGCCTGGGTTCGAACCCGCGACTTACTGTTCGTAAGTTGGGGCCGCCACTGAGCCACCGCTGCTCTCAAGGTTTTGTGTTTGTTTATTCCTTTTGTTACTTTGACGTTTTAATTATATTTTTCCAGGAAGTGGTAGCTCTGAAAGGATTTTCTTTACGGACGTTAATGTAATACAATTTGTTACTAAAAGATTCCTTATTTAATAAACCTAGTACCTTCGAAAACCTTTTAAAGCTTTGTTTACCGTCACGTTCCTATTTTACCAAATGTTTATATTTTGAAAATAAATGCCATTTTGGAAATTAAAGCATATTAGTTGTACGACAAGTTTAGCTATCAAATTGTCAAATATTCGTGACATAAATTGATGAAAGAGCACACTTACTGGAGGCCTACCACAAGCTCTTAACGCGATCCACTTTAGGCCCTAAACTGAACTGTTCGTCTAATTCGTACCATGACGTCAGTTTAACGATTCAATTTTAGGCCATGCCATCTGACAGCGATTGACCACAAACTGAGTCGCAAGTTTTGGTTTCATTCATTCAATTTGTACTTATTTGGTACCATGACGTCCTTATGGCAGCTCAACTGAAACGCTCAACTGACGAAATAAGCGATTCAATAAAAGTTACTATTTATCTAACATAAACTGAAACGATGGGTAAATTATTGGCAAAAATAAAGTTTTAATTGCTATTTTAGTGGAATTTTACAAAAACCAACCTTAATCTGTCCATGTGTCAGTACGTCTGTTCATCTGTCTGTCTATCCGTCTATCTGTCTGTCGGTCTGTCTGTCCGTCTTACTATCGGTCTGTCTGTCTGTCCGTCTGTCTGTCCGTCTGTCCGTCTGTCCGTCTGTCTGTCCGTCTGTCTGTCCGTGTGTCGGTCCGTCTGTCTGTCCATCTGTCTGTCTGTCCGTTTGTTTGTCCGTATGTCCGTGTATCTGTTCGTCTGACAATATGTATGTCCGTCCGTCTGTCCGTCTGCATGTCCATCTGTCTGTCCATCTACCTGTCCGTCTGTCTGTCCGTCTGCCTGTCCGTCTGTCTGTCCGTCTATCTGTCCGTCTGTCTGTCCATCTGTCTGTCCGTCTGTTTGTCCGTCTGTCTATCCGTTTGTCTGTCCGTGTATCCGTGTATCTGTCCGCCTGCCCATACGTCTGTCCGTCCGTCTGTCTGTCCGTATGTCCGTCTGCATGTCCGTCTCTCTGTCCATCTGCCTGTCCGTCTGTGATGTCCATCTGTCCGTCCATATGTCCGTCTGTCCATTAATCTGACACGAGAATATGTGCACGAAAAAAAGTTATTTGATACTAATAGCGTTGCCTCTTCTTCACAAAAAACATTTCAAACGCAGTTCAGCCTCAAACTACGCTCTTTCATTCACTTTTAACGATCCAAATGCCGCTGAGCGTATTGGACGTCATGGTACGAGTTTGAGCGATGCAGTTTAGGAACCTAAACTGAAATGTCTTGCTTTTGAATCGTTTTAAATTAGATCATGGTAGGCCTCCTGAACTATTTATACAGGGTGTAAAAACCGTTAACTAAGCATTATGTACATCAAACTTACACTACGCAAAGAATATTGCTGAGGAACATTTTTTTTTGGGGTGGCACTCAAAATTTTGTGCTTGTGGATGAATTGAATAGCATGTATATTACATTAAAATTTACGCGCACATAGGTATTTAAAAACAAACCTGTGAATAAGTTGGAACTATGACCCCAATATCTAGGACTAAGAAAAAATATCGCAATAACGGGGAGAACAAGTATTTTTCGGTTTAGTTAAAGGTCTTTTAACACACTTTATTTTATCTGCCTTTCACTATTCACTTTAACTTAAACAATAAAGCGACCTTCTCAGAAACTTGTAACAAATACTGGAGATCTCAAATTTTACTCAGAGGAAACATTCTTCTATTTCTAAAAAGAAACAAATCTGCATTCACAGATTTTAGAATATTTGCTTGACACACTCAGTAATTTAAAAAAACCGACTAAATTAAAAAAAAATATCCTGTTCTTTTACATCAGCCGAAAAAAGGAAAAAGCCGTAAAAAGAATTTGGATCAAATCCCTTTATCAAACATGTTAAACTAAATGAAAGAGAACAGTAAAATCTAAAAATAGAATTAGATAAAGCACTTTTTTTCAAAGCTCCGTCCGATTACTTATCATCATCAACATCATCATTCTCTTGCCCTTATCCCAATTTATTTAATATTTTTAAATTATTTGGTATTTATTTATTTATTACTTATGTCAGTACCTTATTAACAATTATTATCAGAGATGTAATAAAAATTACTGAAATAAATGTTACAACTGACTGACTACAACATTGTTCTATAAGACGCAGTGCCTCTTAAGAAATCAATTCTTTTGAACAGATAAACGCGAACTGCAAAGTGAACCAGGTGCCATTTCCCGCGGTCAGCATCTGCAACTTCAACATGGTGTCTGTGAGAGAATCACAGAATATTCACAGAGTTCTGTAAGTATTCACACTACAAACTATTAAAGCAGAGCTTAATTTTGTGTTTTGCAATTCAATTCCGTCGATTATAAAAACGGTCCATGACGAAAACTACAAACATTCTTCTCACTATTTACTTTGCAGACTGATGAACCCATTGTATGCAAGCTATTTTTGTTCAACTCCTGCGAACAAAAGAATTCTGCGGTAATATTTAAGTTTTAAAGATAGCATTCAAATGCCAGTACCGTCGACATGAAAAAAATAACAGTTTCACAGTCATTTAAATTTTCCGAGAAAAATGTTACAAGAATATTATTCAGATAGTTGCAAAAATGATGTCGGAAGTCGAAGCTTCATTTGTAGAGAATTTCAGTCGTCTTTGTATAAAATGAGACGATGTTTGCAATAAATTCCAAGACCAAAGTTATATGAGAAAATATTGTGTAGGTATATTATAGAAAATAGTTTACAAGTAAATTGGTTTTGTGGTGTTACGAGAATGGATAAAGTAAGGAATGAGTATATTAGAGGAAGTCTGAAAGTGGCGCCGGTGACTGAAAAGTTGTGTGGTAATCGGTTGTCGTGGTATGGGCATGTGATGCGGAGGAATGAGGAAAATGTCGTGAAAAGAGTTTTGAATATGAATGTGGATGGGTATTTGAGTAGAGGAAGACCAAAGAAACGATGAATGGACTGTGTTAAGACGGATATGGTAAGAAAGGAAGTGTCTGATGAGATGACAAAAATAGAGGAGTATGGAAGAAGAAGACATGCTGCGCCGACCCCAAATAAATTGGGATAAGGGCAAGAGAATGATGATGAGATTACAAGTAAATTGTATACGGTTTGTTATGTACATAAAATATAAATAATATTATTTTTTGTAATTAAGAAAATCTATTAGTACATGAAAGGAATACTTATTAAATGATATTAAATTCCAATCATCTTTGCCACACCCACGCGGTCGCAAAGTATAGAGATTTTTTTTTTGTTTGGAGATTAGGCCACCCACATAAAGTGTAGCATTTAATAATTAAGTTCCACGTTGATTGTTTAAATCATTTACGTGATTTTAGCGTAAATCTTTAATTTTTACATTAAAAATGTAAACATTTTAATAATATTTATTTTAATATTATAGTCTATTCCTGTTTTACTAGTTATCATCCATTTTCCTCAAATGAAAATAAGAAACTTTTTGGTTAGGTTAACAAAACTTTTTAATTTCAGAAAACATTACAACAGAACCGATGAGGAGATTAGAAACTTTTTCAACGGTCTCCTGATTCTTAAGAACTTCGGTAAGAAAACCAAACAGTTGGGAAACTTCACAGAAATCATGGACATTCTGAAACACCATTTCTTCACCGTGGACACTATTATGGAAGAGGTTTAGTAAACTATTTTTTTTAAGATTACTGTCGATGAATGGGTTCGTTTAATTCCTTAGATAAAACAAGGGTCACAAGTTTTAGTTTTATTGTTAGTTTAAAAAGTAACGCACCCAGTTCTTGAACTTCTGAAAAACAAACCTTACGCAAAATTGAGTGAGCAGACTATTAAATACCAAAGGCGACCACAATTCCAGTTGCAAAGCTTCTCAATCGCAAGGGCCTAAGAGAAAGTTCGAAAGAGATACCGTGGCCCCAGAATATAATGGGTGAGGAAGAAACATTGATGAGGCCACCAACCTTCCTGCCGGGGCTGCGGGAGTGTTCGAAAGAGATACCGCGGCCCCGGAACATAAAGGGCGAGGAAGGAACATGGATGGATGTCCCAGTCAAAAAAAAAAAGGAGGCCATCAACCTTTTTTACGAGCCAATAGTAGGCTAATCTGAATTCATAACACCTCGCCATTATCACCCTCGTTTGGTCTTTTTCACGGAATATTTTGCTTCAGGTACACCAAAAGTGTGAAAATCTGATCTTGTACTGCACGTTCAACAGAAAAGCAAAGGATTGTGGCGACATGTTTGTTCTGATCAAGACTTATGAAGGACATTGCTGCACTTTTAACTATGCGGCTTTGAATGATGCTAGCGAAGTGTATGTACATTATTCATGTTTCAGTTATCGAATAACCAATCACTATTTCAGCAACACTCGCGATCGTTAACAGGGGTGATGGTATACAAGTAAAACAACTGCAGTACAAATACGTAGGAATCGATAGGACTCGATAAGATAAATTTGACAGTTATTCTCGATAAAATGAGTTTTTATGGAGTCAAAAACTCAATTTCAAGTCCAAAAGTCCTATCGATTCCTACTTACTTGTACTGCTGAACCGTTACAACTGTGCAAGTGTGTATTGGTATTTATCAAAAATTAAAATCCTCGCCAGCCTAGTTAACTCGCGGAGAATCTTGACACCGCGATTCAGAAATCTCCATAAACCGAAGCACGCCATCTATCGGTTTAAACGTTTAGGTTTAAACCGATAGATGCCGTGCTTCGGTTCTTTTGACATTTAACATTTCCAACAGTTATTTTGATCAACGCTGTGTTGGTATAGTGGTTAGCAGCCTGATTCTTGAGCGCGGGGTCCAGGGTTGGATAGTAGTTTGAGAGTTAGTGGTATGACCACTTCTCTTCGAAAACACGTGATGCCCTTGGTCCTGCACCTGATTACTAATACACGACCTCCCGGCCATGACAGGTAGCCGTTGCATTGGATTAAGAGAGTAATCTAATAAAACTGCACAAGTGTGTACATAAGTACAGGTGTACTTATCTTGTGCACTTTTATATCTCTCGCTTAGTTGGAAAATCTCCGTTGGTATTGGTCGACATTGCCAAAATTTTGTCAGAGGATAATACTCGTCTCAATGAATTATGTTATAAAACTAGATCACGTCAGTGTTTTCTATCCAACTACTTGGAGACGATATACGAAAATAAACTAAAAGGTCGCAATTTCATTTCAAGTCCAGGCACAATCTTAGTCATGTCAAATTAGGACCACTTTAAATAAGTACCCGAGATATTTTTTGAGAATATTAAAATCCACTGTGGACCTGCACAGTCAGTGCTCGAATTCGTCGGAGCTTGTCAACTTAACGAACAATACCAAAGAAAGGATCAAAATTATAATGAGCCTACACGTGGCGTTTAACATTTCACAGTTTAAGGTCTAGCATCCTTGAACTTTAATGAAAAAGATGATTTTATAAAATATAACAACAGGAATTCTGTACGAAATAACTACACAGCTCAAAGTACAATAGTTTCTTACTTTGGTACATAACTGGGTAAAATAACATCCTGCTGAGATTAATTTGAGATGTAATTGGTTCAAGAGCAATAAAATTAATGCCAGTATTCATTAAACCATGATGTTATTATCCTAAGTGAGAAAGCCTACGCGTAGCCTTATTATGTAATTGATGTTTTATTGTAACACGAAGATGGAGATATTTTCTTTTTCGTATTTATTGGAGTACGCCTATGAACCACGTGACCCAATCGTTCCGGCTCATTTGGAATAGCCGAGCGGTAAGATGGCAGAATATTATGTATTGTCATGTTCGAGAAAAAGTCATTTATTGACAGTAAATGCTGAAAAAATGTATAACGAAAGGCGTCAGCTGAATAAGAGTACATTAAGTAGAGTGTATAATGGCAAGAAAAGAGGCGTATGACGAGTAATAGAGACGTATGGGAAAAGTCACGCTTCGCCAACCCCAAGCAAATTGGGATACGATCAGAACAATGACGGTTATGTGTAATAATTGTTTCGGGGTGGGTTTGATGGTCAACGAACACTACAAACCAAAATTCTTTGGAGCACATAGGAGATAGTTCTGATTGTGCTTATAAGTAGAGTTCCACCTATTTTATACAACATTATTTTTTGTTTACACTAAACCCGAAAAGGGGTCATTGTACTCATCATTTTGAACAACTTTTTCTATGGGACGAACCTTGAAATCGCGAAAAAAAAATCAGCTGTTCCCTACATTTTAACGAGTTATGCGAACATAAGTGTAGGGAACAGCTGATTTTTTTTCGCAATTTCGGGTTTAGTGTAAACAAAAAATAATGTTGTATATGCTCAACTCAAACTCAACTAAAAACTCAAATCATTTATTTCAACTTGACCATTTCGGCACTTTTGAATGTCGATAAAACGAAAAAAAAAAGCGAAGCTACAGTTACAGACACAAGGCATAATAACTTGAGAAAGTACAGTACTGTAGTTGCCACAGGTAGTTGCCCATGCACTAGCGTAGATCTCATAGATATGTAGATCTCTATGGAGAAGAACGGGCAAGAAACTCCATGGACACTATTTTCAATCAAAAATGTTGTTACAAAATCTTGGTTACATCTTTCATGTTGAGATTATACATATATGTGAGAACGATGTAGAAAGACGTGCACAAAAAGAGCGTCCATAGTAAAAAAAAAAATCAACAATTTAAAATAAAGCAATTCAAATGATCCATGGCATCTAAGAGATGACCAGCTCCGACTGACACCACCCGTTCACGCACATGACGCATGGATCAGCGCCATTCAATTCAACCATATTGAAAAAAAAATTGACTCAATAAATGGCAGATTAACAATGTGATGATGATGTGTGTGTGATGTGTGTGTGTGTGTTGTGTGTGTGATGTGTGTGTGTGTGTGTGTGTGTGTGATAAACAAAACTCAAAAGCGACTTGAACCAATATACGCGGAACGCGGGCCAGGGTGTCCAGAACAGCCGTGCGGTCGTTGCACTTCGCGTATAAATCAGCTGATCACTACTCCTGACTTAATACAACACAAAATCCAATAAACTATAAGTAAAATTTGAAAAAAAAAAACTTTTTTTTAAGTTTAACTTTGCTTTTCGATAGTGCTACTAATGGGTAATCGTCCTGCCGTGGGAAAACGACCATTAAAATTTCACGCTGTATATGCATTATTTTTTTGACCGATTATGTTTTTGTTTCTTTTTGTACATTATGTTATGCAGGCCTCTTCTGCACTCCACACCAGACAAAGATTTGGAATACTATGATGACCAGAACCCTGATGGAGGAACAGCTACAAATCCAACTATTATAGCCACGTCAGAATCTGGCAGGTAATCAATCATCTTGATCTTCCAAGTATTTTAATGAATAACTCCTTCGAAAATAGAATGAGTACGGCATTTCAGCAATATTCATTATAGCAACGGCTTCCGTTTATATCAAAGTGGAATTCGTCGTAATATAATTATGGAAGTTTCCTGAATAAAAAAAAATACGATTCTATTCATTTTGTCAATATGGTTTAAAAAAAAATTTGGATACGTATTTTTTGTTTTATCAAAACAACAATATAAAATACAAATATTAAACGCATAAAAAATCATGAAGCTTGTGACGTCACTTTGCAGTAAAACTGTACCGAAATGTGACGACACACGAGTTTTAGACGGACTGTATCGTCTTCATTTTTTTTACGTGGTAAAAGAAAAGATCGTGTTAACATTTATTGGAAATATATCTGACGAATTAATTCATCATCACCATCATCACCATCATCATCATCATCGTCATCTACTCTAGTCACTGGGTTTCAAAATGATTGGTATTAGATATTGGAAAGCCATTAATAATATGTTTGAAGTTTTCCACGAATTGAGTGGCGACTGGTGCGAGTTTTAGAGTAATTTGTTTCTAAGGTAGACTGGTAGAAAATGCCCAAGGCATTAAGTCCGCCTTTGTACAGTGTTTACTTGTGCATAAAGTTTTAATAAATAAATAAAAAAATAAAACATTTCAATTACATTTTCGATTTAAACTAAAATAGAGCCAATTTGATTATTCCTGACCTTGGTTTTAGCTAAAACTTTGGTATCTTTACTAAAATAATATTGAAGTATAGTGTCTATCTCATTATCATATAGGTACCTTTGCCTATTCCCACGGCGTTTTTTACAGTGACTACGAAACGTGCAATCATGCAATTCGGATTTTTAACAGGCAGAAAACTTATAAAAATACCCCGTGTGTATGAGCCCTAAGCATAAGTAAATAAAATTAAAATACAAAAATAGATGGCCGGTCTTTTCTTTCCAAGTTTCCAAGACATATATTTTTTAATGCAGCACAAAGTCAAAAATACACAACAAATACTTCATCAAATTTAAATATCTAAACAAAATTATTTGCAATATCGAAACGTCAATACTACAAGTAATATTAGAAGTATTGACGTGGCAATGTAGTTACCATACTCAGCAGCATAAATATGGAAAAATGTGTGGTTCCCAGATTGCATGGCAAGTTATTCATTAAATTTTTATAGACGATTTTTAAAAGGAGGTAGACCGTTTTATTTTTAATAAGAATATTTTCATGACCTTATATTATTTTCAGGGGAACAGGACTCAGTGTAGTTTTCAATGTGGAGCCAGAGGACTATCCGAGCTGGTCACCAGTCCCCTATTATGGAGTCAAGGTACGGATTATTATTTAGTACAATATGTAAGCCCTAGAACAAACCATTGTGGTGGATTTAGGCCCGTTATTTTCACAGAGAGTAGGCCTGTCCCAGCAGTGGATACTTTTTAGGGTAATTATGCCTTGGCAAGTGTCTCAAAAATATCTCAAAAATTAGAAAACAGTATTTATTTCTTGGTTAACCTGCATCCAAAATTAAACAATATACACAAACTTGGTACTGAAAACCAATGTTTAAAATTATTGATAAGTTGACTTATGCAACTTCTTAAAAGGAAGAGCTTAGGTATTAGCAAGATTTTTACTAAGCCACTCAATTTAAATTTTATATCTGTTCGACATTCAAATTCAATTTTTATATTTATTTTGGTGTGGGTATCGTTTTGGATAGTGAATTGAAAGAATGTGTGGTGGATGTTAAAAGAGTGAGCGATAGAGTGATAGCTGTAAAAGTGATTCTGGATAGTTTGGTGCTAAATGTACATAGTTAGTGCACCCCAGTCAGGAAGTGAGGATAGCGTAAAAGAGAAGTTTTGGGAAGACTTTGATCGAGTGATGTTGGATGTGCAAAAAAGCTAGAAGTGTGTGTGTGGGGGTGATTTTAACGGGCATGTAGGTAGAATGAAGGATGGGTATGAGAGAGTGTTTGGCGGTTGGGGTACAGAGACCGTAACAATGATGGCGAGGCACTGCTCCAAGCTGCGTCTGCTTTTGACCTGGCAATAACAAATACGTGGTTTAATAAAAGAGACGAATACCTCATTACCTATAAAAGTGGCCACCACGCGACGCAAATAGACTTTTTCCTGGTAAAACGGGACAGTATTAAAAACGTCAAAAACTGTAAAGTGCTGCCAGGCGAAGATTTAGTCTCTCAACATAGATTGGTAATATTGGAGATGAAAGTTAGTGTCTCGGTCAGTAGAAACAAAGAACGGCTCCCACCCAAAGCAAGGTATGATAGAAAAAGAAAGAATGTGCAATTATGTTTAAGAGTCAAATAGTAGATAAGATGATCAAAATGAAGGATATGCTGGATTTGGAGGGAAAATCTGTGAATGAATGTTGGATAGAGATGGCGGTTTGTAGCGTAGCAAAATATGTGTTTGGAGAATCCAAAGGGCCTCTCCCTTGATATAATTATAATTCTTGATATGATAGATAAAGATGGTGGAATGAAGATGTATAAAAGAGTCTAAAAGAGAAAAAGGTTGCGTTTAAAAAATGGCAGGGTGTAGCGAATGGAAACGACAGTTTGAAAGAAGAAAAGAAGAATATTTATATGTAATGAAAGGGAAATGCAAAAAAGGCGGTAGAAGTTTCCAGAGCTAAGGCCCAAGAGAAGTTATATGACTCACTAGACAGTCCTTGAGGCCAAAAAGAGCTCTACCGAATTACAAAAGCAAGAGAAAGGAGAACGAGAGATATAAATCGTATCAAGATTATAAAAGACGGCGCTGGTAAAGTTTTGTCTAAAGATGATGAAGTAAAAGAGAGATGGAAGGGTTATTTTGAAAAGCTTATTAATGAAGAGAATGAATGGAGCGGTGTGCGGTGTGTGAAGTACAAGTAAATATGGGTTTGGTGAGGGAAATTAGCATCGATGAAGTGAGAAAGGTAGTTTGAAAAATGGAAAGGCCTTGAGCCCTGATGAGGGCCGGCTTTAAGTCCTTACCTCTTTTTGTTGATCATGGACGCTTTGACGTCGGACATTCAAGAAGAGGCACCTTAGTGCATGCTGTTTGCCGATGACATTGTTCTTGTCGGTGAAAATGGACCTGAGATCCAGAGCAGACTGGAGAACGGGCAACAAAAACTGGAGAATGTTGGCTTGAAAATCAGCAGAAGTAAAACTGAATACATGTTCTGCGATTTTGGCGGTCTCTCCAGCTCTGGAGTCATAGCGCTAGATGGCGCGTCTCTTCCTGTCTGCTCCAACTTTCGGTATCTTGGTTCACTCATGAAAAGCGATGGTGAAATAGATCGTAGTGTAAAGCACTGAATTAACACGATGAAATGGCGTCAGGGCACGGGTACGATCTGCGACTCCTGTATTCCCCTAAAACTTAAGGGGAAGATTTATAAAACAATGGTTAGACCTGCTGTGTTGTATGGATCAGAATGTTGGGCCACAAAAGGGATGAATGAAAGGCATCTGCATGTCGCGGAGAAGAGAATGCTAAGGGGGATGTGTAGTGTTACGCGAATGGATAAAGTAAGGAATGAGTATTGTTGGATTTCGAATTTATTTATAATTATCACTAGGGTAGAAGTAAAAATGACTTGCAAACTGCGTCACTATCCTATGGTATCCCATCCTTTTCCCACATGCACACCTGGACCATCGTTGTCCTTGCCACCGTCGACGGTGACTGTGTGAAAATTGAAGACAATGTCGGGCACTTCAACGAGAGTAGCCTTACCAAGAACATACTCCTAATTTGCCGCGAGTGCATTTACAAACTATTGTCTAAACCACTGAAAAGTGCGTGCTTATTTGTGGTGAAAAGCGTCTGTGCGCCCCCACGTGCACTGCCCCTAAATACAGCAAGGACTCGAACCCCCTGCCGACCGACGCGGGAGACAGATTTAAGACGGCGAATCTACAGGTCAGTGGTGCTGCATATTTCCTGCCAAATTCCTCTGTCCATATTTACAGGCTCGTCGTCCTAATTTCGTGTCGCATTTGCAAGCTCAGACCATTTACGTACTTTTCAACCCCCGCAAAATACAGTCCACTATTTTATCAAACCAGCTCCCTGCGTCTAGGATAAACGCTAAGAATTTACATTTCCGCCCAAGTAACTGGTGTAAGGCGCCACCAAGTATATTAGAGGAAGTCTGAAAGTGGCGCCTGTGACTGAAAAGTTGTGTGGAAATCGGTTGTCGTGGTATGTTGCGGAGGAATGAAGAAAATGACGTGAAAAATGTTTTGAGTATGAATGTGGATGGGTATTTGAGTAGAGGAAGACCAAAGAAACGATGGATGGACTGTTTTAAGAAGGATATGGTAAGAAAAAAAGTGTCTGATGAGATGACGAAAAATAGAGGAGTATGGAAGAAGAAGACATGGTGCACCGACCCCAAATAAATTGGGATAAGGGCAAGAGAATGAGATATCACTATGAATTGACATGATATTGATAAAATGTTATGAGTAGTCAATTTTAAAACTAACATGATTTAAGTACATCAGATCGTATGGTATATTATTCGATTTTTTTAACGAACCTAATAACACGTAACATTATTAAATTCTTACAAATAAATTAATTCTAATTCTATTTTATATTTTTTTCGTACGTCGCGTGTCAATTTTCCAGTGTACATGTATCTTGGTACGAAAGTAATGTAATTAGCTTTATCAAAATGTATGTAACGTAAAAAGGCAAAAAGAGAATGGAGCACACGATTCAATTACCTAAGTGGATAAAAATATCTGCAAAAACCATCCTTGTATAATATTCCAGGCCAAACAAAATAAGAATTTATTTACCCCTTAAGTAAATCTCCACTCACGTAATACATTGAACAAAACCAACTTAACGATCCATTAGCTTATATTGTTCAAATTTGATACTACCCAATTTCCTCGAAGCCTTTTATGAACACCCTGTTCAATTAGGCGCAGATTCTGGGAATCATGACGACATAATCCCGTCAAAAGAACTTGCTATCTGTTAATAATCAGCCAACATTGCGAGTAATAATGACGTGGTCACGGTAATAATTATTAAGTTACTCTAGAACTTAGTCAAAGGCACCTATCACGTGGACACGTTATAGGAATTCGAAAAGCTGTATTATTATAACACCATTTGATAGTGTCGCGTCGCTAATGGGGATCTAATTCTGTGAAGTAATGACATATTGCAAACTAAAGGAAACAGGAACCTTCTAGTTTATTTTATTTTATTAATTTTAAGAAGAGTTACAGCTAATACATTCGAGTAGTAAAAAGTAATATGTAGAAAAAAGCCAATTACAACTTTCCACTTATAAACTAATGTATGAATGAGTTACGGAGGATATTGGAGGTTGGAGATAAACAAATATCTCGACGACGCGACCCTCCGTACTATTCCATGCATCCTTCATTGAATCCCACTAATTAGTTATTTTATAATTTTAATTACTATTTACTCCTTTTACTATTCATTATTTCTGCTTAGAGTTAAGTGCTTATTTTGATGAACGGAATGTTTAGTTGACAGCAGCGTCGTGAAGACTCTGTTTACATCATATATGTCAGTACCGCTCTAGTTGAACACAATTCAATCAATCCCTAAAATATGATCCAACTTAATACTCGGTACTATTCCGAAAACAGTATCGGAATAATACTGAATAGCTTTGGTACATTTCTTTTAGATTCCAATTTATATTTCTCCAGATTCAATCGGTCTTTGATTTTAAACGGTTTCTTTTCTCAGTTATGATTGTACTTAGTTCAGTATTTTATTATTTTTCACTTTATTTTTGTTTATTTTATGTGTGTATTTGAAATATCGTATTTTTATTGACATTCGAACCTTGTGGGTCACTTTTTGTTGTTTTTTTTCCCACGACTGTCTGGCAGTTTGAGTACTATAAGCGAACTACCCAAATGTCCTTTCTTTGGTATTGTTCGTCGTTTCGTCGAGCTCCTTGATTTCAAAGTCGAGCTTCACGATAACAGACAAATGCTTGCCCTGACTGGACAGGTCCACTCAAATTTGTGTGGTTCTTTCTTCAAAAGACCATCTCAGACACTAAACTGCATAGTCCTCGTGTAAATTAAGCAAGATTGTCAGGACTTCAAAAGAGAATATGACCTCTGAGTTTGTTTCGGCTGTTTCTTCTCAGAGTAGTCAGGTACGCAACACCGGCCCCATCTAGTTTAAAAAAAAATGACGTGTAAAAGTGTTTGAGAAAACCTACTTGCGAATAAATATCATTTATCATTTAGTTACCAGAAAAGGCTCAATTTTTTTTTGGTTTTAGAAGGTATTCAAGCTGTGGGAATAAATTAATCTAATAGGTTAAAAGTGTTGATTTATTGTTCACTCTGTCAGAGTTTTAATTTTTACTTGTGAATATTTTGGGAGTTGCGCCGTACGCTCGAAACTGCGAACACGTATTTCTTTTTGTTCCGTGTTAAAAATATTTTGTAGCATTAAATCAATTTTACACATTTTAAATTATATCAATTTTTTACTGTATTTATTGAATTTTACCCATGTTATTGATTTTACACATTCCACCATTTTTAGTTTTTGTTATTGTTTCTTAGTGCATGTCATCAAATTTATTTTTGTTTTATTTAATATCATTATTGCCTTTTTAATATTTTTAATTTTTATTTTTTTATTAATGGGCACGGTATTTCATAAATATGCAACTCGACCACTGTTATTAATTTTATGAATTCTATAATTTTATTGTGTCGTGATGAATCAAATTTAATCAATTTTACAAATTAGGTATATCAAGTATAATCATTAACACAATCTCATGCATTTTTTGTAGCATTGTTTATCTAAATATTAAATTATTTCCATATTTTTGCTATTTACTATGAGTTTTTGCTCTTTTTATAAATTGACACTGTTTTTATAATTATCTTACGTTATGTTTTTTTTTCCTATGTTATTTATTTTAAACATTCCATCATTTTTCACTTTTTCTTATTATTTATAATGTGTTTATGTAACATTATACTGTTAATTAATATTTGTGCATACATTTTAGACTTTATTATGTGTTTGTTTATGTTAACAAGCGTATGGCACTCGTGGGCTGCAGCTGAAAATCAGCGTCAGGTGGCACACCTTGTGTTGCCATCTGACATTATGATGAGCTGAGGCCCTTTTGGCATTATAAGCTGTTTGTTTATGTATTACTAGCTGACCCGCGCAACTTCGTCTGCAAGTGAGGGTTGTTTTTTTTTTTAATAAAAAGGATCCTATGTTACTTCTAGTACCTCCAAAAATATGTGTACAAAGCTTCATGATGATCGGTTGAGTAGTTTTTGCGAGAAAGCGTAACAAACAAACTAACATTCACATTAATAATATTACGGCTATGCAGATTTTTAAAGCAGGGTCATGTAGACTATTCTCTTCTTCTCTATCTTGTGATTTTTATTCATTTGTACCATTTTGATTCAATAGATGTCACTGCATGTATCCTTAGATCATGATGATAAGTTCTCCTTAAAAACTTTAAAGTCATAATATATCTTTTGATGGAGAGCAAATGAAAACCTTCTCTAAGTTATGCACAATATTAATTTGTGCATTGAATCGAACCACATTGGTTTTATAATTAACACATAATGCTATGACAAAAGGGCTACTTAGAGACACACAGACATAGACAAAAATTTATGAAACAGTAGGAAAAGGGTTCCGTGTGTGATCCTTTAACAGCTTAAGTGCCATATTTACATATATATTATTTGAAATAAGTGATTCCCAAACTGTCGTTTAAGTCTTAAAAAAAGTATGTATTTAAACAATGATTTGGAAATCTTAAAGCTTTAAAAAAAAAACAAAATACTTTGTTACAAAAAGTGAAAAACCGTGTGGGTTTTGAACGTGCGAACCAACGTTACTATCGGAAATCTTATAACATTAAACAAAATCAAAATGTATTGCATGTCTTTATTGAGGCTTGAACTTGCGACTCATGTTCGTAAGGCGGTAGCCGTCACCGATGGGCTATCTGTTCTAATGACAATTGACTAAAAATAGTTATTCTATTACAATGCATGTTATGACGGTTGTCAGTTGTCAAACAATTGACAAATATAGAAGAAATGCATACTGCTCACCCCCGTAAGTAATTAGCGTGATAATATATAGCCTTTGTCCTTTCCTAGGTTGAAATACATCTCCTTGCCAATTTTCATTACGATCCGATCAGCCGTTTTGTCGTGAAAAGGTAGCAGACAGACAGACAAAAAGAGTTACTTTCGCATTTATACTGTGGTATGGATATGGATGTAAAATGTTATAGGTATTTTAATGCCAAATAAACTCAATTTTCTTTCTTTCTTTCATTTTGTGATCATAGATTTAGAAAAACCTAAAATTACTAATCAAAAGAAATTATCAAAATCAAACGATTTTGAATCAAAGCATAAGGCCTAATTCTTTCGTGTGGTCGGGGACTATTTCGTGTGGTCGGGGACTATTTGACGGACAGGGCCGTCATCTACCCCAGTCGCTGCGGAAATTGGAACCGGCGAGAGATGTCGTGCGGTGTCCCACAGGGATCGGTTCTGGGACCGCCACTGTGGAACATCGGTTACGACTGGGTGCTGCGCGCGGACCTCCCTAGTGGTGTCAGCGTCGTCTGCTACGCAGATGACACCCTGGTGCTGGCACAGGGGAGGTCGCACGAGGCGGCGGCCGAAATTATGACACGCGGGGTTGCGATAGTCGTTGAGAGGATCCGGCAACTGGGTCTCGAGGTGGCATTGCACAAGTCCGAGGCCATGTGCTTTCATGGGCCTCGGAATGCGCCACCGTCGGGATCCACACTGACGGTAGGAGGGGTATCCATCGGCGTCGAGTCGACGTTGAAGTACCTAGGACTCGTCCTCGACAGCCGGTGGAACTTCGTGGAGCATTTCCGACGTTTGGCCCCCAGGCTGGAACGGACAGGGGCTGCCTTCAGGCGGCTCCTGCCCAACCTTGGGGGGCCGAACGCCTCCTGCCGCAGGCTCTACGCGGGAGTCGTGCGGTCCATGGCCCTCTACGGGGCCCCAGTGTGGGCGCGTTCGTTGAAGCGGCGAGCCGCTCACCATTTGAACGCGCCCCAAAAAGTGGTGGCCGTAAAGATGGTCCGTGGGTACCGCACGATCTCTCGCGAGGCGGCGGGCCTGCTTGCCGGATTGCCGCCGTGGGATCTGGAGGCGATAGTCCTCGCGCGCCTGCACGAGTGGCGCGCGGAGGTACTACGCCGGGGGGAAACCCCGCTGCCGCGGCAAATTGCCGCTCAGCGGACTGACCTCCGGCGCGATCTCATGGCGACATGGAGAGAGCGACTGTCGCAACCCCGTGCAGGGCACGCCACGATAGTGGCGGTAAGTCCCCTCTTTGAGGAGTGGCTGGAGAGGCGCCACGGCGTCCTCACCTTCCGCCTGACGCAGGTCCTCACCGGACACGGATGTTTCGGGAGGTACCTGCACCGAATCGGGCGGGAGGAATCGCCCGGGTGTCTCCACTGCGAGGATCGACCGGAGGACACGGTGGAGCACACGGTGGAAGTCTGCCCTGCGTGGGCGGAGCTCCGCCGTGTCCTCGTGGCGGCGATCGGCGGCGGCGACCTCTCGCGTCCGGCCCTGGTTCAATCCATGGTCCGGAGCGAGACGGAATGGGAAGCCGTCGCCTCCTTCTGCGAAGCAGTGATGCTAGCGAAGGAGGTGGCGGAACGAGAGAGGGAGAGATCCTCTCTTCCCGGCCGCCGCGGGAGACGCAACGGGCGTCGGGGGCCACGTGGTGGCTACCGGCCACCGTAGATGCGGGCCTGTGGACGGCTGGCTATGGGCAATAGCTGGCCGTCCGGCCGTCTAACGACGACGACAGGCCGTGTCGACGGCGCGTTCGTGTTCCACGCGCGCCTCAAAGAGATGTCAGCAAAAGGAGAGGGGCCCGCAAGGGCCGAAGCCTGCCGGGGTTGCGGGCCTGTTCGAAAGAGATACCGCGGCCCCGGAACATAAAGGGCGAGGAAGGAACATGGATGGGTTTTAGTCAGTAAGAGTCTGACACTCCCTCCCGCTCCGCCCAGAGTGGGAGAAGTCATTTGATGATTTCCCATCCTAAAAAAAAAAAAAAAAAAAAAAAAAAAGGCCTAATTCTTGGCGCGCTGATATTCGGATGCGCACGGTATATAGCACTAGCACACTAGCACTATACTGCGACGCGACTGTCGTATTTTGTTCTCACTGACGTCAGGCAGGACCCACCGTGCGCGACCGACCGTCAGCGCTACAAGAATTCAGGCCCATAGATAATACACTATAGATGCGCAACTCTGGTTTTCGTTTTTAAAACAGCTGTGTACCTCAACTGTTAGATGGCACTGCTAGTTTCTGTTCAACCAAATAA
Source organism: Xestia c-nigrum (assembly GCA_916618015.1). NCBI lineage: Eukaryota > Metazoa > Arthropoda > Insecta > Lepidoptera > Noctuidae > Xestia > Xestia c-nigrum. Next base: position 24,663,705 of record OU745257.1, on the reverse strand, counting down.
ATACAAAAAATAATTCATGAGTAGGATGAGGATTTGTATTAGGGAACTATTATTCACAAGGCAACCGCTGTCACCACTAGGCTATTTACTTCACTGACAAGTTGTCTAAAATAGCTGTTCTGTTTATGACAGTTGTAAAACAGTCAAACAGATGAAAAGTTTGTGTTCGCACAGATGTCAGCACTATCTATGAACATTTTGTTTGACGCCAAAATAATTTCACTCCCCTGTTCAGGCCTAAGGGATCCAATGACAAGAAAATATAATTTGTATACCTATATAAAAGAAAGTCGTGTTAGTTACACCATTTATAACTTAAGAACGGCTGAACCGATTTGGCTAAAAATTTGTGGGGAGGTAGCTTAGAACCTTTTTTTTTTTTTTTTTTAAATTATTTTCGTCGGTATGTAGTGGGTAGGTAGGGGTAGGTAGTGGGTAGTAGTAGGTAGGTAGTAGTAGGTAGGTAGTAGTAGGTAGGTAGTAGTAGGTAGGTAGTAGTAGGTAGGTAGTAGTAGGTAGGTAGTAGTAGGTAGGTAGTAGTAGGTAGGTAGTAGTAGGTAGGTAGTAGTAGGTAGGTAGTAGTAGGTAGGTAGTAGTAGGTAGGTAGTAGTAGGTAGGTAGTAGTAGGTAGGTAGTAGTAGGTAGGTAGTAGTAGGTAGGTAGTAGTAGGTAGGTAGTAGTAGGTAGGTAGTAGTAGGTAGGTAGTAGTAGGTAGGTAGTAGTAGGTAGGTAGTAGTAGGTAGGTAGTAGTAGGTAGGTAGGTAGTACTTTTGACGCAGACGAAGTTGCGTGGGTCAGCTAGTAATTTGTATAAAAATAGTTGACATTCCTCACAAGTAGTTTGGAATGTAATAGAATGAGTAAGAAAGTCCGTTTACAGCAAAGAGAATTATTACGCTAACTATCACATAACATAACTGTACACTTGACCAGTGGTATCGTATTACCCAGTATTAACTGGGTTATGGAGGTCAGATAGGCAGTCGCTCCATGTAAAATACTGGTATTCAACTGCATCCGGTTAGACTGGGAGCCGACCCCAACATAGTTGGGAAAAGGCTAGGCAGATGATGATGATAACAGTACACCTGTCTTCTAAAAATAATTAGGGAGCAGGGTCCATAAGTCGCTAGTTATATTTATAATAACAAAAATAAGTCAATTTCATATTGAAAATGGAGTAGAAATCAATATGGCTGCTGTTTTCTGACAAAACTTCAAACCCAGTACAGTATTGTAATAAAAAACTCAAAGAAAATAGCGTCTGACGCTGGAATTGACCTGACAAAACCAAAAAACAGCGGCCTGAAATTAAACTTTCAATAACATTGAAAAATAAAATACGTTTTATATTTCGTAATCTAAACTTTTTTCTAAAAAACTAGCAACTATAGCAGAGCTGATACTCTATTTTTAATAAAATAATCATTAATTTGAAATCGAAGCGATTACTAAGCCAAATCCAAACTTAATAGGATTTCTAGTAATTGTAGACGTTTGACTTGCCAATATTTTATATCCCTTGGGGCTAATTTCTTTTTTGTTTTGTGCCAGCCTTAGCAGTGAATTACTCTAAGATAAACTTTTTTGATTAATTTAGAAAGTATTGGGTTGATTTTCGGTTTGAAAATCGTACTAGACGTCCTTTGTGTTTTTTTCCTCAAGAATTACAAAAGAAGAAGAAATAATCCGATATGAAAACATTTGGTAGGAAATGAAATCTCTGTTCCCTCGCAAGTTGCAAATTAAAAAAGCGGCCAAGCGCGAGTCGGACTCGCCCATGAAGGGTTCCGTAACAGCAAGTAGCATAGTATAAAAGTTCTTGCGGTTCGTTGTAAATTAAAGGTAAATTGCGGTTTACGATTTACGACGTATTAAAAAAAAAACTACCAACTCGATCTCGTTCAAACCAATTTTCGGTGGTAGTTTACATGGTAATGTACATTATATATTTTTTTTAGTTTTATCATTCTCTTATTTCAGAAGTTACAGGGGGGCACATTTTACCACTTTGGAAGTGTCTCTCGCGCAAATTATTCAGTTTAGAAAAAAATGATATTAGAAACCTATATATAATTTTTGGAGACCTATGCATAGATACCCCACACGTATGGGTTTAATGAAAAAATAAAGTGAGTTTCAGTTCTAGGTATGGGGAATCCCTTAAATTTATTGTTTTTTTTTCTATTTTTGTGCGAAAATCTTAATGCAGTTCACAGAATACATCTACTAACCAAGTTTCAACAGCATAGTTCTTGTGGCTCTGACATACGGACGGACAGACAGACAGACATGACGAATCTAATAGGGTTCCGTTTTTTGAAATTTGGCAACGTAACCCTAAAAAACTATCACAATGATCTATGAAATTCTGCTAAGCTTTTTTTTTAAATATCGTATTTCTCCCCCAAGGAAGGGACAGTGATGACCCATATCCTATTTACCTAGCTCGTTATGTGCCTGAAATAACTTGACCGTAATTGGATTTTCTGCTATTTTTTTGGTAATTCAGAGATGGTCTGTGTACCATTTGTTCGGGTCGTAGGCTGCAAAAGTCGTTATGGAACATTCACTGCGAGTAAGTGGAAACAGAAAGTCTGTGAAATTGCTTGTAGCTATACAAGCAATTTACTACATACGTGTAAATAAGTCAGACAAAAATTCTTTTATCGTATTCTACGTATTTTAATTGAGAAAATATTGGGTAAATACTCACCGTACTAGATAAATTTTCTGGCCGAGGTAGTCTCGATTTTTTGAGTTCATACTGTACGGAAGTAAAGAATAACGAGGGAAAGTGCATCGGCTATCTTCGCCAATGTTCGGGTGATTTCGGCTAGCGCGGCGCGTGCTCTGCGACCTACGACCTCCGCCTCATTAGTCAAGCTCGGACGTCATCGGAGACGCATGTGTTTTCTTATTCAATCAAATTATCTATTGTCCTGTATTGTTTCCAAGTAAATTACTAATATAGATTTATACTTAAAAGTTAATCCGAGTTTGTTTTCTCTCCATTATAAAGTTCCTTTTAATACCGACCGTTTATAATAAAAAGCACCTCGATATATTTTGTGCATCTTGAGCATTTGGCTTATTTAACATAATCAAGGTGATTATGTTCCTGCTGAGTGAGTCGTTATTAATCCATCACGCGGTGGAAATCAAAAGTCATAATTTTTTTGCCTCTAGAACCCGGTTTCTTCTCAATGTTTTCAGTAACGTTTTGAGAACAATAATGATGTAATAATTACATAATGTGCTGGTCCCACGAGTCTGTAGCTCGTATATGTAACGGTATGAGGAAAGAAAGTGAAAACAAATCCATTTAACCAGCAACTTTTTCATTTCAGGTACTCATAAGCGACCCGAATGACTACCCCGAAACGACAATCCTCTACAGATACATAACCTTTGGGGAGTCCGTGGACATTAAGATAGAACCGATAGTCTTCCAAAGCGACTCCAACGTTCGCAGAGTGGAGCCCAATAATAGGGGGTGCTGGTTCCATGATGAAGTGGTTCTGAGCCATACTAATCGGTATAGCTATGAGACCTGTGTTACTGAATGCAAGATGAAGAATTATATCGATGCTTGTCATTGTGTGCCGTATAAGTATCCTAGAGGTAAAAATGATTCATTAGAACTTTAACACAGTAACGAGGAACATTGTAACCAACCCGTGTCTCAGAGAGATGGCCTGTCTGTTAATAATGAGAAAGACATAACATAGGTAGGATACAACTGTGGGGTACCTAATAGTCATATTTAGCTAGATATGTTGAAGTCCCATCTAATAGGGGGAATCTATTGCCCCGTGGCTGCAACTGAAAAATTCTCGGTAAACCTCAATTAAACCCAGAAACTAACCAAGGACCATCAGGCTTGCGACCACCAGACCAACATTGCAGTCTGAGAAAAACACTCACAATTATAATAATTAAGAAAATAAAGTGTAAACCAGTGTTTGAATGGTGTGTATGTATTGCAGTTAAATAATCGGTCAATGCTCCTTTGAATTCTATAATGAATTTGCCCTGCACTGGGGGTAAAACAAGCTCATAATATTATGTGCTAGAATATTCGCTGCGGGCTTGAGGTGGCATTCTTGAGGTTTTAAGCCCAGTGAGTCTTGAAGCCAAAAGTAGAGAAACTATTTTCATTTCCACATGAAATTGTACTTCTATGAAACCATATTCAGTTGAAGTTTCATAATCGACTTTATTAATTATCATTTCTTTATCTTTATGACTTACGAGTGAAATTCATGTCCCAAAATATACAACTTTTTCTTTGAATTGCTATAAAAATAATAAAGTTAATACTCTTTTTTCAGAAAAATCAACGCGTATTTGTGAATTCAAAGACTTGAGATGTTTGAACAACGTGACAGGTAAATAAATAAGGAAATATTGACTTTTACTTGCTACTTTTCGGTGTCACGTGTTTCATACACATTTTCTTCGCCAATTAATCACGCGTATGTGCTGAAAGAGTCACGTTTGTAAACAAAATTCAAAGAAACCACAAATTTATATTCTGTTGATAAGGAATATTGTGTCACTAGGTGTATGTTATTCGGTGTCACCTTATTTCGCCGACAGAAAGAAGATCGGTCATGACCAGGACGTCGCATGCATTTCACAATATTACGGTTTCACTTCGTTATAATAAGCAGTATATTGTTTTGACAATATTTCGAGAGTTTACAATCTCTCTAGTAATATTACAATCTAACGTGTTTGAAATTATTTTACGGTGGCATATATGTCACCGTAAAATTGTCAAACACGTTATATTACAATATAACGTGTTTTTTCTCGCGATATTGCAATGTCTCGAATTATTGTCAACTGAACATACGGAAGTATCTCTGCACCCATAATCGGGACTTGGGGCACCCCCCCGTTAGGTTAGTTAGGTTCCTTTAAACCCTGCACTCGGAAATAGGGGCCCCGCGAAGCGGGGCTCCGTCGACTACGCTTTTTAGGGGGAATATAAAGTGTTTTAAGGTTATGTTATATTAATCGGTATTTCTCAGGAATGGTGCATTATCTTTTCATGAGAGTTGTGCCACTGGGCAAGGGGGACCCCTCCTTCCCTCCACACCGCGTAAGTGACTACCATCGCATGCATTTCACGAAAAATAATGCGTTTTGTTGTAAGCAGTATGTTCATTTGACAATAATTCGAGACTTTACAATATCGCTATCGCTATTACAATATAACGTATTTGACAATTTTACGGTGACATATACACCATTAAACGATAATATGAGTAAAAATCTATATGAAACGAAATTTTGTTAAAGTTTTGTCTATATAAAACAGTGTGAAACCCTGTACAAATATTTTCTAAGCATATTTTTTTTTGCTAACAATACATTTCATGGTAATAGGCTTATCCCCAATAAAATGGAACTTTAAATAAGTACCCAACTGTAAAAATCTGGGTGTACTGGTACACATCTGCGTACCTTCTTTTTTTTCGGATGGGATTTCATCAAATAACTTCTCCCACTCTGGGCAGAGCGGGAGGGAGTGTCAGACTTTTACTGACTAAAACCCATCCACGTTCCTTCCTCACCCTTTATGTTCCGGGGCCACGGTATCTCTTTCGAACAGTCGCAGCCCCGCAGCAGGCTTCGGCCTTTGTAGGCGCCTCCCTTTATGCTGACATTACTTTGAGGCGCGCGTGGAACACAAACGCGACGACGTCGTAAGACAGACGGACGCCGAGGCCCGCGCCCGGTGCATCTCCCGCGGTTGCTGGCTAGGGCGAGAGGTTCTCTCCCTCTGACGTTCCGCCATCTCCTTCGCTTGTATGACTGCTTTGCAGAAGGAGGTGATGGCTTCCCATTCCGTCATGCTCCGAACCATGGATATAACCAGGGACGCAAGAGGTCACCGCCGCCATTTTGCGTACCCCCTCAGAGCATATACAGGCGTGACGTTGCGTTATGATGTTGTGAAAACAAATAAACATCCTAGCGATTGCACCAATCACGACTGATTTTTCGTTTATTATTGAAGAGTTCAGTTGTATATCTCCGAAGATCCTCCTATAGAACCTCCTCTATTTTTGAAGTCGGTTAAAAACTACATTGGGTAGTCCGCCAACGCTTCAGATACATTATTAGCTGGTTGAATTCTAAACCACCTGTGATGTTATTAACAAGAAAATCAATACAAACATACTGAATAGTGCAGGAAGATTCCTAGAAACACTTAACAATTCCACCGATAGTGTTATCATAAGATAGATATAGGCACTGCTTAAAATGTGTTTGATATAATGTTTGGTTCTATTTTCATGCCTAGACTGTCTGACTGTCTGTCGGTCATGAAAAAATCGAAGAAATAAGCAACAGATGGTTTAAATTACAGGATTTATAATCATCATCAGCCTATTAATGTTTCCACTGTGCACTGCTGGGACACAGGGTCCTCTCTATGAGAGGGAATGGGCTATAATCCACCATGCCGGTCCAGTGCGGATTGATAGATGTCACGTGTTTTGTTTTTAGGACATAACGGTTTCCTTACTATGTTTTCCTTCACCGTTTTGAGAGCAGTGGTGCTGAAATAAATTGCACAAAGTAATGTGCCTGATGTCTGGGTTCGAACCCACGACTAACTGTTCGTAAGTCAGGACTTACAGAATAATAATAAAATTATTTTTAACTCAGTATTCTTAAGGGAATTTTCCGTAGTAGATTTACCAAAACCAACTTATCATTCAAAATCTCTTTATGATGCATTAAAATAAGAGATAGCAATATTGAGTTGAAAACCTTATCACGAAGCTGTCAACCAAGCATTTTGTACATCAAACTAAGTAAACTTACGCAAAGAATATTAGTGGGAAAAGACCCTTTTTTTTGGGGTGAAGATCACGTTTTGTTGTAAAATTCAATGTAACGCCCTTAAAACATTGTGCTGATAAATGGATTGAATAGTACGGGGATCGTAGTGGTGTTTAAAGTATAAATCTTACTATAAATACTTGTATATAAAAAAATCTTGTCAAAAAGTTGGAACTTTGACACCCAATATCTCCGTAACTAGAAGGTTCCCGGGTATGATATTGGACAAAAAAATATTGCAATAACGTGAGGAATAAGGACGATCCGAATGGCGTAGTGATAGTGAGGCTGCCTTACGTTCTTAGGGTCCTGGGTTCTAATCCCAGTAGGAGCGAATGTTTGTGTGATGAGCACGGACATTGTTTCCGAGTCATGGATGTTTATATGTATAATAATTATGTATTTACTAACAAAAAATTATATATGTAGTATATCAACTATCTAGTGTCCACGACACAAGCTTTACTTAGTGTGGCACTAGGTGGCGCTGTGTGTGAATGTCCAGCGATATTTATTATTATATTATTATTTATTAATAAGTGCCTTTCAGTATTGTTAAGAGGTGTTTTGCACCCATTATTAGATCCTTATATGACTAAGGAGATAAAATGTCCCTGAATCTATTTCTCTCCCGTCTATTTCGAAACCCCATTCTCATAACTATATTAAATCTAGCTTCAGGGAATATCAGCCCCTGTATACATTAAACAGGCGGTTCTGTTTGTATTTTGATTTATATTGATACATTATAGACAACGAGATAATAGGTGTTGTTATGTAATTTCTTGTAGTTATCATTAAACGTTCCACAGAATTGAAATATCAAATCATAACTAATAAGTATGCTCTAACTATTGCAACTAGTAATAAATAAATAACATCAAAGTCGCCTGAGTACAAAGCTTCACTAATTCATAGAAAATTGTCACTAACTCGTCTTTTATTAGTCTTCCTTGAGCCTTGATTCAAGGAATCTTCAAAACACTTTTTGGATACAAATATGTATTAAGTAGGTTTTTTAACGTGAAATTCGTTAACAAATATTTTCCTTAACAATAGATACAAATATATTTTTCAGGCCAGTACCTGGAATTGTAAAACCATTTTTTTTTTTTAAATTCCTTGAAAATTAACTGATCTTGAAGACAAAAAATACGAATCGTTGCCAAATATTTAGAATTTATCGAATATTTAAATATTTTGCTTTGAACCGAAGATTCTCAAGGAGGCTCGAATTAATAGGCTATTACGACAAAATACACAAATACAGATAGCGAAATAAACAACTTCAATCAATTAGAACATACCTGAGTATTAGAGGAACACGGCTTTTGTTTTAGCTTGGCAATAAGGTTGTATCACCTAAGTTAAATATACAAAAAAAAAAAACATTTTTCAAACTGCTTTGCAGCCGGCGTAGCAGTAAACTTTAAATACTACCACCCACATTCAAAACAATACATGAATAAAAAAATTAAGTGATTTATTATAACATCAAAACATGCGTGATGAATTTATTATGTAAAAAAATATAACAGCTAGTTAGCTACTTGTCACAAAATAAAAATGTTAACCGAAAATGTAAAAATTTAAATAGTCTTTCAGGGTGTCAGTCACAAGTAAGCCTTTAGAATCTTAGTATTTGCAAGCTTTTCAATGATTGTTTTCAGACCAAATTAAAAACTTAAACATAGATAGCGCTGCGAACAAAATGACGCCGCCGGTCTCGTTAACATGTGTGTTTTTTTAAACGTAGTTTAATTATGGTTGGTTGGTGGATGTAAATGTGTGCGTATGAGCATGTTTGCACAGAGCGGAGCTACAACTCTCTTCTCAGCCTCATAAAACAGCAGCGTTCAGGGGTAGTTTTCGTTATGCGGCTTCCAAGTGTGGAATAACCTGCCACCACCAATCAGAATTATCAGCTCAATAAACACATTCAGAAGACGTTTACGACAGTATCTAATTGAATCACAACGGAAATTAGATATGGTCGCACAGAATGACTCGATTATATGACGTACAAATCATCCTACCTACCTATCTAATTATCTTGAACACGGCACAATATATTTGTCGACTAATGATACACAGATTAGCTGATGTATACAATCCCAGTCCATTTGATTTATTTAGTAGGTACCTTTGGTTTTTTGTATTGTCTCTCAATTTTTATTAACATGTAGTTTTATTTGTTTATTATTTTGCACACCAATTTATTTAATTTAAGTATCTATAAATATATATGTCACCGTAAAATTGTCAAACACGTTATATTACAATATAACGTGATTCTCGCGATATTGTAATGTCTCGAATTATTGTCAACTGAACATACGGAAGTATCTCTGCCCCCATAATCGGGACTTGGGGCACCCCCCCGTTAGGTTAGTTAGGTTCCTTTAAACCCTGCACTCGGAAATAGGGGCCGTCGGCTACGCTTTTTAGGGGGAATATAAAGTGTTTTAAGGTTATGTTATATTAATCGGTATTTCTCAGGAATGGTGCATTATCTTTTCATGAGAGTTGTTTCACTGGGCAAGGGGGGCCCTCCTTCCCTCCACACCGCGTAGGTTGACTACCATCGCATGCATTTCACGAAAAATAATGCGTTTTGTTGTAAGCAGTATGTTCATTTGACAATAATTCGAGACTTTACAATATCGCTAGAGATATTACAATATAACGTATTTGACAATTTTACGGTGACATATATATTACATGCACAATTACACATACCTAGTAACGGTAACACAAAGTAAGTACAAAACTGTTTTATATCCGTAACGTCACCATGACAGGTTCAGTTCAAAACCAGCGTCGGGCACTAGCTGCTCGGCATTTTGCTGAACTGGGCCTATTTGGCGCAGCCGTGAGACGCACCATTTTATTTTCTTTATTTTAGTTTCACAGTATAAATTTAAGTTTTTTATGTTGTTTTCACTTAATTTATTTTTTTATTTGTTGTATGCACTTATGGCGTGTGCCGAATAAATATGTTTTCATCCCCCCATCTCGGAAAGAGTATTTTTGCTATTCGATATCTGAGTGCAAAAGCCGTTTTTATCGTCATGAGGGTAAAGTAAATTTGAATTTAGAACATCGTGTGCACTAAGCATGTGAATTCAAAACATCATTAAACCTATTTACTTCTACCTCTATGGTGCCGAATTTATCATACAACTTTTTTTTAATTTGTTGAGAACTCAGACTCGGAACCTTTTTGGTGTACTTTTTTAATAGGTATGTTTTGCGGGCGCCATTTTCTTTTCGCGTCATATTGTTAACACCTTAGGTTAAAAACAAGGAATCCAACTTGAAAACAAGTGAAAAACCTAAAATGACCACTCATTATCTAGCGACGAGGAAGTTAACTGAATTTGTTAATAATGCGCATTTTTTTTTTGCGTTTATCCATTTCCTCGGTGAGGTGGGATGAAAAGTTACGTGTTGCACTCGAGTGCAAAGATTTTTCACCTCGTGCTCTTTTGATTCCCTCGCTAACGCTCAAGATTCTAAGTATTGAATCACTCGCTTCGCTCGTGACTCAATTTTAGAATCTTTCGCTTGCTCGGTCATCAACATTGAGCACGCGGTTAAAAAACAACTTTGCACTCTTGTATAACAAATAACTATTTCTTTCTTTCTTTCTATAGTGTTGCCCTTCACTTTATTGTTCGCAGTTTTGACCATAGAAATATTAAAAACATTATTATATCTATGGTTTTGACTGAAGATTATGGTATATTTTCGAAAAAGACTTGTTTCATCTTAGTATCATCCAGTCCCACAAGGTTATAAAAGCGTAATAGCGGTATCCTTTGTCACAGTCATCATTAATTCGTGTAACAATTGGCACAATAGCAGGAATTCAATTAGTAAAACTGATTATGAATACATTATTCAGTACAAGCAGATACTGCCTACGCGACGGCTCTGTTTATCAAATCAGAGATAGAATATTAATAAGCTTTTAAATGACTATGATTACGTTAGTAATTAAAAATTTGGGTATTTCCAACGAGTGATACATTCTTGGCATTTTAAAAAGCACAATAACGGTTTGAGAGAAATTAAACAAAATTTACGGTGCACCCAGATAGCCGTATATTATGCACTGCCATAAATAGTGGAATCTTAGGTCCATGTTCACCGAAAAGATAACGGTCTGATTATCTAAAAACAGCTGTCACTGTGGCATGTTCCCATATGAAAATGTGTTTTAAACAGCTGTTTTTGACCTTAATTAATCATACAAACTAATTGGTATACAAGTTTGACTGTTCGACCATTTTTTTTTGCTAGCCTACGTCGTGTCCCACTGCTGGGTAAAGGCCTCTCCTTTCTCCTTCCATACCTCCCTGTCTTGTACGATCTCCGGCCATGTTGACTCTTCAAACGTGATCAGATCATCACGCCACCTACGTCGAGTTCTACCTCGACGGCGCTGATACGACGACCATAATTATTATGAAGAAATTCTTCAAAACGTCATTGTCACGATAAGCGATTAAATTTTATATTATACACCTGTTGTAGTTAAAATTATGGACTGTGCTGTTATCTAAAAACAAAAGAAATCATACATCAATTAGTTATCGTGGCACTCAGGTAAGTATGGTCGAAGATATAGGATGGTACGATTAGTAAAAATGGGAGAAAGTGAAAGAAAAACTTAACTAAGATAAAAAAAATGTTACAACTTACGAAAACATCTAATTAGAGAGTTTTGAACATAATTTCAAAGATTTATTACAGAATTGTTTGTACAAGTATTTTATTTCGGCTCATTAATATCTTTGTATAATCATGTTGTTGCTACTGAAAAGGGTTTTGAAAAAGGTTTATAGTGAGCTAAATGATGAAACGTATTACTAAAAAATATATTTTACTAGCGGATACCCGCGGCTTCTTCCGCATAAAATCCTACTAATATTATAAATGCGAAAGTTTGTGAGGATGGATGTATGTTTGTTACTCTTTCACGCAAAAACTACTGAACGGATTTGGATGAAATTTTGCACACAGACAGTTTATAACCTAGATTAACACATAGGATACTTTTTATCTCGGTACTAAAATCCCATGGGACAATTATCAAACTTCACGCGGGCGAAGCCGCTGGCAAAAGCTAGTTATATACTAAAACCTTTCTCTTGAATCACTCTATTTTTAAAAATAAAACCCGCATCAAACTCCGGTGCGTAGTTTTCAGGAGCTAAGCATACATAGGGACAGACAGACGCGGCGGGAGACTTTGTTTTATGATATGTAGTGTAATAATAAAAAAATAAAAAATATAGATGCTAGGTGTTTTCCAGGGTTGTGAAGCTACTGGGTTAAAATAAAACCATTGAATAGTGTGTGTGCTCAAAAAAATAAGTTTAAAAATGAACCTCGGGCGCCAGAGCACACACCATGCTTACGGATTGTTCAGGCAGCAGGCATTAAAAACCTTTAATCTGCTAGCGGGGGGCATCAATAAAAGTCGAACATAGTTATAAGAAAAATCTAACTTTATTTGCCCGTAGGCTGCTGGGCTTAAACTAAACAATTGAAGATTCCTTCCTATGTTAACGCTACATGAAAGGTACTACTTTTATAATGAAAATAAAAAAAAAAACGAGTATTTAAAACTAAGAAAGTCAGAAGAGGATCAGATCATTATTGCACTTTTTATATAATAAAGTTAAAATTATACCAGGGCCAGAAAAACCAGCCCACCAGACATGATGCTCATCTCATGGGTCCTCTACTTAGGCGTGCGTCCCAGGTGAGTTTGTAGGAGCCGCGCGTCCAAACTTTAAGGGGTGGAAGGAAACACCTCAGTGGGCTGCAAATACGAACAATTTTGTTAGATGACGCAATAACCAAAAATATGGCGTCACACGCCTCCGAGAATTTCTATCAAATATACTACTTACTGTTTCCTTCAAAATACAAATGATTGTTCTCCTCATGCAGGGCATCCAGAATAGCTAATAAGAGTATGATTCCTGGAACAATGTAATATTTGCAACGATGAGCGTCAGACACCACGCAAACACAATTTTGAATTTGTATTGGAAAATACGAAGAACTCGCTTACCATCGAAATAAAACAAAATCCCAGGGGGAACTATGGAAGACTACCGGCTGCCACCATTTATTGGATTATTTACCGGTGTCTTGTAACCCGTTTATTCGGATTTATTTTAGAGCGATCCAAATCACTGCATTCTTCTAAAATTTTCAGTCGGAAAGTGACAGTTGTCAAAGACAATCTCCACAGCTAAGAAAAATCAGTGTGACCACTACACAAAAAAATAATTTTAAAGAAATGAATCCGCTTTCATGTAACAGGCTTAAAAGACCCGTTACAGTAGTGATAATGATTTAACTGTCTTTGTCGAAAGCTGTTTGACAAGACAATGTGATGTGTAATCGACGACTGTAATTGATGAGCCATTTGCCGCGGTTCATACTTCAGCCGTGTAAAACAAATTGCGTACTAAGTATTCGTACTTGTGAATGTAATATAAAAGTGTAAAATTGGTGAGTAGTGAAAGAGGCTTATCAATAACTAGCGGATGTCATTCGGTTTCACCCGCGCATTTCCCGTTCTCGTGGAGATACAGAAATAAAAAGTAGCCTACGTTACCCGGGGATACTGTAACTTTTCAACGGTGAAAGAATTCTTCAAATCGGTCTAGGAGTTTTTGAGTTGATTCGTTATGAATGTACAAAAATACATAGCTTTTCTCTTTATTACATTATTAGTATCGTCGTGACTGCAACAAGAAGGTTACTAATCGGCATGACACTGTACGTACTATGAGGGGACTATAGCATTGCACTGGTTTTCAGTGTTCACCCGAGAACCGCGCTATCTCTATCACGGAATCCGTATCTGTGTCCCACCTGTAGAAACATAACTGGCCAATAATGCTACATAGACACAACACAATAGTCTATTACCTGCAGTGTGTGTGTTGATACAGGGCCGAAACGTGGTCACTCACAATGGGCCTTATCAGAAGTCTTAAAGTAACACTAACGGCAACGGAGCCGGCTATGCTCGGAGTTGCCTTGCGTGATCAAATCAGAAATGAAGCCATCCGCAAGAGAACCAAGGTCACCGACGTAGCCTGAAGAATTTCCACACTTAAGTGCCAGTGGACAGGGTACATTGCTCGTAGAACGGATGGCCGATGGGGCCGAAAAGTTCTGGAGTGGCGACCGCGAACCGGAAGACGATGCATCGGAAAACCTGCCACTAGGTAGACCGATGGTCTTGGATGCGTGTACCCGCTGGATGCGAGTCGCACGGGACCGGTCAATGTGGCGACACTTTTGGGAGGCCTATGTCCAGCAGTGGACGTCTTTCGACTGAAATAATGATGGTTATGATGAATGCTACATAGCTATGTGGAAAAGTACTTACATATAATATGTTCTTAGCAGTCAGTAGATTATGTTAGGCCGTTAACTATGCCATATTGCAGTGATAACTTCTCAGCAATATTACATAGTTTACGGCGCAACATAATTTGTCGCTTTCATGACGTACTTTATTAAATCCTTGTAGAAAGTCTGTGCCTCTTGGAGGCGCCAGGTGTCAGGTGATTTATTTTTAATCTGTAGGTATAGGTTACCTGAATATTATCCTACTTCAGGACAGGAATGTCAAGAATCTTGAAAATAATACCAAACGTATTACCCACTAGCATTTTGCCCGCGATTTCGTCTGTGAAAATCAAACACATTTATAGCCTATGTTACTCGGCAAGGTGCAATTTTTACTTTCAAAAAGTCGCGTTATTTTTTTTTATTTACCTATGAGACTTCTAGCTACGGAGATATTGGGGGTCAAGGTTACAAATGCTAATTTTATTGTAAGATTTTTACTATAATGCGGTTGCCTCTAAACATCTTCACGACCCCCGTACTATCAATATATTCATTAGCATTGTTTTGAGTGAGTTACACTGAGTTCTACCATAAAACATGATTTTTACCCAAAAAAAAAGTCGTTTCCCAGCAATAATTTTGCGTAAAGTTACTCAGTTTTATGTACAGAATGCTTGGTTGACGGCTTCGTGGTGAGTCTGTTTATACACTGTATAAATGTTCTCTTACAGTACACAAATCTACGAAGGAAATGCTGTGCGACCCCATTTGCTACATGGAGTGTCGTGACAAGAAGTATCGCGCTACAAGTGACCTGACGCCATTTTTGTCTGACAACTACCCGGATGAGGTTACGTGAGTCGTCTTTTATACGTTTTAAATCTGCTTTGTGTTAGAGATGGGTCGTCGACGCATTTATTAGCGTTAACGAAACTAGACAGTCCATTTTTGTTCATCGACTAATCCATCAACTAGTTGAATTCGTCGACTAGTTTATGTGTCAACTTGGTTTTGAGACGTTAACATAAACGTTGCAACGAAGTCCACTACGTTTACGGCGACGGCAGTAAACTGGAGACTCCAAAATAATCGCACAAACAAATTTTAACTGTAAATCTAGCAGGAGACAGTTTATTTGTACGGGACTGATGTAAAACTCAAGAACGTAGGTAAGTAACACAAAGTCATTCGTCATGATATACGAATATGAACTCTCGTCTGATGGATCTAGAGTTAAAATTTGTTTGAGCATTTATTTCATTTCTAAGGACGAACGACTTGCCTACGTTCTTGAGTCGGTAGACGCATTCAGATTAGCCGTGGAGACGTCTACGGATTGGACTAGTCCATGGATTGTTGGTGAGCCGTCCATTCGTTGACAGAACGTCGACGGTCGAATTAACTAGTTCGTCCATTCAACGCTCATCACTACTTTGTGTAAAAACACCTTATAAGAAGCCTAGAGGCACTATGGTTCATCCCGTTTTTTTTGCAGTTTTTTTCAGCGCGTTGAGCACTTTTTTTTTGAACAAAAATCATGGAACTCGCGTGACCGTCACATACGCTTTTGAAAGCACTTTCACTTCTATCTGCAGTTCTCAAAATATTCCCCCAACTATTTTTTTTTGTTCTCAACGATTCCTGGAACTAGTTACTAACAAAGAAGGTCAAAGTAGGTGGTTTTGTATTTTTTTTAATACAAGTATTTAAAAAATACTTTTTTTATAACTCCATGACTCTTGCACTCTTCAATGGTTCCGCTACATTGAGTGCCGTGTTACCTTGATTTTTGACACAAAAAAAATAGTTTCCCAGCATTTTTCGTTTTTTTTTTTAATGTATTTCGATACCTACTATAGTTTATTAAATAAAATGATTGGTAAATAAAATAATGGCTTTAGTGAAAGGTATACTTAAATCCTATACATTTTTTTTTCATATTGTTTCGTTAATGTTCGATGTGATACCCCTCATGTGTCACATCAAACGTATCTACATGACGGGTGTGAAACGTTTCGTTACTACAGACAAGTGTAGCAACCCTTTGTTAAGGCTACGAGCTAAATTAGCAACTCTATTTGTGGTGGATCAAACTTCGTTTAAAATGCTGTTAGAATAAAGTTCTAATCAGCTTGCACTACAAAGTGGTTGTTACGTCAGCCACTGCGGCCCAAATAGCGCGAAATGAGTGATTTCGATCGATTTACAAAAAAATACTATTGATTGGATTAAAAAACTAAAACAGTATCATGCTAATTATATTGCTTGTAGAATTATTTGCCAAAAAATCAGATCGCATGTATATTAGTATGTTTTTTATTGTTTGTAAGAAATTTTTAGAGATAAGTTCGTGATTTATTTTTATCGAGCCAAATTAATTGTATTATGTTTTCAAAACAGTATCATGCTAGCATATATCCTGAAGAATATCACATATTTTTCGGGTCTTGTTTATAGCAGTGAATCATATACTTTTAGTAATTATAAAACTCGCGTTTAGCTCCTGTAATCGCCTTAAAGAAAGTTTTTTAAAATACTTATTATAAACTGAAATCAGTAGCCGTCTACAGCATCTTTTTCCTTGAATTTCTTCAAACTCACGCGGTGTTCCAATTTTAATTCTGAATCTGTGAATACTTAAAAATTAAGTCCTTACTTTCTAAGTCGAAAAAAACGCGGTTATGAAAATTTAACATTTTACAAAACAAGAAACTTGATCCTTCTTCGTCTTACTAGTACTAAAGTTTTTGCCAATTTGTTGAAAATAATTGTTTGCGGCCCGAAATGTTTTTGGGACTAACTTTGTTCTACTTTTTTCCTTTGAAGAAAATTCAAGTAAAATATTTTGACTACAAAACTTTCATTGAACTTAGTGCTTTTCTTTTAAACCTAGTACCTATTCATAACAATAACACGTTCAGTTCAAACATTGATTAGGTAGTTAAAAAAAAATCGGACGAACACAATGGATGAAAAATAATTCGAGAATCATTATCGAAATAAACAAGCCAGTTCAAGCTTGTAAATCAAGTACTTACCGACTTTATAATATGAAAAAAACTTTTAATTACACCAAAAGTTCGCATGTTGTTAAACGAATTCATGGATTGGTGAAGTTTGGATCAGTTTTACGCCAATTTGAGCTGGAAAAACGGAAAAAAGTATTCCAAAATAATTGGATAAAAATTGTTTACCTCGTAAGCTCGTAGCTTGTTCTGGAACGAATCAATTTAGATTGCCATTGACACCCTAAGAAAAACAATTCATTATTAAACGTAAGTAATGGAAAAATTATAAACAGAAACTCTGTCTATGATAAAAGTGTAGAGTGTGCTTGAGGAACCTCCCCACTAGCTTATTTTATAAATTGTTGATTTATTTATTTTTTTACTCTGGACGCTCTTATTGTGCACGTCTTTCTACATCGTTTTTACATATACAGGGTGGTGATGACAATACGACAATAAATTAAACTACGCATACCTCAAGACGTTCCTAACAAACAAAAAAAAATCGTTTGAAAGTATCAAGTAGTTTAGTCACAGGAAATTATTTTTCACCTTCAACATTTGCTACATGATGTATCTGATTTTAAGGAAGCACTAACAGGTTAACGACCCCTTGCCAACTAGCCATTTAAAAACTTTCGCTAAATTTGATTTACTGTAAATTAGACCTAAACCAGGCCAATAAGAGTCATAAAGAGTATCCTTAGAGTTAGATTTTGTCTGTTTTTATTTTTTTTTAATTTTGGTTTTGAGTTTTTTAAATTATGTAGAATGATTCCTATGAACTAGTATTACGCGTGATTTCATTTATTGTCGTATTGTCTTCTCCACTCTGTATGTATAATCTCAACATGAAAAATGTAACTAAGATTTTGTAACAACATTTTTGATTGAAAAGAGTGTCCATGGAGTTTCTTGCCCGTACTTCTCCATAGAGATCTACGCTAGGGAATGGGCAACTACAGTACTTTCTCAAGTTATTATGCCTTGTGTCTGTGACTGTAGCCTTTTTTTTCGTTTTATCGACATTCAAAAGTGTCGTAATGGTCAAGTTGAAATAAATTATTTGAGTTTGAGTTTGAGTTTAGCACATTCTTCGGTACATGTATTTGGTAAATCAATAGTCAATGTCCGAAGGTAACATTGAACAATGGGATTCTCAGTACTGAGTACAAAGAAGAAAAATAATGAAAATAACTATTGTACTGTATAACGGACTGGTGTCCGCAACTCCACGTCAAAACGCATATTTTGCGTATGGGCTATAATCTACTACGCGAAATTGATAAATGACACGTCTTCGAATTTTGGGTTCTAGAACATGCCGATTTCCTCACGATGTTTTCCTTCACTGTTTTTTTAGAGCAGCGCGACCCTGTTAGGACAAAACGCTGTAATCTGTAAAACGTCAATTTGAGAAAAACGAGTTTACAAATTTACATCTTTAACTCGTTACCAAATTTTATCCAGTATAGATAAAAGTGTAATTGTTTTTATAACTTATTTGTCATAGTATGCACTCAATTTCATTTTAACATCATATTATCGTATTTTATAAAGAAACCTCACAAATATTAAAAAATGTGTTTTGTTACAACAGCATGTAGTTAGCCAATATTCGTCTTTGTTGTGACATAACAATGTAATCGCTGATTACTGCGTTTTTAAGTGATAGACTTGTGTACTATTTTATTGTTATCTGCATTATCTCCGACCAAAAGTAAAAATAAATTTATTTTATTTATTTTTAGACATTGTACAGATCTGTAAGGTAAAATAATAAAATAAAAATTGGTCATAACTTCGATGGTTTTGATCTTATTGCAACAATTGCATGCATGACTGGTCCGTGACATTTTCATCTCTAGGTAGCTTAGCTTTAGGATGAGCTACGTCATGAGCCTCACACTTTGATCATTCATCCTATACAGGTTGCTGAGTTCAAATGTTTTTCATTTTAATCCTTTTGTGGAACGCAGACCAGCTACATGGCTGCTTGTTTTTTGTTGTATGTGTTTTTTTTTTAATATAAACATTTGAGAGAGCGTCAGTCCAGTTGGCAAATATCGTCTGTTGGGTGCATGCTCTAATCTATAATGAAACTAGCTGACTCGCGCAACTTCGTCTGCGTAAATTGAGATTTAAACTATCCTATCTCTCAAGTTGGATCGAACTGCACATGGTGGGCGAATTTTATTATAATCGGTTAAGTGGTTTAGGAGTCCATTGAGGACAAACATTGTGACACGAGATTTATATATATTAAGAAGATGATGCCGGATGCAATAGTTCAATGAAGTCATCTATCTCTTTTAAATATTCATCGGAAAACAAAATGTTTTGGTATGTGTCGACCTCTCAAATCAAGCGCTGCTGATATATTCGCCGAAACTGGAGTTTAAGACATTTTGAAATTTGATTTCAATACAGCTAGAAACTGCTTGATCATTAGTGTAGCTTATAGCCCACAGGAACATAGGTTTGCATACACGATGATTAAGTAATCCGTACGTGTAGGTGGTGGTTCCTCTTGGTGGACTTAGAATACCGTATGTCAATTTTATTGTTTTCAACGTTACGCGAATTTGTCTTTGTTCTTCATTAATATTTACTGTACACTTTCTTATGCATTTATCTTGACAAGCAGTGCGCATTGGATCTTTCTCTTTGCTGGCTTTTAGTCTATCTTCAGGATCTTTCATACATTTCTTTTTTGCAGGTGGCGGTTCAATCATTTCATCTTCTATTACTTTATTGAAGAATTACCGGTTGAAAGTTTGGGTTTTGAGGATTATTTTCAAAATAATTAACTACTGTCGACATTTCTTCGTCTTCAATTATTCTATCCTTTTCCAGCTGTAAACTGAAGTGATTGTGTTCTTCTACAGGGGGCTATCATGTCATTATTATTTTGGGATTGGAAATTTAAATATTCGTTTGTTATTCTAGTAGGTGTAACATTTCTCATTTCCACAAAATCATTTTTATTTACTTTATCCAGGCGCCAATTTTGGTTTTCAAAAATATTTTCGATATTAGGAACTGCTGCTCACACGTCTTCGTCTTCATAGAGTCTCTGTTTTCCGATTGTAGTATTTAAATTTCAGTAGATTGCTCTACAGCTAGTATTGCGTCTTCATTATGTTCCTTGTTTGCTAGTGGTAAGTCGTTCTTATTATTTTTATCTTGGTGATTGTCGTTTTCAATTATCCAAGTCACTGCTTACAGTGCTTAGCTAGCTAGGTTAAAAAAAATATATGGCGCGGTCCTTTTTTGTTCTAGTAGGTACTATTATTCAATCTAAAAAGTGTAGTCGCCAGATGTGATCATTGAACACAACCCGAGTTTGTTAGAGCTTTTTTGTTTTATTACCTACCTAATAAAACGTCGACCAATAGTTGAAGCAACGTGTTCTACAACTAGCTGTGGTCATCGTGTGCACGGGATTTTGTTTTCAAAATGATCAGATTTAAATTCCTCTGTTGATATTGAGCTTTGCTAAGTCTGCGTCTGCCCCAAACCGCTCTCTCACACTGTCGTGTAGGTAGGTACTTTTCTCCGTCACCGTATCTCACAAATATATAACGTACGAGCTTCTGCCAGCGGCTTCGCCCGCGTGATCCCTATAGAACGTACCTACTCCTGGACTAAACTTGCTATTCCAGACTATAATCTACCTCTGTGCCAAATTTCATCTTCTTAATACGGTAATATTTCGGCATTTTCTTAATAACTAAGTATTAATGAAATACGCATAACGCGTTCTGATGTTTATAATTATTTTGACAAAACGCAGCAAACAAAGTTTGCACTGTTTTGCCAAAATACAAGGACGCGCACGCCTCACCCGCGCGCCCGCACTCCCTTCTACTATCACGGCAAAACGCTGCAATCTAGAGTACAGCGTTTAGCAAAAACAATTCCTGCAAACTTTAGGTTACCGTGAAGTGAAACATTGAGTTATTTTGTCAATGGAAACAGTTATTTAACAGAAGATCGAACCCGTACCAAGCTAACATCGTGTAGATTATTTTATTTTGTATTACCATAAAACAATGTAACCCGGGTTGCAGTGTTTTGTCGTAACAGGGCCGAGCGGTGATGAAATAAATTACACAAAGTAATGCGCCTGCCTGGGTTCGAACCCACGACTTAAAGTTCGTAAGTTGGGGCCGCCACCACTAGGCTACTGCTAAAAAAAAAAAACTAGCCAATAACCTTACCTTACCTATACTATACCTTTTTTTTTTTTTTTTTTTTTAAGGATGGGAAATCATCAAATGACCCCCCCCACCCTGGGCGGAGCGGCAGGGAGTGTCAGACTCTTACTGACTAAATACCATCCATGTTCCTTCCTCGCCTTTTACGTTCCGGGGCCGCGGTATCTCTTTCGAACAGGCCCGCAACCCCGGCAGGCTTCGGCCCTCTCGTTTTGCTGACATCTCTTTGAGGCGCGCGTGGAACACGAACGCGCCGTCGACACGGCCTGTCGTCGTCGTTAGACGGCCGGACGGCTAGCTAGCCCATAGCCAGCCGTCCACAGGCCCGCATCTGCGGTGGCCGGTAGCCACCACGTGGCCCCCGACGCCCGTTGCGTCTCCCGCGGCGGCCGGGAAGAGAGGACCTCTCCCTCTCTCGTTCCGCCACCTCCTTCGCTAGCATGACTGCTTCGCAGAAGGAGGCGACGGCTTCCCATTCCGTCTCGCTCCGGACCATGGATTGAACCAGGGCCGGACGCGAGAGGTCGCCGCCGCCGATCGCCGCCCACGCAGGGCAGACTTCCACCGTGTGCTCCACCGTGTCCTCCGGTCGATCCTCGCAGTGGAGACACCCGGGCGATTCCTCCCGCCCGATTCGGTGCAGGTACCTCCCGAAACATCCGTGTCCGGTGAGGACCTGCGTCAGGCGGAAGGTGAGGACGCCGTGGCGCCTCTCCAGCCACTCCTCAAAGAGGGGACTTACCGTATTTTCCGTCCTACGCAAGTATTGCTTAACCGTAAGATCGACTCGAGCAGCTGATATTAATTGGCCAAGGTAACTTTTACAATCAGTGTAATATGCCAATACCAGGAAACGATACAGATGAAAAAGCACGAAGCTAATTGCTTCATGTGTTGGGCTTCCAAAACAACGAATTGTAAAAGAAAGGAGTTTTTGAAAGAAAACGTACAAATTGACCTTTGTAAATTAACTTTGCAAGTTGAATAAGTTTCCTTTCTCCCGTAAATTTGTTTGAAAAATATTTTTGTTTTCGTTTTTGTCAAACAAACCCACTTTAAATTTCACGATACAAGATTTACATTACAAGGCATTTAGTACTTTCTTTTACTTTCAACATTGAACAGCGACCACCGAAAAGATTAAATCTATACTTACTAATATTATAAAGCTGAAGAGTTTGTTTGTTTGTTTGAATGCGCTAATCTCAGGAACTACAAGTTCGAATTGAAAAAAAAAATTGTGTTGGATAGTCCATTTATCGAGGAAGGATTTAGGTTATACAGAGTGGAGAAGACAATACGACAATAAATGAAATCACGCGTAATACTAGTTCATAGGAATAATTCTACATAATTTAAAAAACTCAAAACCGAAATAAAAAAAAATCAAAACAGACAAAATCTAACTCTAAGGATACTCTTTATGACTCTTATTGGCCTGGTTTAAGGTCTAATTTGCAGTAAATCAAATTTAGCGAAAGTTTTTAAATAGCTAGTTGGCAAGGGGTCGTTAACCTGTTAGTGCTTCCTTAAATCAGATACATCATGTAGCAAATGTTGAAGGTGAAAAATAATTTCCTGTGACTAAACTACTTGATATTTTCAAACGATTTTTTTTTGTTTGTTTGGAACGTCTTGAGGTATGCGTAGTTTAATTTATTGTCGTATTGTCATCACCACCCTGTATAACATCACGCAACGACCAATAGGAACGGAGCATAAATGAAAGATGTTGCAAAAACGGGGAAAATGTATTCCCTTTGCGAGCTTTTTCTGTCTTATGTAACGCAGACGAAGTTGCGTGGGTCAGCTAGTAGTTTCATGTTTTACTACACTACAGTCTTTAATAAGCCTATCATTAAAATAATAAAAAACCGAGTTAAATAATCACCTATTTAAAATACTACAATTTTTGCCCAGAAATCACTCAATTAGAACCCTTTCAGAATTAAAACATCTGCGGAAACGTCCGCCCACAGCGCGAACCGAAGGTTTTGCATTAATATTCATTTAATTCTACCACAAAAGCCTGTTATGCCATCAACAAACTTCTAAATTGGTGTTCCGTACACAATAATTGACGCTCGGCGCTTGATGAGATGGAAATTTCTGGAAAGATCCCACCAAAAATTATAAAGGGCTTTATTTGATTTGAGATATCTTTGACCTACATAGTTCTAATCTGGTGTAAATCATTGTTCAGAATTTGAAAAAAAACCTGTTGATTCTGAAAAGTTCATATGAAACTTGAAAAAATTTGGCCAACCAACGATTTTTGAAAAAACCCCATATTAGAATTGTGTAGACGTTTTATGTATTTCAATTCTGTTAGTTTCAGGCTCAGAGTTTCTTTTTAAATACCCGTGGTCCTTTAGTATAAAAAATGTTTTTCCGTCTTTGTCCCAAGTGACTTTGGTTCCGATTACCAACCGTTATTGGTAAAACAACTTTTGACTCCAACGTCTTTTACTACAAATATCTTATAACATAGGGAATGTGAACCCAAAATAGAAAGTTGAAACGTTTCGAAGATTAAGTTTGCATTACTAAACCATCTACGTTTCTTCGAAGTTACGCTACAGATTTCCTAATAACGGCCCCAGTACATTTCATTTATGTTCGCATGCCATTTTTTTTCCGAATTCACCAATTTATAAGACGATTTTGAATTTACTTTTACTTTGAGAAATGTGGTTTATTTATTCATGGACTGTATGGAAGATTCTAATTATTGTCTTGGGGAATAAAAAAAAAGCAGCCAAGTGCGAGTCGGACTCACCCATGAGGGGTTCCATAGGAGCAAGTAAATATTGAATGAAAGGTGAATTGCGGTTTACGATTTATGACGTTTTAAAAAAAAACTACCTACTTACGAGATCTCGTTCAAACCAATTTTCGGTGGAAGTTTTTTTTAAGTTTTATCATTCTCTTATTTTAGAAGTTACAGGGGAGACACACACACACATTTATCCACTTTGGAAGTGTCTCTCGCGCAAACTATTCAGTTCAGAAAAATATGATATTAGAAACCTCAAAATAATGTTTAAAGACCTATACATAGATACTCCACACGTATGGGTTTGATGAAAAAAAAACTTAAGTTTCAGTTCTAAGTAAGGGGATTTCAATTTTTGTTGAGCTAAAATCTTAATGCGGTACACAGAATATATCTACTTTAAAAGTTTCAACAGCATAGTTCTTATAGTTTTGGAAAAAAGTGGCTGTGACATACGGACGTACAGACAGGCATAACGAATCCATAAGGGTTCCGTTTTTTGCCATTTGGCTACGGAACCCTAAAAATGACGAAGAAGCGACAATTACTAAGGCGAAATGGATTAAGGCTCACCTACCTTTGTTCCTAGGCCACATGGCTACTTCGATGTTGCGCCCGGCGTTTGGTTGAAGCACTGAGTGCCTTCTGGTGCACCAGGTCATCGGTTCGCTGATGGACACTGGGGCCGCTTGTTCTATGTCGCGATTCTGGTAGTAGTCGTAGGTGGTTGACCTACAGGCTGCGCATACGCACCGTGGTCAAGATACGAACGTTGGCTTGTCTTGAAGTGGAGTGAGGGTCGCCGCAATCAAGTTTTGATAGGCAAGCCGAGGGAGGGAAAGTGATGGGCATATATGAGTCGACTACTTTCAAAGTCGGCAATCTGACTCTTGGTAATTTTTCGGTAATATCAAAAAAACAAAATGTAGGATGGCCGATTTTGAAGACGAAATATGAACAGAATGCCACATTTGATCCTAACCCAGGATTTTGATTAGATTTTTATATAGCAGATTGCCGTTTTTGTTAGGTAGCTTCTAATTTAAGCGGTTTTACGAGTATTAAAATTTATCTATGTTACCACATTAATAACTCATTTTTTGAAAAATGCACAGATTGCTGTCTTTGAAACTAGTCGACTCATATCATCGCTTGATCCTATGATCTACGTCATAATTAAAGAATCAGTTGATGTGTGATAGAATTGTAAGCAAGATGAACCGATGGCGTCACTAAATATTCAAGTGATTTTCCCCAAGGAAAACGCTTTGCATGGTGTTTGTGGCTTCGTGTGAATTTTGTACCCATAGAGAAAACACTTCACAGAATGATTCAATTTATGGCATGGCAACATCCTCTAGCATAGTTTGACAACCTGATCTATACTAATTTTATAAAGTAGAAGAGTTTGTTTGTTTGTTTTTTTGTTTTTTTGGTTGAACGCGCTAATTTCAGGAAGTACTGGTTCAAATTGAAAAAATATTTTTGTCTTGGATAGTCCATTTATCGAGGAAGGCTTTAGGCTATATAACATACAAAAACGGGGATTTTTTTTCCTTCCTTTTTTCTCTCTTATGTGACGCATATATGTATATTTTTTTTTTGATAATCTAACTGACGGATTAATTATATTTTTTTATCGTCTCATCTTTCGTGGAACGGAATATACCCAATAAACACGTAGTTACTTCACTAAAAACTAACTTGGTTTTACCTAATTAACTAAGCTTAACTACATAAAGTTTCAATTCGTTTTTATAGGTATTTGTATTGTATTGTAAATTTTGCTAGTCTATCCAGCCCAAAAACAGGATTAAGCCTTGAAATATTTATCTTTCAAAAAAGATCCTTTCAATTCTGCGGCCTTTGAAACACCCACCAGTAAACAACTAAAACCTGAGTTTCTTTTTTTGTGTAGTAGTTGCTGACCAAACATATTTTATTTTTTCCGTTCCAAAATAAATAAGTAACCGTTTGAAACCCTTTTTACAAAGTTCGATAATTTCTAAGTATTATCATGACGGGACCTTTGCTATTCTGATCAGGAGTTTATCGAAATGAGTTTTTGACTCCATAAAATCTCACTTTATCGAGAATAACTGTCAAATTTATCTATTCGAGTCCTAACGAATCCTACGTACTTGTACTGTCTTTTCACACAAAGGCTGCTACATCAAGCGCATACTAAGTTAAAGCCGACGATCGAACTGCAGAGGGGCAAAAGTTTCAACAAATACCTTCTAAGTGCATCATAGCATTGGATCTTCTTAGAACACAACTCTCTAAAGTGTTAGTAAATTCAGTGGCCATGTTGTTGTATAATACATGGGTGTTTATGTAACGGTGAAAAAGGTAACATGCCCGCCGGCACTAAGGCCTGAATTACTGTCACCATGCATGACGGTCGGTTGCGCACGGTCGGACGAGTATACACTGTCTTACATGCAAGGTATAGTTTTGCATCATAATCAAAGTTCAGGACACAAAAGACATAAATTGTCAATTGTCTTTTTTAAACTTTCACGATCAGAACACATTATAAAACTAAAGAAGACGGGTATTAATCGCAAATTTACCTTTAATTTAATCCCGACGTTTCGACCGGATTGCACCAGCCGTGGTCGCGGGGAGACTGAAGTACTGGAGGTACCGCAAAGTGAAGGCGTTTATTCAACTACCCTCACTCATCTTCATAAATGTTAATTAGGGCCGGTTCACACTAGGACAGCACACTACACTAACAGTGAATCGCAACAAATACCCGTCTTCTTTAGTTTTATAATAAATTGTCAATTTAAAATTACGATACCTGGTCATTAAATAATAAAGCTGTCAAAATTGTTAAACTCGGACAGTATTTCAGAATAACACGAAATAGATCATTCTCACTAGTTCCACCAGCATTTAGTTCCATGGAACTAGTGAGACTTTTTTCTCGGTAGTTCCATGCTCTTTGATCAAATGGAACAAATGAAACAAAACTTAATCGAAATCGTGTCACTAGTTCCACAGATGAAAAAAGGAAAAAACAGAATCACCCATCGCGCGACATGTCGCGGTGTGCCATTATTTGTGCGTGTAAAAGCATTACAGGGCTAGCAACAAACGTGTTCCGATTAAATAGGTGAATAGGTGGTTTACACTTACCGATACTTATCAATATAAAAATTACAAGAACTTATCCCACTTCTGGGCCTTATCAGAATACCAGCGCTGTGACGGTTTTTAATGTTACAGCACCATGCTGAGATAGGGACCTGTTGCCTCGTTCAGGACCTTACATTTCTTTTTTTTTTATCTATGTTTAGTTTTAAATAGCAGTAAATAATGTTAATTTTTAATGTGTTTTGTCCTGTATGGTAATAAATGCTTCTCCTTTTTTTCAAAATCAATCAAAATCAAAATCAAAGCATTTATTTCAAGTAGGCCAATAACAGGCACTTTTGAATTGTCGAAACAAAGATGAAAATTAAATGTAGCTACGGTCCCAGTCACAAGAAATAAAAATTGTGAAAGTACTGTAGTTACCCATTCCCTAACGTAGATCTCTATGGCAAAGAACGGGCAAGAAACTCCATGGACACTCTTTTAAATCGAATTATTGTTACAAAATCTTGGTTGATCTTGGTTGGCCATCAATCATGTCAATCATGTTGAGATGGTAAATTATCTTTCATTTTATTATTGATTAATTAGCATAGCTTAGATACCTCCTTGAATTTGACCAGTTTACTTTTATATAGCACCATAATCATACTGTGACGCTGACGTAAGCGGCGACCGACAGCCGTGTTTTGTTCTCGTGGACGTCACGACCGACGGTACATTACTGACGCGGCGGGTCAGCGCGACAAGAATTCAGGCCTAAAATCAAAAACATGTGACATTCGCCAACCTCACTGGGCGCGTACCAGCAGTTAGAGTGTACTAGTTTATGCCAGCGGCTTCGCTCGCATGAAGATTGGTAACTGTCCCATGGGATTTTACTACCGGGATAAAACTGCCTTACGTTCTTAGGGTCCTGGGTTCGAATCCCGGTAGGAGCAAATATTTGTGTGATGAGCACGGACATTTGTTTCCGAGTCATGTTTATATGTTTAATAAGTATGTATTTACAAACAAAAAAAAACTATTTTACTACTATAATTAACTATTTATGTAGTATATTAACTACCTGGTGTCCACGACACAAGCCTTGCTTAGTGTGGCACTAGGTGGCGCTGTGTGTTAATGACCAGCGATATTTATTATTATTACAGGTTATAAACTATTTATGTGCTAAATTTCATTCAAATCCGTGCAGTTGTTTTTCTATCCATCGATACATCCGTATACATCTCAAAAACTTTCGTGTTTATAATATTAGTAGGATGAGATGTGTTAGGCTGGTTTTATAGTCACGCCGCTAGACGCGCCGTTGGACAGAATTTGAAACGCTACTACCTACTACTCCAATACAAATTCTGCCCAACGGCGCGTCTAGCGGCGTGACTATAAAACCAGCCTTAGACGTTTCGAAAATAATAATCCTGTTTTTCAGCGCTGGTGTGAACGTGAGCGAACTGGCTGCATTGCAAGTGTACTTCGGCAAATCGAACTGCAACTGTTACAAGTTGACGCTGTTGATTGATGAGATCTATTTTATTGGTAAGTATACTACGAGTACACCACTAGCCACTATGTCGTGATGACAGATAATCGTGTAGTTTTAAGTGTCGTGTCTTGTGTATTTAAATGGAGGTGTTCACATACAGGACGACACGATTACTGCCGTCCGAGACTTTTGCCAATTAGAAATCACCGATAAATTAATCTTCACGACAGATTGGGCTCGGGGCCTTAGACAGAAATATCTGACATACTCATTTTCCTTCCTCCATGTTCATACAGGCACACTAAGTGTAAGAATTACTAACCTGGTCTTTCTAATGGCCATATTCACTAACTAATGAAATAAATGTTTTAGTGAATATTAGTGCATAATGTGTCGTGCTATATAATAACAGCTCGTGTCGATCTTTAGGTAAGCCGTGCTTGCCTAAGTTAGTCTGTGGATGGTTGGCCACCCATTACATATCCAGTTTCCTGCATATCTCAGAAAGCACGCTAAGCCGTTGGTCCCGGCTGTCATTGTTGTAATCTGAGGGCAATCTAACCAGCCAAAATTTCAGAAATGTATGTTTCTTCATGATATTTATCTTTTACAAAATTCACGCTTAATCTTAACATTCAAGTGACAAAAACAATGTCTTGAAGAACACTGTATCTTTTATTAAATCGTGCCTTTTGCAGTAACCAAAAAACTTTCGAAGTAGATGGTGGATTTTATAGAATTCGTAAAAGTAGTTAGAAATTCCGGGAGCGTTGGCAACAGAAATCAAATAAGTTCACACCAGCTCACAGAATACCAAAACAAGGGATCACCATTCATTATTTATTGTTTTTTTTTTTGCTTTCGTAAGAATTTGAGGAGAAAAGTGAGAGAAAAATACGGAAAAAGAAAATATTACAAATGTGTGTTTGTGTTTCCACAAAAATCAAACTAAGCCGTGTATAGTATGTAGTTCCGGGTAGTCAGAAGCATGAAATCTGTCTACTTGTCCTTCCAAAGGGGCATGGTGTTACACAGTTACTGTTTATACTGTGATAAGACGTCGCTTCATAAATACTGGTATTCAGCATCCGATTATTCATACTAGAAGCCAGCTTTAGCATAGTTTGGCAAAGCTAAGCCAATAAATATCACATATAAATGTAGATTTACTCACAAATTAGTTTCAAATTACCGAAAACTATCAATCAATTTAGTCGATTAGATAGTTAGTAGATTTTAATTAAAATATTTTCAAAGCCAGTGTCTAAATTAACATCAGACACAATTTAGGTAATTACCTAATTTTGCTTCTACACGGAGACGCAATCCTTCTTAGCGAACTGTTCACGAGGTCTTTGTACTTTCCCATAACGAAGTCACGAATCTTCAAAGTAATTTGACTATTTATTAATTAATTGTACTGGTAGTTAAGGGCCAAATGTTTAAAAGATTTTAATTTCAACGTCAATCATAATTTGATGGGTCTTTCAAAGGAGCTGCTAAATTAATTATTGACGGCACAATAATTAGCCTTCCCAGCCCTATTCATATTACATTGTATTTTTCACTAAATCGAAACGAATTTTAGAAAACAATTCAATCAACCAACCGGAAAATGCTTTATAATGCTGATTAATTTAATTTGTTTTTTTTGGGCTGCATTTTAAATTGTTATAATTATATGTATAATATTTAGAGTCATAAATACCTTTTTTCCTGTAATATAATAGCCCCAGTCACAATGGGGTATACCGCCCGCTTGCTACATTGTTGTACGATGTTAGCGTCTAAGACGTTTCTCAAATATGAGGTGTTAAAAGGGCACAATCAAGTAGCCAAAATATCAAAGCACCTAGCATTTCACACTGGACACCGGACTTCACACTCGTTCGAACGTGTTAAGAATTAATTGGTAATTGGTTGCAAATTGTGGAATCTTAAAGTTGCACCAATTACAGAGAAGTTGAAAGGGAATCGACTATCGTGATATATGGACATGTGATGAGGAGGGATGAATCGCATGTGACTAAAAGAGTGATGAAAAATAAATATTTATGGATGGAGAGGGAGAAAAAGACCAAAGAAACAATGGATGAATTGTGCGCAATCAGTTTCACTACGTGGTATCGTATTACCCGGTAATAACCGGGTTGTGGAGGTCTGATAGGCAGTTACTCTGTGTAAAAAGCTGGTATTCAGATGTGTCCGGTAAGACCGGAAGCATAGTTGGAAAAAGTAAGGCAGATGATAACCTTATTTATTTTCGTACCTTCCGGGCACACACGCAATATAAATAGGTTTGTCCCTTTGAACAAAAAGGTTTTTTATTAAGGCCAAGCATAATAATATTAAGGCTCTTCTAACACCTTTTTCAAGGTACGGTCAGTAAAGGAATCATGAGGTTACTTGAGTTGGCAACCTCTGACGTTTACTGACCCAATTTCACACCTATAAATTAAGTTATATCGGCACGTGGACCCATATTTTATATTGTTGCGGCGAAGTCCAAAAATAAGGCAGGTAATGCTTTACTTTTATTAGATACCGTACAAAATATATTTGAAGGGCTCCTGACTAAATTATAATAGCGGCATGGGATGATCTTTAAGGTTAAATGATTTTCGAGGTCGATCTATGGGGGTCATTCGTCGACTGGCGACATTGAAACTCGCGACTCCCCGCGAGATGGCAACTTTCAATTTATAAATTATTTTTTGTCGTCATCTCGCGCTGTACAGTCAAGGATCCCTCAGTGAATCGACCTCGGTGAGTATTTAACGGAGGAGTTTGTTACGTTATGGATTATGAGTTGTATCATATCGGCTCGAAGCGCGAAAGTTTGACAACCAATCTTGCCATGAAGTATCGCGTTGCGCAACTGATTTGGAAAGTTTAGATTGGCGGTGACTTGCGGCGTATAGTTTTGATATGTAGCTGTATCCAGTTCAAGGGGAAGCCGACCCCGATATATCACATGTCCTCTTAAAAATAGCCAAAACACAAAAATAATAAGGTCTCAAGACAATAACCCACTCAATTTTATTCTCATTAAGTGTACTGAGATTTTTTTACGCAAAGGCACGGCCACTTAACTTTAAATTGCATTTCTCAAACTGCCATTTCTGAGTTACCAATGTTTTTTTTTGCGTGCGGAATCTAGCTTGGAAACTGTTAAGGTAATAATATCCAGGTAACCGAAAATCTGCGATTTTTTTTTCATTTTGTTAGCTACAACTGCTGCCGCTGTTGACACAGCTAACTAACAAAGTTTCCATGAACCACATCATCTGCCAAAAACAAACATCGTTTTGTTTTTGTCACAACTAACCTATGAATAGAATTGTCAGACTATTAAATGGTTACCTAACGTATTTCGAAGAAACGGATATTACATATTACTGGTTATTTGGAACACGTGTAACGCTTAATCATCGAGTAAAGATTTATTCAACCGAAGCTGTTACTGTTTGTTATTATTTCTCGTTGATCTAAGTCTGATAACCAGTCTTACCAAGTGGTAAGACTTGTACCTACTAGACTGGACCCAGATACTTCGTACTGTAGTGTCTGGGTCCAGTATTAACTGGGTTGTGGAGGTCAGATAGGCAGTCGCTTCATGTAAAATACTGGTATTCAGCTGCATCTGGTTAGAAAGTCGATCCCAACATAGTAGAGAAAAGGCAGGCAGATCATGTTGGTCTAGTGGTAGCAATAGACTGCAGAGCACCTACACCTGCACCTGTCTGGCATGAATGCTGAAATGGACCTTTTTGGCGCAGCCGTGAGGCACACAGTATGTATTTTTGTCCTTTTTGTTACTTTTTTATTATTATTGTGTGTGTGCTTAATACTGACGTCAAATAAACATTTTTTCTTTCTTTCTTTCTTTTCTTTCAGAGCATTAGTTTTGGGGTTCGATTCCCATGTCGGGAAAAGTGGTAGGTATGGATGTTTTTGGATGAGTCTGATATGGATCCAGTTGATGGTAAAAGGCTTGCCCTATTACATACGACTGGCGGCATGAGGGTTTCTGTACAAAAGTTATCTCTACTTTACCCTTTTGGTTATAAAAGATATGATGTTTACAGTGTTTTTCGTTTGGTTTTCGAGGAGATTTTGTATATTAACCTCTTAAAGTGGACCAAAATAATCGCACGATTTCGGCACGATTTCAAACTATTTTGTGTTCCACTAGGTTTCCGTGAACTATAAGTGTTTTTATCTTGTATTGTGTGAACTGGATAGTCCTGTACTGAGTCTTAAATAGACTGAACTATATTGTATGGTTTTCTATGCCACAAAACTTATTTTAATTTCGTATGGACCATCAAATTCATTTAATGTTATTTGATTTATAGCATTTAGAGATCTCAATTGCACATTATCCGTACTTACTACTCTTATGACTGCGCAAAAAAGTGTTTAAACTGAGAAAAGTTCAACTTCATGTAAACGATAAAATTGATTTCTAGTATGAGTGAGCGAAAGATAAAACTTACTGTCATCGAAACCAAGCCTGACCGTGACCATTCTCTACGGTGTAAGAGCGAATCTCATGATCTAAATCTTTGTAAACATCAGTCAGAAATACAATACTCTAACATTCTCATCCGTTACGAAAATAAACACTAGCTTTAGCTAGTACACAATGTTAATTGAGTGTTAATTAAATCTGTTACTACAAGGCACAGCTCCAAGGTGAATATCAAATTCGAGGATAATTGAAACTTCAAATTTGATAATACATATTATACATACAAGAAACTAGTTTTGCTTATATTGTAATCAAAATATTTAGCCTTTATCTTATGATAAAAATCCTTGCCGAGTGTAGTTACTGTAATAACATAATTTTACTAAAAATAAATAATAATAATAGAAATAAGTAATTAAGTTTAAGTTTAACGACCCACTTATTTGTTACCTTTGTAATTATTGTGCTATGGAAGGGTGGGGTCTCCTAACACAGGCAAAAATTGCTTAAAAGGAGTCCCCAAATACAACTACCCATTTGTATAACAAATTTCCTAATTTGTATTTTTTTGTATTTGTATTGTATTACTAGCCGTGGGTCCACTCGCGTGATTTTCGAAAGTATTCCCACAGGACTGTCCCTTTTATAATATACCTCATGACACTTGAGGATAACTGACTGGGCAGGTCCACCCAAATCTGTGTGGTTATTTCTCAAAAGACCATCTCAGACACTAATCTGCATAGTCCTTGTGTGAATGAAGCAAAATTATGTCTGGATTTCAAAAGAGAATATGACCTCTGAGTTTGTTTCTCACCGACCCCATATAGTTTTAAAAAACGAATGACGTGTAAAAGTGTTTGACAAAACCAATTTGCTGAATAAATATATTTTACCATTGTCCCCAATACACTAGTACAATCCACATTTTGCCAATTATATTCATAATTTCAGCCGAAAGACTTCCTCTGCTGGACATAGGCCTCCCCCAAATGTCGCCACATTGACCGGTCCCGTGCGTCTCGCATCCAAGTCCAACACATCCCAGCAACCAACGAGGCAATCTGATGAACAAAACAAACTGCAGCACTAACTTTACCTTTTTATAATGAAGTAGACTAATCTCCAGGTTAACTACTGCCCAGTGAATACTCTTCACCTCAAGCCAAGGAATGAGCTCGACAAGTTTCATAATTATTATAATTTCTGAGGTTTCTGATCAAACTGTATTCGATACCTTGAAGTTGATATTATCGAGTAAAAAAAAAACTTTCAAGGTAATATCTTGAAAGTGATGCTACCTTGAAAAAATAGTCACTGGTTGTTTAGAATAGAATAGAATAGAAGAATAGAATAATCATTTATTCGCTAATGGATACCACAACACAAAAGAGCAGCACATACATATAGATTATAACAACAAACAGCTTAACAATTAATTAAAACAGCTCAACTGCGCTGAGCATGCCCATAACGAAAAAGTAGCCAACTCAGCATATGCTGGGTGTTTAACACTCAGGGCTGGTTTTTTTCAGTAGGCCCCCCGCAGTGACACACGGATGAGGGTAGTCGGTGGTAGATAAATAATGTTATTATATTAAATGGGCATTTATTAGTGTACGTAATAAATAAATAATATAGAATAAATATTTTTGTCACAGAGAAAACCTAATTATATATTAGTAATAATAAAACACGAAGATACCTGCTAAATAAATAAGTACTTATCCTAACACGAAACACGGTTTATTGACATTTCGCATTGCATTTCGTGCCGGCCGATGCCGCATCGACTTACGCATTTTTGAATTTCAATACCGCAATGATAGACTACGGCCTTGTTAATATTACTTATTGAACTAAATAAAACAAAACAATTGCTTCCTAGAAAGTGTATAGTGCCCGTAGACGAATATAGCTGAGCATCGAGTTCAAAAACAAAATTAGTTATTACAATGGAATTTGGAATAGAATAGAAGTCGGAGCAAAAGGATGAGTCTACAAATAGATAACAGTATGTGTGATTGTACACACACATGGATTCAGCGATCACAGATAACGGATTTACCACCGCCGCGAATCTACCCACATTATTTGTCAGGGAGTTTCTATAAAATATAGTTTAGTCTCCGACCTTTTATTTTGCATGGGAAAATCATCAAATGACACCTCCCGCTCTGGGCGAAGCGGGGAGTGTCAGACTGATCTCCCTTTTGCTCACGGCTTTGATCCCTTGATGTACAGAAATTAACCCAGGGGAACGTTTTTAATGTACCCTATAAGGGAGATAATGTGGCTTCCCCATAAGAACCTTATATTTATGCAAACTTAAACACTTACAGTCAGTCACAAACCATTTCAGGTTTGGTCCCACAGTAAAATTTGTTTTTTTATCATGAGTGTAATCACCTGTTTAAGTATCCGTCACTAATTACCAGTCACCGTATGTCACCGTATAATAATATGTATATACCATCATATAAATAATACCATACCCAATACCAATACCATACCATAGCCCCATAAAAAATACGCCCAAAAAACTTTGAAACAGACTGCGCCTGATATTTTTTTTACTTAAGTGAATCCCTGGTTGATATTCTTCTTATTATTCGTCATTTAGACGGTGTCGTTAGTGGCAGCGCAGAGGTAAAAAATAACAAGATAAAAGGAGAAACATTTGCAACATATCTACTGCCTTTCCGGCGAGGTAGCCCCAACTTTACGAAGCTAAACGTAGTACATATAATAACAATGGTACCTATACACACCCTATTTAGTCGTAACGTGATTAGGGACGCGACCCGTCGCCATTCGACCGACAATTCCTGTATTATTCGGACAATTAAGGTCGTTAGTTCACGCTACAGCTGCACAAATTAGAAACTGTAATAATTTAGCTTTGAGAGACTATAGGGGATTCCTATGGTAGGGAATGTTGGAAAAGCGGTTGAGAACTACTTTATTCGTGAGCTTCCCCAGTTATTTTTATAAATAACTAGTACAGTTGTGCCGACCTTTTTTCAAATTTCCCTGATAACTTACCCGTTCAAAATTAATTTCATGAAACTCGGTTCAGTCATTTAGAAGGCTATAGGGTACGAAGAGGTGAACACATTTTGATTCAAATAAACCTGACCCAATTTAATGGGTACGTTCTTCAACGAATACAATAGTCCCACTTCTAAGAGAATATTGGATTTTCCATAAATTTCCAATTCTGGTGGAAACTTTTTCAATTTTATTGCGGAAAAATTAAAAGAAAACGAAATCGCTCCATTCCTACTCAAGTCAAGTAGCATTTAACTTGTAATTATTATGTTCACAGATTGATGCCCTTTACAAAAACGTGCGAAAATTACCACCGACCATTACTGTGATTGAGCATTGTGAACGACACAATTATTAAAAGGATTCCGTACGCACTTATTCCGCCCGAAACCCTAATTACCGCGGTGGTCTACCCTCAATTTGTCAAAGTCACGCTGACCTAAAAGCAAAATCACATGACGTTTTACGCACACGAATAAATTATAGCAATTTAGTCGACAATCGGAAAATCGATAAATGGAAACCAGCCTAAAATCTGTCAGTCATGGTTATTTTACGTGCATATATCTATTAGAATAATTTGCGATATTACTTCTCTAATTCTTCTTCTTCTCTTAAACAGCTGATACTTATAAAATTAACCGATGCTCCACACTGTTAACCCATTATTGACATTATATAAAGTATTGCCTTTATATAATGTCAATAATGGGTTAACAGTGTGGACATTATATAAAGTATTGCCTTTATATAATGTCAATAATGGGTTAACAGTGTAGAGCATCGGTTGATTTTATAAGTATCAGCTGTTACTTTGTGCAAATGTTTACCGTTAAAGTTAAATAATAATTTCATTCATCATCTGTCTAGCCTATTCCCAAACTATGTTGGGATCTGCTTTCAGTCTATCCGGATGCAGCTGAATCACTATTTTAGGTGGGTCAACCGCCAATCTGACCGCCACAACTCGGCTGCTGGGCAATAAAGTAACCCTTGGTAAGACTGGTTGTTAGACTATCGGGTAAGCGGTTGTTAGATCTACAAATGACTGCCAACTTTACACGACTCAGCACTGGAGCACTACGGTCGATGGATCAACATCTCCTGAAGAGATTTCAAAGAGTGTCCATGGAGTTTCTTGCCCGTTCTTCTCCATAGAGATCTACGCTAAGGAATGGGCAACTACATTACTTTCTCAAGTTATTATGCCTTGTGACTGTGACTGTAGCTTTGATTTTATTTGTAATTTGACATTCAAAAGTGCCGTAACGGTCTAGTTGAAATAAATGCTTTGAGTTTGAGTTGAGTTTGAGTTTGAAGTTTTCCTGCTTCAGGAAATGTTGATTCATCGACCTCTCGAACAGGAAATACGACAATTTATGTTTATCAGCTTGAATAAAGTAATAGTCAGGTACATGTTGTGAAGAAGTTCCTTCCTCGTGAATAGCTAACGACGGAAAGCATTTCATCTTCTTCCTTTTCTAAAAAAAATAAAACATTTTGCTAGTATTTGGGTTGTTATTTTCCACTCCTTTTCATATTCATTCCATAATTTCACGGCTCATCGGTCTTTGTTATGATTAATTACAATTAGTCAAAGGGTAAAACAAGGAATAATTATTCAAAAATTTAAATATTCTTCAAGACTGTACAGAATAAAACTGTAATTAATTTTATGCCTTCTTTTCAGCTACGTACGGTGGTGTTTTCTCCCTGAGTTTCGGCGGCTCCATAATCAGTTTGTTTGAAATTACTTATTTGTTCATTTCTTTTGTAATAACAGTTGTATTACGGGTTATAACCATTGTGATTCAGAGAAGGTAATTAAATCCTATGAACCCTTTTGCCTTTTGTTTTATTTTGTAAAATTTCTGGGAAAATGTTTTTATTTCAAAAGGTCTACACAAACTTATATGAACTCTATGTACCTAGCCATCCCGTAAATTAAAATGTAAGTTAATTACAATCATTTTAGTATAAATAACTTAGAATAAGGTACATCACTTAACTCACCTGCTGAAGACAAACTTAAATGAAGTTACGTTAAGTTATCACCTACTAAAAAAGTACAGGCCACAATGAATATTAAGGCAAAAGCAATGTCAATCAAATTTTTCTGTAGTACCACATTAAGAATTTCTAAGAAAAAAGGCAAAATACTAGCCTTGGTAAGTTTTCGGGGAAATCCAAAGTAGTGGATTAGGAAACTGATTCAACAATAGGGTAGACGACAAAAAAATCCGTCAGATATCAAAAAATATTTTTACCGTATTTTTTCTTTTGTAACGTAAACCAAAATTGACGAAGCTAATACGCCTTTAAAATTCTCAATACGTCAGGCCTTGGTATAGTTTTTAGTTTATTATGACGTCACGAGACCCACTCCCGAGTTTTGATCCAAAACGCATCAAAACTCGAGAGTGAGGGCTCGTGACGTCGTATCTTTATCAATATTCTTTGATTTACAAAAACAAAAAATACGTGTCTGTTATTTTCCAATACTCTAAGGTCACCGAAAATATAACAGTCTCATTATATAAAACAGCTGTTATCTTTTCGGTGAACATGAACTTTAGAGTATTGGAAAATAACAGACACGTATTTTTTCTCTTTTTTATTTTTTTTTATTAATATTTTTCTAAATAGATTAGAATGTTTTTGATAGTGTCGTTATGCAAAGCAAAAACCGGTAAAATCAAGCAACGATATCTATACCTACAAATCCGATCCAAACTGAATCCGATGCGTGACGGTTTGAATTACGAAGTAGTCGAACAACATGACATAAATAATGCCTATCAGGTACACATCTGCTAACCTAACCCAGGTATATGCTTATACATTATTACTAGATTTCACCAGTTATGTTTAAGTCTCATGTTACAATTAATTATGCAACACTCGATGCGTAGACCTCCCACTAGGTGGACCGATGACCTGGTGAACGTTGCGGGAATCCGTTGGATGCGAGTCGCAAGGGACCAGTCAATGTGGCTACACTTGGGGCAGACCTATGTCCAGCAGTGGACGTCTTTCGGCTGAAATGATGATGCAACACTTCTAATTTTGCGTACAAGTCCCGAATACATTTAGTTCGGAGCATTATTTCTTGGATTTGTAACAGATTCAGACCAAATACAGTATGTCCAGACACACTAACGGTAAACTAATATTTGATTTTTCGTGTAATCCATTCATCAATGAAGGCGGATTTCAACAACGAAATTGAACGCAATCATGTAACACAAACCGCGTTCTACAGCAACTATCAATGTCAAAATTCCGTAGTAATTATGACACTGACAGTCTTGAACGCAGTTTTTGTGTGCTGATCGCGGTTATTTTCATTATTTAAATCCGCTCTTAATGCGCAAATACCCTCAAACAGTTTTATCTGTCTTAAATAGGCACGTGATCAGTAATCTGCCGCCGAGTTTGGATTATAAGACATCAGCGAGACTTATCCAAGAAGTTTTTAATCTCTTTGGATTACTTTTTCCCTGTTTTATCGATAATCTGATTGTACGTAGCTGGTGCCTGATATAAACTGGCCGTTCTTTTTATTCCTTCTTTTTAAAATAGACAAGGTTTTGTTTTCGGTATATCAGTAAGTTTCAAAATAAAAACTACATGTTGAAGAAATAATACTTGCCAGTATTATTGCATACCATTGGTTTATAAATAATACTGGTTTATTATTCTTGAAAGAATGATTGGTTTCAACCATTTTGAAAATGCAATTGACGGAATAATTAAGTCCTATTAAATATAATAATGTACTTGCATGTTTTATTGTGATCTCAACAAAAAAATATGTAACTTATTCTTCGTGGTATTGAAGATCGAATTGTAAGGGTTTTCATTACTTTTTTGGTATCGGTTGAGAAAAATATGTATAGGAATGTCTGTTTTATACTATACAAGTTAAAATATCCCTCAGTAAATATTTACTTCGGCACGTTGCGTCGTCAAAATAATACAAAAAGATTTTTTTTATAATTTTATTCTTCGTATATTCTTTAAAGATTAGTATCACATTGAATATAAAAAAATCTAACATTGATTACACTAACTTACACACAAACATTTAGATACATACGAAATATTTATTTACAAAGTTCTATTTACATTTTGGTCCGTTTATTTACTGATATCATTCGACGAACCATAAATTCTCTAAAAGCATATTTACACAAGCGTCGTCGTTACGCAGAATTAATATATATTAAAGTACCTGGTATTGTGTTGTTACTGGGTGTCACCTTTTTTATTTAGCTTCAGACTACTTGTGTGAAAAGGCTTTTGAGACTTAATTTAAAATAGGAACGATAAATAAAACATATTCTAAACTTAACTCAAAATTATTTAGGCTAGTTTATGTAAAATTAAGAATTGATTATATAGAAGCTTACAATATTATTCTAAAAGTTTTTGTACATGAACATTTCTAGGTATATAATGTTTATGTACTTATCTTGTATGAAACTACGTATACGTACTTAGGCCGAGTGATTGATTGATTGACCAAAACTGATAGTACAGGATAGATTCTGACTAAACCAGCTGAGCTCGATTATTTGTGAGCGATGATCTTCAAAGAGATAACAAATATCAAATCCTTTGGGTGTATTTTTATTAAATATCAGTTACTCATTAAAAGTGTGGTAGCTTTATAATTTGTCTAATAATTGTAGCATAAGTGAAAAAAGTATTTATTTTAAAATCGACATTAAATTAAAAAAAAAAAACTAGAATAGAAATTAAGATGTTAGTCTTTTTAAAGCTCCTTCATAAATTTTAAATAAAAAACCTGGCTTTTTGTAAGACAGTGGATAAGCTTGTCTCCAAGATTCAGTGTTTAAAAGAAAATGGAGGGAAAAATCATATTCCTTAACTAATGAGATTTTTGCGTTATAATTCTTTGATATTATCAAAAGTATGTCAAATACAGACGGAACTTTGCAAAATAATTATAAAATCGACTTTTTATTATTTGCAATTTACTGAAATGTGTCGATAAAGTTTTGCCAGTTTTCAGTAAATATTTACAATTTACGGTCACATTTACTGGATGATTGTTTGAAGACTAATGAGATTCTCGTTTTTATTTTTAAAGTGTTTTCCATTGTTTAAAAAACTATCCTTTACATTAGCCTACAGTAGTCCACTGCTGGACTTAGACCTCTTAAGTTGCGCTTAGATGGGTGCGCTTAAAAATAGGTGCGCTCTGAAGAATACTTCTCGTCAATAGCTCGTCACTCAACTCCATTCACAGCAACTTCTATCCGGTTGCTACCAACGAGCCTGTAGGCTGGGAGGTGGGACATCTTTAATTTGCCGATTCGCGATCAGCACCTTTAAGAATACGTCTACCCCGACGGTCATCGATTCCATGGCTAAGAAAAAAATATTGTAAACAACCCAAAAAAAAATTAATCTGGATCGATAACATTCTCAAGTATAATAAATTATGCTTTAGTCAAAAATTCGGATTGCGGCCGCATCAACAATTAATTTATGAACACATAAATATAAATTATTTTAAGTACATAATAATTACCTAATTCGTATTTAACTTAATCGTATACTTTTAAGTAAACAAAAAATCATCCTTTATACTTTTCGTATAATTACTTACGGAGATGAACTATAAATTGGTATTAGTCAGAATATCGAGCGAAGTAAAGTGATTTTGAATAATTCGATCATGAAAATCTTCAAAAGGTCACGTTAATTTATTTAGAACGTTTATCTCTCGTCGTGATTTTATAAAGATAAGTAGATCTAGGGTTCGCCTAGATCAAATAGATTTGTATTGCCTGTTTCAAAGTTTTTTATGAATATTGAATTTTCACGAAAAACTAACCAAAATATATGGAGTAAGTAACACATTCACAGTGCTTAGGTTTTAACTTTGCATTTAACCATTTTTCCCAAAAATAAAGGGTGATTTTGTCAGGACCCGCCATAGCCAATTCGCTTATAGAGGAGGTCATTCCCTTTCCCTAGTCAAAGTTTTATAGTTTGGGAGATATATAATAGTAGTTTATGCAACTGTGCATAATGAAGGGCACTACAACACGAGTGTGGGTTTAAGAAACGAGCCGAAGGCGAGTTTCTTAATAGCATCACACGAGTGTTGTAATGCCTAATTATGTATAGTTGCATACACTACTTTATCTACCCAAATATCATAAGGGCTCTATGATGGGTTCAGGAACCATAGGGAAATGACCTGCATTGTTACTTAACCCTTGATTTTTGTGCCAACAGGTTATTAGTTGCATTCGTCGCTGCATTTACGATATCTGGCGGAGTATTCATGTCAATTTCTGAGTCACTATCACTCATTTTCGACAGAAATAAAGAACTTATCAGAAAATTTGTCTACTCGTAACTGGATTACTGGAAATAAAAAGCTAACGAACAAATGACAGCTCGAAATGGCGGCGTTTCGGATATCTGTCATTTTTTTTTAAATCATAGGCAAACGTACAAAGTCACTATTCTTGTGTCACTCGAGATCAAAATGTCGTGCGATTTATAATTAAAATCATACTGAATTGGAGTTTTTTTTTTTTTTATCGATTTCTGATTTAATGTAGGTGGTACTAGAATAGCACACTCACTTGAATTTGACACCTGTTCCAAATTTAAAACTCATAACGCAATTTTTTTTATCTACCCAAATATCATAAACCCTCTCTAATGCGTTCAAAAACCATAGGCAATGACCAGCATTACCAACCTGCAGAAATAAACGGTACTGTAATGAACTCATAACGCAACTGTAAGCAGTTGTAAATTTGGAACAGGTGTCAAATTCAAGTGAGTGTGCTATTCTAGTACCACCTACATTAAATCAGATATCGATAAAAAAAAAAAACCCAATTCAGTATGATTTTAATTATAAATCGCACGACATTTTGATCTCGAGTGACACAAGAATAGTGACTTTGTTCGTTTGCCTATGATTTAAAAAAAAATTACAGATATCCGAAACGCCGCCATTTCGAGCTGTCATTTGTTCGTTAGCTTTTTATTTCCAGTAATCCAGTTACGAGTAGACAAATTTTCTGATAAGTTCTTTATTTCTGTCGAAAATGAGTGATAGTGACTCAGAAATTGACATGAATACTCCGCCAGATATCGTAAATGCAGCG
Organism: Xestia c-nigrum; assembly: GCA_916618015.1. Classification (NCBI taxonomy): domain Eukaryota; kingdom Metazoa; phylum Arthropoda; class Insecta; order Lepidoptera; family Noctuidae; genus Xestia; species Xestia c-nigrum. Next base: position 24,620,166 of record OU745257.1, on the reverse strand, counting down.
ACGAATGCAACTAATAACCTGTTGGCACAAAAATCAAGGGCCAAGTAACAATGCAGGTCATTTCCCTATGGTTCCTGAACCCATCATAGAGCCCTTATGATATTTGGGTAGATAAAGTAGTGTATGCAACTATACATAATTAGGCATTACAACACTCGTGTGATGCTATTAAGAAACTCGCCTTCGGCTCGTTTCTTAAACCCACACTCGTGTTGTAATGCCCTTCATTATGCACAGTTGCATAAACTACTAATACTGTATTGACATTTTCCAAACTACTTTTTACAGTTTTTTTATTGTTTGTTGATAGCCATACAAAATGGTGATTATAAACACCACGGAAATTCCCTCAAATTAGGTTTAACATTTTCGATAGCGGCTTTAACAAGAACTAAAAAAAAGTTAACTAAAGAGTCAGAAGTAGGGTCCAATAATTAGCAAATTACTTACGAACAAGGTTCAGAAACAATCACACCTGTATAGTCCGTACCACTGCCGGCTAGCTCTGGCTAGTGGGGCGGACGGGACTCACACATCAACTGTAGGAGCGCTATAAGTCGGCACCTCTGTCGCTGGTTGTCCCCCGCCGGGCCTCCTCCGGGTAACCGGAGGTCTCACCGCCAGGGGACGGACCGCCGAGGTGCTGTGAAGAAAACAGCGCTGTGTGACAGCGCTGTAGCGCGCCTACAGCTACATCAGTGCATCTACACACATGGGTGCATGATTACCATGCACCCAGTAGGACCCAGGGGCAGCGCCCCACCTAACACGGGCCTCGCTAAAGCGGGCCCCGGTATAGCCTCCGCGGGCAGGGGGCATAGCCCTGGTACCGTCTGCTGCCCCCTGACGGGGGGGACACAGCACTGATCTTACGCTACACACCTGTATATTAACTCGAACATCCAAGTGATAATGACGTCTAACGTTTCGCTTTTGTTAACAACAAAACAAACATAATTTGTAATAGTATTTCAAAAATAAAATTTTAGATTTTAAATATCAACATTGAAAACAATCAAGGGCACTGAGCTTGTATGTGGCACTACAGATTAATACACCAATTTACAATTTTTTTTTTTGTCACATCCTTGGAACAAACTTACCGCAAAAATTGTTGCTGAGAAAAAATTACACTAGACCGCAAAGAAAAAGGGTTGGTCAGAAAGAAAATCTAATCATAATACAATACAAATCTTAAAAAGTACGCTTTTGAAGATATTGTTATTTTACATTTATTAAAATTACAAAATCCTTTTTTTTATTTACTGCTAAGCACACTAAAACATTCTTTAATTTAGTCTCTATTTTATAAAGCTAGGTCGAATACTTTTGATGATATTGAAGATATTCTAACCAACCTTTTTTCATTGCGGCCCAGTGTACCTATAGGTGAATGCAGCAATGAATATAACACTATAAGCTCTGGATAAATCTAAACATGTCCTACATACACACACATAAAAACACCCATATCACACTCACACAAGTATCAAACCAACTTCAATATCAACGTTTAAAATCAATAAGTCCGTGTCGCTGCAGCATTTCCACGGAGAGCGCGTGCGCGGGCGCCGTCCGCCGGGAGGAGCGCGTCACGTGACTGAGCTGCGTTGTCTGCGCACGAGTGTCTATGCCGCGCGGCACGTGCGTGCTGTACGCGTGCCCGTTGTTATGGCGGAGGTTGTGCATCTGTGGGAAGGGATGGAGTAAGACTGGTTTTGTTTAAATTTTCATCATCATCGGCCTATTAATGTTCCTACAGGTGGGACAGGCCTCCTCTCCATGAGTGGGAATGGGCTATATAATCCACCACGTGGACCCAGTGCGGATTGGTAGATGTCACATGTTTTCGAATTTATGGTTCTAGGCCATGCCGGTTTCCTCACGATGTTTTATTATTGTAGTGCAGAGTATAAAGACCCATTTTAGAGCTGTCAAGGCCGAATAGGGGAAATTGTCGTCAATTTATTTTAGACATGAAATTCAAACTCAGTTATTACGCTGAACTATTAATATTACTTTTCTGTTTGCATAAATAATTACTATTTAAGGTGGTGTCCAAACTTAAGGTTTGCTAACGGGCAATGGAGCGCAGCATACTCAATGTTAAACTTATCGGCCCAATAACGAACACCACACTGCGCTCCAGAACTCAAATTGCTGACGTAGCTCAGAAAGCCGCAAAACTGAAATGGCACTGGGCAAACCATGTTTGCCGGATGCCGGAAAAGCTGTGGGCCCGCATATCACAAAACTGGAGCCCTGAGACAGTTAGACGGGGTCGCGGCAGACCGAAGAGAAGAGGGCGGGACGCCTTGGATGGCTTTTTCGTTAGGTCAGAGTGGTGTGCAGCTGTGCAATGTACTACCATGCTACTCGACAGGGGTTGAGTCAAAGGTCAAGTTAAAGAAAATCTCACGGACGGAAAGTATATTATGACCCTCGGCTTCGTTAAATCTTTTTATATTAGTGTTTCAGTAATTCGGGCTCCAAGAATTAAAGTAAGTAATAAGACCACACAATACACCATATTAAATAAGAAACGAATGCAGAAAAAACAGTTAAGTTGTTGGCGATTTATAGACCACTATTGTTATTAAACATTATAGTGGTCTATAAATCGCCAACAACTTTACTGGTTTTTCTTCATCAGTTTCTCCTTTCATAAAATAATTTATATTTATATTTTCCTATTAAAATTGAAATGTGTATTGAAATCATTGTCTGAAAGCAATTTGTTTCAGAAATCTCAAAACAAAGCCTTCAAACACTTTGTTCATGAAATTTCCTTCTGTTCTGATTTATTGTCTGCTTGGAATTTCACTTGATTTTTTGCTTTATTCGCTGCGGCGAGAACAATACAGTTTTCTTCATAAACTGGTTGGAAGAATAGTGAACCTTGTGAACAGTCTTTGGTGGTGAGATTTCTCTATAGGATGCAATTGAAATCATGAGCATTACTTAAAGTAAGGCTTGACTCACTAAACTAATTGCATTAGGGCTAGTATTTCGAAAATAATTTTTTAAATGCAAGTTTGGTAAACCATACAAAATTATAACAGCAATAGCGAATGCTGCTTACTTATGCGTGGAAGGAGTGTTTTGTTTTCATTACTTTTAGTGTTTAATTTTTAGTGTCTAATAATAAACCTTTTAAAATAAGATTAACCACATTTTTAAGGGCCCGTATAACCCAAAATCGTGATTTTTAAACCCGTCTCATGTTAATATAACTAAAACATTCACCTTGGGATTAATATATGGCAAAGTTGAGGACTGCTTCTAAGGTTCATACGTTTCGGAAACACGATTCCATAAAATTTTCTCGATAGAAAACTACCTCAAAGTTACCTCTAAAATAAATTTCAAAACCAAGTATACAATTAAAAACGTTAAATTAGGTCGTGAAACTTTACATGATAGTCGAAAACTATATAACGCAGTGTTCATACGTTTTCTTTTTTTTTTAAACGATTTATTTCCATCGTAATAGCCTCTTTTCTAAAATTTCAAGCTTTTTAACCAGTCACAGCTAGGACCGCCCTGCCCCCCGGCCCTCGCTAGGACCCCGATGCACCAATTGTCAGTGCGGCTTCGGCCTTCAGACGTGGGGGCTGTATTTCTTTGTTTTCGCGCAGAAAACCCGATGGACACCGATTTATGTTCTAAAGAAATTACTTATTTATGAAACATGAAATTTAGATAAAAAATAAAGCACCCGTGTTTTTATTTTTCCAAAATATTGTAGTTTTCATTGATAAAATAATTTTTGAAATGGTTTGAAATCGATATCTTATGTCAACGTCAAAAATGTCGCTAGGTAAACGTGCCTGTTATCGAGAGAGATATTTGTATCAACAAATTTATTTTTCACAAGAAAATCATTTTATTAAAAATTATAATAAAGTAGCACGTGACTTATCCGTGCAAAGGGGTTTGAACTATTGGGCGGGATTTTCTTTTGCCATTTTGTTTTTTTTTAAAGTAGCGGCTACGCACAAAACCTATTACCACCTAACCAATACAAATAAGTTATGTACGAGACAAAAACTTCTAAATCGTCACGTTTCCGAGATTTAAGCTATCAAAGGTGTGCTGGTAGCGATCACAATGCCATATATTTCGGAAACTTGACGTTTTAGAACATTTTGTCTCGACAATACTTGTTTGTATTGAAGCCAGCTATCGATTTATTACGTGTTTTATGCGTGCCTAATCAAACCAAAGTTGTGCTGAAGATTCCATCAGTGAATTGACTTTAACTCTGATAGCTCATATCTCGGAAACATGACACTTTAGGACATCCTGTCTCACGCAAAACTTGTTTGTATTGATACTAGCTATCGATTAATATAGGTCGTGGGTGTGCCCGCTACTTTGAAAAAAAAAAAACAAAATGGCGGAAAAATGTTCCAAGCCCTTTCGCACTTTTGCCTGAGAACTTAAACTTTTGAAAAATTTACCATTATGATCTTTATCACTAACCCGAATTGTTTTAGTCAAGTTTATAAATCGAAGGAATTACATTTTTCATGCAAATTGTAGTCACACTCACACCCCTCCACATGCACCACAGTCCTCACTTGGTGTAATGAATTTTTTGAACCCTTATGTATCCAATGTTGTAAATGAATTTAAGATGAAGATGATAGATATGAAACTGAAATACCAAACTGTAAACACAGATTAATTTAGATTTTTTTGGCCGGATTTTTTAATAGTAGCAGCCACGTTTAGGATTTTTATGAAACGATAGCTGGTACAAAACAACTAAACAACTTTGTATTAGGTAAAATATTCTAAAGTGTCACGTTTCCGTGATAATGAGCTATCAAAGTTTAAGTGCATTCACCGATGGAATCTTCAGCGTAACTTTGATTTGATCAAACACGCATAAAACGTCTATCAATCGACAGCTAGCATCAATGCAAAAAAAAATTGCACAAATTAAAACGTTCTTAACTGTCATATTTCCGAGATGAGAGCCATCGAAGTTAAAATACAATTACTGAAAACATCTTCTGATCAACTTTGATTTGATCAGAAACCCATAAAGCATTTATTAATCGATAGTTGGCATCACAACAAACAAGTTTTTTCTGAGATAAAATCTTCTACAGTGTCACGTTAGTCAAAGTCTGGGACTCCTTTCCGCTCTGCCCAGAGCAGGAGGAGTCATCTGATAATTTCCCACCCGAAAAAAAGGGCGTATGATTGGAACTAACGCAACGGTATTGTTAGAATTTCAATCCTTAAGGGGGTGTTTGTTCTTAAAGTTAAATTCACTAGTATCATGAAATATGACGATATCACGTAAAATTATCGTCCGTTAAACCGACTTTACAGACAACCATCTTTTTTAAAGTAGCGGCCACGCATAATATAAAACCTTTAATATGGGTTTTTATCTAAAGCTGGTAGCTGGTATAAATACAAACAAGTTTTGTATGAGGCAAAATGTTCTAAAGTGACACGTTTTCGAAAGCACAATTTGATACTCGTAGCTTAAATCTCGAAAAAGTGACGCTGTAGAAGATTTTGTCTCAGAAAAAACTTGTTTGTATTGACACCAGCTATCGATGAATATATGTATTATGCGTGGTAAATTCAAAATTCATTCGAGTGTCGCATAATTATGTTTTTATGTTAAACAAGAACAAAATCTTGCTGTTGAAAAATTGACGATAGAAATCTCTTTTTAGGCTAGTATCAAGAAATGTAGAGTGAAAAACGCCTCGCATGTTAATTCACCGTACACCGCGCTTTTCTATATTAGTTTAAAGTGCTCGGAATCGCAAAGGAGTTGTGTCGTTTTTATAAAGTTTCCAAAATATTAGTTTCCTCATGTTGACTTGTCAGTAATATTGCAGTACGTCTGTCTAAATGTTTAAAAACAGAATTGAATTTAGGTTTCATTATGATTAAGCGAGGGGAGGTAAGGAGCTATTGGCTAAATAATAACAGCGGCTTGGGTCAATCTTAAGATTAAGCCGTGCTTGCCTAGGTTTGTCCTTATGTGGGTGACTACCTATTACATATCGAGTTTCCTACGTGCCTCGGAAATCTGCTGTCTGTCATATGTAGATCTTTGACAGTCTTTACAGGTCGTCAATGGCTCGAAATTCTGTCAGCCAGTCTTATTAAGAGGTATTGTATTACCCAGTATTAACTTGGTTGTGGAGGGCAGATAGGCAATTGCTCCATATAAAATAATTTGATTCAGTTGACTCCACATATTTGGAAAAGACCAGGCAGGTGATGAATATTTAATAATAATAATAATAGCGCTTCTACCGGGCTCTTCATGGGCCCGATGTAGATTTTATAGCGTCCGTGTCCTGGCTACGTTTTGGTGACCTCTTTGGGGAAACTGAAGGTTTTGTCTGTGCGATTATGGATGAAGTTATGTTGACGAACAACTACCGGAAATATATTATGAAGGACGGGACGGTTGACGTGTGTCGGGCATGTCACCTTCCGGGTGAGTCCATCAGACATATTATTTCTGGTTGTTCTCGTCTGGCTAACGGCGAGTATTTGCCCAGGCACAATCAAGAAGCCAGGATTATTCACCAGCAACTTGCCTTGAAATTTAATCTTGGGGAATTAGAGGTACCGTACTACAAGTATGTGCCCGACCCAGTTCTCGTGAAAGATCATGTTACGTTGTACTGGGATCAGTCTATCATTACTAACAGGACTATTGTCGCCAATAAGCCTGACATAGTGGTGATAGACCGATCAGCGTGCCGCGTAATGATAATCGATGTTACCATTCCGCAGCTGAGAAAGAGAAACAAATAAAATATCTCGACTTGGCGCACGAGGTTCGCGACATGTGGAATATGGACTCGGTTACCATTGTGCCGATTGTCGTGTCGGCCAATGGCTTGATAGCCAAGAGCCTCGATGAACATCTGTCGAAGCTTTCTTTAGGCGGCGGTTGGATCAAGGGCCTGATACAGAAGGCAGTACTCCTCGATACGGCTCGCATTGTGAGGAGGTTCCTGTCTCTGCAATCCTAACCACCGGTGACTTTGACCCTGCTCCCGACACCGGCGGAGCCCTATTTTTTATATTTTTAAATGTTTTTATATGTTTTTTAAGAAATACTTAAAAATGTATAAAGTAAGATGATAAATGAATAAAGGAGATAATAATAAAATTTATTTTAGACCATCGAGTCCATATTTAAAACATTACAATTTTTATTGTTCATACATAAAACACACACATTATTATATTTGCCATCGTTCCATCAATAGTGTAGTTCACCCTAAAAAATCTTCTTGATAGTGTGAGCGAGATAGAACTATCTAGCCTGAGGAAGCGGGGGCAAAATTTGAATTTTAGCTGTCATTCTGTGCGCCCTTAAGGTTTTCTTTCCATACTTGCATTAAAAATATGTTTGATTTGCATAATACTAATTGGTATTCTAAGTAGTGTCTTAGTTTAAAATAACGCCATAAGCGTTATTTCAATTCTAGTCTGTTTACATACATCATAATTATCGACTAACTTAATTATGTTAACTATAAATCAGATGTAAAAATTATAATGAGTTATTCATTTACAGAATAGATGACTATTATACCTACTACTATATATTGTAAGTAACTATATTTGCGATTATTACGGCAAGGAGAACATGGGAAGCAAGAGCTCGGGACCTGTGGCCCCCCGACTCGGACAGGTTAGGTACAAAGGGGGTGGCGCGGTCTAGTAAGCGGGTGAAGCGCACGAACTGAGACTTAAATCCCGCAAACAGAAAGTATCTCGGTATTCGAAAAAGAAAGCGAAAACTCGAAAATAATTTATTTGCGTAAATAAGGTACAGAAGGTTGGTCCAATGTATGAAATTGTTCTCTTATTCTGTCTTTAAGTTCTGCTAAAGTTACACATTTTTATCAATTTAAATTAATTATAGATCCCAATCATGCAGTCATTCAGCAGGTAATCCCATTTAAATTGTATTATTGAATTAAATAAATTTCAAAATAATAATAAAAGTAAGTCATAAATGTCAATAACAAAAATTTCATTGATGGGAGAGATACGTCCGCCAATAATATAACAAACATAATTTAAAATGACCGCGCAATTTTCGATACCTTTAATTATTGAAAACTGCAAACGGTATACATGAATATAAACCATTTTTACTTTTTACCAGCTGTCTTCACAGCTTTCTTGAATCATAGCTTATTGTGCAATATGTTACAAAAAAAAAACACTATTGTTCTGAAGGAACATCGTTTTATTACATTTCGAAAACCTGCATCATTACCCTATGTCCGCAAATTTATAAACGAAATAAATTAACCCAGATAACCCCAACCAACTTGACGGGATATATCAAATAAAAGTTTGTTCGTGAATGCGGCAAGTTCCCAAACTTACTTTCACAACTTTTATCTCCAGCTTCATCAAGATTATTGTTGTTTCGAACTCAAATGGAAAGCTTACTGGTTTCATCTTCTACAGCAGATAAGGTAACCTTATTTGTGGGCTCAGAGGAGGCTACTTTATGGTCAGTATGGTTACATCATAGCAAGTTATCTATCTATAAAATAAAAATAATATAAAAATGAATCGCTGAATGTGTTGGTAAGCGCAAATTGCTAATTCTTTTTTTGTTGTGTTTGTTATTGTTGGAAGAAGGTTCATACGAAAAAAGAAAAAGTAGTAGTAGGTAGGTAGGTAGTAGTAGGTAGGTAGGTAGTAGTAGGTAGGTAGGTAGTAGTAGGTAGGTAGCTAGTAGTAGGTAGGTAGGTAGTAGTAGGTTGGTAGTAGTAGGTAGGTAGGTAGTTTTTTATACTATGGTAGTAGTAGGTAGGTAGTAGTAGGTAGGTAGTAGTAGGTAATAGTATTTAGGCAATAGACGACAGGACAACGTCTGTCGGGTCGGCTGGTTTAGTATAAAAGACGTCCTATTGTCAGGCAATAATATTAATATTTGTTAGTATAAGTCCTAACACGTGTAACAAGTATCAATTTATGAAATTGAAAAGACCCTTTTCTGCCGAACGTTTATTTTATAGAAGATAATTTAAATACGTGTGTAAAATAAGGTATTCTTTACGAAGAAGCCTTTTATTACTGAACAGTAAATTGGAAATGTTCTTCTGAATTTATTTTAAATAATGTGTGAACATTATATTACTAGTTTTATTATAGGTACGTGTGAGTGTGAAGCAATATTAAAACTACTTATCCGAAGTAATCGTGTCTGAGATAACCTGTGTTATGTGTACTTGATAATCTTGCTATCAGGTGTCGTCTAGCGACCTAAACTAATAAAACTGTGGAGTAGCCTTGAGTCTGAACGTTCCTAGTAATTATGAAGAACGGTGTCAGAGATATAAGGTTGTTTGATGCTCTTAGTTTCCTTTGCGAGGTCAGCGAAGCAAATATTACTTAAAGCACAGTTTGAAAAGATTCGAGTTAAAATTTATGTCAATGAGAAAGTTAAGATGTTAATTATAATATTCTTGAATTCTTTAATTAGAACGTGAAGATACATTAAGTGACGGTTAGAAATGCGTGTAATAAGTTACATACAAAATGAGGAATCGAATGTCTCTACACTAATATTATAAAGAGGAAAACTTTGTTGGTTTGATTGTAATGAATAGGCATAAAAACTACTGGACCGTTTTTGAAAAATCTTTCACCATTCGAAAGCTACATTATCCACGAGTAACATAGGCTACATTTTATCCCCGTACTCCCACGGGAACGGGAACTACACGGGTGATGGCGTGACGTATGCTTGTGTTAAATAAAAAGACTTCTATCTAGTATGTCTTTAGGGCAAAATATGTTTTTGAATATTAGTTATGAGAAAGCGTTACAGGAATGATAATCTGATAACAACATGTCCATGATTCCGTCCTTATTTAATTTGTAATCGTAACCAAATGTAGCGTTAAAGTACCAGAGGATCATAAAACACTGGCATTTGCATCTCATCGTTTCGTATTTGTGCAACACTTTTGTACGGGTTTGATAAGAGGTTGCGCATTCATTTATAGGACTGGTTGTGCATTCAGGAAAGTGTGGTTGGAAAAAAAAGCTATCCAAACTTGAATATCTGCACGACTTAAATGTATGGAACATTTGAGTCGTGTACGTATTGAAGTTTTGAACTAAAGCATTTATTTTCGCGATTTCGATGGTTGTTCCATGGAATATGAAGGCCAGATTTATGGTCTGAATTACACCCTGAAACATGAACATAGCTTCCTGATGCATGCTGTAAGTATTTTTATCTTTTTCATCATCGTTATCTTTGGCACTATGTAACTTTGTCCAGCCTGGGTTCAGTCATTCAGTGGAATTGTTCAATAAATAATGGAATAGTTTAATAGTTCGCGGAACTTTCAAAAACAAACCTGTAGGTAGCACCTTTTATGTGGCTCATGGTATAACTCGTAGTCACTCGACGACCCTTCGGGCTTCTGTGCACAGCGCCACTGTTGACAAGGGAAAATACAGAGAATTATTATTACTATAAAGACCAACTTACTTGCTAAACTACTTATAATGAAAATATAATCTTACTTTACCACGGTTATCCTTAGGTTAAGTTTGAATATGGCTAGGACAAAAGCAGCAATAAAATACATTACCATGCTGTAGTGAGGATATTAAATATCTGAGGCAAAATCTTGTATTAAAAAATCTGTTCAGTCTTTTGGAACTGCCGATAGAAGAGAATACAAAAGTACACATGCCCGGCGGGGCGCAAGTCGTAGCACTGCTACGGGCTGTGCCCCGCGCACGCCTAGGTGCAGGGAACAGATCGGACCGGCACCGAAGTCTTTATTCAGAATTCATTAAAAATCGACTTATAACTGTTCCATTAAAAAATAAAAATAAAACATTTTATTTAAAAAATGGAACCAATCGCGCCGAACAACTCTATGGCAGAATGTATGCGTTGCATTCCAGCTACAGAAGAAATAAAAAAAGCATTGGCGCGAAATTTTATGATTTTTTCTGTATTATTTATTTGAATTATAAGTAGGATTCCTTTTTAACTCCTACGTTTACCCCACAGACGACACAATATTATATTCGTCTTCACAGAGAACTGAAACTATGTTGCCGGGAAAAAACATCTCAATAAATTTGAACAATAGTACAAATTGTACATTTAATTGTTAATAAAATAAACTATCATATAAAATATGGTTATTTTGTTTTCTCGCAATCGTAGTGAAAAGTACGGTGTAACGCACGGTGCTAAAATCCCATTATAACGCGGTTTCTATTTACTACCTCGTTGAAGCTCGGTAGTAAAACAACCTCGTCTATGATGGGTAATTTTAGCCCCTTGTAAAACAATATACTATAACCTCACAACGTATCCTATCTGAAATACAGTTCATTTGGGGTTAAATATAGTTTAACGTCTTTTTCTGCCACACACCTCAACTTTATATAGTGATTTCAAATACAATAAAATGGAAATCAAACCTTTTGATTCAGAGCATGGGCTGAAAATTCACTTTACTTTTCGCAAGTTCTGTGAAAAGAGGTTCACTAAACGTATTGTTCAAGTGTTCAGTAAGTTAGGTGTGTACCTAGGCAGGTTGTAAGTAAGTACTTAGCGTAGTTCTAGTTTATCTGTTGTATATGAGATGCAAATTAGTAGTTTTTAATCGATAATAGCTACATCATTAAAAAGAAACATAATCGAGAAAAGTGGATTTTTTGGGGTGAGGCCTTTGCCTTAGGCAAATTGAGACAGATAAGGCTAACAAAAATACACTTTTAATATACTTTGGTTTTCGTTACTTTTACTTGACGTGTGTTTGTACTGAACAAGATCGTACTTGTCTTGTCTTCTTGACATCACTACTCGTTATAAAACAAAGTCTCCCGCCGCGTCCCTATGTCTGCTTAGATGTTTAAAACTACGCAACGGATATTGATGCGGGTTTTATATACAATTTTACGCGGGCGAAGCCGCGGGCATCGGCTAGTATATTCTATAAGTTGCACGATATCATTATCACAACAAAATAGCGTTTATTATTTCATGATAATAACTGAAGGATTCATAAGAAAACTTCTAGCAATGTTTAATTAAAAAATAATAGTCCCAAAATCAACAAGTGAGTAATGTTCCTCTCTGGTAAATATTTCTATACAACTATAGATTTTGTTGATCTCAAAGCATAATATAGGGCTGTATTTAGAATGACTGAGTTGATTTTAGAAGTTTTATTTGTGTTGTTTCAAACTTTGTTCTGTTAACATTCCGCTTGAAACATTATCATACTTTTGTTTGCTTTGACGCAGTGGTTTCATTTTAAAAGTTTTTAACCTTTAATCATAATTTATTGATTTTATTTTCAAATTATTATTTAAAAAAAAAAAAAAACTAATTTTTAACAATTAAAATTAGTACTACTATGGAAATTCTTTATTTATTTTACTATCCTTTCTGTTAGAATGTTCACCAGTTCCACTGGCCATCCAAAAGTAGTAGGGTTTCTTACATGCTTAATATCAGTTAAGGCTTTAATGGCGAGAAAGCGCCGAACACTTCCATTTGTCAAGTTAAACACGCACTAAGCTCATACATTCTCATCAAGTCTTAACGGCAACGATTGAAATGTGACAAACGGCTTTTTATTTGCTCTTACCAAATAAGATTGAAAAGGTCGAAAAGTGCCTTTTACATAATATTTAATAATATATTTTTTTACTGAAAGCTTGAACAATATAATAAGTCGCTTACAGTAAAGCCTAATGCTCCAGAGTAGCCCGCAAAATTATGATTTTCTTACGTTTCTACAATTTGCAGGCCAGTGCTAGGTTATATATGTTGATGAAAATATCGCACCCGACTGTAAAACTTATGTAGTTACAGAATTATAATCATCAAACTCATCAATACAACCCTCCAAGCTCACAAAAGTTCCATCTATCTGGCAGGATCTTGTTGCTCCGAAATTAATTTAGCATAACACATTTGACGTAATTTTCTTTAAACGAATATATTAAAGGCATTTTTTTTTTCCTAGCCTATCGTGTGTCCCACTGCTGGGCAAAGGCCTCCCCTTTTTCCTTCCAAACCTCTCTATCCTGTGCGGTATCTGGCCATGTTTGCCCCGCAAACAAGATCAGATCGTCACACCACCTTCGCCGCGGTCTACCTCGACGGCGATTCCCTCCGTCAGGCGTCCAGTGAGTGACGATCTTTGCCCATCTCTCCGGGTGCAGTCTCACTACGTGGCCAGCCCACTCCCATTTCAGCTTGGCTGTTTTTATTAAAGGCATATTTAAAAAAAGAAAACGAATTGTTTGGCTGAATGTTTGTATGCCCGAATTTGGAATGGCATACTTTTAGATGGCAGTTTTTTTTATATAATTAACTTTGGCAATGTTCAAATTACGCATAATTTTGTTTAGAATAATGTTTATTTAGAACGACTATTATTTGATATAATTTCTCAAAATTATGAGTAAATAAACGTATGATAAATGAGTATCTGCCAAACGATTTTCTGCGAAAAGAAATTTATGCTATCAGCTTGTATGCAAAATAATATTATGACATTAAAAGTTCTGCTATAAAGGGCGGACCCAGCTCACAAAGGTCGATAAATGTCTTTGACCTTGAAAAAGTCGTACCACAACCTTTATGAGCTACCTTGAAGCTTTCACTTTAAATCCAATGTGATGGAGGGTGAGCCTATTGCCATCAGCCGGGCTTAAACCCAAACACCGGAATGCTACTGAGTTTCTGACGGACCATAATTATCCAACATTCTTTATAAGCAGCTACCTACAAGTCATCCGTATCTATTGAGTTTCTATTGAGTGACCTCCAAAGAAGCAACATTTAATGCCTTGAAAATGGAAAAAAAACATGACGGTAAGTCACCAAAGGTAACTGGCAACTAAATTTGCTTTGAACTACAAGGAATTACAAAATAATGACTCTCCCTGTTCTGAGAAATGTATATACTTACCTCCTCTCTAACAGGAATAACTGTTTTCTTCAAAGCAGTATAAAATAAAATAAAATAAAAAAGCCTGTTTATTCCTTGCTTCTAGTACAGTGGTTTAAACTTAATTTCTATTTGGAATGTGTTAGTAGGTTAGTTTCCTGTATTATATGTAGCTGTTAGTATTGTTAGTTATCTTCTTTTGCAAGGACCCCAGATTGGGTAAAGGCCTCCTCCAAAGCAGTCCAAGTGTCTCTGTCCTTTGCTATTTGGCTCCAATTTGAGCCAGCTGTTTTAATAATCTCGTCCTCCCACCGTGTTACAGGTCTGCCTCTGCTTCTTTTGCCTTGCGGGCCCTTCCATAAGGTTGCTCTTAGAGTCCATCGCTGGTCTGAAAGCCTCGCAAGGTGGCCTGCCCACTTCCACTTTAGCTTTTGTGCATAGGTCAAGGCATTTTTAGATTTTGTAATACCTCTTATTTTTGTGTGGCGTAGCAAGCAAACAAAGCAGTAAGAATTATTTATCCGTCTAGAAGTATATTGCGTTATGAAATTTAGGATACTGTCTGTCACAATCCGAGCATTGTTTGAAATATCTTACGTTCCTGAGATTCCCTTTATGAAATGTATAATTTATTTTCATCAAAAACATAAGCGTTTTGGACGGGTGGTTGACATTATAATTAATAATTTATTTGTACTCATTTTGACTTGAATTGGTATATAAGGTAAACACAATTTCAAGCTTAACTAGGATCAATCTTAAGCCTAGCTATTTGGGGCTAATTACTAAAGGAAGATCTTAGAGCATTCCGACTAAATGAGTTAGGTTAGCTTGTGACCACTTGCAAGACGAGCAAGCGAAGCGAGCGGTACCGCAGCAGCGCTACATCAGTAAACCGGTTATGAATATGTTGCTTATTTGTAGGTTGGTAATCATAAAATCGTCTAGTTTTAAGAACTCTCACGACGCGACGCGTTCGCACGTCCAACACTGGTGACGAGCGAGCGTTTGAATCAAATGAGCGAAGCAGCCGGCGATTGTTAACTAATAAGATGCCGTCAATGAAGAAGATAAATTCCGTTTACTTTTTAGAATAAGATTGTTATAAATTTTGTTATAATAAGAATACGGAAGACGGCCGCGCGAGAGGTGGCGAGACAATCTGCACGCGTATTGTGAGGGCTGGTCCGAGGAGGCCAGGGATAACAGCAAATGGAAGGAATTGGGGGAGGCCTTTGCCCAGCAGTTGGACAGTACAGGCTAAATAAAAAAAAAGAATAATTAGTGTTTGTGACAACAGGGCGAAGAAAAAAACTACTCACTAGATCTCGTTCAAACCAATTTTCGGTGGGAGTTTACATGGTAATGTACATCCTATATTTTTTTTAGTTTTATCTTTCTCGTAATTTAGAAGGTACATGGGGTTAAGTTACACACATTTTTCCACTTTGGAAGGGTCTTGCGCTCAAACTATTCAGTTTAGTAAAAAATGATTTTAGAAACCTCAATATCATTTTAAAGACCTCCATCAATATCCCACACGTATGACTCGATGAAAAAAAAAAATGAGTTTCAGTTCTAAGTATGGGGGACCCCCAAAATTTATTGTATATTTTCTATTTTTGTGTAAAAATATTAATGCGATTCACAGAATGCATCTACTTACCAAGTTTCAACACCATAGTTCTTATAGTTTCTGAAAAAAGTGGCTGTGACATACGGATGGGCAGACGGACAGACAGACATGACGAATCTATAAGGGTTCTGTTTTTGCCATTTGGCTACGGAACCCTAAAAAGGGTAGCTCAATGTTTAAACCCACTCTTTGACCTTATGAGTTGGTTCCCTAAACTGACTACTAGTAAATACCAATTTATTACAATTGAAAGTCTTACTACTCTCCGTTCAACGTAGTTATGGAAGCACCACCGCCAATACGAATTGTGCGTATGTCAGCATAAGAGCGGGACTGCATCGCGGTGCTTGCGTCATTCCTGGAGAGATAAAGTTGTTATGTCTAGATTTTAAGTTTAGCTCTTAGGAACTCACTCCGTGTGCGCATCCGAATCTGTAAACACGTTGCCACATATTAAATAGTAATTAATCAAATTATTAATTTTATTTCAAAAATCTCGTCTAAGACGCTCCCAATCCTGACTGGCGCAGCCGGGTCGGATCACTGAGGAAGCTGTCCCGCGTTAACTAGTGATTTTTCGCGAATAGACTTTTCCGATCTTCACAACAGTACGCGTGGTGTACGGCGAAGTGGTCCAACGAACCAAACAAATATTGTCAGCGACGTGACTTGGAGACGAGAGCTGATGATGGGCGAGGCAGGCTGGTGAGTACGACTTTTCACCTCCTTTCTTATACCTCATATCCATCATACCCCTTGTTAACTTGGAATTGGACATTTTCCATTTTGACTGTTATATGGTTTTCTTAAATTAATTATAAGTGCCTAATGTAAAAATACATGAGATAGTAAAATAATGAAAATAAATAGAGTGATAGAATAATAATAGAGTTTTACATCGTAGGTAACATTTCAGATAACATAATTTTATTGAGTTCTAAGATATAATTATTAATCATAGGTAATATAATTATTAATAACTAGTTATAATTATTGTAATAAACAAGTAGAGTTCATAGAGTTAATTTTAACGTAAAAACTTGTCACAAATTACCGCCGAAATGACGGAAGTTAAACTCATTCCCAACGAATTATATAAAATTCTCCCAAGTTTCGATGGCAATAAACGCCATCTGAATTTGTTTCTGCGTACATGTGAATACATAATTGACAAATTTAAATCATCCAAATTACAAGAAGAATATTTAATGTATGTTGTGACTAGCCGTCTAACGGGCGACGCAGCAGCGCTGATAAGCGAGCGCGTAGACATCCGGACGTGGGCGGAATTCAAAGAATTGTTTGAGATACACTTTGGTGATCCACGAAGCGAAGAATGTCTGGCCATAGAATTAGAGACATTAAAAATTAAAAATAATGAAAGTCACACAGATTTTTGCGCACGGATTCAATCAGTAAAGTCTGTTCTATTATCAAAAGTTAATCAAACCAATGACACAAACTCACGAGTAAGTAAGACTGCCATATATAATAATACAGCCCTACAGGTATTTTTATACAATTTACCTGAAAATATGGTACGTATAGTGCGTCTTAAAAAACCACAGACCTTGGAAGAGGCCTTGTCCATAGTTTTAGAAGAAATTAATTTCTATGAGCAGTATCAAATGCGAGGTAAAATGCTAAACTCTAACCATAATTCGAAACCACAGCTTACTTTAACATCGGCACCTCAGCAATCTTTCAAATTTGGTTTACCTCAACAGCCTACGGGCTTCAGACTTCCGATGATGCAACAAAATCAACCATTTAAAAATAATTTTGGTGCAACACCCAAATTTAATTTCGGAATCCCGCCGAAAAGGCCTTTTAACTTGCCGCAAGGACCCCATCCATTCCAAGGCCAATTTGGTATGAATAAACAAAACTTTATGCCAATGCAACTTCCGTTTGGATATAGACCTAATTTCGGTTATAGACCCCCTGGCTATCAACAAATGTTACCAATGCTTCCACAACGATTCGGTAGTAATAATCGTTATGGTAATACGATTCCACAACAAAACACACAAAATAAACCTCAACCAAACAACACAGATGTTACTATGAGAACTGCTCCGCAAAGATCACCTCAGCAAGGTTTTCCTCTTAATGAATTAGAACTGTATCCTTATAATGATGATTATTTTACAAATTTCGAGGGATATTACTATGATGTTTTTCCTTGCGAAGAAAATACTTCTCCGATAGACTCGGAAACTGAAAATCCAAAGATAGAGTTAGAAAATAATGATAATGGTAACCAGACGGCTGAATCCATCCCACAAGTGGAAAATTTTTGTATACGGGCCTCCACAGAGCAACACCTGAAAGAATAACTCTAAACTGTAATACTTTAAAATTAAAGTTACCACATATATACATACCGGAAATAGAAGGCAAGTTCATGATCGACACGGGTAGCACTCGTTCATTTATACATCCTAAAAAAGCAAATCAATATTTTCATAATTATATTTCATACGAACCATTCGAAGTAGTTAGCACACATGCCTCAAGTAAACATAGTCATGTAATACAAATTCCCCTATTCTCTATATTTCAAAGTACAGATTATCATAAATTTTACGTATATAACGTTGATTCACTATACGATGGGTTGATAGGAAATGATCTTTTAAAGCAATTAGAAGCCGTTATAGATCTAAAAAGACGTGTTCTAATAACGAAGACTGCGGAAATACCTATCTGTCTAGATTCGGATATTAACGTTATACATGTTGTAGAACTTCCTCCGCGAACAGAAATTCGAGCAAAAATACCAACTAATATAATAAATGGTGAAGGAATACTAAATTACATTGAATTTTATAAAGGAGTACGGATGCCTACCGCTCTTGTGAAATGTATTAATGGTTATGCAACAACCGTCATACAAAATGCATCAGATAAATATGTAGAAATATGTGTCACAAAGCCTTTTGTAGTGTCTGAATATAATGAAAAAGAATGCCTTGTTAATTCTATAGACAATTTAAAAATAGAGACTGACCAATTATTATGCGAAAATCTAACTAAATTACGACTAGACCACATGAATGACGAAGAAAAGGCATGTATACAAAAGTTATGTGAAGAATTCAGAGATATATTTTATTGTGACCAAATACCTTTAAGTTTTACTAATCAGGTAAAACATTGCATTAGAACAAAAAATGAAGATCCAATTTATACTAAACCATATAGACAAGCCCCTGCTCAGGCAGCAGAAATCAATAGACAAGTCGAAAAACTTTTAAAAGATAACGTAATCCAGGAATCCTTTTCTCCCTGGAGTTCACCAGTTCATCTTGTGCCCAAAAAACCCGATGCTTCTGGTGAGGTAAAATACAGAATGGTGATCGACTACAGAAGACTTAACGCTATTACGATAGATGACAAGTACCCTCTTCCTAACATAACTGACCTTTTTGATAAACTGGGTAAAAGCACTTACTTTACAACTTTAGATTTGGCTAGTGGCTATCACCAAGTTGAATTAAATAAGGACGATATACCGAAAACTGCCTTCAGCACCCAAAACGGGCATTATGAGTTCTTAAGGATGCCGTTCGGACTTAAAACAGCTCCGGCAACTTTTCAACGAGCAACGGACAACATCATGCGAGGTCTTCAAGGAATACATTGTCTTATATATCTCGATGACGTAATCATTTTTTCATCCAGCCTTCAGGAGCACCTACAGAAACTTAGAGCCGTTTTTAATAGACTACGACAGACTAACCTAAAAGTACAACTAGATAAATCTGAATTCTTACGGAAAGAAGTTTTGTACCTAGGACATACGATCACGAAAGACGGACTAAAACCAAATAACGATAAAATTGAAGCTATTCTAAAATATCCTCTCCCTAAGACAACAACAGAGATTAAAAGTTTTCTTGGTCTCGTCGGATACTATAGAAAATTTATTAAAGATTTCGCTAGAATTACCCAACCTTTAACGTCTTGTCTAAAGAAACGAAACAAAATTATCATAGATCAAAACTACATAGATGCTTTTAATAAATGTAAAGAAGTGCTTACTACTGCCCCCTTATTACAATACCCCGACTCTACTAAACCCTACATTTTAACAACTGACGCCTCTAATGTAGCTCTCGGTGCTGTCCTATCCCAAGGACCTATTGGAGCAGACAAACCAGTCGCATATGCAAGTCGCACACTTAGCGACACGGAAACACGCTATAGCACAATAGAGCGAGAACTTTTAGCCATTATTTGGGCCGTTAAACATTTCAGGCCCTACTTGTACGGAAACAAGTTCCAAATTTTTACCGACCACAGACCTCTTGCTTGGTTATATTCTCTGAAAGAACCAAACAGTAAACTGACCCGCTGGCGCCTCCGCCTTCAGGAGTATGACTTTACAATTATTTATAAAAATGGCAAACAAAATAGTAATGCCGATGCCTTATCACGTATAAAACTTAATGCCATAGATTCTGACGACGACGACGTATCAATGGAAGTTAATATAGACGAATCCGACATACAAAATGTAATACAACCATTAAAAGAACAAAAAAAAAATACTACTAAGCCTGAAATTAAAAACGAAACAGAAATAATAACGATCTCAGACTCTGACTCTGACTCTAATGTGACCACACCAGAAGACCTATTTCAAGAAAATTTCCCTATTCCTTCAATAACCAGTAGTAGTAGAACAGATACGGTAGCCTCCAATATAGAACCAGACTCATCTGGGATGCCAATCTTAAGAGAGGCAATTGACACTAAACCAAACCAAATATTAGTGTTTTCCTGGTTTCAAAATAAATTACAAGTTCAAAATTTGTCTAGAAAGAACCAAAAAGTCTTAGAAGTATTTCTCCCATTAGATAACGAAGAATTAATCAAACAATTTTTAAAAGAGTATATTACACCCAAACGAAAATATTTTATATACTTTGAGAGCGAAATACATAGAAGATTATTTACTAAAGTTATTATAGAAATTTTCAAGAAAGATTCAGTAGAATTCTTTGAGTGCACTGATAGAGTAATATATATAGAGGATGAGAAAGAACAAAAGGCTGTTATATTAAAGCATCACGAAGGAAAGACCTGCCATAGAGGAATTAAAGAAACAATAGTTAGGATTCGTCGAAATTATTATTGGGAAAACATGCAAGATACCGTAGCAGCAGTAATAAATATGTGTGAGCCCTGTAAACAAATGAAATACGAAAGAAAACCCATAAAACCGATTTTGCAATTAACACAAACACAGGATGCTCCTTTTCAGGAAATATTTATCGACTTATTTAGTATGGAAAAGAAATATTATTTAACACTAGTAGACGCTTTCAGTAAACTAGGACAGGCCATCGAAATCCCAAGTAGGCACTCGACAGAAGTAGCGCGAGCCTTATTAAAGTACTTTTCAATATACGGTGTGCCTAGGAAGATATCTTGTGACCCTGGCACCGAATTTAACAATGAACTCATGCGCGAGCTTTTAGCTATGTATAAAATAGAGATCCACATAACAACGCCAAACAATCCCAACTCTACCGGCATCGTAGAGCGATTTCACTCTACAATTATAGAGATATATAGGCTTGCAAAATATGAGCGTAAATGTACAGACGCGGCTTCTATAATGACCTATTCTATAATGGCATACAATCACACTATACATTCCACTACAGGATTAACACCTTTTGAAGTAACATTTGGACATACTGACTCCGGTAAAATATTTGATGTAAACGTAGAAAAGGCGTATACACAACAATTAGTAAAAGATCATGCAAAGCGCACAAAATATCTGTACAGGTACATAGCTGAAAAGATTGTTGCTACTAAGCAAAAAGCTAGAATAAATAAAGGCGGCGAAACTGAGCTAAGTTTACAAGAAGAAGACAGTATTTTTGTGAAGGACATTAATATACGAAAAAGTAAAGATAAACCCAGGTACCATAAAGCAAAAGTAATAGGACAAATAGATAGGAACGTATTACCAGTACAGATAGGAAAAAGACAAACTAAAGTGCCTCTTAAAAACGTTAAACGTCCTTCACAGGTCGTGGCGGATCATCGTGATCTTGAACATCGTGATCAAGATCCAGGGCCTTCAACTTCAAGAGATTAAAAATAATCCAGGCATACTACCCGTTAAACAAGGGCAGGCGGTAGTAGAGAGAGATAAGTGGACTTTAGTTAAGATATTAGATTTTAAGGCGATAAATGATGATTTAGTATTTAATATTAATAGATATAAAGAGTTTAGCAATATAGTTGACATCCATAAGCCATACGCAAATGAGTTCCAAAATATGAAATTACAGGTAGAATACTTACGTAACTCGACAGTCATGAAATTCAGGCAGCTTATTCCATCAAAACGCTTCAAGCGCGGCCTCATTGACCCTCTCGGCTCAATTATTAAAACGCTGACTGGTAATCTGGCCCATGAGGATGCTATTCAATATGACACTCAAATATCTCAACTAAAAATTGGCCAAACTCACATAGATAAGAAAATAACTATCATTTCAAAAATGATTGATTCCATTACTAATAAAAGTACATCTCTACAGGAAAATATACAAATCCTGGACGAACGCATGAAACGCATAGAGAGAATTGTTAAGAACATAGGTACTAAAGAAAATAACTCTATATACTCTACATATGTTTTAAGCATGTTTGATATGTTTGTAAATAATTTTAGGACATTATATATAGTTTTAAATGAAATCGAAACTGCGCTGTCATTTACGAAAGTTTCTGTTGTACATCAAGCCATTGTTGACCCATCTGAATTATTATCAGTGTTAAACAATATTTCTAAAACTGAAAGCTTAATTTATCCTGTAACAGAAAAAACTTTACTAATGTTAGAAAGAACTATGTCTGTTAAAGCATACGTAAAAGAAAACCAAATAACATTCATTATGGAAATCCCACTAATAGATAAGAATACGTACAACTACTTCAAAATTTATTCATTACCAATTCTTAATAAAAATTGTATAGCTACTGTTATAATTCCTAAATATCCTTACCTTCTGGTGAAAGGTCCTATATACTTACCGCTAGCCAGCCCATGTGAAGAGATTGCACCCAACCAATTCCTGTGCAAGGAAAACGATATTGTATTGTATCCTGAAAGTACGTGCATAGAACAATTGATGAATTTTGCTTCAAACCTCAGTCTATGTACACCGCTCGTGGTTGACTTGGAAAGCTTGAAAGTACAGCCCATTGATTCCCTGAAATGGATAATGTATACAAGAAATGAAATAATACTTACCGAAACATGTGCTGATGATATTATCAGGAAACCGATCAAGGGCACATATATATTGGAAATTAATGGAAAATGCAATGTCTATTTGAAAAATATAAAACTACACCAACGACAATATGATTTAAGGAGAATACAATATCAAGTAATCCCGGTTGCGGTTCTACCTAAATTAGAGGAAACATCTATCGATTGGAACAGGACAGTGAACCTAAACCACCTTAATTTCGATGATTTGAAACATCTATCCTACTCATTAAATGGTGAAATAGTGGAAAGTGAAATAGCAAAAAGTGATAGTGCGTTAAAAACAAATAGTGTTAGCTTAGCGACTGTACTACTCTATGTAATTTTAGTTATAACATGTCTTAGTATAGTTATTTGGAAGAAAATGTCTTGTATAAGTCAAGTTCTGCGAAATCATCGGAATCAAAATATTACCGATGGTCTCGCACTTGGTGAGGGAGGAGTTATGGAAGCACCACCGCCAATACGAATTGTGCGTATGTCAGCATAAGAGCGGGACTGCATCGCGGTGCTTGCGTCATTCCTGGAGAGATAAAGTTGTTATGTCTAGATTTTAAGTTTAGCTCTTAGGAACTCACTCCGTGTGCGCATCCGAATCTGTAAACACGTTGCCACATATTAAATAGTAATTAATCAAATTATTAATTTTATTTCAAAAATCTCGTCTAAGACGCTCCCAATCCTGACTACGTTGAACAAATCTGGACAGGGAAGAATTCTCTTAGAATGAAACTTTCTTTTGTTAATATCCAATTGACGGAACTAGGCTACTAACAGTTTGATCGAATGAATACGACGAGGATTTTCAAATGAACAGTATTGGAAACTTTAATTAGAATTTCGATGCAGACATCTGAGTCAGCTGTCTCGAATAGAATCGTTTAATACAGGGTGTATTTCACCTCATCACAAAGCCGTTAACCAAGCATTCTGTATATCAAACTAAGTAACTTTACGCAAAAAATATTGCTGGGAAACAACTTTTTTTTTTGAGGTTATAAATCATGTTTTGTGCTATAACTCAATGTAACACACTCAAAACATTGTGCGGATGGATGGATTAAATAGTACGGGGGTCGTAGAGATATTTAAAGTAAAAATCTTGATCTTATCTAAAAAAAAACTTGTCAAAATCTTGCAACTTTGACCCCCAATATCTCCGTAACTAGAAGGTTCCCAGGTATAGTGTAGAACAAAAAAATGATCAAAATGACGAGGAGAACAAGTGCCTTTCGTATTCGTTAAGAGGTGTTTTACACCCTTTAGATACTGTGGAGCTTTTTATCCGGAATTCGAAAAAATCAGCACAAGTATAACAATCATCTGCCGGGGTTGCGGGCCTGTTCGAAAGAGATACCGCGGCCCCGGAACATAAAGGGCGAGGAAGGAGCATGGATGGTTTTTAGTCGGTAAAATTCTGACACTCCCTCCCGCTCAGCCCAGAGTGGGAGAAGTCATTTGATGATTTCCCATCCTAAAAAAAAGAGATAACAATCACGGCGGGGCTGCGGGACTGTTCGAAAGAGATACCGCAGCCCCGGAACGTAAAGGGCGAGGAAGGAACTGTATGGTTTTTAGTCAGTAAAAGTCTGACACTCCCTCCCGCTCCGTCCAGAGTGGGAGGGGGTCATTTGATGATTTCCCACCCGAAAAACAAAAAAAAAGGAATAACAATCAAGCCCAATGAATCTCTGACTATAAATGTGGTGCTGTTCTTCAAACAACGGGACATTTAACACCGTTTCCTGCGTGTCCTGTTGTTTGTTCACTGCAGAAACTGATGCACGATGCTGAAAGCGCCAAACTAGTAGCTCAGCTCTGGGCCGACGACATAATTTAGATTGCCATTGCCACGCTAATAAGAAGACTCTCGGGACACAGCTAGACCTTGCCCAGGGTAATGCATGTGTTTTCCTTCTGATAGGACGTTGTTAAAGCTAGTAAACAATAACCTGGCAAACAAAAAAAAACATTTTAAAAGTTTAAATATGTTTTGACCTGAAAGTTCCCTCATGAAAGTACTCTTTTAATGTCATATGTATTGAATAAAATTGACCTCAAACCGACTTTTTATTAGGTCTCGTAAAAGAATTTCCATTGCTATTTGAATTTCGATTTCTTGGAGTACAGGGTGAAAACAATATTGTGACAAAGTGGGCTACAAAAGTCGTCGCTTATTCTCAATAGGTTGTGAATTCGATTTCCAGTTCAATTCTAAATGGAATAATGTTTTAACAGAAGTTGTTTAAGACGAACATTAAACATGTTATGTTATAGTGTTGAATAAACTTTGTATAAGCAGACAATTTCTATGAAAAATGGACAAATAATAAATTGATACATCGGTTCACTGGCTTCGAGAAAATATTGTAAATCATTATCATCTGCCTAACCTTTTCCCAACTATGCTGGTGTCGGATTACTGGATGCAGCTGAATATCAGTATTTTACATGGCCTAACCACCACAACCCAGTGAGTACTGGGTAATACAATACCACTTGGTAAGACTTTTGGGCTTTTGACGACCTGTAACGACTGTCAAAGATCTACAAATGACAGCCGGGACCATCAGCTTAACGTGCTTTCCGAACACGGAGAAAACTCAGTATGTAAGGGTGGTCCAGACCAATATTGACCCGAGCGGCTGTCTTGATTTAGCCATAAAAAGAAAATTTATTTTTGTATAATTGTAAATACTTATAATAATAATTATATTTTTTTTGTAGACTATTTAGCGTCCGTATCCTGGCTACGCTTTGGTGATCTCTTCGGGGAAACCGAAGGTTTTGTTTGTGCAATTATGGACGAAGTTATGATGACAAATAACTACCACAAATACATTGTGAAGGACGGCACGGTTGACATATGTCGGGCATGCCACCGTCCGCGAGAGTCGATCCGACACATTATTTCTGGGTGTTCTAGTCTGGCTAACGGAGAGTACTTGCATAGATACAACCTTATTGCCAGGATTATCCACCAGCAACTTGCTTTGAAATACAACCTTGTGTGTATAATAATTTTAAAATACTTCTTCTTTTTCTTCTTCTTTACTGTTTTTTCTCTCAGATGATATGAGTGCTATTGGTGTCAGAGTTTTTGGCCACCCATGGGCCTCTGACTTGGCTTTACATGCCGATGAGAAACATCTCTCAGGCAAGCTGGTGAGTGGGGGCTAGAAACGGCATTTGAATCAATACTATTCACTAGCCAGGGGCCTTCTGTCTCAATTATAATATCATCATATAAATCTATTCGCTATTCCTTAAATATTGTTTTACTCTTTTTCTTTTGGCATTTAATCAAGTAGCAGGGCACTGGAAGGTAAGCAGTCCTGTTATTAATCAAAGCGCATCGATAATATTTGCATCATTGTACTGTTAAAAAAAAAATAGCGACGTGAGTTCCTAATTTTATTATTCATTTTTTTTTTTTTTTTTTTTTCATTTTGCCGCACGCCGAAAAATTCTAATTCTACTATAATTTGTTTCCTTACTTCTTTATTTGTCACTGGCACTTCATTTCTTTCCATATTTTGTCGTTTTTCACCGGAGTTTCTTTTCTACGACGCTTCCAGTACTATTGAATTACCTACCTCTGCGAATTTTGTTCTTCGTGCCAAATTAAATCTTTCTTGCCTGATTAAACTTTTGTATCAGAATCAACGAATTGGGTGACTATGTTCGTCTTTCATTTGTTTCAGGTATTTACTTGTTCATTTATAAGAAGGAACATATTCCTTGCTGAAACTTGGGTTTTATTTACAAGCTACCTACTTAGAAACTTATTTTTTGTGTTGAGGACTTCTATTTAAACTTATGAACCCTTACATTTTGCCAAGTGTATTAGTGCAAAGTATAGCTAGGCAGGCTTAAAAGCTTTCAAATTGAGATACTGTAGTATCAGCACCAAAATTCAATTTAAAGTCAACATGAACTTGCGATGTAAGTGAACCAAGCTTCATTACGCTGATCGCTGATTTGCACTCTCTTACGTAATACACTTTCAATCACAACGTGCAGGATTTTGAAGGAAATTCCTAATGAGCTGTTTCATATTTTAGAATAATTCTTTTACCTACTAAGGGTAATATTGCTTTGCAATAAAGCTAGGTAGTTTGATGCGTACCTACAAAGAGAAAAACGAATAAATAAATGCAAAATACATCATCATCGTCCACTGGTCGATTTAAGCCAGTTCTACCCAGTACTGAATGGCATAGGACACTGGATGATGAATCGGACACGATCGGTCCGGATAAAAGTAAAGTTTAAACGGTTCCGTATAGAGTTCTAATTGCTCAAACACCAATAATGTTTACCGGAATATTCCTGGATTCAGGATGTGTGCGAATCGTCTAGACTCGAGACAATTGAACAAATCAAACATGGCTTAGGTGTGAGGTGTGGCTGGTCATTTGTGTCAGTTTTGATTTGTGAGGACCTTCTACCTTCATTAGGTCGATTAGGTATTGGATACTTGGCCCTGACTTATGCATTGAAATCAAGGATATAAATTTCACTAAACCTATACCTGTTTCATTTATGTATTTGTAATTTTTGATAATCCCTATACTAATATTATGAAGCAGAGGAGTTTGTTTGTTTGTTTCGTTGAACGCGCTAATCTCAGGAACTACCGGCTCGAATTGAAAAATATTTTTGGGTTGGATAGTCCGTTTATCGAGAAAGGCTACAGGCTATATAACAAATGTTGCAAGCGGAAAAAAAGCTTCCCTTGAGCAGGCGATGCGTTGCGATATCAAAAATTCACGCGAACGAAGTTGTGGGCAGAAGCTAGTTTTTATAAATAATACGGTGAAGCCAGTATGAGCAGGTCTCGCATTCTATTGAAGCTATATACTTTGCTTCCTTTCTTTGCTTTTTGTTTTATGTATCCTTGTAGTTTCCCTTAGTATTAATCAAATTATTTTCAGATGTACACCTACCACTGCTTGTCTCTGCATCACCCAAAGGTTGACTGTGTGCTTGAAGTGTTAAATAAATAAATAAGTCTGCTCTATGGTCAACGAGCTACCTCAGAACTGTGTTCAGCGTTTGACAAAAAAAGTACTGTAAAAAAACTGGACATTAATTTTACTGGACTAAACCTATAAATTAATAATAATAACGTTTGTTTGATTAATCCGTCTAATAAGAATACTACTCGTATTTATCAGAAATTGTCTGTTATTGACGTTAGTTAATTTCTAAGCAAATTCATTACAATTCATTTAAAATCCATATGCAAACACCAAGTTCAGTAACGCTATTAGTTCAGTAATCTATTAAAATACGTTGCCAAAAATCTAGATTTCTCTTTAGGTCGCAAGCAGTAAAAAGCGGCACAAAAATATAAAAAATGCCGACGTAGACTCTTCCGGACACGTTTCCTTTTTTCCGTGCGCCCATTTTATAACTTTGTCAGTATAGTAGGTAGTACTCACTTAAAATACTAGATACTTTAACTGTAGCATAATGTAAAGGTATATAGAGAGATAGTAGCCTACATAGGCTACTATCTACAGCTATACCTATATACCTTTCCTTTAGCCTTTTCGATTAGGTACCCAGAAAATTCACGTCTGGACAAGTAATGTATGACATAGTTTAAAAAATAGGACGAATGAAGATAGAAAATTGTCTTTAAATTCATAAACGCCATTCG
This sequence comes from Xestia c-nigrum, assembly GCA_916618015.1. Lineage (NCBI taxonomy): Eukaryota > Metazoa > Arthropoda > Insecta > Lepidoptera > Noctuidae > Xestia > Xestia c-nigrum. The sequence continues at coordinate 24,591,589 of OU745257.1, read as the reverse complement.
ACGATTCGAATGGCGTAGTGGTAGTGACGCTGCCTAACGTCCATAAGGTCCTGGGTTCGAATCCCGGTAGAACCAAATGTTTGTGTGATGAGCATGGACATTTGTTTCCGAGTCATGGATGTTTTTATGTATAATAAGTATGTAGTATATCAACTATCTGGTGTCAACGACACAAGCCTTGCTTAGTGTGGCACTAGATGGCGCGGTGTGTTATTGTCCAGCGATATTTATTTATATTTATTTTATAAAACAAAATAATTTTTAGAACTAAAAATGGATTATGTACCAAGGTGCACTTAATAGTATCTACACCCATATTTCGCCTGTTATGTTTACGCCATGCTATTGGAGCGTTCCAATTGACAGGACACAAATTCAGAATCCGTCCGTATTGAGTTTCTGATGGTATAACCCAATAACACTTTTCTCGACCCGTGAGTTGAACCCAGGACTTCGTTCACAGCAATTGTTTTGCGACTCCATCAACGAGCCAGTTAAGTTAAGGCGACTACATGAGCTAAACACGTGTTTTATAATGCCTAAAAGTACATGATTCACGGCAATAAACAAAACCAGAAAAATATAAGATATTCTTCAAGATATATGCTGGTATGATAGTGTTTTGAAAACATATTACAATTAATTTGACTCGATAAAATAAAATCATGAACTTATCTCTTAAAATTTCTTTCAACTGAAAACAATATACTAAAATACATGTGATCATTCTGATTTTTTGGCAAATAATTCTACAAGCAATATATTAGCATTAAAGTGTTTTAGTTTTTTAGTCAAATCAATGGATTTCTTGTAAATCAATCGAAACCACTCATTTCGCACTATTTGACCCGCAGTGACTGACGTAACAACCACTTTGTAGTGCAAGCTGATTTGAACTTTATTCTAACAGCATTTCAAACGAAGTTTGAACCACCACAAATAGAGTTGCTAATTTAGCTCGTCTAGTCGCCTTAAGAACTTTGTTCATCTAAAACATTTTACATAAAAAGGTTCCCTAATGAATTTGGTTAAAAGCAATTAGTACAACAAACAAACCGTGAACTTGGTCTGTTGACAGACGCCGCGCCCACACAGTAGCTTGCGAGCTGAGCGCTGGAAGTTCCTGGTCATCAGGCAGTACACTATGGGGTTGATGGCTGAGTTCGCGTGACCTGTAAGGAATACACTGTTTTGAGCTATCACGGTTTATAACTAAACTTAAAATGTCGGGAAACCTTAAAGCATTGTATTTTAATTCTTAGCTTCAATATATCGTGTTATACAGTCCACTACACATTTCATTTTGCTCCACCACAACCTATCGTCGCCAACATTGGTCCTTCGAGCCGGATTATTCCGTGATTATTGTTTTTGTTTTTGGATTGGGGGTTGGTGATTATTGTGGTTTGGAGCTCAAAATTAACTATAATCACGGAAGATATCCCGTAAGTGACATTTTCAGTATACTAGGTTTAGTTCAAACCATTGAAGGGGTTGTAGTTTGGGACTGGGTGTGTCATTAATATTGTACGTTGAGAGTAGATATTAAATAATAATGGAGAACATAATGAAATAATGTGTGTGACACCACAATTGCAATTGTTCTCCCCGTTATTGCATTTTTTTTGTTTGTTCTGGACATGGGAATCTTCTAGTTACGGAGAGTTATCGGATTTGAAAGGTCAAACTTTCTTATAAATACGTCAGTGACCCTATACAATTTAAAGCATCGACCAGCACACTGTACTCAGTGCTTTACAGTGAGTTCCACCGTTAACCGTGATTTTTCAAGTTAAAAAACCGAAGCGTTTCCAAGCAATGTTGCGTAGAGAACCAATTAGAGTATACTAGTAATTGTCATGAACAGAGTGCTTGGTTTTCGGCTGCGTAAAGGGTTTGTTTACACCTCGAATACACAAAGAACATTAGGCCTGTAAGGCAGAAATGTACCTTATTAGTTTATGCATATTTCGCAAGTTATGTCTCATGTATCATTCAAGGCTAAGCCTATTCTATTAATTGGGACCAAACTACATTTTGGATAACAACTGAGGCATTACTGATGGTCGGGCCGTGTGGACGGTTAGCTATGGGCTAGCTAGCCGTCCGTCCGACTAACGACGACAGGCCGTGTCGACGGTGCGTTTGTGTTTCACGCGAGCCTCAGAGAGATGTCAGCATAAAGAGAGGGGCCCGCAAAGGCCGAAGCCTGCCGGGGTTGCGGGCCTGTTCGAAAGAGATACCGTGGCCCCGGAACGTAAAAGGCGAGGAAGGAACATGGATGGGTTTTAGTCAGTAAAAGTCTGACACTCCCTCCCGCTCCGCCCAGAGTGGGAGAAGTTATTTGATGACTTCCCATCCCAAACAAAAATAAAAAAGGCATTACTGATGGTGTACAGTCGGTCTACAAAATGTAACTTAATATTTCACAGTTTTACAGATGCCGAGATGATTATCCCTTCAATTGTGGCGGCCATTTTGCTTCGTTTGCGCACTAAAATTGGCCTTTCGAGAACGCCTGATCGTAGTTCGGAGTGTTCCCAAGCAAATTTTTATATCTCGAAAGATAGCTTATGCTAGTTATGTCTTTGGAATTATTATTGAAGTAGTTAGATTATTATTATTTATTCTTTTATTGATATCAATGAACGAAATTGATAAATAGGTAAAACAATGTCAGCTTTTAGCTCTCCTATGAGATCAATTTTCCGTCAGTTTTCGTAGAAACTCGTTTATCAACATGTAGGTAGGTGAACAGTTCGCTTCAATAGCATGCACCGTCACGTTCCTCAACCGAATTACACAATACATGGTGGGCCATACGTGACGGGAATCATATCAATCAGATTCAATAACCACTAAGTACTTAATATTCATACAGAATCGCATGAGTGCTTCTATCACAGATTTTCACAGTGTTTTAATTTTGTTCTCGTTTAATGAATGTTAAAAGGAGACAAATTTTTTGTTCGGCGATTAGGCCACCAACATAAATTGTAGCATTTAATAATGAAATATACATGAATTTCTTTCTTATAACCTCTAGATTCTAGTGGTTAAATTAACTTAGCATTGTCTAACCGGAATAAATGTGAAAAATCTGCAAAAACAGTTACGAAAACCAAAATAAACAGAAAAAGCAAATGTCAAAATAATGAAGTTGTCTGTCAACCACTAAAAAAGTGGGTTTTATAACGTTCCGTGCCATGTTGATTGTTTAAATTTAAACCATATTTGCGATTTTAGTGTAAACTTTTAAAAATAACATTACAAAATCTCACTGCAGTTTAATAATATTTATTTTTATATTTCTTCTGATTCTATAATAATTATAGCACATATGATTACCAACGGGTACCGTACTTTTTTTAGTAAACAGAAAAAAACGCCCCTTTTCACGTAAGTACCTATTGGCGGTCATATGGCATTGACCACAACAGGAATGTTTTGACTCGCAAAAAGATATCATAACATAGCTTATTTATTATGATTTTAAGATTCCGTTTTCATTTCCACGTAATATTTCGTTTAATACCATAGTAAAATGGTTACTTTTTTTGGTGTTATTATGAATAATAAATGCAACGACCAGGTGGGCCCGAAATTATCTCCTTTCAAACCTATTTAGTCCGTCAGTCAGAGTATTGGAAAATAATGAACACGTATTTTTCGTTTTAATAAATCAATGAATATCGACAAAGACGCATCATCAATGAATATCGATCAAGACGATGTCGGGAGTGGGGGCTCGTGACGTCAGAACTCGTTAAAATTTAAAAGCGTCGTTTCTTTCGTCAATTTTGGTTCATGTAACAGTATAAATAATAGGGGTCAAATATTTGTTGACATTGTTGACATTCTAACTGACGGACTAATTATTATTATTTAGTCGTCTACCCTGTTGTCTCACGGGATCTTACAACCGAGATTAAAATCCTATGTTAATACATAGAATTTATCCAGGTCATAAACTATTTGTGTGCCAAATTTCATCCTAATCTGTTCAGCCGTTAGAGCGTGATGTAGTGACAAACATACACACGAACACATTCAAAATTTCGCTTTTACAATATTAATGTGATGTGATTATTCATTCAAAAGTCATTTTACACCTACAAAGGCGGAGGTAAGAATTTTTGTGGAAATTCCGCATTTGCAAATACGGAGGCGAAGTTCAGTTACAACCCTGATAAGAACTACGTAATGGTTAAAAAGCTTTAATGAAAGTACCGCGACAATGACGTAATTTTAGCTACCTATTTTCAAAGCTATTTAAGCTCTTAATTACTATTAAGCTCGCTTTGAACTGTGTAGAATGTAGGTAGACATTTTAACAGAACCTTGTCTATACTATAATCCATATCTATATGACGGCGCGCCGATTATGGACTAGTTTTAATTATAAAGTAGCCAATTATTACTTTGCGATTTATTGTTAATCATAACTCGATTTTTCAATGTTGTTAGTTTTAGTCGATTAGTTAATCGGTAAAATAAAAATTATGAGCGGGTAACCCCGAATAGAGTAGTAAGTGTCACTACGAGTAATGGCGGCGGTCATTCTATTGACAGCTGCCGAACGAAGTGCACACGTGCTAACCTATTGGCTCGCAATCTAGTTTCATCTTGTTAAGTGTTTGTGATTTTGCATAGATTTGTGAGTAAATCAAATAATAAGACATTGGACGATACAAGTGTGCTTTTATTTTCAAATTCCGGTCGTTATAACGCCCACGATGGATAGCGAAAGCCAAGACCGCTGCGAGGCCCCTTCTGACGCTCCGGCATCAGAAGTGGGATCACCTATGACGAACCAGGAACAGAATAAAGGTCAGTGCGTTAATATTTCACAAGATAATGAGTGTGAACGCTGGAAACGTCTTTTTGAAATGCAGCAACAAAGTATGATGGAATTAATTCGTACTATACGAGAACCACGTGCTTCCAGCATGATAATAACGTTACCTGAGTTTAATCCTGATACTCCAGAGCACGACGCTCGCGCTTGGTGTGAAACAGTGGACATATGTTTACAAGAAAAACCTATTTCCGGCAGTGATTTGATAATTACAATGAGCAAGGCACTCAAGGGTTCGGCATCATCATGGCTTGCCCAATCTAGCTATTCTGGAATTACGTGGCCGCAATTAAAAGACCTGTTTTTAGCTCGTTATGATACTGTTGAAACTCCAGCTGCGAATTTATGGCGATTACTCAATAGTACTCCAAAGGAAGGCGAGTGTTTATCTGCGTATGCTGGGCGATTTATGAGCACTATATTAGCGCGGTGGAAGTCTTTGTCGATGGAACAGATTGCGATCGCGCTTACTCTAGCACATGCTTCAAAAATTGAGCCGCGACTGCAAAGAATCACATTTACCACGGAGATTGACACTCGTAATAAATTACAACAAGAGCTCATGGCTTTTAGCTTTAGAAAAAGAGGACCTCCGAACAGTGAGAAGACTACTCCGACTGTGGAAGCGAAGAAGCCACGTCTGGATATTGCGCGGCGATGCTACAATTGTGGCAAGCCGGGTCACGTATCTAGTGAATGTCGAAGCAATAGTAGTCGTGACCACAATACTAATACACGTTCTGAGATTTCAGATACCACCTCCTCTCAACAGTCAAAGGAAACTGGCGCGCAGAAGAAGACGATTACTCCAACCTGCTTCAAGTGTGGTGAACGAGGTCACATCTCGCCGCGCTGCCCCAGTGTGGATGTCAAGGCCAGCGATGCACGGACCGACCGACGAGTGGATATCTGTTCCATCCAGCCAGCTACAGATCAGCTCTTAGATGAAACCGGTGAGAAGTTTTCATTTTGTTTTGACTCGGGTGCCGAATGCTCTTTAATAAAACAAGTTCTGTTAGATAGATTTCCAGGAAAACGACAATATAATACAGTAACATTAGTGGGTATAAGTAACGCGCGCCTTAATAGCAACATCCAAATTCTTTCTACAGTTTCGATTCAGGGTTATTCAGTGCAGTTACTATTTCATGTGGTGCCCGATTTGTGTATTTCCAATGATATAATGATTGGACGGGATCTGCTTACATTAGGGTATTCAATAGAGATTTTTGAAAATAATCTTGTCCTTAAAAGAAATAGGGTAGTATCTATTTGTGACATAGATATAAAGGTAAACAACTTCGAAAGTATAGATTGCGACGTACCTTACCGTGAGAAAGAGCAATTAATAACTTTACTGAAAAATTATTCTCGTAATTTCGTAGAGGGTATACCCACTGGTAGAGTTAGTACAGGTCAGCTGGTCATTAAACTAATTGACCCTAATCTCACGGTTCAACGTAGACCCTATAGGTTAAGTCCAGACGAAAGACAAGAAGTACGCCGTCAAATCAAAGAACTTTTGTGTGCTGGCATTATACGTGAAAGTTCTTCCCCCTTCGCGAGCCCAATCATCCTAGTAAAGAAGAAGGACGGGAGCGATAGGCTCTGCGTAGATTATAGGGAATTAAACAGCAATACGGTGCCTGATAGATATCCTTTGCCACTAATTTCGGATCAAATACAGCGTTTAGTGGGGGCTAACTATTTTACTTCGTTAGATATGGCTAGCGGGTACCATCAAATACCAGTTGAGGAAAATTCCATAGAACGTACCGCGTTTGTTACACCGGATGGCCAGTTCGAGTATTTATCAATGCCATTTGGTCTTTGTAATGCACCGTCAGTGTACCAACGTGCCATTAATAAGGCCCTTGGGGCATTAACTGAGTCATTCGCTGTCGTTTACATTGATGACGTAATTATTCCATCACGAACAGTAGGCGAGGGCATCGAACGATTACAACTAGTTCTGAAAGCGTTAACCGATTCGGGATTTTCTTTAAATATAAAGAAATGTAGTTTTCTTAAGACGAGGGTAGAATTTCTGGGTTTTGAAGTGTCAGCCGGTGAAATAAGACCGAATCCTCGTAAAATTCGAGCCCTTACTGAACTTCCACCACCTCAAAACGTAACTCAGCTTCGCCAATTCATTGGTTTGGCTTCCTACTTTAGGCAATTTGTACCGGGGTTTTCTCAAAAAGCAGCTCCGCTTTATGGGCTTACGTCAGGAAAAGGAAAAATTAATTGGACTCCCCAGCTCGAGAAGGTTCGAAAGGATTTAATAGACATTTTGATCGACAAACCTGTATTGATGATCTTTGATCCTAATCTTCCGACAGAGCTGCATACAGATGCCAGCGCTGAGGGTTATGGTGCAATACTAATGCAGCGAGTCGATGGCAAACTGCATGTAGTTGAATATTACAGTCGCCGAACCTCAAGCGCTGAATCAAAATACCACTCATATGAGCTGGAGACGCTTGCTGTGGTGAACGCTGTCAAGCATTTTCGTCACTATTTGCAGGGTAGAAGGTTTACGGTCGTAACTGATTGCAATGCTGTCAAGGCGTCCAAGTCGAAAATAGACCTTACACCTCGGGTTCATAGGTGGTGGTGTTTCCTGCAAGCTTTTGACTTTGATATTGAGTATAGACTGGGAAAACACATGAGCCACGTAGACTTCTTTTCCCGTAACCCGTTGCCAACCACAGTGGGTTCAGTCATTAGAACCGAACCAAAACGTATTCATTTGACCACGATTTCAGACCACTGGTTAAAGGCTGAGCAAGAAAAAGATAACGAAATTAATTCTATTCTGACGAAACTTCAGGCAAATGAGCTTAATAGTGATATCGCTAAAACTTACGAAATTAGGCGCGGTCTTCTTCATCGGAAAATTGACAGAAATAATAAGAGCTGTTGGTTGCCAATAGTGCCTAGGGAATTTCAGTGGGCTATAATTAACCATGTACACGAAAGTATCATGCACTTAGGGTGGGACAAAACACTAGAAAAGGCTTACTGCCACTATTGGTTCCCAAATATGAACAAATACGTACGAAAATTTGTAGATAATTGCATAACTTGCAGAATGTCGAAGTCTAACTCAGGGAAAGTTCAAGCTGAACTACACCCAATCCCTAAAACTCCAATCCCATGGCATACCATTCACATGGATGCAACAGGTAAACTTAGCGGTAAAAAAGACGCAAAAGAGTATGTTTTTGTATCAATAGACGCTTTTACTAAGTACGTAATATTACATCATACACGCAACATAGACGCAAACAGTGCCATTAAGGCATTAAAATACAATGTGTCTTTGTTTGGTGCCCCCACACGCGTTATAGCCGACCAAGGTCGATGCTTTGCTGGAAAAGAGTTTAGGGATTTTTGCAACGCACACAACATTAACCTACACCTTGTAGCTACCGGATCAAGCCGCGCAAATGGGCAGGTAGAGCGGGTTATGTCCACATTAAAGAATTTGCTAACTGCTGTTGAGGTAGATAATAATAAGTCATGGCAAGATGCACTGCCTGACATTCAGCTAGCCCTCAATTGTACTATGTGTAGGGTTACCAAGGCAAGTCCATTGGAATTGTTAATAGGAAAGGTTGCTAGGCCCCTTAACTTAATGTCATTAGAAACAGATAACATAGAAGTTAATTTGAATCATATTAGAGAGCAAGCGACGCGAGCAATACAGGCTAACGCTTCTTCGGAAAAAGTTAGGTTTGATAAAAGTAAAGCAATGTTAAAAAAATTTCAAGTTGGTGATTATGTGCTCCTTGAAAATCACGAGCGTAATCAAACCAAGCTTGACCCAAAATTCAAAGGCCCTTATAAAGTAGTTGAGCTGTTGGATGGTGACAGATATTTACTGCGGGCCCTTAACTCTAATAGGACGTATAAATACGCGCACGATCGTGTGCGTGCTATGCCCGAATGTTATGTTCCATTAGAGTTAAGTGGCGGGTTAGAAATCCCAACTAACCAAATTGAGACAGAATGTGCCGATGACGGCCATGGTAAGCAATTACGTTTCCTTTCAATTGTACTTTTTGATCTATGTGACAACGACTAGCTTGTGTAGCAAAGACTGGCCTATGTGGCAACAATTAGCCTATGTGGCAAAGACTAGCCTATGTGGCAAAGACTAGCCTGTGTGGCAATGACTGGCTTGTGTGGCAATGACTAGCCTGTGTGGCAATGACTAGCCTGTGTGGCAATGACTAGCCTGTGTGGCAATGACTAGCCTGTGTGGCAATGACTAGCCTGTGTGGCATTGACTGACGTTTGTGACATATTTTGTAGGACCCTATATTATGTGTGTCTTTTACGAAACATTTCGTTGTATTTGAATTTAAAATTTGTAATCACTGTAAGTTGATGTATAACATGAGCGGTCAGGGAGACCGAACGGAGCATACTGTAATGGACTATTTCTTTGGCTTACAGATGAGACCGACACACACGAGGACGTGTGATAATGCAGGACGGCCGTGACGGCGCGCCGATTATGGACTAGTTTTAATTATAAAGTAGCCAATTATTACTTTGCGATTTATTGTTAATCATAACTCGATTTTTCAATGTTGTTAGTTTTAGTCGATTAGTTAATCGGTAAAATAAAAATTATGAGCGGGTAACCCCGAATAGAGTAGTAAGTGTCACTACGAGTAATGGCGGCGGTCATTCTATTGACAGCTGCCGAACGAAGTGCACACGTGCTAACCTATTGGCTCGCAATCTAGTTTCATCTTGTTAAGTGTTTGTGATTTTGCATAGATTTGTGAGTAAATCAAATAATAAGACATTGGACGATACAAGTGTGCTTTTATTTTCAAATTCCGGTCGTTATAACGCCCACGATGGATAGCGAAAGCCAAGACCGCTGCGAGGCCCCTTCTGACGCTGGCATATATATAAAGGAAAAGTCCACTCACTGACCACTCAACACGAAATCTCGGAAACTACTGGGCCGTGAGGTCTAAAATTTGGCACAAGCACTCTATGGGGTGCAAGCGCGCACCAAGAAAGCATTTATTAAAATTCACACCCCAAGGGGTTGAAAAGGGGTGTAAGAAACTCCTATGTTTTTAAAGTTAAATACATGAATGTTGGCCTGAATGTTTCTTTTGGCTTCTAGATGCTCACTAAGAAAAGGTTTTATGAAATTCGGCCCCTAAGTTTATAAATAAGGGTGTTTAATGTCTGTATGGAAAAAAGTTAATGATCCAAATTGAATCATACGGCAACGCGTTGTTGCATATTTTACATTGAAATTAGAATCCGGAAACTGATAAATATCCAAATTGAATTTTACGCCAACGCGTTAATACATATTTTACTTTGAAATTAGAATTTGGGAGTTCCTTGAGGTTTATCTTCAGTTTTTAAGCGGAATTTCTAGGTGGCCAGTATGTTTCAGTGATATGAGTATTGACAGGAGTTTCTATAACGTTTTAAAGTTTTTATGCCAATTTCTCAATTTCTAGGTGGCCAGTATGCAAGCGTCTGCTGAAAGGTAAAAAAAAAAACGTTTCAAAAAGCGAACTAAAGCGATACACGATCAAGCTCATTTCTGTTCTGCGATATTCTGCTACTATCTTAGCTTTGAAATGTTTGACATCATCGTTGTTTGGTTTGTTTTCGTTTTGTTATAATTTACTTAGTAATTTTAAAATGGCAGTATAATCATTTTATAAATTGGGTTCTATTTGCCTGGTTGGAATTTTGTTATGACTATTTCTTTGCGAAATATATTGTGTATTTCACACAAGTCTGGTATTACTATAATAGATCTTTTAGTATTAGTCGTTCTTACTAGAAAAGGTTTCCTAGAATACGATCGTGTTTTAATTTTAGTGTTGTGTCTTTGCTTTACCCAGGTGTTGCAAAAGAATAGCTATAAAAAATTACGTTCCATATTTTTTACGTTACTTACTGGTCGTGAGTATGGTTTAATTAAAATGTATAATCAAATTATTAACACTGCTAATGGAGTGCTAATTCTTAGCCAAATATTAAATATTCCTGGCGATGGCGCATGCTTATTTTCATCTCTATTCTATTTGGTGCATCACTCATGGCAGCGGGAGAATGATTGCCATTTGAATTCCAGGTGTTTCAAGGGACAAACAGGGAGTAAAAATAATACGATTCTCAGAAAACTTCAATGAAGGTCATTTTGATGTTTTAATTCTGTTGGCCAATTTAAATGTCATAGCGCGTATTTTGCGTATCGGCAAATTTATTTATTTATTTAAACTTCATGTAAAATAATGGTACATAGACGGACTTAATGCCACAAGGCATTCTCTACCAGTCAACCATCCACCACGCGGGCCCAGTGGGGTCTGGTAGATGTCACATGTCTTTGATTTTTTTGTTCTAGGACATGCTGGTTTCTTCACGATGTTTTCCTTCACCGTTTTGAGAGCAGCGGTAATAAATACGGGTACGGGTAATAAAGCGGTAATAAATTACACAAAGTAATGCGCCTGTCTGGGCCACGTGTTCGAGCCAGCATTGTGCGCCTCGTGTCTAACAACTGGGAAAGGTTTCAACCTTTCACCCAAGAGCGGTCAGGAGCTGTTTATTGTTCGATGCGTAAATACGTTACTGATATGTCTCGCCATGGCACCTACAGAACCACCTGTGAAGTCATGGCAGCGGGAGAATGATTTCTATATGAGTTCGAGGTGTTTCAGGATGGTATTTTTAGTGCTGTTTTCTTGGAACATTAACTTTCACACTAATCTCATTAATTATTAAACAACAACGTAAAAAACACGCGAGTGAAACCGCGCGGATACAGTTAGTACTATTATAAAGAGGAAAATTTGTATTTTTGTGTGTATGTTTGTAATGAATAAACTCAAAAACTACTGTGCCGATTTCAAAAATTCTTTCATCAATGGATAGCTACATTCACCCTGAGTAACATAGGTCAACATCATTTTATCTCCGTACTCCCACGGGAACGGAAATTATGCGGGTGAAACCACGTGACGTCCGCTAGTTTTAAATATTTTCATCATCATCATCATCATCTCAGCCGAAAGACGTCCACTGCTGGACATAGGCCTCCCCCAAGTGTCGCCACATTGACCGGTCCCTTTCTACTCGCATCCACCGGATTCCCGCAACCTTCACCAGGTCATCGGTCCACCTAGTGGGAGGTCTTCCAACGCATCGTCTTCCGGTTCGCGGTCGCCACTCCAGAACTTTTCGGCCCCATCGGCCATCCGTTCTGCGAGCAGTGTGCCCTGCCCACTGCCACTTAAGTTTAGCAATTCTTCGGGTTAAATATTTTATAGATCTAGAATTACCGAGGTCATCCGAAATAGAAACTGTTTCACAATCTTTTTTAGATTTTTTGTAGTAATATTGACTTGGATTTTAGTTAGTAACTTTTCTGAATATTGAGTAGCTGAGCAAGTAAAACAAGTTCAACCTTATTTGCTTTTATTTGAAGATCTGTATCAGAACATTCATAGTAATGAGAAAATACCAGTCGCTCCTCAAGATTATTATGATCATAGCTTATATAAAAAATGAGACGAATCGGTTGACTGAACCGAAAAAAAAACAAAACGATTTAGAATAACATACAATATTTTTCTTTGATTACAAAATATTAGGTATATGATTTTGTGTTCGTGAACAAATATGATAAAAACCAACAAAAGAAGACAAGTATAGCCTTATTATCTATTCATTCTGAATAGATAATAAGGCTATACTTGTCTTCTTTGTTGTTTTCACACATATTTTGTTGTAGGCAAAAATCATATCGGGTAATAATAAATTGGCATGTTATTGATTACGTCAATATTTCGCTGATTTTATCATTTACCAGGAATTTTGAAAGTATCTAAATGGGCTGTGAATGGTTTTTAATATGTTTATATACAACAGACAAAAGCATTAATACAATTCTGTTTGACATTTAATTTTATTAAATCGGAAAATTTTCACCCAGGTTTCAAAACTAGTTTTACAACTGCAATAATGTTGAATCCCAACCTTATTTTTATTTGTTTACCAACTGGTGCTTACAAATTGGTGACCAACAGTGGGACCGTTGTTGGCTAAACAAATACGAGTAAACCTTTTACTGCGAAAATAGAAATGATGTAGACATTGACAGATTCTCGAGAAATTCTACTCCCAAGCGATATGTACACACGTTTAATTGGTTCGAATGCGTGAAATAATAAACAACGACGAGGCCCAATCTAGTTACATGGGGTCGTCGGATAATGAAAGAGGCTTCAGGGAATTAAATGTAGGTATAAATCCAACAAAAGTATGCTGAAATGTATTCGTTCATATTTTTAACTGCGTCACTAATTAGCATGAGTATGAAATTTTGGGTTTAATTTCCATGTCAAGTTGTTGGATTAATCCATTTGGAGTTTTTAGTAGCACCACAGAATCTGGATAAGTGACCGGTTGATAACACGCAGTTCACCCTCCGTCACGGGACTCAAACAGATAGGACGTCATGAGATAATCCTAAAAAACATAATTAGGCCGTCGTCAGATAGATTACCAAAAAATATTGCACGTGATGTATGTTTTCTTTTAAAAAAATAAATAAAATTATTCTGTTGTACAGATTTAACTTATATGAAATTAAAAATAAATTACGAAAATGGCTCTTATCCTTATCTTATGATGAGACAGAAAATATATTGGATCTATTATGATTGGAGATATTATATAGAATCATAACTTTATCAAACTTACATTGAAAGACAGTTTTTAAATACTTTGATTTCACATACACACCTCACCACACACACACCACACTCATTTACACACCCCTTGATACACAATCACAATATTTTACTTAATCTGCTGTGTTAAAAAAAAAAAAGATACTGTAAACAAACAGAAAAGTCACGGTTGTATTATATAAATTGAAGCCGCAAAATCTCCGACTCCTAAGATACAGGTCTGCGTACCTAGTTTAGGAGCCCGGAAAGCTGACTTTTAAAATTGATTGTAACCCACTGTTTCCATCGCTATGTATTGTGTTTTTGTTTCTTGTTATGTACGAATAAACTATTATTATTATTATTTTAAACAAAAAAATATGACTAAACAGTGCGTAAGTTGTCACATGTAGGTACACTTTGTACTAGTTTCTACCCACAAGTGACGTCACAAGGCCTTATGATCTTTGATGCGTTTTATCTTCGTCATTTTTATTGATACGATTTTCATTATTTTTCGATAAGATAACTGACTAAATAGAACCATATTTGTTTTGTAGTTAGGAGCACCGACTTTGTTAGTAACTAACAGCACATACAGGATATTTACTCACCTATAAACAGTGCATAAGGCAGGATCATACTGAGGTCCCCGGCGTTGACTAAGTTGACGTCAAGAAGGAGCTGCATGATGTTGTATGGCATCCAGCACATGGCGAAAAGAACTGCTAGGAGCAGTAGGATCCATGCCACTCGCTTCCTCTCCTTCATCAGTCTTAAACCCTGGAAGTATTTGATCTATTAGCACACACTTTTGAACACAATCATCATAATCTGCCGAGGACTTTCTTAACTATCTTGGGATGGGCTTTTGAACACTTTGATTGCAGGCAGATTATTGCACAGTTACAGGAACTACTTCATAACCTGACTAAACACTAGCTATTTTTCAGGTATGTTTCTGCAGCCAAGAAACCTATGTCAGAGGTTAGATAGTTGTAACAAAAAAAAGGAAAATCTACAAAATTGTCTTTGTGCCGCGGACTTTCTTAACTATCTTGGGATGGGCTTTTGAACACTTTGATTGCAGGCAGATTATTGCACAGTTACAGGAACTACTTCATAACCTGACTAAACACTAGCTATTTTTCAGGTATGTTTCTGCAGCCAAGAAACCTGTGTCAGAGGTTAGATAGTTGTAACAAAAAAAAGGAAAATCTACAAAATTGTCTTTAGGGTAGAATTCTGAAACGTTAATAGTAAGCTAGTGCCATCAAAGAAAGCATTTATACAACGTGTAACGTTAAATGCGCAAAACCTCAGACAACCAAAATGATTTTTAATTCAATTGACCTAACTCTGTTTAAAAGTTTTATGCGCGGTTTTAGTTTAATTGGCAATTAGATTTACTGGCAAGAACATTACTATCCCGCGTATGAGGCAATTTAAATTGGATGACAATTATTTGTGTTTGTTTGTTACCTATTTTGGCGGGTTTGCGCACGTGATGGCTTAACGTATTAATAAATAGACAAGGCAACATTTTTAACGAAGATTTTTTTGAAAAATGTGACCTATATTAAAAAGCGGTTCAATTCTGCCCATGATTCTGATCACACTATATTCAAGTATCGCGCATCTTACGCCACACGTTGTATAGAGGTACCAGATAAAATCGCAATAGCGGTCACTGAACATAACACACACACACACTACACACACACACACACACACACTACACTCACTCACTACATTTTGCAAATTTTATTAACTTTGGAATCCAAAAACACGCCCGTTCGAATCTTAAATCGTCATTATATCGTGATCTTCAACACTATTTCTAATGAAAAACAATACATGGTTCATTTGTTTTGATTTTGGTTTTGGAAGAGATATTAGAGAAACGGCAATGACCACTTTGCGATCGTAACTGGCAGTAACTATAGATATAATCTGTTGCTGTTAAAACTTTGTCACCACGGTCAACCGCAGGTTGTGGTCGCCTTCAGATATGTACCCGTCACTGATTTACGCAACAAATAAAACATCGCCATTGTAGCTTGTTGCTTTTGAGTAGACATTTGTAAATATTACGATAACTAAAACAAAAGGAACAAAATGAATTGGTCTGAGAAATATTTATTTGGCGTATTCAATGGAGCCTTCATATCCGGGCTATTGGGCTTGATTAGAGACAAGGAAGAACGTCTATGATTTATTCATTGAGAGTTTACTTTTCCTGAGTGAACAGCTAAGCATACGTGATTATTATATCTCTTCCTTTTCTTTTGAGAAGGTTGTTTGCAAAGATTTATTTGCTTCTATGATGTCTTCTTATTTCAACAGTAATTGCTTCCTTGAATTATGGGTTTACTGGTATTCAGTTGCATCTGGTTAGATTGGAAACCGACCCCACCATTGGGACTGGAGAATTGGCTAAACAATATACCTACATGACTACTTTTGTTGCGTTAAAATGTCGGATTACATATTTATTCAATAACTCCCTCAATATGAGTATCAAATGGAAGGGGTTGACTAGTAGAATACTATATGCTAAAATAACATTAAAATCCAAGATGGCAAAATTTTTTGTTTTTTCTTTTTTCACAACTCCCTCAATATGGGTATCAAATGAAAGGGCTTGTGAAATTATGACTCTACGGGTTTGTGTTTGTGGCTGACAGTACCAGTTATTGTTACTTCTTATTAACAATGAAAAAATGTTAGTAAATAATGTAAGCTGGAGCCGGAGGACGCAGAGAAAGCCAATTTGCTTAAAAAAAATATAAAATAATAATTACTTTATGGACTACGTTCTAAAGACGTGATAATTGGTAACAACTACGCAGATGCATAACAATTGTTGCGAAATTAAAGTGGCACGATGTTTTACTTACTATACTGACTTGTGAGTGAACAACTTTATTGATGCATGACTAAAGATGGACGTTGACTTAAGACGAATTATGATATTATTATAAATCAATACTAAACATTGTACACTAGGGTGTCCCGAAATTATTATTTTTCGATTTTCGCTTCTCAAGACCCCTCAAAAGTTGCGTTATTAGTTGTAGATTGCCGTAAAAATAATAAAAAAAATATAAAAAAATATCTTGAGGGCTCTTCCAGCATTTGCATTTTTTTTTTAATCACTTAAGTGACTCTCCAGTCAATGTCGTTTATTCTATTGTATGTACATTATTCCCAGTTTATTTTTATATTTCATTGATTGTGGAATCCTAAGTTATGATTTATAGGCAACGATCGGTCGTTTCCAGATAGGAATTGGTTTGGATCGAACTCGCAAAATTCACGTTTTGACTAATTTTCTTTCATTCTCTACTTCTCATGTGAGGCAGTTTGCCTCATTTCCATTGCGGTTTGGTTACTGTAAGGTGTCACTCTGCTCTTATATATGATAAAATACGTGTTTTTTTTAAATACAATGGTTTCAAGACGAAGTGAGACTACTTGTGCTTATTTATAGGACGGACCAAAGCCAGCAAAGATTTTGATGAAGTTGTCGAAAGTACCTACTTTGAAAGTATCTACTTTGATGGACGAACGGACAAAACACTCATAAACAATAAGATAGGCAGTCGGTACTACCGAAGAGAAGTATTGCAAGAGCACATTTCAGTTCTCACAGAGCCGGAATTTCTTTATTTGGGACATACGACGCCAAGTCGTGCCACTGGCAAAGTGATCGTCACTTCTATCATATCTTTGTTAGAAAATCAAGGGTTGAACTTGGAAGAGGTGACCTGTATGGGGTGCGGATGGTAATCCTACGAATACAGGTTGAAAAGGGGTTGTCATTCAATGCCCGGAAAACTGTTTGAAGATACCGTTGCAATAGTGTGTTTGTATGCTTCACGCGAATGAATTAACGCCTGGCCATTTGTTCATGTCTCTGAATGGTAGCACACATCTGGGCCAGAATGTTCCGGACCTACTGGAAACCAGCTAGCTATTTCCGAAAGTAAACCTCTAACGTCTTTTTGTGCAGTGACTGACAATTTGCTAATTATTATGAAGGAACTAAGCACGGATCAAAGCTATCTCTACGAAATGTGTCATGCTATAATGACCTGTTCCTGTTCTCCTGTGCTAGCGAGTCACCAACCTGAAAAATTGCGCATACGACATGGTTCGAGATCTATTGTAAATTCAGTGATCGAAAGAAACGCTTTTTTGCGCACTCGGAAAACGTGCCATGTTATTCGACAATACATGGAGACCATATTTGAGAGCTTGCATCTAGCATAATATTAAAGGGCAGAGAAGCAAAAAAAAGCAACTCTCGCAGGGTATTTAGAGCACCAAAGCTTATAACTTCTGTGCACTGGTATAATATTTTGCCAATTTTGCGACACTCCCTCTATGAACTTAGAATTAAGGCTAAGCAACACAGCCATTGACATTGTTGACTTTTCCTGTCACACAGAGTCAGAGAAAAGATGTATGAAACTAGTAACGGAGGCTTCTCTTAGCGTAATGGATGCTACAGCTCGGGATGGTTTCATTAGGAACAAATTAAAATCTTGCGCGGAGACGCCAAATTTGGGCATCAAAACCAATTATGTTTTTAAAGAAACCAATGATTTATTCGGTTTTCAACTATTTTAAACTTGCTTTGACTCATTGGTGTACCTTTTATTTTAATAAAAACTATTTAAATGTTATTTTTATATGATTTATAGTTCATGTTAAGAACCCCTAAAAATAGCAGTTTTGAAAAACTTCAAGGACCGGTAGAGGCCTCAAGATGACAGATATCTAATTCAATTTTATAATATTCATAATCTATGTATCAAAACGCAACAGAAAGTCCCATACATGGACGGGACACCCTTGTACACCATACAGGTATGTTACAGCGATCCTTTATAATAATCATAAGAACTGATACTTTACCTGTGACAAACAATAAATGAATTTGAATTTGAATGATTAAGGTCCGTATTACAGAACGAAACTCAAGCACTGATCTCTGTTTAAAACTAGTTTTAAGTCGAGTTTTGATTTTAAAACGTTCGTCAAGCATAGATTCATTGATTGTAGTTCAGCCGAGTATAGCTTTATTCTAGATCATTACTCAGTTGTAGATAATGGTTTAAGTAGAGATTGATCTATGATCACGCAAGTGTGGTCGACACCCCGCTTGAGCAGAAATTTCCTTGTCAGAGTCAAATTATTGTGTTGTCGAATTGAAGTTTATAAAACAAACAAAATGGATAATTTCGAAGAGCTTGATTATTACGATGATATTAACGATGATTCGAATAGAAGGTTGAATTTTAGTGTTCCTCTCAGATATCTTAGAGATGTGCAGGATCCATACACTTTCATAAATAAATTGGTTTTAAACTAAATTCTTATTTTGAGTAACTTGAAACTAAAAAAAAAATTAAATGTAAACGAAAACAGGCTGATGCGCAGACAAAATATATTCTCTGCTTGAGAAACGATTTGAATCTCGATTCAGCTGAATGTAGTTTGATTGCTGTTCTGGAATAAGACGGATCCTCAGGTACGATTCTGTGTTTAAACTATGATTGGGGGATTTAAGATCAAACTGGACTTGAGTTTCGTTCTGTAATACGGACCTTAGTCACTCATTTGCTGAGTAGCGCCTTATGTCGGCGTTTTTGCTATTTCCTTCTATTACACCGACGCGTAATAATCGATCACCCTGTTACTTTGTTATGAAACAAGTATCATCCACCAAAATGTTTGGTAAACATAATTTAGCAAGAACAGACTACCAGCAAGATGATTGTGGAAAATATTTCATGGAAAAATGATTTATCTGTTGTCATGGATTTTACCTTCTTAGGATTACAATCATAATGTAATATTACAGTTTCCATTTCGTTTTCTGGGAAAAAAATTACGAGACGAAACTTCATGGACTTTTTTATTATTTGTCGTAGATTTATTTATTTTTTGTGTAACAAAGAAAATAACTCCCTGGCCTTTTTAGATTTATCAAAATACTTGTAAGATATACGAACTAATGAGGTCTATTATATTTTAACGAGTGTACTCGTTGAAGTTTTTTTTTAAGGGGAAAAAAACTCGCGCAAAATTCATCTTCTTGCGAAATGTGAAAAAAAATTGTAAATGCTTTGTCTTTAAAAAGATACGTGACATATTGGTCGTAATAGAAACAACGTTCGCTTCGATTATTTGTGGCAAGTTAGTAGGGGTATAGCACGGTGATTTGTTGCAAACCCAAATAAGTACTTAATTGATTGTCGAATTCTAAATAATAACACAAAGTCCTCCGCCGCGTCTGACTGTCTGTTCGCGATAAACTCAAAAACGATTGCACCGTTTTTCATGCTGTTTTCACAAATGGATAAAGTGGTTTTCGAGAAAAGTTTTAGTATACAATTTATAAATCAACTGGTAATTAATTACTGTTTCTGAAAAGCTTAAAACACAATTTTGTTTTGCTCACTCTAAGTTGTTCTAAACATAAATTACAATTATCTTAAACTAGCTGACCCACGCAACTTCGTCTGCGTCACATAAGAGAAAAACGAAAGGAAAAAAAAACCGTTTATGCAACATTTTTCATTCCTGCTCCGCTTCTAATGGTCGTAGCGTGATGTTATATATCCTTTAGCTTTCCTCAATAAATGGACTATCTAACACAAAAAGATTTTTTCAATTCGAGCCCGTAGTTCCTGAGATTAGCGCGTTCAACCAAACAAACAAACAAACTCTTCTGCTTTTTAATATTAGTATAGATTATTACAAAAACACGAAAAGTGATATTTTATTAAAAGTAACTCTATAACTATCTTAATTTAAGCACATACATACAATAAACGCACAAATAAACATGAATGTGTTAACAAAATTAGCATAATCAAGAACAGGTGTTCCAAAGGTCAGTGAACTTAAATTCTATTTTTTCGAAATGTAGAATAACCCTTACTTAAGTTCACTCACCTTCGTTTAACGAACCCTCCTGGTTACATAAAACCGTGGTGTATTATTTCCAATAATGAGCACGGGAACTGAAGAAAACTCAAGAGGATGTTGTTATAGTACGATAAAACAAGCGCGGCATTCTTTGGGGACTGCCGATACTAGATCGGCTACGAGTGCAACGAAGCTTTAGGTCACGTGATTTCCATAATTTTGATTTACTCCAAAAGTCGCTTAGCTCTCATAAACCAGTTTTCAGTTCAATAAAATCATTAGAACGAATGATTTGGTATAGTTACAAAAAAAATCATGGCCATTATCATATATCTCAACGGAACTCCTATCTCTTGCTGACGACCCTAAACATTCTCTGAACAAAGTGAATAGCCACTTTGTTGATGTCGGTAGATCTCTGGCAGATAAGATCAGGCAAAATAAATCAAATATATTACACACTAATGTTGATACCAATTCAGATGTACCTCATCAACTAAATTCTTTTGTACTGGAGGATACGGATGAATTTGAAGTAGACCATCTCATCATTAATTTAAAAACGGATAGCTCGACTGGTTACGATGGGATTAGCAGCAAATTTTTAAAAATACACAAAAACATCCTAGTCACCCCACTCACCTTCGTTTTTAACTCCTGCCTCCAAAATGGGATATTCCCAAAATCTTTAAAAAAGTCTGAGGTTTGCCCAATATACAAGGGTGGGGACAGAGATTGCATCACTAACTATAGGCCCATATCTATACTTCCAGCATTGTCAAAGATCCTTGAGAGAATAATTAATGTAAGACTAACAAGGTATCTTGAAAGTAGCCACTTTGTTGATGTCGGTAGATCTCTGGCAGATAAGATCAGGCAAAATAAATCAAATATATTACACACTAATGTTGATACCAATTCAGATGTACCTCATCAACTAAATTCTTTTGTACTGGAGGATACGGATGAATTTGAAGTAGACCATCTCATCATTAATTTAAAAACGGATAGCTCGACTGGTTACGATGGGATTAGCAGCAAATTTTTAAAAATACACAAAAACATCCTAGTCACCCCACTCACCTTCGTTTTTAACTCCTGCCTCCAAAATGGGATATTCCCAAAATCTTTAAAAAAGTCTGAGGTTTGCCCAATATACAAGGGTGGGGACAGAGATTGCATCACTAACTATAGGCCCATATCTATACTTCCAGCATTGTCAAAGATCCTTGAGAGAATAATTAATGTAAGACTAACAAGGTATCTTGAAAGTAAAAACTTGCTCTCACCAAACCAATACGGTTTCCGTAACGGAAAATCTACTGAACAAGCTGTAAACAAGCTAACAAGCTACATCAGTGATAAATTAGATGGAAAAACGAAGTGCCTGACCATCTTCTTAGATTTAGCAAAGGCCTTTGATACAATCTCTGTTTCGGTACTCTTGGCTAAACTGGAAAGACTGGGCATCAGAGGTACGCAGTTGAAACTTTTTGAAAGTTACCTGACTGATCGCTATCAATGTGTTCGTGTGGGAAACGTTACCAGCACTGACCTCCCAGTTACACATGGAGTTCCTCAGGGCAGCATCTTAGGGCCAACCTTATTTCTAGTTTATATCAACGACCTTACTAACCTGAAACTTACCAAGGGTGAAATCGTTTCCTTTGCAGATGATACTGCTCTCCTGTTCTCAGCTGTTAACTGGAGAGACGTATTTGATGCTGCCCAGTCTGGTTTTAACACTGTCAGAAAGTGGCTAAATGACAATGTTTTAACGTTAAATATTGATAAAACCAAATATACATTTGTTTTAGTATTCGACCAGACTTGGACATTGATCACACCTATGCCATTATTCCACACCTCATGGAAACTGCTCATGTTCTAAAATAGAGAGGGTCGAATCAACTAAATATTTGGGCGTTACTATCGACAGGAACCTTAACTTTAAGGAACACATAAGAATTCTAACGGGGCGGGTTCGAAGACTGATATATATCTTTAAAAATATACGACACATCGTCGACCCTCCTATCTTGAAACGAATATACTTTGCTCTCTGCCAGTCACTCATAACATATTGTATATCTGTGTGGGGAGGTGCTCCAAAGACGACGCTCAAATCTATTGAGATTGCCCAACGTGCAATACTTAAGGTAAGCACCTTTAAGCCAATACTTTTCTCTACTGCCGCACTCTATCAATTGTGTGGAGTACTAACAGTGAGACAGTTATTCATATTAAAAATAATCCTAATGCAACACTCACAAATAATTTACGACCCCCAGATGTTGAATAAACGCAGAAATTACACAGTTTTTAAGAAACATAGAACATCAAACACCAAATTTGTAACAAAATTCAGTAACTCTCTCGGCCCTTTTATCTATAACAAACTTAATAAAGTCCTTAACATATACCCACTTAATACAGATTGTTGCAGGAGAAAAGTGTTGGAATACCTACAAAGTCTCACTTACGACGAAACCGAACAGCTTCTAACCGTACTAAGATAGACAGCAGTTAAAAGTTAAATATTTTTATACATTATTTTATACTCATAAAAGGGTATCTGTCATTAACATGGTCACTCATACACTACCACATTTCACACTCACACCGAACTATAGACACACCCTCTCACATTCACTCATTCACCTAGCCACAATATACAAAGAGAGGTTCACACCACTAATATAATAATTGTTTCATATAAGAGTACCTACATAACATTCAAAAGTATTGTTCAAAGCAAGCATACAAAAATCATATGATATGTAACTCGAGGGGGTTGGCGCTGTAAGCCGAAATACAGGTTCTGCCTAGTTTGGCTTCAGATGCTAAAACTTTTGTGTACGACAACAGCTGATCAAAGCTTTTTTATTTGTAATTTATTGTAAGTACTGTTTTTGTGAAAGAAATAAATTTATTATTATTATTATTATTTATTATCTCGACAACCCGAATGGCGTAGCGGTAGTGAGGCTGCCTTACGTTAATCCCGGTAGGAGCAAATGTTTGTGTGATGAGCATGGACATTTGTTTCCGAGTCATTGATGTTTCTATGTATGTATTTCCAAACAAAAAGTATAAATGTAATATCAACTGTCTGGTGATCATGACACAAGCCTTGCTTAGTGTGGCACTAGACGGGGCTGTGTGTAATGTCCAGCGATATTTATATTTTATTTATATTTATATTTTATCTGCTCCTATCCCCATTTATGTCTGTATGTATTTGTTTCTTTTTCCATAACTTTTATTGGTCGTCATTTCAGCAATCGGCTCTTTTCGAACCCTGCAATTGTTCTTCAGACAGTCTATCATTTTTTTGCCTTTCTCTACTCTTATAGCCATTCATTTTTGCACTCAACACTTTCTTCACGTCATTTCTCTCATTCCTCCGAATACGAATATTACATAAACATACGAATTTAATTTTATGACGTTCTAATTGTTACGATTAGCGAAATATTCATGAAATTATCTTTAAAGAAGTGCCATTAATTGTTTTTAACAAAAGTAATGTTCTTGGGACTCAAAATAAAAATCAAACGATGTATTTCAAAACTCATTTTGACTCTTCCTACAGCAATCGACAAATATTAACACACATTAAAACTTCAAACGATATTTTCTCACAAAAATCAACGTAGAACGCCATCTGTCGACATGTTGATAGACAAGTCATCTAAACATCTCATAAAACAAACACTTCAGAAATCACTTTCAAACTCGCGTTGGGCACATTAGACTGAAAAGATATTTCACAAAATGTACGAGAAATTCTCCCAATTTCACAAAATATTATGTGTCACAAAAATATGTTACCGGTTCGTAGAAAAGTAGAAAGGTTTTAGTACCTACGCCCAGTAATGGTTAGTGGTGATAAAATTACTGTATGTACAATCTAAATACATACGGCTCATTTTACATAGCGTTCAATTTAATGGATAACATTGATTCTCAAGAGACATTTAAAATGAAAAAATAAATAAAAATTTAAACACACCATTTTTTTTAACTGATAACCTCTTTATTCGCGTTGATCACTTTTTGGGTGGACAAAAATCATGCAACTCGCGTGACCGTCCCGTAACGCTACGTAGCACTCATAGCACCAGCACCAGAAATATATAGATAACTTAGTTTTCGCTTCTATCGACACTCTCCAATTACTGCCCTGCTTTTTTTTTGTACACAAAATGGTTAAACAATCAATTATAAACACAATCATGCCTTCCGGATTATACCCGAAAAATAAAAGAAAAACGCACTGGATAACAACGACTGCCTGGGAAAACCAAAAAATTGGATATTTTCTATGAAAAAATATTGATTACATAACAAAATAAATTCAATATTGTACCGCTAAAAAAAAGTAATGTTTACTGTAGTGCGATAATAGTATATTTTATAACGAGGGACTAAACGAAGCCATAATATACCCGAGGTGGTTTGAGGCAATGAAAGCGAGGGTATATTAAAGTGGCGTTTATCTCGAGTGGCAAACTGTACTTCGAATGCGAGAAAAATAATCATTTAAAACTGAACAAATTTACACTCGACAAAAATTCTGAACTGAGCGGTCAGTTTTTTCTTCTATCAGGTCAGTCACACATTTATAATTTAAAACACAACACAAACTCTCAACCTTTTTGCAATGAAGCTGATCCACACTCCACAAATTATTACTACCTAAATTACTGCAGCGGCTAGCAACAGAAGCATTGCACATACTATTCAAAATCAATGATGCACACAAACAACAATATTTTTTCTCGCGTTGAGGAGTTCATTTGTTTTTTTTTTCAATAAACCGCTTTCTATTTGCAAGCCAATTCGTAATTTAAATAAAACCTTTGATAATAAGTTACTTTTTTGTGACCTTGTTTCAGAGAAAAAGATCGTTCCATTTTTAAATTACTTTTTACTCCCTAGGGAATAAATGGACACTTTAATCACGCTTCGTAGGGCTATAATGGCGTACTTTTAGAGCATGAAAAGTGAAAAAACATTTTAAAGTAATCAAACATATCACAACGAGATTGCTATTATTATAATCATTATTGTATTGATACTTATCCAAAAGACAAGAACAAACACCCTGAAATTCTAATTAGGTCGAGGACTTTTGTAATGGAATGCGTCCCGCCTAAGTGTACGGCAGCCTATAAAACACAAAAAAGCAAAACGAACGTGAGACGAAATAAAATGTTGGCGAAATTGCAGAGTTAGTATAAAAACGTTTTATGTTATGATTTGCTTACGTCACGCGTTTGTGTGTCTTGTATTGTGTCAATATGCTATAGAAACGGGTTTATTATTCGCCTGTTCCGTTTTTCATTTGTTTTGCTTCTGCCATGTTCTTCCACGTATTGTTCATTTTCACCTTTCATTTGGCAGCTTTTCACACAAAATCAATAAATGTAAACATTATTTGATTCATTATGGAACAAATTCGAAAATATTTGATTTCGTCACTTGGCATTTTTCCCTCAAAAAATCTTTCCTTTGTAATTCTACCAATGTCATCTACACGTGAAATATAAAACAAAGAACTTTGTGAGCCTAACAAAGAATTTAATTTTGTGGGACGATTCTTTGTGAGGCGAATGCAAAACAAATAATGATACAAGAATTAAGTAGGTTACAAATAACAAGTGACACAGTTTTTGTCGCATTCATAATAATGACATGATGTGGATACCAACCTGTTGCATACTGACGTTTCCTTCGTCAATGTCAAAAGGAGGCCGCACGGAGCAGAGCGTACGCCCCATGCACGCGTACGACATTATTGTTATTGAACCTGAAACAAATTCATAGCTTAAACCAACGGAATGAACACATGACTACGTTAAAATATGATCCAATATGTGAGTCACGGAATAAGCGCAGAATAGACACGACCGAGACACGGGTAAGGCCCGGACGAAACGCGGTCGAAGTAAGGATCTAAGGCTGATTTTATAGTCACGCGTTTCAGCAGCGCCGTCGGAGCACGCGCGCTAAAATATGTACCTATTGGGGTAGTAGTAGCGTTTCAAATTCTTACCAACGGCGCGTCTAGCGGCGTGACTATAAAACCAGCCTAAAACTTCACGAAATATGTATAATAAATTATTGGTAGTTTATACAACACCGGTCGGCACCGTATGTGGCCGTACTCATGCATAAGAGTCCTCAAATAAAAAAAAAAATATATGTCTTGCACTATTTATATCTCGCTGTCATATGGTTATATCTGCTATATTTTGATTGAATGACAAGCGCGTTCATTGAATGACTAGACCGAACGTTGTTAGAACAAGTGTCACTCAACGTCCAACTAGTTAGCGGATTGTAACATAGCCATTTGAACAGAGCGGACGTAGAATCAGTCAGGTGATTGAAACTTAGTTCAATTTTTTCAAAACAACACTTTTTACTTTAAAGGGCGTTATTCGTAATAAAATAGTGTGACAGCATGGATTTACTTATTATTACGCCAGCATTATATATTACATTACGTTAGAGAACCGTATGGAAAGGTTGACCACTCAACAGTTTGTTAACATCATTTTCCAGCTCAACAAAAACATCACACCTGTCTGTAATTTGCAAAAAGTTAAGCACAGGTGTACCTAGCACTCAGTACACCCATTTTTTCCAGTCAGTTTTAAGATTTATATCGATAAAAGAGGCAGAGTCTATTGCCTTCAATCGTGCAAAAATCTTGACTCTGTGCTCGTGAGAAATTCCTGATCGATGGAAAAACCCAATAACATTTTTGTGGTGTGTTGTGTTCATGAATTATTTAAGTTTCTCAGAAACATTAGGACAATGCGATGCCTTTGTTATTCACAAGTCACAATAGGTTATTTTTCAGGAGGCTGCGGGACTGTTGGGGGGTTGCAGGTCTGTTCGAAAGAGATACCGTGGCCACGGAACGTCAAGGGCGAGGAAGGAAAATGGAATGGGGTCAGTAAAAGTGTGACACTCCCTCCCGCTCCGCCCAGAGTGGGAGAAGTTATTCGATGATTTCCCATCCGTAAAAAAAAACAATTTTTCAGGATCTAGATAGATCAATAAATGAGCTAAAATATATGACTGTGTATCTATTACAAGCTGTTACTTAATTATGATAGTTTGTGGTTCTGGTAAACACATCCGAAGGCTTTTAGTGGATATAATCCTATCCATTCGGAAGTTACTTGATCTTTATTGCTATTGGAACCCATCCAAACCTTAAATGTAGTGTAGACTTCCACTGACAAACATGTACGTATAGAGCGACTAGACTGTGCCTAAGGTTCCATCCGTGTTAAGGTAAAAAAAAATCCCACAGAAATATGCATTCGGTATGGATAGATAGATAAATAAATAATTTATCTATCCATACTAAATCCATATTAGTATAGTGCACACAAAAGACATAGCACAAGAAAACACACAGAAGTACAGTCTATACTAATATTATAAAGCTGAAGAGTTTGTTTGTTTAAACGCGCTAATCTCAGGGACTGCTGCTTCGAATAAAAAAATGTTTTTGTATTAGATAGTCCATTTACCGAGGAAGGTTTAAGCCATTATAACATTACGCTACGACCAATAGGAGCGAAGCATAAATGAAAAATGTTGCAAAATCTGGGAACATTATTGCGAGCTTTTTCTCTCTTGTGACGCAAACGAAGTTGCGTGGGTCACCTAATTAAATGATAAAGTTCACTTATAAAAAAAGGTGCCAATATACGTGACATACTTTCAATTTCAAAAGTAAATGTCTACAAGTATACATCAATACCTGTTCAGCCATTAATTATTATTAATCCCTTTTATTTAAATACCGTCAGAAAACTGAGATTCAGTTTCTGTTGCATTCATCATAATTTAGTATTGATATGGTTAATATAACTACACAACAAATTAAATGTAGTCGTAATGCCTCGACTATATTTAATTTGTTACCTTTAGCAGGTTAATCATTTTCACCATCAATAAATTGCAAATCTATTTAGTACGTCAGTTAGAGTAGGTATTAGAAGATAACGGATCCGTATTTTTTTTTATAAATCAATGAATAACAGAGATAAAACGCATCAAAACTCGGAATTGGGGGCTCGTTACGTCAGAACGGACTAAAATTTATACCACGGCGTGACGTATTGAGAATTTTGAAAGCGTCGTAGCTTCGTCAATTTTGGTTTCAGTAACAAATGAATAAATTACGGGTCAAATATTTTTTGTTAATCTAACAGACGGACTAATTACATTTTTTGTCATCTAAAGCTCCCCGACTTTCCAAAAACCCAACAATTACTCGAAAAACTATTCTGTGTTTATCTCCAAGTCATCAACAACTAACATTACGGAGTAAAGCCGAGTCACAAACTAAATCGAGTGTCAATCACCGCGTCAGATCCTTGACGTTACGCTCGCGTAATTAATGCTCCTCCTCGCTAAAGGTCAATATAACTTAATTATTGGCACTCAAAGTATTGGCCGGCTAGTGACTATTATTATAAAAACAGGACCTTAGTATAAATTAAGGGGTAGCGTCAAAGTGATTCGTAAGTGTCAGGTGAAAGGTTTTTTTAAATTTACAGTCACAAACAGATTAAAAATACAGGATGTAAACTACCTCATCACAAAGCCGTTAACCAAGCATTATGTACATCAAACTAAGTAACTTTACGCAAAAAATATTGTTGGGAAACAACTTTTTTTTTTTGAGGTTATAAATCATGTTTTGTGATAGAACTCAATGTAACGGACTTAAAACATTGTGCTGATGGATTGATTGAATAGTATGGGGGTCGTGGAGGTGCTTAAAGTTAAAATCTTACAATAAAAACTAGTATTTAACAAAAACCTTGCCAAAAAGTTGTAACTTTGACCCCCCATATCTCTGTAACTAGAAGGTTCCCAGGTATGGTGTAGAACAAAAAAATGGTCGCAATGATGGGGAGAACAAGTAAGTGCCTTTCGGCTTCGTGAAGAGGTGTTTTACACCCTTTATAATAATGCCTTCAATTAAACCAGTCAGTGGTGGAAATGATGACTTCTAAGTTTTGGGTTCAAATAACAGGTTCGAACCCACGCAAACTTCTACTTGCTTACTGTAATTATACATATTTTAACGCCACCGCTCTTAACCAATTTAACCTTTTGGACGCCATTGTCACATATACGTGACATGCAAGCGCGTGCCCTTTACGCCAAACGACACAAATATGTGACAAAAGAGTACATGAAATTGTGGCTTGGCGTGGAGGGCACGCGCGAGCATTTATGCTGTGGCAGTCAAAAGGTTAAGTGATCCGCATGTCCCACGTTATTGAGAGCAGCGGTGGCTCAGTGGTAGTGGCCCCGACTTACGAACCGTTAGTCGTGGGTTCAAACCCAGACAGACGCATTACGTTGTGTAATTTATTTCATCCACACTGAACTCTAAACGGTGAAGGAAAACGTCGTGAGGAAACCGGCATGCCCTACGACCAAAAATTCGAAGACATGTGACATCTACAAACCCGCACTGGGCCCGCGGGGTGGATAGACGCCCACTCTCTCACAAAGAGGAGGCCAGCATTCTTTTTCTGAGTTAAAAACTTTGGGTTGATTTTATTTATTCTGTGTTTCCGAAGGGGTAGGCAAGTTCCACGTAATAAGAGATGGACATTATGTATGTCGTCACTCTACGAAGATTTCTCAATAATCCCGACTTCAAACTTTCGAAATTATTACGAAATAATTTAGTCCATTCAAGAAATCTGAGAATTGAACACGCCGTTAGCAAGCTTAGGTCCATGTTCACCGAAAACAGTCTAATTATCTAAAAACAGCTGTCACTGTGACATGTTCCCATACAAAAATGTGTTTTAAACAGCTGATTTTAGAAAATCAGAGCGTTATCTTTTTGGTGAACATGGATCATAATGAGCTTATCTTTATAAACACACTTACTAGTACTTGGACTAATACTTTAGACTCATTTGTAACAAAGCTTTGTATTTTTTTTTTAAACTAAATAGATGCCCACTTGTTGGAATCGATCTTTGACGGCATACCAAGAACTGTTTGTCAAAAGCAGATAGAACAATATTTCTGATGAACAAAACGAGCAACTCAAATTCGAGACTTTTTATGAAGAGCTTTATTAAATTTACATAATAATTCAGTGAAATATGCTACTGATAAAGATCAAATCGGTATGTACAACGAATAAAAAACAAAAATAATCAAAGAAGTTATTCTTTAATTTTATACTCATGTCTGTTTTGAAAATACCGTTGAAAACAAAATTGATTTCTTGAGTGAATAGCACGTGATAACAACTGAAAAAAATGCTATCTGCTATAAGTACAGATAACGACAGTCTTTGATCACTTTACAATAATAATAATCATACATTACATCTACAGAAAAATAAAAGCTCTCATTGAGACAGATAACAATGAAGAAAATAAAAAAGACGAATCACGAATCACGAAAATATTTGCAGCAAAATACACGCATCGTTCATGACGAACAAATGCTAGATTTACTACTTGAGAAGAATTCTTTTGTAGTTTATGAAGCCTGTTTATTGGCGAACGAGCGAAACGTTACGAACTGGTAATTTTGTTTGGTATTAGGATTTACGATGTGATCCAGATGTATTGCTACAGTATGATTGATTGATTTGATATTTATTTATTCTTTTTCGTTGATATGACGATGTGCAGTTGTGTTTATGAAATAGTCGATGTTGGGAATATTTCTGAGATTTTTCTTATTTTTTTTTAAATTTTAAATTCTTAATGAAATCGACATGTGCATCCTGCCCGTCTTTATGTAGGGTGTGCAAAATTGGTCACTTACTGTACAACAGAAGTCCAAACTCAAGATTTGCCAGCGGGCAATGGAGCGCAGCATAATAGATGCCAAGAGGACAGATCGCGCCCTGCGGTCCATTACTCAAGTTGCGGGTGTTGGAGTAAAAAGGAGAGTGGGCTGGTCACGTAGCACGCGAGATAATATTGATTAAAAAAAAAATCGTATCCATTATTTTCCAAATAGATTTGTAATTTTTTGATGGAATGGACCTGGAGAGATGGGCAACGATCGTCACTCACTGGACGCCTGTCAAAGGAAATCGCCGTCGCGGCAGGCCGCGACGAAGGTGATGTGATGATCTGATCTCGTTTGCGGGGCGTTCATGGCCAGATATTGCACAGAACAGAGAGGTTTCGAAGGGGAAAGGGGAGGTTTTTGCCCAGCAGTGGGTCTCTCAAAAAGGCCAAAAAAATAAAAACCGAGATAATTATGGTGATGAGGAAGTGTGGTCAAGGTTTGAGGGGTTTGATACATTTACGACAGTTATGCAGAAATCAAGAAGTGTTGAAAGAATTATCATCCGTCACATTATTAAAGGTAAACAAGAATCCTGTAAAAAAGAACATTGTTTTCTTTTTAAACTTTGCCCCTCACTAGGAATTTCTCCTGTGTTGTGGATGAGGGTGTGTTGTTTTTTTTAACTCACATACGCACAGCACGTTGGAAGGAACGGAGGGAGGCCTTTCCCCAGCAGTGGGACACTACAGGCTAGCTATAATAATAATAATACGTACAGCCAGACCGGAACAACTACCTGTAGTTCATACAAATAATAGGCATGACGACAGTATCAAAAAATTACAAATCTATTTGGAAAATAATGGATACGATTTTTGACGTGATAACGTCTTATAAATTGATAATACCAGCAACACTCATGAAAAATAGTAACGTTCCATAGTAACATTCCATAGTAACGTTCCACCGTTCCACGTGTTTTATTACATAAAATAATGATTATGACGTTATCACGTAAATCTATCGTCCGTAAACCGACTTTACAGACAACCAATTTTTTTTTTAATCAATATTATCACAGACAAAACGCGCCAGAACTCGGGAGTGGGGGCTCATGACGTCAATACGCTCTAAAAATTATACCTAGGCGTGACGTATTGAGAATTTTAATAGCGTTGTATCTTCGTCAATTTTAATTTACGTAAAAAAGAAAAAATACGTGTCAAATATTTTGACGCACCAATTAAGTTTTTTTTGTATAGTCTTCCCTAGTATTTCAGGCAAGGATCGAACCCGTGGCATGCAGCGCAGCAGCTACTGACTCAGCCAATGCCCCAAACGTTCCGTAAACAGTTAGTGAAGGTCGAATAACAAACCCGCACATCGATGAGAATCCAAACAACGAAAACAAAAACGCCAACATCCAAAGTGAACCGATCTACAGAAAAAAGCTTATGAGCTCGCAACAATACTGTTTCACATACACCATAAACAAGCTAAACGAATGATCTAATAACATCACAAGATACCTTACTGATGGCTCAAAAGAACCAATACGCTTTTACGATCCAAATGATATGGGGACCATGTAAACAAAGATTGGAAACCCAATAAGGAAACTGTTGGACGAAAATGTTCTGTTGCTATTGAAAATAGTTGGAATTTTATATGGTCATGGGGTATTTGCTTTCCAAGGGCTTTTGGGTAAGTATTTTGTTAAGACCGCTTTGAAAGGGGATCCCTAACAATTGCTTCTCTTTGGTCCTTACCAACGTTGCCATCCAATTACATAAACTTGTGACTTGATTGGTCTATAGAGCATAGTCGATTTTTTGTTTGTAACAATGTTCCCTTTACAATGTGACTGTTGATTATTTCCCTCTCATTGAGAGGAGGCCGTGTCCCAGCAGTGGGAACATTATAGGCTGATGATGATGATGATGATGTTGATTATTTTAGTTTAAACATTGTTACTATGACCGAAAAAAAAATAGCACTGTTTAAAATATTTAGTCTTATTTTGT
Organism: Xestia c-nigrum; assembly: GCA_916618015.1. Taxonomy (NCBI): domain Eukaryota; kingdom Metazoa; phylum Arthropoda; class Insecta; order Lepidoptera; family Noctuidae; genus Xestia; species Xestia c-nigrum. The sequence continues at coordinate 24,558,215 of OU745257.1, read as the reverse complement.
TTTTACTTATTTAATAATTGATTACCTTTTTATTGACTTTTTGTAAACTTCTACTGACTAGAATGGGTAGAACGTGATTTTAAAATAAAATGGCCATACAATTTATTATTTACCGTTAAACCAATAGCAGATTTTTTTCATGAACTGCTAACAACATCCAATTTTTTTAAATATTTGAATTAGTGTATCAGATGACATACTTTAGGGATTTTTGTGAGAAGACACAGATAAAGGGAAAAGGAAATACCTTCAGTTTAAAGTCTTAAAATTGTTCATACTTCAAATTCACCATCGTCTAGCTAGACCGTCTGAATTTACTTCAGACGGGATTTACCCTAAATTTATATTTAGTGATTGGGCAACTAGAGGTATCAGAAAAAGTAGGGAAACACTATTTGAGCTTTATGGCCTTAAGCCTTATGTAAACACTGAAACTTTTAACAACTATGTTGCTCAGTATTCAAAAATTTTTAGAAATTCATGCAAGGTTGCCAAAGCCCTGCACATTAGCAACAAGATTAAAACAGCAGAAAATAAAATTAAGACAGTTTGGAAAGTCATAAATAGCGAGACTAACAGGAAGAAAGTGCGTAATACTAGCTATACATTAGATACAGTATGTGGTCCTAAAAGCTCCAATCAGGAAGTAGCTCAGGAATTTGTAAATTTCTTCACCAATATACCGTTAAAAACTACGGAGGCTCTAAATTCCTCTTCTGAAGTCTCAATTGGTTTATTAAAAGCGAATGTCATGCGAATGCCTGGATGCCAGGCTGAATTTAAATTTAATCATATAAACCCGATGACGGTTATTAAAGCTTTCCGGCAAATAAAAATCAAACTGACCGAAGATCTATGGGGAATGTCTATCAAAGTTTGTACTTCCATACTTGAGACGATAGCTCCATACTTAGCTTTAATTTTTAATTTGTGCGTAGACCAAGGAGTTTTCCCTGATTTAATGAAATACAGTAAAGTCATACCGCTTTTCAAATCTGGGGATAGTAAAGATACTAATAATTATAGACCTGTATCCGTGTTGCCAGTTTTTAGTAAGGTGTTCGAAAAGATAATGCTTAATCAAATGCTCAATCATTTCAACACCAACAGAATCTTACACGATCAACAGTATGGCTTCACCAAGGGACGTTGTACAACTGACGCCGGTGTAACCTTATTAAAGCACATATTCATGGCGTGGGAAGAGTCCCAAGACGCTGTAGGAATATTTTGTGACCTCTCCAAAGCATTTGATTGTGTAAATCACGACACATTGCTTTTGAAACTTGAGCATTACGGACTAGGTAAACTTGCACTTAGTTTGGTAAAATCTTATTTAAGTGATAGACTGCAATATGTTCAAATAAATGGTGTTAATTCACAGGGCTTGAAAGTAAAAATGGGGGTTCCGCAAGGCTCAATATTGGGTCCTTTTCTCTTTTTAGTATATATAAATGATCTACCCTATTTACTGAAAAACCAACCTCAAAATATGGTATTATTTGCCGATGACACTTCCTTAATTTTTAAGATAAATAGACGAGCCCAAAATCTAAATGACGTGAATAATGCCTTACTTGAAGTCCATAATTGGTTCACAGCAAACAACTTGGTATTAAATGAAAAAAAAACGAAATGCATAAGATTTGCTTTACCGAATGTTAAAAGTAGTGATTGTGAGATAATATTGAATAAAGAGAAACTCGAATTCGTAGATAAAACGGTTTTCCTGGGGCTTACGCTTGATTCAAGGCTTCAATGGGGTTCTCATTTAACATCTCTTGCGGGGCGCTTAAGTTCAGCAGCATATGCCATTAGAAAAATCCGTCAATTCACTGATGTAGATACCGCTAGACTAGTCTATTTTAGTTACTTCCACAGCATAATGTCTTACGGCATTTTGCTGTGGGGACGGGCTGCTGATATTGAGTCTATATTTATTCTGCAGAAAAGAGCCATCAGAGCCCATTCGACGCTCGGCCGCCGCAGCGTGCAGACGTGCGCTACGCCCCGCTCCGTCGATTCTCCGCGCCCCACCGCGCCTCCCGTCCTGTTCGTCGCAGCTTCGCCGCTTCGCCGAGCATCAAGGCCCAGTGCCTACCGTCCCGTAGTACATCGTTAGTTTGTGTCTGATACTCGTATTAGTACACATTCTAACCGGTGTTACTCAGTGGCAAAAAAACAGCCTCTTTCGAGGCTATATTTCCTTTATCGTCGAATCGTCCGCGTTTTGTTGCCCCTTCAGGGAAAAGCCACGGTTTTGTGGTTCTTGACGGGAAACCTAACGGTGTTAACGAAGTCAAGAGGGTGGTGACCCAATCCTACCCGCCGGACCCCTTCAGGGCGAGGCATTCCATTGGCATCGGGAGCTAGGACCTTGGCCTTGGGGGCTTCCCTCGTCAAACCTAGTCTTCGACTTCGTTCACAGCTACACACCTAGTGTCGGTTGGGAGTGTCTACCCCTTCGCACTAGAGCCCCTTGCGGGACTAGGGCCCTGTCGCACAATAAGACTGGCGACAGGTTTACAAGCTTAGGGCACACCATAGGTACTCACCTCACTGTTCGCACAAGTTCAGGAGAGGCCACACATCCCCGGGCGCACCTACCCGGGGACCTAGGTACTGGTATCGATAGATAGGAATTCAGATTAGGCCCTTCAGGCAATTCTCAGACAGTCGTGTCGCTGACAAGTTTGTTTGTGTTTTTCTTCTTGCCAGCTAGCACTACGAAAAACACAAGGGTGGGTTCGTTTTTAACGGGGAACTGTCTGCCCGGGGAGCTCACGTTTTACGTGTCTCCTCGGGACTAGGTAGTTAGCTCTAGTTAGGCTACCATAATTAGGTTAAATAGGGTTAGGATCCCCATGCCAAGATGGCAAAAGCACGTAATGGTGTACTAGAGAGTCAACTCGACCAACTATTAGCGCAGCTATTAAGTGACGAAAATGAGTACATTAAGGAGAAGTATACGGATCTCCTTACTCCCTTTAAGAAAGATAGGTATAGGGCCCTCCGCAAGGCCATTCGTACCCCCGAGAGGAAAAGTCAGTCGCGTTCGCCCTCCCCCGCTCCGATCACTCAGCCTTCCTCCTCCGATATGGAGATAGTTGAGTCCGCGCCCTCTGCCGCTGAGAGCTCCCCCGACTCCCCCAACACCACCTCCTCGTCCTCTGAATCGGAGGACTTTCAGCTGGTGCAAAAGGGCAAGAGGAAGAAGGGAAGGAAAGCTAAGGCCAATAAGGCCAAGAAGGCTGTTACAGCCCTCAATGCGCCTCCCCTTGCTCCTCAAGCCTCCCCGTCCCCGATAGCCCCCATCGCTCCTCAAGCTGCCTCCCAGGGCAGTCGCCCGGCAAGCCCTATGGCTATTTCGCAACCGCAAGGTGCGGCTCCTGTCAGCCGCCCTGCAAGTCCCACGGCTGCTTCACAGCCAGCCCCCTCCTCAGCTGCTCCTTCTTCAAAGAAGCAGCTGAAGCCACCCGCTCTATACATCCAGGAGAAATCCAGATGGACAGAGATCTCAAAAATGTGTGTGGATCGCAAGATCCAATACACCAATGCCACTTCTACCCTTCAGGGTATCAAAGTAAAGACCCCCACTTCTACGGATTTCCGTAATTTGGTACACGCTCTTCGTGGAAGGAACGTCGCCTTCCACACTTACAGCCTCCCTGAGGAGAAGCCGACCCGTGTGGTCATCAAGCGGATCCCCAAGGAGATTCCCTCCTCCGACATCCTGGATGATCTGACATCCCAGGGCATCCCTGTTTCGGCGGTCCACCGCCTCCACAAGAATAGGTCCCAAGGGGGTGACGAGTACGATATGGTACTCGTAATATGTGACCCGGTTGAAGGGCACCACCCTATCTTCAAGGTCCGATCGGTGTGCTCGTTATCGGGCATTATCATCGAGAGGCCTAAGAAACTCAAGATAGTAGGGCAGTGTCATCGCTGCCAACTATATGGCCACAGCCAAAAGTACTGTTACGCACCGCATAGGTGTGTAAAGTGCCTCGGCGACCACGCCACGGCAGACTGCACCCGTCCCAAGGACAGGAGTCTCTGCACAGAGCCGCCTAGCTGCGTGCTATGCGGACAGTCTGGCCACCCGGCAAACTATAGAGGCTGCCCCAAAGCCCCGAAACAGTCCGCTGGCAAGTTGGCGAATCGCGCCAACCAACGTCAGCAGAGGGAAGCTCCCTCTTCCTTCAAAGTCCCGTCAACAGTCCTCCCAGAGCGTCTCAGCCCTCAGAGGCCTTCTCCTTGGAACATGCTGAACCATCAGCAAGCGTTCCCTGCCCTCGCGAAGGGTAAACCCAACCCCCCCATGCCCGGTCTTTTGGACAACCCTGTCCCAGCGCCCACTCCTGTGGCCGCACCTCAGGCCCCTCAGGCCCCTCCGCAAACCCAAGCTCCCGCTGCTCCTACCCGCGCTCCTGCTTCTCAGAATTCCAATCTGAATTACTTGATGAGGTTCCAACCTCTCTGCACCGCTGAGGCCGACCGCATGGTCGCTGAGCTCAAAGCGGCAACGGACCTCCAGCAGGTCGTCGACATCATTGATGCCTATCCAGTCATCAAGGCCACTCTTCGTAACCTCAACTTCGCGCCGTAATGGATATCACACCAAATCCCTCTTGCACCCAACCCCGGTCCCTTAGATTAGGTTATTTTAACGCCAATGGCATGAGAGGACAGCGCGACGAGATCGCCGCCTTCCTCCGTGACCATAACGTTGACGTTCTCCTCATCCAGGAGACGTTCCTCAAACCCAGCCACCGCGACCCCAAGATTGCCAACTACCGCATAGTTCGCAATGATAGGCTACGTTGTCACAAGGGCGGCACCCTTATTTACTTTCGCAAAGAATTGCATTGTATTCCCATCGATCCCCCTCCTTTAAAGTCCTTACTTGAGGTTTCAATCTGTCGGCTTGCTATGACCGGTCATCAACCGGTACATTTAGTTTCTGCTTATTTGGCCCCCACTAATACTTGGGAAGATCACAACCTCCTGGTTAGCGATCTCACCCTTCTTTTCGGCTTGAGTGACTCCGTGATCATCGCGGGCGATCTCAACGCCAAACACCCGGCCTGGAACAGTAGAACGACGAACCCGAGAGGGAAAGTCCTCTACGATCTAGGCCAATCTCTTAGTTTCGACGCGGTCGCTCCTATGGAGCACACGCACTATCCTGACACTGTCAGTCATCTTCCCGACGTTCTCGATATAGCGCTGCTCAAGAATGTGAACCTTCGGTTACACATGATTGAGACGTTACACGAGCTCCACTCCGATCACCGTCCAGTGCTCATGCACTTAATTCCTCGCTCGGGTATCATTGACCCCAGCCAGCCCCTTCCCACTATTCTCACTACCGACTGGAGGAAAGTAAGCGATATGCTGAAATCCGAAACGTCACCACTTCTAGATGGTATTCCCGACCATATCGTCTCAGTCGCAGACACCGAGGCTGCAATCGACTCGTTTACAGAACACGTACAATCCGTACTGAAGGATTGTTCTCGTGAAGTACCGGCGGTGAGTGATCGCCGCTGGATACTTCCCGACGATATACGTGAACTGATAACCGAGAAGAACGCGGCCATACGTGCCTACAGCTCTTGGCCCTGCGATGCGAACAAGGCTCACATGCGTTCCTTACAGCGTGCTGTAAAGAAACGCACTAGTGAGTTTCGCTCGAGTCAATGGGACAAGACGCTTAGCGAACTCGAGCCCACTCATCAAGCCTTCTGGCAGCTTCAAAGGAAGTTGCGCACCTCGGAAGAGGTCTCTTCTCCACCCCTCATACGTCCCGACAAGAGCGTCGCTTTTGACGACTCTGAAAAAGCAGAATGCCTAGCCGACAGCTTGGAATCTCAATGTTCGCCAAGCACTCTACCAGTAGACAAGCCGCACCTTGATGAGGTGGATGCAGAAGTTGAACGTAGAGCATCGCTTCCCCCTTTTGAAGATCCCGATGACCCCCTCCCCGCCATCACCCCGGAAGAGGTCAAGGATATTATAGATAAGCTGAAGCCTCGGAAAGCCCCAGGCGCCGACGGTTTCACGAATAGAGTTTTTAAAGCCCTCCCCGCTAGGCTCATAGTCCTTTTGGCTGCCATCTTCAATGGCGCCCTGAGCAATAATATTTTCCCCCAAACGTGGAAAGAGGCCACTGTTATAGGTATTCCCAAACCTGGGAAACCGAAAGCCCAGCCCTCCAGCTACAGGCCGATCAGTCTCCTGAGTGCTCTCGGCAAGATCTATGAAAGGCTTATATACAAGCGTCTCAGAGATTTTGCCGAGACAAAGGGCCTCATCCCGAAAGAACAGTTCGGCTTCAGGACCGAACATTCTTGCATACATCAAGTCCACCGCATCGTCGAACACGTGAGCGCTGGTTTCCAGCGCGGAGCGATGACGGGGGTGATGTACTTCGATATCGCGAAAGCCTTTGACAAGGTCTGGCACAACGGGCTGATATACAAGCTTTATCAGCTCGGTGTGCCCGACCGTCTCGTGCTCATCTTACGAGACTTTTTGTCAAACCGTACCTTCCGCTACCGTGTGGGTAAGACGTTATCTTCTCCTCATCCGATTCGCGCCGGAGTCCCTCAGGGCTCCGTTATCTCTCCCCTCGCGTTCACGCTGTACACCAGCGACATTCCGAGGAACCAGAAGGTTCAAACAGCACTTTTCGCTGACGACACCGCGATTTATTACACCGGCCGTTCTCCGGATAACATCCGCCGCATTCTCCAGAAAGCTGCCGACTCGCTCGGCGCTTGGTTCCGTAAGTGGAGAATAGAAGTTAATCCCGAAAAAAGCCAGGCAGTTTTATACTATAAGGCACGCCTTAAGCGTTCGCCAGGTCCCCCCATCACTATGTTCGGTAAGCCTATCCCTTGGGAAAGGCAAGCCAGGTATCTCGGAGTTATTCTGGACGACCATCTGTCGTTCAAGGCCCACATCAAAGCAGCTCGCGACCGGGCTGCCTTTGCTATGGGCCGGCTCCACTTCATGATCACTAGGAAGAGCAAATTGTCACTCAAGTGCAAATTGCGTCTTTTCACCGCAGTCATCCGTCCCATCATGACCTATGCTTGCATAGTATTCGCGCATGCCCACCCGCGTCATATCCACACGATGCAGACCTTGCAGAACCGATATCTCCGTAAGATCACCGGTGCCCCCCCTTACGTCCGTAACGATAGTCTTCACGTAGACCTTAGAATCCCCACCGTTAAGCAGTTCATGAAACGCCTTTCCAAGCGTTACTTCGACTCTGCTATTAAGCATAGGAATCCCCTAATCGCATCGGCCGCCCGGTACGACCCATCGCGTATTAGCTCCGTCCAACGTCCGCGTCACACCCTAGTCGCCCCCGACGATCCGATCACTATCTTGCAAGAGAGTAGGAAAGATACCAGTACGGTACGCAGAGCATACAAATACAGACCGAAAACCTACCGACCTCGCCGCAGAGGTCCGGCGCGAAATCCCCGATCAATCCCTCCCCGACCCTTGCTCGAGCCAGCCCGCGACGCTGAGCCTGTAGTATTAAATCAGTCCCCAAATAAGGACAATCAGATCCAGCCTGTCCCTTTGCTGCCCCCAGCGACGCCCTAAGCCGAGGTTCGTACCCCACAGGGGGTGCCCTTAGAGCGCTGTCGCTTAGTTTTTAGTTATTTTCGCCCTGGCTGGAGGCCTTAGAATCAAGGCATCCACAGGACATTGCCCGGTTAAGCAGAAGCCAGTCTTCTCAGACTGAACTGCGAGATGCCATATCCAAAAAAAAAAAAAAAGCCATCAGAGCCATATACAATCTTCGTAGGCGCGATTCTCTAAGGGAACTGTTTAAGGAAATTAACATCATGACTGTATATTGTCAATACATCTACGAAAACATAATGTATGTCAGAAAAAATCTGCATCTTTTTGGTAAAAGAGGTGACAGACACAATTAAAGTACTAGAAATAGAGACCAATTAGTTCAGCCTGGCTTCAGACTCGCTAAAGTAGACTCGTCTTTCATGGGGTACTGTTTGAAATGCTATAATAAAAATCCACAAAGCATTCTTGAACTAAATGAAACCAAATTTAAAACTTTCATTAAACGCACACTGTGTAAGCAAGCATATTACAAATTGGACGATTATATCGCTGATAAAAATGCTTGGCTCAATGCCGGTCCTGCTCCACAAGGACAGGGGCGCATAAATGGATGCATTAAATGGTATTGTTGGAGCTGCTGAAGATTGTACAACTATCTTTGCATTGTATAAATTCAATATCTTTAGTATTATATAACCTCATATCCCATATTGTGTGAGTGCCATGTACTAGAATGCTATCATTCGCTGGAAACCTACTTTTTATTTTTTGACTTGAATGTGCCCTGGCGGTTAAGAGTATGTCATGCTCACTCAAATGTCCCGCTGATGGTGGCGCGTGTGTCGGGTCATTTAGTTCCCTTCAAAATGGTTGAGTTGAATGGTGCTGATACATGCGCCATGTTCGTGAACGGGCGCTGTCGGTTGGGACTGGTCAGCTCTTGGTTGCCACGGCTTTTGTTTTTATTTTTTAATTAATTATTTTTCTTTTGAATTGTTTTTGTTAGTTTTAACTATGGACACTTTTATCGTGCACATCTTGCTACATTGTTCTCACATAATTGATGATTAAACGAACTTACCTGTACGTGAAGTTCAATCACAATTACTCGAAGAGCTTCGTTCGAAGATATTAGCATTAATACACATGTAGTTTCACTTACAGACTCGCCATTTCGCATTGAATTTAGGAGATAAACAAATTATTTAAAACTAAATATGAATCCAATGTAAGGTAGATTGAAAACATTGATATTGACTATGACATCCGCACCTACCCCGCTCATTTAGTTTGGAGGTTTGCTGAGCTGTTTTATTTTTATTATATTTCACAACTAGGGATCCAGCATGACTGGGGGGGGAGGGATGCTAATATCTTCGAACGAAGCTCTTCGAGTAATTGTGATTGAACTTCACGTACAGGTAAGTTCGTTTAATCATCAATTACTCTCAAGCTTCGTTCTCGATATTAGCATTAATACACATGTAGATTTTGAGAGATATTATTCATTTTTGAAATATAATCAATTACATGGTTACAATTTGACTGCAGGAAACAAATATTCACTATATATTATCAATTTAATCACATAATTAAATAGTTTTGCAGCGAGAACAATACTATAACAAATAAGATGTAGGTATTTTATCCATTTAACACACTTGTGACAAAATCACCTTGAGTAGACATATCGTCTGATATTATTCTATTATAATATTTGGCAAATACAGTAGAATTTGAACTCCACCCGGCAGTTTTACGTATAACGTCCAGGCTAACTCCTACGCTATATGCTTTAGAATTGGCTGCGTGCCTGGTGCTATGCGCAGTAAATAGAGAGATATCAATGCCACTTGTTTGTAACACGCTCTTTACCCATTTGCTCAAAGTCTGCGATGTTACTGCACGGTATGGTTTTCTAAATGAAATAAATAACGATTGATGGTCTTGACGTATCTGATTGGTCCTATCAAGATAAACTTGAAGAGTACCAGCAGGCATATTTGCGGCCTTTGCGAAAAATACGGTAAGGAAAACACAGGTTGTAAGGAACCCACTCGTGAAGTTTTAATTAAATCGGTTATTTTAATAATAAACCCTGAATCAGATTTGATAATATTTTCAACATTAATTTTTGATAAGGTCTGCATTCTATGGGCTGTTACTAGGGCTAGAAGGGTCACTAACTTTTTACTAAGTTTTTCAAGACTTAAATTTTTGTTGGGATATAATTCCGCCAAATGATTTAAAACTTGATCAGTGTTCCACGTTAAGTTATATTTAGGAACTGTCGGGCGCAATCGAAAGATTCCCTTGAAGAATCTCTGTATAAATTCGTTGTTCACTATATCGTGTCCAAGTAACAACGACAAAGCGGATCGTGTACTATTTAGAGTACCATACCGAGCTCCGGTATTAAACAATTGCGTTAGAAAACAAAGAATATTCGATGTTACAGCTTTATAGGGATCTATGTTGTTTTCATGGCAGTACGCAAACCACTTCTTAAGGCAAGTATCATACTGCTTGACAGTGTTATCTGACAAGGATGCTAGCATTATGACTATGGACGGCTGTGGAATTCCTCTTCGGATAAGAGATGACCGGACAACCTCCCGACAACCAGTGTAATTTGCCGGTGAATTTCGCGTTCGCTACAACGAGAAATAATTAAGTCACCCTCCGACTTTAAAAAGAGTGGTTTTGATGTGAGGAGCCTTTTAAAAAGAGGGTACCAGGGTTGTGTTGGCCATTTTGGCACGACAACAATACCAGTGGCTCTGTCGTTAATAATTTTACGCAAAGTCTTTAAAATAATAGATATTGGTGGAAACGCGTAAAAGTAAAAATTTGACCATGGTATAGTGAACGCGTTAATTACATAAGCGTCAGGGTCCCTATGCCAAGAAACATAAATATCGCATTTGTGATTTATTCTGCTCGCGAACAAGTCAATGCAAGGGATACCGAAGTGTTGCGTTATTTTGCTAAAAGCAGGATGAGAAATTTCCCACTCTATGTCGGGGTGTAATCTTCTTGATTCTGTGTCCGCAACTGTGTTATCAGAGGAACGTATATAATCAGCATGGACCATAATTTTACGCGCTTCGCACCATTTCCACAATTGTTTCGTAATATCGGTCAAATGGGGAAATTGTATGCCACCCATTCTATTAATGTACGATATTGCCGTTGTATTGTCAATTCGTAACAAAATTTGACAACTTTTCAAATCTTTTGCAAAAACTTTAAGGCCAAGAAAAGCTGCAAGTATTTCCAAATAATTAATATGAAGAATTTGCTCATGTTGACTCCAAGGCCCACTGGCAGTCTCGTCACCACAGGCGGCGCCCCATCCCGTTGTTGAGGCATCGCTAAATATCTCTAAGGAATATGTGTCAACCTTAATTTTACATACTGATTCCTTTATTGCGTTAAGCCACCAGTCAAAGATGGGGGACAACTCAATTGGTAAGTTCATAAACTTATCGTAGTTCCCGTCGTCTTTGAGGTTTAGATATTTACACCTCTCAAAGTCTTTGGTATGAAGCCAGCCGTAGTCTACGGCCTGACATGCGGATGTTAAAAGGCCGATAAAGCGAGCAAAATCCCTTATTTTAAATCGTTTGAGCTTCCTAATTCTTAGTAATTCTGTTTCAATTTTCTTTCTTTTGTCATCGGGTAATCTTACTTCAAATCTTTTTGAATCTATTATATTTCCTAAGAACTTGCAACAATTATTAGGCACAACAGAACTTTTTTCTGTGTTGATGATGAATCCTAGCGATTTTAATAATTGTATTGTGTCATTCACATTTTGTAAACAGTCAGTATACGATTGACCAACCAAAAACAAATCATCCAAATAAAATGTTGATAAATATCCCAAAGACCGTAGTAACTTTGCGATTGGTTTAAGAATTTTCGTAAAAATATACGGAGCAGTGTTTAAGCCGAACGGTAACACGTTAAACTCATACAGATTGCCATTAAATTGAAAACGTAAATATTTTTTTGAGTTGGGATGTATGCTTATTAAAAAATAGGCATCTTTTAAATCAATTGTTGACATAAAACAGTTGTTCGATAAAAGTTTTAAAGCTGTTCTTAAATCTTCAAGTTTAAAATGTTTCGTTGGTATAAATTTATTTAATTGTTTTAGATTTAGTATGTAGCGTTGTTTACCGTTCGGTTTAGGAACAAGAAATATACTGGAGATGTATTGACCAGCGCATGGTTGACATAAGGACACTGCCCCAGTACTAATAAGATCTTTAATTGATGCTTTAAAGGCCTTGTATTCGGATTGCGAATAAAAAGGCTCTGCTGGAACGGTTGTTTGAAAAACTGGGTCAGAAAACATAATTTGATAGCCAGAAATCCAAGAGAGTATAACAGGGTTAGCAGTCAATAAACACCACTGTTCATAGAAAAACGAAAGACGACCCGCGGGGCTTACCGGCTCTAACGTCGGTGACCTGGTTGCGGCTGACGTGACAATGTCCTGGAAGCGTTGTTGTGCGTCGTCCTCGTCTGCTGCCTCTGAGCCTGAGTTGATGGTGCTGCCCGCGCATATCTCGCGCCCCCCGGCGGCGGTGGTGGGAACTGGCGGCGACGTGCCGGGGGGCCTCGGTAGTTTAAAGGCCTGTTGACTGCCCTAGCCGGCTTATTAGCCATAGACTGCATTGTGGACGACCTTATGTCAACTCCAGATTTTATAATTGTTTTTGCTGATCTTAATGTATCTGCTAAGCTATTGCCAAAGAGCATTTCGTCTATTTTGGTTTTATCCAATTGATCTTTAAGCTCCTTCTTGACAGTTGAAAGAATGAACGAACGTCGTGAGATCGAGTCCGTAAACTGAATATCGCCGAGGATTCGAGCTGTGTCCATCAACAGCTTGAGGAGCTCAGGGTTTTTGTGACCTGATGAAAGTAGCGCAGTAATGGCCTCGCTGATGGAGGACAAAGCACAGGATGTTAGTACCTGTTTACCTTCTATACCCTTGTCTCGCTTTGCTTGAGTTTCCAGTAGAGACACTCGAATCTCTGGATTGAGGGTAGGCGCTTTTATAAACTTGCAGTTCACAGGTACCAAATATCTGTCTCTCAATTCCTTGCGGTTCTCTTTAGAGAGACCAGAGGTCGCAATGTGGTTTAGCCTAATTGCCAAATCCTTTTGAATTTCCCTGCCATATTCTTTAGTTGAGGTGGGGTCTTCACCTAATATTTCCATTAAATCTGGATCTAACTCAGGAACGTCTTGTACAAAAGCAGTGGCCGCCGGCTCACTTGTCCTTTCTAATGGTACGGCGGTAGATTCCACGGCAGTAAGTACTTGCGCGGATGGTAGTGCGGTGGTAGCGGAGCTCGGCGGCAGTATGTGTACCTGTGCCGTGGTGTTGTCGGCGGTAGGCGACTGTGTGACGACCGGAACCGGGACCTCCTCCTCATCACTAAATCCCGCTGGGGCTGGTTGCCAGTACGAGCATCCAGGTTGTGGATCTGCATCGCCGTGATATGTGGCACAATCGTCATCGATTGGGATTGGTTCGCGCTCTGCAAGCAAAATAAGTATTTTGCTTATTTGGTGGGAAGTGAGACTCCTTATGAGAAACACGCAATCCCAATAGGCGGCTTAGTACCAATTTGTTTCCGGAGAAACAGCTTAAATTCTTAAGCGTATAATGCAGGTACATGCTATGGAAAAACCCCACAGGTAGATCCGAGCAGCAAGTACTTAGTTTCGGAAGTGGAAGGCCCCCTAAGGTCAATCCGATTTTCCGTATTAAATAATATTCATAACCCGTTATGAATTCAAAACTACAACGTTTTAATTTTGCGTAACGGTTTTTTTTTTTTTTTTTTTTAAGTTAGGCGGTTGCGATGCTAAAAGTAACCAATTGATATTAAACATGACATAAGTAGGTCAATGACTCACCCTGCAGGTTATAAGGCGTAGAAAAATCACCATCCGACGACGATGCACTATCACAGCGAGTACGTCGCCCACGTTTTATTTCGCGTTCTAATTTTTTAAGTTTTTTACTTAAGTAACTATAATTATCACGCTTATCACTTTTTCTTTTCGGCATTCTATAGCTAAATTATAAAAACGCACTTGAAAACAAAGGAATGATGCGAAACAGCGAAGCACTGATACGTGAATGAGCGGGGTAGGTGCGGATGTCATAGTCAATATCAATGTTTTCAATCTACCTTACATTGGATTCATATTTAGTTTTAAATAATTTGTTTATCTCCTAAATTCAATGCGAAATGGCGAGTCTGTAAGTGAAACTACATGTGTATTAATGCTAATATCGAGAACGAAGCTTGAGAGTAATGCACCATCTCAACAGGAATGATGTAACCAAGATTTTGTAACAACATTATGATTTAAAAGAGTGTCCATGGAGTTTCTTGCCCGTTCTTCTCCATAGAGATCTACGCTAGGGAATGGGCAACTACAGTACTTTCACAGTTTTTATGTCTTGTGACTGGGACTGTAGCTACATTTAATTATCATCTTTGTTTCGACAATTCAAAAGCGCCTGTAACTGGCCTACTTGAAATAAATGCTTTGATCGATTTTGATTTTGATTTAAAAATAAAACACCTAAAATAAATCTGCTCCAAACCCTTTCGCCGGTCAAGCCCATTTAATCCTGGAGAATTATACGATACGACGAACATAAGAAATATTGTATTCATGACCTGTATTCCGTTTGGAATAAAAGTTTAGGAACCGTGAGATTTCTTTTATTTTTTTTTACATTTAGTTTGAGCTTGACCTTGCTCCATTATATTTAGTACTACCACGACGGCTGGCTTATTGGGCTTCTTTAAAATATTCTTTTAAATTTTAAAATTATCTTCATTGATGGACAAAAATAATAAAAAGATCCAGCGAGGAATACTCCAAAGAGCCACACTCAGCCCACTATGGTTTTGGCTTGCTTTAAACCCTCTTTCTAACAAATTAAATGCCCTGAAACTCGGTTAACAACTCCAATACAATGAATCAAAGACTGATATACTGACTGACCGACAATGTTACAAAATAAACCATCTCCTTTATATGGATGACATAAAATTGTATGCTACTTTCCCTGATAACTTATACAAACTAGCCGATGTAACTAAGGAAGAAGAACAAGGAGTTTGGGATTGACAAATGTAAAACTCATTAAATGCAGGAAAAACATAAATACACATTCATACCATATGCAGACAGGCGTGACTATAGATTCATTAGACAAAACCAGGACATACAAATATCTAGGGTATATATGTCACCGTAAAATGGTCAAACACGTTATATTACAATATAACGTGTTTTTTCTCGCGATATTGTAATGTCTCGAATTATTGTCAACTGAACATACGGAAGTATCTCTGCCCCCATAATCGGGGCTTGGGGCACCCCCCCCGTTAGGTTAGTTAGGTTCCTTTAAACCCTGCACTCGGAAATAGGGGCCCCGCGAAGCGGGGCTCCGTCGACTACGCATTTTAGGGGGAATATAAAGTGTTTTAAGGTTATGTTATATTAATCGGTATTTCTCAGGAATGGTGCATTATCTTTTCATGAGAGTTGTGCCACTGCGCAAGGGGGACCCCTCCTTCCCTCCACACCGCGTAAGTTGACTACCATCGCATGCATTTCACGAAAAATAATGCGTTTTGTTGTAAGCAGTATGTTCATTTGACAATAATTCGAGACTTTACAATATCGCTAGAGATATTACAATATAACGTATTTGACAATTTTACGGTGACATATACAAGGTAAACAGATTATGCATAAAAAATAAAAACTACACTTACTAAACAACTTAAACATAGTGTTTTGGCATGAGATTGATCCAGGTTACCAAAATGAATATAATCTGACTCCAAATAATTGCGTATATTCTGCTTTTGCAAAGGTATTTTACACTGTTACACAAATGTTAGGTATATAGCGCACGCGCGTGTTGGTAGATGGCGCACGACTGCCTAGTGAGTGTTAAAATGGGTAAATGACGTTGGCTGAATGAGATGTCATCAAGGTGCTAGAACACATGGATTAAAAACAATATTGAATACTCAAATTAACGCTAAAAACACAATTAAAGCAATTAACACTTATGCCATCCCTATTCTTACCTGCTCATTTGGCATCATTAAATGGATCAAGACCGATCTCAAAAATTTACAAAGGATCGTGAACACCACCCTCAAGAAACACAGGAGGCATCATCCTAGGTTATGTGTTCAGAGGCTCACACTGCCTTGGAACGAAGGAGGTAGGGGAATAATAGATATCATTAACCTACATAATAAGCAAATAACAACATTAAGAACATATTTCGATAATAAAGGCTTCACTTCAACCCTACACAAAACAATAGCGTATGATGACAAAAAACTTACCCCTTTGAACATGTATGACAGGACAACACAGAACAATGAACAACAGACTGACCGACAGACTAAAATCGCAGAATTGACCCAAAAGTCACTGCATGGGAGACACCGACATGATCTTAACCTACCTAACGTCGAGAAGTTAGCGTCGAACGAATGGTTGAGGCGTGGGGTACTGTTCCCTGAGACGGGAGGTTTCATTATAGCGATTCAGGACAGGTCATAGAAACCCGTAACCAGAAACATATAATGAGAGGTTCTCAAACAATCGATATATGTAGGCGATGCAATAGCTCTTCCGCGACCATTCAGCATATCACAGGTGCATGTAAAGCAGTCGTCCAGACTGATTATAAACACAGGCATGATCAAATAGCGAACATAATCCATCAAAAATTAGCAATAAAATACAACTTAATCTCTACCCCACCTGTACCTTATTATAAATACCAGCCCAAAATTGTCCTTGATAACGCCACTCATAAATTGTACTTTGACTGAGGAATCTTTACCAATAAAACTATACACTACAATATACCAGAGTCCACGTTAATAGAAAAACGTAACAAAACCGCACAAACCATTGACGTCGCCTTACCAAGCACCCACAATTTACAAAGAAACAATAGCAGAAAAACTTTCAAAATATACAGATCTTAAAATTGAAATCAGCCGAATGTGAAGTCTTAGCAATGTTGCCATAGGCCTATCAACAACAGCAGTTATTCCTAAACAACTCCACCAGTCTTTAAAAACACTTGACTTGCATACACGGAGTATGCATAGTACTTGACTTCGGCCCTATAAATCCGGCAATATAGCCGAGATACGTAGAAGTATACAAACAAATAAAAATAATAATTCAGTTAGGTGCCATTTCAAAGCATCGACACCAATTTACTATGAACCTGCCATTCTATTACGACGTATTCATTGAGATTCTATTTTAAGTCTATTTTGTAACACCCAACACGTTAAATGGTTATAAAAAAGACTAAATTAGCAAAAAAATATTTCAGAGAAATTCAAATTCTTTGGATGTTCGTAAAGCTTTTCAGGAAGTTTCAATAAGGAGCATTTTATTCAAATATCTTATATACCTATTTCATCGAAAAAGAAAAGGTGTTACATAAATGAAGTTAAATTTATCTTGTAAATAATTCTCTCTAACATAATTTCTTGGGCCACTTTTCGAATGATGAGCTAAATTCTGGGAATGAAGTTAGTTATTTAATGGTTTTCTATATTGACGACTAAGTAAGTAAAGAAGCGAAAACATTATAATAAAATCGTTGAGTGAGTAAAGAATATTTATTTAATGAATAAAAATTGAATTAGGGCCAACGGAATATTAAAGGAAAATTATAATAATAAGTGAATACTTGTTACGTGAGTATCAGCTGCTTACAATTTAGTGTGGCACTAGTTCAGATTGAAGTGAAACTTTATCGGGTACAAGAACTTGATGAGCTAGAGAAGTTTAATATTGACTTGCAATAGTTTCATCCTATGTTACTTGGAACTTCAAGCCTCAAGTATAAAGGCAATATAATGATCGCTAGCTTTTGCCCGCAGCTTCTTTTGTGTTATGGTTGCCTGACACCTGGAGATAATGTAGCTTTCTATTAGTGAAAGAGTTTTCGAAATCGGATCAGTACTTCTGCAGATTTCTCTCCACATCAAAACTCGCAAAACTACCTCTTTTTAATATTAGTGTAGATGGTTTTGATAAGCAACAGAAAGAGACTTACCAGGTATTGCATAAACTAATGTGAAGCTTAGCATCCCGAACTGTTTCTTCCTGTCTTCAGGCCACTCTTCGGTACAGAAGTGCACGTCTCTCGTTTCTATCTAGAATTAATGGTACGATTTAGTGATAGTGGATCAAAAGTAGAATCAAAGCAAATCGGTATTCAAAAATTTGGAGGTAAGGTGATGTCAACATCATTATCATTCGTCATCTACCTTATCCCATCTATTTTGGGGTCAGCTTCCAGTCTAACCGGATGCAGCTGAATACCAGTATTTTACGTAGAACGACTGCCTATCTTACCGCCACAACCCAGTTGAAACTGGGTAACATGATACCACTTGGTAAGACTTGTTGTCAGACTTTTTGGGCCACCTATTACAATTGTCAAAGATGGACAAAATGACAACCCCGGCTGTCAATTGTTCATCTCATCGTGCCAACTGCTTAACGTGCTTTCCAAGGCACGAAGGAAACTCGGTATGTAAGGGTGGATGGTTTGTATGATTTTGACTTTTAACACCTTCTACCACCAAAAATATACTTAGTAAGACCCTAACAAGATAAAATACATAGTAAAATAAACAAACATAACTGGACTCCATAACACAATTATTATAACTGTTTTAGACTTTCACGGTTTTTCAGTACACTTAGGTCCATGTTCACCGAAGAGATAACAGTCTGATTATCTAAAAACAGCTGTCACTGTGACATGTTCCCATACAAAAAAGCGTTTTAAACAGCTGTTTTACATAATCTGACTGTCATCTTTTTGGTGAGCATAGACCTTAAAGTACTTACGGGAACAGCGTCGAAATATCGGGTGCTCGAAACAAAAGAAAATCACGGATATAATCCCGTAAGTACTTTAAGTACAATTATTATAATGTCAACACAAACTATTGTAGCAATGAATGAGAATAGAGAGTTTCATACAATCTTTAGTAATTCATACAGTTACGAGAATTTTAAAAGTAAGTTAGTGTATTTTGTGATTTGACCATTAGTTATCTTTCAAACCAAGTATTGCACCGCTTTAAATCTAATTTCAACCAATCAGAAATGTTACTGAAAGGAAACAGAAGTAAGAGGCAACTGAATAAAAAGGTGAAAGAGTAAACTATTTATGTAATCGACTTTAGCCATTCCGAGAGAACTTCATTGACGTTTCCTATTGGAAATGTTATTGCGGCTTTTTGTACTTCCCTTCATTGACATCAACTTTAAGTACCTATTCGTAATAAAATGTATCTTTTTCTAATTTTGACAAAACCTATATAATATCTTAGAGCGGTTTCAGACTAGTGTTTTATTCTGCACGTATAAACACGCATGGGCTTACGCGCTTATACGTGTTCGAGCGAGGTGAGTGAGTGCGTGGGTAAGTGTCTCTCGTGACTCGCGCTTATACGTGTTCGAACGGAGTGAGCAGTGCGTGGGTAAGTAAGTGTCTCTCGCGACTCGCGCTTATACGTGTTCGAGTGGAGTGAGCAGTGCGTGGGCAAGTGTCTCTCGTAGCTGGCGCATATACGTGTTTGAGCGGGTTCAGTGTCACTTGCGTCTTGCGGTTATATGCTCGTCAATATTCGTACGAGTTGCGCGTATGGTAAGTGCTTATACGCACCTAACATGCATCGTCGAAAATACAGTTATCTGAAATCGCCCTTTACATGTTTGTGTAAATTAAGTTACCTTTGTTATTGTAATCCTCTACAAAGGGTTTATCATCACTATAACGTACAATAACTAACTAAAAATTGGTGCATTACAGAACTTG
This sequence comes from Xestia c-nigrum, assembly GCA_916618015.1. Taxonomy (NCBI): domain Eukaryota; kingdom Metazoa; phylum Arthropoda; class Insecta; order Lepidoptera; family Noctuidae; genus Xestia; species Xestia c-nigrum. The sequence continues at coordinate 24,538,663 of OU745257.1, read as the reverse complement.
CTGATCTTATTATATGCCTACAATTAAATGCCTACATCGTTTTGTTAACGAAATTTTGTTTGGTCAATATCAGCTTTGCATTTACATTACACACATGTACAGTTGTACACTCAAACTTCTCTCCCTTTCACTCGCACACTCACTCGCACACTCACTCTCACACACGCACACACACTCACACACACGCACACCCACACACAAACATACTCATGCGTACACACGCTTATACAATTTATCGTACTTTTATAGCTTTGTTTTTTATTTTTTTCTCTTTTTGTTAATTGCCAATTTATTTTGTATCTCTAAAATGTAAGGGAAGAGCGGAGCCTTCAACTACAGGTATTTTTTATGCCTTAATGGAGACTCCTTGACATGCAATGTAACCCAAATGATACGTAATAAACTTATTTTATTTTATTTTATTTATTACCTAAAGCCGTATTTGTTCGAAACATAATTATCATATCGTGACCTTAACCTTCTCATAAAGGTTAAGATCACTGAGTATCTTGATGTGAGTCGTTTGGTACGTACTTTTCTTATTCCACTCCTGCGTTCATAAGTAGGTGATTATGGCCTCATTTAAGAACATTTCGCCACTTCAAAGTGGTTGGCTTATCAAAGCTATTTTGGAACTGCTTTTTTATTTGATCATCATTCACTGAAGGTTTTATAATTATTTGCTTCAGGTTGCAGCTCTGTATACGTGGAGGGTGGATATTAATCTTACTTACATATGGTATTACCTAAAATATACAAGGTGGTAGACACCGATGCTAAAACGGCTATGTGGGGGGATTTAGAATGATGTACTGAATACGTGGTAACAAAAGCTTTGAACTTCCAGCTACCGTATATAAAGTGTATCGTTATTTTTTTTTTATTTGAAGATTATTGGCCCAGCATAAATTGTAGCGTATAATAATGTAACACATATTGATTTATTCCTTTGAATCTCTAGATTGTAGTGGATTTATTAACAACCATGGTCTAAAGGGAATATTGAAAAATACAAAAAGAAAACGTTGATCTCAGAGTAACCACAAAACGTGCGATGTTGTCTAATGAGTATATATATAGGTTTCAGCGGTATTTTAAGTAAAAGCTCTGTTTAATAATTAATTGTATAAAACGAGTCGCTCATCCATGTCTGAAGGATTTTAATATGATTTTTACGATTTTATGGACGAAAACGAAATGATAATAATAATTATCATTCAATATGTGAATTAATAAATTCACATATTGCCCGGCTATAACATTTAAACGTTTCTCGTCAATCAATTTATTTAATGTGAACAATCGCATCAAAATGGTTAAAAAGTTCCGGAATTCTTTGAAATTGCCATTTGATGAAAAAACTTCACATTCTGACAGTGTTATATTTTCACATTCTTAATACCTACATAGTATCAGTATGGATTTGGTGCGCAATTTTATTCAAATCACTTATCAATTTTGGCAACTTTATGCTCACGTAATTGGCGTAATTCAATCCAATTAATTTGTTTCTGAACTTTACAAATTATGTTTTCTTTGCAATTACCTACTTTATGCATGCTAAGTAATACAGTCTACTAACAACTTTTTGTTCTTAGTTAATATTTCATAGCAGTTGGTGTAACGTTAGTTTTGTTTGAGATAAACAGTTTTTTGTTTCGTAATTACTCTCTTTGCACAAGTATTGTTATTTGTCACAAGCATGATGAACAAAATATAAACGAGGGTGTTTAATGTGTTCATTAATATTTAAGCGTGTTTGAAGTTTTTGGCTGTCTGGCATTGACCATTTCTAGTTATTTTTCGAGTATGTTTTAATTTTACAATTTGTTAAAAAAAAACACTGCTTTATTCTGAGTATTTATTCAAAGCTTGACCAGCAGTATTGGGTTTTTTTTTGTATATTTAAAGTTAAAAATCAATTTGTTTCTAACTAGTTTTTTCTGAAAAAATATGATAAAGTTACGCAAATAATGTCTTCACGTAACAAAACCAAAAATAATTTATATTTGAATATTGGAAGTTTCTTTTTTGTGAATACATTAAGTCAAGAGCCAACAAAAATGAATACCAAGTTTAGTACTGTTTTAAAAAATACTCAACTAATGAAGGATCGATACATACCGACGATATATTCTTCAGCGCCTTAGCTAAGACAGGCACAGACTCCCGTCTAACAGTGGCCACCATCAGCAATGGTATGAATATGAGCAAGGCAGCACACCACAGCAGTAACAGCAGGAGTAAAGCCTGCTTTCGTCCAGGTGGACGGAGTCTTGGTTCAGGAGATATGGAGAGCCATCGATCCACTGACATGGCTGTTATTGTGAACACACTCGCTGCTACTGTCACTCCTGAAACAAAAAAGTATGGTTATACTTGTGAGTAGTTAAAACTTAAGTATGGATCTAATTAGACTCCCTGTAATAAATTCTGTTGGGTTTACGTAGCACCTTCATAGGTTAAAAATACTGGAGCATGTGAGCGGAAAGTGTCTAATGACTGAACGTATAATACTGATAGGAGAAAGAAGATCCCTGGAAAATCATCTCGAAAATCGAAAACCAGAATAACAGTATCCAGAAAGTACGCAATCCCAAAACACTGTCTGTAACAGACACTGTTACGAATAACATAAACCTAAATCACTTGATCTTAAATGAACGGTATCCTGAACAAAGTGGGTCGAAATAACGTAATTCCCAACTTAGCAATACATGTTTCAGAAAACGTTACGACAAAACAATCTATACATACCACTATTACCAAGGTACCTTTATTCACAACAAGGGAATAGAAACCCGAAGAACGAATCGAATCACAATAGATTCCTAAAGCGGACTGTTATTTGTCATCGCTAGTCCTAAAGTGCTTCATGCGTATTGGTGATAAAGTTTCTCTTTGTGTACAATAGACTAGATTATCGACGGTGGTTGGTTTTGAATTTATTGACCCATCCATGCTTTGTACGAGTGTAATGTTCTGAAGTTTCGGTATGTCAAATTAGAGAAGAAACTAAAGATAAAACTAAGAGACTATACACTACACAGACACTCGACTGCAAATTTTTGTTCCACTATGTATAAAGATACCCAATAAGAACCATGTAACATATTAATGATGTCTGTAATCTGGAAGAGAGAGCAACGGTAGCCCAGTTGTAGCAGCCCCGACTTACGAACAGTAAGTCGTGGGATCGAACCCAGGCAAGTACATTACTTTGTGTAATCTATTTCATCAGCACTGCTCTCAAAACGGTGAAGGGAAACATCGTGAGGAAACCGGCATGTCCTAGAACCATAAAAATTAAAGACATGTGACATAATTATACCTGCACAGGGGCCGCGTGGTGGATTACAGCCCATTCTTTCTCAGAGAAAAGAAGCCTGTTACCAGGTGGAAACGTTAATAGGCTGATGATGAAGGCAGAGGTTGTATTGTGAACTCAACAGTACCCACACTACACCCACACTTCCACCATAACCCACAATATGAACTCCAGATCATTATCACTAAATCCATAGACCTATGATATGCAATCCAATCTATAACCTACCCATAGATCTATTAAAACTAGACCATAACTACCAGTTAAGATCTGCTCGTAAAACCCAACTGACGTCAAGCAAACCCTTAAACCTACCGGGTATGTAGTAACTAGTGACGTTGATTGTCATTCGATAATAAACCTTGAAAGACATCACATGATAGACAAGAAAATCCATGATGTTACTGGTAGACTCACGCACACATACTTATCTAAAACATACACGGAATTGAACGAAGAATTCAGGGCCAAAATGAAAATGAAAACATTCGGTTGCAATAATGATGCTTGCGACAATTGCATTTTGAAGTGCCTATCCAGGCCTATGTAAAATAAAAACAATGGATTTTGAATTTTAAGGTCTGTGGTCGAAACCCGGACCCAGTGTTAGGCAACAGTGTCGCTATCTGTTATAGCACCTTTTCCCCGCGAATCACCCACCAAAATATACATACACAGAGTTGTAAACGTGTGCGTGCGTCGTAAGACTAATGTACTGAGTGTTGTATCTAAAATAATTCTCTCTTAGTCCTACATAGCAACAAGTGACATTTAATTACCGCAGTTAAACCAGAAAGCCATTAGATCTGTCCTAATTACTAGTCGTAAAACTTTAAGTGCCGACATGTGTTTCGTGGTGAGGCCCTAAGATGGGTGAAGGGCATGAAAAGATGGAAGAACGTAAAGAAACATAAATTACGAGTAATTTTTTTAACTGGACTGTTAATTAGGCATTGGGTCTGAACGCTACTGCCAAAATGTCTCTAAGTGTAACTAAAATAATCAAAATCTGGTTACAACTTTGAGGAAGTTTTCAAGATAAAGTAATATGGAGTTTCTCGATGGAAAATACACCTGGAAAAACCATGCAACAGTCCACTCATTCTTATTCCATACCAAAAGAAGTATAGAAGACGTATAGAGATACGTCACACTCATTATTGATATTATCATCTCACGCTGTAAATACATCGTTTCTTTAGAGTTACTCTACGCTTACAACAGCTATCCAAATTCAACACTCCTCACAAAGCTTCATTTATCTGCATCACAAACCTTTAGAAGTAGAAAAGGGGTAAACTGAAAGAGTACTCAAAAGACTAGAAGAAATAATAGAAGTATATTCAATCCACAAAAAAAATATATAATATGTCCTTCAAAAGCTATATTCATCCAAGTTTTGCTTTTTTGCTTCATTTTTGGCAAATGAACAAAAATCTTATTTAGGAAACATGTCAAAGGAATTTATATAAAGCTTTATGGACCTTTCTTTGGTTAATAACTTACGACCTGTACGGATAAAATACAACCTTTTTTTCTTTTTGTACTTTTGTCCAAAAACACACTGTCCCCAAAGGCTCAAATAGCTTTCGGGTTCACAGATAGTGCACCGTCTGTCTAAAGAAAAATATACTTTTTACTGCTATTTTTAACTTACAACAACATCACGCATGTGTCCGCGAGGGAAATCACATTGGAGTAAATTCTTTAAATGACAAAATTGGTGGACTTTATATGATTAGTTTTATTTTCATACAAATTGTATGATGAGTATATAAAAAAAAATATATTTCTTTTCTAAAAGTTTCAGGTCTATTTTTGAACCAATCGCCTGCAAATAGAAGAGATCAATTTCCAGACCACATTCACCCGAACACACCTCATCATCATCTGCCTAGCCTTTTCTCAACTATGTTAGGGTCGGTTACTTACCGGAACACTCCAACGCGTAGGTAATTAATACATCTTCACGGGATATAAGATACTGTACATTATTTCATTATTATTTTAGATCTAGTTCAAAATAATGTTCATTCATAGGGACTGAGTTCAAAATAAGGAAGTAGGTAAGTAACATCAATATTTTGAAGTTTTCAAATCATCATCATCATCATCAGCAGCCAGCCTCAGCATGTTCCCACTGCTGGGACACGGCCTCCTCTCAATGAGAGGGAATGGGCTATAATCTACCACGCGTTTTCAAATAAAGCTGTTAAAGTAGAGGGAGGTATCCACACAATATGTTACGATGTTTCAGTAAAGAAAGTCTACCTATTCCGATCTCTGGTATCTTATTAATATGATAAAAGAAACTTCTCATCGGATTTAATTCCAAAATATTCTCCTGAATATTTATAAGAAAACTCAGTAACTTTGACCGGTCTTGTGCGACTCGCATGCAGTGGATTCTTGCAACTCATTTGCAGGTCATTTGAGTATTGCTCAGCCATAATATCTACATACAGAAAAACAAGCGTTGAATTGAAAATCACTTCCAAAAAACCAAACTTGAGACATCTGACACGGGCGAATTTCAGTATCATTCTTTCACGGAAATCATAGCACCGCTATTCAGAAAATGGAGTCAAATGAACAATGCCAATCATAGAGCACGAAGTTAAAATGGTAAAAAATATGCATGGAAAGCGGTCGAACAAACACTACCGGCTATGTAGATTTTTAAAGCAGGGTCATGTTGACTATTCTCTTCTTCTCTATCTTGTGTTTTTTATTCATTAGTACCATTTTGGTTCACTAAATGTAATTGCATATATCCTTCGATCATTATGATAAGTTCTTCTTAAAAACTTTGAAGTCACATATCTTTTGATGGAGAGCACCGATTACGAAGATACAAAAATCAAAACTTTCTCTAAGTTATGAACACTATTAATTTGTGCCGAATCAAACCTCATTGGTTTTATAATTTACTCGTTATGCCATAACAAAAGTGCTACGTAGAGACACACAGACACAGACGACAATTTAATAGTAGAAAATGGGTTCTGTGTGTGATCCTTTAACAGTTTAAGCGCCATGTTTACAGATTTATTATCTGAAATTAATGATTCCCGTTTAAGTGTTAAAAAAAAGTATGTATAAAACATTGATTTGGAAATCTGAAAATTAAAAAAAAATAATACTTTGTTACAAAAACTGAAAACCGGGTGGGTTTTGAACGTGCGAACCAAAGTTACTATCGGAAATCTTACAACATTAAACAGAATCAAAAAGTAAGTACGAGTAGTATTGTCATGTCTTTACTGAGGCTTGAACTTGCGTCTCATCGTTCAAAAGGTGGCAGCCGTCACCGACGACGGGCTATTTGTTCAAGTGACATGTCGTCTAAAATAGTTATTCTATTACAATGCATGTTATGACAGTTGTCAGTTGTTAAACAGTAAAAACATATAGACGAAATGTAATATTGCTCACCCCCGTATGTAATTAGCGTGATAATATATAACCTATGTCCTTCCCTAAGTTAAAATACATCTTATCAAATTTCATGACGATCCTATCAGCCGTTTTGTCGTGAAAAGGTAGCAAACAGACAGGCAAACAGAGTTACTTTCGCATTTATACTATTGGTATGCCGTATGGAAGTATGGATTGGTATGGATGGTATGGATATGAAATTAAAAAAATAAATAAATGGTAGCCTAGACTTCTTCAACGCTTTGTACATCTGAACAAACTATTTTGCTGGATGTTTACCCTTAGAATAATCATTATTTCCAGTTTATCGCCTTGAAAATCTACGAAAATTAATGGAAAGACGTTTAACACCGCCTTTGGAGAAATGTCATAATATTAATAATTTAACATTCATTAATATTGTATTTTAACATTCATTAATATTGTCATAACATTAATATTGTAAACTATCTTGTACGCTCATTATTTATGTCGCAAAACTATAAATAATCGTTTTTAGGTTCATATTATGACAGTGTCTACCTACCCCACTGTGCCATTTCACTTTCACTTGTTGATTTCATTTACGTCACCTTTTTTTTTGGGACAAGCCTGCCTCACACGCCCAAACCACTGTAACTCCTGAAAGTCAGAATCAACCGTGGCGACCACCAGAAAAGCGCCGAGATTATGAAGCTCGACGAAATCCCAGAGAATGAATTTAACTGTCTTGGATCCCGCAACGAAATTAATCAGTGAGTATAGCGGAGGGTGTAAACCACCTCATCACGAAACCGTCAACCAAGCATTCTGTACTTAAAACTAAGTAAATTTATGCAAAAAAAAAAATTACAGGGAAATGACTTTTTTGCAGTGAAAATCATATTTTGTGGTAGAACTCAATGTAACGCACTCAAAACAATGTGCTGGTAGATGGATTAAATAGTATGGGGGTTTTAGAGGTGTTTAAAGTAAAAATCTTACAATAAAATCTTCTGTTTAAAAAAACTTGTCTAAAAGTAGTAATTTTGACCCCCAGTATCTCCACAATAAGAAGGTTTCCCGGAATGGTGTAGAACAAAAAAGTGATTGCAATGACGGGAAGAACAAGTGCCGATTCGTTTACAGGTGTTTTACACGCTTTGTAAACGCTTTAATTCGAAATTTTGCGTCACGTCTCGATGTGACCTGACACTAATTCTTGAATGTCACGCAAACCGTTGTCATCTCTAACTTACTTATCTTTAAAGCCCGCATCCTACTTGGCACAATTAGCTTACGCAATAGCTAAATCGGCTTACTGTTCTTCATCGCGTTGGAGTAATAATGGTTTCGCACCTAGGTAATCCTAAAGTAGGGGAAACCAGCTGAGCTGGAGATTCTAAATTGACTGCAACCAGAAGTGTAAAAAGATGACCCGAATAGCGCAGCGGTAGTGAGGCTGCCTTACGTTCTTAGAGTCCCAGGTTCGAACTCGGTAGGAGCCAATGATTGAGTGATGAGCATGGACATTTGTTTCCGAGTTATGGATGTTTATAAAAACACCCTTGGGTTTTCATTTGCAAATATGGTACAAGCCCGTATTTTCTCGTTTATTTTTTAAATGTACCTAATGTGCATTGGCATTGCATCACCCTAATGTAGACTGGTAGAAATGGCTAACTTTATGTTTAATAAGTATGTATTTACAAACAAAAATTATCTACATATGTAGCATATCAACTATCTGGTGTCCACGGCACAAACTTCGTAACTAAGTGTGACACTAGATGGAGGACTGTGTGTAATGTCCTGCGATATTTATTTATTTTAAGTGCAATCATGTGGGTGCGGTTCCAATTGTACTATTATTTAATCGTTACTGGATCTGATGGGCACTACTGAATAGAGCCAAACATTGTAGCAAAATTCTCAGTTGACTCAATTGAGATTACGATCGGCTGATGTCTGTACCTTGGATATAATTGACGATCTTGCAGACCGTCTCCCCGTAGAACCAAACTACGGTGATGGCCTTGCTCAGCTGGATCGGCATGCAGATCACCGTCACCAGCAGGTCTGCCGCCGACAAGTTCACTAGGAAGATATTTGTTACACTGCAACAATAGAAAACGTTTGTGAGATCTCCACTCAAAAAATGATCAAAATGGCCAATGGGTTCTTTGAATGTCAAAACAACAAATAAAATAAAAATAATTCTCCAGATATTTGTCAATTAGTTTCCTCCAAAAGCTGCTGTTGTCAGCATGAGTTTTACCAAATCATCATCATCATCTGTCTAGCCTTTTCCCAACTATGTTGGGGTCGGCTTCCAGTCTAACCAGATGCAGATGAATACCAGTATTTTACATGGAGCGACTGCCTATCTAACCTCCCACCCAATATGTATGGGGAAATACAATACCTGTTGGTAAGACTGGTTGTCAGGCTTTTTGGTCGTTTTAATTCAGATATTAATAAGAATCATAAATTCATCTTTTGCCTTTTTCCACTTTTCGTAAAATATATTTTCAAGGTACATTATTAATATGCGAAATATGCAAATGAACATTGTTCTGAAAAACATTAATCTTCTTTGTTCAGCTTATCGGTAGAATAATATTATTAAAACAAACATTAATTTTCCTCAATGCGTAAATAGCCATTGGTTCTACAGATTTAATATTGAGATTTAAACAATAAATAACTGTGTGCTCACTACGTAATTGAATGTACTTTGATTTGGATTAAATTAATGGAAATTCATGGATTCAAATTTAAAGTGGCGTCCGCCATTTGGTGTAAAAATTGAAAAAGTAACAGTTTCAGAATCTCGAAACTTGTAGTTACTATGCCACTTATGATTGATTATTTATTTAATATAATTAAAAAGCGTTTTTGTATGTGTATGTTCGTTTTTCTTTCAAGCAAAAACTACTAAATGGTTTTGGACGAAATTTAGCACAAAGATGGTTTATAACTTTAGAACTTAAATTAAAATAGGATACATACACATGACTTTCTGATTTATTTCGTTGCGGGATCTAAGACAGTTAAAGATTCATTCTCTGGGACATCGTCGAGCTTCATCGTCTCCGATGATTACCGGCACTGTTGATTATAGCTTTCAGGGGTTACAGTGGTTTGAGAAAGTGTGGCGGGTTTGTCCCAAAAAAATGTTACTCTGATCATAAAAGTTTAGTGCTTGGTCAAAATAATTACAAACTTACCCCTTTCAAAAGCAATACTGTCTAAGTTAAAACATGACATTACCCTCTGCTAGCTTTAAAATTGTGCTTTTTAGTAAATTCGGTATTTCTAGCCTAAGCAAGTAGTTTTTTTTTATCGCTGGACACACAGCGCCACCTAGTACCGCACTAAGCAAAGCTTGTGTCGTGGACACTAGGTAGTTGATAATTATACTACATAATATACTTTTTTTTTTGTTTGTAAATACATATTTACTATACATATAAACATCCATGACTCGGAAACAAATGTCCGTGCTCATCACACAAACATTTGCTCCTACCGGGATTTGAACACAGGACCCTAACAACGTAAGGCAGCGTCACTACCACTACGCCAATCGGGTCGTCGAAAGCAGTTTGTTGTAAAGAAAAGAAAGAAAGAAAGAAAGAAAAAACATTTATTCGTCGCAGAGTCATGACGTGCATACAATATTAACAAACAGAACGCAATTATACAAACACAAACATTTAGACATAAACCGAAGATTAACACAATAACAACTTTAACATTATAATAATTGCAAGACAAAGACAATAAATAAAAAAATTGCACGTCGTGTGTGCGACAAATAGGTTACCACTCAGCATGATGCTGTGCTATGGGGAACCCACAGAACAGCTTGCATAGTATGTTCAAAAGGTATAGTAGCAAGGATTGAAACACGTTTTGAACTAATTAATTTCATGGAATGCTTCAGGGAATTAATTTGCGTGGGCGTAACTAATGTGGGTAGAATAATTATAGTTACTATCCGATATTTGATTTTAAATTATGTTACAATATTCTCTCAATAGTTTGTAGGTAAACCTCTGTTTGTGTCTGTAAAATTTTAAGTTCATTATTTATTAGCCATTGTTCGCGGCTTTGTCGACCTGCAGTACAGTAACTTTCCCACAGGAAAGGATCTTATATGTTACTAGCTGACCCACGCAACTTCGTCTGCGTCACATGAGAGAGAAAAACCAAAGGAAAAAATCCCCGTTTTTGCAACATTTTTCATTCTTGCTCCGCTCCTAATAGTCGTAGTGTGATGATATATAACCTATAGCCTTCCTCGAAAAATGGACTATCCAACACAAAAACATTTTTTCAATTCGAACCAGTAGTTCCTGAGATTAGGGCGTTCAACCAAACAAACAAACAAACAAACTCTCCTGCTTTATAATATTAGTATAGATAGTATAGATTCTAGGCTATACTTTAGGTATCTGTGTGTCAAATCCTTTCTGTAGATTTTGCATGAAAGAACCCTAAACATACATCCTCACAAACTCTCGCTTTTATAATAAAACTTATAATATAGCTGTTGTCCGCGACTTCATTCGTGTTGATATTTTGATGTATGTCTCTATGTCAAAGAAGATACTCCAAACTCCATAGAAACTTGAGCCTGACATTACAGGGCTAGAATTTGACCATAAATTAGAGCATTTGAGAAGGTTTGAGCGTAATTTTCACGTCTCCCAGCAATGGCAAAATTGGTAAAATCAGACAATATGTTCATTTAGGGTTATTTCAGTTATTATGATATAAATTCTTAATTATTTTTTTCATGTCATTGCAATACTGATTAATGTTAATTTAACAGGATTCATTGAGTGAAAAAATTGATCTCATATAGTATCGTAGTTTGAAAATGCATTTTTAATTAGTAGAGATATTTAACGAAATTAGTACCCAAAGGTAGGTCTGTATGTAAAAAGGAGTCAAATAGAAAACAGCATTAGTTTAGGAAAAAAATGTTAAATCCAGATTTGATTTTGAAGCATAATGCTCTAGGATTTTTTATTTCATTGTTATTTTTATTAGATTCGAGGGTTGACAGACATAATTTTACCCAGTAGAGTACCTAAAGTAGTTGTAAGAATTTGCAGAAGTGTTAATCTTGACTGTGGATCACCTAAGTCCCCGCTCCTAAGTTTAAAACTGTTTATTTTCTACACTGGACCGTTATAGCTTGAGGCTAAGATTTAAATAAGCTAATTTAGCAAAATAGTAGTTTTTTTTGTATATATCTGATTCGTGTAACGGCTATGGGGATCTTCTTTCATTCATATCCGCTCAGCAGGTTGGTTGGTCTGTTGTGTTCATCTATCCAAGCGCATTTATAGTAAGAAGTACAATAATATAAAGGTTTTTACTAACATGGTCCCGAACCCTTTAATTAGAAACGGAATATTTCCTATTTATTTCAAGTTTTTAATATGTTAGCATTGTTGCAAGAATAATAAATTCAGAATATATTGCATACCAGAAAAAAGAGAGGCTTTTCCCAAAGGCGTTAGCTCTGAATCCAGATAATAAACCTTAAAAAAAATTGTAGAAGTGAGTGGTTTGCATTCGTAACCGTAGTTCTATCCGCCTGGAAAATATTCTGATTTTATTTTCCGATTTGAAGAGCAGAGACAGAACGTAGGTTTTATCTAAATATATATAACTCAAAGGTGACTGACTGACTGACTGACTGACATAGTGATCTATCAACGCACAGCCCAAACCACTGGTCGGATCGAGCTGAAATTTGGCATACAGGTAGATGTTATGACGTAGGCATCCGTTAAGAAAGGATTTTGATCAATTCTACCCCCAAGGGGATAAAATAGGGATGAAAGTTTGTATGAAACTTTGTCAATTTTAAACCCATCGGGCTGAGACTTTGCATGCATAAAGCTACTACGACGTAGGCATCCTTTAATAAAGGATTTAGAATAATTCCACCCCTAAGGGGATAAAATAGGGTATGAAAGTTTGTATAAATCTTCTTAGATTTTCGACTGATTGAACTGAAATTAAAGATTGGACCTACTATAATGAAGACGTCCGCATAAATAGGATTTTAATAAATTCAACCCCCACGGGGATAAAATAAGGGATGATGGAGGATGTAAATGTATTAGTTTGAACCTATCAGTACCTAATGGAACGAATAAATTAAGACGAACAAAATTTATTTTTAGTTCTAAATTTTGACAATAGATGGCGTTAGTATTTTAAAACGCGCTATCGTTGTATATTCGTTGAGTTACATAATATCCCGATGATGAGTGGCCGTCGTATCTAATAGTACATGCTATACCTTAATATTTCTAGCTTGATTATATTTGACGATTTTGGCTGTTCTTTTCATAGAGTGGCAAAGTCTGAAAATAAACATGAGTATTGTTTACTTGGACCTATGGTGTATCGGCTTGGCTGTATTACAAAACCAACGATTTTATGATTTAATGTGGTGGACCTGAAATACCATCATTCATCATCACCTGAAATATCATCATGTTGGGGTGCGATAGGGTTGAAATGTCAAAAAATGTACTGTCAAAGAATATTGGTCATTCCGAGATTATCAGGGGTGCTGATTACGAATATGGCGTTTATTTTGAGATACAAAAGATGACGGATTCGCGAAAATGAGTTCGAAATTAAAATCCAAGATGGCGCCCAGGACTTTTTAGGTGTTGCCGTCATGGGTGTCGTTCTCATGGTTTTCGGGGTCACTGATAAAGAAAACGAGGTCAAAAGCCTCTGAAACCATTGAGAGGTTTTTGAAAATTGGTTACTAAGATTAGTAACACGAGAGGTTATTAACGTTTTACCAATAACCCAGAATATAAGGCGGATAAGGTGAAAAAATCTGTACATAGAATATTTTGTCGCTAAAATCAGCTAGGGAAGCTAGAAATTATTCATTTATTTTGCCTTTAATTTTTGTCTGTCATTGTAGCTACATATCACATCGTTGTGTAATATACCGGTCATAATACTTCAATCCTAGACAATAATTTTAGGTTTTTTTACAAAATACTTCTGCAAACTTCCTTTATAGTGCTTTGAAACCTACTAACTTATGAGCAACGTCTGGGTATATCTTTAAAATTTGGATAGATCTTGAATTATACTTACTCATTATTTTGCGCTGTGAAAGTCTCCAACTTTTGAATTAAAATAATCCCGAACTCAACGCGAGTGAAACCGCGGACCAAGCTATCTAATATATAAAAATCTCGTGTTTGCTGTCAAAAACGTGAAAAGGCTTGACCGATGTCAATGTTTTTTTTGTGTAAGTATATTTGGTAGGTCAGAGAACAAGTCGTAGTCTATTTTATAATCCTACGTGACAAGGGTGCATCACGCGGACGAAGTCGCGGGCAACAGCTAGTTTATTATATAAAACTTTGAGGAGGCAAAACGTTATACGTTCATATTGAGGTATTTCAAACCGTACTTGCGTTTCGGAGACTAAACAAGAGGTAAAAAACGTAAAATAAATAAATAGGTAAACAACCGAGACGAATTTTGTGACCGGCACGTTCGCAGTGCGTTCCAGCGATGCCATGTCATTACGCTAAGGGCACGTACGATAAACCAAATAAAGCTTAATCAAGGAAATCTCGTCACCCACAGTTAACAGTTTCGTATCAGGGACAATATAGGCCCTAACGATATTCTCTTCCCCAATTAGGTAGGATCATCCCTACTAATGAATCAAGTCAAAAGGGTTTTAATAAAGGAAAACTCAGGTGCGCAGAGTAAAAAGGATTAAAGCCAACAACTAAAAACTTACTACTGTTGGCACGGTACGAATGCGTCTTATAAACGTAACATATGCATTGGAAAGATTTGAAACTCGTTTTCACTTCTCATGCTCTAAAAAGCTCACACAAAAGCAAATACAAGCTATTCGTAACTCGGAAACTCTAGAATGGACTTGCAGTGAATGTCATCGACATACTCCTGTCAGGAAATCGTTCATCGTCCCAGAGGAAGACGACGATGAGGTTGACGAACCTGAGCCAACTTCAATGACAATCAAATCTAATCTTCCGGTAGATATGAAAGAATTGCTATTAAATATCTCCAAAGAGGTTCAAAAAATAGTTCAAAAAGAACTAGAGCCCCTACAGTCTTCTATTGAATTTTGCACTGGTAAAATCGATGATTTTGTGGAGTCAATCAAAATGATGAAACAAAAGCTGAAGGAGGTGGAAAATAAAAATAACTATCTCTGTAATAAAATTACCCACTACGAAACCAAAATCTCGTCTTTAGAACAACGCTTAAACGAGTCAGACCAAGATAAATTGAATAACTTTATCGAAATAACGGGAATCCCATTTATAAAAAACGAAGAACTGTTGCAAATCTCAAGTGATATTGCCCAAAAAATTAGCATTGATAAGTCTGTGATAAAAAGCGTAAAACGGTCCAACACGCACCAAAACCCAGGCGTTATTCAGTTAGAACTAGGGAGTACTAAGGACGTGGAATGTTGGATGCGCTCTGCTAGGCAATCTAATTTGACATCAGCTGATATATTGCCCAACGTATCTAGTAACGAAGCGCCTGCAAAAATATACGTGCGATTTGCGCTATCTCAAGTAAACAGGAAGCTTATGTGGATGGCTAAACAACAACTGCGACAGGATTTTAAATACATATGGTTCCAAAATGGAAAAGTACTGGTGAAGAGAGGTGAGGCAGACAGTTCTGGAAAAGACAAGATAACCATCATTAGATGTGAAGACGACATACAGAATCTTCTTAAAAATAAATCGATTAAGTGAAATTAAAAACGAGCACAAAATCTTTTTTCATGTATTTTAAAAAGTATCATGGCTGCATTTTGTAATATTAAGGAAATCTTTGATTGCATTGATTTACCGACCTACGTTAGTAAGCTACCAAAAAACACGAATAACTTAAATGTTGTGCATGTAAATATTCGATCGTTGATAAAAAACTTTGCCAATCTTATGAACTCTTTAATCTCGGTTAAATCACGAATTGACATTGTAGTTCTCACGGAAGTGGGGGTATCGGAACAAATTGTATCTGTTTATCAATTGGATGGATTTACATTGTACAGTAAATTGCGTAAAAGCAGAAAAGGTGGCGGGATTATTATCTATGTTAATAATAAACATAAGTTTCAACCGTTAACGACGCAAACTAGACATTGTGAATGTATACTAGGTAAATTTACAGCGCAGCAAAATCATATTATTTATATCTGTGCAGTGTATAGACCACCAAAAGAAAGCAAGCACCTGTTTGTTAATGAACTGTCCAGTATGATTAATGTTGATTGTGTAAAGAAAAGCGATCTTATTTTATTAGGTGATATAAATATGGACCTTAAAACAACCAATAATGTAAACAGTTATTATCTTAGTAAACTTGCTGAGTGCGGGCTCGAATGTGCGATCTCAGACTTCACCCGTGTCGAAACCAAAGATAATACGGTCTCTAAAACTTGTATCGACCACATTTTCGTGAGATCGCGCCTTGATGACCTTTACTCAGCGGCTTTGGGAACTGTCTTGGCGGACCATCGCATGACGATTGTCACGCTTGCGTCTATGCCTAAAAGTAGGGATGTAAAATTCATTGAGTTTATTGATAATAAAAAAATAAAAAATCTCTTAGCTTGCACCGAATGGGAAATAGACGAGTTAAACTGCGCTAATGATATATATAAGTACATAAAAGAAAACTTCGTGAAGTGCTACTATGAATGTAAATACGCGAAAAAAATTAATAACTCGAGCAAAAGAAACTGTGAGAAATGGGTCAACAATAAGATAAGGATAAGTTGTGCCTTAAGAGACAAACTTTTTATAAAATGGAAAAATGATCCAAATAATAAAACACTTAAGTTAGAATACAATAAAACCAGAAATAAAGTTAATAAAAAAATACTAAATACTAGAAATGATTATTACAGAGAAGAAATAGCTAAAAGCAAAAATAATCCCAAAAAACTGTGGGAAATCTTAAATAAACTTACCGGTAAAATAGTGAAGTCTGTTGATGAGGTGATAACGAACGCCTTTTTAAATGAATCGAATAATGAACTGAGTATCGCCAATGACTTTGCATTGGAATTTGAAACTAGCGTGTCTAATATTGTGCCCAGGTGTGACAGACCCCTGCTGGATGAACGCGAATTTATGAAAGCCCAAGATAAGTCAATGTTATTTAAAAAAGCTACACCTCGTCAAATCATTAAAATCATTAAAAACTTAAATACTAATAAATCAGCTGGATATGATTCCATAAGAATCATGGACATCAAAATGATAGGAGATAAAATTGTGAATGCAATAGTAAAGTTAATCAATGCTAGTATTCAACAAGGTAAATATCCGTCAGAATTAAAAACAGGTATAGTTAGGCCCATTCATAAAAAAGGTAAATTCAATGACTTGTCAAATTACAGACCCGTAACTATATTGCCTGCCATAAATAAAATAGTAGAAAAATTTATTTGCGACCAAATACATAACTTTTATCGGGATAATGATATAATTTCTAAATCACAGTATGGCTTCCAAAATAAGAAATCAACGGCTCAACTACTTTCCAATTTTACTGATGAAGTTAATAAGTACCTAGATGAGAAGCAGCATGTTATACTCAATATACTCATATTCATTGATTTCAGCAAGGCGTTTGACACGCTTGGGCACAGTACACTATTAAAAACACTAGAAAACTCGGGGATAAGAGGGAAATTACTCGACTGGTGTAAAGAATATCTTTAGCCGAAGTTATCGCGTCAGGGTTGGATCTAGCCTTAGCAGACCTGTAAATGTGACGAAAGGCACTGCCCAAGGGTCAGTGTCTGGTCCACTACACTATCTAGCATACGTGAATGACCTAGAAAACATTATAACACACTGTTCCCTGTATCAATACGCTGATGACACCTGTATACTCTCTGTTAACAAAAACCTTAACTTGGCCGCAGAATGTTTGCAGAAAGATTTTACCCATATGACTAAGTGGGCCCATGATATGGGACTTGTTCTGAATCCACAAAAAACAAAAGTTATACACGTACATTCAAGTCACATAAGTACCTCATGTCCCTTTCAAATCATAGCTCATAGTCATGAGTGTTTGCATAAAAACGTATCAAACTGCCACTGCCCACCTATAGAGCAAGTCTCATATCATACCTATCTGGGGTTAATAATTGATAACCGATTCAACTGGGGTTATCAGGTGGAATCTGTTTGCGGCAAGTTACGTGCGATACTCACCAAATTTTCAGTTATAAAGCGCAATATACCGTACGGAACCCTCCTTCAAATGTACACAGCACTTGCCGAGTCGATAATCTCATATGGACTCACCAGTTATGGACGCACATTTAAAACCTATCTAGACAAAATACATAATCTGCAAACACGTTTACTGAAACTTATAGTTCCAAACCATATAAAAAATAAATTCAAAGACAATTACACAGGGTTATTTAAACATTGCAAGGTATTACCTATACTTGCGCGCGCTGAGTATCTGTTCCTCTTAGAACATTATGACAACAGTGATATTCAAGTTCCAGTGAAATATGACGTGAATACACGACAAGCTAAATCCAAATCACTTCAAGTGCCACGCAAAAATAATTTATATGGCAGGCGTACCGCTTCTTTCGCAATACCCAACTTACTAAACCAAATACCTGTAGACATCAGAGACTCATTGAATAGTAGAAGCGTTAAGCGTTAAGCGTAAGCTCAAGGAATATTACATCGATTCGATTATAACTTAAACGTTAATATAGCGCGTTGATCAGGTCTCAGGCCATGGCATGCTAAGACAGACCCAGAGGTCTAATTGTGTGCCTTATAATATATTTAAGTGTGTCAAATGTAATTTATAAATAAAAAAAAATAAAAAATAAAAAAAAAAGTACACCGTTATAGCCCTACGAAGCGGGATTAAAGTGACCGTTTATTCCCTAGGGTATTATTAGTAGTATATTTATGGTAGAATTAAAGGCTTTTTTATTTTATTTTTATTTTATTATTTTATTATTCCCTAGGGAGTAAAAAGTAATTTAAAAATAGAACGACCTTATACTCTAAAATATGGTCACATAAGAGTAACTTGTTAAAGGTTTTATTTAAATTTCGAATTGGCATGCAAATAGAAAGCGGTTTATTGAAAAAAAAAAAGAACTGAACTCTTCAACGCGAGAAAAAATTATGGTTGTTTGTGTGCATCGTTAATTTTGAAAAGTATGTGCAAATCCTCTGTTGCTAGCCGCTGCAGTAATGTAGGTACTTACTATAATTATCTGCGGAGTGTGGATCATCTTCATTGCGAGAATGTAGAGAGTTTGTGTTGTGTTTTAAATTGTTAATCTGTGACTGACCTGATAGAAGAAAATCTGACTGCTCAGTTCAGAATTATAGTTGGGTGTAAATTTGTTCAGTTTTAAATTACTATTTTCTCGCACTCGATGCGAAAAGTACAGTTTGCACCTCGAGACTAAACGCCAATTGAATATACCCTCGCTTTCATTGCCTCCCTCGCAAGCTCGGGAGTCAAACCACCTCGGGTATATAATGGCTTCGTTTAGTCCCTCGTTATAAAATATACTATTATTACATATAGTTCACTTAGATTTACCAACTTAGTTTTAAACTTATGTAATTTTTTCGACTACGGTAAGAGCGTTATTTCTCTTACAATTTTAACCCTCGAGATTTAGCTGAGCGTCGAAAATCCAACAGTATACTATCTCCCCATCACATCAAGTTACTACAAACTGTCAAATGTTCTCAATCGATTTTGAACTTAACGTAGAATATTTTATGGTTTAAATCAATTGGAGTTTGACAGTTTGCGGTAACATGATAAGCTGATGACTTCGTTCCCCTCTCGTTCACTTTTACATGCGCATGCAATTAGTGGAAACAGGCATAAAATGTTGATTTAAAAACAAACTCATTTTTCTGCAATTTGTTAGAATTGACGCTAAATTCTCATCTCGCATTTGTCTATGGTCTCTGTTTGGACAATTGAAAATATTTTTTTTAGGTATAAGAATTATTGCTACATAAAAGCATTGATTGAAAAAGTATTGTGTACTGTAGTAAATCAGAAAATGTGATGTAAGCCGAAAACAAATGACTTAAAATGAATGCGTTTTGCTTGTCACTCAATTTTTTTAATTTTTGAAAGACAAACCAACATTTTCACCATCAATGTTTATAAAATGGTTTACAGAACAGCCAACCTCCAAAATGTTATAAAATATTTCTAATAAAAAACAAAATGGTTTTGGCAAAATAATGTTTTTTTAAACATGATTTAATACTCGTACAAACATTCATCTGGATCTACGTTGATTTGTGAGATAGATTTTTCAGCTGCTGTTTTTTGCCAAGTTTTAGATTTAACTGTGGAAAACATGTTATCGTTTGTACCAGAAGGTAATTCTTTTAACACGTATTCGTTCCTAGTTGGTCAATATTATGATACTGGAAAAAAACAAATTGTAGGTAGGTTCCCTCCGGCCGTTTTCGCAACTGCGATTCGCAACCAGTTACGAATAAGGATGTTTTATTACTTGTTCGCAACCAGTTGCGAATCAAGAAAACTTTTTCCTTAACCGCAACTTGGTTGCGAACATAGAATTTTATATATTTCGTGAACGAAGAAAAATATTATTTCAGAATACGTGTGTTCGCACAGGATATGAAAAAACATAAAATAAAACAGGATAGAAAACAAATTCTCCTCCACGTTTCGTATCAACTTTATATGAAGGTTATTCTGAACAAAATTTCTATTTTCCACCGTATTGTCATCATCATCTCATATCCCTTCGGGTTCCAATTCTAGTTGATTGTAGTTCAATATTCTCTGCGTTATGCTCCACTCCAAAACCTACCTACTTATATACCAAATTCAAACTTCCCTTCAATGTTGTTTTATGTCCACAAAAAAGGCCAAGTGCGTGTCAAGCCACGCACAGTGTAGGATTCCTTAGTTGGCTGTTATTACGTCATGATAATTTATTTTGTTTTTTTATTTAGATTTTGTTTCTCAATGCACTCTTTACCCGTTAAACAAGCAACTAATTCATGGCGCTGTACTGGAACAAACAAATAACATGAGTCATGACATAGGATGGGACAAAATCATCCCCACTTCACGCGTAGGGGAGCTACTCTCATAAAAATATTTTTCAAAAATTTATTTTACCATTTTGTCGACGTAATTGATGTGACCTTTGCAAAATTACAGCTTTCTAGTACTGACAGTCTCTGAGCAATACTTCGGACGGACGGCCGGACAGACGGCCATGACGAAGCGATAAGGGATCCTTTTCAGGATTACGGAACTCTAAAAACGAGCATCAACTTAAAAATCGTGTCACGTAGATTTCAGCACAAAAGCTCGGCTATTCATAAATTCTAGAAAATGATGTTAGCGCAAACGTCTGTATTTTTTCCGTTTTTCCAAAACATACATAAATAAAATAAATAAATATCCCTGGAAATTAACACACAGCGCCACCTAGTGCCACACTAAGCAAAGCTTGTGTCGTGGACACTAGATAGTTGATATAATACATATATACTTTTTTGTTTGGAAACTAAATAGCTATATACCGCAGAATAGCGAACCCTTGCCAAGTCAACCGGGAAATACACAATGCTTAATTTAGCGTTCAATACCACATTACGGGTAAACGGGTTTCCGGTCAGAATAAAAGCGGTCTTCATCAAAACTGAATTTTGTATTTGATATTTTAACGTGTGGTTTTATTCGCTTTGTTGAGTTACCTGCTCTCCTAGTCATTTCTAATTAAAGGTATTTCATATTTGTTATATCCACTATTGCATTTTGTGGTTGTCATTTATGTCTTGGAAAGGATAAAATATTGGATCTAATTTAATTAGTTAGATTAGATATAGGTATAATTTCATTATTGAGCTCTAATTTTATCTAATATTTTCTGATATTGTAGCTACTGTTCGGTTTGTTGGGTTTTTTTCGTTCAACCTTATTGACATGCGTAGTTCAGTCTAACAAAAAAAGATGCAAATTCAATACATAGGTTGATTTCCATTTTCGATGCATGCTTTGCTTGTTTCGTTCTATAATAAATGCATACGATTTGTTGACGTGTCATCTGCTCTCAGTGTTACGTTGACAATGACCGATTTTCAAAAAAGAGCGACCTTTGTTTGTTTCAGGTTCCAGTATTATTTCTTCTCAGAGACCAGTCAAAGAAAATGTCGGCACTGTTTATACACTGTAAAATTGTCAAACACGTTAGATTGTAATATAACTAGAGAGATTATAAACTCTCGAAAGATTGTCAAACGAACGTACTGCTTACAATATAACGCATTATTTTTCGGCAGATTGTAATCTATCGAAGTGAAACCGTTATATTCTGTTTATGTGATGGAAGTCAACTCGCGCAGTGTGCAGGAGGGGGAGGGAAAATCAAAATCAATAGTTATTTATGATACTAGTGCGGTAAGTTGGTTTTTACTAACGAGTAGACGAATGTAAGCCTGAGACGAAGTCGAAGGCTTACCATAGTCACGAGTTTGTAAATACCAATTTCTGCACGTGTGTCATACAACGTTTTTCAACACATTTGCGAGAAAATTATTCATTATACCACGCTATAATTTTTTTGTAAATCATTAAATAGCGCTCTTGCGATTTTGGCGGCAAGAAACTGTTTTCTGCAATTTGCACCTCTTTCAAAATATCTTTATCAGTTGGAAAGTCGAAACAATCTTTGACGTTTCTATGAAAATGGCGCGACTTTGCAAATGGCGCCACATGTACGTGGTGAAAATTAGAACTACATCTTTCGTCTTACATAATCTTTTGTATTAAAGTGAGACAAACGTATTGAGCTAAAGCACTTCCAAGAAGGTTCGATCAGACAGCCTATTAACTCTCGTAATGTGAAACTCCTTGGTGGAATCGTTTTCATTTTTTTTTGGAAATTAAATAAAAAACCGTAAAGGATACGCACGGTGCTATACAAGGGGGCGTGCGGTAAAATAGGTACTTAGGTGAGAGTACCTATTTTACCGCACGGTCCGTTGTATGGTGCGTAATATTCAACTTTCGAACAATGTATACAGGCGTTGCCTGTACTACTAAATACACTTTTTGAGCAAGTGTATTGAAAAATATTTTATTTCACATAAGCCTGGATGGGCACTTATAAAACGTCGAAAAATGTGCACGGTTCGCGTTGGTCGATTCCATGGAGAAGAACCGGCAAGAAACTCCATGGTTACTCTTTTCAAATCATTTGGTATTACAATATTATTATGTTTTATTACAGCATTAGTACTAAAGTATGGGGGGACAGCGTAGGCCCGACAATAGCTCGTTGCTTGCTATACAAAAAATGTAAAATAAAAGGAATATTTAACAAAAGTTAAACAGCATCCGGGAAGGAGGGTTCCCCCTGGCCCCATGGTATCACTCTCATGAAAAGATAATGTACTATATACCTAAGAAATACCGATTAATATACCCTAACCTCAAAACTTACTTACTTACTTACTTTATATTCCCCTAAAAAGCGTAGTTGACGGTGGGCACCGTCAACTACGCTTTGTACTTTACGCGGGGCCTTAATTCTGTCTGCATGGTTTGAAGGAACCTAACTAACCTAACGTGAGGGTGCACCAAGTCCCGATTATGGCGGCAGAGATACTTCTGTTGCATGCATTTCACAGCGAGCAGCGGTGGCCCTGTGGTGGCGGCCACGACTTACGAACAGTAAGTCGTGGGTTCGAACCCAGACAGGCGCATTACTTTGTGTAATTTATTTCATCACCGCTGCTCTCAAAACGGTGAAGGAAAACATCGTGAGGAAACCGGCATGTCCTAGAACCAAAAATTCGAAGACATGTGACATCTACCTATCCGCACTGGGCCCGCGTGGTAGATTATAGCCCATTCCCTCTCATTGAGAGGAGGCCGAGTCCCAGCAGTGGGAACATTATAGGCTGATGATGATGATGATGCATTTCACAATATTAAGGTTTCATTTCGATAATTACAATGTACCGAAAAATGAAGAGTTATATTGGAAGCAGTGAAACAGATCTTCCTAGAGTTAGTTAAATAATAAACATCGTTTCAGTTAAATAATATACAGCCATCCAAAACATCATCATTTACATTAAATACAACCATTCATCGTAATTATTAATCAAATCGCAACATTCGATCGCTTTACTCATCACGATCCCTTCAGAAACGACTTCCACATTGCCTAAGTACATTGTAGCTGGCGTAAGTACTGTTGTAATCGTGTCGACTAAAATCAAGCGTCTAATGAGCTTAAAAGATTATAGGCTTTTTTGGTTTCAAATCTTTATAAGATATATAACAGGTAAACGGTTACAGAAATGGTTTTGAAGGGATTTTCCTATCACGACAAGCTCCTGACCGGGTTAGCATATTCTTCGTTAAGAGTTGTATTCAGCGACAATGTCTAACTTCTTCTTTTCATGAAAATTTACAATTACTGGAGGTTGATGACAAATCATTATTCTTCTAATATTATCTCAATTTATTTGAGGTCAGCGCAACGTGTCTCTTTCTTCCATACATGTCTATTACTTGCATCTCAGCATTCACCACCTTTATGGCCATATCACTTCACGCAGTCCACGCTTCGATTCTTTGGTCTTCCTCCAAAATGTTGATATGAAGATGTACAGTAAGCGTTCATAAGCGCACAGGCACGCGAAGGATCATATTGCTGTGAACGCACGGCCGAGCGTCCGTGCGGCTGTATGTGTAAGCTGTCTCAATACAGTACCTACGCACACCACAGCCACAGAGTCGCCTACTGTCGCAAGTTGTCGCGTCGCTCTCCACGAAACAAAAAGATATATATTACCGTCTCTTTTGTTATACACGCAGCAAACGCATGATCGTATTTGCATTGGATAGGTAAACTTCGACCATTTCTACCAGGTGTTGATAGCTGTTTAGGTTAAGCAGTGGATTCACGATCAACGTGTCTTGAGTTCAAATCCCGTTTACATACGGGTTTTTTTTTTGTAACCACTTTAATTTATATTTGTATTTTATACAAAAACTATTTACTTAGGTATTTATTTTGAAATGGGTTCATGCTCATTATTTATTTTTTATAAAGATTTAAATATAAGTTAATAACCCATCATAACTATTTATGAGATTGTGTAATATTTTTTCGGTGTTGGAAGGTGGAAAAAAAAGTGCTGACAGATAACAAAAATTGTTTTATTCGTTTCATTTATTCATATAATTAACAACTTTAATAAGATTTGTAACGTCACATTCCTACCTAGATATAAGAAGTTCTCTTGTTACCGTTCATAAGATTTTTTTGTGTATCTGGATACCCACTTTTAAGTCATTTTTATTAACATAACAAGGATATTCTAATAACACAAATATAATTGTTGATACCCACTTCTATCTATCGGTATTCAACAGAGCTTGCTTACTGAAAACTAACACATAATTTATACTTCGTGAATATGTTTTTTATGTGACGTCACAATAAATGTAACTCATATTGAAGTTATAGTTTAAGTGTTCATTTTCCTGAAGAAAAGAAGATTGAAACTAAACCTCAATTTAGGAATTATTAATATCGCTAAATATTTTGTAACACGTCTAATTAAAACTAGAACATTAGGGATTAATATTTTGTATAACCCCCATTATTTTCAATGCAGTCAAGTAGACGTATGCGGCTTAAAGTCACCCAAAGGGCAATGGAGAGGGCTATGCTCGGAGTTTACTTGCGTGATCGCATCAGAAATGAAGACATCCGCAAGAGAACCAAGGTCACCGACGTAGCCCGAAGAATTGCTAAACTTAAGTGGCAGTGGGCAGGGCACATTGCTCGCAGAACGGATGGCCGATGGGGTCGAAAAGTTCTGGAGTGGCGACCGCGAACCGGAACAAAATGGAAGTAATCCAGTGAAAGTCTAAATATTCCCGTGCAAAATGTAATCGTTCTTCTTTATGTCTTTCTGTCAAGAAGGGCATTTTAGCTGATCTTCTGTGATGCAAGCCTTCAGCGTGGAGGGCACGGCGAACAGTTTGCGGTGACTCCGAGTGTGTCGTAGGTGTGAAACCATTGGTTTCATACTCGCCCACGATATGTTGTCGCTGCGCTTCGCTAATAAGCGACGACCTTCCACTTCGCTGTCTACTTGCAAGGCTCCCTTCTTCCTCATACCTTTTGATCCAGAGACTTACTGCATTTCTCTAAACAAAAAAAATGATGTTAGGCAGCTGTAATAAATACTAAAGTGACTTCATTCACTCTGCATTTATAAATCCAATAATAAACACTAATTATTTATCTTGCATGATAGATTGAAAAAAAAAATAACGAATTAAGTAAACCACAGGTCACCAAATAAATGAACAATTTATAATACCCATTCGTTTTTAAATTTTTAATGTTTAAGTTACAATTCATAAATAATTATAATACTCACATTTAGTCCTATTAAGGCCACTTTTATGAAGCGCGGATAATTCGCGATAATAGTCGCCCTCGCCTTAGTATTAATATTTGCCCGCATTTTAAGAATCACACCAACAACAATACCGCTATCTATTAAACCACACGTCACTGACCATCAAATACCACATTATATAGTGTATTCTGTATGACTACAACCAAACGACAAAGTTCATTCCGATCAAGTTAAAATATTCATAAAACTCATGTCTACCTCACAGAAATCTAACAAAATTCTTGACTTATTTTTCTATCTACCTCCCTAACTTTACGAAATGTGTGAACAAAGCAAACAAGTTAAATAATATAATATTTCTGTAGAGTAAAAACTTACAAAAAGACTAAAAGTAACTGTGCGGGATTTGAACTCACGGCTTACTGATTCGCTCTTAATTCTGGACGGGCCCAACCGCTAGGCCATCATGTCTTAGATATTGGCATTGAAATTATGAACTACAACTAGTTGCTGACAATATCTATTTTGTTGAAAGTAGAAGGTCGTAAGTCAAACTAAACGTCAAGCTATTGCTTTGTGAGATTGCTTATCGACTTTTGGTCGGCACTGTAGGTATTATTGTCAGGTCAAACTGAATCAGAACGTGTCCTGCTGTAAATTCAATCTATATCTATTTCTATACTTATATCATACAGCGAAAAGATTTATATTTTTGTCTGTTACGAATAAACTTAAAGCTACCGGGCCGTTCTGAAAATTTATTTTAGCAATGGATAGCCACATTATCAGCGAGTAACACCAATAAATCAATTATATTCAATCTATCCACCACACCGTCTACAATGCCGGCTTCAAACTCTCTTCAGCTTGGAATCCAGTAATCACTGAGTGTACTCGTCAAGTGAAGTCGCCTTAATATACGGACACTGTTAGTGTAGTGTGCTGTCCTAGTGTGAACCGGCCCTAATTAACATTTATGAAGATGAGTGAGGGTAGTTGAATAAACGCCTTCACTTTGCTGTCGCGGTACCTTCAGTACTTCAGTCTCCCCGCGACCACGGCTGGTGCAATCCGGTCGAAACGTCGGGATTAAATTAAAGGTAAATTCGCGATAAATACCCGTCTTCTTAAGTTTTATAATGCACAATTATTCTGTCTGCACAAACCCTAAACATCAATCTATCCGAGCATTACCCCATGTCTGATCTCCCAATAACATCAGATGCTATCCGTTTATTTATCCAACAAATCTGCATATAAATGAGTTAGGAATGGGGGACTGACAGCGGACTCGGATAACCGACAATAAAGCCCTTCGATTGCAAGGTTAACGAGTTGCTCTTTGTTAGCGGGAATCGATCTAAAGCCGACCATCCACTGGTATGCAGAACTTGAACGAATATCCGTTCTTGAGTAGCAGTGGTGGCCCAGTATACAGGGTTAGTTTCTGTTGTAATTTTGTTAAATAGAAAAGAAAAGACGTGTTTCTTCAGTTATGTTATTTTATGAAGTATCAGGTAGCCTAGTTACATAGAATAAGAAGAATTTTGAATACAGTATAAGGACAGTATAAAGCCAGTATTACAACAGTTTCCAATAACCGGGTTTTTCAGAGATATTTTGGAATCGTTAAAAAAAACTTTTTTAAAAGATTTCTTCCTGTCCGCAATCAAAAAGTGATCGTGTGGTATCCAAGTTGAGTAGCAGTTAGCACACATTAAGGCGGTGTATGCACGCACACAAATGCATTGATCCACTAGGTTTACGATTTAGGAAATCTTTAAGACATTAATCAGGTGACTTCAGTAGTAATGACTCCAACTTACGAGTGGGTTCAATCTACACCCACGACCTACAACCCAGCCAATCACGTTACGTGATTTAGTTCATCGCCACCGCACCATGAAGAAAATCTAATCTGAAACATGTATCCACTCAGTGGAAATAACAGTAAGGTAAGGTAGTGGTAATGTAGTATATGCCTCAATAACATGTGATGTGGAGCGTAGAACGCATGTGTGTGATATAGATGTGATGTTCTAATAAACGTAGCGTGAGCTTTTAAGGTTCCGTCATCCGTGTGTCGACCAGTCCATACGTACGTACCTTGAGCAGCGGGTGCACGTACCCTTGATGCACGCACGTTCATCTACTTACTGATTATTTGTTTTTTTTATTCTAAATCCGAACTAGTGTTTCTAGTGAAAACCACATGTGTATTCTCGTATTGCAGTGGGCGATACCGCAAACATTTTCAAACAAAACAATGCTAATTTCAGGAAGGTACAAAGCCGTGAGCTGCTGTGGAGTCTCGCCCTAAATGTTCAATTCGCATAAACGGTGATTGTCTGCGGTTTTCAAAATTGGAGAAGATCTGTACCTAAATCTTTCACTAAATATTTTAAAATTGAGAATTGGTTGGGGTGATCTTGAACGCAGTCAGCGTTCAAGAACACCGATTAGGAAGATTTTTTGTTTACTGACTTTCAAAGTTTTAACGAGGATATTTCTGGATATTTGCAAGATACAAAAATCAACAAACAGGAACTTTTACAAATTTTTGTTGATTACAAACGAACGTAGGTACTCTACTTGAGTACCTACGTTCGTTTATAATCAACAGTATTTAGTAATAAGGTTGTGATTACTTTGCATCTGTCCAATTTTGTCATAATGAAGATCGTGCGTCACTGGTTAATAAACTTGTGTTACGTGATCTCTCTTGTCGCTCTTATTGTTCTAATGGATACCTAAGGGGTGTTTGTTGTTTGCTTCGATGCTCTTGCTTGTGTAATCATAAAGTCAAAGGCTCATAATAGGATCATCTCATCTTCCCGCGCTTGTCGCACGTTACTTGGAATTGGAGCAACACGTTGTTTTCTTATATTCTCTCTTGTCAATCGTCACGCTATTATTTACTCCTTTTCTATAAAAGTGACTTAGGCGCGAGACAAACACGAGTGGCATATGGCGTATGGCGGTGGCGCGGCGCTGGCCAGGCGATGGCGTGGCGCCGCAGAACAGGCGCGCTAATGTCGCCGGAATGGCGTGGCGCGGGCGTATTATAGTCTTTAAAGTCTAAATTGTTACGCGTTTTCCTTGTCTTGTTCCCGCCCTGTGCGTGCCACTGCGAAGTGCGGATGCGCTGATGGCGAGGAAGTGGCGCCCGCACCGGGCCAGAGCCACGCTCGCGCCACGCCATCTCAGTATGTGTCGCGCCACACCTCTCCTATACATTTTTTATGAAATACCAATGAAGTGGCGCCACGCCACCACCTCGCCAGCGCCACGCCACCGCCATACGCCACTTGTGTATGACCCGCGCCTAATAGTCATTGCTTGTGAATAATGGATGTAATTTTTCTTTTACTTTCAATAATTAAGTCGTAACCAATCGTATGATATAAGGACTTTTGTGACACTGTAGCAATTGAGTCTAAAGATCTTGAGGTATACGAAGACTAGCGTCATTATTCCGTATGATTGGGGCACGCTTATTTACAGCTATAATATTGGATACAAATCTTCTCGTCAAGATGATACTAAAATATTGATTAAATAACTCAGTGACACTTCGCCTGATATTGAAATGGAATCCAGAATTTCATGATCAGCAATAACATTTGTGAACACCAGAGAAGTAATTGTTTAAATTAGTAGCTTTATACGCACATTGCTAACATTTTAATAAGTTATGGAGAATTACAGTCCGTCTTATAAAAGCTTCGACACTCAATCACTGAGAACCAACAGGTGTTGAGCGCGTCGAGTGTCTTATAACAAAGCAATTGTTCAGACATGCCAAAGTTTACGCAACGCGAAATTACTTCAACATTAATGTTTTGTTTTGGCACCGACACAATGCGTATTGTTACTGTGACGTCTACCACTTTATCTTCGAAATAAGCCCTCGATTACAAGCTTTCGAAAAGTGTGTTTTTCAATACGAGTACTTTATTCTTTCAATCAACTTATTTTACTAAGAAGGATCAATTTGAATCAAGAATATAAATATAAAAGTCTTTTTTTATTATATAGGCGGATAATCAGCACTTTTTAAACGTAAGGGTTTACTAAAGACGGCTCTTAGATACTTCCTAGTGTTAAAGACGGTTGGTAGAAGTGGCTGAGCAAACTCCCACGCAACACAACTGTAGGTATATTAGGTTAGAAGAACCCAAATGATACACTAGTGTGTAAGATAATATGAACAAAGAGTTAATTTCATTAAGTTATTTTCACATATTAGCTACCAATGAAATAGAACATACTGGACATACAGCATATTTTTTTCTAGTTCATCATCTGCCTTGCCTTTTTCCAACTACATATTTCAGGGTCGGTTTCCAGTTTAACCGGATGCAGCTGAATACCAGTATTTTACATGGAGCGACTGCCTTAAAAAAATAAACAAATTTTCCTAGTTAGGAGACAAAAATAATAATATTGACAAACTGAGTTTCTTTCCAAACGCAGACTGATTAACGGCAAATTCACACTTTTCTGTACTTATTGCTATAATTATAGAATTAAAACTTTTGTTGTTTTTTTTTTTATTTATATTATTTGTTGCATCGCCATAAAAGTGTAACAAGCTAAGTGCTTGGGTAAAAATGAACCTGAATAATGTATGCTGCTGGATTTTCTCTCTTTTTTCACTATAGTTCGTTTACAAGTTCTTATTAATCAGTTACCAATTGTTTGTTCAACGGATGAGTGCGTTGCACTTACAACGAGAATAGAAGCTGCTCTATTGTTCTCATAATTGTCTGTCTATTTATTGTGACTAGAGTTTGCACAATTTATGTTCACATTCTTGCGTGTTGTGCAAATCTTGGATTTTAAATTGAAATGTTGTTATGTGAGTGAACATGTTCTTGATTTTCTATTTGTTATTGTTACGGGTACGTTTTTAGAGTCAACAGTGAGTTGTTTTTCGTTTGCATGATAAATGGTAATCTTTATTTCTGTTAGTATAATATTTATGCAAACATACACATCTAGTTATTTTTTAACTATTCGAGGTCGGCGTT
The DNA here is from genome assembly GCA_916618015.1 of Xestia c-nigrum. Classification (NCBI taxonomy): domain Eukaryota; kingdom Metazoa; phylum Arthropoda; class Insecta; order Lepidoptera; family Noctuidae; genus Xestia; species Xestia c-nigrum. The sequence continues at coordinate 24,507,374 of OU745257.1, read as the reverse complement.
CTTAGCTGACTGCTCTGAGAAGATACATCGAAAGAAAGTTAGGGTCTTTTCAGGAATGATCCTCACAGATTTAAGAGTTCGATACCTTTGCACTCAAATTGTCAAGTTAAACTCAGGAGTTCAAAACAACGTAATTTCTATAATCACTTCCCACTCCTGGTCCCGGTTGGATATGATATGCTGTTACTATGGATTTGTATTTTCTACCGATACATTCAGAAGTCCAGAAAGCAACCCTTATCGTTATGGAACCACGGGTAATTAAAATTACCCAAGGACCCAATAATGGGTCGACCCACCGAGACCACGGGTAACGACTCACCACGCGGGTGCTTGTCGGATGGCACACGTATCTGGATTGGTTTTAGGACATCCTGACATCACGATGTTTTGAATTAAGTAGATTGCTCGAATTGGAATGTCTGCAAGGATTCACACTTAGTACGACACGGTAGTCTAGCTCATAGCCACTGGGTCATCACTATTTCTCAGGTGATCGGTTCTGTTTTATCAACCGACTTCCAAAAAGAGGAGGTTCTCAATTCGTCTGTATGTTTTTTTTTTTGTGTTTGTTACCTCAGAACTTTCGACTGGGTGACCCGATTTTGATGATTATTTTTTTTTGAAAGCTGGTGCTTTCCGTTTAGTCCCATTTTAATGTGCTGAAAATCTGATGCTGATCTTCCGAGATATACAGTGGAACTCTTCAAAAATAGACGGCAGATCTGCAGTAATTGCTGCAATCGCTTGTAGGTTCATTGTTCATACTACATCATGACGTAACATCACGCCTGTATGCTCTGAGGGGGTACGCAGATGTGTAAAATACACCCAGATTTCGAAAGTGTTTATTATCTCAGAACTTTCGACTGGGTCAACCGATTTTGATGGTCCTTTTTTTTATTTGAAAGCTGGTACTTTTCGTGTAGTCTCATAATCATCAAATCAGGATCTGATGATGGGATTCTCGAGAAATAGAGAGATCTCATCACATTTTATAGGCACACTAGAAGCGATTTGGGTAGTTTTAGAAAGTGTACTTTCTCGCAGTGATCCCATTTCAATTTAATGAAGATCTGATGAAGAACTTCGGAGATATGCAACGGAACTCCTCAATAAGTGTTAGCAAATGTACTGGGTTTGCTGAAATCTCATATCTGTCTATTGTTCGCACCAGTTCATAACCTAAAATCACACCAGTACGCTGTGAAGGGGTAAGCACATGTAAACTACTAAAAAGTGAAAAATAAGAACTTTTTTTCAAAAAATAAAACCAACTTCAGAGAAAACAAAAAAGTGAAAAATAACTTCAGAAAAAACGCTTCAGAAGTCGGTGACAAAAAAACTAAATCAATCAAACAAAGGTCACCGACTTCTGAAGCGTTTTTTCTGAAGTTATTTTTCACTTTTTTGTTTTCTCTGAAGTCGGTTTTATTTTTTGTAAAAAAAGTTTTTATTTAATATGCTACCAAACACAACAATATCATTGTTTTGAATTCTGGGAAATCTGCTGTTGTTAGTAATTTATGAAAGTTATTTATTTATTTGCCAGAAACATGGTGTTTACAATTATTGCATAGATATGTAGATATATTGCAAAGTACTACATTTCTTACCATTTTAACGGTATGCAAGATCAATAATTATATTTCACGAAATTAATCCAGCACACAATTATTTATCTGACAGCCTTCACTATCACCATCCCATATATCACTTCCACTGAAGGCTTCATACAGTTTTAATTACATCGCCATTTCCGACTAATTAAATTCAGTTTGAAGAATCCCGATTGGCTTCAGCACTAATGAACTGTACAAGACTGGAAGGGACTACGGTTTTAACAGAAAATATCGAACTTCATTAATGGCTTGCAGATAACATCAGTGTGCGTACTATTGGAATATGTTCCGAACAACATTTTATGATTAAAAGCGTTTGTCTGATGAATGAAATACTTGGTTCTCGTACGCAGAAAAACTAGACAAGCGGCAATAGCTTTTAAAGTGTTTCGAATGATTACAACGATTTTCAACTATGACGATTGCTTAAATTAAACCTACCGGGAACTTTATCCGTAGCCTATAGCAGTCTACTGTTGGACACGCATATGTCAATCCAATGCACTTTGATTTTTCTGTCATCGTTAAAAATTTCCTAATTCTGGTCTGAATCTGCATCTTGGTAACCCGAAAATCATAAAATCATAACCAGGTTGCGGGTTTGGTTAGGCACTTGAAAAAATAAAGAAAACTGTTCCAAACGTAACCCTCTTCCTAACTTGACCCGATGCATGTATCGTTCCTATCCAAACCCAAATATTCATGACGACAGTATAAAAAAATAGCAAATCTATTTAGTTCGCCAGTTAAGAGTATCGGAAAATAAATGGCACGTTTTTTTTTGTTTTTGTTGATCAATGAATAATGCCAACGATAAGACGTATCGAAACTCAGGAGTGGGGGCTCGTGATGTCAGAACTCACAAAAAAATATACTTAAGCGTGACGTATAGAGAATTTTAAAAGCGTCGTATCTTCGTCAATTTTGGTTTCCGTAACAAAAGAAAAACACGGGTCAAATATTTTTTGATAATCTATCGGACGGACCATTTAGTTTTTGTTTTGTCGTATACCGCAATATGGATAGAATAAATTGTATGTTAGTTGTGTTATGTGGGGTTAGTTTCGGAAAAAAACTCAAATATCCTCCAGTTCAACACCAGACAAGATATAATAAATGTTTCTATTAATTTTCCAGAATAACAATGCAACGAAGAGTTTCAATCATAGAGACTTGCTTATATCAGCAGCTATTGTAATTCTTTATGTTTTCACACCTACAAAGTATTAAACTCATGTGAAATCTATTTTCCCATATCTACTAAATTCTTCTAGTCAATCTTCACATCAATAAAATTAACCAATTGCTTTATACATTCCAATTTTAAATTAATTTTTTCACGATCAAAGGAATTTTAAGATTGTGAAAAGATGTCTAATTATTATTTTACGAAAGTATTAGCTTTTACGTTTACCAATAAAAAACCGGTGAACTTTATTGTTTTTACTTTATTTGCAAGGCGCCTAGTTGTTACGGCGTTTATTTTAGTTTTATTAGTGTTTGGACAGTTTCGAAGTTTATTGCCCGTTCTCCTTAATCAACACTAGGCAATCACCTAAATATAGTCTTACTATTGTATATGCGAAATTTTGGATGGATGGATGTGTGTTTGTTACCCAATCCCGCCAGAATAGTTATACGGGTTTGGATGATAGCCCTAGGCTGGTTTTGTCTCACTCATAAACATCTGTCTCACTTATAAACATCACAACTTAAGTGGCAGTGGGCAGGGCACATTGCTCGCAGAACGGATGGCCGAGGTATCAAGACAGTTGCGCGAAAGACATTTGCGCGAAAGACACTTGCGCGAACCCTTTTGAGCGAAAAGACAAATGCGCGAATGGACTTTTGCGCGATTGGACATTTGCGCGAACAGACATTTGCGCGCCAGGACACATGCGCGAATGGACTTTTGCGCGATTGGACTCTTGCGCGAACGGAGTTTTGCGCGAAAGGACAATTGCGCGAGTGGAAACTTGCGCGAGAGGACATTTGCGCGACTTAATGGCCACAGAGGTTTACTCTGTGGAGTAAACGTAACATAACGCCTCATACTTGAAGGGGTTTTTTTTAATTCTTTCATCATGGGTGTCTTTTTCATGGTTTTTGGGGTCGCTGATTATGAAAATGGGATCGAATGGAAAATCAAAGATGGCGCCCATGTTTTTTTTTGTTTATAAAAAAAAAAAAAAAATCGCTGGACATTACACACAGCACCGTCTAGTGCCACACTAAGCAAGGCTTGTGTCGTGGTCACCAGACAGTTGATATACTACATATATACTTTTTGTTTGTAAATACATACTTATTATACAAATAAACATCCATGACTCGGAAACAAATGTCCATGCTCATCACATAAACATTTGCTCCTACCGGGATTCGAACCCGGGACCCTAAGAACGTAAGGCAGCCTCACTACCGCTGCGCCATTCGGGTCGTCTATTCTTTTGTCTGTCATGTTTGTCTTTTTCATGGTTTCTGGGGTCGCTGATTACGAAAATGGGGTCAAAAAGAAAATTCAAGATGGCGCCCATGTTTTTTATGGTTTTTCGGTCATGGGTGTCAACACGAGGTGAGGTCGGGAATAGGATGGGTGGGTTAAGCAACACTTGGTGAGGTCGGGAAAAGGATGGGGGGGTTAAGCAACACTTTGTGAGGTCGGGAATAAGATGGGTGGGTTAAGCAACACTTTGTGAGGTCAGGAAAAGGATGGGTGGGGCCAAGCAATATTTGGTGAGGTCGGGAAAAGGATGGGTGGGTTAAGCAACACTTGGTGAGGTCGGGAAAAGAATGGGTGGGTTAAGCAACACATGGTGAGGTCGGGAAAATGATGTGTAAGGTTAAGCAACATTTGGTGTGGTCGAAAAAAGGATGGGATGGGTGGGTTAAGCAACACTTGGTGAGGTCGGGAAAAGGATGGGTGGGGCTAAGCAACACTAGTTGAAGTTGGGAAAAGGATGGGTTGGTTAAGTAACACTTGGAGAGGTCGGGAAAAGAATGGGTGGGTTAAGCAACACATGGTGAGGTCGGAAAAATGATGGGTGAGGTTAAGCAACATTTGGTGTGGTCGAAAAAAGGATGGGATGGGTGGGGTTAAGCAACATTTGGTGTGGTCGAAAAAACGATGGGTGGGTTAAGCAACATTCGGTGAGGTCGGGAAAAGGATGGGTGGGTTAAGCAACACTTGGTGAGGTCGGGTAAAGGATGGGTGGGTTTAAGCAACACGAGGTGAGGTCGGGAATAGGATGGGTGGGTTAAGCAACACTTGGTGAGGTCGGGAAAAGGATGGGGGGTTAAGCAACACTTGGTGAGGTCGGGAAAAGGATGGGGGGTTAAGCAACACTTGGTGAGGTCGGGAATAGGATGGGTGGGTTAAGCAACACTTGGTGAGGTCGGGAAAAGGATGGAGGGGTTAAGCAACACTTGGTGAGGTCGGGAATAAGATGGGTGGGTTAAGCAACACTTTGTGAGGTCAGGAAAAGGATGGGTGGGGCCAAGCAATATTTGGTGAGGTCGGGAAAAGAATGGGTGAGTTAAGCAACACTAGGTGAGGTCGGGAAAAGGATGGGGGGGTTAAGCAACACTTGGTGAGGTCGGGAATAAGATGGGTGGGTTAAGCAACACTTTGTGAGGTCAGGAAAAGGATGGGTGGGGCCAAGCAATATTTGGTGAGGTCGGGAAAAGAATGGGTGAGTTAAGCAACACTAGGTGAGGTCGGGAAAAGGATGGGTGGGTTAAGCAACACTTGGTGAGGTCGGGAAAAGAATGGGTGGGTTAAGCAACACATGGTGAGGTCGGGAAAATGATGTGTGAGGTTAAGCAACATTTGGTGTGGTCGAAAAAAGGATGGGATGGGTGGGTTAAGCAACACTTGGTGAGGTCGGGAAAAGGATGGGTGGGGCTAAGCAACACTAGTTGAAGTTGGGAAAAGGATGGGTTGGTTAAGTAACACTTGGAGAGGTCGGGAAAAGAATGGGTGGGTTAAGCAACACATGGTGAGGTCGGAAAAATGATGGGTGAGGTTAAGCAACATTTGGTGTGGTCGAAAAAAGGATGGGATGGGTGGGGTTAAGCAACATTTGGTGTGGTCGAAAAAACGATGGGTGGGTTAAGCAACATTTGGTGAGGTCGGGAAAAGGATGGGTGGGTTAAGCAACACTTGGTGAGGTCGGGTAAAGGATGGGTGGGTTTAAGCAACACGAGGTGAGGTCGGGAATAGGATGGGTGGGTTAAGCAACACTTGGTGAGGTCGGGAAAAGGATGGGGGGTTAAGCAACACTTGGTGAGGTCGGGAAAAGGATGGGGGGTTAAGCAACACTTGGTGAGGTCGGGAATAGGATGGGTGGGTTAAGCAACACTTGGTGAGGTCGGGAAAAGGATGGGGGGGTTAAGCAACACTTGGTGAGGTCGGGAATAAGATGGGTGGGTTAAGCAACACTTTGTGAGGTCAGGAAAAGGATGGGTGGGGCCAAGCAATATTTGGTGAGGTCGGGAAAAGAATGGGTGAGTTAAGCAACACTAGGTGAGGTCGGGAAAAGGATGGGGGGGTTAAGCAACACTTGGTGAGGTCGGGAATAAGATGGGTGGGTTAAGCAACACTTTGTGAGGTCAGGAAAAGGATGGGTGGGGCCAAGCAATATTTGGTGAGGTCGGGAAAAGAATGGGTGAGTTAAGCAACACTAGGTGAGGTCGGGAAAAGGATGGGTGGGTTAAGCAACACTTGGTGAGGTCGGGAAAAGAATGGGTGGGTTAAGCAACACATGGTGAGGTCGGGAAAATGATGTGTGAGGTTAAGCAACATTTGGTGTGGTCGAAAAAAGGATGGGATGGATGGGTTAAGCAACACTTGGTGAGGTCGGGAAAAGGATGGGTGGGGCTAAGCAACACTAGTTGAAGTTGGGAAAAGGATGGGTTGGTTAAGTAACACTTGGAGAGGTCGGGAAAAGAATGGGTGGGTTAAGCAACACATGGTGAGGTCGGAAAAATGATGGGTGAGGTTAAGCAACATTTGGTGTGGTCGAAAAAAGGATGGGATGGGTGGGGTTAAGCAACATTTGGTGTGGTCGAAAAAACGATGGGTGGGTTAAGCAACATTCGGTGAGGTCGGGAAAAGGATGGGTGGGTTAAGCAACACTTGGTGAGGTCGGGTAAAGGATGGGTGGGTTTAAGCAACACGAGGTGAGGTCGGGAATAGGATGGGTGGGTTAAGCAACACTTGGTGAGGTCGGGAAAAGGATGGGGGGTTAAGCAACACTTGGTGAGGTCGGGAAAAGGATGGGGGGTTAAGCAACACTTGGTGAGGTCGGGAATAGGATGGGTGGGTTAAGCAACACTTGGTGAGGTCGGGAAAAGGATGGGGGGGTTAAGCAACACTTGGTGAGGTCGGGAATAAGATGGGTGGGTTAAGCAACACTTTGTGAGGTCAGGAAAAGGATGGGTGGGGCCAAGCAATATTTGGTGAGGTCGGGAAAAGAATGGGTGAGTTAAGCAACACTAGGTGAGGTCGGGAAAAGGATGGGGGGGTTAAGCAACACTTGGTGAGGTCGGGAATAAGATGGGTGGGTTAAGCAACACTTTGTGAGGTCAGGAAAAGGATGGGTGGGGCCAAGCAATATTTGGTGAGGTCGGGAAAAGAATGGGTGAGTTAAGCAACACTAGGTGAGGTCGGGAAAAGGATGGGTGGGTTAAGCAACACTTGGTGAGGTCGGGAAAAGAATGGGTGGGTTAAGCAACACATGGTGAGGTCGGGAAAATGATGTGTGAGGTTAAGCAACATTTGGTGTGGTCGAAAAAAGGATGGGATGGATGGGTTAAGCAACACTTGGTGAGGTCGGGAAAAGGATGGGTGGGGCTAAGCAACACTAGTTGAAGTTGGGAAAAGGATGGGTTGGTTAAGTAACACTTGGAGAGGTCGGGAAAAGAATGGGTGGGTTAAGCAACACATGGTGAGGTCGGAAAAATGATGGGTGAGGTTAAGCAACATTTGGTGTGGTCGAAAAAAGGATGGGATGGGTGGGGTTAAGCAACATTTGGTGTGGTCGAAAAAACGATGGGTTGGTTAAGTAACATTCGGTGAGGTCGGGAAAAGGATGGGTGGGTTAAGCAACACTTGGTGAGGTCGGGTAAAGGATGGGTGGGGCCAAGCAATATTTGGTGAGGTCGGGAAAAGAATGGGTGAGTTAAGCAACACTAGGTGAGGTCGGGAAAAGGATGGGGGGGTTAAGCAACACTTGGTGAGGTCGGGAATAAGATGGGTGGGTTAAGCAACACTTTGTGAGGTCAGGAAAAGGATGGGTGGGGCCAAGCAATATTTGGTGAGGTCGGGAAAAGAATGGGTGAGTTAAGCAACACTAGGTGAGGTCGGGAAAAGGATGGGTGGGTTAAGCAACACTTGGTGAGGTCGGGAAAAAAATGGGTGGGTTAAGCAACACATGGTGAGGTCGGGAAAATGATGTGTGAGGTTAAGCAACATTTGGTGTGGTCGAAAAAAGGATGGGATGGGTGGGTTAAGCAACACTTGGTGAGGTCAGGAAAAAGATGGGTGGGGTTAAGTAACATTTGTTGAGGTCGGGAAAAGGATGGGTGGGGCTAAGCAACACTTGGTGAGGTCAAGAAAAGGATGAGTAGGTTAAGCAACACTTGGTGAGATCTATTTTTGTAATCAGCGACCCCAAAAACCATGAAAACGACACCCATGACAGAAAAACCATAAAAAAACATGGGCGCTATCTTGAATTTTCATTTTGACCCCATTTTCGTAATAAGCAACCCCAAAAACCATGAAAAGGACACCCATGAAGAAAAACCAAAAAAAAACATGGGCACCATTTTGGATTATCTTTTTGACCCCATTTTCGTAATCAGCGACCCCAAAAACCATGAAAACGATACCCATGACAAAAAAAAAACAAAAGAAAACATGGGCGACATTTTGGATTTTCTTTTTGACCCCATTTTCGTAATCAACGACCTCAAAAACTATGAAAATGACACCCATGATCAAAGTATAAAAAAGAAGTGAAACTTCTTTATGACGTTATTTTTCAAAAAATAATTTACTATATGCAACTTTACAGAAATAGGTTAAATAAAGTTAAATTAGATAAAGTTTAATAAAAGGCTTTTATTATCATAAACATAAATACAAATTCTACAATTATTTCATTTTAGCTTATTACTACAAAGATTATTATTGAAAAAGATGGCGCGTAACGGAAAAATGTGACGCGTAACGAAAAAATGTTACACTAAATTTTTTCCCCATCCTTTTCTTGACCTCACTATGTGAGTTGCTTAACCCCACACATCCTTGTTTCGACCTCACCAAATGTTGCTTAATCTAACCCATCCTTTTCCCGACCTCTCTAAGTGTTACTTAACCAACCCATCCTTTTCCCAACTTCAACTAGTGTTGCTTAACCCACCCATCCTTTTCTTGACCTCACTATGTGTGTTGCTTAACCCCACCCATCGTTTTCCCGACCTCACCAAATGTTGCTTAACCAACCCATCCTTTTCCCAACCTCCCCAAGTGTGGCTTAACCCACCCATTCTTTTTTTGACCACACCAAATGTTGCTTAACCTCACCCATCATTTTCCCGACCTCACCAAGTGTTGCTTAACCTACTCATCCTCTTCTTGACCTCACCAAGTGTTGCTTAACCCACCCATCCTTTTCCCGACCTCACCAAATGTTGCTTAACCCACCCATCGTGTTTTAGACCACACCAAATGTTGCTTAACCCCACCCACCCATTCTTTTCCTGACCTCACAAAGCGTTGCTTAACCCACCCATCTTGTTCCCGACCTCACCAAGTGTTGCTTAACCCCTCATCCTTTTCCCGACCTCACCAAGTGTTGCTTAACCCACCGATCCTATTCCCGACCTCACCTCGTGTTGCTTAAATCCACCCATCCTTTACCCGACCTCACCAAGTGTTGCTTAACCCACCCATCCTTTTCTTGACCTCACTATGTGGGTTGCTTAAACCCACCCATCCTTGTGTCGACCTCACCAAATGTTGCTTAACCTAACCCATCCTTTTCCCGACCTCTCCAAGTGTTACTTAACCAACCCATCCTTTTCCCAACTTCAACTAGTGTTGCTTAGCCCCACCCATCCTTTTCCCAACCTCAACAAATGTTATTTAACCCCACCCATCCTTTTTCTGACCTCTCCAAGTGTTGCTTAACCCACCCATCCTTTTCTTGACCTCAATATGTGTGTTGCTTAACCCCAACCATCCTTTTCCCGACCTCACCAAATGTTACTTAACCAACCCATCCTTTTCCCGACCTCCCCAAGTGTTGCTCAACCCACCCATTCTTTTTTCGACCACACCAAATGTTGCTTAACCTCACCCATCATTTTCCCGACCTCACCAAGTGTTGCTTAACCTACTCATCCTTTTCTTGACCTCACCAAGTGTTGCTTAACCCACCCATCCTTTTCCCGACCTCACCAAATGTTGCTTAACCCACCCATCGTTTTTTCGACCACACCAAATGTTGCTTAACCTCACCCATCATTTTCCCGACCTCACCATGTGTTGCTTAACCCACCCATTCTTTTCCCGACCTCTTCAAGTGTTACTTAAGCAACCCATTCTTTTCCCAACTTCAACTAGTGTTGCTTAGCCCCACCCATCCTTTTCCCGACCTCAACAAATGTTATTTAACCCCACCCATCCTTTTCCTGACCTCTCCAAGTGTTGCTTAACCCACCCATCCTTTTCTTGACCTCACTATGTGTGTTGCTTAACCCACCCATCCTTTTCTTGACCTCACTATGTGTGTTGCTTAAACCCACCCATCCTTGTTTCGACCTCACCAAATGTTGCTTAACCCACCCATCGTTTTTTCGACCACACCAAATGTTGCTTAACCCCACCCATCCCATCCTTTTTTCGACCACACCAAATGTTGCTTAACCTCACCCATCATTTTCCCGACCTCACCATGTGTTGCTTAACCCACCCATTCTTTTCCCGACCTCTCCAAGTGTTACTTAACCAACCCATCCTTTTCCCAACTTCAACTAGTGTTGCTTAGCCCCACCCATCCTTTTCCCGACCTCATTAAATGTTACTTAACCCCACCCATCCTTTTTCTGACCTCACCAAGTGTTGCTTAACCCACCCATCTTATTCCCGACCTCACCAAGTGTTGCTTAACCCCCCCATCCTTTTCCCAACCTCACCTAGTGTTGCTGAACTCACCTATTCTTTTCCCGACCTCACCAAATATTGCTTGGCCCCACCCATCCTTTTCCTGACCTCACAAAGTGTTGCTTAACCCACCCATCTTATTCCCGACCCCACCAAGTGTTGCCTAACCCCCCCAGCCTTTTCCCGACCTCACCAAGTGTTGCTTAACTCACCCATCCTATTCCCGACCTCACCTTGTGTTGCTTAAACCCACCCATCCTTTACCCGACCTCACCAAGTGTTGCTTAACCCACCCATCCTTGTCCAGTCCTCACTTCGTGTTTCTTAAACCCACCCATCCTTTACTCGACCTCACCAAGTGTTGCTTAACCCACCCATCCTTTTCTTGACCTCACTATGTGTGTTGCTTAAACTCACCCATCCTTGTTTCGACCTCACCAAATGTTGCTTAACCCACCCATCGTTTTTTCGACCACACCAAATGTTGCTTAACCCCACCCATCCCATCCTTTTTTCGACCACACCAAATGTTGCTTAACCTCACCCATCATTTTCCCGACCTCACCATGTGTTGCTTAACCCACCCATTCTTTTCCCGACCTCTCCAAGTGTTACTTAACCAACCCATCCTTTTCCCAACTTCAACTAGTGTTGCTTAGCCCCACCCATCCTTTTCCCGACCTCATTAAATGTTACTTAACCCCACCCATCCTTTTTCTGACCTCACCAAGTGTTGCTTAACCCACCCATCTTATTCCCGACCTCACCAAGTGTTGCTTAACCCCCCCATCCTTTTCCCGACCTCACCAAGTGTTGCTTAACCCACCCATCCTATTCCCAACCTCACCTCGTGTTGCTGAACTCACCCATTCTTTTCCCGACCTCACCAAATATTGCTTGGCCCCACCCATCCTTTTCCTGACCTCACCAAGTGTTGCTTAACCCACCCATCCCATCCTTTTTTCGACCACACCAAATGTTGCTTAACCTCACACATCATATTCCCGACCTCACCATGTGTTGCTTAACCCACCCATTCTTTTCCCGACCTCACCAAGTGTTGCTTAACCCACCCATCCTTTTCCCGACCTCACCTAGTGTTGCTGAACTCACCTATTCTTTTCCCGACCTCACCAAATATTGCTTGGCCCCACCCATCCTTTTCCTGACCTCACAAAGTGTTGCTTAACCCACCCATCTTATTCCCGACCCCACCAAGTGTTGCTTAACCCCCCCAGCCTTTTCCCGACCTCACCAAATGTTGCTTAACCCACCCATCCTATTCCCGACCTCACCTCGTGTTGCTTAAACCCAGCCATCCTTTACCCGACCTCACCAAGTGTTGCTTAACCCACCCATCCTTGTCCAGTCCTCACTTCGTGTTTCTTAAACCCACCCATCCTTTACTCGACCTCACCAAGTGTTGCTTAACCCACCCATCCTTTTCTTGACCTCACTATGTGTGTTGCTTAAACCCACCCATCCTTGTTTCGACCTCACCAAATGTTGCTTAACCTAACCCATCCTTTTCCCGACCTCTCCAAGTGTTACTTAACCAACCCATCCTTTTCCCAACTTCAACTAGTGTTGCTTAGCCCCACTCATCCTTTTCCCGACCTCAACAAATGTTACTTAACCCCACCCATCCTTTTTCTGACCTCTCCAAGTGTTGCTTAACCCACCCATCCTTTTCTTGACCTCCCCAAGACATAAATGCAAATTCTTCAATTATTTCATTTTAGCTTATTACTACAAAGATTATTATTGAAAAAGATGGCGCGTAACGGAAAAATGTGACGCGTAACGAAAAAATGTTACACTACATTTTTTTCCAACCCCGATAAAGAAGTTTCACTTCAAAAACCCCTTCAAGTATTGTGATGTTATGTTTACTCCACAGAGTAAACCTCTGTGGCCATTAAGTCGCGCAAATGTCCTCTCGCGCAAGTTTCCACTCGCGCAATTGTCCTTTCGCGCAAAAGTCCGTTCGCGCAAAAGTCCAATCGCGCAAAAGTCCATTCGCGCATGTGTCCTGGCGCGCAAATGTCTGTTCGCGCAAATGTCCAATCGCGCAAAAGTCCATTCGCGCATTTGTCTTTTCGCGCAAACGGGTTCGCGCAAGTGTCTTTCGCGCAAATGTCTTTCGCTCAAAAGTCCCAGATCCGATGGCCGATGGGACAGAAAAGTTCTGGAGTGGCTACCGCAAACAGGAAAACGATGGGTTGGAAGACCTCCCACTAGGTGGACCGATGACCTGGTGAAGGTTGCGGGAATCCGTTGTCAATGTAGCGTTACTTTGGGGAGGCCTATGTCCAGCAGTGCACGTCTTTCGGCTGAAATGATGATGATGATGATGACACATCAAAATTTCCACGCGAGCAAAGTTGAAGCTACAGCTTGCGTCTGATAAAAGTGACTCGTAATTTATATAGATTTTCAAAATGTCGTCTGGTATTCGTAAAGACGGGTAATACGTCTGTCAAAGTCAGATTCTATCTTTTTTACCTTCACCTGCTATATTTACAATACGGATTTTATTTCAAAAATATTCAATACTGTGAGTTCAATGACTTTATTTCTATGCTTTATTTTATTTGCTGGAATTGGAAAGAATTTGTCTGCAAGATGGGTGCCGAAATATTCAAATGGAGACAATATTTTGAATTTAGCTACAATAAATTGGGATACGTAGAAGTGTTAAAAGAATTGATCTTTGAATGATAAATAATAACAGAAGACAGAATTAGTTTCGAGATAAAGGTTGCCATCACGGCTTAATATTTTCGTGTCAAAGGACTTCTGAAACTTAGACTTCGGCCAAATCTAGCTTTTTTTTTTAATAAAACTTTTTTTTAAATTTATGGCACGTTAAACCTAAGCTTAGGTATACTGACGTTTTATCAACGAAAACAGTGGAACAGTGGAGAAGTAAAAAATGTATTATTAGACTAATGTCAGCTGCTAAACATTTTTCAGTAAAGTTGAAAATCGTTGTTTAAATTCGAAAAGCTTAAAAACGATTGCCACTCGTCTACGACCTGCGGTGGTCGAACTTTTTTTGTTCTACTTTTGAATGCTTTTGTTCTACTTTTGAATGCTTTTGTTCCGTTATTATTATTTTATAATTTTTTATTTGCTTTGTACATGTTAAATTGTAACAGGCCACCAAGGTTCGTGTTCACCAAAGATAACGGTCTGCTTATCTAAAAACAGCACCCAGTGTGACATATCCCCATACAAAAAAGTGTTTTTCGATAATCAGACCGTCATCTTTTTGGTGATCATGGACCTAAGTGGAGCTTGGTGACGTGTATCACGAGTTTTATTTTTCTAAATCTACATCAGGCATCAGTTATCAAGTGCATTTCTACACACATATGTTATGTAACCCTGTAAAGATAGTTTAAGCAGTTTTAAACAAAGAAATAAATGTTCGACAAAAAACAAAACTTTCACAGCCATGAAAATTAAAGAAAATTGAAATTTTCTGAAATAGTAATGATTTATTTTCTGATGACTACGTAAACTAAGCTGGTTTCAACTGCAAAAAACACTTCGTCTATTTCCAAGTTATAGAAAATTCATAAAAACACAAAGTAACTCAGTTCACAATAGCCTATCATTATCTAGCACAAAGATAGTGCCATTAACTCATAAAAGTTTAACCTAATCAATTTAACACGCCAATAAAAACTGTATACATAACAATATACACCTGGCCGTTTATGACGATGTAAACAAAATGGCTGCCAAACCGTTTGATTGAAGACTTGCCAGAGGAAGTCGTTTCAGAGAATTATGACGGCGATGAGATGGAGAAGACTGGATTGTTTTTATTTTTTTATACAACGTGTAACGTGTATAGTGTATATATGAAAGGGTGTGTTACAGACCATCAAACTGAACAACTTTCTCCATGGAACCACCATCGTAATCGCGAAAAAAAATTTAACGGCCCCATATTAAATTCCAATACCTACTCGACCAAATGTATGAAACAGCAGATTATTTTTTTACGATTACGATGGTGGTCCCATAGATAATGTTGTTCAGTTTGATGGTCTATAGCACGCCCTTTCATATGAATATACCCTTTTTGTTACACGTTGTATAAGGGAGAGACCTGGGAGAGACACGTCGAGTTTTTATGAAGAGTTCGTATGTTAGTGTGGATTAGTTTTTGTTTTGATGTCGTTAGTTATAAAAAAAATAATATCGCTGGACATCAACACACAGCGCCACTTAGTGCCACACTAAGCAAAGCTTGTGTCGTGGACACTAGATAGTTGATATATTACATTAATACATTAATTACATTAATTATTACATTAATTATTACATTAATTATATTACATTATTAGTTATCCTAAAGACTTCATCATTCAAGTTTTCCTTCTAGTTTTTGTGCTATTAGTACCATAAGTGGTTATGCAAACTCAGAATTTCCCTGATGAGAGGGACTTTTTAATAACGGTTTTTATTTTGCAGAAAACCTATTAGCGCATATTATAACGTAATTATACAACCTGTAACGTAATTAGCGCACACCCTCAGACGGGTCCACCCTTTATAGCAAAACTTTTTATGCCATATTATTACTTTGCATAACAGCGGATAGCATAAACTTCATTTCGCAGAAAATCGTTTGGCAGACACGCATTTATCATACATTCAAACTCATAATTTTGTAAGTCAGAATCATCTAAAGGCATAAATTTCATATGCATAAAAATTAAAAGTCGAACCATCTTGTCGCAGATAGTTGGAGGTCAGTATCATCGTTTTGCATAAATTTCATATGCATAAACATTAAACGTTGAACCATCCTATCGCAGAAAGTTTAGGGTTAGAATCATCTATTGGCATAAATTTCATATCTCATAATCATAAATTTCATAATCTTTCGACGATATTATGTGTTTCTTTATGTTTTTCGAGCGTATGGCACTCGTGGCCTGCAGGTGAAAATCATAATATTTTGGGTTTAACGGCTAAATAAACATAATTTTCTTTCTTTCTTTTATTAAAACAGTAGATTGAGATCATGTGGTTTTTATTTTCCTGTAAGAAGCAGGCAGACATGCAAACAAACATACACCATGCATGCAGCAAGCATGCAGCAAACATGCAAACCTGCATACACCATGCATGCAGTAAGCATACAGCAAGCATGCAGCAAGCCTGCAGCAAGCATGCATCAAACGTGCAGCAAGCATGCAGCAAACATGCAAACCCGCATATACCATGCATGCAATGAGCATGCAATGAGCATGCAGTAAGCATGCAGTAAGCATGCAGCAAGCATGCAGTAAGCATGCAGTAAGCATGCAGCAAGCATGCAGCAAGCATGCAGCAAACGAGAATGCAACATGCAGCAGGCATGGTTTCTGTCACGGCTCCGGCGCTGCGGGGCCCAGGCGGTCCCACGCGAGCTTCTCGTCGCAGATGTGTTTCAACGCTCACCACCGCAGCTTCGGCTTGCTGGCCGGCTAAGCCGGCCAGCCTCAGCCGCGGCGGCGAGTGTTAAAACCACCTGCTCCTCAGCTCGCGGCCCGCCTCGCCCCTCCGCGCCTACGCGATTTTAAATTACACTCTAAGGGTAGGGCAGACAAGACTACGTGGAGTCGGTTTTGGAGCGATTCGTTTCTGTCACTTACTTTTCTAGCACAACATATTGACTTTTTAAGATAATATTTTAATTTTAAATTAAGGTTAAAATGCTATTTTGTGGCATAAAAAAATGGCAATACTGCCAAATAAAATTATTCCAAATGAAATTCTGCAATCTTCATAGTATGCCAAGTGAAATTATATCAAATAATCGTCGTTCTAAATAAACATTATTCTAAACGAAATTATGCGAAATTTGAACAATGCCAAATAAAAAACTGCCATCTAAAAGTATGCCATTCGAAATTCGGTCATACACACATTCACCCAAACAATAAGTATATTTAAAAAAAAATATGCCTTTAATATATTCGTTTAAAGAAAATTATGCCAAGTGTGTTATGCTAAATGAATTTCGGAGCAACAAGATTCTGCCAGATAGATGGAACCCCCCTCAGACACCCCAATTAGTATTTTATGTGATAATCATAATACATGCACTGAATTTTTAATCAAACATGTTTAAGCATTGATTAAATTAGTTAACCTAAATCCAGGTCAATGTTGTGGTCACATTACTTACAGCACGGACACAAACGCAAATCCACGAACGCACACAGTCGCATACCTACGTATGCAACTGTGTGCGTTTGCTAGCAAAAAACTACTAGCCTAGTAGGTAGAACGAATTCGTCGTTCGACACAACTGTAGACCGTATTATTGCCAAAAAAATTGGAATACTTACATTTGAATGCCCGTTTTCCTAATTGATGTTTTAATTTAGAAATCACTTCAGTGTCATTTTGAAAATATATGAAACAAGGTGAAGGTTTCTTTATTTTGTGTTGAATGGCGGAATTGGTATTTATAAAAACAAGCTGCACTTTTAAGCCAACGGCCACACAGAAAAGACGTAAGACCAGGGCGGGGCGCGGACCCGTCGCGAACAGGGCGCCGTCACGACTTTTTATGGCGCGCACTAGAAGCTTTATCCGGCATTCAACCGTCCGATTTAGATACGACAACATGTCTTCTTCTAAAGATGAAGATGTATTGGCACTGGTATATCTCGCTAATCTGCAGAGGGTTAGACGTTACTGGGTACATCCGGTATGGCTAAGCAATGGACAGAATAGATTTTTTTAAATAATGGAGGATCTACATTATTATCCTGATCGTTTTCAAGAAGTATACAAATGACTCCACAATGTTTTTACATTATTATGTCCAAACCTGCCCTCCGCGCCCTTTCCGCTCCCCCGCTTGCGCCCGTGCAGGCCCGCGCCCTGCCCGCGCCTTGTCCTTTCTATATGTTTTCCAATAGGACGCCGTCGTGACGGGCGTCCCGTCTTTTCTGTATGTTTTACGTCGCGACGGCTCGTTGCCCTAGTGCTTGAATGGCCAACCGACCAATTTTAGCAAAATGGACTTTTTTATTTAAAAGTATAGCCACCCTGATTACGGACTCTACAATAACTATTTCATTAACTATTTTTTTCTGTAACTTGCACAATAACAAAAACCAAATATTCCAATCTCCCATATAAAAACTGTTTTAAGTGCTTAAGTGCTCTAACTCCATATTTTGCTCAAATGAACGCATCTAAATATCAGTCTCCGTTCTTGTTTGTCCAATCTCCATCGACTGACCAATCACAGTCAAGCATTTCGAACCCGCGCAACGCCATTTTGTTTGTTTATTGTTTGCTTCGATTTCGTGTTAGCGGCATTTGTCGATAATTTTAATGATATTAATTGTTTCTGAACAGTACCAAGTGCTATAAAATGTCAGTAACAACGAAGAAAAACGATTATAAATTAGGCGAATTGGATTTAGAAAGGCACTTTGACATTTCATTGATAATCTTTTGTTTTAGTAGTCGTTGTTACTTCTGTGTTACATATAGGTGATTGTTATCTACTCGCATCTAATTCGTGATTCGATTTCAGTACTTCACGTGCTACTTAAAAAGTAAGAGGTTATGTGTTCGGCTGTTTGTTTTTTATGATGTTCACCGATTTTTCGGGCAATTTTGAACCGTTTTTTTTTTTGAAAAAATACTTGCTTCCGAATTGGTTGGACTTGGACTTTTACGCGAACAATAAAATGAAAATCCACGATGGCGCCGAGGAATATTATCGGATTTTCCTTCTTTATCATTTCAAACAAAGTCATGATATACCATTTTTTAAATCCTCTTGATGAGCCCTTTAATTTGATACCCATAATGCAGTAAACTAGAAGAATAATATAGTATTTCAGTTCTGTGCCTTCGGCTTGACCTTCGGAGATAACCTACCTTACCTAAATGCACATACATGTATCTTTGATTATCTAAAGCCTTACTCTCCTAACACATTTTGAAGTTGTATTCGAATCCACAGAAAATCTTGTGTAAAATAGAACATACTGTATAGCGTTAATGGTGGTGGTTTGGACAAACAAGCACTAAACTTGCACGTCATTTTAGAGCACTATCTCCATGTCATTGTGCTCTAAATCCATAAACATAATTCTGTTGGAACCATTTTGGCCAACCTCCATCATTAAAATGAAAAATAATCAGTGCATTGTTTATTATTTTCAATTTGTATTTAAATATATGTAAAGCAATACTACATGTGTCTAATGTATGAAAGATTTTAATTAACTTCTAGTAATATTCGTTAGTAACTTAAAAAAATGTCTCCTGTAAAATTTGCTCATTGGTCGATTGGCCATTCAAGCACTAAGGCGGCGGGCTGTATACATTTTATATGCAAGTAGATTAAACGGGCGCCGCGACTGCGACGGGTCCGTGCCTTGCGTCTGTTCTGTGTGGCCGGTGCCTAAAAGTCTCATTGCCTTGAGTTACGGTTCATTTCGTTTGTTTTGTCTGTACAGAGAAAGTATGGCTATATTTTCGTAGTTTTTTTCCTATATTAAAAATTATGAAATCGATTCAGTAAACAAACGATTCTGAACAAACTAACTACTAACTAACTAATTTCTGGAAGGGTGCTTATTATATTACAAGCTGTATAGCGCTGGTCATCCCCAAAGGATTAGGCGAATGTACACATCCAAGAAAAAAGACAAAATCTGGTTGTACTTATTACACCAAACAGTACAACCAGATTTTGCCAGTTGCCACCAATTAGGCACAAATCCGGCCTCCGTAGCTGCTAGTGAAAAAAATCTGTTGGAAAAACCCAATACCACCCACCAACCCACTTTGTACGACCTGGGAATCGCACCCAGGACCATGCTCAGGAGTCGCACTTGCGGCCACTAAACCAACGAGGCAGCCAGTACTTTATCTAAAATAGCTTATTGGGTGTTTAATTGATCACTATTGTTATTATGTAGGTTTTGTGATTTAAAATCAAACTTGGAGTAAATAGAAGGTAGCTTTTATTATTAACTAGCTGTTGGCCGCGGCCTTGCCCGCGTTCAAATGATATAATTAAAACCTTCCTCAAGAACCACTCTATCCACTGGTGAAAACAGCATGAAAATCGGTGTAATTGTTTTTGAGTTTATCGCGAACAAACACAGTCGCGGCGGAGGTTTCTTTTTATAATCTGTAGTGAAGTAACATTTAGAAGTACTATGATGCAAAATTCTAATATTAGTTATGAAACAACATCTAGAAATCTTGCAACATCTTGTAAGGTTATACGCCAATAGAGAAATGTGTACCTTTTCCAAACTTTAAGCAATTAAGCTCATTAGGAGTTCCCCTTATACCAGAACCTTCCCTTTTCCAAAAATTGGGCCAAATTAGGTGATTATATGAAAAATGTTTTTGCTATTACCATTTTAACTCAAATAGAACTACAACACAGAGGTTATTAAAGGAAATAATGATGTAGATAGAAAATAAATATTACGTCTTATTGAAGCTATTTATAGCAACATACAAACAGTTGGCTATTCGTTTTTTTCATTCAAGGGCAAACTACTTAAAGATCTCTAGGAATTTTTCCTGTAGCGTAACAGCTGATATTTTTTTCGAAAGGAGACAATTTCTTTTTGTTTGGGGATTAGGCCACCCACATAAATTGAAGCATTTAATAATGAAACTTACATTGATTTCTTTCTTATAACCTCTAGATTCTAGTGGTTAAATTAGCTACGCATTGTCTAAACGGAATAAATGCGAAAAATCTGCAAAATAATGAAGTTGGCTATCAATCACTAAAAAAGTAAGTATAAAAAGTTCCGTGCCACGTTGAATGTTTATTCCATCTATGCGATTTTAGTGTAACCCGTTAAAAATAGCATTAAAAATGCTCACAGTTTAACAATATTGATTTTTATGTTCTTTCAGATCCCATAATAATAATATAGCAGGTACCGTATTTTTTTAGTAAACCGAACAAAAACGCCCCTATTCACTTAAGTATTTGCTGTCAAATGACATTGACCACAACAGGAATGATTTGACACGAAAAAAAATATCATAACATAGCTTATTTATTATGATTTTAAGATTCCGTTTACATTTCTACGTAATATTTCGTGTAATACCAAAGTAAAATGCTTACCATTTTTTGGTGTTATTATGAACAATAAATGCACCGACCAGGTGGGCCCAAAAAATGATCTCCTTTCATAGTCGGTCCCATTGTAAAAGTTGTTCATTTTCATGAATGCTATCCGCCTTTAACAAAAACTACTAAAAAGTTTGAGTGGACGGATCACTAAACGTTGAATGTGGGTAGAAGCCGTTTTTGACTTGCTCCTATGATTACTCGCTCTCTACTCATTACTTGCTCGATGAAACTAATGTAAAACAACAAACACACCACATAACTAAACAACCATAACTAATCCCACCATCCTGTAACTAAAATATTACTGTTAATTTGAACTTCAAACTTATAAATAAATGTATTTTTCAAGGAAGATATTTTTCGCTGTTGTCTGATGTACAGATATTCATTTATCTAGTTCAGACACACACAGATGTCTTGTTGAATTTCTGTTTATAATTATAAGGTCCTCTAAGATAGCTTTTATGTAATGTATGCATCTCACTTGGGCCCTATCAGAATATCAGCACTGTGACGATTTTCTAAATGTTACACCACCATGCTGAGATAGGAGCCTTTTGGTCTCGTACAGGACAAAGGAGGTCACCCAGGCTTCATACATTTTTGGGCTATTTTTAAAAGTGCCAACCAAAATAAAGTTATTACTTGGATAGAGCATAACCTAATTAACATTTTTTATTGCAACACCTAAGTCGTAAATCAATTCACCGATAAGTTATTCAACCACAAAATATCTGAGATCACCCAAAAATAATACCCCAAGTACTATTTTTTAGCCAATTAAAATAAACATTTGATAATAGCCTAGTATGGGTGATCTTCTTTTGTATGTATTTTTGAATGATTTTATGATTTTTCTCACTGTTTACTATACTAGTTATAACCATAATTCAACCGTTTTTTTGTGTGTTTTGTCCTGTCGGGCTAATAAATGATTTTTCTATCTTTCTTCTTTGTTTCTTTCTTTCACTTAAATGGAATAAACTATTATCTTATCTTATTTGGTTCGGGCAAAGATAAGTTACCCAATAACGAAAGTCGTAGTGACAATCTAGATATGTGTGATTGTTTAACTAAGGCACCTGAAACCTTTAATACATCTCAATCAATCTAGCCCCTCGGTGAATACAGGCTGAATGTTACGTATGTATTACCAGATAAAGTACACAATAATGACACAAACAGTAACGACCCAGCGATCTATATCGAACAAACTGCACAATAAAACTGAGATACAGCGCCACATCTCACTGCGACTGCGATACGTCGCCGTATCTCAGTGTAATGGTTCTACAGACGTGTTTACAATGTATTGTTCAATTTAATTCTTGGGTAAATTATGATGTAATGAAGAACAAGGTTATATATTGTTTCAATTGTTTTGTTCTTAAAATAGACACACCATTTGGTCTACCGAGTGTTTCTTTGAGCTTAAGCATGAGGAAAGGCGCTTAACAAAAGATTATAATTATTATTTACAGATCAAAATAATGAGCTTAAACAAGTAAAATTAAATTAATAATCAGCCATTCTGTGGCGTCGGCTATCTTGGACCGTTTTTATCAAACATAGCTAAGAACACTCCCGACTAATTCACCTTAAAAAAAAACTAAATCAACAGGCGCTACGATGCCACAGACACGCACACACACGTGTGTATGTACATACACACACACACATACACACACATACACACACACACATACACACACACACACACATACACACACACACACATACACACACACACACACACACACACAGACACGTCAAACTTATAACACCCCGTCGTTTTTTGTCGAAAAACCAGAGACGCCCCAGAAATGCAAACTAACATAATAATTATACTGACCAATTTGGTAACATACTTCAGAAAGGTCAACTCTGTAGTACTTGAAACTGGAG
The DNA here is from genome assembly GCA_916618015.1 of Xestia c-nigrum. Classification (NCBI taxonomy): domain Eukaryota; kingdom Metazoa; phylum Arthropoda; class Insecta; order Lepidoptera; family Noctuidae; genus Xestia; species Xestia c-nigrum. The sequence continues at coordinate 24,484,525 of OU745257.1, read as the reverse complement.
TGCGTGTATGATCAGATAGGAAGTAAGTAGTGTTATAGAAATTGTGTCTGTCTATTCCCAAGAGGAAAAGACGTGACCTTCTGTTTGTAAGTCGATTTAAAGGTTGAGAAAATTTCCTTGTTACTTTTGCAACAAAATACTGGCGCCGGAGTTAATGGCTTTCTCTAAACCTTGCTTAATAGAAACTCATACTTACTGCGCACTGCTAATAGTATAAGGACTGATTGTCAGTTTGTCAAAAAAATTGTTAAAAAATAACTGATACACGCGCCGGTCGCAAATCGAATCTCCTTATATCGTGCTATCGTCATCTTTTGACGACCCAAATGGCGCAGCGGTAGTGAGGCTGCCTTACGTTCTTAGGGTCCCGGGTTCAAATCCCGGTAGGAGCAAATGTTTGTGTGATGAGCATGGACATTTGTTTCCGAGTCATGGATGTTTAAATGCATAATTAGTATGTATTTACAAACAAAAAGTATACATGTAGTATTTCAACTGTCTGTTGACCACGACACAAGCCTTGCTTAGTGTGGCACTAGATGGTGCTGTGTGTAATGACCAGCAATATTTATTTTATTTATTTTATAGCAAACTGCCTATCTGACCTTCAATCCGGTTTCAGGGTAATAAATACGATACCAGTGGTAAACATTATTTCAAAATGTGAGGAAAATTGAAATGTGTTTCGAGTAGGTACGCGCAACGACCCATCAAACCATGCAACCAGCATCAGCTTAACTTTTGTTTTACTGGAAGTCTATACAAAGCGAGGTCATGCTATAGTGGGAATTGATCTGTCGATGTGTTGATGTATGTACCCATACCACCGTACAGAGAGTTCTCTTCAGTGAAACATTCCTAATCCTAAACACGTGTTGTAACTTCTTTAGATAGAATTAGGTGCTAAGCCTTAGCACCAAGTATTTTAGATGAACGTATATTCTGCTCCCGTAAGCAGAAAAGGGGTACTTATCTAAAAAAATAAAGGTTTTTGAGAAAATAAGTTTGTCGGAACGTCTCTTAATAAATATGAGACGTTTGTCTTACAAAAGTAAGATAAATAAATAAATATTGCTGGACTTTTCACACAGCACCATCTAGTGCCACACTAAGCAAGGCTTGTGTCGTGGTCACCAGACAGTTGATATACTACATGTATACTTTTTGTTTGTAAATTATCATATCTCCGTAACTAGAAGGTTCCCAGGTATGGTGTAGAACAAAAAAATGCTCGCAATGATAGGGAGAACAAATGCCTTTCGGATTCGTGAAGAGGTGTTTTACACCCTTCATAAACAGCCATGACTCAGAAACAAATATCCATGCTCATCACACAAACACTTGCTTCTACCGTGATTCAAACCCGGAACCCTAAGAACGTAAGGCAGCCTCACTACCGCTGCGCCATTCGGGTCGTCAAATATTGTAAAGTTGTGTTCCGTTTCTTTTGAAATGGTCCGAAACGGACAATGCTATTTTGGTGAGTAAACGTGTAGTACAAGTACATTTACTCCAATGTAAAAAAGAAACCGTGTGGGGCAGTTTTTGGGAACTGTCAATAGAATTAAAAACTAGTAGCGTACGGCTACCCCGTAGTGGATCGGTTACGAATGCTACGAAGCGTTAGGTGACGGTCACACGAGTTTTATAATTTGTTTACTTAAAAATTGCAGAGATTTTCACTCCCAAAACAGATCTTTCTTTATTTCACTTTCTGGCTGACGATAACTGCTGCCCGTATTTAATTCCTAGCAATTCTGACGTTAATTGCTTGTGAAACTCCTAGTACGTAACGTAATAGGTTTGTAACTTGAAGATATGCGTGTAATAAGGTCGAATTTGGGCTGAAGGGACTGTTAATTTGTTGTAAGGGTATTAGGTGTCAGTCTGTTCTCACCCTGAACCGGTTAAGTATGATTAATAGACTGCCTGTTCCTTATGGTGTCGGACAGACGAGCAGGTCAGGACTTATGGCAAATAAAGGGTCTAAAAAAGGCCGAAAGGTACTTGTTCTCCCCGTCTTTGCGATCATTTTTTTGTTCTAGACCATACTTGAGAACCTGCTAGTTACGGAGATATTGGGGGTCAAACAAAGTATTGGAGTTTCGGCAGTATTTCAATAAAACTCGCGTTAGATTTCTATAAACACGATATATTTTAAATACGTACAAATCACATGACGTTTTGTAAAACCAAAAGCGAAAACAAGACAGCCAGCAGTGTCAGATTATGAAACCACCAGTCTCTATGATCTATCTTATAAGTTTACATATCCAACACTCCCACTTAAATTTATAAGATAGACATAACAATTCACTACATAATACTTTCTTTTACCTTTAACTAAAACAGAAAACCAACATTCTTATATTTAAACATAAAGGTACATATAATCTCATAACTATAAATTGATGCATTAAACATTTCTCATCATCTTATCCCTAATTGAATTAAATTTCATTCCAGGCAAAGCTTTAGTCAGGAAATCAGCCAACTGATTTGAGCTCTCAACATATTTAATATCAACAATTTTCTTTGCAACATTCTCTCTGATAAAATTATATTTTATGTCTATGTGCTTACTTCTTCTATGAAACACAGGGTTGTTAATCAATTTTATAGCACTCTGATTATCAACATTTAAAGTAATTGAGCCTTGTGGCTCCCCAATGTCACATAGAAATTGCCTAAGCCATAAAATTTCTTTAGTGGCTTCACTAGCAGCCATGTACTCCGACTCAGTTGTGGACAACGCCACAGTATTTTGCTTACGGCTAGACCAAGTGACAGGACCTCCATTCATTAAAAATATATAACCTGTATTAGATTTCCTAGTGTCCAAATCACCTGCAAAGTCAGAATCTGAGTAGCCAACTAATTCAACATTACCTTTGTAAACAATAGACATATCTTTAGAATTAATTAAATAACGTAAGATTCTTTTCACAGCTGTAACATGTGGAAGGACAAGGGTCATTGACATACCTGCTAACAACATTCACAGCATATGCTATGTCAGGTCTAGATACAGATGACAAGAATAACAATGCTCCCACTGCTTGTCTATATGGGAAATTAACTGGTACTTTACTTGTGTTCTTAGACAAATGTACATTTACATCAGCAGGGGTACTACTACTTTTAGCATCTGACAAATTAAATTTATTTATTATTGTCTTAATATACTGCTTTTGACTTATCCTTATGCAATCTTTTTCTCTATCTATTTCCATACCAATAAATGAATTACAGTTTAAAATCTTAATTTCAAACTTTTGTTTAAGATCATTCAGTATATCAGACAAAACAACTTTACTTTTGGCCAATAGTAATCCATCATCAACATAGAGAATTAATATTACTTTGACACCTTTAAAATATCCTACGAATACACAAATTATCAGATGGACACGATTTAAAACCATATGTAATTAGAAAAGAACATAACTTCTCATTCCAGCATCTCGAAGATTGTTTAAGACCGTATATAGATTTAATTAACTTACATACTTTTGAAGACCGAGTTTCCAATCCTTCTGGCACCTCCATATATATTTCTTCGGAGAGCTCACCATACAAGAAGGCCGTCTTCACATCAAATTGCTCGATCAGCAGTTCGTCTCTCGCAGCAATACTAAGCAGCACTCTGATGGAATCGTACCTGCTAGTGGGGGAAAACGTCTCATTATAGTCCAAGCCCTTGACTTGTGTGAATCCTCGTGCACACAGTCGTGCTTTGTATCGTACTATTTCTCCATCTTTATTCTTCTTTAAGGTGAACACCCATTTACAAGTAACAGGCTTCTTCTCAGTTCGATCAGTCAGTACCCAAGTTTGATTTTCTTCATGAGACTGAAGCTCTTCAGCCACAGCTTTCTTCCATAGATGAGAATTTGGACTATTCATTGCTTCTTCATAAGTATTGGGTATTTCAAATTCAATAAAATTTGCTTCTTCATTCCTGTTCCTTCTAGGTCTCAATGTAATATGTCTATCATAATCTTCAGAAATTCTTTGTGACGGCTGGTACGTCACATCATTGGGATCCTCTTGTGTTTCTACACTTTCAAAACTAGAATCGGAAACATTTTGGTCGTCTCCTGATGAAACTGGTATATCTTGTATTCCTTCACTTCGTTCTTCTTCTTCGGTGACAGAAATTGAAGTGGTGTTTTTCCTTAGTACGGGTATGTTGTTCTCATTAAAGTGTACATTTCTACTTACAGTTATCTTCCCACTTTCAACATCAAACATTCTGTAATTTTCATTTTCATACCCTACTAATATTAGTTTTACACTCTTCTTATCTAGTTTCTTTCTTCTTTCATCAGGTATATGAACATACCCTTCTGAACCAAATACTCTTATGTGTTGAAGGGCCGGCTTTTCTCCATTCCACAACTCATATGGGGATACATCCTTTGTCTGTGTAGAAGAACTTCGATTTAATAAATAAACAGCACAGTTTACTGCTTCAGCCCAGAGATTCAATGAAATATCACGAGAGTACAACATAGATCTTGCGCTCTCCATAATCGTGCGCATTTCTCTTTCCACTCGTCCGTTTTGTTCCGGCGTGTATGGTGCTGTGCGTTCATGAACTATTCCTTCACTATCCAAATAAGATTTAAATTCATTGTTCACATACTCACGTCCGTTGTCTGTATGCAAAATACGAGTGCCATGACTAAACTTATTTTTCACGATTGCATTATATTTCTTAAAGCAATCCAGGACATCACTTTTGTGTTTGATTATAAACACATGTCTATAGCTGGTGGCACCATCTTTAAATAAGACAAAATATCTTGCTCCCGATACAGATGTATGTTCTACAGGGCCACACACATCACTGTAGGTTAAATCACCAGGTTCACTTCTTCCTCCACAAGATTTATGAAATGGCAAGCGGCTCCGTTTGCCATATTGACAAGCCTCACACACAAAGTTGATGTCATCTGTCAACTTTACTGGAATTGCACCATTCTTGCTCATATTTTGCACTTCCTTCAAGTTTAAATGCCCCAAACGTTCATGCCAGGTTTTCAAACTTGACTGTGCTAAATTACAAACTATTTGCACTGTTGTTTTAATATTTACCTCATATAGATTATTCTGCTTCAATGTCGCAGTCATAACAACTCTATCATCTTTCAATATTAAAGCCTCATTGTACTTCTTAATTATAACATAGCCTTTTCTTGTTACCATACCTTCTGAGAACAAGTTTCTGCGTAGATCTGGTACATAAAGTACATCTTCAAGAATACTTTGCTCCCACTTGCCATTCACACATCTATTAAATAATATATTTCCGTGACCTTGTACCACTAGTTCCTTCTTATTTCCCAATTTCACAGTTGCATCACCGCTATTCTGACCATAATCTATTAACTCACAGAAATAATCGCGCCTGTGTGACATGTGTGCAGATGCACCACTGTCAAGAATCCATGCATCTATATCAGCTTCAGACTGTAAACATTGCTCGGCACTGAATGCAAGCATCTTTTGCTCTTGAGGTTTCCTCTCAGACTTCTTTGGGGCTCGACAATCTCTTGCAAAATGCCCTCTCTTGTTACAGTTATAACATAAAAATCGATGCATATTATATTGGTCAGATGTTGAACTTTGGTGCATGCTATATTTCTCTAATTTTCTTTGTGGTTTAGAATGTTTCATGACTACTAAAGCACTTTCAGATTCCTCTTCATTTGTCAAGCTTGCTTCCTCATCTAATAATCTTGCTGTTAAGTTCTGAATTGTTTGAGAACGTGGATCTAATGACAACCATGCTTGACGCAGAGAGCGATACTTTGAAGGTAGTGTACTTAATATTTTTGTCATAATTGCAGTATTACTTACTTCCTCGCCAGTTTCTTTTAATTGTTTGGCTAAGTTCTCAACTTTCGAAATATGCTGTGCAATACTATCGGTTGATGACATTTTATATTGATAGAATTTTTCGTGCACCATCATTTTGTTTAGCTCCGATTTTTGTTCATAAATTGATTCTAATTTGGTCATGACTTCTTTAGCAGTCTCGCAGTTTTCTATTAGAGATATTTGGTTCAAATCCATAGATGAAGTTAAAATGAACATGGCCATACCATCATCCTTATCCCACTGCACTTGCGAACTGGTTTCCAAGGGTCTTGCTTTTTCTATATTCAATCCCTTTGCCTAATTTCATTTCAATTTCCATTGTCGAAAATCCTTGCCGTTAAATTTCTCAATTTTCATTGCGTTCGTGACCTCCATTACTACGTTACTTTTACACCGTAGTAATCTTGCTCTTAACTCGACTTTTTATTGAAATATTTACTAATCAAGTGCCTGGGCCCATAACCTATTGGAGTTTCGGCAGTATTTCAATAAAACTCGCGTTAGATTTCTATAAACACGATATATTTTAAATACGTACAAATCACATGACGTTTTGTAAAACCAAAAGCGAAAACAAGACAGCCAGCAGTGTCAGATTATGAAACCACCAGTCTCTATGATCTATCTTATAAGTTTACATATCCAACACAAAGTACCAACTTTTCCAATAGTTTGTAACGACAAGATTTTTTAAACTCATGTTTTAATGTAAGTTTTTTTACTTTAAACACTTCCAGGACCCCCTTACTATTCAATCCACCCACCAGCTCAATGTTTTAGGTGCGGTACAATGAGTTTGATATGTACTCGTATGTATGCATATTTATGTGTACGTGCCTGCACCATTATGATATTGTGTTGTTAGTTGGTAATAAACTAGCATCCAACGGCGGACGGCGACGGCGACGGTGATTTAATTTAGTAGTCGACAGATCACCGGCGACGAGTTACCCACGCTTATTATAACAAAAAAAATAAAAAAGTGAAAAATAACTTTAGCTTCTGAAGTCGGTGACAAAAAAACTAAAGCAATCAAACAAAGGTCACCGACTTCAGAAGCTATTTTTTATTTTTATTGAAGTCGGTTTTATTTTTTGCAAAAAAGTTTTTATTTTTCATTTTTAGTGGTTTACATGTGCTTGATACATGGAAAGTGCATACCGTTACAATTGCAACAAGCCCAAACACGACTATGGTACATTGTCTCATTATGGAGTTCCGTGACTCTTGGCTTCATCATCAGATCTGATGGTAGAATGGTTTTTATCAAACGCAAATGCTTCACTTGTTGTAGAAAATATCAAAATCGCAACACGTTTTCATATAAAATCTGAAGAGTTCCCTCGATTTCGCCAAGATTCCATCATCAGATCACGACTTGGTGGCTATGGGACCATTTGAAAAGAATACTCTTTCCAACAAAAAAAGAATATTGCAAATCGGTTGGCAAGCGACGGAGTTATGCCCTAACAAATAGAAACATCCGAATTGAGAACCTCCTCCTTTTTTAGAAGTCGGTTAATAAGAAGGTCGTGTAAGATGAAGGAAGGAGGAGGAGGAGGTGATGGCGAATATCATCGAAAATCTATCAAATTTCGAACACACAACACAAAAAGAAGTCGTTTTCCAGCAATATTTTTTATTTAAAGTTACTTAGTTCGATGTACATACAGAATCATTGAGGTTCTGGTTTCGATTCTGATGTCAAAAGCAAAGGCAAACCGTTATTGGGTGTTTCTATAAGTATTCTCACAAAAGAAGTACAAATTTTGGATTTAGGTAAGCCTGATTGATGGTTATTTAGCCTCGCCCTCTTTTTAATTGGGACTTTAAACGCAATTAACTTCAAAAATGCGTGTTCTGTAGGTCACATCTGCCTTACCCACCGGCAGAATGGGTACAACGTTATTTATGCACTGTTTTAGACTTTCAGGGTTTTTCACTACCTACACTTAAAACAAAACAAAACACAACAAAACAAAATAAAATCACGGATATAATCCCGTAAGTACTTTAAGTGTAACGTTATTTATGTCGTGTTTCCTATTATTTATAAAAGCATTTATTCTTTAAAAAAATGTAGAAGATGGTACCTATTTAAATAATTTTGATATAAGTACCAGCTCACAACGTGTCGACAGACCAACTTTGAGCGTTATTGTTAGGCGAATTAATAGTAGTTTATGCGACTGTGCATAATGCCTAATTATGTATAGTTGCATACACTACTTTATCTACCCAAATATCATAAGGGCTCTATGATGGGTTCAGGAACCATAGGGAAATGACCTGCATTGTTACTTGGCCCTTGATTTTTGTGCCAACAGGTTATTAGTTGCATTCGTCGCTGTATTTACGATATCTGGCGGAGTATTCATGTCAATTTCTGAGTCACTATCACTCTTTTTCGACAGAAATAAAGAACTTTTCAGAAAATGTGTCTACTCGTAACTGGATTACTGGAAATAAAAAGCTAACGAACAAATGACAGCTCGAAATGGCGGCGTTTCGGATATCTGTTATTTTTTTTAAATCATAGGCAAACGAACAAAGTCACTATTCTTCGTATCGTATATATATCGTATCTTCGTTTCGTATCGATATCTGATTTAATGTAGGTAGGTACTAGAATAGCACACTCACTTGTATTTGACACCTGTTCCAAATTTAAAACTCATAACCTACTGTTTTCAGTTGCGTTATGAGTTCATTACAGTTCCGTTTATTTCTGCTGGTTGGTAATGCTGGTCATTGCCTATGGTTTTTGAACGCATTAGAGAGGGTTTATGATATTTGGGTAGATAAACCTCTTTATCAAATGAACGTAATGAACTGTGGAAGTACCATCGTATTGTTTTATTAGTTCATTCAACTATCAATATCTAGTTCTAAAGCCAGACTTGCGCATTTTTCGATTCAATAACGAATATTTGCAGATAATCGGCTATTTTGGTACTGAAGTGGATAGTAACAGTAAGAGTAATGCTTTTGAATGATCAGTCAATACACTCGAGCTACTCTGCAATATTATTAGATATTCAAGTCTTTTTCGTTAGTAACTGAATATGAGACTGCTGCTTAGCAGTCACTTACTTCTTACTTACTTACGTTATATATTATGCCAGTTTTTACTGGCATAATAAATAATAAATAATAATAAATAATAAGGAGTGTAAAACACCTCTTAACGAATCCAAAAAGTACTTGTACTACCCGTCATTGCGAATTTTTTTTTGTTTCGCACCATACCCTCTATTTACGAAGATTTTGGGGTTAAAGTTCCAACTTTATCTATTTTTAGGGTTCCCTTAAAAAAAAATAAAAATAAAAAAAACGGAACCCTTATGGATTCGTCATGTTTGTCAGTCTGTCCGTATGTCACAGCCACTTTTTTTCCGAAACGTTAAGAACTATGCTGTTGAAACTTGAGGTTCCTAATATTTTTTTTTCGGAACTGAATAGTTTGCACGAGAGACACTTCCAAAGTGGTAAAATGTGCCCCCCCCCTGTCGCTTCTAAAATAAGAAAATGATAAAACTAAAAAACACATATGATGTAGGTACATTACCATGTAGGTAAACTTTCATCAAAAATTGGTTTGTACGAGATCTAGTAAGTAGTTTTTTTTAATGGATCGTAAACTGCAACTTACCTTTCTACAACGAACTATTAGAACTTTAATATTATGTTACTTGCTGCAACGGAACCCTTCATGGGCGAGTCCGACTCGCCCACGGCCGCCCAGTACTGTTCAATCCATCCATCAGCACAATGTTTAAAGTGGGTTCCAGTAAGTTCAACAAAACATGATTTTTCACCAAAAACAAAATCGTTTCCTAGCAATAACTTTTGCGCAAAGTTACTTAGTTTGATGTACAGAATGCTTTGTTCAAGGTTTTGTGAAGAGGTTGTTTACACCCTGTATTTATGTTTTATTGAAATTTGTCAAAACTTTCGAAAAAAACCTGAAAGCAATACCCGCAGTGTCGGTCGGTGCAGCCAGATGATGTCTTCTGATTCGTTAGACTTCTAAAAATCATTTTGGACACCACCCAAGAAACCTTGTATAGCAAAGACACCTTTTTACCACTTATTAAAAATGCGAAAAGTGAGGACGTATGGAAGTTTGTTCCCTTTTCAGGTAAAAACTGTTTGAAGTATGTTTGTTTGAAATTTTGGCACACAGATATTTTGTAACCTAGATACTCAATACTCAAATCTTTATTGCATTCCATATGTATTACATAGATGGTGTTATCAAAATAATATAAGATCAATATGGACCCTGTCGGGCACAGCAACATTAGGAGAGAGGACGAGGGCTAAGTAGCAATTCAATAATATTACTATAAATTATTAGATATATATAAATTATGATTAATTATGTTTATAACAATTTTTTTTTTAGATTAACATTAGGATACTTTTAATCCCAGTATTACGATCCTTTGGGATAATTACCGAATTCGGCGCGGGCGAAGCCGCGGGCCGAATCTAGTAGACAATAAACCCAATCATAAATTAGTATTCCGTGTCTATTGTAATTTCGGCTTTATTGAGAGGTAGGTATTGAAAACAATAATCATCCTATCAACTATCCTACTTAATAAAATAATTAACTTATTCGCCTGTTTCATTTGACTATCCCAAAATAATAGATTACAAAAGCTTTTTATTTTACGACTCACTGTGCGCTAAAATATCTGGTGTTAAGTAATTGACATGGATTCGTTGGTGCTAATGTATTGAATGGATTCTGTTTGTCATTCAAGTAAGAATAAAGCCTTAGCTTTATACATTTTTAGGGGAGTCTGTTTTCGTGGAATAATGCCAGCATATGGTAAAGTATGGAAAACTCCTAAAAATAGAATGCGGTTGGATAGTACTTATAGAAAGAAAGAAAGAAAAATGTTTATTTGACGTCAGTACATAAAGCACACACACAATAATATTATAAAAGTTAAGTAATAATAAAAAAAGAGAAAATACATAGTATGTACTGTGTGCCTCACGGCTGCGCCAAAAAGGTCCATTTCAGCATTCATGCCAGACAGGTGATGCTGTCTGACGCTGGTCTTCCAATGAACCTTGAGGGGTTTAGTGACATACAGAAAAAGAGTTTCAAATTCAAACATATTTAATAAATAAATGGTTATACCTACAATAAATAGATAGCGAGTAAGTTAATGATATGTGTACCTATGTATGAGTAAAATCTACCTAGTACCTTTAAAGAGAATGTAAGCAATACGTATTAATTTCATGATTTGCACCCTACTGATAACAGTTTCTGGGAATTAAGGCGATTTACGAGTATCATGAATGGTAGAAATAGCTTTTTTATTTTGAAAACATAGAACATCACCTGACCTGGTGAAGGTTGCGGGAATCCGTTGGATGTGAGTCGCAATGTGGCGACACTTGTGGGAGGGCTATGTCCAGCAGTGGACGTCTTTCGGATGATGATGATGATGATGAGAGCATCAAGGAGTAGAAAAAACGTAGAAAAATAAAACAGAAATAAATTTCATCAATTTCACATTCAATCTTTTATTTTCCATAATCTACTAAAGTAGATCGTTTAAAAAATGTACACAGTCTGGAGACTAGCGATTTCAATGCACTCTCCATAGTATTGACTCTGTTCCCAATCGAGCATTATATTTGCTGTACTTAAATGAAATCGCTGAAACCAGATGAGTGGTTTCAAAGATAATATCCTTATGGGTTCTGGGAATATTTCGGCTTCGCCCTTTTACAATGACAGTTCTGAAAGTATTGCAAAACAGAAAAAATAAACAAAATATCGTAAAAGGATACCAAGTCCCAAATGCGGGGTGGATTACCATCTGACCGAATAAGGAACCCCACACTATACGCTCCAGAATTAAATTGCTGTTGATTAGCCAGCCAGTTACATCAGGTTGAAAGAAAGCAAGAAGAGAAAGAAAGAAAATGCATTTATTAGCCCACACAGGACAAACACATCAAAATTAACAGTACTTATAAAAATTACACAGAAAAAAAAACAAATAATTATTTTAAAATTAAAAGAATGAAACTCGTCCTGTACGAGGCCAAAAGGCTCCTATCTCAGCATGGTGCTGTAACATTAAAAAAAAACGTCACAGCGCTGGTATTCTGAAAGGGCCAAAGTGAAGGATCACCTTCACTTTGGCCCTTTCAGAATACCGTGGCATCAGCCACGGTCAGGCCAGATACGGATAAAAATAAAAATAAAGTGTAGACGAATAAACAATACAAATAAATTAATGTGTGAAGTATAAATAAATATAAAGAAAAAATATTAACACCTACACCCCACGTAACGAATACTGTTCGCCAATCTGTGCCATGCCTTTCACTGGCAACACTGACGAACATAGACGCGGGCGCAGATATTCACTTGCTACTAGGTTCTATACTGTAGCCTCCTCAAGGAAGAAAACTGCAATTCTTCTTCCTAATCAGTCAGTCAAAGTGGATTTAGAAGTCTTGCGTGGGTCTCCCGCGATACCAGCGCCCCGAAATCAAAACCCAATAAAATGTTTGCTCGTGATAAATCCGTTTCTCCACACCGTTGGTTAGCTCTATCTACCAAAGAATCCAATCTTGCATACCAGCAAAGTGCCCGTTAAGCCTAAAAGCGAGGAAACCGGGTCAGTAATCGTTCAGATCTCATTTACTCTTTGAATTATAATATGAACGTTGACGACTCAGCTCAAAGCTTTATGTCAAGATTCTAATTTAGTCTTAGCTTTAATGAAGTATTTTACATACTTACTGCTGAAAAGGTGGTTTTAATCATGCTGTTGAGCATTTAATTGCTGAGTAGATGAGGCATAGGTTTTTATTCAAGTAGAAAATGTAAAGAATTGGATGAAAACGGGGCCTTAGCTGGTGCCATCAATGGCGTGGCTGGTAAAATCAAAGTGGCTTAATCCACTTATCCCCCTTAAGAGAATCCCCCTTAGGAGGGAAAACTGGACCCTAATGTAAGAATAATCTAGAAAGTCCCCTTTTCATTTTGAGTTATTCCACTATGGGAATAGAGAATCTTCCTCAAAAATTAACCATCATCAGTGAAAAGATTTTAACATTAAGAATTTGTCTCATACAATACTTACTACTCATACAATGATGCCACCGATTAATAAATATATATTTACAGGCGAAAATACACGATTTAACAACAACTAGTTTGGTCAATAATTCACTATTTATTCTATAAAATTTTATTTGACTGAAACAGGATTACCTAGTTCAGGCTCAAAATATGTGTGAACTTGACATAGATTTAAGAAAACTGTAAACTTTTGCCTTATATTTTTGAATATATATATTATATTAAAGAAATCTTAGGAAATCTGCCGCCGACTGATCGACACTTCGCGCGACCAGAGGGCTGGCTACTTCTTTGGCCAAAGAATTAGCATTGCCATTCAACGTGGCAATGCTGCCAGTCTTCTGGGCACGTTTCCCAATGACAGCGATGCGGAGGAGTATTTTGACGCCTAAGTGTCCTTTTGACATTGTTGTATATATATTGTGTACTAGTTTTATGTTTAGTTTTATTTTTGTAATTACATATAGTTTTAGATGTAGTATGTTTAATTATGCTAATAAATCATTATTATATTTATTTATTTGTTTCATATTGAATTATTTGACAAACAGACAAATAATATGACTTTGTGAATGGTTAACTATTTAAAAAAATAAAATTATACGTGTTTTTGTGACGCAAAAGATTTAGCAAAGGGAAAAGTTGCCAATTAAAATAATGTTTATAAATTAAGTCATCATTTGACTGGCTATTTCCCAACTATGTTGGGGTCGGCTTCCGGTCTAACAGGATGCAGCTGAATATTTTCAATGGAGCGACTGTCTATCTGACCTCCAAAATCCAGTTAGTACTGGGTAATGCGATACCACTTGGTAAGACTGGTTGTCAGAGTTTTTAGGCCACTGACCACTTGTCAAACGTGTAACGTGCTTTCCGAGGCATAAACAAAACTGGATATTTCAAATCAAATCAAAATCATTTATTGCTTTAACCATAATGTGGTAAATGGTGGTAAATAAAATTATAGTAACATTTATGGACCCTGTCGGGCACAACAATTTTTAAAGTAAATAAATAGAGAGAGGAAAAGCGCTTTATAACTTATACTATTAAATATTTTTTTCCATTTATCTAAAAATCCTAATAGTCTCTAGTAATAATAATAATTAAATGGGTGGTCACCCATCCACAGACTAACCTGGGCAAAGCACGATGTTTTCCGATGTTTCCTCGTTTATATCAAAATGTACTTTATTAGTTTACTGGCATAGTTCGCTCGGAATCTCCGGAATTTATTTGCGCATTTTGTTTGGCGTGGGATGCACGTAATTGAGGAAAAACATCTTGGCTAGATACTATTAAGTTGTCATATTTGAGGAAAAACGACTTAATATGGATAGGAGGACAATGCACGTCATTATCTGAACCGGAATTGATATTTGATTGATGTTCAGGACGCAATCACGCTGATGTTTGTTGACACGGTTCCGAACGTCACTACTTTTTACTTCCTTTAAGCTGAATACCAGTATTTGACATGGATCGACTACCTATCTGACCCCCAAAATCCAGTTAATACTCGGTAACACGATACCATTTAGTACGACTGGTTGTCAGACTTTTTGAGACACTGACTACCTGTGACCACTGCCAAAGATGGAAAAATGACAGCCGGCCGCCCATCCACAGACCAACCTAGGTAAGCACGGTTTCACCTAAAGATCGACCCGAACAGCTGTTATCATTTAGCACAGTAATTAATTTAAATGATTGCTGTTGGCAGTTTTCCATTACGGTACCTAAGTAATAGCTGTGAATAGAAATGTATGTATTTTAAAGCAAATCAGAGATGTGCTCTTAAATGAGCATAATGTGGATAAATTCATGTTGCATTTTGAAAAAGGCTTGTGCAGTCTGCATTTATTGTCCATACCAGTAGGAGATACTGGAATTAAATGTGCAAACATGACAAAAATCACGTCTTCTAGCAATTGAAGATAGTAGATAATAAAGGATAAAATACTTTCCATACTTTTGTGGTAACTTTATAGTAATATGTTTCACGTTTTATCTTCTACTAATTAATATAAATTATGAGATTAGCGCCATCCGATCTCATTACGATATTTTTGTACAAAGAAAATATTTCATGCCTTTTCAAAAGGAAGATTAATTTATGTCTTAAGCAATTTGCGGGTTTTAATAACGAATTTAAAGACCTTATTATCACTGTTTTAACTCATAATATTATTAATGAGCACTTTACTTTACTCATCACAACTACAATCTTCAACTAAAATGTTAGTTGTTTTTCGATATCTTAGAAAATAATTAATCCATTTTTTTTTGTGTAGGACATCTCGCTGTTCAGTCTATGAAGACTGGCTTCTGCTTAACCGGGCAAGTCCTGTGGATGCCTTGAATTTAAGGCCTCCAGCCAGGGCGAAAATGACTATAAACTAAGCGACACCGCTCTAAGGACACCCCCTGTGGCGTACGGACCTCGGCTTAGGGCGTCGCTGAGGGCAGCAAAGGGACAGGCTGGATCTGGTTGTCTTTATTTAGGGACTGTTTTATTACTACAGGCTCAGCATCGCGGGCTGGCTCAAGCAAGGGTCGGTGAGGGATAGAACGGGGGTTAAGCGCCGGACCTCTGCGGCGAGGTCGGAATGTTTTCGGTCTGCATTTGTATATTCTACGAACTGTACTGGTATCTTTCCTATTCTCCTGCAAGATAGTGATCGGATCGTTTAATCCATTATTCATAAAGATTTATGATTTATAATAAAATAGTATAAAAAACGTGTCCAAAGGCTTATCTTTGGACACTCATAAATAATAGTTAGAAGCCCGAAAGACGATGCGTTGGAAGACCTCCCACTTGGTGGACCGATGACCAGGTGAAGGGCGTCGGGGTGTTCTCAACGACCTTAACATTAAAATATACAAATCTCTTGGAAGGTTCATCTCTGTTTACCAAGCAGCGTGTAGGTATTATCCAAGCAACACACGCTATAGAGCCCAGGGAGGTTACGGATACCAACATTCGTATACTATCCGACAGTGCCTCAGTCCTTCGATTCCTAAAGTGTAACCAGATCACGTCGAAACTAACACTAGCATGCCACAAGGCCCTAGTACGAATCACGGTGCTTAATCACAACACAGTAACGCTGCAATAAATTAGAGGTCACAGTGGATCACTCGGCAACGATGCGGCTGACGAACTTGCCAGAAGAGGATCCAGCACAAAACCTTTTAGACCCGAACCTATTGTGCCCATTCCCTTCAAGCAGCTAAGAAAAGCAAGCAGCATCACTAGACACTGCTCACTGAATTAACACTTCCATACTCTAGGAATCACTGACAGGCCCCTGTGCAGAGCGTGCTGAAGAGACGGTGGCGCATGTGCTCCTCGAGTGCAGAGGCGTTATCAAGATTCGCAAGGATAACCTGGAAAAACGCCAAGATCACTTGCGGATGTCCTGAGGAGACCGGGAAGTTTAATCTGCATCTGGAGGAAGGTGGGCTGGTTGAAGTAACTGGCCAATATGGCTCACGCACAATGGTCCGCCTTAAGGACTAAGTGCGGAAACCTATACCCCATGATAGATTGATAGGTAAAAGGGAGCGTATCTAATGCCATCAAACGGGCCAAATCTAGACTCTGTGGCTGTTACTAATAACTGGTGAAAAATCTCAATATCAATTTGCTCGACCCCGCTTTACTAGTCAGCGCCCTGATAACAGCATGCAAAATACGTTTTATTTCTGACTGGTTGATGAAGGTGTTGAGACTTTGATGAGCCGACCGGCGCCTTAGTAAGCAAAGCGTCATCGCATCACAGGAAACGCGGCAATAGGCATAACGACAGTATCAGAAAATTACAAATCATCTATTTAGTCCGTCAGTCAGAGTATTGGAAAATAATAGGCACTATTTTGTACTAAAATAAAACGCATCGAAAATTGGGAGCCCCACTCCCGCTCATGACATCAGTACGGTCTTAAAATTAAACCTGTTTAGGATTACGTCAACTATTTTTAATCTTCGTGCGTTTTTTCACCATTCATATTTACTTACAAGATCTACGAACCAATCAAAACCCTTAAATATCACGCGATACTAAAATACGGCCTTGGCATTGGCCAATTCATTGTTCCCTTACCCCACTATCCTCGATCAATGTAACCAAATTTTAATTTTAATACACACGCCATCGCGCCATATGGTTTTCAACGTTGAAGCATTTTGATTTCTTTCTCCCGAAAAACAACCCCAAAAAGGCCCAAAAACCAGGCCACAGTTACACCAAAATCCTGTACCGGCGCATCAATCCGGTACATGAAACATGCCCCCGGCCGTAGGCGTGACTTATTGGTAATTTTAAAAGCGTCGTATCTTTGTCAATTTTGATTTACGTAACCAAAGAATAAATACTGGTCAAATATTTTGTGATTAATCTAAGTGACGGTTTAATAAGATAATATTTTCTGTTGTCTACCCTATTGCTTTTTCCTAGCTGCTCTCTAGCCTAAGTATGAGAACCTAGTACAGAATTTATAGAATTTCAAACTAAGAATACCGAACGGCTTGAGATAGTTTACCTATGTGCGTTGTTCTTTAAAGGGATGTACTTTACTCAAGGCTGGCGGGTGTCGACGATAAAAATATAAAATCAAAATAATATACTATATAATAATAAAATAATAATAATGATTAATTTAATATATTATACCCCTACTAATATTATAAATGTGAAAGTAAGTTTGTTTGTTACTTTTTCACGCGAAAACTACTCAACCGATCATCATGAAACTTTGTCCACATATTTTTAAAGGAAGTAACATAGGATACTTTTTATTAAAAAAATATATGATTTTTTTAGCAACAGGATCCGCGTACGAAGTCGCGTGCAGAAGCTAGTAATACAATAAAGCTGAAGAGTTTGTTTGTTTATCTCAGGAACTACTGGTTCGAATTGAAAATTATTTGTGTTGGATAGTCCATTTATCAAGGAAGGCTTTATGCTATATATATAACATCACGCTGGAATTAATAGGAGCGGAGCACAACTGAAAAACGTTGCTAAAAGCAGGAATATTTATTTCTTTTGTGAGATTTTTCTCTCTTATGTGACGCACACGAAGTTGCGTGGGTCAGCTAGTAAAGTATAAAAGGGTTCTGTTTTGAATCTCTAAAACAATTCGTCAAATAAAAGTAAAATAATGGGTTTGTCTCCACAGACCACGTTATCAGATCACGTTAGCCACGGATCACAGCGAGTTGTAGCCACTTATACCATGATCTGATTTTCTCAAAAAGACAATAATACCAAAGATGGTGGCTTTTAATCAAAAAATATAATTTCATACGTATTTATAACAATAAAGACTATATTATTATGATATTTTTATTTACACATTTTAAGGAAACAATAAACCTTACCTTGAGGCTATTTCTAAAAGGCTCTTTAGAACTCCGGCCAAAACATTATTATTTTATTCCAAAAGACAGAAACAAATTAGCCTGTGGCAAGGTTTTGACACACAAGTTTACTATGTCGAAACAAATCATCTCAAGCGACAAATCGCATTACGTACAGTCACATCTAATAATATGTAAACACTTAAAAAAAAAATATCTTGTGTTTCTCCTAATGTACTGATTAAAATTTAATGTTATTACGTACATACATAGTATTCTGGAACTTATATTTTTATGAAAAAGATCCAATCTCTTAGTTACAATCGTTATTTCTCGCGAAAATAGCTGTAATATAAAGGAAAGTGTATACATATTATTAGACGTGATTGTACCTGTTACATATCCCAGACTGAGTCAAAAGACTTACACAGGAAAACAAAATAGGACGAGAAACTTTAAAACAATAATAGGCCAAAGTTTTATTTAAAAGCTTCAGGTTGTGTTCGTCTATTGACCTTGTTCTTATTACCCATTGACAAGAAAGTAGTCTATGAATGTCGCAGTAAAGAATGTTTGGTTCACCTTAGGTAAATCTCGCTGCCATCTAACTCCGTATTTTTATTAAGGTGTAAATAAGATCAAAGGAGCAAAGATAAGAGCTATAACAAAATCTAAAAATGCCTTGACCTATGCGTATGTGAAAAAGTGCAGGCCACCTTGCAAGGCTTTCAGACTCCAAGAGATGACCAAAGATGGACCATATGGAAGGGCCCGCAAGGGAAGAGGAGCAGAGGCAGACCGCTAACACGGTGAAAAACGAGATTACAAGTACAGCTTCTCAAATTGCAGAAAAATTGCAAAAGACAGACACATGGACAGCTTTGGAGTAGGCCTTAAAGGACCGCAAACCGGGGTCCTTGCAAATGAATGAAACTAACAAAACGAACTTTTTTACACCACTAGATATTAACTTAAGATTGTAAATGAAGCAAGAAATAAACAGGCTTTTTCATAGCAGTGATGACCACGTGGTAAAAGTTGAAATAACGGTTAAAATCCAAGCAGAAACTGTTCTGAGGAAATTATTTAATTACTACTAGGATCTAGGGGTTTTATTTCCATCAAGGACGTGGCCCAGGCTTATCACAAAGAGGAGGCTTGGATCAAACTATTATACTGAGGCTTGCGTTTGCCGCAAGTCACCTGATGTGAAGCGATGATGCGGCCTAAAGTGGAACCCACTTGCCTAGAAGAAACCGATTTACTCGAACTTTGGATAGATCCAGATCATAATGTCCACATGTGTTGTTTATTTGTTTATATATATTTGAAACCGTTTATTCTGTATCGTACCCTCTCAAGGTTCATTGGAAGACCAGCGTCAAACAGCTTCATCACCGGTCTGGCATGAATGCTGAAATGGACCTTTTTGACACACAGCACATTTCTAATATGTCCTACTCATTGTTTTGTATCTTTTTTATTTATTATTGTATATGTGCTTTATTAGGTAACTGACGTCAAATAAATATTTTTCTTTCTTTCTTTCTTACTTTCACATATAATCTTGTGTTTGTTTCTTGGGAATATAGAAGAGGATAAGGATTCCATAAAAATAAACGCAACTTAAAGTAGAAATTGAATTGAATTGAATTAAATCCTACAGTTATGGTATTACACTTATATTAATCATCACCATCTGCCTAACCTTTTCCCACCTATGGTGGGGTTGGCTTCAAGTCTAACCGAATGCAGTTGAATACCAGTATTTTACATGGAGCGATTGCGCATCTGTTTTCCACAACCCAGTTAATACTGGGAAATACGATACCACTTGGTAAGACTGGTGTCAGACTTTTTGGGCCACTGACTACCCTGTAACGACGGTCAAAGATGGACAAATGACCGCCGGGACCAACGACGTAACGTGCTTTCTGAGGCACGAAGGAAACTCGGTATGTAAGGGTGGCAGCATGGTTTAACCTAAAGATCTGTTATTAAGCTGATATTATTTAGCCACGAACACATTATATTAATGTCCTGTGCCAAAACTACCTTAGGTTCCCAAAACAAGTTGTGGATACACTGCTTCACTTCGTTACTTTTAATCTAAGATATCATAAACCTTGACCGGATGAAAGTCTGCTTCAAACCATAGAGCACTCAATGAGATTGAAGAATTATTATAGTAACAGAAATGAGAATATTATACTTATTGCTTTAGCTCCTGTACTCTCCATTATCAGATAGATGGCAAGGTTACTGGTAGAATTCAAATGAATTACGTATTATGTCATAAATCCTAACTTCCTAACTAATGTTATAAATGCGAAAATAAGTTTGTTACTTACCTTCTCACGCTTAAACCACCTAATTACCTAATCATCTTGAAATTTTGCATATACGTTCTCAGGTGTACAGAAACGGACATAGAAATTCATCCTGAAAGAAGTACTCTTACCAAGGAAAACCAAAATAACGTTCTAATGGCAATATATGGCCCCACTTCTTTTTCGAATCTTGATTTAATTATGTATGTGAATGACACCTCATTTAATAATTTAGTTTATGGTAGCAAGCAGCTACATATTTAGGTTGACGACGATGATGAATAATGTATGACACATAGGTTCGATCAAAGGTTCTGTCATATAAAAGGAAATGTTATTTTAAAACTTTGTAATTTAATTTGTGAATTTAAAAGCTTAAAATATTGTTTCTCTTCTCATGTAAGTTTTTTATTAAATGTTACTTGTAATCAAAAAATGTGTAAATAAAAAAGACATTGTTCTGTCATAGATATTGTGCTCAATGGTTCTAATAAAATAATTATTTTCTCTTCTCAGATAAGAGTAACACAATTTAGCTTTTCATTTCACGGCCTATAAATAAAACTACTATATATGTATTTTATTAGAAGCAGAGTACAAGTCGAAATTATTGTCAATTTCTAAATTAGCGTAAGCAATGCCGCGGGCAAAAGCTCAATGATATTTTTTTATTTGGTACCAATCCTTTTTTGTGTAAGCGTGTACTGCCCCACAGTTGGGCAAAGATCTTCCCCGATTTTGATTCCTTCCTTGTTCTCTTTTCTAATACAAAATTGTGAAAAAAGTGTCATCAAAGTGAGAAGAAATAAATACATAAAAAAAGAAAGGTTCCGACGAATTGAGAAACGTCCATTTTGAAGTCGGTTAAAAAGAAGCCGTGAAGTAAAAAAACACAAATTGAGCTAGCAATGTGCAGTTAGTAAAGCTAGTAATTAACAAAAGTTTATCTTATTAACTTTTGTTAAAAATATGGCAGTAAATTTGCAACATAACCTTGACAACTTTAAATTAATTAAAGTAGCTGGATAATTTTACTGTACACTCAAATGCAACAGCGTAACTTAAGTTGAGAAAAAGGATCTTGCAATGTTTTTTTCAGGCGCTTTTTATTTTTTTTGGGACAAGCCCGCCACACTATTCTCAAACCACTAACTTCTGATCACCAGCGCCAGAAAAGTGTCGAGACATTGAAACTTAACGAAATCCCAGAGAATGAATTTAACTGTCTTGAATCCCGCAACAAAGTTAATCAAAAAGTATAGCGGAGGAGTAGGAAAAAACCGCAATTTCCACTTCCTTTCATACCAGCAGGAGACAGAACGAAACAAGGCCAATAGGCACAAAGGGATGTTTACAAATGGGACAGGCCCAGTTTCCTTGCACCACGGATGAATATTAACATTAATGGGTCCTGATTTGTGAGAGGCAAAAATTATTGAACGCACGGCAGGCGCAGGAGCTTCTAAAATATCAACTAAGTAGATTTAAAAATTAAATAGTTTTTGGGTATTACAGCCACTCGGGCCGATCCTTAGGTTAAGCCATGCCTACCTGTGTTGGTCTGCGGATGGGTGGCCACACTAGCCACCCTTACAAACCGAGTTTCCTCCACGCCTCGGAAAGCACGTTAAGCTGTTGGTCCCGGCTGTCATTTGTACATCTTTGGCAGTCGTTACAGGTAGTCAGTACCCTGTCTTTGAAATGTGTATTCTAACCACCCCCGGGACTTGGGTAACCCCTAGATTACTGAGCAAATCAAATTGTGATTCTGTTTTTTTTTTGTGTCAGCTTAGTTATTGTTATTGTTATACTCGTAAATGTGTGAAAAGAAATAGTCTATTCAGTACACGGTTCAAACTTTACACTTTCAATTTTCAAACTGATTCAATGAAAATTCCTCAATTCAGTTTTGCACCTTTAATTCGTAAATGTTTCACGCTTTTGCCGATTGTTCAAAATTCAATCAATTATTGTTTAATTGAGTTTCGAACAAGTTGGGGCCATTTTTCATTGAACTAATTAAACAAGTTTGTTTGAAGTTCACTTAGGTATTAAAAAGGTAGACGTACTCCTATATTATTTTAAGGTTCGGGAAGTTTGTAAGTACAATGAACTTTATTTACGAAAATAGGTTTATTCCGAATTAGATTTTTGGCAACACATAGAGCTTGACAAATTTTATTAATACACTGAGCAGATAGCATAACCCTTCTATAATCTATGTTTTCAAAATATAAAAACCTTTTATAAAATACAGCGTGCTCCGACCAAATTCAATCAAAAAGTTCACTAAATCGACTGGGATATAAATATTTCGAATATTCAACGCAAATGGGATCCCGTTGAATGGAAACCATTCGCACGTTACGAATAAATAAACGTCAAAGTTTTATGATCATGATAATGAGCTTTTATTCAGATTGCAATTTTTATCGTAATCAGCATTTGTTTTTAATTTCTCCGGCTATACGGAAATCGTTGCTGATTGACGTCGATTGCGAGTTGCTATAAGATCTGTATTTTACCCTATTTCATTCGACATTCAACTCTAAGCCCCTTCGTACACAAGGCTACACAAATCTTCAATACTCAACGATTTTAAACTTATATTGTCACTTACGGGATATCTTCCGTGATTATTTGTTATGTTAAGCTCCCGATATTTCGACGCTGTTGCAAGCGCCATGATCGCGGGTTGACTGGAGTATGCGGGTGGATGGAAATTAAATTGTTACGAGCAGACAAATCTGTCTGTAAGTGACAATATAAGTTTAGTTTTAAACCGTGAAAGCCTAAAACAGTGTTCAACGTTTTTAGTCTTCAAGCAACTGCCGCTATACAAATCCATTGAAGTTCGTACACGAGTGGCGTCGCCGACATAATGGAGTTGGATTACCCTTCCTTTTGACATCACTGTAGCCGGTTGTCAAGCCTTTCTGTATTGAATTTTCTTACGGTCGTTACTACTTATAGCTGTACCTTTTGATTTCAGGACCATTACATATTACATTACATACATAAACAACACTTGCCATGTCTTAGGCGGATTTAATGTCTAAACAACGTTCTAGAGTTCTCAGTATCCAAACTGTTCCGTTGGAGAAATTGACCTTTAAACAATGTTTGAAGCTTTCACGGTTTAAAACTGAAGTTATATTGTCACTTATGGCATATTTTTCATGATTAATTCTTTTTATGAGCTCCCGATATTTCGATCACTCCTTTAACGTCAAGGAATGCCAATGTCCGACCTTTCTCTACTTCCGCTGTAACACGCATGGCGGTGTGGATATTATGCAGATGGTTCAAACATCTCTCAACTTCCGGTAATCCACCTCTGAGGATGCAGAAAACGACATCCACAGACTGATTCCAGACCTTGACAGGCACAGGGCATGTTGACAATGCGATCATGGCGCTTGCAACAGCGTCGAAATATCGGGAGCTCAAAATAAGAAATAATCACGGAAAATATCCCGTAAGTGACAATATAAGTTTAATTGACCTTTAGTTACTTACCTATACTTTAATCTGTTGTGATCCTCCAACGGCCAATCCGCTTTACTTAAACATACCAAGGGGTCGTTAGCAAGTAAACCTCCTGAATCCAATTTCGGTGGCGAGCAAATATTTATCTGTGGTCTGTAAACTTTTAACGAGGAGGGCTGAGCTTGGTGGTTAGTTAGTTAGGGTTTACCTAACAGCACTTTCGATATTCATAGACATTTTATTTTTTTGCTTATGTCTAGGGTAGAGACCTATAAGCTTTTTGTAAAATCAAAAGTCATCTTAAGAATAGAATAATAGATTTATAAGTAGGTCTTTAGGGGATTTAAGTGACACTGTTAATTTTTATTTGAAGCTTATACCATGAGTGCTTCATTTTGTAAGTGGTGGGTATAATTTCATATTATTAGATGCTGCTGTAAATATAACGCACTAAGTAAAGGTTAATTACGCAGAATTATCCTATTTGCAAGTCAGACGTGCTGCCCACTGTACAAAAAGATAACTGCTAGAATTTCTTTACCAGACTGGCCCTATCCATCCAACAGAAACCATACGGTTGTGGATATAGTGCTACGAGTACCAGGCAAAGCCAAGGCGGGTAAATTAGATTTGTTGCTAAAATACTAAGAAAACTTGAGTCTGGAATTAATTTGATGAATTTATTTATTTTATTTATAAATACGTATTCCTTAAATCGGAAATTTTGATCTAATTATATTGTAAATATCTGTTAAGTATCTCTTCTCATAATAGTATGTTGCCTAAGGCTTTGTTTGCGTAATTTAACAATCAACAATTATGCTTCCTGATCACGTAATTAATGGTCTGTGGTTGTTGTTCTCACGTATATGATACCACGTTTATACATTAAACAACATGTAACAGAAAGTTTATAGTCATACGGAAGGATGAGGAACCAAAAATTCGAATCCATGTGACATCTACCAGACCGCACTGGGCCCTCACGCAAAATACGCAAGTTGTGGACACTAGTCTGTTGTACTATACAATACCCTTGTTACACGTTGTATATACGGAAACCTTTTTCTCATAAGAGATCAATGCAGAAACTATACAACGACAACTGCTTCGGTTCTCCTTCATAAATCTAGTCCTTTTACCGCTTTTACGAAAATGTAACTCAGTCAGTTCACCATATAATAATTCAAAAACTTTTACTTGACAAGCAACGATTAGCAAACACATTATTTGTCATTTCACAACAATAAGTTGAACAAATTATTCAATTCGCAAAAAAAACTTCTGCGACGATAAGCTCGCGTGTGACCGCCGGAGCCCCGCAGCGCCGGAGCCGTGACAGAAATATCATCTGAATAATTCTAAAGTCTTATCAAAACAATGTGTAAATGATAAATACCAGCTTCTTCCGAAATAAAAATAGACAATATTATGGAAGTATTACAGGATGCAATTTTCTTTGCTTTGTACTGGCTGCCATTCAAAGGTCCACAAGAAATTCAATAAAATCCGCTCAGCGAGGCATCTCTTTGCTGTACCTGAGCTAGATTTGCTCATATTATGGGAGTTGAAAATATGAAATAGATAGAAAAAAAAAAACCTGTAATATTACTTTCATCAGGATTCTATACTACGTTATGGACTTACATCGTAATTTGAATTTTGTAAGTAGACAACATACGAAAAAAAATGATTGCGTTTCAATAAGGAAATTTAAATGATCACTTTATTTTCCTGTCGGTAAGCAAACTTTTCTAAAAATAAAATAAATAGGAAGGTAAATACTTGCTAAAGCCTCTTCATCCTGTATGATTACGAAAATGATTAAAGAGAATGTGGAATCTCTTTTCTCAAGATTTTTAGTGAGTTTTCCTTAATGTTTTTTTTTTTTTTATATTATATTTACGATACGAATGAAATAAAATTTATTGAGTAGGTTTATCAAATGGAGTTTTACTGTAAATATCCTCAATAATGTCGTGTTTAATTTCGTTTTATAGGATTTACATTATCTGAAATTACCTCTCTCTTAATTTGACAAGACAAAAATGTAGTTTTAGGAAGATGCTGTTAATATTTGTGTTCTCAAGCATTCAAATACACAAGAAACACATTGCCTGTAGGTTTTCCTGAGAACATAATGTAAATACTTTACGTTTTTTTTTGTAAATACTTAACACATCCTGGTCACCAAATCTTTAAACAGAACATTCGGAACAGTCGTGGGTTCGAACCCAGACAGTCGCATTACTTTGTGTTATATATTTCATCACCACTGCTCTGAAAAACGGTGAAAAAAAATATCGTGAGGATACCGTCATGTTCTAAAACCAAAAATTCGAAGACATGAGACATCTGGACCACACTGGGCTCGCGCGGTGGATTATAGCCCATATGCAAAACATGCGCTTAGACGTGGAGTTGCGGACACCAGCCCATTGTGCAATATAATACAATAC
The DNA here is from genome assembly GCA_916618015.1 of Xestia c-nigrum. NCBI lineage: Eukaryota > Metazoa > Arthropoda > Insecta > Lepidoptera > Noctuidae > Xestia > Xestia c-nigrum. The sequence continues at coordinate 24,457,867 of OU745257.1, read as the reverse complement.
AAAAATACTTCTTAGCCGTCTATTATCTCACTACAGTAGAACTGGGATTTATTTTTTAATCCCGAAAAAGCTGGTATTTATCAGAACAATTTGTAACTGATAAATAAAAAATAAAGTCATTCAAGTCAAGGAAATCTAAAATTCAAATGACTTCAACAGGGAATTTTATAGGCGAATATTATATTAACCAAAATCAAAATCATTTCTTTTTGTTCTACACCATACCTTCTTGCCACTAGAGGTCAAAGTTCAAACTTTTTCACAGGTTGTAAATAAATACAAGTTTTTACCTTCGTAAACCTTAATTAATATCTTCGTAAATTTTATAAATCGCTTCATGTGTGCCTATAAAATTTAAAGATGTCTCTCTGTTTCTCCAAGATCCTATCAACAGATCCCAACTTGATAATTATGGGACCACTTGTGAAGTATAACCCTTTCAAACAAAATAAAAATAATCCAAATCGGTTCAGTCATCTTGGAGTAATCGGGGAACATACATACAAAATATATAAAAGAGGTCAAAAGCGCCTGTGCAAGCGCCATGATCGTGGGATGAACCCGCGATCATGGCGCTTGCAACAGCGTCGAAATAAATATAAACTAGCTGACCCGCGCAACTTCGTCTGCGAGTGAGGGTCAGTTTATTTTTTTAATAAAAAGTATCATAAGTTACTTCTAATACCTCCAAGTATATTTGTGCAAAGTTTCATGATGATCGGTTGGGTAGTTTTCGCGTGAAAGCGTAACAAACAAACTTACATTCACATTTATATCCCGTAAGTGACAATATAAGTTTAGTTTGACGACCCTTGACGACCCGAATGGCGTAGTGGTAGTGAGGCTGCCTTACGTTCTTGGGGTCCTGGGTTCGAATCCCGGTAGGAGCAAATGTTTGTGTGATGAGCATGGACATTTGTTTCCGAGTCATGGATGTTTATATGTATAATAAGTATGTATTTACAAACAAAAAGGTATACAACCTTAGTTTTTGTTTATACTAAACCCGAAAAGGGGTCACTGTACTCATCATTTTGAACAACTTTTTCTATGGGACGAACCTTGAAATCGCGAAAAAAAAATCAGCTGTTCCCTACATTTATGTTCGCATAACTCGTCAAAATGTAGGGAACAGCTGATTTTTTTTTCGCGATTTCAAGGTTCGTCCCATAGAAGGTTGTATATGTAGTATATCAATTACTATCTAGTGTCCACGACACAAGCTTTGCTTAGTTTGGTAGTAGGTGGCGCTGTTTGTTAATGGCCAGCGATATTTAGTATTTAGTAATATTTAGTTTTAAACTGTGAAATCCTAAAACAGTGTTTAAAAAAGGTCCTTCTCCTTTTGGAAGTCGGTTAAAAAGGGTAAAGCAGTTGTTTATGGCTTTGAAAACCGAAACATTACGGTTTAGAATTAATCTGCTTCAGTCACCGTTGTTGATAAATATTGGTCTAGGATAGTGTTAATATTTATAATCAACTGAAATTGAATTGCGTAATATAAAACAAAAGTCTACTTAATAAATTACCACAATCGTTTTAGATAACTTTTAAAGCACCAAAATATTTTATTTGTGAGAAAAACTTCTAAAATTCTAGCAATAGGCTTGACGACAGTGCTTAAAAAAAATGGAAGTCTATTAAGGTCCATGTTCACCGAAAAGATAACCGTCTGATTATCTAAAAACAGCTGTCACTGTGACATGTTCCCATACAAAAATGCGTTTTAAACAGCTGTTTTAGATAATCAGTCTGTCATCTTCTTGGTGAACACGGACCTTAGTCCGTCATCGTCAGTTGGAGTTTTCGAAAACAATGGACACTTATTTTCTGTTCTTGTAAATCAATGAATATTGGCAAAGATAAACGCATCAAAAGTTGGGCTCATGACGTCAGTACACTCTTAAAATTAAACCTAGGCGTGACGTATAGAGAATTTTAAAAGCGTCGTATCTTCGTCAATTTTGGTTTACATAACTAAAGAAAAAATACGGGTCAAATATTTTTTGATTATCTAACTGACGGGCTAATTCGTTTTTTTGTCGTCTTCCCTATTGTGTTTATTTATTTAAGGTTAGTTAGTATGGCCACGTAGGATCACTTTTTAACTAATAAGTTTTGTTGTCACGAAATGTTTGGAATTCGAGCCGAGTGTGGGCCTGTAGGGACTCAAAACGTTCTATATCGGATAACTGAAGAAATATTAGAAGTAAACTTTACTGAATAGCGCTACTAAGCGAAGATGCCATCGATGAAAGTTTAAGTTTGCCGAAAAGTAATCTAACCCCTCATGACTTGAAAAGTTTCAACTAAACCAGAGCCTAGGCCCTAGACAAAGCGTTTCATATTACTCTTATAACTTTCATCAGGATAGCAGATTTTCGGCGAATCTATTTCATCGCTGCTTTCGCTGATTTTAGGTCATTTTATCTAACCAATTTTTGACGAGGTGTGAATCGAGCTTACACAATAGACGAATGACATCGAAACCGTCAATTTGACGACTGAGCGACATTAACGATTGTTGAACTAGTCCGGACAGATTGAGGTCCAGACCCTTGTCAGATAATGTATATTTGAATAAGATACATATGTCACCGTAATTTTTTAAGATTGTAATCTCTTTACCGAGGTTGTAAACTCTCGAAGTATGGTCAACTGACGGTTCCTTTAAACCCTGCACTCGGTAACACCACTTTTAGGGGAATTTAAAGTGTTTTATGGTTAGGTTTTATTAATCGGTATTTCTCAGGAATGGTACATTGTCTTTTCGTGAGAGTGGTACCATTGGGCAAAGAGGACCCTTCCTTCCCTCCACACCGCGTAAGTTGACTACCATCGCATGCATTTCACGAAAAATGATGCGTTTTATTGTAAGCAGTATTTTCGTTTGACAATACTTAGAGAGTTTACAATCTTTCTAGTTATTTTCCAATCTATCGTGTTTGTCAATTTTACGGTGACATTATATAAAGGTAATGTTGAGATAATGAAGAAAAGTATCTGTTGAAGTCTGTCCGCAGCCAGTCCAGAATTGGGTCCGGTCGGTTTTACTGAATCTCATCTAATCTCGGTGCATAACTTTAGGCACCGAATAACTGCAACTTTGCTGTACAGTTTATTTTAATAAAACTGTACAACTAAGAACAAACAAAGACACATTCAGACTTACTCTCATTCAAAACTTGGAACCTGACTACTTTACTTTGTTCTTCAGTTATCCAGTTCTTGTTTAAAGCCTGTGTTCGCTATGAGACTTAAACGTTAAACCTTCAAGTTTATTACTTGCATTAATATGAAACAACTTTGTGAACTATTACCATGGAGTCTGAGATACTAGGCTGCTTGTCTATCTTCACATGGGTGCACTATTTGGTGTGGTAGATGACATGTTGAAACATGTAGATTTTGGTGCTATGACTAAGTTAAATGTTGTTTTTACTGTTTAGACCGTACGGTATAAATGTCCTGTATAATATAGAAAGCCGTTTCAAAATTAATTGTGGAGCTTCATTGGTCTAAGCGATCATACAGTTACGAAGAGATGATTTATATATCATTTTCACATCACGCCTTCAGATTTTCTACATTTTCTTAGTTTCAACCTCAATCAACGAATTAAAAGTTTTGAAATACGGAGGTAAGTATTTTATGTGCATTGAAACATGCTTCATTACGGTCATCTAGATGCCTCGCCTAATTAATATTTTAAAGAAATCTAGTTAAACATTGGTTTTATGAGAAAGTAACTTAACTTTATATTTTTCTAAGGCGCGAAATCGTGCTGCCACGTTTGAAAAAAAAAAAGTTTGTTTTTATTGGGCTATGGTTTTCCATTCGCTGTTGCTTTACTTTGAAGAGCAAAGTAAAAAAAAAGTGAAAATTTACAGAAAAAACGCTTCAGAAGTCGGTGACAAAAAAAGTAAATCAATCAAACAAAGGTCACTTTATTATTTTTCACTTTTTTGTTTTCGCTGAAGTCGGTTTTATTTTTTGTAAAAAATAAATATTTTTCACTTTTTAGTGGTTCACATGTGCTTACCCTTTCACAGCGTACCGATTTTAGGTAATGAACTGGTGTAAACAATAGACAGATATGAGATTTCAGCAAACTCAGTACATTTGCTATCATTTATTGAGGAGTTCCGTTGCATATCTCCGAAGTTCTTCATCAGCACTTCATCAAATTAAAATGGGATCACTTCGAGAAAATAAACTTCCTAAAACTACCCAAATCGCTTCTAGTGTGCCTATAAAATGTGAAGAGTTTTCTCTATTTCTCCAGAATTCCATCGTCAGATCCTGATTTGATGATTATGAGACCACACGAGGAGCACCAGCTTTCAAATAAAAAAAGAACTATTAAAACCGGTTCTCACAGTCGAAAGTTTTGAGGTAACAAACACTTTCGAAATCTGTATTTTACACATCTGCGTACCTCCTCAGAGCATACAAGCATGATGTTACGTCATGATATAGTATAAACAATGAACCTACAAGCGATTGCAGCAATCACTGCAGATTTGCTGTGTGTTTTTGAAGAGTTCCGTTGTATATCTCCGAAGATCAGCATCAGGTCTGCAGCAAATTAAAATGGGACCACACGGGAAGCACCAGCTTTCAAAAAAAAATAACCATCAAAATCGGTTCACCCAGTCGAAAGTTCTGAGGTAACAAACACAAAAATAAATACAGACGTATTGAGAACCTCATTCTTTTTGGAAGTCGGTTGATAAGTAGACACACAGACACAGACTAATTAATTTACTTGTATTCGCATGTTGTACCTACAAGTTTCAGTATTTCTTTCCTAAGTATTCTGATCGAAGACATTTTAATTTATTTCGTTGGAGCATTTAACTGCCATCCTGTAATGTTCGTGTTTTTATTTCGTTCGTGTGAGACCTTCCTTGAAACCATTTGATTCCATGTTCTAGAACAATTATTTAAACATGTATAATCGAGAGATGACGGGAAACCAGGCCTGAAAATTCAGTCTGCTTAAGGTGCTCGTGCCGGCAAGAAGCTCTACTCTCGACATATTACGTGGTCGCTAAGCCGGTGACATATCTAGCCCTGGCGTCGTGAAGCCCCGACAGCCTTGAATAAAGCCATCTTTTACTACTGCTAGCAAAAAAAGATGAAATGATGATGATGATTTAAAATATGGTATTATTTACTACTACTACGAGCCTGGAAACTGACGGCGAGTAACCTTCAGCCCTTTTCTTTTTTTATTTCGGATGGGAAATCATCAAATAACTTCTCCCATTCTGGGCGGAGCGGGAGGGAGTGTTAGACTTTTACTGACTAAAACCCATCCATGTTCCTTCATCGCCCTTTATGTTCCGGGGCCGCGGTATCTCTTTCGAACAGGCCCGCAACACGTTTCATCTTTTTTTTACTACTGCGAGCTAAAAAGAAGATGAAATGATTTAATGATGATGATTTAAAAGATGGTTTCATTTACTACTATTACGAGCCTGGACACTGACGGCAGGTAACCCTCAGCCCGCTAGTAGCAACCATACCCTCCCCTGGTTGGCGTGTACAGCAAGCCTGACACTCTGACAGCGGCGGGCGGCTTCTCAACACAATTTACGAGTTTTAGACTCGGAACCTGCATTTTATCTCTTTCTTACCTCGGCTTCCCTAACATAATTGTTGAATGTAATTACGAACTTTACGGCTTGCAGCACTAGTCTAAATATGCTCTATGACTATTTGAACTATTTTCTTTTTACTCTCTGCTCTGTGACACCGTAGTGACTGAATGTGTTATTTTGATTCTTTCTATAAAATAAAGTTAACTAATAAATTACTTGTTGTGATTTACTTAAACATTGTCATCTCATTCCTTGCCAATTTTGTTTTAAACTAAACCTAATGTGACCTTACATTTTCATAGCTAGATAAATGTAACGTCACAATCTACAAGCCACTGTGTAAATTGCATTGCTTTGTTAGAAACAGGAATAATTAACATACTCCCTTGCTTTCAGAACGAGCTGCTGTTGCTACTTTGCAGTTGCGTAATTTGTAAAAGCGTTGAAATAGTTTTATAATAAAGAGTTAAATACAGCAGAAACTCGTTATTACTTTTGCTCAAAGCTTTGCAAAACAATTTTTTTTTTGTTAACTGTGCATATTGCGACTATCAAGCATGAAATTGTTGGTTGTTTGTACATGTTTGTTTTGATGTTTACACCCACGATGGAGGAAAAAGTATATGTTGTGCCATGCCAAAAAAAGCATAGAACAAGCTATTCCTTTGAATAACAAATAAATATGCATCTACCATATTTGATTATGCAGGTGACAGGCACATTATAATCTCGTTGCTTTCAATACGAATAGGTTTAAATCTGGTACCGCATATAATGACGCATCACGCACTTCCAACCCACGATCAATCTGGTCCAGACTTACGAGATGTACATTTCGAAAATCAGGACCAGATTGATCGTTGTCCCCTGCATAATCATAATTATGGTAGATGCATATTTATTTCTTATTCAAAGGAGTAGCTTGTTCTATGCTTTTTTTGGCATGGCAAGGCAAGGCATGCAGTATCATATTATTAAACGGTTCCAGATTTTGGATACTTACCCGATTTTGGAAGCAAGAAAACCGAGTTTTAACATTTCGAAAATCAGGACCATATTTAATAAAAAGCATAGAACAGGCTATAATGTAGCCTGTAAAGATATTATCTTTGAATAACAAGTAAATACGCCAAGCATTGCGCAGATGACAGGCACATTATAATATCGTTGCCTTCAATACGAACTGACAAGTTCGTTGATTTGTTTGCGTTCCGTAATGACAGTTTTGATCATCTTTGATGCGTCGTGTCATCGACCGCAAATAAAAGAGTATTCATTTTGTCAATGTAATGCGTAAGTCTTGTTTTGTTTGAGAGAATGTGAATTTTCAAGTTCATTAGAAACGTATTGGCAATTTAGTAAATTGTAAAATCCCAGCAATTTAATCACACAGCCTTAATACAAGTATGGATGAAGAAGACATACCGACTACAAATGAATTGGGATAAGGGCAAGAAAATGATGATGATGATGATGACGATACAGTCTTTATACATTGTGGCTTCGGTTGCTCGCTGTAGTAGTTATTATATGGTCATTTGACAGCATAAAGTCCTATAGTCATGTCAAACCGTCACTGCTAGTAATACTACAAACAAAAACTGATTCAGGAACCTTTTATTCTCATTTCTGCAAGTCCTGTTACTTGCAAAGTCCAATGTCATAGAATTAATAATAGTACTAACGTATTAATGTCCGCAGCCGATCTACAATTTACTTGTACCAGTTTGACCCAATATTTATTCAAAATATACATAGAAAAGACATCCCTGACATAATGTTATCGGAAGCCGACTGAAACGTTTAAAAATCGAACAAAACTTTTCAAATGCTGGTTGGTTTAAAATATTAACTTGCAGCTTGAAAACCGAACGCGAGTTCACATAGGCAGGCTGAAGCGTATTTTTTTCTCTTTTGTGATTTGTAAGGCTTGACTAAAAAAAATGTAATCTACATTTAAAATTAGATTTTAAACATTTTAAATTAGTTCTTTATAGTAGTTTATGCAACTGCAGCATCACACGAGTGTTGTAATGCCTAATTATGTATAGTTGCATACACTACTTTATCTACCCAAATATCATAAGGGCTCTATGATGGGTTCAGGAACCATAGGGAAATGACCTGCATTGTTACTTGGCCCTTGATTTTTGTGCCAACAGGTTATTAGTTGCATTCGCACCTGTTCCAAATTTAAAACTCATAACGCAACTGTTTTCAGTTGCGTTATGAGTTCATTACAGTTCCGTTTATTTCTGCAGGTTGGTAATGCTGGTCATTGCCTATGGTTTTTGAACGCATTAGAGAGGGTTTATGATATTTGGGTAGATAAAGAATATTCTCGCATAGGCAACTTCGTTAGTGCTTTACCACCTACATGAATTCTGTGCGTGGACGGCACCATGAGCATTTCAGTAACGCTCGGTTTGGTCGGGGGGTTTTTGGGATAGGGACCGTGGTCTCGGATTCTCCAAAATATTCTTGAGAGGGATATAGCGGTGCTCCGCCCACGCAGGGCAGACTTCCACCGTGTGCTCCACCGTGTTCTCCGGTCGATCCTCGCAGTGGAAACACCCGGGCGTTTCCTCCCGCCCGATTCGGTGCAGGTACCTCCCGAAACATCCGTGTCCGGTGAGGACCTGCGTCAGGCGGAAGGTGGCGCCTCTCAAGCCACTCCTCAAAGAGGGTACTTACCGCCACTATCGTAGCGTGCCCTGCACGGGGTTGCGACAGTCGCTCTCTCCATATCTCTATCAAAAATAGACATGTCTGCACCGAAAGAAATAATATGGGTTTTTTGTTTTCAATCTGTTTTTCATGAAAGCATCACAAAACTACATAACAACTGCTGTTTGTACATACAACATAAACAAACATTGCAATAAACGGACAAGGCTATGCAACATGTCTGTAAAACTTCAGGCACACGATCGCATACGATTTATCTCGAACAAGTCCGAACATGTTGGCTGTCACAGCTTACGTAACTGGTGTCTAACGTAACATTTTGCGTTACGTTTAGTTTGGGAGTCAGCAGTGATTGAGTACACACACAAAAATAATGCCCATTAATTGTTGTTTATTTTAAAGAATGCTTTGTTAAATTTAGATGACTGACATCGAAATAAGTGTGATTAAGCACACTGTTGGATTTTATGCTTTCGGCCCAGAAGTGAGCATTTAAAATACAACAGCGTGAAAAAATAATTATGAAATCCGCCTGTTTGTGGCGGCGGCCATCTTGGACCGATTTTCATTGAACATAGCTAGAACACTCCCGACTAATTCATCTTTTAAACAAAATTAAAATCGTTTCATCCGTTTGAGTAGTAAATTAAGTATATTTTAAGTCGCTTTATCATCATGTTCAGCCCTAAGCCGTATTGCTCTTGACCAAATCTTCCAGAGCCTAAATAGAAATTTCGCCAAGTTTGAAACTATTTTCATAGTCACATCGACGTTAATTAGAACCTTAAAACATAAATTCAAGGTCTGCTATATTTATCATGTTTACTAGGAAGTTTTGAAATCATTTCCCATACATTCTTCCCTAACTTGGTACATCTCAAACACCAAAACTAATTACAATTAAGCATACACGGAAGAAAACCACCGTCATGTCAATTTGAACCCAGAACTTTCATGTTCAAATAATTAACCACATTTTCATTAATCTAATTAACCCGTATCAATGTGACGTCAAATGATATGTTTCGCGCGCAAATCAAATTTGTAACATCATTAGTAATTCACACCATGATATTATGTTTGTGTAAAAATAACTTGCGTAGGTACGGAAACGCCTACATGAAATTCTGACGGTAAAACGGGGTGTAAAACACTTCTTCACGAAGCCGAAAGGTGCTTGTTCTCCCCGTCATTGCGATCATTTTTTGTTCTACACCATACCTGGGAACCTTCTAGTTACGGAGATATGGGGGGTCAAAATGACAACTTTTTGACAAGTTTTTTGTAAGATTTTAACATTTAACACCTCCACGACCTCCGTACTATTCAATCCTTCTATCAGCACAATGTTTTAAGTGCGTTGCATTGAGTTCTACTACAAAACATGATTTAAAACCTCAAAAGTAAAAGTGGTTTCCCATAAATAATTTTTGCGTGAAGTTACTTAGTTTGATGTACAGAATGCTTGGTTAACGGCTTTGTGATGAGGTGGTTTACACCCTGTCTTTTAAATTAAAACCACTTTCACATTCTGTTCGCAGTTCGTCTAAATGCAAACTTTTTTAAAAGCGCGTTGTGCTTTAATTTATTTATCTTATTTTTACCCCATGTCAACACTGCATAACCTAGTGTCTGAGTGTATTTAGTGCTTATTGCTTATTTGTATTCCTTTTATATTTATTAAGTTTTCTACCATCATCTCTGTGTCTACTTGTGAGAACTTGTAGTTGTTTCTCTTTTTTAATAAATAAAAAAAAGAAACAATTTTGGCAATCAAGATCTCCGTAACTATTGTTACTAAGGTTGCTAGGACAAAAAAAGTAATCTGAATAATAATGACAGGAATAAACAGCCTTTTAATTTTGTTAAGGGTATTTATTACACTCGTTAGTAATTGGTCTCTTATTGATTGACAAAAAATAATAATTAGTCCGTCAGATAGATTTACAAAAAATATTGGACACTTTTTTTTCGTTTTCTCATAAACAAAAAATAAAGACGAAAACTGTGCGTGTAAAACTCGTGTGACCTCACTTTTGAGTTGGTCCGTCAATCTATTAACTGACGAACTTAAGTTCATGTTCACCGAACAAACCCCAAAACCCTCCGAGCCAACGCCTTCGAGCTTCAAAAAACCTAATCCTTCAAATTCCCTCTCACCGTACTGGTTTTATGTCCTCTTCTTATGCTATCTCCACTATAAAACTCTGGAACGCGCTACCCCTTGACATTAAAAAAGCCGAAAGCAAATTGGCTTTCAAAAGAGCAGTTCGAAAGTTTTTTTAAAGTCGGTCTGAGTTGTTTACCATATAGTCATTCATAGAGTCGTTGTAATTATATCAAAAGATTTCTCGTAGTACCTATTTATGTGTTTATTTTAGGATTACAAGATGGTATGTTTCTTTTTATTTTTATTGTACTCTATCACAATGCTGTCTATTTGACCCAATGGTTGACTGGTAGAGAATGCCTTGTGGCATTAAGTCCGCCTATGTACCACTATTGTACATGAAGTTTAAATAAATAAATAAATAAAAGATAACAGTCTGATTATCCAAAAACAGCTGTCACTGTGACGTGTTCCCATACCAAAATGTGTTTTAAACAGCCCTTTTTAGATAATCAGAGCGTCATCTTTTTGGTGAACACGTACCTAAAAAGAATCATATTTTTAGGCAGGTATCGTCTCTATTTTAATTATTATCGATTGTTGGTAGGCCAAACGTCCAGCAGATGCATAATATAATAATATATTACATATATTATCTTGCAAATTTTGTCACCAGCTATTCCTATAAAACCAATTTATCTACCCAAATATCATAAACCCTCTCTAATGCGTTCAAAAACCATAGGCAATGACCAGCATTACCAACCAGCAGAAATAAACGGAACTGTAATGAGCTCATAACGCAACTGAAAACAGTAGGTTATGAGTTTTAAATTTGGAACAGGTGTCAAATTCAAGTGAGTGTGCTATTCTAGTACCACCTCATTAAATCAGAAATAGATAAAAAAAAAACAAAAACACCCCAATTCAGTATGATTTTAATTATAAATCGCACGACATTTTGATCTCGAGTGACACAAGAATAGTGACTTTGTTCGTTTGCCTATGATTTAAAAAAAATTACAGATATCCGAAACGCCGCCATTTCGAGCTGTCATTTGTTCGTTAGCTTTTTATTTCCAGTAATCCAGTAACGAGTAGACAAATTTTCTGATAAGTTCTTTATTTCTGTCGAAAATGAGTGATAGTGACTCAGAAATTGACATGAATACTCCGCCAGATATCGTAAATGCAGCGACGAATGCAACTAATAACCTGTTGGCACAAAAATCAAGGGCCATGTAACAATGCAGGTCATTTCCCTATGGTTCCTGAACCCATCATAGAGCCCTTATGATATTTGGGTAGATAAAGTAGTGTATGCAACTATACATTATTAGGCATTACAATACTCGTGTTGTAATGCCCTTCATTATGCACAGTCGCATAAACTACTATTGTTCAAAGCAAGCTCAAAATTACGCCCATGAATGCAAACTCGATCATTTACCACCTAACACGCTTTCATATCTATGCATATTGTTGTATATTCAGGTGCGCATAACGTTTTCCCATGTTAATTTAGGAGAACGGTGATCAATCATTCAATTGCAGTGTGTTCAAAACCCCTGAGTTTGACAGGTTGTGAGTTTGGGTTGCCTTTGTACATCCTTATGAGGGTTCGTTACATAAGATCGTAGGTACTCGCACTAAGTAGGTAATACTCGGTAGGTACTCCGTTTTTTTGGGATGGTAAATCATATTATTCCTCCCGCTCTGGGCGGAGCGGGAGAGAGGTTCAGACTTTTGCAGACTAAAACCCATTCATGTTCCTTCCTCGCCCTTTTTGTTCCGGGGCCACGGTATCTCTTCCGAACAGTCCCGGAGCCCTGGCAGGATGCAGCTCTTACGAACCCCTTCCTTATGCTGATATTTCTTGCTCGGCGCTCGTGGAACACTCTGGCGCCGTCGACACGCCCTGTCGTCATAAGATGGACGGACTGCGAGCCTACCCACGTCTCACCGTTCACAGGTGCACGCCCGATGCGGCTGGGGCGAGAGGTTTTCTCCCTTTCGCGTTCCACTACCTCCTTGTACTGAATCAAATGGGTAAGGTATGGTAACTTTATTGCTGAATGAGTTGAAAGCCTCATTAGTCTAGTGGTCGCAAGAATGACTGCTCAGCATCAGGTCCTGAGTTAGATTCCCAAGTCGTACAAAGTGATTTTCACCTCTCCACCACCACCTCTTCAATATTCAATAATAAATCCTGAAATCATAACTGGGGAAATGTTTGTGTACAATGAAAGTGTGACGTTCAGTAAAAAGATCCCGCAGTTTTTCAAAATATCCATCCAGCATTTCACGGATATAATTTTGAGATTCTGCTTTTCGATGACTTCAAAATACTATAAATAAAATGATCTCCCAGAAGACTCTGTTTTTTTTTTTTTTTTTTTTTTTTTTTTGGATATGGCATCTCGCAGTTCAGTCTGAGAAGACTGGCTTCTGCTTAACCGGGCAATGTCCTGTGGATGCCTTGATTCTAAGGCCTCCAGCCAGGGCGAAAATAACTAAAAACTAAGCGACAGCGCTCTAAGGGCACCCCCTGTGGGGTACGAACCTCGGCTTAGGGCGTCGCTGGGGGCAGCAAAGGGACAGGCTGGATCTGATTGTCCTTATTTAGGGACTGATTTAATACTACAGGCTCAGCGTCGCGGGCTGGCTCGAGCAAGGGTCGGGGAGGGATTGATCGGGGATTTCGCGCCGGACCTCTGCGGCGAGGTCGGTAGGTTTTCGGTCTGTATTTGTATGCTCTGCGTACCGTACTGGTATCTTTCCTACTCTCTTGCAAGATAGTGATCGGATCGTCGGGGGCGACTAGGGTGTGACGCGGACGTTGGACGGAGCTAATACGCGATGGGTCGTACCGGGCGGCCGATGCGATTAGGGGATTCCTATGCTTAATAGCAGAGTCGAAGTAACGCTTGGAAAGGCGTTTCATGAACTGCTTAACGGTGGGGATTCTGAGGTCTACGTGAAGACTATCGTTACGGACGTAAGGGGGGGCACCGGTGATCTTACGGAGATATCGGTTCTGCAAGGTCTGCATCGTGTGGATATGACGCGGGTGGGCATGCGCGAATACTATGCAAGCATAGGTCATGATGGGGCGGATGACTGCGGTGAAAAGACGCAATTTGCACTTGAGTGACAATTTGCTCTTCCTAGTGATCATGAAGTGGAGCCGGCCCATAGCAAAGGCAGCCCGGTCGCGAGCTGCTTTGATGTGGGCCTTGAACGACAGATGGTCGTCCAGAATAACTCCGAGATACTTGGCTTGCCTTTCCCAAGGGATAGGCTTACCGAACATAGTGATGGGGGGACCTGGCGAACGCTTAAGGCGTGCCTTATAGTATAAAACTGCCTGGCTTTTTTCGGGATTAACTTCTATTCTCCACTTACGGAACCAAGCGCCGAGCGAGTCGGCAGCTTTCTGGAGAATGCGGCGGATGTTATCCGGAGAACGGCCGGTGTAATAAATCGCGGTGTCGTCAGCGAAAAGTGCTGTTTGAACCTTCTGGTTCTTCGGAATGTCGCTGGTGTACAGCGTGAACGCGAGGGGAGAGATAACGGAGCCCTGAGGGACTCCGGCGCGAATCGGATGAGGAGAAGATAACGTCTTACCCACACGGTAGCGGAAGGTACGGTTTGACAAAAAGTCTCGTAAGATGAGCACGAGACGGTCGGGCACACCGAGCTGATAAAGCTTGTATATCAGCCCGTTGTGCCAGACCTTGTCAAAGGCTTTCGCGATATCGAAATACATCACCCCCGTCATCGCTCCGCGTTGGAAACCAGCGCTCACGTGTTCGACGATGCGGTGGACTTGATGTATACAAGAATGTTCGGTCCTGAAGCCGAACTGTTCTTTCGGGATGAGGCCCTTTGACTCGGCAAAATCTCTGAGACGCTTGTATATAAGCCTTTCATAGATCTTGCCGAGAGCACTCAGGAGACTGATCGGCCTGTAGCTGGAGGGCTGGGCTTTCGGTTTCCCAGGTTTGGGAATACCTATAACAGTGGCCTCTTTCCACGTTTGGGGGAAAATATTATTGCTCAGGGCGCCATTGAAGATGGCAGCCAAAAGGACTATGAGCCTAGCGGGGAGGGCTTTAAAAACTCTATTCGTGAAACCGTCGGCGCCTGGGGCTTTCCGAGGCTTTAGCTTATCTATAATATCCTTGACCTCTTCCGGGGTGATGGCGGGGAGGGGGTCATCGGGATCTTCAAAAGGGGGAAGCGATGCTCTACGTTCAACTTCTGCATCCACCTCATCAAGGTGCTGCTTGTCTACTGGTAGAGTGCTTGGCGAACATTGAGATTCCAAGCTGTCGGCTAGGCATTCTGCTTTTTCAGAGTCGTCAAAAGCGACGCTCTTGTCGGGACGTATGAGGGGTGGAGAAGAGACCTCTTCCGAGGTGCGCAACTTCCTTTGAAGCTGCCAGAAGGCTTGATGAGTGGGCTCGAGTTCGCTAAGCGTCTTGTCCCATTGACTCGAACGAAACTCACTAGTGCTTTTCTTTACAGCACGCTGTAAGGAACGCATGTGAGCCTTGTTCGCATCGCAGGGCCAAGAGCTGTAGGCACGTATGGCCGCGTTCTTCTCGGTTATCAGTTCACGTATATCGTCGGGAAGTATCCAGCGGCGATCACTCACCGCCGGTACTTCACGAGAACAATCCTTCAGTATGGATTGTACGTGTTCTGTAAACGAGTCGATTGCAGCCTCGGTGTCTGCGACTGAGACGATATGGTCGGGAATACCATCTAGAAGTGGTGACGTTTCGGATTTCAGCATATCGCTTACTTTCCTCCAGTCGGTAGTGAGAGTAGTGGGAAGGGGCTGGCTGGGGTCAATGATACCCGAGCGAGGAATTAAGTGCATGAGCACTGGACGGTGATCGGAGTGGAGCTCGTGTAACGTCTCAATCATGTGTAACCGAAGGTTCACATTCTTGAGCAGCGCTATATCGAGAACGTCGGGAAGATGACTGACAGTGTCAGGATAGTGCGTGTGCTCCATAGGAGCGACCGCGTCGAAACTAAGAGTTTGGCCTAGATCGTAGAGGACTTTCCCTCTCGGGTTCGTCGTTCTACTGTTCCAGGCCGGGTGTTTGGCGTTAAGATCGCCCGCGATGATCACGGAGTCACTCAAGCCGAAAAGAAGGGTGAGATCGCTAACCAGGAGGTTGTGATCTTCCCAAGTATTAGTGGGGGCCAAATAAGCGGAAACTAAATGTACCGGTTGATGACCGGTCATAGCAAGCCGACAGATTGAAACCTCAAGTAGGGACTTTAAAGGAGGGGGATCGATGGGAATACAATGCAATTCTTTGCGAAAGTAAATAAGGGTGCCGCCCTTGTGACAACGTAGCCTATCATTGCGAACTATGCGGTAGTTGGCAATCTTGGGGTCGCGGTGGCTGGGTTTTAGGAACGTCTCCTGGATGAGGAGAACGTCAACGTTATGGTCACGGAGGAAGGCGGCGATCTCGTCGCGCTGTCCTCTCATGCCATTGGCGTTAAAATAACCTAATCTAAGGGACCGGGGTTGGGTGCAAGAGGGATTTGGTGTGATATCCATTACGGCGCGAAGTTGAGGTTACGAAGAGTGGCCTTGATGACTGGATAGGCATCAATGATGTCGACGACCTGCTGGAGGTCCGTTGCCGCTTTGAGCTCAGCGACCATGCGGTCGGCCTCAGCGGTGCAGAGAGGTTGGAACCTCATCAAGTAGTTCAGATTGGAATTCTGAGAAGCAGGAGCGCGGGTAGGAGCAGCGGGAGCTCGGGTTTGCGGAGGGGCCTGAGGGGCCTGAGGGGCGGCCACAGGAGTGGGCGCTGGGACAGGGTTGTCCAAAAGACCGGGCATGGGGGGGTTGGGTTTACCCTTCGCGAGGGCAGGGAACGCTTGCTGATGGTTCAGCATGTTCCAAGGAGAAGGCCTCTGAGGGCTGAGACGCTCTGGGAGGACTGTTGACGGGACTTTGAAGGAAGAGGGAGCTTCCCTCTGCTGACGTTGGTTGGCGCGATTCGCCAACTTGCCAGCGGACTGTTTCGGGGCTTTGGGGCAGCCCCTGTAGTTTGCCGGGTGGCCAGACTGTCCGCATAGCACGCAACTAGGCGGCTCTGTGCAGAGACTCCTGTCCTTGGGACGGGTGCAGTCTGCCGTGGCGTGGTCGCCGAGGCACTTTACACACCTATGCGGTGCGTAACAGTACTTCTGGCTGTGGCCATAGAGTTGGCAGCGATGACACTGCCCTACAATCTTGAGTTTTTTGGGCCTCTCGATGATGATGCCCGATAACGAGCACACCGATCGGACCTTGAAAATAGGGTGGTGCCCTTCAACCGGGTCACATATTACGAGTACCATATCGTACTCGTCACCCCCTTGGGACCTATTTTTGTGGAGGCGGTGGACCGCCGAAACAGGGATGCCCTGGGATGTCAGATCATCCAGGATGTCGGAGGAGGGAATCTCCTTGGGGATCCGCTTAATGACCACACGGGTCGGCTTCTCCTCAGGGAGGCTATAAGTGTGGAAGGCGACGTTCCTTCCACGAAGCGCGTGAACCAGATTACGGAAATCCGTAGAGGTGGGGGTTTTTACTTTGATACCCTGGAGGGTAGAAGTGGTGTTAGTGTATTGGATCTTGCGATCCACACACATTTTTGAAATCTCTGTCCATCTGGATTTCTCCTGGATGTAAAGAGCGGGTGGCTTCAGCTGCTTCTTTGAAGAAGGAGCAGCTGAGGAGGGGGCTGGCTGTGAAGCAGCCGTGGGACTTGCAGGGCGGCTGACAGGAGCCGCACCTTGCGGTTGCGAAATAGCCATAGGGCTAGACGGGCGACTGCCCTGGGGGGCAGCTTGAGGAGCGATGGGGGCTATCGGGGACGGGGAGGCTTGAGGAGCAAGGGGAGGCGCATTGAGGGCTGTAACTGCCTTCTTGGCCTTATTGGCCTTAGCTTTCCTGCCCTTCTTCCTCTTTCCCTTTTGCACCAGCTGAAAGTCCTCCGATTCAGAGGACGAGGAGGTGGTGTTGGGGGAGTCGGGGGAGCTCTCAGCGGCAGAGGGCGCGGACTCAACTATCTCCATATCGGAGGAGGAAGGCTGAGTGATCGGAGCGGGGGAGGGCGAACGCGACTGACTTTCCCTCTCGGGGGTACGAATGGCCTTGCGGAGGGCCCTATACTTATCTTCCTTAAAGGGAGTAAGGAGATCCGTATACTTCTCCTTAATGTACTCATTTTCGTCACTTAATAGCTGCGCTAATAGTTGGTCGAGTTGACTCTCTAGTACACCATTACGTGCTTTTGCCATCTTGGCATGGGGATCCTAACCCTATTTAACCTAATTATGGTAGCCTAACTAGAGCTAACTACCTAGTCCCGAGGAGACACGTAAAACGTGAGCTCCCCGGGCAGACAGTTCCCCGTTAAAAACGAACCCACCCTTGTGTTTTTCGTAGTGCTAGCTGGCAAGAAGAAAAACACAAACAAACTTGTCAGCGACACGACTGTCTGAGAATTGCCTGAAGGGCCTAATCTGAATTCCTATCTATCGATACCAGTACCTAGGTCCCCGGGTAGGTGCGCCCGGGGATGTGTGGCCTCTCCTGAACTTGTGCGAACAGTGAGGTGAGTACCTATGGTGTGCCCTAAGCTTGTAAACCTGTCGCCAGTCTTATTGTGCGACAGGGCCCTAGTCCCGCAAGGGGCTCTAGTGCGAAGGGGTAGACACTCCCAACCGACACTAGGTGTGTAGCTGTGAACGAAGTCGAAGACTAGGTTTGACGAGGGAAGCCCCCAAGGCCAAGGTCCTAGCTCCCGATGCCAATGGAATGCCTCGCCCTGAAGGGGTCCGGCGGGTAGGATTGGGTCACCACCCTCTTGACTTCGTTAACACCGTTAGGTTTCCCGTCAAGAACCACAAAACCGTGGCTTTTCCCTGAAGGGGCAACAAAACGCGGACGATTCGACGATAAAGGAAATATAGCCTCGAAAGAGGCTGTTTTTTTGCCACTGAGTAACACCGGTTAGAATGTGTACTAATACGAGTATCAGACACAAACTAACTATGTACTACGGGACGGTAGGCACTGGGCCTTGATGCTCGGCGAAGCGGCGAAGCTGCGACGAACAGGACGGGAGGCGCGGTGGGGCGCGGAGAATCGACGGAGCGGGGCGGAGCGCACGTCTGCACGCTACGGTGGCCGAGCGTCGAAGAAGACTCTGTAGGACTACGACTACTTTTATATCAAACTTATTGAAAGTTCTCTCACGTGCTGCATTTTAAATTCTTTATTTGTTTCAAGAACCACTTTGTGAAGGCATAACAGTGGTTTTTGAGTAGCAATTTAGCATTAGAGTGCTTTTCAAAACTTATTTTTTATTTCATTACTCACTCAACCTTGTAAACTTCTTTAATTGTATTCTAAAGGTGACAATTTCTATGACAAAGAGCAGCGACCAGACACATAGTGTGCGTCCACATTGCGAGCCTATCGCGGTTGCGACGACGGGCGCGACTTATCAAACAAATGAAACGCGCCTTTGCGTCCATATTGTAGTGACTAAGGTGGAACCCTAGCGCGACGGGACTGAGCGAGACAATTCGCGTAGTTTTCAAACGTTCCCGTCTGCACGTTCTGGCCACACTACGGGCCTAGTCAGCAAGCGACATAACGCGCGAGTAGCGGGGGTAACAAACCAATTCGGTCTTGTCGCTTGGCGTATGCGCGTCTGTATATAGTTTGTTGTAAATCTATGTGTAAAAAATGTTGAAGTAAAAATGTATCTCTAGTGTTCAACACCTCCCATCTCAGGATCGGACTGTCTAGTAAAAATATCAAATCCTCGTCCATTGTTTGCAACCCCTGAAATACGTCGAACCGCTACCAGAGCTCGCGCGTCACTGTGGCCACCGCACACCACCGCTCGCCGCGCCCGCCTCAGGCCCTAGTCACCACGCATTCAGTGTGGACGCACACATACACACACATGGTGTAGTTTTTTTTTTTTTTTTTTTTTTTACGGTATTTTTTTTGTTGTGTACGCATATGGCATGTGCCGAAAAACGATGTTTTGTTTCTTTCTTTTCTTTACATTCCACTTCCTAGCATTACGTTTTTATTTATTTATTTAGCCCGTTAAACTGGGTGAGAGATTTAATATTTGTGGCTGTATTGTTTGTTTCGTTTGGCTATAGGATGTCTCTCAACTCAGTGTGCCTTTTGGCAAAGGCCTCCTCCAGTAGTTTCCATTGCTTCCTGTCTTGAGCAACTCTCCTCCATTTGGGTCCCGCAGTAAGTTTCAGCTCATCTTCCCATCGCATTAGTTGTCGTCCTCGACGTCTTTTGCCATCTCTACGATACCAATTCCAGCATTACATAAAGTCCTCGAATCTCGTGACTTCCGTATGTAGATGGGACCACACCGAGCTTCCTTTGTGCCTCGTAAAGCATGTTTAGATGTTGGTCCCAACTGTCATCTGAGATCTTGACAGTCGTTAAAAGTAGTCAGTGGGCCCGAAACTCTGACAGCCATTGGTACCAAAAGGCAGTTACTCCATGTAAAGTACTGGTATTCTGCTGCTTCTGCCTAGTATATAGTTTATAGACGACTCGAATGGCGTAGTGGTAGTGAAGCTGCCTTGCGTTCATAGGGTCCTGGGTTCGAATCCCGGTAGGAGCAAATGTTTGTGTGATGAGCATGGACATTTGTTTCCGAGTCATGGATGTTTATATGGATAATAACTATGTATTTACAAACAAAAAGTATATATGTAGATAGTATATCAACTATCTGGTGTCCACGACACAAGCCTTGCTTAGTGTGGCACTAGATGGCGCTGTGTGTTAATGTCCAGCTATATTTATTTATTTATTATTATAGTTTGAAAGCCAACCACAACACAGGAAAATGCTGCCTAGCTTTTTCCCAACTGTGTTGATGACATAAAACCAGTAATGTTATGTAATAAAAGAATCTGTTTTACAAATCAATAAGCTTTCAAAGGTCACGAAATTCATTCTTGCTCGTACCCCTAGGAAATATCAATAGTTCCGCGGAATATTTCTTGCTATGTGGAAATAGCCTTCGCATTCTCGAGCACAACACACACATAAAGGCATTTCTCAAATACTATTGTTTGCGTTATTAAGATTATCTCAGTATCATATATATTAGATTGCATGCACTAGTTGCAAATATTTGATCATTTTGTACAAATCTTAGGTTACTGGGGCGCAAATAATATCATAGCACTGATCACATAATTGATTAAAAACGGTTTTTTGTTCAAAATCAAAAATCTAAATCTATTTTTGACAGTCGTTACAGGTAGTCAGTGGCCCAAAAAGTCTGACAACCAGTGTTACCAAGTGGTATCGTATTTCCCAGTATAAACTGGGTTGTGGAGGTCAGATAGGCAGTCGTTCCATGTAAATACTGGTATTCAGCTCCATCCGGTAAGACTGGAAGCCGACCCCAACATAGTTGGGAAAAGGCTATAGGCAGATGATGACACAGCTAATTACCTACAGTCGTCAAACGATTCCGTGCTTTACAATTAATTAATTTCCTTGGACGTACCGAGTCTTAGAACTATTATTATAGGTAGAAAAATAAAAATAATACAATAATTAATAAAACCAACAATTGTCTAGAAAATAATATCAAAATAATCAAATTAAAACAACATTCCGTGACAACAGCACACGCATACTGAGGCGGTTTCGATAAATTCGCAAATTCGAATTTCGAATTCATAATGTTTAGGTTATAATGAGTCTTACGCGATCCTGTACCACAAAACATAAAACGACAGTGCTTTCTATCGCAATAATTTAACCCGACCAAGTGAAATTGCTCGTTAGTTTTGTATTATACGTATGATAATTAGAGTTGATTGAATTTGGGAGTATTTGTTGTTGATTAAGTTGTCGCTACGTAACTTGGTAGAAATTCTTTGCTTACAAAAATTAAAGCTTCTCGTGGCGCGTAGTACAGACAAATATTTAATAATAGTTAAACAACATCTAGGAATCTGCAAAGCCTACAATGTTCACTCATTTACAAATAATAGGTAAAAGAAGCATCTGCAAAGGCTCAATAGGCCGTATCTGTCGGAACTTCAAAAAGTCTGTGTTGCTAACGCAAAAAGAAAATGAAAACTGAAAGAGGATTTAAACCATTTTTTTTAATACACAAATCAGCACAGAAGGTCATCCATATTCATTGAATTAAGAACTAAATATCACATGTAAAGAACTCAGAAATATATAAAATTTATACCTACGTAATTATATTTCTGAGAAAATGTTATTAAAGACTACATAATAAATGATATCGTCAAGATTGAAAGTGTAAGCATTTGGAAAAGTATAAAATGTATTATAATACCAGTTTTTTACAATAGGTACAATATCTGATACAGAAGGAACAACCGTTGTGTTACTAAAATTACATAACATAGTTTCTCAAACAGTATCTTCGTTAATGCCTTTCCTTATCGGTCCTAAAAAATATGCCTACATTGCCTACTTCCTTGCGATGAGGTGACAAAATAAATTACCCAAAGTAACGCAAAATGCCTGACGGGGTTCCAATATTCTGTTGGGTTTCTTGATAAGAATACTTCCCATGTAAACAATTACAGCAAAGAATAACTTTGCCTACAACGTGGGTGATATTAAGAAAACAAATTACGTGAACAAACACCGACTGGAACAAATACCCGTAGTCAATACTAATATTTGTCTAGATCAGATTTATACGTAGCAAATTTTCTTTGGAGGACAGCTGGCAGGAAAACTGGCCCAATTGTTTTGATACGTGGTATATAGGTTGAGGAAGATAAGACATTCGATTTGCTTACGGGAATCAGTATGATCATATTTGTAGCGCAGGTTGTTCAATTTTTTTTAGTTTCAAATGTTCACTCCTATATGACGCAACATGTCTTTTTGTTGCATTTACCCTGGTCAACCGACACGCTTCCTTTTGTTATCCTTTTCTTTTATATTCTTTCTCACACAGTAAAATTCATCTTTCTTTGTCATATTTTCGTCTCCATCTATCAAGTTTATTGTTCATAGGGTCATGACTTCGATAAGTACATAACCATTGTTATATATTGCGAAGTGTAACAAAATGTTATGTACTTAGTTTACATTATGATTCCGACAGATCAGAATTATTATTGCTGCTTGTGGCGGAGAAAGAATGATACTGCCGAGTACAGTACGCGTGCTATATCTGTTTGTCTGTCCGTCTGTCTAAAACCAGGCTGTATCTCATGAATCGTGATAGACAGACAGTTAAAATTTTCAGAGATTATGTATTTCTATTGCCGCTATGACAAAAAAGATTAAAAACAGAATAAATTCAATATTTAAGTGGTATATTAATATACAACAAACGTGAGTTTTTGATAATAATGGTACGGAATTCTTCGTGCCTAAGTCCGACGAGGGAAAAATGTGACTAAAAACTGAAACTAAAATAGCCGACACCGCCCACATAACATAATTATCAATTAGTCGTCCCACCCACAAAAATGACAGACACTCGCTATTTTTATCCCGAAACCAGAGCAAAAATATTATGAGAAGCTTATTCACTAATCACCTAACTCAAATATGCGGTGGCATTTACAATAGGTCTTTAGAAATAAATTTTAGAGTAGGTGTCGAGATATTTTTTGAAAGAACAAAAAGAGCTGTCGTCATCAGGTAGTGAAAATAGACCATTTACTAATTACAGAAGTCACTCACACATTTCATTAATTTTCACACACTTATTTTATACTTGCATACAGGCTGGAAAGGCAAGTCTTGTAGTCTTACAAAGTGGTATCGTATTTCCTAGTATTAACTGGGTTGTGGAGGTCAGATAGGCAGTCGCTCCATGTAAAATACTGGTATTCAGCTGCATCCGGTTAGACTGGAAGCCGACCCCAACATAGTTGGGAAAGGCAGGCAGTGATGATACAGGCTGGAAAGGATATTGACACACAAAAAAATGATAACAATTTGATAATGATTTGATTTGATTGATTGATTGACACAAAAGGTTACTACCTATTTTAACGGTACACGGGGCAGTAAGGGGAGCTATCTTAACCGTTGCAGCTACACAAAAATGTTCTCTTAGGAGGCTTTCCATTATTTTCCTGACATATTGATCCTCATTTTTCAGATTTTTGAAAAAAATATATTTTATTTTATTGCCACTTTAGACAAAACAGTTTTTGAATGCCAATCGACCCTGTTTCTAATACTGATCAAAAAGTTATATTGTACCAACCCAGGTTGGAGTACTGTTAAAGTCAGAAAATGCAAAAATCTTTTACTATACATTTTGCTTGAAATTAGTTCTTCCAATGTACCTTACCTAGATGAAAAGTGTCTTTATCTCAGGAGTTGGGTTTGATGTACCTACAGAACACGTGACACCTGTTTGTTTGCCGATGTTTTCCACCCTGTATGTTATACATCTTGATCATCATAATAAGACGTAAAAATAGATGACGTTACATTGCCTCCCTTGTGTTTTCACGCTTGCAAAACTTTACTATGTCGTTCGGACACCCACAAAAACATATTACTGAAAGGGCAATGACCACGACGAGCAGCTTCAACACCAACAATAAACGAAGAGTTCTAAAACCGTTAAAAGAGATCACTGAAATACAAGTAAGATTAACAAATAAAAAATCGTTTTGGGACGAAAAATTAAGACTGACAGACAATCACATTATAAAGAAAGATTGTGACAACAACAGCCTTTTGTAAATGTTTTCTATATATAAGCCTGGGGCAAGTGGAAACGGACATGTGTTCCGGGTCTACAGCCTCCCCACTAATCCTGGTCCGTATCGGAGTGATTAAGCCGGATATAAATAGATCCGTTGGTTGAGTCCGTCTTTGTCATAATGAAGCAAAAAATATAGAAACGGATCGGGAAATTGGAAGAGGGTTAGGTTTTTTTGCTTGATAGACATTGTTGTCTCGATTGGTATAAATGGCTTTATTTCAATTTTGTCACAAGTGGTGGAAATATTAGTTTGTAGATATATGATACAAGTCAGTACTTGATTAAAACCCGGTTATCAATCTAGATAGACTGGAACTGTCTTTCACGCAAAAACTACTGAACAGATTTGGATGAAATTTTGCACACAAATCGATTATAATAGATAACACTAGATTAACACATAGGATACTTTTTATCCAGGTAATGGGAGTACGATCAAGTGGTACAAATACCAAACTCAGCGCGGGCATCAGCTAGTGAGTTAGTAACGATTTTCGAAACGATGTATTCATTTTACGATTTTTTACATGATCAATAACAGATATTATTATCTGTGAAACACATTCACTCAATTCGTATTAAAAGGTTGTCTGACGTCGACTTGGGAACATCGTGGTACAGATAATGTGTTGGAAACATTTTTAATATCTTTAATCATCACATGTCAAAGGCCTGTTTTTAGGACGTACCGTCTTAAAAACAGGCCTTTGACCCAAAGGATGGAACGTGATAGGGCAGAGATTAGGGGAACCTTATCCGTTCTTTCAAAATATTTTCCAGTGACTGAGTCGTGACGTGTAGTGGGGACGGTCATAAACGCCCAAAATTCCTTTTTTAATTTTAAATTAATGAATTTTCAGGTTTTCCGGTTCCTGGCATACTGTTAGAACGTAAATACGTTATTTAGAAAGTTCTTAAGATTTCATTTAATACCTAATACGTCAGCGTCATATTTTTTTATGTTTATTGTTTTTGTTCATGGCATTAGTCTAAAATATTCAATGTGACGTCACATAGCCTCACCAGTGGATGATCAAGACGATTCGATACTTTACTTTTCAAATTGTGGCAAGTACCTAGTTCAAAAGTTATGCGGAAATAAATGAGAATTTCGTACATACCGGTCAAATCATAACCGGTAGGGTAAAAATAATAAAAAGTCGTCAATAGCTAGCAAACTTGACCCCAAAAATAGCTAATAATAGTTCCAAGTCAAATATCACGAACCTCAGCAAAGAGGAAAACGAGCAACTTTTCCACTTTCTATGTAAGTTTAAACTTAATATGACTTTACAGTCCACCCACCAAGTTAATATTCAGCTCAAGTTTTCAGTCTGAATGCCAACGCCGCGCCGCCTAAGTTTCATCATCGGTATTATCTATATAGTTTGCACGGAGAAGAAAATCTGGAACCTTTTCAAGACTTATTTTTTAAACCTTTCTAGTATTTGCTGCAACATTTTTGCATAAAAATCTAGGTGGTAGGAAAACCTGTGTTGAAAAACTTTCTAAATTAAAATTGAGTCGAGCTTTTTCAACGAAGTGTGAACAAACTCGGCTTCCAGTTTAACCGGATGCAGCTCATCATCATCATCATCATTTCAACCGAAAGACATCCACTGCTGGACATAGGCCTCCCCCAAGTGTCGCCACATTGACCGGTCCCTTGCGACTCGCATCCAATGGATTCCCGCAACCTTCACCAGGTCATCGGTCCACCTAGTGGGACGTCTTCCAATGCATCATCTTCCAGTTCGCGTTCGCCACTCCAGAACTTTTCGGCCCCGTCGGCCATCCGTTCTGCGAGCAATTCGACCTGCCCACTTAAGTTTGGCAATTCATTGGGCTACGTCGGTGACCTTGATTCTCTTGCGAATGTCTTCATTTCTGATTCGTTCACGCAAGGAAACTCCGAGCATAGTCCTTTCTATTGCCCTTTGGGTGACTTGAAGCCTTTTGATAAGGCCCATTGTGAGCGATGTAGCTGAACACCAGTATTTTACATAAATTATTAAAAAACAAACATATAGTTACAATAATTCTGTTCGTTCGTGGTAGGCCCACTTGTCATAATATGCAAATGTTGAACAGCTAAGACGATTGCTACCCCAAGAAACTTCTAAACCAATTCTCAAGAGAAACATAATTATAACCATCCCTTTAACTGCTATTTAATTGTCCCCCAAAGTTATGAATTTGTTTGCCCTGTTCGGCAATTACCGACGCAGTTTCAATGATTGTCCCTCGTTAGTTACTTTAATAAGAGTAATTAAAAGGCCGCTGAGGCAAATAGGTAGTAAGTTTGTAGTTATTATGAGATAAAAAAAACGCATTGATAATAATAGGTAAAGAGAGCCATGTGGCTGTCAGGGTTAGTTAACATCAACACGCAACGCGACGCGACGCTGCGCGCATTTTTTAATAGAGCGACTCAAAATGTAACTTTATTTACTAGACGATAAGATACAAAAATATGCGTTCTAAATTCTCACAATAGAACGTGTATCTTTTCGAATAGAAAATAAAGTTATATTTTGAATTGCTCTATCAAAATATGCGGTACTGAAAGAGGTCAGTGATTTCACGCTACACCGCGCGGCTCAGCGAGGCGTCACCGGCCTCTTTCTGTATCGTCACGCCGCGTTGCGTCGCATCTCGCTGTGAACTGACCCTAAGATTTAGATTAATAATCAGCCCGGATAATATATATGAGTTCCTATTAGTGTTGTTAAGACTCGTGGCTAATCAATAACGGCTCTAAGGGCCGATCTTCAAGATAAAGCATCGTTTGTCGTAGTTGGTCTGTGGATGCGGAACCATTCATTATACACCGAGATCTCTCCGTGCATCGAAAAGCACCATCAGCAGCTATTGTGACAGGAACATAATCAAATAAATAAATATCGCTGGACATTAACACACAGCGCCATCTAGTGCCATACTAAGCAAGGCTTGTGTAGTGGACACCAGATAGTTGATATAATACATATATACTTTTTTGTTTGTAAATACATACTTATACTTATCTATCTTATATCTATCTATATAAATAAAAATGAATTGTTGTTCGTTAGTCTGATTAAAACTCGAGAACGGCTGGGCCGATTGAGCTGATTTTGGTTTTAAAATGTTTGTCGTAGTCCAGGGAAGGTTTAAACGGTGAGAAGTAGACAGGTAGGTAGGTAGGTAGTAGGTAGGTAGGAAAAAATGCATTGCAACGCATGCCGGGTACAGCTAGTTTTAAATATAAACATCCATGACTCTGAAACAAAGTCCATGCTCATCACACAAACATTTGCTCCTACCGGGATTCGAACCCGGGACCCTAAGAACGTAAGGCAGCCTCACTACCACTACGTCATTCGGGTCGTCAAATTTATATTAGTAGGGTCTGACCTTTATTTGGAATTGTATTGTATAACGGGCTGGTGTCCGCAACTCCACATTAAAGCGCGTATTTTGCGTAGGTAGCATGTTTGTAATTAATTATTTGACAGCTAATATACGAGAGAAAGTACTTTTTTACATTGGGATGTGTAAGTCCAGGATTCCCGGAGAAAAAAAGATAAATTCATAAAAATCTTTGAAGCCAAGTATTCAGTACTTATTACTGCCGTATTTTCTGACAATAAACTGTGAAAGGACATTATTTGTTAATAATGTGGCTTTTTATGTCGAGTGTTGTCTGAGTAGTTTGGATGCCACAGACAGTTACTTATCGTCTAGTTATCTTAGTTTATTTTACAGAGAAAATATGAGAGGAATTCGTGGTCGGAAAAGTTGCTTAAGAAAATAGTAGATTTTAACTTTTGTTAGGTTAAGACAGTCAAAATTTTATTCTAATCAATTTCGAATAACTGAGATTGAACTTGGAATAAACAACTTATTAAATACAGATCAAGAGAGTTTTATAAATGATTGTTATTTATCTTTTGCCGAGTTTAATTTACATTTTCAGAAGTAATTCAACTTAATGAACAAAAATAGATACTAGAAATATTCCCTATAATATTGTTCTCCTTTGGTAATGTATTAATCTGACTGTAGTGTAAAACTTTTAGCGATACAATTTTATTACAATCACCTTGTTTCAGTACAAAATCGAATTTAGAATTATTACACACTAGCGAACATCACGCGGGTACACCCGCGTTGTTCCCGTACCCATGGGAGTAAGGAAATTTAAAGTAGCGTATGTTACTCGCTGATAATGTAGCTATCTAATGCTGAATGTTTTTTAAAATCGGTTCAGTAGTTTTTGAGTTTATTCATTACAAACATAGACACAAAAATACCAAGTTTTCTTCTTTATAATATTAGTGCAGAAGTGTAGACACGTGTAGACAAGTGAAGACAAGTGTAGACAAGTGTAGACAAGTGTAGACAAGTGTAGACAAGTGTAGACAAGTGTAGACAAGTATAGACAAGTGTAGACAAGTATAGACAAGTGTAGACAAGTGTAGACAAGTGTAGACAAGTGTAGACAAGTGTAGGCAAGTGTAGACAAGTGTAGATCGTGTAGCTGTAGAAGTGTAGACTACAGGCGACTAGTCACTTTGTAGAGACGAATAGTCACTTACTGGTAGTGTTTATTTGTAGCGTGATGCTCAAAATCGTATTTTTATTTGTTACGAGTACATTACAAACAATCCAATGAAGGATAAGAGCGCCTTTTGACCCAAATGTTTAAACATACTTATATTTCTAAAATACTCGAAACATTTCTGAGCGAACAGCACAGACGATACCTATAAACTTCACAACACCGAGATTAATTCTTATCCGTATACTTTATAGTATAACCATCCTTCCAAACGATTTCGCTTAGGTATAATGATGGCCGCGTAGGTAAATGATATCCTAAGAGATCTGAAAGGTGAAGATCACTAAAAAATCCATAATCACAGCCAGTCAAAGTCTAGCTACAAATACAGTTATTATTACCATTGAGACTATAAAAAGTGCAAACAATAATTATAAACTAATTAAAGTAAGACTGACCTCTTAGTATAATTACACTTTACTGCAACCACTATAAGTAGAATATTAGCCACCATTGACAGCAGAATGATGGGCACATACAACGTAATAAGCACATTTTCAGGCTGAAAAAATATGTCTAACTCAGAACCAAACTGAAAACTCCCGTTTATGTTCAAACTCCGTAGAGCCTCAAAGTCGTGCAATGTTAAATTCGAATCCATTTTGAAAACTATTAACGTACTTCTAACAACACTTCATAACTTATTTTCGCACTTTTTGTAAACATTCTCACTGCACACATTAGATAAACTTTTTATAAATGAAACTCACTTTTGAAAACAATCATTGAAAACTGAACTGTAACTTTATAAAACAACTTTCACAACTTCGTCGTTTCGCGTAATTTTCAGGAGCTTTCAGCATTGACGTGTAGCATACTAAAGGCTCCGAAGCTTACTGAATGGCAAGCCGTGCGAGCAAAACAGAGAGCGTGCGAGCGAGATGAATCATTGATAAAAAATATGATTGTACTGGAACTATGTAGTTTCAGAAATACTGCCCATTGAATAGTAATACCGAATTGGATTAGTATAATTTAAACAGTCACCGTTTGGACGGACCAATACTGCCCTCGTAACAGCAAATGCAGTAATCGACATTTTTACGATTTTCCGTTTTTGTCAAAAATGACATAGGGAGACTTCAAGCAATAAGTAGTTTTTTTTTTTTTTTTTTCTTTGGCTGGAACATGGTGAAGTAATAAGAAAAAATGCAGCATTTCGTGTGAAATTATTTGATATTGTTAGCATGAATGCAGCAATGATCGTATACCAGATCAAAATGCAGTAATCACGTATTTAGTACCAAGTTAGAATGCAGTATTCGGCTAAATACTAGTAAGAAACGCAGTACTCGCATTTAGGAAACGAGGAATGTGAAGAGTGTGAAGGCTATAAATTACATCAGCCCACGTGCAGAGATCCAGCATCTTGTGATGTATGTAGTCGCCATAACACACACCAAGAACGATACAAAAAAGCCCAAAAGTTGTATCAAAAAGATGTTGATTTATCAGCTGCTGATCCCAGAAAAATGTTTTATTCTGCCGATTTACAGAAAGTGATTATGCTGCCAAGGATCGAAATGTTTAACGCCGTAATTTTTTGTCCTAGAATTATAGCATTCAATGAGAGTTTCGTGTCTTTAGGGCCTACTAAGGCTTCCCTCTCTACAGCCCTTCGCCGCAGTATGGCATGAAGCTACCTCAGGCAGAAAACAAGAGGATATTATCAGTACTTATAAAGCATTTTTTCTCAGCAAACGTGACTGCACCGATATAGTGGTGTGGACAGATAATTGTTCAAGCCAGAATAAGAATTGGGCTTTTTTTACATTTCTTGTTCAAATTGTAAACAGTTCTGAAATATGTGCCGAAACTATTTCAATTAAATATTTAAAACCAGGACACACTTTTATGTCGGCTGACAACTTTCACCACCAAGTAGAAAACCAATTACAAAAAGCAGGAAAGGTGTATGATTTTGCTGATTACATAGATTGTGTGCAGTTAACAAATTCAGGGAAAGTCACAGTAAAAACTATGGAAGTTTCTGACTTCTGCAAATATATGGATCATTCATCTCAACATAGACTTAAAAAGATCACAAACAGAGTATATTTAAAAGATATTGTGATTGTGGAGGTACACAGAAATAAAAGTAACTTGTTTGTGAAGACACAGTATGATGGAATGATTCAAGAAATTGAGTTCCTAAAAGTTAAATACTTAAATTCATCAATTCCTGATCCCATTATAAACATTCTTCCAAGGGGTATAACAGAAGCAAGAAAATTTGCTATTGTTTCTACACTGTCCAAAATAATACCACAAAAACTTTTTTGCAAAAAATAAAACCGACTTCAAAAAAAACAAAAAAGTGAAAAATAACTTTAGCTTCTGAAGTCGGTGACCTTTGTTTGATTGCTTTAGTTTTTTTGTCACCGACTTCAGAAGCTAAAGTTATTTTTCACTTTTTTGTTTTTTTTGAAGTCGGTTTTATTTTTTGCAAAAAAGTTTTTATTTTTCACTTTTTAGTGGTTCACATGTGCTTGATATACATGGAAAGTGCATACCGTTACAATTACAACAAGCCCAAACACGACTAGGGTACATTGTCTCATTATGGAGTTCCGTGACTCTTGGCTTCATCATCAGATCTGATGGTAGAATGGTTCTTATCAAACGCAAATGCTTCACTTGTTGTAGAAAATACCAAAATCGCAACACGTTTTCATATAAAATTTGAAGAGTTAACATACCTAACTGTCGAAATATGGGTATACTGTACACATCTGCGTACCCCCTCAGAGCATACAGGCGTGATGTTATGTTATGATGTTGTGTTAACAATAAACATCCAAGCGATTGCAGCAATCACGACAGATTTGCTGTCTATTATTGAAGAGTTCCGTTCCATATCTCCGAAGTTCGTGATCAGATCATGACAATATTTCTATGGGACCAACTTGGAAGTATACCCTTTCAAACAAAAAAAGAATTTTTCAAATCGGTTCAGGCGTCTTCGAGTAATCGGTGAACATACATAAAAAAAAAAAAATATACATACAGTCGAATAGAGAACCTCCTCCTTTTTGAAAGTCGGTTAAAAACAGATTACCATTTTGGCACAACCTCCACATCAATGATTCTTCGACTGATCTTGTGAATAGTTTAGAAGTAGAAGACTGTGATGAAACATGAAAGGCTGTGAGATTTAAGTTTAATTAAGTACTACTAAAAGACTGTTACAGTGCCATTATTAATTAATATTTTATTAGTTTCCTACGGAAGCAGTGTTCCGTTTATATAAATATTTTTTAGTTTCCTTCGGAAGCAGTGTTCCGTTTTTAAAATTTTAGTTAAGGGCGCACAGAATGACAGCTAAAATTCAAGTTTTGCCCCCGCTTCCTCAGGCTAGATAGTTCTATCTCGCTCACACTATCAAGAAGATTTTTTTTAGGGTGAACTACACTATTGATGGAACGATGGCAAATATAATAATGTGTGTGTTTTATGTATGAACAATAAAAATTGTAATGTTTTAAATATGGACTCGATGGTCTAAAATAAATTTTATTATTATCTCCTTTATTCATTTATCATCTTACTTTATACATTTTTAAGTATTTCTTAAAAAACATATAAAAACATTTAAAAATATAAAAAATAGGGCTCCGCCAGTGTCGGAAGCAGGGTCCAAGTCACCGGTGGTTAGGGTTGCAGAGACAGGAACCTCCTCACAATGCGAGCCGTATCGAGGAGTACTGCCTTCTGTATCAGGCCCTTGATCCAACCGCCTAAAGAAAGCTTCGACAGATGTTCGTCGAGGCTCTTGGCTATCAAGCCATTGGCCGACATGACAATCGGCACAATGGTAACCGAGTCCATATTCAACATGTCGCGAACCTCGTGCGCCAAGTCGAGATATTTTATTTGTTTCTCTTAATTCTCAGCTGCGGAATGGTAACATCGATTATCATTACGCGGCACGCTGATCGGTCTATCACCACTATGTCAGGCTTATTGGCGACAATAGTCCTGTCAGTAATGATAGACTGATCCCAGTACAACGTAACATGCGTCTTTTACGAGAACTGGGTCGGGCACATACTTGTAGTACGGTACCTCTAATTCCACAAGATTAAATTTCAAAGCAAGTTGCTGGTGAATAATCCTGGCTACTTGATTGTGCCTGTGCAAATACTCGCCGTTAGCCAGACGAGAACAACCAGAAATAATATGTCTGATGGACTCACCCGGAAGGTGACATGCCCGACACACGTCAACCGTCCCGTCCTTCATAATATATTTCCGGTAGTTGTTCGTCAACATAACTTCGTCCATAATCGCACAGACAAAACCTTCAGTTTCCCCAAAGAGGTCACCAAAACGTAGCCAGGACACGGACGCTATAAAATCTACATCGGGCCCATGAAGAGCCCGGTAGAAGCGCTATTATTATAATTATTAAATATTCATCACCTGCCTGGTCTTTTCCAAATATGTGGAGTCAACTGAATAAAAGTATTTTATATGGAGCAATTGCCTATCTGCCCTCCACAACCCAGTTAATACTGGGTAATACAATACCTCTTAATAAGACTGGCTGACAGAATTTCGAGCCACTGACTACCTGTAAAGACTGTCAAAGATCTACATATGACAGACAGCAGATTTTCGAGGCACGTAGGAAACTCGGTATGTAATAGGTGGTCACCCACATAAGGACAAACCTAGGCAAGCACGGCTTAATCTTAAGATTGACCCAAGCCGCTGTTATTATTTAGCCAATAGCTCCTTACCTCCCTCGCTTAATCATAATGTAACCTAAATTCAATTCTGTTTTTAAACATTTAGACAGACGTACTGCAATATTACTGACAAGTCAACATGAGAAAACTAATATTTTGGAAACTTTATAAAAACGACACAACTCCTTTGCGATTTCGAGCACTTTAAACTAATATAGAAAAGCGTGGTGTACGGTGAATTAACATGGGAGGCGTTTTTCACTCTACATTTCTTGATACTAGCCTAAAAAGAGATTTCTATCGACAATTTTTCAACAGCAAGATTTTGTTCTTGTTTAACATAAAAACATAATTATGCGACACTCGAATGAATTTTGAATTTTTTTGCCCAATTTTCTTCCGCCATTTTGTGTTTTATTAATTTAAATTACGGCCACGCATAATATATAATTATATTCATCGATAGCTGGTGTCAATACAAACAAGTTTTTTCTGAGACAAAATCTTCTACAGCGTCACTTTTTCGAGATTTAAGCTACGAGTATCAAATTGTGCTTTCGAAAACGTGTCACTTTAGAACATTTTGCCTCATACAAAACTTGTTTGTATTTATACCAGCTACCAGCTTTGGATAAAAACCCATATTAAAGGTTTTATATTATGCGTGGCCGCTACTTTAAAAAAGATGGTTGTCTGTAAAAAGTCGGTTTAACGGACGATAATTTTACGTGATATTGTCATATTTCATGATATTAGTGAATTTAACTTTAAGAACAAATACCCCCTTAAGGATTGAAATTCTAACAATACCGTTGCGTTAGTTCCAATCATACGCCCTTTTTTTCGGGTGGGAAATTATCAGATTACTCCTCCTGCTCTGGGCAGAGCGGAAAGGAGTCCCAGACTTTGATTAAAACCCATCCATGTTCCTTCTTTTCCTTTCTCACCCCTTTGTGTTCCCGGGCCATGTTATCTCTTTCGAACAGTCCCACGGCCCCGGCAGGAATCGGCCCTTGCGGACCTCTTCCTTATGCTGACATCGGAACGCGCGACACCTCATGTTGCCATATGACAGACGGACGGTAAGCTAACCCATAGCTCACCGTCCACAGGCCCGCGCCTACGGTGGCCGGGGGCCACCACGTGGCCCGCAACGCCCGGTGTGTTTCTTGCGGCGGCTGAGACGTGAGGTTTTCTCCCACTCACGTTCCACCACCTCCTTCGCTAGCATGACTGCTTCGCAGAAGGAGGTGACGGCTTCCCATTCCGGCTCGCTCCAGACCATGGATTGGACCAGGACCGGACGCGAGTGGTCGCCGCCCCCGATTGCCGCTACGAGGACACGGCGGTGATCCGCCCAAGC
The DNA here is from genome assembly GCA_916618015.1 of Xestia c-nigrum. Lineage (NCBI taxonomy): Eukaryota > Metazoa > Arthropoda > Insecta > Lepidoptera > Noctuidae > Xestia > Xestia c-nigrum. The sequence continues at coordinate 24,422,983 of OU745257.1, read as the reverse complement.
GGGGCAAACATCCACTGTGTGCTCCACTGTGTCCGCCGATCGATCTTCGCAGTGGTGACACCGGAGCGTTTCCTCCCGCTCGGTTCGGTGCAGAAACTTCCCGAAACCACCGTGTCCGTTGAAGACCTGCGTCAGGCGGAAGGCACTATTTGGCGTTGTGGTCGCTGCTAGCAGAACTTTGATAGCTTAGATCACGGAAACGTGACACTGTGGAAGATTTTATCTTAGAAAAAACTTGTTTGTTGTGATGCCAACTATCGAATAATAAATGCTTTATGCGTTTCTGATCAAATCAAAGTTGATCAGAAGATGTTTTCAGTGATTGTATTTTAACTTCGATAGCTCTCATCTCGGAAATATGACGGTTAAGAACGTTTTAATTTGTGCAAAATTTGTTTGCATTGATGCTAGCTGTCGATTGATAGACGTTTTATGCGTGTTTGATCAAATCAAAGTTACGCTGAAGATTCCATCGGTGAATGCACTTAAACTTTGATAGCTCATTATCACGGAAACGTGACACTTTAGATTCTAAAGTGTCACGTTGTATTAGGTAAAATCTTCTAAAGTTTAGAAGATTTTACCTAATACAAAGTTGTTTAGTTGTTTTGTACCAGCTATCGATTCATAAAAATCCTAAACGTGGCTGCTACTATAAAAAAATCCGGCCAAAAAAATCTAAATTAATCTGTGTTTACAGTTTGGTATTTCAGTTTCATATCTATCATCTTCATCTTAAATTCATTTACAACATCGGATACATAAGGGTTCAAAAAATTCATTACACCAAGTGAGGACTGTGGTGCACCCGGGGTTGCGGGCCTGTTCGAAAGAGATACCGCGGCCCCGGAACATAAAAGGCGAGGAAGGAACATGGATGGTTTTTAGTCAGTAAGAGTCTGACACTCCCTCCCGCTCCGCCCAGAGTGGGGGGGGTCATTTGATGATTTCCCATCCTTAAAAAAAAAAAAAAAAAAAAGGACTGTGGTGCACCACGCGGGATGTGGACCCCTCCACATGTGAGTGTGACTACAATTTCGACGAAAAATGTAATTCCTTCGATCTATAAACTTGACTAAAACAATTCGGGTTAGTGATAAAGATCATAATGGTAAATTTTTCAAAAGTTTAAGTTCTCAGGCAAAAGTGCGAAAGGGCTTGGAACATTTTTCCGCCATTTGGTTTTTTTTTTCAAAGTAGCGGGCACACATACGACCTATATTAATCGATAGCTAGTATCAATACAAACAAGTTTTGCGTGAGACAGGATGTCCTAAAGTGTCATGAGCTATCAGAGTTAAAGTCAATTCACTGATGGAATCTTCAGCACAACTTTGGTTTGATTAGGCACGCATAAAACACGTAATAAATCGATAGCTGGCTTCAATACAAACAAGTATTGTCGAGACAAAATGTTCTAAAACGTCAAGTTTTCGAAATATATGGCATTGTGATCGCTACCAGCACACCTTTGATAGCTTAAATCTCGGAAACGTGACGATTTAGAAGTTTTTGTCTCGTACATAACTTATTTGTATTGGTTAGGTGGTAATAGGTTTTGTGTGTAGCCGCTACTTTAAAAAAAAAAACAAAATGGCAAAAAGAAAATCCCGCCCAATACTTCAAACCCCTTTGCACGGATAAGTCACGTGCTACTTTATTATAATTTTTAATAAAATGATTTTCTTGTGAAAAATAAATTTGTTGATACAAATATCTCTCTCGATAACAGGCACGTTTACCTAGCGACATTTTTGACGTTGACATAAGATATCGTATTCAAACCATTTCAAAAATTATTTTATCAATGAAAACTACAATATTTTGGAAAAATAAAAACACGGGTGCTTTATTTTTTTATCTAAATTTCATGTTTCATAAATAAGTAATTTCTTTAGAACATAAATCGGTGTCCATCGGGTTTTCTGCGCGAAAACAAAGAAATACAGCCCCCACGTCTGAAGGCCGAAGCCGCACTGACAATTGGTGCATCGGGGTCCTAGCGAGGGCCGGGGGGCAGGGCGGTCCTAGCTGTGACTGGTTAAAAAGCTTGAAATTTTAGAAAAGAGGCTATTACGATGGAAATAAATCGTTTAAAAAAAAAAGAAAACGTATGAACACTGCGTTATATAGTTTTCGACTATCATGTAAAGTTTCACGACCCAATTTAACGTTTTTAATTGAATACTTGGTTTTGAAATTTATTTTAGAGGTAACTTTGAGGTAGTTTTCTATCGAGAAAATTTTATGGAATCGTGTTTCCGAAACGTATGAACCTTAGAAGCAGTCCTCAACTTTGCCATATATTAATCCCAAGGTGAATGCTTTAGTTATATTAACACGATACGGGTTTAAAAATCACGATTTTGGGTTATACGGGCCCTTAAGTACCGTACTTAGTACAATATATATTTTCTTACTCTATGTACCAACAAAATAAAAAGATTTTTACAATTAATCATGTTTTTCCTTTTTTTATATTTAAATGTTTAACAACTAATTTTTACACTGCATTATGGCTTTTATTCCACATATATTTAGTAATTAACTTTGCTAGTGCACAATGCAGTCAATGTATTTCCTTGGTACAAATGCAGTAGCAAACACGTGTACTGCATTACACTTTACTTCTTTGATTTATTACAAATAGAAACACAAGGTTTAAGTGCAGTATTCAAGTTTCTAAAGACCTACATAAGAAAAATTAACATCAAAACTAAACTAAACAATACTTTGTATTTTTATGTACATTTTCCGTAACAAAACATATTAGTTTCATATCAGTTAAAGTAGAGATTTAATAAAAACACTTAAACGCGTTTTTCTCGAAACCGCCATTTTGCAAGTACTGCATTTGCTGTTACGAGGGCAGAATATTGGTCCTACTAAGTTTCTGTGGTTTTCACAATGGATGTATTTTACCACTATTACTAGTGGTTCTGAGGTATTTACATAGCTGAACAGGAAAGGCTACGGTTGCTCTAATGAACTTTCAGAATCTACTAATGATGATATTAAAGAATAAAGAATGTAATATAATTACGGATTCAAACTCAAAGACAATGCAAGGAATGAAAATAAGTTTAAATTCATCAAGTTTCAGTTCCGTATGTTTTCTAAAAACGTGAAAACAATTGAGCAACGTGAAGAAAACAAACTTTACAAAGCAAGCAACTAAATATTAGTTTAGTAACCAATTACTGTTTATAGCACTGAAAATAATTACATAGGTTATCACATCAACTAAAACATAACTAATTACATGAGTACCATATCCAGATAAAACAATTAGGGGACAAACTTAATAAATAGGTAATATTAGTTTTGTAATCGAATACTATCCCAAGAACTAGAACTAATTATTAACGCCATTACACGATGTAGGTTGTGCTAGAAAAATAAGAGCCCAGATCTTGCGACCATTTGTACTATTCAATCCATCCATCAGCACATTACATTGAGTAATATCACAAAACATGATGTTTCACCCAAAAAAAAAACGTTTCCCAGCAAAATGTTTTGCATAAAGATACCTTGTTGGTTGACGGCTTCTTGATGAGTCTGTTTACACCCTGAATAGTAGGTATTTGAAACATAAAATAACATACCTGTTATCCCCAAAAGGTTAGGCACAGGTTTACTTATTAGTCCACCCACATTTCGCCAGTTACTGTCATTAACTGGGCACACTTGACTGCTATTGAGAAATCCCTTATTTAAAAATCCAATAAATCTTTATTTTTTTCCGCAAGCGAAACGCCGCGGCGGTCTGCAAGCTGCGCGCCAGCATCAACAGCATCCTGGCCGATAAAGTGGATAAGTTGGACACGTGGTACGCCCAACACTGGGTGGGCACGTGATGGTTATTAAGTATGTCTTTTACAAAATGTCTTTTTCTTTCATTTTAGTTTTAACACTAGTTGTTTAAGTTTTTCTTATTGTCTACCCGTAACATTCTATGGATTCCGTAAATGTGAAATAAATAGTTTTTATTTTATTATTTATTTTATTTGCCTGACCCGGGAATCGAACTCAGGACATCATGCTTAGCAGTCGTACTCACTTGACCAACGAGATCGCCATAATCGCGATAAAATAGTCAAATGTCAATACCAACTCGAACCAGAAGCGAGTAATTGTGTTTTTTAAACTTTCACGACCAGAACACATTCGAAAGAAGCGAGTATTTCAGATTCGTCACGTTGGTCATCGTAAACCGAAGAGAGTAATTCGAGACTGTGAAAATTAATGACATCCAGTGAGCGATGGTTGATTCATTGCCATTTTCTCTCGCTCTCAATAATTCCGAGTCACAAATAAACATGAATAGCGCACTAATACGTTATGATTTATTTTAGTAATATGATATCACGCGGTATCATGTGAGATACGTAAATAAATATTTAGATATTTCACATCTGGCAATCGCATCACTAGTATTTTTTGCAGAGTTTTTTGGTCACCGAGGTTATTTTACCAGTTCATTGAAGTTATAATCATTGTAACAATTTTTTCGATGTTTTTTACTGTTCGGTCATGTAGGTATGCTCATCATCATCACCATTTCAGCCCGCAATCAGCCACTGTTGGGTATAAGCCTCCCCGTCCGTATGTTACAGCCACTTTATTCCGAAACTACATATAACAACTATGCTGTTGAAACTTTATAATATTTACTTATATTTTTGTGTGAAAATCTTCATGTGGCTCACAGAATACTATGTATTTGTAACTGAAAGTCAAACATATATGTATACTAGCTGACCCGCGCAACTTCGTCTGCGTAAGACGAACCAACAGTTCCTAAAATTAGCGCGTTCAACCAACCTAACAAACAAACAGATTGAAGTCAGTAACAATTTATTTTTTCTCGAATAGGTAAACATTAAACGCCAAAATATTCAGCTTATGTTTTTCCGAATAAGGACTCTTCCCTCGACAGCCTTACGTTTCCATCGTGACTGCTTTTCGTCTTCATCGTCAGACCTCCGATAATACTCATACTCTAGCTAGGTCTAAAGTGTATATCAAGGTGCATGAAATGAGCCGACACACGATATAGCTGCTGTAACTGATCACAGTCAAACTTCAGACAGGTCTAAAGTTGTTAAAAAGGTTTATGAAATAAGCCCCAACACGATCTTCTTCTTTATCGTGTGGTTAGTGCCTAACCTGGTGTCAGAGTTTTTATGCTGCCCTTGGGCCTCTGACTTGGCTTAACATGCCAAATGTCTCTCAGGCATGTTGGTTTCCTCACGATGTTTCAGCAAGCGATGATTATACAATACGCACATGAATTCGAACACAACTATTTTCAATAAAAAATGGGACAAACTTTGCTAAACACGCTTTTCAATCAAAATAATCATGAAAATTGGACTTCTCCGGAAAAAGTTATGCGTCATCATCATCATCCATAGTCCGACTTCACCGACTGCTGGGTACAGGCCTCTCTTTGTTTGTGCCAAGCTCCACGCTCTTGTGCCAGTCTCATCCAGGATATTCCCGCAATAGCAAAAATATCGTCTGCTTATCTCACCGCTGGACGACCAAAACTTCACTCCACCTTACTTTACTCTTGCTACTTGCTACTTGCTCTTGCTACTTGCTTTACTCCACCTGACATCACCGCGCCTTGCTAGGTGTCCTGCCCTACTCCATTTGAATTATCATCATTCATCATTATTTCAGCGCAAAGCCGTCCACTGCTGGACATAGGCCTATCAAGTGTCGCCACATTGACCGGCCTCGTGCGACTTCATCATTCGGTCATTTGAGTATTACTCAGCCATAATTATGTAGGTACTCGTACCTACATAAAGAAAAACTTGTTGAATTGAGAACTTCTTCCAAAAAACCCAAACTTGAGACATCTGACACGGGAGAAGTCATTTGATGATTTCACATCCTAAAAAAAAAACAAAAAAAAAAACAATCTGACACGGGCAAATGCCAGTATCATTCTTTCACGGAAAATCATAACACCGTGATTCAGAAAATGGAGTCAAATTAACAACGCCATTTATAGAGCATGAAGTTAAACTGCTAAAACATACGCATGGAAAGCGGTCGAACGGACACTCTACTGGCTTTGTAGATTTTTAATGCAAGGTCATGTTGAATATTGCGGGCCTGTTCGAAAGAGATGATACCGCGGCCCCGGAACATAAAGGGCGAGGAAGGAACATGGATGGGTTTTAGTCAGTAAGAGTCTGACACTCCCTCCCGCTCCGCCCAGAGTGGGAGACGTCATTTGATGATTTCCCATCCTAAAAAAAAAAAAGGTCATGTTGACTATTCATAAGTACCATTTTGGTTTCATAGATGTCATTGCATGTATCCTTAGATCATGATGATAAGTTCTCCTTAAAAACTTTGAAGTCACGTATCTTTTGATGGAGAGCACCGATTACAAAGAAACAAAAATCAAAACCTTCTCTAAGTTATGCACAATAATAATTTGTGCATTAAATCAAACCACGTTGTTTTTTTAATTTACACGTAAAAGGGCTACGTAGAGACACACAGACACAGACGAAAATTTAAGAAATAGTAGAAAAAGGGTTCTGTGTGTGATCCTTTAACAGTTTAAGCGCCATGTTTACAGATTTATTATTTGAAATAAATGATTCCCAAACTGTCGTTTAAGTGTTAAAAAAATATGTACAAAACTATGATTAGGAAATATGTAAGCTTTAAAAAAACAAAATACTTTGTTACAAAAAGTGAAAACCGGGTGGTTTTTGAACCGGTTTTTATCGGAAATCTTACAGCATTACACAAAGTCAAAAAGTATTCTTTGTCTGTACTGAGGCTTGACCTTGCGACTCACTGTTCGAAAGGTGGTTGCCGGCACCGACGAGCTATTTGTTCTCGTGACAATTTGTCTTCTATTACAATGCATGTTATGACAGTTGTCAGTTGTCAAACAGTTGAAAACTATAGACGAAATGCAATATTGCTCACCCCCGTCAGTAATTAGCGTGATAATATATAGCCTATGTCCTTCCCTGGGTTGAAATACATCTCCTTGCCAAATTTCATTACGATCCGATCAGCCGTTTTCTCGTGAAAAGGTAGCAGACAGACAGACAAACAGAGTTACTTTCACATTTATATAATGGTATGGATATGGATAATAGGTTTATAAAAATGATATTGAGGTTTCTAATTTCATTTTTTTCTAAACCGACTCTTCGCAAGTAGAAATCGTAAACCGCAATTTACCTTTCATTCAATCAAATCAAATATAAAAAAATAAAACATTTAATTTTACTTACTTGCTGCTACGACACCCTTCATGGGCGAGTCCGACTCGCACTTGGCTGCTTTTTTTATTTCTGCCTCGATCATGCTTCATGATTCTGGTCCTGGTCACGGGCTGAATAAACTTGATACCTAGCATAGCTAAAGAAGCTCGTGGTTAAATAATAACAGCCACTCGGGTTCATCTTTAGGTTAACTCGTGCTAGCCTAGGTTGGTCTGTGGATGGGTGACCACCCTTAGGTACGGAGCTCCCTCCGCGTCTCGGAAACCACGTTAAACTATTGGTCCCGGCTGTCACTTGTAAATCTTTGACAGTATTTACAGGTAGTCAGTGGCCCAAAAGCTGACAACCAGTCTCACCAAGGGGTATCGTGTTGAGAGAGCGACTGTCGCAACCCCGTGCAGGGCACGCCACGATAGTGGCGGTAAGTCCCCTCTTTGAGGAGTGGCTGGAGAGGCGCCACGGCGTCCTCACCTTCCGCCTGACGCAGGTCCTCACCGGACACGGATGTTTCGGGAGGTACCTGCACCGAATCGGGCGGGAGGAAACGCCCGCTTGTCTCCACTGTGAGGATCGACCGGAGGACACGGTGGAGCACACGGTGGAAGTCTGCCCCGCGTGGGCGGAGCTCCGCCGTGTCCTCGTGACGGCGATCGGCGGCGGCGACCTCTCGCGTCCGGCCCTGGTTCAATCCATGGTCCGGAGCGAGACGGAATGGGAAGCCGTTGCCTACTTCTGCGAAGCAGTCATGCTAGCGAAGGAGGTGGAGAGAGAGGGAGAGATCCTCTCTTCCCGGCCGCCGCGGGAGACGCAACGGGCGTCGGGGGCCACGTGGTGGCTACCGGCCACCGTAGATGCGGGCCTGTGGACGGTTGGCTATGGGCTAGCTAGCCGTCCGTCCGTCTGACGACGACGACAGGCCGTGTCGACGGCGCGTTCGTGTTCCACGCGCGCCTCAAAGAGATGTCAGCATAAGGGGAGGGGCCCGCAAGGGCCGAAGCCTGCCGGGGTTGCGGGCCTGTTCGAAAGAGATACCGCGGCCCCGGAACATAAAGGGCGAGGAAGGAACATGGATGGGTTTTAGTCAGTAAGAGTCTGACACTCCCTCCCGCTCCGCCCAGAGTGGGAGAAGTCATTTGATGATATCCCATCCTAAAAAAAAAAAAAAAAAAGGGGTATCGTGTTACTGGGTTGTGGAGATCAGATAAAGCATCCATGCAAAATACTGGTATTTAGCTGCTTCCGGTTAGACTGAATGCCGATCCCAACATAGTTAGGAAAAGGTAAGACAGGTGATGACCTAGCATAACATCATCGATCAATATCGTTTACACAGGTGGAACACAGACCTCTTAACTGTAAGAAAGAGTGGGCCATAATCCGCCACACGTGCCAATTGCGGATACGTCCAAGTTACATGTCTTAGTCATGTCCTTTGGATACAATATTTTCTTCCAGATCTTGATATAAATAAATATAAGAAAATAAAAATTAGTTTATTTCTTGTTGAATCACTACAAATATCATAAAATAAAGTCCTCCGCCGCGTTTGTCTGTCCATTCGTGATAAACTTAAAAACTGCATCACCGATTTCCATGCTGTTGTCACCAATAGATAGTGGTCCTTAGGGAACGTTTCAGTATATAATTTTTACTTCAAAATCAGCTAGTTAAAATTATTTACATTGTCAGATTTGATTGCTATATTTTATTATTTTATTAACTATACTTTATTAAATTAAATACAAAATCAAATAATTGTGAGCAAGAACCCCCCTTTCAGATGAAGGGCTCCTCCAAAGAATGCCTAATGTCCCTTTGTTTGCTACCGAAACCCAATCTTGACCAGCTATGTGTGTGACGTCGTCTGCCCATCGTGTTTGCGGTTTGCCAATCTTTGGATAGCCGGCTGGTCCTGGCCACGTAAATAACATAAAATAAAGCACTTGCCGCAACCCGTTACCACCTGAGCACCGGGCCACTACTCCTCTAGTTACTGATGCTAAAGTTTCCATTCACAACTCAGTACACAATTTTTCTAACTTTTCAAAACTAAGATCAAACCAAAACTTTTCTGTCTCTTAAGATTGTCCAAAAATAAATCCGCGGTTTTCCTTTTTGATATTTCGATAAACTAGTTCTGAAAGGTCAACCGTTACGAAGCGAAGTTTCATAACGACGAAAATACGTGGCATTTCTGCGATCTCAGGTAAACTAAGACAAATTACTTCCAGGGTCCTTAATTTGGGAGAAATAAAGGCTATATTTGGGTTCACTTTCGTGCCTTGGGGGCGTGACTGAGAGAAATGCGTGGCCTTTGTCACGTGACGCGTGACGTCAGAGTTACGTAGTTGTTACGTTATTACCGAAGCTGTGCTCCTTACGTGATGAAGCTAAATTGTTACAATAAAATGGAGGCGTTGATATTCACTGTCTCTTAATATTATCAAGTCCTCGTGAATTGTATTTTCAGATTATAAAAGGCACGACATAGCAGAAGTGGCGTGCGCTGAAATAAAATTGCATATCGGTATAGGTTTAAATATTTTCGACCTTTTAAATAGGTTTTCTTATTCTTTCTTATTGTTTGAAGCAAGCAGTGGCCAAGCGATTGGCTGCTACGCTGCGTGTCACTGGTTCAAACCCATATGGAATAAATATTTGTTTAACCTTTAGGCAGTTGTTCCGAGTCTGACTGTTTCTAAATGTTTGTAAACGCAGCATCGATACAGAACAAAATCCCTAGGGTAACGTTTAAAAAAATCAAAGCAAAAACAAATTATTTGATCTACCTAGTATCGCCTTGAACAGGCAGGCTGAAGAGTCGGAACAGCTTCCATAGGTCGAATATTCCACCAATCGACCGCATTAAGGTAGGTGAAGCCTGCAAAAAGCTGTGGCTCCTTAAACATCTCCGGCTCATTATATTGAGCCTGCAGAAAAACTCCCCGCGGGTCACCAAAAATTAGAACCCAAGTGGGCCGCTGCAGATTCAACTTGGTCCAGTGGGGGTATTCCGATAAAGCTGAGTGCGACTGCGGCGCCTCGTCTCAAACCATGGCATACCTCCTGACATGCTCTTTATCTAACTCCACCTGCACTGTAACGGACCTGTCCAAAGCCACCACCAGCGCCGTCGACGTGGCTGAGTTCTGGTCAAAACAAATTTAAAACAACAACAATGGGAATCATCGACAGGAAGAAGAACAAGCTTTGTGATTATCACTCATGACTTCTCCGAATTAAAGAAACTCGTGGGAGTTAAAAGAGATCCAGGGCAAACATTTCTTACTTTTACACTGCAGTGGAACAGATGTGGGCTGATAATATTATTACTAATCTAACATTTCTAAACATAGACGTCTATTGAATTATTTAAATACAAACAAAACTATATTTTTCTTCTACGTAACCCCAAAAATAAATTATTATCTTATTACTACTTACCAGATTACATTTCCCCACGGGTTATTAATTAGCACGAAATATCAATATTTATCCGGCGACACTGTTTATTGGGTCAAATAAACAGTGTCGTCGGATTAATGTATTATACTCAGCTTCGTCCTCGAGATTAGCATAAACACAATGTAGTAACACGTACGGTGTTGCCTTTGCGCACTGAAAGTCAAAAGCCCTATACCTAAAACTAAAAAAAAATACGTTTATTTTTACATTTTTAGGTGAGGGTAGACATATTTCCTTTGCTCGATTGCATGTTCTATTGCTCATTCACAGTTCAGTGCTCTGCCGGAGCGCACACAATTTTATTAAAGTTTAAATTAAAACAGTGTCATGGGGAAAAGGAAAAGTAAACACGATTACGAATATATTACAAAAAAGTTAAAGAAATGGGAGAAGAAACTTCAGCGTGAGACAAGGTCGGCGTCGGATTCTAGAGGTTAGTCAAGTGTATGTTTTTATTATTTATTTTTTTCTACTCTCTCACATCAACGTTTTAACGTTATAAAATGTCGTTGCGGTTAATTTTTGGGATTAACACTTCGAAAATTATAAAAGTTATATCTAAGAACGTTATTTAATTTATATCACGTGCAAGGCTAATATTGCGATCAGTTATATGAACTGTTACTTTATTAGTATACGTGAAGCTATATGGATGATGCGGGCAGTCTTTGGGATTGTCACTTCACCATTGATACTAAGCCGTACGCGGTAAGTGTCTATATTCATAGATACACCGTCCCACCTGTGCGCGCTTATCTTATGGTTGTAAATTAATTACACATTGCAGAGGACACACCCTCTCCCCAACGTCGATACTACGACGATGAACCTTTTGAAGAAGCAGAGGTATTGGAACCAGAATATCATGATGAGCCATCCATGAGCGCGAGGGATCCCACCTCTTCGATCAATGCTTTAGAACCTGTTCCGTCAACTAGCGCTGCAGACCCAATTCCGTCCACAAGCACTTCACAGCCACAGGTCCCTTCCTCGGTGACTGAAGTCCTTTATATAAATGACACAGATCCGAGCATCGAGCTGGACCCGAAAATTTTAGAAATATTTGGAGAGGATCCGTCTGTGGAAAAAATCTACAGCAAAGAAATTCAGACCGACTTGGCTATTCGGCTGCAGCATGTGGCTACTAAAGGCTTGTCTAGCGAACTTCGCAAGGAACTAATTGAAAGATACTTACCTCCTAGTAATTGCAAGCTAATTGACTCACCGGAACTGAACTTGGAAATTAAAGCAGCCATATCAGAAGTTGTCTTAAAGAGAGATAAGGGTATTCAGATGAAGGAACAAATACAAAAAACAACAATTGACAAACACCTTTTTGGATCAGACTTAGCTGAAACATTAAAAATGGCAAAAACAATTACAAAAACAGGAGCAGAATTAAAATCAACCATTTCTAGGCCACCCACCAACAGAACGAAGTCAGCTCCGACTCCACCTCAATCAACGTTCCAACAACGGAACAATTTAAACTGGCGGGCTCCTCCCCCGAGTCGCAGGCAAACGGGGACTCAGAGGACGAGGGAGCCTGCACAGAGAAATCCGCCCGCGAGCACCTCGCGAGGGTCATATCGAGGTCGGCAGTCGACAACGCCCGCAGCACGGGCCAGCTACCGCAATCGTCGCTAGATGTTACCCCGGTAAGCAATTATGCTGGTAGACTGGCACTTTTTTATGACACTTGGTCAGAACTAACTTCAGATCCGACTGTTCTTTCATGGATTTCGGGGTATAAAATACCTTTTTCAGCTAGTGTAATACAGTATGCTATCCCTAGTAAAAGAATCCAATCACCATCAGAAAAACAACATTTCAAAAAATGTATTAACGAATTGATATGCATTGGTGCTATCAATAACTGCAACCCTTGTGAAGGGCAGTTTCTATCAAACGTATTCTTGATACCTAAGCCCAACGGTAAACATAGATTCATACTTAACTTAAAAAATCTTAATCAATTTATAGAAACACAACATTTTAAGCTCGAAGATTTACGCACAGCAATTAAACTTGTCTCGGAAAATAATTTTATGGGAACAGTAGATTTAAAAGACGCATATTTTTTAATAAAAATTCATGAGGATTACAAAAAATATCTTAGATTCGAATTCGACAATGTTTTGTATGAATTTAATGTGTTACCGTTCGGCCTAAACACGGCACCTTATGTATTTACTAAGATAATGAAACCGGTTGTCAGGCTGCTCAGATCCTGCGGTTATGTGTCTAGTATATATTTAGATGATTTGTTGCTTATTGGAAATTCTTATGATGAGTGTTTAGAAAATATAGCGGTAACTCGGCAACTTTTGACAGCCTTAGGATTTATTATAAATAAAGATAAATGCAACTTATTACCTACGACATCATGTAAATATCTTGGTTATATAATTGATACTAAAAAATTTCAAATCAGTTTACCTACAGAAAAGTCCATTAAAATTAAAAATAAATTACAATACTTTCAAAATATGTCACGCTGTAAAATACGAGATTTTGCAAGCTTAGTGGGTTTATTGTGTTCTGCTTGCCCGGCAGTCGAATACGGATGGCTATACACAAAAGAATTTGAAAGGTGCAAATTTTTAAATCTAAAAAATGACCCATTAAATTACGACAATTATATGAACATACCGTCACACTTATCGTCAGACTTTGATTGGTGGTTTAAAGCATTAGATAACCCTATTAGTAAAATTAAATATGATGAATACTGCCTAGAAATATTTAGTGATGCTTCGACTACGGGGTGGGGCGCGGCGTGTGGAAAAGAGACAGCTAGTGGGGCATGGACAGTTAACGAACGATCACATCATATTAATTATTTAGAGATCGTTGCTGCCTTTTTTGGTTTAAAAGTTTTTGCGGAAAAAAAGAAAAGTTGTCAAATACTACTTCGCGTGGACAACACTACTGCCATATCCTACATAAATCGGATGGGAGGCATACAATATCCACATTTAACACGCATAACAAAAGAATTATGGGAATGGTGTCAATTTAGAAATATTATTGTTTATGCATCATACATTCGTTCGGCAGATAATACAATAGCCGACGCTGAATCACGTAGAATTCACCCAGATGTTGAGTGGGAACTGAGCGACTCAGTTTTTTACAAGATAATAAATACATTTGGTTCTCCTGAGGTAGACATTTTTGCAAGTCGCGTTAACAAAAAATGTTGTAACTATATATCCTGGTTCAGAGATCCTGACGCTATGGCCATTAATGCATTTACCTTATCATGGTCACAAATTTATTTTTACGCATTCCCTCCTTTTTCATTGGTCCTAAAAACGCTCAGAAAAATTGTTAAAGACAAAGCTACTGGTATTGTAGTGGTTCCCTTATGGCCCACCCAACCATGGTACCCTCTATTCAAAAAACTTCTAGTATCGCCTGTTTTGTATTTTGACCCAAATAAACAAATAATATTATCACCTTCCAGCAACAACAATGCACACCCTCGGTTTACCCTGGCTGCCGGTCTCTTGTCCGGGACTCGTTGTTGAGAAGAAATGTTCCATCTCCTGCAATTGGCATAATGTTGGCTTCCCTCTCCGATACAACGATAAAACAATACGACACCTGTCTTAAGAAATGGTATAATTTTTGTTTATCTAAAAATATTGATATTTTCGGGGCTTCAATCAATGATGCCATTTTATTTCTAACGACATTGTTTGATGCAGGTGCCCAATATGGGACTATAAACAGTTGTCGATCGGCTTTAGCCTTAATTTTGATTGAAAAAGTTAGTGATAGTGAAGCTGTAAAACGGTTCCTTAAAGGTGTCTTTAGACTTCGTCCGCCTTTACCCAAGTATAACACAACTTGGGATACGTCAAAAGTTCTAAATATTTTGTCTTCTTGGTATCCTAACGATAGTTTGGGATTAGATAAACTTTCACGTAAATTAGTCACTTTATTATCTTTAGTTACTGCACACCGAATGCAAACGTTAGCAAAAATTAATATAAACAATATTCAAATTCATACAGATAAGATCACTATTAAAATACCTGATATTATAAAGACATCAAAGATTGGAACCGTGCAACCAAATCTTGTTTTACCCTTTTTCCGTGAAAAACCGGAAATCTGCCCAGTCCTGACACTTTTAGCGTATCTCAATTTGACCAGTTCACGTCGTGGTAATGTAAATAGCCTATTTATTGGTGTGAGGAAACCACACAAATCAGTTTCGGCACAAACATTGAGTCGGTGGGTGAAGACGGCGCTAGGAGAATGTGGCATTGACATATCTATGTTTACAGCTCACAGTACCCGACATGCTGCCACTTCTAAAGCCCACAAATTAGGCATTAACTTAGAAACAGTTAGAAAAACCGCGGGATGGAGCGGTTCGTCTCAGGTTTTTATGAAATTCTATAATAGAAATGTACCCATTACAGAAGATGATTTATTTGCAAGATCAATATTAAGCAATTGCAATAACAATTAAGTAATTATTTATTAAGTTATGTTACTTAAATTATTAAGTCCACACCTGCACTATTTAATTAATTAGTATCAAAAGAATATGTATTATCTTAAATAAATAATCATCATTAATTATGATTGAAAATGTAAACCTACTGATTAAAATTGATTCCCTTGTTACAAAAAACTGTTTCATTGATATTTCAGTAGCTCTCAAATTCTACATTGTGTTTATGCTAATCTCGAGGACGAAGCTGAGTATAATTTATGATTAAACGAACTTACCTGTACGTGAAGTTCGATCATAATTATACGATGGCTTCGTCCGAAGAGATTAGCAACCCACCCTCCCATATTTATCTATATTTTTTTTTTTTTCCTCAAAAAGAAATATAAGTACCCTGGTATTTCCTGAAATATCAAAAACGGAGACAGAGAATCTAGACTCTGAACTAAATGAGCAATAGAACATGCAATCGAGCAAAGGAAATATGTCTACCCTCACCTAAAAATGTAAAAATAAACGTATTTTTTTTTAGTTTTAGGTATAGGGCTTTTGACTTTCAGTGCGCAAAGGCAACACCGTACGTGTTACTACATTGTGTTTATGCTAATCTCTTCGGACGAAGCCATCGTATAATTATGATCGAACTTCACGTACAGGTAAGTTCGTTTAATCATAAATTAATCAGTGTATAAACACAGAGAGAATACGTTTAGGGATCGGCGCACATACGGGTATTTGATACTAAAATATGGCCAATAATATTTTTTGATTGTTTCTCAGCAATATTGTTATCAAAATCGATTGGCATTAAATAAAACACAAAATAATAGATACAGACTGATTTTTTTTTTTTGGGACAAGCCCGCCACACACGCCCAAACCACATACTTAATACAAAATCGTCTTTAATCACTATCACTATATTTATAATTTTCCGGATTTTCCTGGTCCAGAATATCTCCAGTTACTCCAGATTCCACAAGGCGTACAATCTTTTTTGAGAATAATTTATTTGATGCATCTGAAACAAAATGAATGTTGATTTAAAATATAGTTATTAATCGGTTGGTTGTTAACACTGTGGGTATATTAGACGAAAAAAAACATTAAAAAATACTGCTCCGTTTCCGCATCATATTTGTTCATTATTAACTTGCCAGATTATTCCTGATTACGATTCTGTTATTTTTTTTTCTAATCGGACTAGTCCGGAAATTTAAGAAAATTACTCATTTATTAAGTTAGTTCGATATTTTTTTTCATATTTTTTACTGTTTCATAAGTAAGCCACAAAAAAAGATTTAAAAGATGTAAACATTAGTAAAACAATGTATAATATAAGCTACATACCTTTTTTTTTTTTTTTTTTTTTTAGCTCCGTTACCAAAATCCATCATCAACACTTGGTAATAAGTACTTAATTTTTTTTATTATATCACCGCGTAAAGTCTGATATTTTTAAGGCACCGAGAACAGAACGTGCACTCTAGACAATAGCTATATTCCGACAGACGCTACTGATCAATTGCTAACTCTGATGTATTAAGATGGCCGTCATAACGTGCACAATGTATTATACTATTCTACGAAATAATGATATTGTTACAAAATCAAATTTAAAAAACCTGATTATTGGCCATTTTTTAGTATCAAATCCCCGTATGTGCGGCGGCCACAGTTTTCCTTTTGATTATGTTTATAAAGTTAGTCTAAATAGTGACGTCATAAAAAAAACATACGGGGCAGTCTTTGGGAACTGTCTATTAGAAGTGAAAACTAAGTAACTTATGAGTTGGTCGTAGTACTGTTACTGGTTGTGCCTTGCGTACGTCTAGTGGTGCTACGCCGTAGCGGATCGGCTACGAGTGCTACGAAGCGTTAGGTGACGGTCACGCAAGATCCATGATTTTTGTTCAACAAAGAAGTTTTCACTGCAAAAATTTCAATTTCTCATGTACGTAGATACCGGAAAATGATCCATAGTCACGATTTTTATAGCTACTTCTCACTCGGCAACAACTAAAACTAGACCTTTATTTAGGTAAAACAAAAAATAAATAAATTAATGTTTCAAATTACAAAAATTTGATTTCTTAAGTGCAAACTTAAGTAAAAGCCTACTTCGAAATATATACACACTATCTTTGATGATTCTCCTAAAGTGCTACTCAGAAACTACATTTTAAAGTAATTTCATTTATTAGCACAAACCACTATTCAAAGCTTTATCTTCTCACTAAGAGTTAATTAAGAATGATGAGTTCAAGATTCTTCATCTCTCTTGAAATTCGGTATATCTGTTACTGTAAAACCCCGAAGTATGGTAAATCTTAAGATTTCCCAGTAAATTCTAAGATTTACCAGCATGAGTTGGTAAATGTCCGAATTTTATAAAAGAAACCAGCAGAGTTTGGGAAATGCTAAGATTTACCAATGATGGTTGGTTAATGTTGGATATGGGAATTAAATAACGACTATTTCTAAATCGTTTATTTTAATTATCGGTCAGTCAAAGCTTTACATAGTTTTAATTATATTTATGATGATACAGTTTCAATGTTATTATTTTTTATTACTTTTATTATCTTGTGTGTTTCTTAACCATTTATTTATTATTAATAATCAGTCGCATCATTATAATTTGACTTCTGTTTCTTTAGGCAACGTTGGCAAAGTCTCAAATAGGTCTTAATAGCCTCAACTGTTAAATTTTTATACTTACATTCCATTCCATTATCATCCTTGTCCTCCCACCGTGTCCAATAGTAACGTGTATTTCTTCGAGAACATTAAACAAGTCCTCGTAACAAACGTAGGTAATGCCTGATTTCACCATTTTTTTCTTTTATTATATTCAATTTCGTATTTAAACGATCAAAACGATCGAATGAAGCGCGTGGAGGCGAGCGCGCTTTTGTGGGGGGCTGCAGAGTGCTCGCGAGTACGCCACAGTGATCTGACACGTTTCGATTTGTCAATTTTTCTACATTTACCGCTTCTCTGGGGTAAATCTTAAGATTTACCGAGAGTATGTTGGTACATGTCCAAAATTAACGATGATCATAGAACGTTTCGGACATTTACCACTGAAGCTGGTAAAACTTAGGTTTTACTGGGAAATTTTAAGATTTACTGCACTTCGGGCTTTTACAGTAACATATCTACCGAAACAGATAATACAAAGTACCATATTTTTACGTCTTACTTATATAATAAATGCGACAGTTTGTAAGGATGGATGAATGGACGGATGTGGATAGATGTGGATGGATGTGGATGGATGTGAATAGATGTGGATAGATGTGGGTAGATGTGGATGAGTGTGGATTGACGTGGATGGATGTAGATAGATGTGGATAGATGTGGACGGATGTGGATGTATATCTATGGATGTTTTTTACCCTCTCAACGTAAAAATTACTGAACGGAACTTTAGCACAGATATTGTTTTAACCTGATAGTTTTATCCCGGTAGTATTATCCCGTAGGACAATTATTATTGAACTCCACGCGGTCTTAGCCGCGGGCCTAAGCCAGTAATTTACATAATTCCCGAGCGAATATTGAAAAGTAATAGAACAGCTGATTACTCATTGCTTGCCACGTGGGAATCGAACATGACGTTAAAATAAATTAGTACACATTATAATGGCGTCGAAGGTCATCGCATTGGCGATGTTTCAAAATTACGTAAAAAAGTGGAAAATAGTTTTGTTTAGAGAAGGTTAAGTAGAAGTAACACTCAAAGCAATTAATACATTATTAGTGACTAGCTTCTGGCCGCGACTTCGTTCGCGTGAATTTTTCGCTTGCAACATTTCTTATTGCTGCTCCGCTCCTATCGGTCATAGCGTGATGTTATATAGCCTATAGCCTTCCTCGATAAATGGACTATCCAACGCACAAAGAATTTTTCAATTCGTGCCGGTACTTTTTGAGATTAGTGCGTTCAACCAAATAAACAAACAAACAAACAAACTCTTCTGCTTTATAATATTAGTATAGATAAGCCGTGCCGCACCATTATTTATTTATTTTATTCATTATCACATACATTTGTTTTAACAGGTAAAACCCAAGCTAACAAATGTAGTCATTATACCTAATTAATTATGGCGAATGTAGGTACCTACATATACCCGGTGCATCAGGTGAGTGCAGCAGATATTATATGAATTCAATATTGTTTTTCGTGAATTGCTAACATAGCATTTAAATAGTGAGGTCTGCTGTGTGATTCTGTAAGACCACATTCTAAACTTTGAATCTGAATCCGCTAAGTTTTGTGATTAACATTTTAAAAACTCGGTTGATAATTCGAATTTATACTAGCGCCACTCTTGCGAGCGTGTCTGCGAGTTGAACTTAATACTCGTAAACAGAGATTTTGACAGATATAGTATGAGATGACGTAAAAAGTGGCATTCTGTAAAGTAATTCCCTCGTCACTTCCCATGACTAGGTTACCTTTTGAACCTTATGCGAAGTGAGAGTGAATAGCGATGTGAGTTGTTGTTTGACTTTACAGATTCGACTGGCTGAAATATAGTTTTTTTTTTAATCTTTAAAATCGGCATATAACGGTCTTCGTATTCACCAAGCAAGGCCCAGTGAATTATATGATTACAGGTAGTGTAAATTAGGTTTCATGTCTCATGTGTCTTTTTGATAGGATACGCTGGTTTTCTCTCTATGTTTACCTTCATAGTGTAGAGCGCAATGGTAAATAAATAAGTAAGTAACACGATACATTCGGGACTATTGCGACCGGGGTTACCATTGCTAGGTAAAAAGAAAATTAGTATTTAAATATTCATGACTTGCACTTCGTACGCAAAAATTATGATAGCTCGGCTACGCATGATACCAATATAAATGTAACTTTCTAATGGTGAAATAATGTTTTAATTGGTTTAAACTTGACTTAAACCGTAACAAACAATCAAATATTTCATCTTCAGAATATCAGAGTACAGAAGTGGATGTAACCGATAAATGTGTCAGCGTATAGCGAGAGTAGAACTGGGTAATAATATCTATGCATATTTATTATAATGAGATTCACACCTGGCACAGCGCCTGTCAGTCATCGAAGGGGAAGCATGTCGGAACTTTATACGCGCGTATTTCCGTTCACACCAACGGCAGTCATGAGTGTATCCGTGAGTGAATTTCTATAATAATAAGAAAAATGTGGAAACACGGGGAGTGAACGTGAAGGTCCTTCAGCACTGACAGAAGGAACCTTCGGTTTTTTCACAGATTTATTATTAGAGTGAAAGGTACTGCAGTTGGTTAGGTTTCAGATTGGTTCAAAATGGAACTAGTAATGAATACAAACATCAGTAGTTCCATCAGGTTTTTGTTAATCTTATAAGTCGAAAAGAACATCACAACTGCTCTCAAACACGGTGAAGGAAAACATCGTGAGGAAACGGGTATGTCCTAGAACCAAATTTAGAAGACATGTGACATCTACCAACCCGCACTGGGCCCGCGTGGTGGACTATAGCTCATACGCAAAATACGTGCTTTGACGTGGAATTGCGGACCAGCCCAATATACAATACAATACAATAGTCGCGACGAAGCGGAACTAATACTAGCAATGTTCAACATTAGTTCTATAATTTTCAGATTCTTTTAAAATGAAACTAGTACTTAAAAAAATCTGGGCAGTCTTTGAGGAATGCCGATAAAAGTAGAAACAAAATTACACAGGCCCCGCCCCAGTCGTAGCACTGCTACGGGTTGCGCCCCGCGCACGCCACTACACCGTAGCGGGTAGGCTACGAGTGCTAGGAAGCGTACTTGACGGTAATGCGAGTTGGGCCCGCAAGGGCCGAAATCTGCCGGGGTCGTGGGACTGTTCGAAAGAGATATCGTGGCCCCGGAACATAACGGAAGGAACATGGATGGGTTTTAGTCAGTAAAAGTCTGACACTCCCTCCCGCTCCGCCCAGAGTGGGAGAAGTTATTTGATGATTTCCCATGATTTTCAACCGACATCCAAAAAGAGGTTATCAATTCTACTGTATTTTTATTAGTTTGTTTACCCAATAACCGACTAAAGAAGTTTTTACTCAAATACATCAGTAGTTCCATCATGGAACTATAAGTTATAGGTACTAGTGACAATGAAGGATCATTTCGATTTCGTCATAGACGTGTGCGAAGATTTTTAGATCGTTACAAACGACGAATTCAAGTGGATCTAATGTAGAACGGACCATGTAACATAGCAAGCCGCATCCTAACCAAAGTTATCATCAGTCAAACACACGTCTGAAGCAGGGTTACTTACATTAACACTGCTTCAGACGTGTCTGTAGAACTTCTCACCAATTTTTTTTATTGCAGTGAATGTAGAGATAATTGTACAAATGAAAGTATTATTGCCTGCCTTCAGTTCTCTGCGTAATAATTATGTGTGTAATTAGATGTATGCTAGCGTGACAACGTTTAGTGTTTGATTTCAGTGTTAATGCGTTTTTTTTATACGTATGGCATATTGTAATATCAAACTATACGAGTCTCTCAATAATCTAATTTCAATTTGCCCCAAGGCTTCTGTATTATGTAAAGAAGAGATGAAACTTTTTGAATATTCACTTGCTTGTGAATAATTTATAACTAGGTTATTTCATGATGAAATATTCTTTTGGAGTAATAACTCGATATTTTCACTCAATTTCTGTATCTGTAATTCTACATTATATTATTCATTTTATTGACTGGTACAGAATGCTTTAAGCATAGAAACCTACTTTCCACAGGCTATCATGATGAGCAGAAACAACACGATGTTCCACATACTGATATAAAGGGTGTAACAAAACTCTCAACGAAGCAGCTGTTTTCTCCGTCATAGCTTCTAGTTACGGAGATATTAGGGGTCAAAGGTTATATTTATATAACTTTTTGACAAGTTTTGATCAATACAAGTTTTTCAATTTTAAACACCTCCATAATCCCCGTTCTATTTAATCCATCCAATATTACTATGTTTTGAGTGCGTTACATTGAGTTCTACCACACAACATGATTTTGTACCCAAAACAAAAAAAATTGTTTCCCAGCAATAATTTTAGCAAGATTCGTGATGGGTTTGTTCACACCCTGTATAAAGCCCTTTCGCTACACACTGTTTCCACCCGAATGGCGCAGTGGTAGGCTGCCTTACGTTTTAAAGTTCGTGTGATGAGCATGGACATTTGTTTCCGAGTCATGGATGTTTGTATGTAACCATTTATTTCAGGCAACAAAGACCCATACATAAATACCTTAACCTACATATACATACTAATAATATTGCACTTCACTTGCACGATCTTATGTGCGTTCTTGTAGAATTTGTCCGCGGAAGCGACGGAACACCACATCCTGAGGCCAAAAACTTTCTTCCATCACCAAATGGAGTATACACGTTGGGATGCGCACCACAAACGCCTTTAAATTGACGTTGCGGCGCGACTCTAGTAGCTGTACTCTTGGCGTGTACTTCAACCTTTGGCGCACGTACTCCTCGATCTCTTCAGCCTCTGGGGTGTAATGTAGGCGACAGATGTACACCGGGGGCTTCGCGGCGCGCAGTATTACGTTGGGCTCTGCAGGAGCCTTGCCAGAGCAGTTCTTACAGCTTCGCTGACGGCGTTTCCTCCTCTGCTCCGTCACGGAATCGTCATCATCAGCCCGGTCCATTGCCTTTGCAGGCATGGGCTTTGCGGAAAAAGCAGCAATGATGCTCGAAATGACCACTGGTCCAGGTGGTCGCGTCGCTCGGGCAGCGCTGCGGGGAGGAGCTGCGGGGACGGGAGCGGGGCTGCGAGATGCACTTACTGCGCGCAACGCAGACTCAGCAATCGGTGTCGACGTCAAAACTGCTGACGCGAAACACGTAGCTGACGCATTTTAGGCAGCTGGCTTCGCGATATGTGTTTACGTTGCTGACGCAGTTACTGCCACAGAGTTGCGCAACTCAACTAATTGTACGCACAAGTCTGCGACGGTGCTCTGGGATGTAGCCAAATTTCTCTGCTCATTAGCCAAACTAGCCTTAGAGATGACAATGTCCTTCAGAAGGCTCGTCACGTCGACGTGATCGAAAGTGACTGGAGGTAATTTGCGTAAATCCCTCGCCACAAACGTCGGCGCGTCGTCAGGGTCGGTCGCTTTCAGCTGATGATATCTTGCAGGCTTCCTTTTGTCTCGTCACGCCTACGAGACACCATCTGGTCGATTTTATTGAGAGACAGAAACAGCTGCAGCTTCACAGCAGCAATGTCTACCTCGCTGAAGTTCGATCCACAGATCTGAATGGTAGACACCACGTCCATCACGTCCAGTTTCTGTTGCAGGAACGCCAGCAGCTCGTTTGCCACAAGTGTGTCACTCATGGCTACAAAAGTTTTGAGCGTTCGGCTCGCGCTGCGCTATACTATATTAATTATATTATCACACGTATCACCAACGTTCGCCTAACTATCTGGTGTTCACGGCACAAGCCTCATTGCTTACTGTGGCACTTGATGGCGCCGTGGGTAATGTCCAGCGAGATTTATTTACTTTACTGTGAATGTAGTTCTCTTAACCATAGTATGTTCAACTTGCTGTAGTGTTCGAAATATTCCTAAAATTGCTATTTTCTTGGCCATAATATTTGGCCCAAGAAACCAAACATAAGTCAAACCAAAGGTGGAACAAGCGGGTTTAAATCTCGTGTTTGTATCGTTTATGTTGCAGAACCTATAAATAAATTTAATAAAACACTGTCGTTATTCTCGTGTGTCTAACGGAAATCCTGGAAGAGGCCTTTGACTTCAGCCTTTGAGTCTCACAGCAAACAGTTATATCGATTTCTCGGAAATAACTTCACAACATGTTGTCTCTCCACTGAAGTTGCTACGTTCTGCGGTTCTGTCTCAAGATTCAATATGACTTGTTGTTGATCTTGTGTCAGCAAAGTGAAGTTGTACGTTTTGTCCTATCAAGTCTCAGTTAATATTTCTAACAAATATAGTTTGTTAGTGCTAATTTGGTCCAGTGGTCGGTTCGATTCCCGAGTCACGGGAAGTGTTATTGGGTCAAAAAGTTTTGAGTCTCGGGCTAATTTAGTAGCCTAGTTTAGTATTTACGTCTCACATCAATTTATAAAAAAAAAACAATATTCAACAAAAAACATGCGGCGCAGTCTTTGCAGACTACCGATAGAAGTGAAAATTAGTATGCGATCCGCTATGGCTACGCCGGCGTAGCCGATCGGCTACCAGTTCGTAGCACTCGTAGCAGATCCGCTACGGCTACGCCATACGAGTCCTACAAAAAGCGTACGTGACGGTCACACAAGTTCCATAATTTTCGTTCACTCGAAAAGTGCTCAACACGTCTAAAGAAGTGATCACTTCAAAAACTTTTATTCACTACGCACAATTCGTATCCCCCCCTCCTCAATACGGGTAAGCACCACGTTCCACAATTCCCTTAGCGCTGCGGCTTTCGCTCTCAATTCCCCAGAAACATTACGAACTCGAGCGTTCAATCAGTGAGGAGGGGCACAAAGGACTGCCATCGGACCGGTAGGACTGAGGCAGTTTTGACGAAAGTTGTGTTGATTGACTGTCGGAGGCTGGTTGGCGAACTTAATTGAACCATTTATACAGCGTGTACCAGTAAGGTTTAGTTTTATTTTAGGAGTGATCAAACTGAATAACTTTGTCTAGGAAACCAACATCATAATTGAAACTATAACGCCTTTCTGGTACACACTATAATATCTAAGAACGTCTATGAGGCACATCTGGCATAGACTGACACTTTTATCTTTATATTTGTTAGTTTCCTAACACTAATACTATAGTTATGAAAAAAAGTCATCAACTTTGTAACTAGACCGCCGAATTAATCTGCATAGCCCTCATATGGCTCGACCAAGATAATAGTGCATGAGTTAGTTTTGATGTGTAGAAATAGTTCAGATAGGAGTGTGTTTAGTCGTGAGTGTGTAGTAGAAGCAATTGTTTTGTTTTATTTAGCCCAATAAGTAATATTAACTAGGCCGTAGTCTCACTCTCACTGAAATATCATTGCGGTATTGAAATTTAAAAATGCGTAGGTCGATGCGGCATCGGCCGGCACGAAGTGCGAAATGTCAATAAACTGTGTTTCGTTTTCGGATAAGTACTTTTTATTTAGCAGGTATCTTCGTGTTTTATTATTACTAATATATAATTAGGTTTTCTCTGTGACAAAAATATTTATTGCATATTATTTATTTATTACGTACACTTAAATGATTATTCTATTCTATTCTTCTATTCTATTCTAGTCTATACGACACAAAATGAGACCATCTTGAACTTGAAAGCGAAACATAAAACACGACAATCAACAGCAATGTATGGCTGTCCTTTTAAACTTATTTTGAAATTATTCTATCATCCGGCCGTTCGGACGTAGACAGTTTTTGAACTGTACTTAATCCAGTTCATAATAACAGTTGAAATAGTTTTAGTTTTACAATAAACAAGCAGTACCGAGATCTTAAGATAATCCTACTTCCTACTAATATTATAAATGCGAAAGTTTGTGAGTATGGATGGATGTATGGATGTTTGTTACTCTTTCACGCAAAAACTACTGAACGGATTTGGATCAAATCAAGCACACAGATAGTTTATAACCTGGATTAACACATAGGTTACTTTTTATCCCGGTAATAAGATCCCATGGGTCAATTTCAAACTTCACGCGGGCGAAGCCGCTTGTAGAAGCTAGTCTTATATCATAACTAGTTTTAAAGGCATTTTTTCATTTAAAATGATTAACAATTGTTTATTTATTTATTTATTTGTGTATTTATTTATTAATTAATTAATTTATTTATTTATTTGTGTATTTATTAATTAATTTATTTATTTATTTATGTACACACAAAATACTTCATAGGACATTACATTAACGATAGAAGAGCACAAAGGTACTGCTTATTTCATAAGAAATCTAAGAAATTCATAAGAAATTGTTATTTTCAATTCAATTCAATCGTTTCTTTAAAACCGTTTCCAAATAATATGTAGTCATTTCATTCTAATAAATTGTTACATGCAACTCACGACACACTATGTGTTCACAAAATAAATGCAACATTTTAACTCGACCTTTTCAATGAATCAGTTTATGTACAGTTCACGTCGTACAGAAGGGTTAAATTCAATAAGTGCGGGCGGTGGATGCGAATATCAATGCAATAAACGATTTAACTTCGTATACTTCAGTTGGTAGGTAGCTCACGCATTCACTATAGTATAAAGCGTGATCAGCATACTTCACTTTAAAGTTTTTAAAAGGTTGATTTCAATAACAATGAGATTTAAGTTGAAGGGCCGTTTGCATCCTGCCGGGGTTGCGGGCCTGTTCGAAAGAGATACCGCGGCCCCGGAACGTAAAAGGCGAGGAAGGAACATGGATGGTTTTTAGTCAGTAAGAGTCTGACACTCCCTCCCGCTCCGCCCAGAGTGGGGGGGGGTCATTTGATGATTTCCCATTCTTAAAAAAAAAAAAAAAAAAAAGGGCCGTTTGCATATTAAATCACTAGAGCTAAGCGAACGAATGAAAAATCTAATAACACAGACAGAATTCATGTTTGAAATATGTTTGGAGTTAGGTAGTTTTAACTGGAAAGATTTTCGGGAGTTAGAATTACGACATTCTCTTTTCTAATTTTCATTTTGCCACCTGCCGCCACTTTTTTTTATTTTTATCATCGCATCTTGGTCGCTCGTGCCGCCATTTTGAAAAATTGTGCGCAAAGCAGTTTTTGACGGTAACTTCTTTTCGACCCATTTTACGACGAAAATAGCTAGGAATTAATTAAACTGCAGAACATTTCTAACAATTTTATCTGTATATAGACCTTTCTTTGTATGGTTCCAGGCAACGAGAGACACAGACACCACATCGAATTACAATTTATACGATCACACATGTATCGTAACGATCATAATTAGTGATTGCAATCTGGCGTCATTTTCAGTCCGGCCGGATACGACCGGATTCCCATAATAAAAAAAATGATTAAATCAAGATGATTTTCGCTTTTTAGTACAAAATAAGTGAGTTAATCAAGTGTCACTGCACTTACATGTCGGTAGTTTATAAAAATAAATCACAAAAATATGAAATCGTCTTTATTTCCTAACCAATGTTAAGACAAATAGACAACAGGAAAACAATTAAAATTTAGTAGTGTAGGTAACTTGGTTTCACTTTCACAGATAAATCAATTTATAAGTAACAATATTAATTATCAAGTAACTATAATATCTAATAGATACAATTAACCTTACGTAATTAACTGAAATGAGATCAAAACCATTATTAAAGTATTTGAGAATTCTAACAAACAAGTCTTATAGGTCTTATAGGTATTGTCTGTTATGATTATGACAGATACCATCATGATTTGATGAATCTGTCTTATAGGTATTGTCTGTTATGATTATGACAGATACCATCATGATTTGATGAATCTGTCGAACGAATGAATGGCAAAAATTATCACAATAATGAGTTTAGAACTCTTTAGTTTAATCAACTTACGATAAATAATTATTTTAAGTAATAACTGTAAAAAAATATAAGTATTAAAAGAAAATCAATATTGATTTTGAAAATAAGATCGTAGAAAACTTGTGTCATCAGCTAATCGACTTCTAATAGAGCTGCAAATATAGCCTGCGGCCGAAAAGGCTTTCAGCTTCTACACTTGTCGGCTTTATTGTCAGCAAATAATCATGAATAGCAGACAAGTATTCTCCTCGGACTCCATCACTTTCAAATGCCGTCATTTCATGCAACAGCTATATTATTTTGCCACAAACTGCTAGCTCCGGATCCGGTTTTCGGATCCGGTATATAGGTACCGGATCCGGTAACCATTAAATGATGCCGGATCCGCCGGATTACCGGATCCGTTTTTCCGGATTGCAATCCCTAATCATAATGTTATGTCACGTGCTTTCTTTTCGACGACCCGAATGGCGTAGTGGTAGTGACGCTGCATTACGTTCTTAAGGTCCTGGGTTCGAATTCCGGTAGGAGCAAATATGTATTT
The DNA here is from genome assembly GCA_916618015.1 of Xestia c-nigrum. Taxonomy (NCBI): domain Eukaryota; kingdom Metazoa; phylum Arthropoda; class Insecta; order Lepidoptera; family Noctuidae; genus Xestia; species Xestia c-nigrum. The sequence continues at coordinate 24,394,665 of OU745257.1, read as the reverse complement.
GTGTGATGAGCATGGACAATTGTTTCCGAGTCATGGATTTTTATATGTATGATAAGTATGTATTTACAAACATAAAAAATATATAAGTAGTATATCAACTATCTAGTGTCCACGACACAAGCTTTGCTTGGTGTGGCACTAGGTGGCGCTGTGTGTTAATGTCCAGCGATATTTATTATTTATTTATTTCTTCTTTCTTTTTTTGGTAAAACGTGGTCATTGCTTTAAGAAACTGGACTTTTTGGATGGAACTCGCGTGACCGTCACCTTACGCATCGTAGCACTCGTAGCCAATTCGCTACTGCGTAACACCACTTAGGCGTGTTAGTTAGTGAGTTAGTTTTCACTTTTATCGGCAATCGCCAAAGACTGCCCCCAGGTTTTTTTATGACGTCACTATTTGGAGTACCTGTATAACATAACATAGCGATCTGCGTGTCCAATATAATAACGCGTTTAGGATATTGTTGGGGCTATCGTGGCGCTTTTGTGCGTCCACTATGTGTGCGGAGACGCGCACAGATAATTTTTACGCCATAATAAGAAAAAGGATCGCCTCCTTAGCCGGCCGGCTACGTACCGCCACCAATAGTCTCCTGAAAGTGTTGTCAGATCGATGGGACTCCCCTCTGCTGCGCCACTGGGTGAGGATCCATACCAAATCATATTTTATGTACTTATTATCTCCTTTAAGTTATTTTGTGCTACTATAACACTATGGACTTCATGTTTCAAATAAACAATTTGAATTTGAATAAGCCAAAGGAAAACTGTGACATGCCCGCATAGTTTTTGTTTTACTAAAGCCCAATATCCTAATAATTCTGTAACTTTCCTGTGTTGGGGCACAGCCTGCTTTTCTGTGAGAGTTCGGGTTGGCAGATCATATCTCATTTTGGTCCATACGTATGCTGATTTCCTTCACATTTTCAGAGCAAAAGCCGAATAATCGAAAAGAAAACGGTTATTTTTGGGTTGCAAATACTCGTAGCATCAATCCATAACTTGAACGAATATTGGAAATGTTAAATATAAGATCAAAATATGAATAATTATTTAGGACTATGTCTATGACTATGACTATGACTATGTTGCTACGTATTCAAAGATTTTTAGAAATACTTGCAAGGTTGCTAAAGCCCTGCACATTAGCAACAAGATCAAAACAGCGGAAAATAAAATAAAGACCGTTTGGAAAGTTATAAATAACGAGACCAACAGAAAGAAAATACGTAATAATACTTTTACATTAGATACAGCATGTGGTCTTAAAAGCTCTAATCAGGAAGTAGCTCAAGAATTTGTTAATTTTTTTACCGAAATACCATTAAAAACTACAGAGGCTCTTAATTCCTCACCTGAAGCCTCAATTGGCTTATTAAAGGCGAATGTGTCTGGCTGCCTGGCTGAATTTAAATTTAAACACATTAACCCCATGACAGTTATTAAAGCTTTCCGGCAAATTAAAATCAAACTGACTGAAGATTTATGGGGAATGTCTATCAAAGTTTGCACATCTATACTTGAGACCATAGCCCCGTACTTAGCTTTAATTTTTACCTGTATCCGTGTTACCAGTTTTTAGCAAGGTTTTTGAAAAAGTAATGCTTAATCAAATGCTCTATCATTTTAACACCAACAGAATCTTCCATGATCAACAGTATGGTTTCACCAAGTGACGTTGTACAACTGACGCCGGTGTAACCCTATTAAAGCACATATTTGCTGCGTGGGAAGAGTCCCAAGACGCAATAGGAATTTTCTGTGACCTCTCCAAAGCTTTCGATTGCGTAAATCACGACACATTGCTTTTGAAACTGGAGCATTACGGACTGGGTAAACTTGCACTTAGCCTGCTTAAATCTTATTTGAGCGATAGAAAACAACATGTTCAAATAAACGGTGTTAATTCACAGGGTTTGAATGTAAAAATGGGGTTCCGCAAGGCTCAATATTGGGTCCTTTCCTTTTTCTAGTCTATATAAATGACCTACCCTATTTGTTGAAACACCAATCTCAAAATATGGTGTTGTTTGCTGATGACACTTCTCTAATTTTTAAGATAAATAGACGGGCCAACAATCTGGATGACGTGAATGATGCCCTACTTCAGGTCCAAAATTGGTTCACACCAAACAATTTGGTATTAAATGAAAAAAAAACTAAATGCATAAGATTTTCATTACCGAATGTTAAAAGTAGTGATTGTGAGATAATATTGAATAAAGAGAAACTCGAATTCGTAGATGTTGTAACATCACTAATTAGTATGTAATTAGTATAAACATCACTATCATTATATAAGTCTTTTCTATATCTTGTCTATGATTGTCTTCACTTGCCTAATGGCTGTCTAATTGTGAACCCCGTCTGTGATGTCGACTACTATGTGTCCTGTATAATAAACCAAGTCTTCCCAACGGTGTCTTTAATTCCAACAACCAACAAACATAACATGGTGTCAAGTGGGTAATTTAAAATGAAAAGGACAGAACGCACGTGAAAATGCCGAATCCTCCAAGCAGCGAAGCGCGTGGTGACGACCAACATGGCGATTCAGGTATGCGCACGAGTCTGAAACAACTCCACATCTCGTCGGATCCAGCGAATAATAACGCGGAGGCGTGGAAGAAATGGCAACAACAGTTGGATCTGTATTTGTTAGCCACAGGCCTGGACAAGTCAACCGAAAAACGAAAAATAGCCATTCTTTTACATTTAATCGGAGAACGTGGTCTCAATATATTCAACACGTTCAACCTGAAAATTGATACGAGCACACTCAGCGAGGTCAAGTCCAAATTCGACAATTTCTTCGAGCCGAGGAGAAACGTGACGATGTGCAGATACCTATTCTTCACACGGAAGCAAGAAAAATCGGAAAGCATCCATGATTTCCTCACGGATTTGGAAACGAAGAGCAGGGAATGTGAGTTTGGCACGCTCAGGGAATCGCTCATCAAAGATATTTTTATTGCAAACCTAAATATTGATTTGTCACATGTACGTCAGAGGTTATTGCAAGAACCGGATTTGACATATCAGAGAATGCAAGAGCTGGCGATGACTCTCATAGTCGCACAGCAGGATGCCGAGAAAATTGTCAAAGGGAGCGGCGTCGCCAGTGAAAACGTCATGCATCTCAGTCGAAGGAGCCGTGGTCGAGGTGAAAGCCGACAGCGAGCTTCCAGTCGCAAATCAGCTTCGAGCAAACGCCAGTCATCTTCGAGCAGTCGTGGTCCAGCTTCAGACAGCGACCACACCAGCAACTCGAAGACATGCAGCCGCTGTTGGCAGTCACATCGCTACAAGTGCCCAGCTAAAGGCATGCAATGCAGGTCATGTAAATCTTTTGGTCATTTTGCTAAATATTGCTTTAAAAATAAAAAGGTCAGTCGGTTGCAATCGTTTGGTTCAGATAGTAGTCAAGAATATTTTGTTGGAATGTTGAACAGTCAGTCAATGTCGAGTCAAAGTCATAAAAGTCATTTGAATAGTAGTCAGTCAAACAGTCACACCGAACAGGCACACACAGTAAAGTCACCAGTCAGTCAGTCAAACAGTCACACCACACAGGCATACATAGTAGGGACATCACAGACGAGGCAGTCACCGTATCCCAATGATGAGAACAGTGACAAGTCAAAGAGATCTCACGGAGACTCAAATAGTCAAAAGTCCAAAAGTCAACGTCCCTATTCACATCATCATCTCTATGATGAAAATTGTGATATGTCTGAGAGGTGTGATAAAAATAATCAACATCTCAGTGATGAAAGCAGTCACATGTCTGAGAGATTCATCCAATCCCAAAGTCAACGTCCCTATTCCCATTATCTCTGTGAAGAAAATGGTGATATGTCTGAGAGATGCATTGAAAAATATCAACATCTCAGTGATGAAAACAATCACACGTCTGAGAGATTCACTCCCCAATCAAATAGTCAAAATATAAAATGTCAGTGTCCGTGTTTACATCTCAAAGATGAAAATGGTCACAAGTCTGAGGGATCTCACAACAAAATACAATATTATCACCACAAAAACAGTCATAATCAAAGTCAGTATTCACAGTCACATACAAACAGTCATAATCAACATAGAATCAACACTTTGGAAAGTAGTTATTCTAAACAGTCTTGGGAAATAAATTTATTAATGGGTAATAAACAAATTAAATGCATCATATACTCAGGTGCAGATGTCAATATTATGTCAAAACAGACATACAATAACATTAAACGTCAAAACAATCTGTCAAAAGTATTGCTTGTCAAATGTCAGATAAACGTCACAGGATTTGGTGGAAAATCCATTCCGATTTTAGGCAAAGTCAGCTTAAATTGTAATTTGTGTATAAACAATAATAACGTCGTCGAATGTATAACATTCATAGTAGCAAACTTAGATTGTCCAAATGTTCTTGGTCTACCAACTTGTGAAAAGTTAGGTATAATAAAACGTGTATTTTCAGTAACAAAACAAGATTTTTGTAAACAAATTCTTACACAATATAATGATGTTTTTCAGGGTCTTGGGTGTCTACCTCCAGTCTGTCATCTTAAACTCAAGCCTGAAGCAGTACCATGCGTTGATCCGCCCAGGAGAGTTCCATTCGCGTTACAAGGGAAATTACGTGAAGAGTTGGATCGCATGGAGAAGATGAATGTTATTGAGAAGGTCACAAAACCTACTGAGTGGGTTAATTCAGTTGTTGTTACTGTAAAAAGCACAGGTCAGTTAAGAATATGTCTAGATCCTAGGAATCTAAATAAAAATATCATGAGGGAATTCTATCCACTCAAGTCAATTGATGAGATTAGGTCACAGCTTGAAGGTGCTGTATGTTTTTCTCATTTAGATGCTTTCTCTGGATTCTGGATGATACGTCTCGATGAATATAGTTCAGAATTGTGTACTTTTCAAACACCATTTGGCAGATATAAGTATTTAAGATTACCATATGGAATAAATGCTTCATCAGAAATTTTTCAAAGAGTAATGATGAATTTATTTGGTGATATTGAAGGAGTCTTAATATTCATTGATGATATATTAGTCTATGGCCCAAATGAATCTGTTCATAATGAAAGATTACATAAAGTCATGCAGAGAGCACGTCAAGTCAATTTAAAATTTAATAAGTCAAAATGTAAATTTTTAGTCTCTGAAGTTTGTTTCTTGGGTTATGTCTTCAGTAAAGATGGTGCAAGGGCAGATAAAGAGAAAGTCAAAGCCATTGTCAATATGCACACACCAAAAAATGTCAAAGAGTTACAGAGAGTATTAGGTATGATAAATTATTTAGGACCTTTCATAAGTAACCTGTCAGAAAAAACTCAAATATTAAGAAATCTTTTGAAAAAAGATTCAGTCTGGACTTGGGATGAGAATCATAGTCAAAGTCTTAATAAATTAAAAGATGAGATCACAAACTCACCAGTCTTAGCTCATTACAATCCCAAGATTCCATTAGTCTTGTCAGTCGATTCATCAAAGTCAGCTTTAGGTGCAGTCATATTACAAGCAAACAAGCCTATAGCATATAGTTCAAAAACCTTAACACATATATGGTTACTAATAATAAGCTTAGTTTAATGTAACGTGTCCAATGATGGAGCACGATCGTAGTTTTAATTATTCATAAAATGTAAATAAGAGCGCGGACCCCCACGTCTGCGGTAGAAAACTAACTAAAAAAAAAAAAAAAAAAAAAAAAACCTTAACACAAACCCAGGAAAGATATGCTCAAATAGAAAAAGAGCTGCTAGCAATTCAATTTGGTTGTGAAAAGTTCCACCAATATGTATATGGTAATAGAGTCATAGTGCACACTGATCATAAACCTTTAGTCTATTTATTTAAAAAACCTTTACATGATGTCCCCGCTAGATTACAGCGTATGATGTTAACTTTACAAAAATATGATTTGGAAGTTATACATGTCCCAGGTAAAGAAATGTTTATATCAGACACTTTGTCAAGAGCCGCTTTAAAAGACCATTATACACCTGAAAATGAGTCAGAAATGTCATGTCATGTCAATATTATGTATGCTAATTTAGCAATCACAGATGAATATAGCAAGAAATTGGCACAGGAAACCAAAACAGATGAGTCCTTGCAATTATTAATCAAGTATTATTATGAAGGTTGGCCAAAAAACAAAAATAATGTCAGTCCACTGGTAAAACCATTTTGGAACATTCAAGGAGAAATCCATGTCATTAAAGATTTAGTATTCAAAGGTTCAAAATTAATAGTACCACAGTCTATGTATAGTGAAATGTTAGAAAAAATTCACAAAGGTCACCAAGGTATAAATAAATGCTTAAGTTTAGCTAAAGAATCTTTGTATTGGCCAAATATGTCTAGTAGTATTAAGAATTTAGTAGAACAATGTCTTATATGTGCAAAATTCAAGCCATGTAACCAAAAGGAACCACTACAAAACTTTGAAATATGTAAATATCCATGGCAACAAGTCGGTATTGATTTAATGCATTTTGATAATTTAGTTTATCTAATAGTCACTGATTATTACTCAAAATATATAGAGATTGCATTATTAAATAAAAACAGCACATCTCAAAATGTAATAATTCATCTAAAATCAATTTTTGCACGTCATGGAATACCATTGTCATTGGTGTCCGATGGTGGTCCTCCGTTCCAGTCAATAGAGTTTAAAAACTTTTTAGAAGAATGGGACATAGAACATGTAGTTACTAGCCCATATCATTCACAGTCGAACGGACAGGCTGAATCTTCTGTCAAAATAATAAAGAACATGCTAAGAAAATGTAAAGAAAATAAAACAGACCCATATATAGCTTTATTACAATACAGAAATACGTCGAAAAACAATTTAGCATCACCAGCACAATTGTTAATGTCTAGAAACTTAAGAGATAACATTCCAGTGTCATATAAAAAATTGAAACCAAAGGTTGTAACATTTCAGGATTACAAAGAGTCGGTCAGGAAAAATAATAGTAACAAATCTAGGTATTATGATAGAAATACAAAGTCTTTGTCAATGTTACATTATAATGACCATGTCTATTTTAAAAGAAATCCCAAAAGTAACTGGGAGCAAGCTATTGTCAAACAAAGAATGATGAATAATAGGTCATATGTTGTTGAGGATGTCAATGGTGTAAGGTATAGGAGAAACAGAATACACTTAAGACATAAGTATTCAGATAACTTCACAAACCCTCCTATGCAATCCAACTCGTCACAGGGGAGAGAGAAAGGTGACAGACAGGAGTCTAGACTTCAAGCCTCTTCTCAAAAATCGTCACAAGTCACAACAAGGTCAGGTCGAATTGTAAAACCAACAAGAAGGTTAATTGAAGAAATAGATTAACTTAGAATTATAATTAAAGTAAGATCTAATGTTAGTCTTAGCATTAATAAGAATGTTGTCTAGTCTTAACATAGCTATAAGTATCAAAGCATGTTGTCATTTATAAGTTAAGTCGTTTGCATAGTTTATAATTGTCTGTCAGGGGTTAAGTTAAACTCAACAAGGGGGATGTTGTAACATCACTAATTAGTATGTAATTAGTATAAACATCACTATCATTATCTATGTCTTTTCTATATCTTGTCTATGATTGTCTTCACTTGCCTAATGGCTGTCTAATTGTGAACCCCGTCTGTGATGTCGACTACTATGTGTCCTGTATAATAAACCAAGTCTTCCCAACGGTGTCTTTAATTCCAACAACCAACAAACGTAACAGTAGATAAAACGGTTTTCCTGGGGCTTACGCTTGATTCAAGGCTACAATGGGGTTCTCATTTAACATCTCTTGCGGGGCGCTTAACTTCAGCAGCATATGCCATTAGAAAAATCCGTCAATTCACTGATGTTGATACCGCTAGACTGGTCTATTTTAGTTACTTCCATAGTATAATGTCTTACGGTATTTTGCTATGGGGACGGGCTGCTGATATTGAGTCTATATTTATTCTGCAGAAAAGAGCCATCAGAGCCATATACAATCTTCGTAGGCGCGATTCTCTAAGGGAACTATTTAAGGATATTGGCATCATGACGGTTCATTGCCAATACATCTACGAAAACATAATGTACGTCAAAAAAAATCTGCATCTTTTTGGTAAAAGAGGCGACAGACACAATTACAGTACTAGAAATAGGGACCAACTAGTTCAGCCAGGCTTTAGACTCGCTAAAGTAGACTCATCTTTCATGGGGTACTGTTTGAGATGCTATAATAAAATTCCACAAAGTATTCTTGAACTGAATGAGACGAAATTTAAAACATGTATTAAACACACATTATGTAAGCAAGCATATTACAAGTTGAGCGATTATATCACTGATAAAAATGCTTGGCTCAATGCTGGTCCTGCTCCACAAGGACAGGGGCGCAAAACTTGATAGCATTAAATGGTATTGTTGGAGCTGCTGAAGATTGTACAACTATCTTTGCATTGTATAGATTCAATGTTAGTATTATATAATCGCATAGCCCATATTGTGTGAGTACTATGTACTAGAAAGCTATCATTCACTGGAAACCTACTTTAGTTTTTGACTTGAATATGCCCTGGCGGTTGAGAGTATGTCATGCTCACTCAAATGTCTCGCTGATGGTGGCGCGTGTGTCGGATCATTTAGCTCCCTTCAAAGTGGTTGAGCTGAATGGTGCTGATCCATGCGTCAAGTTCGTGAACGGGTGCTGTCAGTTGTGACTGGTCATCTCTTAGTTGCCATGGCTTATTTGAATGAATTATTTTGTTTTTACTATGGACACTTTTAACGTGCACATCTTGCTACATTGTTCTCACATAATCTACCATCTCAACATGAATGATGTAACCAAGATTTTGTAACAATATTTTGATTTAAAAGAGTGTCCATGGAGTTTCTTGCCCGTTCTTCTCCATAGAGATCTACGCTAGGGAATGGGCAACTACAGTACTTTCACAGTTTTTATGTCTTGTGACTGGGACTGTAGCTACTTTAAATGTTCATCTTTGTTTCGACAATTCAAAAGTGCCTGTTATTGGCCTACTTGAAATAAATGCTTTGATTTTGATTTTGATTTTGAGGACAGTAATATTCTTGACCACGTGAAAATAACCAACAGAAATAGAATTCAAATCAAAGTTCAGTCCTTTGTAAACATGGGTAAAGTAGAAATTAAACAAGGAGATTAAAGCGAAAGGCAACGGCAATAATTAATAATTATTTTCGTCAATAATTTTACAATTTAATAAAACAGCGAATTATTTATCAAGCACCATTCAAAAGTACAAACGGAAACCTGAATTAAATTATTCTTATTTAAATAAACACTTTGGCTTTGTCCGAATCTGTTTCTCAAGTCCGGAATAATAATAGTTTTCATCTCGCTCTTTACTTCAATTATAGAAAGCTTTCGAGAACACAGCTGAACAGAAATTAGCATTGACAAGTTTCAGGTGTCTGATGCGCTTTCCTTGTTCTGAATAGATTTGTTGAATTAATGAGTGAACCAGCACAGGTTTCCTAACTACTTATTGTTTGTACGAGTTTCGTGTTTTTGTTGAACATTGTTGAAGTTCTCTGTGTTAGTAAATGGTTTAGCTTGAGATTGTAGTGAGGTGGTGTTTTTTGTGTGTCTAATCGTTTCAAAGTAGTCTTATATGTTCTATTTGATTGTAAAACAACGTATAAAAAGTGAGTTTCCAGAAGGGAGACACCATGGAAAATTGAAAAGACATTGTCCTGTATTGTCTGTTAATGACAAGTACCAGACAGTAATAAATGACTATATTGTTCCGGGAAAACACTATTTCTTGCCAGACGCTGATAAATGACTCGGAAAAATAAGAAGTTGAGCCTTTTTATATTTTCTTAAATTCTTGGTAGCCCTTTGGAATTAATTTTGCAAAAAGCTGTTCTATTCTATTCCAAAAATAAACTGGCTGCCTATCATAGCATAATTAGCCAATAATGTTCGCAATGCTGGGAAACACGGCCTCCTCTCTGTTGTGACATCACTATTTAGTATGTAGTTAGTGTGCACATCACTAGTGATATCTATGATAGTATTTAGGGTGACTGGTAATATTAGTGCTCCGTGTTTAAACACGTGATTGTGCTTATGATAACAGCCACATTTACTCATCATCTGCCTTGCGTTTTCCCAACTACGCTGGGGTCGGCTTCTAGTCTAACTGGATGCAGCTGTATACCAGTATTTCACATGGAGCGACTGTCTATCTGACCTCCATATCCACAACCCAGTTAATACTGGGTTATACGATACCCCTTGGTAAGACTGGTTGTTAGACTATTTGGGCCACTGAATACCTGTAACGACTGCCAAAGATGGACAAATTACAGCCGGGACCAACAGCTTAACGTGGTTTCCGAGGCACGGAGGAAACTCGGTATGTAAGGGTCACCTATCCACAGACCAACCTAGGCAAGCACGGCTTAACCTAAAGATCGGCCCGAGCGGCTGTTATTATTTTCTCCACATCAAGTTTTACTATGAGACCAAAACTGAAATCGCGAAAAAAAAACAGCAATGTTTTCAGTCACCCTATATATTTCCGGTTTGTCACCCGAGTCAGTGCTATGTGTGAAACTGTCTGTTTTTAGGGTTCCGTAGTCAACTAGGAATCCTTATAGTTTCGCTAAGTCTGTCTGTCCGTCCTCGATTAATCTCTGTGACCGTTAGCACTAGAAAGCTGAATTTTGGTATCAATATGTGTATCAATCACGCCAACAAAGTGGTAAAATAAAAATTCAAAAAATATGTTTTATTAGGGTAGCCCCCCTAAAGTGGGAAGTGTTTTTTTTTTAATTTCTACCCTAACGTGTGATATATTGTTGGAAAGGTATTTAAAAATGAATAGGGGTTTACTGAAATCATTTTTTGATAATGTCAATAACTTCGGAAATAATCGCTACAAGAGTTAAAAACATCTAACTTTTGAATCATAAGTTTAGAAAATATGGAAAAAATCGGAAAAGTAGAACTTTATTAGGACTCTCTAGGAAAATCATTTTGAAGTTGAATGGAAACAACAGTTTTTGTACAAAAAAGACGGACGGGAAACTACGGAACCCTACACTGAGGGGGGCCCCGACACGCTCTTGTTATTAATATAACCTGCACCACCAGAGTACATAATCTTTAACCCTTTCATCAACAAATGCAGAAAAGTTTTTTTGATATGGCCCACGCATTTATAGTAAAGTACCTGATGTCATAAAAAATATGACTGTAATAAAGTTTAAAAGGGCTCTGAACCAAACTTTAATTGAGAAATGTTATTACACCATTGACGATTTCCTTAATGATAAATCGCTGTACTGATTGACAATTTATTATTATGATTGACATACATTTAACTATTCTGACATTTTATTTATCTTTCTTATTGACATACGCATCATTATGTTTGACATTACTGATGAATTTTTACTGCTGACATTAAATTTTTGCTAATTTCTAATTTTTTTACATCTAAATTTGTTCGGTATCAATACAATTAATTGATTTTTGAATTCAATATTATTTGCATGCACGACGGTAGAATATGGAGTACCATAATATGTAAGAAAACATCTATGTTCCAATTACCCATGTTTGAAAATAAATAAATGATTTGATTTGATTTGATTTGAAACATAGCACTCTCTATGAGAGGGAATGGGCCACCATGCGGGCCCATTTCGCAGGCCTACTCACGAGCAATGTCTAGAGCCTTTTTTTCAGGAATATGTGGAGGTATTAAATTGATTTCAAATATTTAGGGCTATGATCCCATGGAGCTGCAGCACATTCTGAGTGCATTCTAATAATAATAATTCATGTCATAGAAATATGTGTCAAATAAAAAACGAAAGAGCTTGAAACTTCACTTTATATACAATATGCTTTATACAAACTTATCATTAACATTAAAATATTAGGTTATAATACAAAATTAACAATAACATAAAATGTAATCAATTACATCGTTAATCTTATTAAAAGAGAAAATAATTTAAAGATACAATTCATAAATACTAGAGTCTGACTAGATAATAATTATTATAAAAAAGTAACTCAAAAACATGACACTTTCTTGGCAGTCGTGTTAAAAGTAACTCAAAAATAATTTGTATGTTATAAAAATAAAGAAAACGTTTCTTGCCAAAAAAAAAGATTTTCTACAGTACCTACCCTGCTTACAGGTTCAGGTAGCGTATTAGTACTGAGATCCATCTGTGTTGAGAATGATTACTAGATCAGCAAAAACTTACAATTAAGTTACCGCGTATGTACTTGGTGGATGGCCTGAATCAATTCCGAAAAATCATCAAAAGATGGCGTTGTTTTCAGTATAATAAGTCTCTAGTGAGTAACGCGACATCTATTGACCTTCACTTTAGCTTTCTAGAGAAAACTTCAGTCGGTTACGGTTTTCTCTCTTTTGAGATCGTGTACTTACGTAAAATTTAAGATAATAAAGATAAATTACAATTGAGGTTTATTTTACAACAATTATTAACAGAAATAGCAATCAATTTAGTAGTTTTACAATAATGATTAGTCCCAATTTAATGTCTTAGACATAATTTTACTAAAATTTAATCATAATTAGCGCTTTCTTATAAGTAAGTATTTAAAAGCTATGTAAAATTTCCAACGTACGAGTATAACGCCATCTAGCTTCGGTAAAAAATACTTAACTTTGGGTTGTCTCACCATTTTTTAGATAGATGGCGCTTTTAATAACGGACCTGTGTAGCAACCTCGCTTAGCAACTCTGTTTTTTGGCATTGGTGTAAGCTACTTAACTTCTAAGCTTTATTTATTTCGTTTGCCTTTACATCGCGACCATCACAATGCAAATAACATTATCTCTCCAGTTTTTTTAAAGATAAAGTACTTAAATAAGCCCATCGTGGAAAGTTTTTTTTAAGTAAGTCCGACGTTGAACCGCGTTTTGCGCTCCGAAAAAACCTTTTTTCGGAAGCGTTATTTTTCTTATTTTACAGCTTGTATTTAATTTTACTCTCACATTGATTGTTTTATATCCTAAAATATAAATTGAAGACTTTACAAAAACTGAGGCGTCTTTTGATAGCGGTCCTTCCATCCGTTGTCCCTGAAAGAGGAGGTTCTGTTGGCTCTCCCGTATTGAATGCTAGGCGGTCCACTGGTCCTCCCAATCTGGTTGTTACTACTCCTGAATGTGACCGTGGTACAGGTCCGCATGCTAGACGTGTTGGATTTTTGACGTAAGCCTTGCATCTGAAAGTAGACGAAGGGGTAAATTACAGTAGTTTTTAATGGTACTCATAATTATCTGTAGCAGATTCTAGCACAACCTAAGACTGATAAGTCTCTGACTAATATTTACTTTTTTTAAAAGGGGGTACTTTTTAAACCTATACATAATATATTACAGCTGCATTGGTTAGACCGCACATTGCCTTTTCATGCATAAAAGTGTGGACTATGGGGTGCGATATGGTTCATACAAAATGTATGTAGAAGGATTTTTGTACTGCGGTAAAACCCGGACAAAATGTACCACCCTTTGATATACTTTGATTTGATTTAATTAGACACACACAACTGGTTATAAAATAACTAAAATTATGACGTTAAGTAAATACATTTAGTAAATTAACACAAGTTTTCAAGTAGTACTCTAATCTACTCGTTTATTAACACATCAAAGTTAACTTGGGCAAATATTATTAAGCACTAAAACTACAAGCATTACACAAAGTTTTAATTAATTAATTTTAGAAAACACAAGAATGTTCTAAAAGCATTTACACGAAATTGAAAGCGAGGCTAAGTAATAAAAGGTATAAGTCAGGTTTCATGCTAATTACAGAACCAAATGAAGAAGGTTTTAGGGACGGAAGACTTTAAGTTGTAAATAATGTTCAGTAGTTTAGACATTGATCAATTTGCGAGAACTAAATGTAGTATTGCGTCACGTGAGGTCTCAAGATCCAAAAAAAGTGCTTGAAGGAAAATTTTGTAAACTAAATTACAAAAATTTTCAAAATAATATACTGCCTCATTAGTCTCGTGGTTGCAAACGCTAAGCTCAATGGCTCTGGGTTCAATTCACGAGTCGGACGAAGTGTTCTAGTGAACAGCAGGTAATAGGCTCCACCCCTATTCTATGGGACTTAAGTCCATGTTCACCGAGAAGATAACAGTCTGATTATCTAAAGACAGCAGTCAATGTGACATGTTGCCATACAAAAAAGCTATTTTTAGATAATTGTCCGTCATCTTTTTGGTGAACCTTTAGCATATCTGGCGCGGACTGAGCTAATCTGTAATCTCAGAAAGTAAAACACATACTGTGTATTTTATTTAAATCTCTTGTCAAATCAGTTTTATTTGTCTCGAGCTTTTATTCTATCATGCTAAAATCAGAGTTAAGTGGATGAAAAAAGACCATTCAGTCGAAGTTTGAAGTGGGTTATTAGGGGAACCTTAGTTACATGCCACGGATTTATAGTAGTCCAGAATGTTAATGAACAGGTTAGTGCCAAACATTATTGGGATAATCGAACGATTGGTATTTGACTTTATCGATGGTTTTCTGTAAACTTACATGGAAATGAGTACTAGAGTGTATGTTACCCGGGTCGTGGCAGATCAGCTTGCGGAGCGACCGGCGGAAGTTGCGCGTCATGAGGCAGTACACGATGGGGTTGATCGCTGAGTTCGTGTGGCCTGGAAAAAGAGTGAAAAGTTGTTTTAAGCGCTACTTTTAAACATAAACACTTCAAAATGCATAGAGATACACCACATAAGCCCCGTTTATGTACTCTGGTGATTAAAGTTGCGATCCAACTTATGACAAAAGGCACGTACGTGCGACTTTTGTTATCTTCGCGTGAGTGCCGTTGAGTTTTTGGTTTACTCGTGTAAAGCAATTTCTTTCATGTGGTTTTTCCGCAGATACCCTAAATCTGCTAATCTGCTTGATGCAAAATGGGTCAAAAGAGAACTCCTTACAAAGACTATTAAAGTCTTTACTCGCTCGCACCAAGTATGAGTTTTGGCTATAGTTGGATGAGGAAACAGGAATGGAGATAGGTGGATTAAATCTGACTGATCTCTGGGGGACATTGAAATGTAATTTATTTATAATTTTTAAAAGAAAAGTGCAATCTGCAAGTCGGCGGCGATCTAAAAGTGGCTGTGAATGGAATTTCTTACAAAGATTTAAGTAATTATCAGAATGATATGGTATACACGCAGCCGAAAACAAAGAAAACGAATAAATCTTTTTTGAATACCCTCTATACGATTTATGTATTTGCCATAACACGGGTTCCATACTTGTGACGCATATTCAAGGTGACTTCTGACAAAAGAGCAATAGAGAATCTTAAGGAGGTGAATATGAGTTGCCAAATATCCAATTGGTTTATAATTTAGTAAATTTTCTCTCTATTTCATTTGTACGAATAACTACGCCTTGTTTTTTGCGAGAGGATCTGCCCGGGTGGTGTGGCGGCTAGTTTTATAAGTTACTCCATATTGTATCGTATTGTGGGGCGTATCTCTGCCAACATGTTGCTTCAAATTGCTATCGCCTTAAATTATTGCTGGATATAGTCGTGACGCCATAGTTGACGATATTTGACGACTCGAATTAAGCAATCTCAGTTGGCCGTATAAGAGCGCCTTAAGATGAAATAAACTAGGATAATATTTTTAAGTTTGTTTACAATACAAGAAGAATAATCACAATATGAATCAATCACTCAAATCATTTATTGAACAGATCATAAAATCCAATTTGTTAGTTGATACATCTTACCCAAAATCTTATTTACAATTGATCTTAAACACATACAGTAGTAGGTTAGTATATAATTACAATTGTATTTTTTTTTGGTAATAATAAAAAAAGTTACAAAACCATAAAAATAATGACAAAATTAATAAATATCGCTGGACATTACACACAGCGCTAACTAGTGCCACACTAAGCAAGGCTTGTGTCGTGGACACCAGGTAGTTGGTATACTACATAATTTGTACTTTTTGTTTGTAAATACATATTTATTATACTTATAAACATCCATGACTCGGAAACAAAGGTCCATGCTCATCACATAAACATTAGCTCCTACCGGGATTCGAACCCAGAAGCCTAAGAACGTAAGGCAGCCTCACTACGGCTACGCCACTTTGGTCGTCAAATTGACACATTTTTTAAACGTCACCACCTACCTACCTATTAGTAACAGCTATTTTTTTTAAAAGATAAAGTACGAGCGTAATGAAATTCATTCAGTAATAGAATTACTATTGATCGATCCACCAGTTTCCACCAGTTCCAACTCGATAGTCAATTATGCTGTTAATGCGTGAATGCGTCTACGTAATCCGGTTTACAGATAATAGGCTGATTGACTGGCAAAATCGTATTACCCTTAAGCTGTCTTCAGACTATGCTAATACTATTGTGCTATAAGGGTGTTAAACACCTGTTCACGAAACCGAAAGAAGGCACTTGTTCTCTCTATCATTGCGATCATTTTTTGTTCTACACCATACCTGGGAACCTTCTAGGTAGGGAGATATGGGGGGTCAAAGTTACAACTTTTTAACAAGTTTTTTTTTTTTAAATACAAGTTTTTTTGTTAGATTTTGGCTTATTACACCTCCACGACCCCCGTACTATTCAGTCCATACATCAGCACAATGTTTTAAGTGCGTTACATTGAGTTCTGCCACAAAACATGATATATCACCTCGAAAAAAAAGTTCCCCAGCAATAATTTTTCCGCAAAGTTACTTAGTTTGATGTACAGAATGCTTGGTACACGCTGTAAAGTATAGCAAAGAATGACCTAATGCTATACTATATAGCATGGCGTTCACACACTATTGCAAGCATTTTTGGTACCTATAGAGCAAGCTCAGAAAAAGTTCAAATAAGTGGGGAAAACATTCGCTTGCGAGATGGCCGGGGGTGAGGGAGGAGGAAGAGGGCGGCGCGTGATATAGCATAGCATGAACTCAGCGAATCACATCATTTTATAGCGAATAAAATCAAATCATCACCAAGCGTGAGTATATTACAGTGTGAACGTGTCCATAACAAATGTGGTGAGCGATATTGTTGTACTATGAGCTATATACCATATGCTATTTAATTATATTATAGCGTAGTCTGAAAGCGGTTTTAGATCATAACCAACAATAATTAATCAACATTGGCGTATTGATTCGAATGTTATCGTCATGAGAATCATGACGGGCTACTTTTATGTTATGTATTATTTTGTCGGAATGCTTACTCAAATGGGTATAACAGGGGTACAAGATTCTTAACACTGAGGGCGAGAGAATTCAAAAATAGGTTTTATAAAAGGTTTTGCTGTTGCGCAGTGACGGTGCACAGAGCGCGAAATAGACAACTGGAGTTTGAACCGAAAATATACAACGTGTCACAGAAAGGGTATAGTTATATGAAAGGGTGTGCTACAGACCATCAAACTAAACAACTTTTTCCTTTGGACCACCATCGAAATCGCGAAACAATAATCAGCTGTCTCATAACATTTGGTCGGTATTGGAATTTTGTATGGGGCCGTTGATTACTTTTTCGCGATTTCGATGGTGGTCCCATGGAGAAAGTTGTTCAGTTTGATGGTCTATGAAAGGGTGTGCCCTTTCATATGACTATACCCTTTCTGTTACACGTGTGTTGTATATTAAAAGCGCACAAAATCAAGATTCATAGTCCCTTGATTAAGGTCCTTGTGTTTCCTCTTGACGAAGTCGAAAGGCAATTGTGCCGGACGTCAACCTTTCGTTACAGCGATATTAGAGGTCAAAGTTCCAAATTAAAAAAAAAAAATTCTTAATGTTATACCTTGTCTTGCCTATGGACTTTTTTGTCTGAAATAAAATATATTTTTTTTTTTTTTTTTTTATAACTTTGAGTACCTATTCAAAGTTACACCTCCATAACCCCTGTACTACTCAATTAATTTTGTGAAGCGTGAATTTTTACCCCAAAAAAAGTTTTCCAGCATTAATTATTTTATGACAAACCCAGACTCCGTGGTTTCTACTGAGTTATTCCTGATGGAGTAACCCAGTAACACTGGCCCGTCCCGAGAATTGAACCCAGGACCGCATGCTACATGACTACTGAGTCGCACTTGCGACCACTCGACCAACGAGGCAGTTTCACACATGACATGACACATCAAAATTTTCGCGCAAAAAATCGCGGGCAACAGCTAGTTTAGAATAAATTTAAGTCTGTATAAAATCGTGATTGGGTCCGCTGAAGTTATATCCGTAAAGTTATATTAGCTGCTAGAATCTGTTAAACAATTTTAGGTATTTCGATCGAAAACCAATTCCAACTTGGTTAGATTACGCGATGAGATTATGCCGCGTAATCGTTACCACTTAAAATGTAATATTTTTGGGGAGTGAAATTCTTAGGTTTCTGACATTTGGGTCAGATAACTTTCCGCACCATCTCAAAAGAGGGGAGCCCCTTTTTATTTTAATTTATTTATTTATTTAAACATTTATACAGGGTGTAAACCAACTCATCACAAAGCCGTTAACCAAGCATTCTGTACATCAAACTAAGTAACTTTACGCAAAAAACATTGCTGGGAAACAACTTTTATTTTGAGGTATAAATCATGTTTTGTGATAGAGCTCAATGTAACGCACTTAAAACATCGTGCTGATGGATGGATTGAATAGTATCGGTCGTGGAAGTGTTAAAATCTTACAAAAAAACTTGTCAAAAAGTTGTAACTTTGACCCCCCATATCTCCGTAACTAGAAGGTTCCCAGGTATGGTGTAGAACAAAAAAACGATCGCATTGATGAGGAGAACAAGTGCCTTTCGACTTCGTGAAGAGGTGTTTTACACCCTTTAAATACACCCAACACAGAACAGAAGAAGAAAATTAGGTTTTTTTTTATATTTTATTATTTACTAGCTGACCCACGCAACTTCGTCTGCGTCACATAAGAGGGAAAAAGCTACCTACTACTACATTTTTTTTCATAAGAACCTTCTCCTGACAATAACAAACACAACAAAAAAAGAATCAGCCAAATCGGTCAAGCCGTTTTCACGTTATGTCGTGACAACGGAAAACGGGTTTCATTTTTATATATTAGATTGTTAAAGTGGCAACAGAAATTTACATTCTGTGAAAACTTCAACTGTCTACCTATTACAGATCGTGAGGTACACCCCGCTGACAGACAGACTGACGGATGGATGGACAGCGGAGGATTAGTAATAGGGTCCCTTTTGGATAAGAAACTCTTAAAAGTCGCGGGCAATTTGGAACTGAAAAGATAAAAATGCAACCACGTAGTTCCCGTTCCCGTTGGAGTTCGGGAATAAAATATAGTCTATGTTACTTGCTGATAATGAAGCTACCTATTGCTGAAAGATTTTTTTAAATCAGTCCAGTAAATTATTAAATATAGCTGTAATCACTTTTAATGATGTATCTATTTACATTGGACTTAATAAATATAAAAACTGGATTTCTACAGTAAACATCGTAAAAATATTGTTAGTAGTACGTAGTTTTTAAGTTTATTTATTTATTTATTAAAACTTTATGCACAAGTAAAAACTGTACAATGCCTTGGGCATTTTCTATCAGTCTACCTTAGGATGATGCAGAGACAATACATGATAGGTGCAATAACAGAAAACAAAATAGTTAATAAATAACTGAAATACAATAATAAATACAATTATACAACATTATTTTTTGTTTACACTAAACCCGAAAAGGGGTCATTGTACATTCCCTACATTTTGACGAGTTATGCGAACATAAATGTAGGGAACAGCTGATTTTTTTTTCGCGATTTCAAGGTTCGTCCCATAGAAAAAGTTGTTCAAAATGATGAGTACAATGACCCCTTTTTGGGTTTAGTGTAAACAAAAAATAATGTTGTATACATACATAAAACAAATATAAAAATGGTTATGAGTGATTATCAAGAAAAACTACAAGGAAGTTCCTCCTTTAACTATTAGTATAAATGTGAAATATAAATACTTACCCAGTAGCAACGTATAAGGCAGCATCGCAGAGACAGACTCCACATTGACAGCATTCACATCTATCAGCAGCTGCAGAATGTTGTATGGGAGCCAGCACAGCGCGAACAGTACCGCCAGGAGCAGCAAGATCCATGCCACCCGCTTCCTCTCTCGAACGATCCTTAGCCGCTGAAATTGGTTTTAAAGGGTCTTTTAGTAAATATTAGAGGACGTAGAACACTTTCCCCCGCGTAGGTCCCACTCACGTGGAAGTTTCTCAGTAAAGACGTGGGCTTTCTAATGGTGATTTTTTTTTTAAATCGGTCGAGAAGTTTTAGAGTAGTCTAACTGACCCGCGCAACTTCGTCTGCGTCTCATAAATTGAGATGTAAGCTATCCTACCTACTCGGGGGGCACGACGGTGCAGGGGCTATCTTTCAAGTTGGATCAAACTGCACACGGTGTACGATTAAAATCGGTTAAGTAGTTTAGGACAAACAAAGTGAAACGTAATTTATATATGTTAAAGATTAGTATAGACGTATAGATTTGTAGATCCTTTTCCCTAATGGAATAAGCGGCGGGTAGTCTGCGAAATTCAAATTTTCATGACGCGCGACCATATCAGATAGCTTTACAGAGTTCCATCCGCCAAGCTCTTTCCCAATATGCTGGGGTCGGCTTCCGGTCTAACCAGATGCAGCTGAATACCAGTATTTTACATGTAGCGACTGCCTATCTGACCTCCACAACCCAGTTAGTACTGGGTAATACGATACCCCTTGGTAAGACTGGTTGTCAGACTTTTTGGGCCACTGACCACCGGTAACGCTGCCGTCATAACAAAGAAGGCCGTAACTAACAATTTTGTCAAAAATGAGTTATAACCATATTTGGAATCAGCAAAGAAAATGCTATCTTGTGGTCTTACTCACAAAGCTGTATCTCGTATGAGATCAAAGATAGCATAAACATTTTAGCCCTAACTACGACATAAATTATGGTTTTTGAATCTAAAAAGCCTTAATTACACAATAACGGCTTTTTTTGTTAGTATTTTCGTAATTCTAGTCTGGAAGGCCGCAATTACCAATTAAATATTGTTTAGCTTTAAATATTAAATAAATTTACTTCTAGAAAAAGGCCTAACTACGCAATAAGGGCTTTTTACATAAGTATTTTGAAGGAAAGCTTCCTCATTCAGATGCCATACCAAGCCAAGCTAAGCCGTAATTACATTCTACGCAATTACGCCCTTTCAGATAAGTATTTCACAAATTATAATTATTTTTTTGCTAAGACAAAAGGGCAAAAATAAAATAAAATGAATACGCATGTCTGATTTTAAATAAATTATGGTTCAACATATAGCCTATATTTTTTGACGTTTTATAAAATAAGCATCACTAACTAAAATCATTCAGTAAACCGCGGGCCTCCGTTTTAGATAAAACTTCAATTATCTCGGAATCAACGTTGACGTAGTTACGGCCTTCTTTCTAATGACGGCAGAACGACTGTCAAATACAATCGACAGCCGGGACCAACTACTTAAACGGCACGGAGGGAACTCGGTATGTAATGAGTTTTAGGTCCCATTTACAGACCCACCTAGGCAAGCACGGCTTAACCTAACGATTGACCCGAGCGGCAGTTATTATTTAGCCACGAGCTCTTGCTTTATAGCGTTACAGAGTTATAATCATTAAAATCATCAATCTAACTAGTTCATTTAATCCCATTATATAACTTTTTCTTGAAATAGTCATTGAAATTTGGACCGGGACTAAACTAACTAATATGGGTTATATTGATGATTTTTATGGTTATAATTCTTTATCTACATACCAATCAATCAATCATTTTATTATGAGGCAAATAAAGGCCCATAGATAAAATACACAAAAATACATTACAACTTAAAAATATACTAATACATACAAAATATAAATTATGAACTATGACACACGAAGTGGCGGCGTCGTGTTACGCTGTGCGGTGTCACGTAGACTGCCGCGAAAAGGTCGGTAGAAAACACCCTTCGGCCAAAACTCTTCCTTGAGAAACTTGTCGAGATATGGTGTCGGAACTCGCACCACAGACGACTTGAAGTTATTGTTGTGGCGCGGCTCCAACCTACCGCGGTTGCAAATTACCTTTGCTTCCAAAATAGTCTTACAATGGTGTCGATTCTGTTGTGCACAAACTAAACTTAATTTAGACTATTGCTATCTTTTACTAAAAGGACGGCGACTAAGTTAGAGATGTCAAACTAGTTTATGCCTTGCGCTTCAACGTGTTTTTAGTCGACATGTTTTTACGTGCACCCTTCATTTGTATGTAGATATTAGTTCGAATTAAATTAAAATTAATAAAACGAGAAAGAGACGGATGTAATTTAGAGCTGTCAAGCTCTAAATTACGTCATGTGAGAAAAATATAGTAATAGCCTAAATTAAGGTTAGTTTATGCACAACAGAATCGACACCAATGACTTGCGAATTGCAAAGAAGTGTAAGCAAAATTTGAATCTCGCAGGCTACCCTGATGCTTTCACCAGGTAACAACAAACTAAAATTAGTGGCTTTTAAAAGGAGGTAATAAATAACTGTTCCCTAACCTCAAAATATAAATTTTGTTGGCGCTAACTCTGAAACAAAACAATCTAGGTTTGTGAAGGATAAAATAATTTTGTTTGTAAAAGAAACAAAAGACGGTAATTTTAAAGTCGTCTTATAATTTAAACTGAGATTTCGATATTTCGACAATTCGGGTTGTTTTTATTACAATTATCGAATATTTTATATATCTCAAGTCTTTGGTTTCTGTGGAGATAACCTAGCTTACAGTATTTTTCCGGGCATTTTCTCTATCATAAGTACGGCATCTTCTGAACCACCTTCAAAACCTGGCAAACAATACTTGCTTATAGTACACCCTATTTCACCAGTTATGCTTTAAATAACATGTAGTCGGCCATGTAATAAGCCTGGATTTGCGCTCCACGCTTCTGGTTTTTGTATCACTTTGTCTGACCTGGGAATCAAACCCAGGTCCTCATGCTCAGCAGTCGCACTTGCGACCACTACACCAACGAGGTAGACTAACAGATAAACTTGGCAAGACTGGCCAGACGCATTCAGCCTTTTTTATCTCGCGAAGTTCGTTTCTCTCTAAACTATAAATCATCATTTCCGAAGGAAAAACTCAGACAGTTTGCTTTGGCTAAAAATCTAAACTCCAAAACAAACTATAACAGCCGGGAAACAACAAGGAATTTAACGTACATTTAAATCAATATCAACAAGACATTACAGCGATTTAACGATTGCGATCGACACTAAGAACACAAATTTCAAAATTTGATTTACGTGAATAACCTAGTCTGAGCGAAGGAAATCCGAAACAAAGAATTTTACGAGCTGTAAAAGTCGGCGTGAAGTTTTTTTGGCGTTCCGCACGGAGATCCCGAAGTAACTGAGAGGCCGCTGACTCATGGTTACTTACTTACTATATGATTGTAACTAGAGGTAAGTAGGCTAAGTACGCTAAGTAGTTATAACAAAAAATTCTCTCATCTAGATATATTTAATACTAAAAAAGGTACATTCAGGAAGCAATTAATAACGTCAGTATATGACGAACTGACAAATACATCTAAAGGGAATAAATAAATACATGGGGTTGTACAGAAGGTATAAAGGCAATCACCACACACACACACCGCTATAACATACTCACACACCCACTTTAACTCCTCAGGCACACACACTTTCACACGCTGTATTTTTAGCTAAGTATAGATATTTAATTGTAAATCCTTAATTGGCTATAAGATTAGTTTAAATAGTTTAGATTAAAATTGTAAAGAGCTGTGGATTTTGTAATAAATAAATTAATAAATAGAGTCTTACATTCTCAGGAAACCGCAGTTTTTTTTAATAATAAAATTATAATATATAATTTAATTCGGGTAACAAAGAAACCCATATCATATATACCTTACAGACTAACATACATATTTATTAAAACCACAAAAACATAAATAAAACTACTGCACACGAAGAGACGGCGTCATGTTGCGCTGCGTGGTGTCGCGTAGCCTTCTGCGGAATCACCGATACATGACACCTTTCGGCCAAAACTCTTTCTTGAAGGTCTCAATATGATGAGTCGGAACTCTCACCACGAACGATCTATAAATTGGACTGACGTATGTAAAATTCTGGTATTCAGCTGCATCCAGTTAGACTGGAAGCCGACCCCAACATAGTTGGGAAAAGGCAGGCAATGATGATGATGATGATCTATAAGTTGGACTTGGCGGAACATGTTTTTTTCTGTACGAACCGTAACAAATTCGTTCCAGTTGGGACGTATTTAATTATTTTTATGATTCCCTCCTATTGCATATCAAGTCGAAGTTTCAACCATAAGTTGCACATTCTAATATAAATCGTTATTAAACTAGTTGTTCTTGTTTATGATACGCTAATGTCAGATAGATTTATAACCGACGTCGACTAAATGTGCATCCATCAATCAAAATCAGGATATTTGGAATGGCATAATATTTCACATCATGTATAATCCATAGCTGCAGGATAGACTTTATTACCGGTAACCGGTTCTATATTCCAACACACAGTAAATCAAATGGAAATTTAATGGCATCCAGTCCTACAGACAATCATCTTCCTGGCCTTTTTCCAAAAATATTGAAGTCGACTTTCTATCTAACTGATGCTGAATACCAATAATTTACATGGAGCGACTGCCTATCTAACCTCCACAACCCAGCTACCTAGGAACTGTATAATTCAAACAACTACTCTTTTTTTTCGGATGAGAAATCATCAAATGTCCCCTCCCACTCTGGGTGGAGCGGGGGAGCGGGAGGGAGTGACAGACTTTTACTGACTAAAACCCATCCTTGTTCCTTCCTCGTCCTTTATGTTCCTTTATCTCTTTCGAACAGTCCCGCAGTCCCGGATAACAACTACTCTTGGTGGTAGGATTGGTTGTCAAAACTTTCTATCCTCTAAGTACCCAAAAATCTAAAAAATCTACGAACGTCAGCCAGCTAGAACCAGGTTTGTTAGTGTTAACTCTTCCATGGACCAACCTCGGCAAGTATTGCTTAACCTGGAAGATAAAGTTTTTCTTCAGCCACGAGCTCGTTCATCACCTACGGAACGTCAGATACTAAAGATCTTTCTTGTTCATGACAACATATTACCTGTTGCCCCCAGGGTCAACATTTAATGGCCGACAATAATGCTGCCATAAACCTGTTGAATAAAGGATATCTTCTTTAATTTACTGACGTTATGGCCCATCTCGTGTTTATTTCTGGCAACACATCTAGCTGTATTTTCTTTTTTATTCGAGAAAGACTTTTATTGTATTTTCGGACAAAAGGAGCTTTGATGTTGGAAGGATTTATTTTCATAAGTAGTTTTGGGCAATAAAACTAAGTGCTTTAAGTCATTTGGATATTTTAATTTTAGACTTGTAAGAAAATAATAATTTGAAATTATTAAAGCACGTTTAACTGAAGAATGATAACGCAATTTAAGTTATGAAACATTTTTAGTTTTCTTTAATCACCAATAAAGTTAATAATTATGTTGTTTTTAAGAAACAAAACACAATTTTATTGTTTCTGAAAACCTACCAGTATTGTGAATTTCATAAGTAATGAACATTTAATTGCTAAAAATAATTTTATTGATTTATTTATTTATTTAAACTTCATGTACAAGAGTGGTACATAGGCGGACTTAATGCCTCAAGGTATTCTCTACCAGTCAACCTTAAAATAATGTAGAAACAAACAGTAACAAGCTTTATACTTCCTGTCGAACATTTGACGAGTTTCTCATAAAATGTTTAGTATTACAATAACATTTTGTTGTACAAGCATTTCTTTGATCATTTGGGTTTAATGCTATTGTATCGTTCAAATTGAATCGGTGTATGTTATGAGTAGTTCAACGTCCTTCTTTTTCTTGTGTTCGCGATTTTTCGCATCCGGTAAAGTGAAAGACCACGTTATAAAAGTACATTATGTTTCGTCCTTCTAGTTTTTTTTCAGGTGCCTAGTTAGGTGTCCAACTGCTAATTTTGTGTTAGTTATTTTTTAATTCAGAAGCTAGTTTCTTTCCGGGGTTTCACCATACGAGTGGAACCCCTAAAAAACAAACCCTAAAACCGTTCAGTTTTTATAAAAATATTTAGGAATGACGTTGCTTTCTGTCGGTGAAAGCTTTTTTTTTGTTATAGGATCTTGATTTTTAGAGATTTTCTTTAACAAACATACAAACAACTATACTTCTCCATTTTCCAAGATAAGTATGTGATTATTGAGCAAAAATATTGACTAATCTGTATTACAGCGGAAACTCTATTACCAAAATCCTCTTGAACAAAATAAAATAATGTAATTAATTTCTTACGGAACACAATTACTTAGAATTATGAACATTTTCTGAGTAAGCAATATTATTTATCAAAACTTTCGTCCCTATAATTTCTCCTAAATAATTCCAGGAACTTGTTATGGTTTAATGGATTGATGTTAATAATTCTACAAGTTCCTAAGCTTGTTATCGATGAGCTTGCTATCTTAATATTGAGACATAGGAATCGTCTGTGAGATAATAAGGTATCTGAAGGTACATACTCGCTAGATTTGTCAGTACAGTGGACCGGGGCCGTGTATTTTGCGAAACTGTGCAGATTTATCCTCTACGCACCTCAAGCTTTCCTGACGGGTGCACCAGATAAACCTGTAAGGTAGACTCTGGCGTGTTCCTGTGTATTATTTATTTAAACATTTTTAAATATAAATAGTTTAAAGATGTTAGTTTTTCGTTCCCTTAGCTCATCTTTACTCCATAATTGGTTCTTTCAAAACAACTCTGTCCATAAGAAAAATTTTAAGGATTAAAAATACAAAACTAGAAGCTGATGTTATTAAAGTAATCAAAATGTTGATTAGTCTAGCATAGTCTGTTCCAAAATATCGGGGTCGACTCTTTAAGTCCGTCAACGAAGATACGAAGCACGTTCGTAAGTACCTTTATACTTGAAAATTAGCCTACTTTATTACTTACGAATTCATGAGTTTTAAAAACACATCTATCTATCTATCTATATAAATAAAAATGAATTGTTGTTCGTTAGTCTGATTATAACTCGAGAACGGCTGGGCCGATTGAGCTGATTTTGGTTTTAAAATGTTTGTCGTAGTCCAGGGAAGGTTTAAACGGTGAGAAATAGACAGGTAGGTAGGTAGGTAGTAGGTAGGTAGGAAAAAATGCATTGCAACGCATGCCGGGTACAGCTAGTGGGGAATAAAAACAGATGACAGCTTCCGTGTTTGTAAATAATCACGGAAGATATCCCGTAAGTGACAATATAAGTTTAGTTTTAAACCGTAAAAGCTTATAACAATATTATAATAACTTACTTCGATCCATGACCATCGCAATGAAATATGCACTTGTCTATCTGACTTCAGCAGCACAGCTACTGTATAGTTACTGTATAACATGACATCCA
Organism: Xestia c-nigrum; assembly: GCA_916618015.1. Classification (NCBI taxonomy): domain Eukaryota; kingdom Metazoa; phylum Arthropoda; class Insecta; order Lepidoptera; family Noctuidae; genus Xestia; species Xestia c-nigrum. The sequence continues at coordinate 24,367,035 of OU745257.1, read as the reverse complement.
GCGGTAAGACTTGTTGTCTGATTTACGGTTTCTGGACTATCTGTTGTGACTGTCAAAGATCTACTAATGACAGGCTGATGTCATTAAAATCTCAAATTGTATTGCTAGGTAACTGAATTACACAAAAACGTTTTAAAGATCTCATTTAATATTTATAATTAACCATTTCTTTAATTTTATTTACAGCCTAGAATTCATTGAAGTTTCTTATAGGTAATCAAACAGCTTTTAGATTTTTATTTAGTAAGGCTAAAATTTATAGACCATCAAAAAATTGCAACTATTTGCAAACACTTTTAGCACTAAGAAAATATTTGGATTGATACAAGTACTAAGTAAAAGAAGAAAGAGGTGTAGGTATATTTTAGAGGCGCAAATATGAGATATTGTTTTAAGAGCCCCGTTCCGTTGTTTGTGGGCAAATATTTGGACCAAACCCAGAGACTATTCAAACCCCTGTTTCTGATTAATGTTGTTTTCACTTTGATATAATATCAATTTGTAGTAGTAGTCTAGCTTCTACCAGCCAACTATTTTGGGATTGGATTCCAGTCTAACCTGATGCAGCTAAATACCAATAGCTATTTTACATGGAGCAATTTATCTGAACTCCACAATTTCGTTTCTAAGGAACATAGAATGGTCCTAGAAATACTACCCTAGAAAAAAAATGTTTCTGTTAAAATTGGACTTTTCCAAATAAACCTAAATGTTTATATTTTCGGAAATTCAATCGTGAATAAAAAGCAGACGTTGGTAAATGCCTTGTTCAAATGTATTGTGGTTTACTGAGAGATGTAGGTGTACGAGGTATTCTATTAACGAGGGTCTTAAGGGATTTGTGTCAAGTCGTCGTCGTTGGATAATATCAAATTGAGGTTTACCAAATCTATCTGTTATGTTGATTTTGCGACTCAAGGCCTGTTTGTTCTTTGCGCATGCGAGCTGGATAGATTAATTTTACATTTATATGTTGTTATCGCTTTCTCTTATTTATCAGGGATATGAATAAGGTCTGATTAGAAAACAAAATTGGTTATGGTTGTAATTATCGTGGTGTCGGTATACCTTAGTCCCTTGAGCCTAATTGTAGGTTTGGTACAATCAAAAATTGAAATATTAAACTATTATTTAAAATAGCAGCGGTGGCCCAGTGGTGGCGGCCCCGACTTACAAACAGTAAGTCGTGGGTTCGAATCCAGACAGGCGCATTACTTTGTGTAATTTATTTCATCACCGCTGCTCTCAAAACGGTGAAGGAAAACATCGTGAGGAAACCGGCATGTCCTAGAACCAAAAATTCGAAGACATGTGACATCTACCAATCCGCACTGGGCCCGCGTAGTAGATTATAGCCCATTCCCTCTCATTGAGAGGAGGCCGTGTCCCAGCAGTGGGAACATTATAGGCCGATGATGATGATGATGATTTAAAATATCCGTAAATACGCTCATTAAAATAAGTGAATATGCTGTTAAAGCGGCCTGTCACTCGGGCTCTTTAGTAAACTCATCCCACACAGGTGGATCCCGCGGGATCATGGCCATTCCTGACATTTAATTAAACCTCGTTTTTTTTTATAAGTATAAAAATTAATTGCGGTGGCATAATCTCGTAAATGCCTAGACCGACCATGTTCGCACTTGTCTGCATACCGTTGGTATGAAAAAAAAAAAAGATACCTATATGTTTACTCAAAAAAAATCTTAATTAATAAATTGCACCCGTGACGAGTTCGTAGCTAAGTAATAACCGCCACTCAGGTCGATCTTCAGGTTAAGCAACCTTGTCAAGGTTGTACTGTGGATGGGTGAGCCTGTCCACCCATTACATAATTATCAAATTTCCTCCGTGCCGTTTTTTGTTCGTGCCTAATCGAAGTTTATCAAGTAAAAAAATGAAGTAAAAATGTGTTTTTAATTGTGCGTAACGTTTTTATAAACGTTGACGCGATTAAAAAACATTTTACGATACACACGCGAGGTCTGTTTTTAAAATAGTTCGTTTCGGTTTTTTTTATTATTTGCGTATATACCCCCACTAAGCCAGGTTGTCCTTAGATTCGAGAATATTAAGAGGGGTTTGAATGATATGGACAGCCTAATAGCTGCGATTTTTTTTAAGTAGCTGCTTCGCATAAAACCCTTATTGATCAATAACTGGTATCAATACAAACAAGTTTTTTCTGAGACAAAATGTTCTAAAGTGCTCAACGCTTTATATTTTGGAAACGTGACACTTTAGAATCTTTTGTCCCGGACAAAACTTGTTTATATTGATACCAGCTATCGATTGATACACGTTTTATGCGTGTTTGATTAAATCAAAATTGTGTTGCAGATGCTATCAGTGAATGGACTTTAACTTTGAAAGTTCATATCTTGGAAACATGACACTTTAATAACATTTTTTTTTATTATTACCGGCTATTGAAAATTAAAAAAAAAATGGCAGCAGTTAAGCCGATACAAATATCTTCCAAGCCCTTTAGAATTGATAGACACAAATCGAATGTCAATCACGTGGATAATTGATGTTGACTTGGGCACTATTAAGTGCAAGAACTAAAACTGGCATGAAAAACAAGAATCCTTTCCCTACCTCTACAACTCTTTTTTTATCCCTGCTATAAGATATTCGCCTTTCTTAATAAGAAAATAAAATACATTTTACCTGTTGGCTATTCGCACTGCCCTCTGTCTGGTCGAACGGCGGCAGCACAGAGCAGAGCCTGCGTCCCATGAGGGAGTATGACACCACCACTATGCAGCCTGGAAAATAAGATTATAACCGTGAGAAAATAACATTGGGTGTTGAAGCCGTCAATCGAGCATTCTGTACATCATACTAAGTACCTTTATAGCCGTTTCCCAGCAATATTTTTTGCGTAAAGTTACTAAGTATGATGTACAGAATACTTGGTTGGCTTTGTGATGAATCTGTTCACACCCTATAGATTATCAAAAAACAAACATTTCTTCGTACTAATGAACATACTCGTAATACTATCAATGTTGTGAAACTTTCAGGGATTTCCAATATATGTTTCTATGGAATTTTCCATTTTACATAAGCAAATACCTGGAGTACAATGAACTTCATTCTGTTATGTAACAATACGAGGACCTATTATTTTATAAAGAATGAATGACCATTGATTACTATGTTATCACGTATTGCCAAAGATCTAAACAAAATTCTGAAATGTTTTCTTTTAATGGAAAAAGCGTTTTATAAATACAAGTAAATCCTTGACATCTTTTTTCACGGCAACAAAAACTGAAGACTTCGAATACAGTTCGTCAAAAACTCGTGTGACGATACATTCGAGTACATTTTTTACCCAGAAAGTGACGTCACAAGTCCCCATATCTTTGACGTGTTTTATCTTCGTCAATTTTTATTAATTTGATAAAACAAAAAAACATTATTTTATCCAATTTTTTTCGATAATCTAACTGACGGACTAAACAGAATAATATTTTTTTTGGTCAGTCGACATCCTAATTATTATTTCTACAATCAGACGTAGTCCGAGCTAATAACAATAATATAGCATTGCTCACAATGCTCACAAAAGCTAATTACCAAACAAAGCTTCATGTTCCCTACGCCTCCATATTACCTAGTATAATGGCCTACATAAGGATGAACATAAGGATCTAAGAAGCTTAATCAAATGCCGCAGCAATTGACCCGCATCAGAGGAAAAGAAAACTGGGTGTCGGAACCATGAGCCGTGGCTAAGGACCAGTAATTGAATTTCCCTTATAGCAAGCTTACGTAAAGATGGCTTGGGCAGTAATAAATAATGAAGATACATTCATTAATACGGTATTAATAAAGATAAAGATAAAGAGGCATTTATTTGTTAATGTTAGAATAACGGCCATACTCTGAAGTTTCTCATTTACCTTAGAGTATCGTGTTGTCTTGTTAGCTTTCAAGTTCAGTCCCAATAGGTTTTAAATATTTTGGTAAAAGTAAGCACGCTCAAACTCATTGGCATTTTGAATTGATAGTAAGTTATCTACAAGGTGTAAGCAAATTCATCACGAAACCGTCAACTAAGCAATCTGTTTAGACTAAGTTACTTTCATCATCATCATCATCATCAGCCTATAATGTTCCCACTGCTGGGACACGGCCTCCTCTCAATGAGAGGGAAAGAGCTATAATCTACCACGCGGGCCCACTGCGGATTGGTAGATGTCACATGTCTTCGAATTTTTGGTTCTAGGACATGCCGGTTTCTTCACGATGTTTTCCTTCACCGTTTTTTAGAGCAGCGGTGATGAAATAAATTACACAAAGTAATGCGCCTGTCTGGGTTCGAACCCACGACTTAATACGTAAACATAAACCCGTCGTACGTAAACATAAACCCGGCCGTTTTTGTTACAAATGCACGATTTAGCTAAACAGCTATATTTCAAGTGGTGACAATGTGTTATAAAATTACGTTATTGCCTTTTCTACAGTAATAATAGACCACATTTTGTATTTTTGATTCTATTTACGAGTTATGACATTTTTTCGATTGGCGGCGCTAGTGGACTGTAAGAGGGCTCTTAAAACATTGTGGTGATGGGTGGATTGGATATTATTTTGAGGTGTTTAAATTTAAAATCATAAAATTAAAATTTGTATTTAAAAAAATCTTGTCAAAAATTATACTTGTCCAATATTTTCGTAACTAGAAGGTTCCAAGGTATGGTGTAGAACAAATAAATATCACAACGACGACGGGGAGAACGAGTGGCTTTCGGCTTCATTGAGAGGTATTTTACAGCCTCTTAGAGAGAAAAACATAACCCTTTCTTGGTAGTCGGGTAAAAATAAGCCAGAAACTGCATGGTTAAAGAAACCTGTGAATTTCAAGTAATTTTTTAGTTGTCTGCAATCGTTTTAGTTGTATGTTGATCTACCTTTTTAATCTATTGTTTATTTAGTATATAAAACCTAATACAATAGTCATTTATATTGTGGAACCTCCCGAAAATTGCTTGAGAGACTTCCACGTAATTTGATCCATATACAAACATGACACATTCGTTGAAGATGTCTAAAAGCTGCAATACTGCTCCCAGAATCTCGTAAACGGTTGTGGGGAAATATTTGTGAGTACGACATGTCATGCGTAATGTAATAAAACGGTTTGGCGCGTGATTTTCTGTCTGGAAATCTAACAGATTTATAGTCGGAACGACGCAAAAAGTGGTTGTGAGGTAACACTTTCTTTAGCAATATTCGATAAAGTATACAAGTCTTGCAAGCCTTGCTTAGTGTGGCACTAGATGGCGCTGTGAGTTAATGTCCAGCGATATTTTTTTTTAAGTGTCTTTTTTTGTCGTCTCTTATTGGGTCAGCGACAATAATTAGTTATTTATCCAGTTAGATTATCAAAAAATATTTGACCCGTATTTTTGGCTTTTCTTACATACCTAAACCAAAATTGTCGAAGATACGATACTTTTAAAATTTTCAATACGTCACTCTTTACCATAATTTTTAGCGAGTTCTAAAGTCACGAGCCCCCACTTCCGAATATTGATGCGTTCTTATCTTTGGCAATATTTATTGTTTTTTTTTTTATTTATTTTTTAAGCCTGTACTGTCCCACTGCTGGGCAAAGGCCTCCCCCAATTCCTTCCATGTGCTCTTTTCCTGTGCCGCCTCGGACCAACCCACGTGATGCGCGTCCAAATCGTCTCGCCACCCTTTTCTGGGTCTTCCTCGGCGGCGCTGTCCGTCTTTCGGCAACCATCGTGTGGAGACCTTTGCTCAGCGGTCATCGTGCATGTGACTGACGTGACCCAATCCCATTCTAGCCTAGCAGCCTTCATGCCAACGTCCACTACGCCCGTTTTGGAACGCAGCGTGGTGTTTCGAACCCTATCTTGTCTTTTGACACCCAAAAAACTCCACGGCGGAGCTTCTGAGACTCGGTGAGCGACCAGGTCTGAGCACCGTAGGTTTGGACTAGGTTAACTTATTGATTAAAAAAATATATATATGTTCCATTATTTTCCAATAGTCTAACTGACGGACTAAATAGATTTGCAATTTTGTGACACTGACGTCATGCCTGCCTATTGACATGGCAAACAAAAAAATTGGTATTTTTAAATGAATCATTGAATGATCTTTTCATTGGGTTTGACCCTAGCGACCTACAAGCGAGATATAGTAACCTAACCTTACCTAACATAATGCCAAAACACACATTCCTATATTATACTAGCTGACTCGCGCAACTTCGTCTGCGTCTCATAATTTGAGATTTAAACTATCCTATCTCTCAAGTTGGATCGAACTGCACATGGTGTGCGAATTTTATTATAATCGGTTAAGTGGTTTAGGAGTCCATTGAGGACAAACATTGTGACACGAGATTTATATATATTAAGATGAGTAAACCACTGTGATAGACAAACAAGAGAGATCTATTAAAAGTTATCGACGCAATTTCGTTTCATTACTGCGGTTACAAGATCTAAATAGATCAAAAAACAATATTGTTGAACCTTTGGTATAGCCAGGGGTATCAATTAGTGTTTCAAAAGACATCTAAGTATTTTGAACAATGCAAAAGGCGCCTGTATTTGCCGCTGCGGCTGCGCTTGCAATATTATCTAGTATTTCAAGCAATTCATTATCTACATCTCCTATAAATAAATAGTCAATTAACAGAAACCTCAAAGATGTAAACTAACAAAGCAACTAATGAATCCATTCATCATTGTATTAATAGTTTTAAGTTCAATGTCAGTCACGTCTATTGAACTTTGGTTATACAATTTTATGAAGAAACATGCCGAGAAAATTTTCGAAAGCAATCTTCTCTTTGATTAACATAACATCAATCCTAAAATCACCGAAGGGTAAAGGGTTACGCCAGTTATGTTTAAGTCCTGTATAATAGGAGCAAACCTAGCAAATTATAAAACTTAAGAAGACGGGTATTTATCGCGAATTTACCTTTAATTTAATCCCGACGTTATGTGATAGACTCAGGACCCAACCACTGGATGGAGTTACACAACCCAAAAATCCTTGCCCATGAGAAGCACTACTATAAGAGAATGGTTCGGGAAGCGATTGAGATCAAGAAGTACCCTAATTTCAATCGCGAAGACGGCTTCAAACTCTCTTCAGCTTGGAATCCAGTAATCACTAAGTGTACTCGTCAAGTGAAATCGCCTCAATATACGGACTCTGTTAGTGTAGTGTGCTGCCTAGTGTGAACCGGCCCTAATTAACATTTATGAAGATGAGTGAGGGTAGTTGAATAAACACCTTCACTTTGCTGTCGCGGTACCTTCAGTACTTCAGTCTCCCCGCGACCACGGCTGGTGCAATCCGGTCGAAACGTCGGGATTAAATTAAAGGTAAATTCGCGATAAATACCCGTCTTCTTAAGTTTTATAATGTGTTCTGATCGTGAAAGTTTAAAAAAGACAAAACTTAGCAAAATTCAGACTTTTACTGAAGAATTCCTTATGGAAAAACCCAATTACTCTTTGCCTGAGTTGGGAATCGAACTCAGGACCCATGCTCAGCAGTCGCACTTGCAACCACTAGACCAAAGATATAGTCTCCTTAGATGAGCCTTATGGAACTCCTTCCTTTCAACTTTTCGTTGGGTAAGACCTGGCACTAATAGGGCACCGCTATGCTGCTTTTAACTCAAATAAATAATACATTTTGGTTTTATTTCTTCTTGTTGGAAACAACAATTTCACAAGTAGGTATCTACTGCTAAGATATCTCTCAACAAATTAGAAGACGAAAGGTAGTCAAGTCGAGCACCTCTTAATGAACGCTTATTCGTTTTATCAGAACTTCAAAGGATGAAAATACACGGATAAAATAAACAAGGATAATTTTATGTTAAAATTACGAATATTTCTTCTAAAATTAGGAAAGCCACCTTATATTAATTATATTTATAAAATAATATAATAAAAATAGTCCATTCATTTTAGCTTTTCATGATTTGTCCAATAAATATTTCTGGCGAAACGGTAATTAAAAACTCCGTGTTTATTTTTAGAGAATAAACAATTACACCGCCAAATTATTGTTCTACTTTTTTGAGCTATCACTTATTTAAACATTCCCCATAGATTTTGTATGGCACTAGTAACGTGTGATGTCAATATCTTATCAACTTTATGACTTGATTATTTATTTATTTAAAAAACAACAACTTTTTTGTCACTGGCGCTACTAGCAGACTTCTCCAAATGTCCTTATTTCTTATTTTATCCATTACACCACACATCTCCCTTAGCATTCTCATCTTAGCCACATTTAAATGCCTTCCTTTCATCCCTTTTGTGCGCCAACATTCTGATCTTTATAAGACAGCTGGTATAACCATTGTTTTATAAATCTTCCCCTTAAGTTTAAAGAGAATGCGGAAGTCGCAGTTTGTTCCCGCGACCTGCCACCATTTCATTCACCCCATGTTTATTTATCTATTTCGCGAACCAAGATACCGAAAATTCGGAGAAGTCGAGAAAAAACGCGCCATCTAGCGCTAATAACTTCTTAGTATAATCAAAATAATAGCCTTCACAATTCGACTGCCTGTGTAAAACTGTGTGTGTAAATGTTTTTGTATTACACAACTGAATCCCTGGCTGGAAATAACTGGTAAAAGGTTTCAACGAACTTCTTAAGGGGTCTTTATAATCACCATAATTGGTGGAAACATTAAATTTTCAATTGCCTTTTAAACGTTTTTGTTATCTGTGCCATTCTCTTATAAAAGTTGTTGTACTATCTATGGTCCCTTCTTGAAAAAACTACGAACCTGAGCACACGCATTTTTCACATCAAAAATCCTCAAATTCCTCCTACACGAAGAAAACGCCAGAAAAACACCTAAACCGGTCTTCCACAATAATGAACAATTCTTACTGTAATCACTTCAGAATCATCATTATCATCCAATGCCCGACTTCACCCACTGCTGGGCATAGGCCTCTCATGACTTGTGCCAAGCTCCACAATCTTGTGCCGGCCTCATCCAGGATATTCCAGAAATGGCAACAATGTTGTTATTCCGTTTAAAATAGACCTATTAAGAGATTTTCAGTTACTTTGATTACATCGTTCAGAAAATTTAGTGACGATTTTGTAGAAGAATAAAACCCACCGTATCTGTCATATATTTTGCTGTTTTTATTAATCTCACAATACAACTATGTATGTATAGAAATCAGAAATATGGCTAACTAGAGAACTAAAATATTGATTATGAAATACAATAATTAATATATTAACACCAAATAATCAGTTTTAGACGAAAAAAAAACCATTTGGAAACTTTCCAAATGCCTTTTCTACAACTAAAACACATTAAGTACCTACACATCAAACTTACAAAATCAAATTCAGTGTTTTAATTGCCATTCATTATTAATATTCCATTCAGTTCACTAGTTGTAGCCATATTTGTTCCATACAGTAATATTGGCAAATTAATTAAAATAGGTGAATATTTGACAGCAAATTCCGACGTTGCCAACTTTATAGATACGCGCTCTCATATATCCATTTCTCGAAGTACATTTTCTTGCAAACATTTCGACAGAATAAAATTAAGTTAAACTTAGAAACAACAGACTTGAATGTAAGGAAATATTCATGTGAACGCTCTTTGTGACGTCATTAGTAGTTGCTCAAGTTTGTACGTTGATCTGAAGGTAAGCAGAGTTATATCTGTCTTTATAGTACTTTGTTTTATTGTGTGGAAGGAAACTTCTGTCTCTTATCGTTAGAATTGTATTAAAGGCTTGATAATTTTCTTCATTGTTTTCAGTGATAGTACCAAGCACTGGATTCTAAGCACAAGATTAAAGTAAAACTTAAATATCAGTACAGATAAGCTGTAATATTTACTTAAATACTATGTACATACATAACATCACGCCTTTAATTCCCTAAAGCGTAGGCAGAGGGTTACCTACTGGTATACCCAACTTTTGCCTGTTGTCAAAAAATCTTGATGGAATTCCTGATAATACTTTGTCTGACCAGGGAACTGTACCTAGGACCTCACTACTGCTACTTTGGTAAGTGAGAAAAATATTTAGTATACTCTAAACCTTAAGTAACAATTACTTGTAAATAAGTAGTCGGAACCAAAGAGCTAGGCACAAACAAAGAGAGGCCTGTACACAGCAAGGAGTGCAGTCTGGTTGTAAAGATGACGGTAACAAGTTACTTTACACAAAAAAAACACTTTGGTTTGTTTCCTTAACATACGTTTGTCATGATTTTGCATTGTAACATAATTTTATTTAGAAACTAGCTGACCCACGCAACTTCGTCTGCGTCACATTAGAGAGAAAAACGAAAGGAAAAAAAAACCCGTTTTTGCAACATTTTCCATTTCTGCTCCGCTCCTAATAGTCGTAGCGTGATGTTATGTAGCTTATAGCCTTCCTCGATAAATAGACTATCCAACACAAAAATATTTTTTCAATTCGAACACGTAGTTCCTGAGATTAGCGCGTTCAACCAACCAAACAAACAAACATTAGTCTAGATATGGCAACACTAGCTGTCACTTTTGTAGCCAATCACGAACGCGAGTATCATTATGGTTCACCATTATTCTAACATTCGTCGGAACCAGACGTGTCAATATTAGCTCCGCTTTTATAAGAAATTTAGTGTAACCGACACTAGCACTTATCTCTTACTATATAATCGCCAATCTCGCGTGTCGATCAACTACATGCGGAGGTGCTCCCGCGCACCCGTGACCCGCGAGGGAAAAGGAACCACCGCATAATTGCCATCCTGCTCCAGCGCCGCTGACACCTCTACCGCACGCCACGCCGGCCGCGTTAGGGCGTGGACCCATGTCTACGGTGCGGCGCCGTTTGCCGTGCAACGGTACGGCACCGCCGCCGGCGGATGGCGCGGCGCCGTGCCGCACCACGGCGTCGTGTACCGGCTCAGGGCGTGGACCCATGTCTACGGTGCGGCGCCGTTTGCCGTGCAACGGTACGGCACCGCCGCCGGCGGGTGGCGCGGCGCCCTGCCGCACCACGGCGTCGTGTACCGGCACGTACACGCTCAGCACGTATACTAAAATTAGTTTTGGCTTGTTATGGACCGCGAAAGACGTATCCTGCTCCTGTTGCTGTTAAGACGACGACGAATGAAGAAAAAACAAAATCAAAGAAAATATTGGGTAATAGTGAGCACGTCGGTACACGGCGCCGCGCCATATGCCGGCGGCGGTGCCGTACAGTTGCACGGCAAACGGCGCCGCACCGTAGACATGGGTCCACGCCCTCAGCACGTATACTAAAATTAGTTTTGGTTTGTTATGGACCGCGAAAGACGTATCCTGCTCCTGTTGCTGTTAAGACGACGACGAATGAAGAAAAAACAAAATCAAAGAAAATATTGGGTAATAGTGAGCACGTCGGTACACGACGCCGTGGCGCGGCACGGCGCCGCGCCATATGCCGGCGGCGGTGCCGTACCGTTGCACGGCAAACGGCGCCGCACCGTAGACATGGGTCCACGCCCTTACTTCGTCACTCTCCATGCACGCCGACGACGCATGCTACAAACGATCACGGATTGAACATACGCCAGTGAGACACGGCTTCGACGGCTGCCCTTATTGGCTACTTGGTGGTGAGTCAGAACATTCAACTAGGCTCATTGCGCGAGCTTATATGGTCACAAGTTCACTACAGTAAACACAGGTTCGAAATAAACAGTGTACTAATTTCGCATAGCTTACAACAGCCGAGTTGGCCGATTGGGTTAAGAAGCGGCGCCTGAGACGTGGAGGCGCGGGTTCGAATCTGAGCATCACATGTACTTTTTGCAACTTTCATTATTTTTGTTGCTTGCTTTTGTGACTTATTTCTCTGTTTTGGAAACTTCTGCTTATTGCTAACTGTTAAACGCTAATTAGTAATTTCTGAATTTTGCTGAATTTGGAATTCAGCATGGCTGATGATAAATCGCCAACGAATAAGACGGAAAATGTTATTCAGCGTAATGTTACCGTCAGAGCGAACAAAAGGCAAGCTCTTGGGTCACCGGCGCAGGCCACTACAACTACTGAAGGTATTTTGTCACGAGATGACATTCGCGAGATTGTCCAAGAAGTAGTGAAGACTGAATTATCAGTAATGCTGGCTAAATTCAGCGACAGTTTGAAAGCAATGTTGAACAGAGAGCTACAACCCATCAATACGAAAATAGATGCCTTGGATGAATCAATGAATTTTATAAATAGTCAATATGAAGATCTACTAAAGGAGCAGACTACATCGAAGGTGACTATAACGGAACTTCAGCGAGAGAATTCTGACATGAAAAATACCATGACCTCACTTAAAGTGCGTTTAGATCAGCTTGAACAGCAAACACGATCAAACAACGTCGAAATTCAGTGCATACCTGAGAAAAAACAAGAAGATCTGTTTAAAATTATGTCAGACCTGTTTGGGGTTGTTGGATGTGATTTAGGGGGGAGGGATGTTCTACATTACACTAGGGTGGCCCGGCTTAACCCTGATAGTACACGACCACGATCAATTATAGCACAACTGGCTTCCCCTCGACTTTGTGACCAATTCCTTGCTTCTGTCATAAATTTTAACAAGAAAAATAAAGAGAATAAGCTGAACAGCACTCATCTTGGCTACCCTGGAACAAAAACCGCAATTTATGTTACTGAACATTTGTCCCCGACATACAAGGCTCTGCACGCTGCCGCAAGGGTAAAAGCCAGTGGGCGGAGCTCCGCCGTGTCCTCGTGGCGGCGATCGGCGGCGGCGACCTCTCGCGTCCGGCCCTGGTTCAATCCATGGTCCGGAGCGAGACGGAATGGGAAGCCGTCGCCTCCTTCTGCGAAGCAGTGATGCTAGCGAAGGAGGTGGCGGAACGAGAGAGGGAGAGATCCTCTCTTCCCGGCCGCCGCGGGAGACGCAACGGGCGTCGGGGGCCACGTGGTGGCTACCGGCCACCGTAGATGCGGGCCTGTGGACGGCTGGCTATGGGCTAGCTAGCCGTCCGGCCGTCTAACGACGACGACAGGCCGTGTCGACGGCGCGTTCGTGTTCCACGCGCGCCTCAAAGAGTGTCAGCAAAAAGAGAGGGGCCCGCAAGGGCCGAAGCCTGCCGGGGTTGCGGGCCTGTTCGAAAGAGATACCGCGGCCCCGGAACGTAAAAGGCGAGGAAGGAACATGGATGTTTTTTAGTCAGTAAAAGTCTGACACTCCCTCCCGCTCCGCCCAGAGTGGGGGAGGTCATTTGATGATTTCCCATCCTTAAAAAAAAAAAAAAAAAGGGTAAAAGCCAGGGAACTTGGCTTTAAATTCATCTGGATCCGGGGTGGTAGAATTTTCATGCGTAAAACGGAAGAATCAGAGCATATCATGATCAGAAACATGGACACTTTAAACAAGCTTTCTTAGTTGTTTATTTACTACTTATGTATATCGCAGCATTGGTATTCTTTTTTGTTAAAATTCACTGATATTAATATTTATTACCAAAATACAAGAGGTCTACGCACAAAGACCCACAATTTTTGTCGTCAATTATCGTTGGAAAGTTATGACATTGTAATATTAACTGAAACATGGTTGAATAGTGGTGTCTTAAGTTCGGAGCTTTTTGACGATAGGTATATTGTATATAGAAGTGATAGAGACGGTACGAAAAAAGACGGAGGGGGCGTATTGATCACTGTGTCAAAGAAGATAGGCTCGAAACGTATGATTCAATGGGAAAGTCAGTGTGAAGATCTTTGGGTTGTTATTGAGGTTCCATTTATCAAAACTATTCGTCAAATAGCTCTGTGTGCGGTATATTTACCACCCCCGGTTATGCGTAGTACCTTGGACCACTTTTTGGATTGCTGTAATTCAATGCTTGAACGGACGAGTTTGCACACCTGTATTGTTGGTGATTTTAATTTGAGTAACATCAAGTGGAACTTGCTGAATGACTCGGTAAATAAGTATGCTCCACCTGGCTTCAGTAATATACTTATAGATTTTACTCACATGCACAAATTAGCGTGATGAATTAATGTGAACGTGTCTGGGAGGATATTGGATTTAGTCTTAACGAACTTACCTTCTTGCAGCGTAACTGCAGCTCCAAACCCACTGAGTGCTATTGATGTCCTACACCCCCCTATCGAAATCCGAGTACGAGCGAGTAAAGAAACCTGGCTTCCATATAACTCAAAAAATATAAGGCCAATTTTTTTTAAACTGGATTACACGAAAATTTGCGACGACCTTGGTGGGGTGGACTGGGATATTGCGTTTAAGGATACTACTGGTGTTAATGACAAACTCGAAGTCTTTTACGATAAGATTCGTAGTATCATACAGTTACATGCCCAACCCGCCAAAAACACTTCTAAGAAAAATAAATACCCACCTTGGTTTGACAAGAACGTCATAAGAGCCTTAAAGGAGAAAAAGAAGATAAGATTCCGCTACAAATTGTATAAAAATCCTATGGATGCACTGGAACTCAAATTATTAGGCAAAAGGTGTTCCATATTAGCAACAAAGGCTTATAATGACTACATTAAAAATGTTGAGGATGAAATCTCGGAGAATCCAAATCGCTTCTGGTCATACATTAAGGCTAAAAGAGGTGGCTCTAGTTCTTTCCCCGCCACAATGACCGACGGAACCATGGTAACATCAGATGGTCTGCAAATATGTGAGATGTTTGCGTCACATTTTTCCTCATCTTTTAGTAATGCAAAACCTTTGACCGGAAGCGAACCAGTCTCTGACTTCCTCCATAATATGAAAAATAATAGCCTGCCACTAACGGCACCTGTGATTAGTCATGAGAGCGTTTACAATAAACTCAAGGGATTAGATACACGCAAAGGCGCTGGGCCTGATGGTATTCCGCCGATTTTTATTGTTAAGTGCGCCACATTTTTGGTGTCTCCTTTAGTAACTATTTTTAATATGTCTCTCAGCTCAGGTGTTTTTCCAGACACATGGAAAAAAGCGAAAGTTGTGCCGATGTATAAAAGTGACGAGAAAGACAATATTAATAACTACAGACCCGTCTCTATGTTATCAACATTCGCTAAGGTTTTCGAGTCCCTAATTTGTCCCTTCATTCAGTCGCACTTCAAACTCTATTTGAGTGACTCCCAGCATGGTTTCGTGGCTTCCAGGTCAACTACCACTAACCTTGCGACCTTCTCTGAGATGTTAACGGATGCCATCGACTGCGGCAAGCAGGTCGATGTAATTTACACGGACTTCAGTAAAGCTTTTGACCAAGTTCCCCACCACGTACTGCTGTCGAAGCTCTCTGCGTACGGGATTACTGGTACACTTCATACTTGGCTCAAATCCTATCTTGAAAATCGATTCTTCTATGTCGCAGTCAATGGATTCCAATCTGAAACTTATGGGACCACTTCAGGGGTACCTCAAGGCTCGCATGTCGGTCCGGTTCTTTTTAACGTTTTTGCGAACGATATCCTACATTACCTCAAGTCCTCAGAATGTTACATGTATGCAGACGATCTCAAATTCTCCAGAATAATTGAGTCTATTGACGATACTGAACTGCTTCAGAGCGATGTCGACTCGTTGCTTCAGTGGTGTAACGATAATGAAATGTTGTTAAATGTCAAAAAATGTTACCACGTGAAGTACACCCGGAAAAAGAAATTAACAGCTAGTGTATATCGTGTGGGCTCTAATATTATCCAAGAAGTAAATGAAATAAGGGACTTGGGTGTTACTTTTGATAATGCCCTGACTTTCATACCTCATGTAGAAAATATTATCAGGGGGGCTTCAAGAATGCTGGGGTTCATTGTTAGAAATGCTGCCGGCTTCAGGCGTAGTAGTACCAAGATTTTGCTGTACAACAGCATTGTACGAAGTATCTTGGAATACTGCAGCCCTATCTGGAGACCTCACTACGCAACGCACAATCTGAGATTAGAGAGAATACAGAAACGATTTATGTGGCATCTGGCTTATGCCAGCGGAATTGCCAGAAGGAAACGGTCGTATGTAGCCAGACTCACACATTTTAAAAAGGTGACATTGGAGAAGCGCAGAAGAATCGCGGATTCCATTTTTCTTTATAAAATTCTCCGGAACAAAATTGACTGTCCCCACTTGGTAAGCAAGTTCCGATTTCGTGCTCCTGCTAGACTCCCTCGTACCCCTATAACTCCCTTGTATCCCACTCCACGCAGAACGGTTCTCGGACGAAGTTCTATTGTCCCTCGGCTCTGTAAACAGCTAAACGAATACAGCGATCGTATTGACGTGCATTTCGACTCGTTTGGCAAGTTCCACAGAATAACATGTAATAGTATGTAATAATGCATTTATTTTGACATTGGCTGTAGTTTGAATTTGATTTTTATATTATCTTCGTTTCGTGTCATTTTTATTGTGACTTTTATGAAACGCTTTTATGAAATTTAAATTGAGAATTTGTTTGTGTATGGTATTATTTAGATTATTTTGATTGTGCTTTTAATTCTATTTTTATATTTAAATTTGATTCCGTTTTTAATTTTGATTTTGTAGTTAAATTTTATTCGTTATTTAATTTTTATTTTGCATTTAAATTTGATTTTGTATTTTATTATTTGTTTTGTTTTGATGATTTTAAGTCTAATTAATCTGGATTCAACTTCAATTAATCTGGTTACATTTATTATTTTATGGGGCATGCGGTGCTAACCTGTAAGAAATTGTTATACTAACCTTTGATTTAAGAATCTTATTTTAAAATGTAACAGTATAAACAATTTTTGGTTGGCCTGAAATAAATAAATACCTAATAAATAATAATGGTAGGGGGTAAGAGTGGGGACAGACCGGCATCGGCAGTCGATAGTCAGTTCGTGCTTGGCTATCGTAGCATTAAGACGTGTCGACTGCACACTGGATATTGAGACTGTGAATTGTACATTAGTTTGGGATAAACAAGTTGAGTTTATGAACAGAGTTATCATTTTATAAAACGTTAAAGAAAAACTTATTTAAATATCGTTCACCGCCCATAAGTATAAATGGTGTAAAAACCTCATAAAAAAAGTTGAAAGTCACTTGTTTTCCCCATCATGGTGAAATTTAATAAAAAAAATTGTAAGCAATATTTTTTGCGTAAAGTTACTTAATTTGACGTACAGAATCATTGGTTGACGGCTAGGTGATGGGGTTGTTTACACCCTGTATACCTATGGTCGGTGAAACCCTGTTTATAATAACTTGGTGTGATGGATAAGTAACCAGTATACGAATTTACCTGTATCAATCATTTTTAATTTACCAATAAAGATAGAAAGAAAGAAATAACGATTATTAGCCCGTACAGGACAAAACACACAGAAATTAACAGTATTTACAAATAATACAAATTAAACATAAATAACAAATTAAAAAGAAACGAAACTGGTTCTGTACGAGGCCAAAAAGCCCTATTTCAGAATGGTGCTGCAACATTAAAAAACGTAACAGCGCTGGTATTCTGATACAGCCCAGAGTGAAAGTGATGCCACGGTCAGATACGGAAAAGTTTAAAATAATAAATACGTACACGTTTCTATATGTTTTTCAAAAATCACACATTTTCTTTACATTTAAACTACTTCACGGTTGCCGCCATTTTGTAAGTCAGCTGTCTATGTTCACGTGACTATGTAAAGAATACGTGAAGGATATTAATGATGCTCACCTCTTGGAGTTTCAAGAGAGTAAATTATTAATACTGTAGAGAAATTCCTTTTGAAATATATCGTTTCTTAACCTTGAACGGCATTACAGCGGCACGTTGTTAGTAACATTAAGAAACATTAAAAAAAAACCAATAGGACCACAAGTGTCTAGATGGTTGTACAACAATAGGATCTAGTGTTATTTTCGTAAATTACCACACATTTAATCAAACAAAAAGTATTTAATAGTATTTTAATTCATTTAATATACAGTATCTATCAGCTGTTCAAGTTACTTTTGAGAAATAAAATTTTAAAACGTTTTTTTTCGCTGATATATGTACTACAATCCACGGTTTCACTCGCATTGTGGTGGGAAAGTATCCCAGGGGAATGTCTTAAATATTGCTTACAAACACTCGAGTGTCACAATTTAACGGCTTCACTTCGACAGATTACAGTTTAAAGAAAAATAATACGTCATATTATGAGCAGTATGTTCTGTTGACAATATTTCGACAGTTTACAATCTCGCTAGATTGATTACAATCAAACGGTTTTTACAATGTGATACTGACATATATAGAAGTCACGTGCCGATGTGTTTGTACACGCTAACCTCTAAAACCACTGAACCGATTCTTCAGTATTAGACATTGGTTGAAAATTTAAAAAAGTCAATGGATCTTTTATGTTTTTAAGTCTCACAAAACTAAAACCAATCTGCAATGTTTTGTCTCGAAAAAGAAACCTAATTCACATTGTCGTAGACGGCTACGCTGCTACGCGCTACGCCGCTACGAAATCACGTAGCAACCTAAGTGATTTGGAAAAATTAGACTCAGTAGAACAGCTGTTGCGTGTAGTAGTAACAACAACAACTGAGAAAACAAAAATACCATATTTATTTTCAGAAAAAGGTTTTTTCATGAAAATAATAGTACCTAATAGAATCTTAGTATCAAAACGTGAGCTCAATTTCACATAAAAGTCCGTCTGTGATAATGTATAATTTATGTAGCACAAAGTTGTTATTGACACAATAGCCATTTATCAGGTTTGGGCATCTTGCGGAATTGATGTTGAGAGTCGACTACTTTAGTTGATAAGCCAATTTCAATACTTTCTAATTTTGCACAATTTATATATTCACAAGTACGAATGTTACCGACTAAAATACAAATAATGGCTCATCACTTAAAGTCCTCGATTTAATTTTTATTTTTTTATAACGCGTTTAAAAAGCGCCAGTTCGATACAAATGTGGTTATTATTTACTGACTGGCCCTAAGAAAAATCCGGCCGGGCGATGCCGCATGAATGAGCTAGTATATTATTTACATGTAATATTGTATTCTTAAATCTATACTAATATTATAAAGCAGTAGTGTTTGTTTGGTTGAACGCGCTAATCTCGGAACTACCGGCTCGAATTGAAAGATTATTTTTGCGTTAGATAGTCCAATTATTGCGGAAGGCTATAGGCTATATAACATCACGCTATGACCAAGAGGAGCGGAGCAGTAATAAGAAATGTTGCAAGTGGGAAAAAAGCTTCCGATGAGCAGGCGATGCGTTGCGATGTCAAAACCGTTGCGATGTCAAAACTTCACGCGAATGAAGTCGCGGGCAGAAGCTAGTTTTGTTATAAAACAATTTGAACATGAAAAGGGTGTAAAACACCTCTTAACGAAGTTGAAAGCCATTATTTTGTTTTCCCCGATATTTTTTATGTTCTACACTATACCTGGAACCTTCTGGTAACTGAGATATTGGCGGTCAAAGATACATTTTTTATTTTAAGATTTTTACTTTAAATACCTCCACGGTCCCCGTACTATTCAATCCATCCATTAGCACAATGTTTTGAGTGCGTTACATTGAGAAACACAACACTTGTGCGTCACATTGTGTTGTACAACAAAACGTGATTTTTAACCCCTAAAAAAAGTTGTTTCCCAGCAACATTTTTAGCGGAAACTTACTTAGTTTGGTGTACAGAATGCTTGGTTGACGGCTTCGTGATGAGGTTGTTTACACCATGTAGATAGTAAGTCCAACCATTTATCCCCAAGGGAGAAAAACAACCTTTATAAAACCCGGTTCTCGGTGCAAAATAGACCAATTGAGATAGAAAAATCGTCACTCATAACAGAATCATTTCCGCCTTCGTTCACTCACAAATATACCTACCACTCCAAACCGGTAGTTTATAAAATAATAACGCGTGACAAACTGCCCTTCCTTGTCCCTTTTCTGGACGATTTTTTCTGGAGAAGAACGAGAAAGGGACTTTATTTTTTTCCGTAGGTTGCCTTTGAGCTTGCAATTGAGCCGTTTGTTTATACCTACAAGAAACGTGGAGAACATTTTGTTGGCATGTTTTGTACGGTAAATTCCTATAATATAGACGTGTCAAATAGATCTTTTTTAGTTACAGTAGATAAATTGGGATGTCGAAAATGTAGATGTTTTGTTGACAATGGTGTCGATTCTGTTGTGCACAAACTAAACTTAATTTGTTAGGCTATTGCTATCTTTTAGAAGGCAGTGCGAGAAAAGGACGGCTATAGCTATGAACTAAGTTAGAGATGTCAAACTAGTTAATGCCTTGCGCTTAATCGTGTTTTTACGTTCACCCTTCATTTGTATTGAAATATTTACAATTAAATTTGACAGTTGCAAATTACGTCCGTCTCTTTCTCGTTTTATTACAGAGAAAAAGATAGCAATAGCCTAAATTTAGTTTGTGCACAACTGAATCGACCATTATCAACATCATGTTACACAGAGTTAACATTATCATCATACAGCTACATTTATTTATGTCTCAAATAATGTTACTGCAACAAATGGATTTTTTTTTGTTAACATTGACAATCATGAAAGAACCCCCCCCACCGCGCGTCTCCCCGCGACCACGACTGGTGCAATCCGGTCGAAACGTCGGGATTAAATTAAAAGTAAATTTGCAATAAATACCCGTTTTGATATGTTTTATAATGAGTTCTGATCGTGAAAGTTTAAAAAAGTTCAAAAAAAATGTACAAAAACGCTAATCACACATTGTAAATGGTCGTAATAATTTAAGAATTTAAATATTTTATTAACAAAAAAAACTTTTATAAGTTTGTATAATTTCTTTTCGACCCAAATTTTAGTTATAGTTTGAAGATAAATTAAATTATCTTTTATTTATAATTTGCTAAAGTGAATATTTTAACAAAAAAATCGAGAAACTAATGAAAAACTTGATAGGTCGAATATCGAAATCGATCAAAATCTATCTAATGGGTCTTTAGTCTAACTAAATGGACCAAAATAAATGGACCGCAATCCATTCAGACGTAGACAAAAAGCGGGCCAAGTGCGAGTCGGACTCGCCCATGAAGGGTTCCGTAGTAGATTGAATGAAAGGTAAATTGCTGTTTACGATGATATACGTATTTAAAAAAACTACTTATTAGATCTCGTTCAAACCAACTTTCGGTGGAAGTTTACATGGTAATGTACATCATATATTTTTTTTAGTTCTATCATTCTCTTATTTTAGAAGTTACAGGAGGGGGTGGGCACACATTTTAGCACTTTGGAAGTGTCTCTTGCGCAAACTATTCAGTTTTGAAAACAATGATGTTAGAAACTTCAATATCATTTTTGAAGACCTATCCATAGATACCTCACACGTATGGGTTCACGAAAAAAAAAATGCCTTTCTGTTCTAAATATGGGGAACCCCCAAAATTTATTGTTTTTTTTTCTATTTTTGTGTCAAAATCTTAATGCGGTTCACAGAATACATCTATTTACCTAGTTTTAACAGCACAGTTTCGGAAAAAGTGGCTGTGACATACGGACGGATAGACAGACAGATAGACAGACAGACCGACAGACCGACAGACAGACATACATGACGAATCTATAAGATAAGATAAGATATATTTTATTTGCTCATAAGGGTTCCGTTTTTGCCATTTGACTACGGAACCCTAAAAATGGTTGTGAAACGAATTTACCTACATAGCCAATGTGAAACACACATGAAATAACAACCTTTTACAAATATTATTTTATAAATTATGTTTTACATAAGATTTATTCAGATTTTACAAAAGAGGAATCGCTTTGTAAAATACAAAGCGAAGAATGCGGTCATTGAACTTAGCGGTGTTTCTGTGGTACGTTCGCGGAAAGATACAAGGGTCACTTTATTGCTTTGTTTTCCTCATACGCCTAATTGGTTTTCAGTTAAACAAACCCGCATGTAATGTGTATCCCTTTTTTCCTTAAAGCTCTTACTTTAATCTAATCCTTTTCTGTTGTTGTTGGGGTGAAATTGTTTTGGTGAAAACTTCAAGGACCAGATATTTTTAATCTAACATTTTACACGTGCTGTATTACACCATTATTCCTTCTCCATTAGCTTTTAATTGAATTACATCATCATCTGCCTAGCCTTTTCCCTACTATGTTGGGGTCGGCTTCCAGTCTAACCGTATACAGCTGAATACCAGTATTTTACATGGAGCGACTGTCTATCTGATCCTCATCCCAGTTAATACTTGGAAATACGATACCACTTGGTAAGACTGGTAGTCAGAGTTTTTGGGCTACTGAATACCTGTAACGACTGTCAAAGATTAAAGCTTAAAGTGATTACTTGAACTAAACGCGAGTTTTATAATTACTAAAAGTATATGATTCACTGCTATAAACAAGACCAAAATAAATATATGATATTCTTTAGGATATAAGCTAGCATGATAGTGTTTGGAAAATATAATACAATTAATTTGAGTCGATAAAAAAAAACACGAACTTATCTCTAGTAATATCTTTCAAACAAAAAAAAACATACTAATATGCATGCGATCATTCTGATTTTTTGGCAAATAATGATAGTGTTTTAGTTTTTTAATTAAATCAATAGTATTTTTGTAAATCGATCGAAACCACTCATTTCGCGCTATTTGGCTCGCAGTGACTGACGTAACAACCACTTTGTAGTGCAAGCTGATTAGAACTTTATTCTAACAGCATTTCAAATGAAGTTTAAAATAAATGAATTACAGCTAAATACAAATAAATGTACTAACGGTAGACGGTACCACAAACGCTGTTTCTGTCACGGTTTAAAAAGAAAACGGCTCAAAAGCAATAAAAATCACGGAAGATATCCCGTGAGTGACTTTTAAGTGTCTTTTTGACGACTCGAATGGCGTAGTGATATCACTATCACTACGCCATTCGAGTCGTCAAAATGACAATAACACACAGCGCCATCTAGTGCCACACTAAGCAAGGCTTGTGTCGTGGACACCAGATAGTTGATATACTACATAATATATACTTTTGTTCGTAAATACATACTTATTATACAAATAAACAACCATGACTCGGAAACAAATGCTCATGCTCATCACACAAACATTTGCTCCTACCAGGATTCAAACCCAGGACTCTAAAACGTAAGGCAGTCTCACTACTACTACGCCATTCGGGTCGTCAATCAAAATCTCTCTATCTTTTTGATTTTATTTAACCCTGTTGAAACCAGGGTCAATAAATTCATGTAGAAGGCACTAATTCCGTCAACAACTAAGCACCGTACCCAAATTCTAAAATCTAAAATCTAACTTCCGAAAAACAAACCGACCTTCAATACCATGCAATCTGTTCGGAACGGTATATAGAGCTGTGGAGTCGCTTAAATATTAAAACACTCACCGGGCACTGCGTACACTAGAACGAAGCTGAACGCGCCGAATAGTTCCTTTTTTATCGAGTCCGGCCATTTCTCTGTGCAAAACTCGATGCTTCGCTCCACCCAGACCTGTGGGGATTAAGTGCTGGTTTAGAAAGGAGAAAATATATGCGGAAACAAAAAAGATTTTGGGTGAGAACTGTGTGCTCTTAGACTATATGCATGAACAATTATTTCTTGTCCAATGTAATCCATTTAGGGGATGAAATTTCAACATAATATTTAGGGCTCGTTTTCGTTATGTGATACTAAAAGAAACATCTGTCATCCTTATATTTCTATTCTGTTCATACAAAAAAAAACTTAAAAACTTTTTTGCAAAACTCTCTAGTGTATCAGTCAGTCATTTATTGAATGAATTTAGGGTCATTTATTTTAAAGTGCACAACCTCTTTAAGGTGGACGTACACTTATCAGAGTCGAAGGAGGCGAAAGAATCAAATTTTAGAATTCCTTGTATGAAATCCTATAAAACTTCGTACACTTATCCACGTTAAATCGTACGAATACGCGCTAGTCATTCAATCAAATAGCAGATATAACCAGATGACGGCGACATATAGATAGAAGCTGAAATATGAAATGTCATAGTAACATTTGTCAGTATAAGTACCTAAGTAGTTTCTTAGTCAAATGGAGTACTTGTTTTTAATAACATGGCTTTCTTGTGTTTATGTAAGTTTGTATTAAAATATCTCGATGTCTAATAAACTTGAGGTATTTAGAGCAGCGACTGGCAAATTATCGTAATATTAATACGAAAATTCAAGCTTTTGTCCCGAAAATTATGATTTAATTTTAGTTTCTTTTTATCTTTGCCCCACACTAATAACTTCCCTTTACCCCCCAAACATTGAAACTCAGTTACACAAACAGCTATTACATTCTTTCATTGCTTCTTTTTTGGATAACAATTAGACTTGGAGAACATAGACTCAAAAAATAATAAATGTGGCTTTCAGAATTGTAACAAACCCTCAAAAATTTACCAGAATCACAGAAAAAAGATGAGTTTTTTTAACACAACACAACAGATATAGATAGTAATGATCCGGAAGAAGAGAGGCCGGTTGTGTATTCCGTAGAAAAGCGTTGCGCATAATAAATGTTAATCGGTATCAAAACCAAAACAGTTATTTCAGGTAGGCGAGTCCTCCGAGATACTTTGAGTCGTGCCACCCTACAGTATTAAATACGAGATAATCTGCGGAGCGAGGCCATCTGACGCAGTGAGACAATGGGAGTCGAGCTTATGGCTTCAGACACTCCCATCATTTACCATTGGCATTTATTAAACGAAACTTACATGGGCTGGGCACTAATGAAACGTCAAAATCGAAGTACATGCATTGTACGTATAATCTTGGCTAATAAAGAAGTGTAAGCCAAGCGAAATCCAGTTTAAACTTAAGCACAGCCATTGGCTTATCTTGTGGTATTCATGGCAAGAAACTGCCATAGTTACCATAAAGTGCTGCAAAAAGTATCTTTTGGATAACCCCAGTGGCATTTTATGATGTGAGTTTAGGCTATATAAAGCCATAGTGCCATTGCGCCGTTTAATACTGCAGCCTTATAGCCTATTATGTATGCAGATGGGTATGGAAATAACAGTCACCTTAGGGAAATGTAGAACGTAGTAGTTCGTGGACGCAGTAAACTGAAACTGTGTGTGTCTGGGTTATACTACCACCACGCCTTTCTGTAATATTGAGCACTGTTAGTAGTGTCGTTTCGCCTTTAATAGTTAAAGGGCTGGGTAGAATAATATTTTCTTTGGTATACTTTTCTTATGATAATTACTAGCACACCCGCGATTTCGACAGCAAGTTATGACCATTCGCAGTTGCAACTCGCTCAGGTTGCTTGATTGCTTAAGAGGCCTCCGGAGCATGCGTTTTTCATATAAACATAACATCAAAATAATTTGTAAATCAAACATATTCTTAAGGTAGTGTGTAATTATTTCGACGAGTTTACACAATATTTAGGTTCCCAAACACATACTTAGAATGAACACTGATTTAAACAAGAGTTATGAGAAAAATAAATTTTCATTAGAAATTTTAAATTCCTCATATTATCTCGCCTTTATATCATTGTCCCTTCAAAATATTTATTTGGGAACATAGATATTCTGTAATCCTTTTCGCCCTGGCTGGAGGCCTTAGAATCAAGGCATCCACAGGACATTGCCCGGTTAAGCAGAAGCCAGTCTTCTCAGACTGAACTGCGAGATGCCATATCCAAAAAAAAAAAAAAAAAAAAAAAAAAAAAAAAAAATTCTGTAATCCAATCGAAATAATGTACACCACCTAAAGAATATGTTTGATTTTCATTTTATTTTGGTATTACGTTTGTGTGAAAAGCGCGTTTTCCGGTTCGCGGTCGCCACTCCAGAACTTTTCCGCCCTATCGGCCATCCGTTCTGCGAGCAATGTACCCTGCCCACTGCGACTTAAGTTTGGCAATTCTTCGGGCTACGTCGGTGACCTTGGTTCTCTTTTTAATATTAGTATAGATTAGCATGAAGTTCTAAGCAGTGATTTTAGATTCCAAGACAAATTGTCTTTAATAAAAGAGACGTGCTAAGGATTTAAAGTGCATCAATTTTTGAAGATCAGATTGAATAATGTATCAGTCCTTGGCGTGAGAATTGTGATAACAACAAGATGGCTAAATGGATACTCTATAGGGTAAATCTTTTGAAAAATAATATATGAAAAAACCATATAATACAGCTCTTTTAATAGAAAGGCTGAATAAAAGAAAGTTATAACGTAACAAATATGCTCAAATCTATTATTAACTTTATCATTCACAACAATGAATGAGATTGTAAATAAAATGATAAATAACAGAATCTAAGGAAACCAACAATCTTCATTGAAATTATTATCTTTCTTTTGTAACGAATCCGTGCGGAAAATACTTTTTCATTTTTATACCATTTTATAATATTCTATTGAATCCTTAAAATGTATATTATATTTAACAAAAGTGTAGGACTCAGTATTATCAGAAAAAGAGATGAAGTTGGGCGATAGGAACGACTCAACCAAGTTGGTACATATTGTAGTCGGCTTTTTTATCGAATACATTTTCAGAATCGTTTCATAGAATATTTTTTTTCCTATTCCTACACTGTTTTTCGACTTGATGGAGAACTTCGGAGATAGGCAATGGAACTCCTCAATAAATGATAGCAAGTAGACTGGGATTACCGACCACCGACTTCCGAAACTAAAGTTATTTTTCACATTTTTGTGTTTTTTTGAAGTCGGTTTTATTTTTTTTAAATAAATGCTTTGATTTGAAAAGATTTTTAGTACAGGGCTGAATTCGGACAAAGTTTTCCCGGTGACTGACTGTGTTGACAAGTGTTAGGCAGCAGAAACAATTCAATGCATGGTTTATCAAAATATCTCCCAGTACCTGGCTTGTGAAGGTCAGACAGGCAGTCGCCAAGTAAGCTGATATTTCTTTGCATCCCTTTAACCTGGAAGTCAATTCCAACTACTGTGGAAATCAGATACGCAGATTAATGGTCCTTTAAAAACTATCTTTCACAAACCAAATTGAACAATATTCGCCACAAAGACATTGTTCTAAACACTTAGCAGTGCAGCCACTGACATAGCTTGTGGAGTTTTCATTAAGGGTTTTTGACAACAGTTCTTCTATTCAATTGTCTTTGACACAACAACAACTTTGTTAATCAGCTACGCAGATGAATGGTCCTTTAAAAACTAACTTACATAAACCAAATTGAACGATATTCGCCACAATATAGCTTGTATAGTTTTCATAAAAGGTTTTGACAACAGATTTTCTAATTCAATTATCTTTGACAGCGCAATGAATTCTAAAATTCCATTTTCAATTCCAAAATATACAGATAGGGTCAAAAGATATCTTCAAAGGGTTATCTAGTTAAATAAGTTTGAAAAGAAAGGTCCATCATGTCTACAGAATGCGTTTGATGATTAGGAGAATAGTTTGAAGATCTTTGAGTAAGTTTTTCCTTTGATTTGATTTTAGAAGTAAGTCAAAGTTGTGTTAGCTCTTATCGAAAGTTATTGTCGCAAGGTAAGTTTCTGTTTAGACACTTGTTTAGACACTAAGGTTCAGTAACTGATAAAAATGGGAACGTGACTTTGAACTCTGAAAAATTAAGAATTAAAATCTTGTCTCTGTTCATAGGCGTTCAGGTCGTTATCTGTTTATTCCGGGTTGACTGAGCTTTACTTTAGCATTTCACAGAAATTGACACAGATGACTGACTTTTTCCATAACTGGCCATTTTTTTTTAGAGAATGAGTAACAAAAAATCACGCCTGCAAACGCCGGGGATACGGTCTTTTTACAGAAAGATTATGCAGAACTGTACGTCATAAGCACACCCACATTCCGCCAGTTATGTTTTAAGTGCCATGTAATAGGGGAGGATCTTATTGGCATCAACCGGGCACAAATCTAGACTCCTCAGCAGCTACTAAAAAAACCCAATAACATTTTGCAGACCAACGAGACAGTCCAGTGAATTTGTAATATTAATTGTGCGTAATTGCTTTATCAAAGTTATTTATTAATATAAATTTAATTTGATAAACAAAAAACACATCTTTAGAACTAATACAGAAAGTAGCGTGAGTACTATAACAAAAAAGAAAGTGGTCATTAATAGCGATACATAATAGTATATTTTATAACGAGGGACTAAACGAAGCCATTATATACCCGAGGTGGTTTGACTCCCGAGCTTGCAAGGGAGGCAATGAAAGCGAGGGTACATTATATTGTCGTTTAGTCTCGAGGTGCAAACTGTACTTTTCACTTCGAGTGCAAGAACAATAGTCATTTTAAACTGAACAAATTTAGACTTCACAAAAATTCTGAACTGAGCGGTCAGTTTTTTCTTCTATCAGGTCAGTCACAGATTAACCATTGAACACACAACACAAACTTACAACATTTTTGCAATGAAGATTAGAATTAGTACCTACATTACTGCAGCGGCTAGCAACAGTGGCATTGCTTTTCAAAATCAACGATGCACAGAAACAACCATAATTTTTTCTCGCGTTGAAGAGTTCATTTGTTTTTTTTTTTAATAAACCGGTTTCTATTTGCATGCCAATTCGAAATTTAAATAATACCTTTGGCAAGTTACTCTTTTGTGACCATGTTTCAGAGTAAAATATCGTTCCATTCTTAAATTACTTTTTACTCCCTAGGGAATAAACGGTCACTTTAATCCCGCTTCGTAGGTCTATAACGGCGTACTTTTAGAGCATGAGAAGTGAAAAATGTTTTAATGTATCGTTATTAATGACCACTTTTGCTCAAACCGTGGTTAAGTCACTAAGATCCATGTTTACCGAAAAGATAACGGTCTGATTGTCATACAAAAATGTGTTTTAAGCAAATGTTTTTAGATAATCAGACCGTCATCGTTTTGGTGAACGTGGACCTTAGTTAGGTACTTTATTAAGAGCATCATTATTTAAGTAACTGCTAGTACTGGTCGTTGCCAACTTCATTACTTCATACGTGAGCGTTTGTCGTAAGCAGTGCCACGGCGATATCGTTTAACGGGCAGCATTCCAAGTGATTAGTGAGCAAGCTTTTAGAGGGAAAGTCAGTATTTTTTATAAGCCTTCAGATGACACTGAAGGCTTGAAAATAAAAGCTAAATTTTGGGCCCACTAAATTCAATTGTCGTTGAATTCCTAAGAAAAGATTAAATTTGTAAATGCATGTGTGATAATTTAATTAACTGTAAGTTATTCAGTGATAATAATTGTTTTGGTTTGCTTCACAAATGTAATAGAAGAAGAAAATGTCTAGCAAAATTGATTTATATTCTCAGTCTTTGAATAACTTACAAACTTATCCTAACCAATATTAAACTCTTCAACATTTAAAAAAATACCCTTTTTCTGTTGAAGACTAGCTCTAATATCTCATAACTCATATTTCTTAGCTTAAGATTGCAAGTGCCAGCACATTGCAACTCTCAAATTTTCTTAAAGTGTTTCTGATGAAATACGAAAAATTCTCGATATGTTCTTTAAAGTTGAAAGATAAATTATTTTTGTGTTTCTTTTTCGAAATTCCGGGTAAATTGAATGTTCAAGGGTAGATATTCAATTTGATAGGAAAGTTTCGAACTGGTTCATATCTTTATATTTTCTACCGATAGTTTAGGTCTGCAACTATTTGGATTGGAATTCACTTGAAATAGAGTAAGTTTTGCTGTAATACTGACTTATACCTGTCCTTATACTGTATTCAAAATTCTTCATATTCTATGTAACTAGGTTACCTGATACTTAATAAAATAACATAACTGAAGAAACACGGCTTGTACTGACGTACACCACTCGAAGTAAAACCCGTACTTTGACGTCAATTAAAGGGTACAAAAAGAATCCCCGACGATTTGAGTGCGTTACATTGAGTCCTACCGTATAACGTGATTTTTCACCCGAAAAAAAGTCATTTCCCAGCAATATATTTGTTACGTAAACTTTAGTTTGATGTATAGAATGCTCGGTTGACGGCTTCGTGAAGGGTCTGTTTACATCCTGTATAATGTATGGTATAGGCTTTCGTTCCAATCGTGGCTAAGCCTAAGGCGCGGTAAATATACAAAAGGTGTCGAGCGGTGGTGTGGCGCGGACGCGGCGTGGTCGCGGCGCCACTTCTTTGATATTTCATACAGAATGTATAGAAGGGGTATGGCGCGAAATATACTGAGACGGCGTGTCGCGGACGTGGCGAGGCCGCCGCGCGGGCGCCACTTCCTCGCCCCCGCGCACCCGCAGTTAGCAGTGGCATGCACAGGGAGAGAACAAGACGGCGAAAATGCGTAACAATATAGAAATTAAAGATTAGAATGCGCCCGCGCCTCGCCTTTCCGACACCGTTAGCGCACCTGTTCTGCGCTGCGCCGGCGCCACGTCATCACTTTGCCCGCACGCCACCGCCCGACGACTCTTGTGTTTGTTGCCAGACGATGTCCGAGATGAATCCGATACTCCCATTCACTAG
This sequence comes from Xestia c-nigrum, assembly GCA_916618015.1. Lineage (NCBI taxonomy): Eukaryota > Metazoa > Arthropoda > Insecta > Lepidoptera > Noctuidae > Xestia > Xestia c-nigrum. The sequence goes on along the minus strand of OU745257.1, from coordinate 24,336,487 downwards.
CCCCTTCTCTCCCTTTTCTTCTCTTATATTGGATAGCAACATGATTTTAGTCCCTTTGACTTTTTTTAATTTACTCGGCAGTCCACCCGTTTTATTTTTATCGCTGGGAATAATGGATTCCAATGAAGTATTTCCAAGGTTTCGGGTCGCGTTAATAATATGGTCTTGGGCCTTTATGTCGTACATTCGAGTGCCTTTCGATCGTAAAATTAAAGAACTTCATTGTTATGCTTTACTACTTGGGCGTTTGTTGAATAAATACGCAGTGCTATTTCAAGCGCAAACTCGCCGGTAGCATTCGATGAGAGCTTAGTCCATTACGTGAGTTTTTTTACAAGTGCAAACACGACAATGATACGATATTCCATCATGGAATGCCAGTTCTTGCCTTCCGGCTTCAACATCAGACCTTGAAACTTAATCGTGGTCAAAGTTCATTAGACTTTTCTAACAAATCCAAACACAGCTATGATACGATGTTCCATCATAAAGTTCCAGTTCATATCTTCCGGTACCATCATTAGATCAGTTCGACAGTACCATATGAAGGTGGACGCGAAGTCAAGTAGGCCTCGCTCACATATCCGCGCCGAACGCGCCGAAAGAATCGACCGCGCCGAAAGATTGGAAGCACTCATTTTTAAAACAATGAAGAAGTAGTACTCTAACGTTGCTCTGTCGTACGCAACTGATAGAATGCGATCGCATCGGACGAATTGCCCGCATCAGCCGCGCTGAATCTGATGACGTCATCCGAATTTGTCTAGGATTTCTGAGGTTCTGCTTGATTCGGACGATTCGACGCGGATAAGTGTGCGAAGTTTCGTAGGATTTCATACAAGTAATTCTAAAATTCGATTCTTTCGGCGCGGTCGATTCTTTTGGTGCGGATAGGTGTGCGTCCACCTTTATTGTATTGTCATCAGAACTACATACACTTGCCAATTTTTTCCTCGATCCTTGAAAGGTGGTTAAATTACCTTAGATTCCTTTACATAGTGATTAAATGGTGACCAGTCACTTCACCAAACATTAATTCAAAAACTTTTACTTGACAAACAACGATTAGAAAACACATTATTTGTCATTTCATCAGTATACAGCTACAAGTTTAACGAGTAATTCACGTCGCAAAATAATTATCGGATAAATTTTATTTAATAACGTATTATTTGACAAACAATTCTTTTTTTTTCGTTTTATTCCATATTCATCACATTACACATATTGAGAGTGTAATTTAAGCCCGCGTAGGCGCGCAGGAGCGTGGCGGTCCGCGAGCTTTGGAGCAGGTGGCTTGGACACTCACCGCCGCGGCTGAAGCTGCGGTGGTGAGCGTTAAACCCTCTCCGACAATAAGCTCGTGTGTGACCGCCGGAGCCCCGCAGCGCCGGAGCCGTGACAGAAACCATGCCTGCTGCATGCTGGTTGCATGCATGCTGCATGCTTGCAGCATGCCTGCTGCTCGCTTGCTGCAGGATGCCTGCATGCTTGCTGCTTGCTTGCTGCATGCATGGAGTATGCTTGTTTGCATGTTATGAAAAAAATATGAATTTCCTTTTTTGTTTTCTTAAAAGAGTAATAAAAAAATACTAGCCTGTAAATTATTTTGTTGAAACGTGATTTATCCAAATGTATATTAGTAAAAATGAAAAAATTATAAATGAATAAATATAATCTGATGCATTTGATAAAAGAAGTATTTGCCAAATAAATGTTTGTAAAACGAATGTTTTCAAAATAAAACATTTGCGGAATAAGATGATTGCGAAATAAATAGTAAACGAAACGTTGGTTGTAAAATGATTTTTTTGGTAAAACATAAGTGAATCGATTAAATACAGGTCGACTTAATAGTAAAAAATAAAAAGAGCGTGTTTATAAAAATGAAAAACTTAATAAAGAAATAATAATAATCAAAAGCGTGTTAATAACATGTCACAAACATAGTCATACAATTTATATCAGCAAACTTTAAGGTAGGTACTTCCAATTAATCGACTCTATTAAAAAAAACAAGTTTTACTTTTTAAACGCCATTTATATAAGCCAGAAGAAGTGGGATCGAACACAAACACATACTTTATATCTTCCCCTCTCTTAATTACCTCCTCACTTTCACTTAATCAAACCAACCTCAACCTCGTATTGTTTGATATAACCTAATTCTGTTTACAGAAAGCAAACAAAAACATTTCCATGATAATTAATTTATCAAGGTGACGGCTACAAAACAAGCCTCGGGAAACCATTTTGGTATAAAACAATATTGTTTACAGAAAAATATATCTAAAGTATTAGTAACAAAGTTCAATATTTTTCTTACTTTGTTTAGGAACCAACATTGCGTACATGTTATGTATTCGAAAGTAATGATGTACCTAAGTAATGATTTTATGTTGACTTCTTCATACTTTTTTTCCTTCAGATGGTTATTTCTATTTTCTCCCTATTCAAGATCCCAGTTTGCAAATAAATAAAACTGTTCGCAAAAAAACTTTTTCTTCGCCATTCCGCTTTCTTTCATTTCCCAGACGAGGTTGTTTAAGGCCTCAAAACATTTTGACGACTCTTGGGACGTACTTAGGACATCACAATGTTTCGCTATACATGTTTTTATTGAATTTCTGATCCCTGAATATTGAGATAGACAAATTTCGAAATAAAAAAGTTAGAAAGACGAGCAGCAGAAAAAATAACTATATAATAGACTGACTAATTTCGTAAAGCAAAGCATCGTGATGTGCCACATAATAACGGGCGAGTTAAAAATCCAAACTTTGTGGCTGCTACTGAGAAATTCCTCATAGAAAAAAAGAAAAACACTTTTCCCAACCAAGGAATCAAACCTAGAACCTCATGCTTAGCACCCGCAGTATTTTTGTTTCCTACTTTATATCCAGAAGAAATTGGGTGTCAGGTAAAAACTTACTAATAAATATAAACTTCCTCCATTCATCTTCGTAAAGTACCTCCTGTCAAACAGTTTTCTCTGAAATAGGTCAACTCTCTAGCAATAACTTGCAAAGATCCATTATTTATGGCAATATAGGTTTAAGTGGAAACAGTTACGCCGAGAAAACGGAAAAAAAGGTATTTGTAATATTATTGCAGTCGCGCAGTGCCCAAACGACCGTGCGCAGAGTGCCAAAAGAGACAACAGCAGAAAAAGTTCACACAACGTTTTGAAATCCCATGACTACTTCTCCAAAACTTGACCGATATAACTACTTTTTTCATTAAAAATTAAAGCAATATTTTGGCCGTGATCCTATGTTGTACTTTTTATATACTCAACTCTGGATGTGTTGAACACAACGGAAATTCTGGCCATCTTTTTAGGTTTTTGAAGGTTCGTTTCTCTTTAAATAAATAATTTATGTAAAAAAAGAATAAAATATAAGGTCCTTAGTGGTCATAGATTTTGAAAAATGATAATTAATATTGTAGAATATTGTTCTACTGGCATTTTCCAGGGAGGAAACATGCTGTGTCCTCTTAAATACGCCAAGTCCACGTCCGGACAGCTTCGTTTACGGCTATAAATTTTGAAAGTTCGCGCAAAACGCTGGAACCAAATATTTATTTTAAGCACTACAATATTGTATGTTGTGAAACTGAGTTATGTAAAGGATAAGCCGTATATTTTATGTTTTTTTACTGAAACTGTATTCAAAGTTTGTTCGCAGTTATCTACACTAGATTTTTTTTGCTCGTTTTGAGACTTGTGAATATTGTCACAAGTCCCAAAACAAAAAAAATCGTGAAGACACCGCTCACCTTTTTTTTCTAAATTTATTTGTGTTTGTGCCTAAGTAATATTTTGTGTAAGGGCCACTATTATACGTTAGTAACTCTAAAACAACGTAACTATTATTAAGTTTGGTTTTGAAAAGTGGTAGTAAAATTAAGCAATACCTACCTACCTAGCTATTTTTTATCTTTATGTAACATAATGAACCACAAAACGTTAAGTTTATTCTGATCAAGTATTTCAGAAGTAGTAGAGAGAAATTTAAATTAAGTAAAAAATATATTACTGTGGCCGTCAAATAAAAAATCACTTAGATATGATTTCTACTGTTTTCTGATTCTTTCGAATTCAAACTTAGTCGCAGATAAACAATTTTTTTTCAACCCACATTTTTTGCCCGTCCAATAGGGCTTCGATACAACAAACACTATGTAATGCTAGAACCGCGCTTAATGCGTTCTAACACTCTACTACAAAGCGTAGTATGTCCTTACGAGTAGGAAGATACAGATTATCTCGTCAAACTAGTATGTTTGCCTTTTACAGAGGTCAACGTATATCATCATCTGCCTAGCCTTTGCCCAGCTATTTTGGGGTTGGCTTCTAGTCTAACCGGATGCAGCTGAATACATGATGTGACTGCCTATCTGACTGCCACAACCCAGTTAGTACTGGGTAATACGATACCCTAGGTAAGACTGGTTGTCAAACTTTTGGGCCACTGACTACTTATTACGGCTGTCAAAGATCAAAGATCTACAAATTTAATGACAGCCGGGACCAACTGCTTAACGTGCTTTCTGAGACACGGAGGTAATTTTGTATGTAATGGGTGGTCACCCACATAAACCATAACCTAGGCAAGCACGGTTTATCTTAAGGATCGACCCGAGCGGCTGTTATTATTTAGTCACGAGGTCAGCGTATCTCCCAGACAGAATTTTACTTCAATCAAACACATTTCACAAAACTCCCGCATTTCAAACATATTCAATTTACATTTTCACATAGACTACCCAACGTTCAAATGTTACTTTTGTGCTTTCCTTGTTGACGAACTGTTTGGCGCCCTGTAACTTTTTTGATACTTGTACAATAGCATAGAATATAATAGAATAATCATTTATTCGTTAATGGACAGCACAACACAATGGAGTAGTACATACATTTATACAAATAACAACAAACAGCTTAACAATTAATTAAAACAGCTCAACTGCGCTGAGGATACTGGATGCGCTGGATGTACATTTTTTATTGCTATTAAATGTATAATAATATAATAGGTACTGTTAACTTGTAAATAAAATTAATATAGATCATTAAACACCACACTCCAGAACACAAACTGTAAATTGTTGTTCATGACTGGACAGGCCATGTCTGCCGGATGCAAGCACAGCTGTGGGCTCGAATATCGCATGACTGTAGTCCTGAAACAGTTAGACGGGGTCGCGGCAGACCAAAGAGAAGATGGCGGGACGTCTTGGAGTGCTTCCTCGCAAATTGACGACAAGAAGCTCACCATTGAGAGAAGTGGAAGGAAGGGGGGGGGGGCTTTGCTCAGGAGTGGGACAACACGACCTAACTAAATAAACACCCTAAAATTTGATCTTTTGGATCAAAGGAGATGTTTGATTTTGGGATACCACTATGTACACCACATAGATAATTCGGAAAAAATAGGGGTACTTCACAAAAATACAAATTAATGTAACTGTTAATAAGATAACCCTATTTTGAGGGCAGCCATGACAGTTCTGTGACATGACGTTTGACGACTTTGACAGTTTTAAGAAGTGACGTCTTTGAGTCAGTCTTTAGATTGGATGTGTTCAATCAACAATGTCACTGTCAACATGACACTGATCGTTTATGCTGGTCTGATCCACCATGTTTAATTTCTTGACCTAGTTAATTTGAATATAAGTACACTGAAGAAAATTAAAATAATAAAACGGTTACTGTACACAGTGCTAGACTCCATATATTTCTGGAACATCTCCTTTCTGACTTTCTCTTTATACTCACAGATTAAACTGTATTTTACAAAGGAGGAGTTATCGCTTTAGGCACAGCATAAAGTCCACCTCAGTTCCTCTCCAGACATAATATTGTTAATTCGTGAACATTGCTGTAAGTACAGAAAAAAACACTAACAGATTAAACTCCGAGCTACCAAAAGATCTGTCGCTATTCAGCCCAGTAACCTTTTAGCTAAATTAAATTACAAACACGAGCGTAACACGCAAAGTATTTTCATATTTCTGTAGCAGAGAAAGTCGTCCCCATGTCATCTGGACTGTAAATCTTTGTGACATTTAGAAGTCATACTGTCGTCGTACGAAAACTATTTAATATAACATATGAGGGTTCTTTTGTCGAGTACAAAAAATTTGATACAAATAGAGAAGCATTTAATTGCAATACTAATGATTTAACTGAACAATACAACGTTTTATCAACGATACTGATGATGGAAAAGAAAAACAAAAATGAATTGTAAAACTTTTATGATGCATGAAGTCCAAAATTAAAAATGCATGAATTGGAAAAGTTAAAATGAGTGAATCAGAAACGTTAAAAATGCGTAAATTGGAAAATTTGAAAAATGTTAACAATTAGAGGATCAGGTTCAGAAATAAAAGTAAACTTTGACTGAGTATTACAATACTTAAAAACCGTCTACACTCGTGAACTGCTATGAACAGACTGCCGGGCCGATCTCGGCCATTCGGAATTCTTACCCCTTCTCTATAAAACAAATGAAGGTACTACGCAGTGATTTTAAGCATGGTACAATAATATACTTCGCCAGGTATAGCATTCCGAGGGACAGAAGTCACGTGGGTGTCTCGTATCTACGTCATAAGCGCTATCAATGGTTCTCAAACTTTATAATCTGGGGAAATTCAATCTAGTAAAACAATGATTTAATTATTATATTCCTACTAACTTTTGCCTTTAGCTCTACCCGCATTGTAGGTTTTCGGGGACTAAAAGAATCCTATATACATGCTAGGGTTTCAGGCTTCAAATTACAACTCGACTGTCTTTCGGCTCCATCATTAGATCCACTCCAGACCTTCATTAAACTAGTAGTGCTTTAAACTACTGATAATATTAACGAACGCACTAGTCGCCACTGCAATTTTCGAAGGTTTCCCTCGATTTCTCTGAGATGCTTATCTTCTGATGGACCACCCTTGGTTCAAATCTCCTTTCCAAAAAAAAGAATCATCAAAATCGGTTCATAAACAACGAACACTCATAGGACAAAAAAAAATAAGATCGAATTGAATACCTAACCTTCTCGTTTTTGAAATTGGTTAAAAACAAATTTGTTGGAAGTCCACAAAATAATATTGGGAATCACTGTTTTAGTGGCACTGAGCGAGACGCCGACATATGTTAGAAAAGAATAGCGATACACGACGAATTGTCAGAATGTCAATGAGACAACCCGTTTCAGTGTTACCAGTAGTGTGAAAGAATAACTCCCTAACCACCTATAATTCCTGTGCGAATCCGATCAAACATTGAAGTTTTAATTAACAATAACATTAGTTTATGACTAAATTGAATTATTTTGTTTGGTCAATCAAACGAAAACAACAATTTAAATGCAGTTTATATTTTTTTAACAGAATGGTGACTGAAAATGTTTCCATGATTTTGTGCTTTGTTGCAATAAAGTGGCAACTGAATAATGACGTAGATACGAGTCGCTCCCGGAATGCCAGACCTTGTTTTATTTGACCATGATTTTAAGTACCATACTCATACCACTGCGTAAACCGTTAAATTACCGTACTCATAAAATTGAACAAGCGTGCTCATGACTAGTAAAATCAGTGGCACTAACATACTCAGAAAATTGAGCAACCGTACTTTTAACAACAGTACTTAGTAAAGATAAAAATATTTATTAATAACTCTAACACAATGCATTATGTCAGTTCTGTTGAGAGCGTTTATAAAAACACAGAAAGCTGTTAAAATGATTGACACTTACCTAGGCTTTCTAGTTTTTTTTTAAACATTGTGCATTTCAATCACCACTTGTCTTCACGGAAAACCAAAATAGGTATTTTAATAACAGTAAACACCAACATAACCGGAAAACCCGTTTTTCGTACACCTACAAATTATTTTATAAGTTTCGACCCTCCAAAAGATTTATGGTTCAAACTATTACTTCTCCCCAGGAGTATTGCGGTTTATCTCAAAATCCGAGACCCACTTAAATCTAAGATTCCTCTAGAGAGCTTTGTAATATTTGGATATTAAATAATAATTACGTTATCATGTAAGAGTCAATTTGGGAAGAGTTATGTGAGTTATAGAGTATAGGATTGAGAATTGCTTGTCTATAAAATATTTTAAAATTTATTTTAATCTATAGTAATAAAATTTTTTTGCAAAAAAATATAACCGACTTCACACAAAAAAGTTAAAAATAACTTTTGCTTCAGAAGTCGGTGAACTTTGTTTGATTGATTTAGTTTTATTTTTCTCTTTTTAGTGGTTCATAATATGTACTCTACTCTTTCACAGCGTATCGGCGTGATTTTTTGTTATGAACTGGTGTAAACAATAGAGAGACATGAGATTTTAGCGATCCCAGTACATTTGATATTATTTATTGAGGAGTTCCCGTCGCCTATCTTCCGAAGTTCTTCATCAGATCTTTATCAAATTGAAATGGGATCACTCCAAGAACGTACTCTTCCTAAAACTACCCAAATCGCTTCTGGTGTGCCTATAAAATTTAAGGAATTCCCTCTATTTCTCCAGGATCCCATTAAATGGAACTTAACAAATCTAACAGTCGAAATCTGTGAGTATTGCACACTTCTGCGGACTTCCTCAGAGCATACAGGCGTGATGTTACGTCACTATGTTACATTAACAATAAACAACCAAACGATTGCAGCAATTACTGCAGCTTTGCCGTGTATTTTTGAAGAGTTCCATTTATATCTCCGAAGATCAGCGTCAGATCTTAACCAAATTGAAATGGGACCACACAGAAAGCACCAGCTTTCAAATAAAAGAATCATCAAAATCGGTTTACCCAGTCGAAAGTTCAGAGGCAACAAACATTGTCGAAATCTGGGAGTATTGTACACATCTGCGTACCCCCTCAGAGCAATGAGTATGAACAATGAACCTACAAGCGACTGCAGCAATTACTGCAGATTTGCCGTCTATTTTTGAAGAGTTCCATTGTATATCTCGGAAGATCAGCATCAGATCTTCAGCAAGTTAAAATGGGACCAAACGAGAAGCACCAGCTTGCAAATAAAAAAATAATCATCAAAATCGGTTTACCCAGTCGAAAGTTCTGAGGTAACAAACACAAAAAAAACAGACGAATTGATAACAGCTCCTCTTTTTGGAAGTCGGTTGAAAATAAAGAGAAAAAAATTGTATTTTTGTGTGTATGTTTGAATTTAAATAAACCCAAAAACTACTGAACCCATTTGAAAAAATCTTTCACCATTGGAAAGCTACATTCACCCTGAGTAACATAGGCTATATTTTATCCCCGTAGTCCCACGGGAACGGGAACTACTCGAGTGAAACCGCGTGAGGTCCGCTAGTTGTGAATATGCCGTACCTACCGGCAAAAATGTAAAACTACATAATTTAATAAAATAATTCAATAAATAAATATCGCAGGACATTAACACACAGCGTCATCTAGAAGCTTTGTGTCGTGGACACCAGATAGTTGCTACTCGTCTACTACTTGTATACTTTTGTTGTTGTAAATACATAGTTATTATACATATTAACATCTATGATTCGGAAACAAATGTCATCACACAAAAATAACAAAAGTTAACTAAGGCGTTTGTAAAGTATATGACACTTTCGATTCCGGATTTGTTCATTTTTATATTTATTATTTTTACTGTTCTCAAAGGGTTTCCAGGAATGAGTCTGGACTTTAAATTTAATGTTTGTGTTCATCTAAAATCTTAATGTAAAATTACCTAGGGAATTTCACTTTATCGAATTGCAAATGTAATCAAGACTGAAAATTAAAAAAAGAAGGTTTTAAATCCGATTTATTTGCATAAAAATCCAATTTGTAAGTGAACCGAACTAGTTAAGAAGCGTTTCGTTTAAGTAATCGTTCAAGTAGACTAACAAATTGCTTCGTATTTGTTAACAAGGCCCTCAAACGAAGATTTTGACCCTAAAAGGAGTCTCTAATTTTAATTTTTGAGGAGTCGATCAATCTGGAGATATATGTCTGTCATGGTAAATCCATGGTGAGTGAGAAACTCGAGAGTGCGAGCGAGTTTTACATTTGGCAGTTGACGAATAAGCCCAAACCACGCAAAATGGAAGGTAGGTCAAAAATCAAAATCAAAATAGCATTGTTAATTCCATACAATCACAAAAAGTACTCAATTGCGTTTAATCCCATTAATAATTAGAAAATAATGAATTGTAAATAACGCAAAAGTCTAATTTAATAAAAAATAAATGAAAATAGGTAACCAATTCCAAAGTAAAATAATAAATTATAATAAATTCCAATTGCACATGCATTTAATAATAAATTACAGTAAATTGAATAAGTTAAAGCTGATTAATGAGTACTTTTATTAATCCCCATGCATGGACTCCTCTCTGGTAAAATACTCCTCCAAAGGGTGCCAAATATCTCTGTTCTTCGCTTTCCCAATCCAATTCTTGCCCGCAATTTCTTTTCTTTTATCTTGCCATCTGAAGTATGGTCGACCTCTGCATCTGGTTCCCTGTGGTCCCTTCCATAGAAGGTAGGAACAGTAGCCTAATGAAGTCAGTTTTACCACTTTGACCTTGAGCTGGCTCAGTCTGAAGATTCAATAGTATAAGAGGTTAGCTTCATTTGGTCTTATAAAACTTAAGAAGACGGGTATTTATCGCGAATTTACCTTTAATTTAATCCCGACGGACCCGGATCCGGTCGAAACGTCGGGATTAAATTAAAGGTAAATTCGCGATAAATACCCGTCTTCTTATGTTTTATAATGTGTTCTGATCGTGAAAGTTTAAAAAAAACAGTCATTTGATCTTGTTCGAAGAATGTATGACAGTGTTTTGGTCAATACTAGATTGCGCCAGAAAGTAAAAGCAGTGACGATTGAGCGAATTGAACGGTTTCAATCTTGCAAATCGAGCTACAACAATGTGTCAAACTTCACTAATAGATTTTCAACTTTATCGCTGAAGGTCGAAGGTTGTAAGTGTGTGGTTGTAGGTTGAAGGTTCAAGGTTGATTGGGAAGATTTGAGAGTTAGCTTCATGTGCTGGCTAGGCTCTTTAGTAATCTCATCCGACACAGGCGAATTCCGCGGGATCAGTCGACAGTTGAATTTGTCAACTGGTTGACCAATTTTATGATTTGTTCGGTCAACCAGAAAAGTTTCGTGATAATCTGTTTAATAAATCTATGCATGTTTGCTTGGGTGCTGCTCTCAAAACGGTGAAGGAAAACATCGTGAGGAAACCGGCATGTCCTAGAACAAAAAATTCGAAGACATGTGACATCTACCAATCCACACTGGGCCCGCGTGGTAGATTATAGCCCATTCCCTCTCATTGTGAGGAGGCCGTGTCCCAGCAGTGGGAACATTATAGGCTGATGATGATGATGATGATGATGACATGTTTGCAAGCCAAATGGTAAATTATGACTGAGTTTTGATGCATCTAAAATAACAATTTACTATTTAATTATGTACCCATATTTACAAAATAAAATTCTGTTTCTATTTTAATATTTGTTAGCTCGATAGCTTAACACCAGTTGGCGGGTCAATATAATATATCGGCCAAGAGGTTTAATAGGATTACTTTCTCTTGAGCATTGGTCGGGCACAGCGCCAACAATGTGGTTGTGGGGAAGGATTACGATGCTACAAAATGCAGTGCTAACATTTTCTTTAAGCTAAATACTTGTGTCACAGCATTTAGCTATTGATTTATTTGTAACCTTTGCCTTTTTGTTATGAATAAGATAGACAAATAGTAAACTTATATTGTCACTTACGGGATATCTTCCGTGATTATTTGGTATTTTGAGTTCCCGATATTTCGACGCTGTTGCAAGCGCCATGATCGCGGGTTGACTGGAGTATGCGGGTGGATGTAAATTAAATTGTTACGAGCAGACAAATCTGTCTACCCTCTTTCTTTGTCTTTTGCTACGCGCACTATGACAATATAAGTTTAGTTTTAAACCGTGAAAGCCTAAAACAGTGTTTAGACAAATAGTATTGATTATTAATATAATTTTGTATTAAGAATTGGTTTGATCAGGTTTCCTCCATGCCTCGGAAAGCACTTTAAGCCGTTGGTCCCGGCTGCCATTCGCAGATCTTTGACAGTCGTTACAGGTAATCAGTGGCCCAAAACCTGACAACCAGTCTTACCAAGTGGTATCGTATTACCCAGTTCTGACTGGGTTATGCAGGTCCTGTCAGTAGGCAGTCACTCTTCCTAAAACACAGGTAAACAGTTGCATCCGGTTATACTGGAAGCAGGCCCCAACATAGGAAAGGTAAGGCAGATGATGATTAAAAATTGATTGATAAACCTATTCTATTTGTGTATGTGACTTTATAAGTATGTTAGTCAACGCAACCACGGTTCAGTAGTAATTCATAGTTTGGGGGAGCTTTTTTCCTTTTAAAAGAAAATGAATGCGAAAACCATAAAATTCAAAAGACTGAAACTTAATAGCGGTTTACAGATGTTGGCTTAGAGTATTCTAACTTGACGTATAATAATACCTTTATTTAACTTGATACGCCTTTTTTTGTTTTGGTTTAGGATAGGAAATCATCAAATAACTTCTCTCACTCTGGGCGGAGCGGGAGGGAAAGTCAGACTTTGACTGACTAAAACCCATCCATGTTCCTTCCTCGCCCTTTATGTTCCGGGGCCACGGTATCTCTTTCGAACAGTCCCGCAGCCCCGGCAGGCTAACTTGAAACGCTTGCCATCCACAACATTTGCTAAACTTTTTTGTTATAATTGTAAAAAAATAAGACGCTCAAACACTTCAGGAATTTTGAAACAAAAACCTTTCTTGTTTTAAAATACCGCAAAACTGAGGAGTTTATAATTCAAATTTTCATTTGCTGAACGGTAGCGAAGAATTATTTAACATTACGAAACCGCAAACTGTTTAAATATAACAACGTTTTTTACCACAAAAAGTTTTTGTAATAGATTCGTTTACAAAAAAAATGTACTTGGAAAAAATTCTTATCTAAAATCTATAATGTTCATTTATTCATGAAAAATGTATACTTAGCATACTTTTGAAAAAAAAACCATCTTTCAGTTTTATGTATCTTTCGAATAAACGAACTTTCCAGTTAAAATATTCTCTTAAAGTCTGAACAAACGCAACGAAACTTGCGTAAAATAAATTACTTAGTAAAAAAAGAACTGAAGTTCAAAGTTTTTGGTATTCTAATTAAAGTAAAATGTAAGCGTGTTTTGATTGCATCCGTCATCTGGAAAAGTCTTTATCTATATTTAAAGAAGCGGTAAATAAATGCAAAATATTTACTTTTTTCTGTTTCCTTTTGTTGAAATATCTTCTATTCTATACCTTTCACGTAAATTGACGACCCGATTTGCGTAGTGGTAGTGACGCTGCCTTACGTTCTTAGGGTCCTGGGTTCGAATCCCGGTAGGAGCAAATGTTTGTTTGATGAGCACGGACATTTGTTTCCGAGTCATGGATGTTTATATTAATAAGTATGTATTTACAAACAAAAAAGTATGTAATATGTATTGTAGTATATCAACTATCTAGTGTCCACGACACAAGCTTCCTTTCTTCTTTTCTGTATTTAGTGTGTACATAAATCGTTAAATAAATAAATAAGCTTCGGTGCTTAATTTGGCACTAGATGGCGCTGTGTGTACTGCCTGGCGATATTTATTAAAATTTTCATTTTTGTTAAAAAAAAATATAACAATGACGAAAGAAAGCAAAAACCTTAACGTTTGAACCCAGCAGCGCGGCCGTGTTCATCAGCTCAGAAAAAGTTGTAAATAGAAGTTTCACTGAGTACTTTCTCCACAACTTATTCGGTTTGCGTCAGAACTTAGCAATTCCGTTTTTAATTTTGCGCCAAGTTGCACGAAAAAAGTCTTTTACAAGTTTCCAGCATGATAAAAATGGTCCATTTCATTTCCGTTTCTGGGTTGTTTTTTAAAACGCGACTAATTGAGAAGTTTGGAAGAATTGAGATAAAGACTAAGGAATTGAGAAAACGATGCGGCTGAATGATGAAAATCCCTTCTGGCTGTGAGTATATCACGATAACAAAAAAATAAATACGTGAAGTATTATGTTGTTAGCAAAATGATATTTTATCCTTATTTGGAATCACGTTCAAGCAATTTCCCAAAGTTGTTCCTACTTTTGCCAACAATATTTCTGTAGCTTTATTACTTTTGCACTGATTGGCTGATTGGCGTACTATCTTACCTACTTATATCTTACAACGTGTTTGAGTACGCAAAAATTCATCATTGTGTACCATAATGTGTATGTCACCGTAAAATTGTCAAATTGTCTCTAGCGATATTGTAAACTCTCGAGTTATTGTCAACTGAACATACGGAAGTACGCTCTGCCCCCATAATCGGGACTTGGGGCACCCCCCCGTTAGGTTAGTTAGGTTCCTTTAAACCCTGCACTCGAAAATAGGGTCCCCGCGAAGCGGGGCTCCGTCGACTACGCTTTTTAGGGGAATACAAAGTGCTTTTAGGTTAGGTTATAGTAATCGGTATTTCTCAGGAATGGTACAATATCTTTCATGAGAGTTGTACCACTGGGCAAGGGGGACCTTTCCTTCCCTCCACACCGCGTAAGTTTTGACTACCATCGGTTTTTTTTTTTTTTTTTAAATGGCATCTTGCAGTTCAACCTAGAAAGGTTGTCGTCTGCTTAACCGGACTATCCTGTGGGTGCCTTGAGTGTAAGGCCTCCAGCCAGGGCATAAAATTTATAAGCGACTACACGCTAAGGGCACGCCCTGCGGGGTACGGGCCTCGGCTTAGGGCGTCGCTGGAAGAGGACAGCGAGGGGACAGGCGATCTGAGAGGTGTTATTATTTAGGGACTGGATTTGGACTGCAGGCTCCGCCACGCGGGCTGGCACGAGCAAGGGACGGGCCTCGACTACCATCGCATGCATATCACGACAAATAATGCGTTTTGTTGTAAGCAGTATTTTCATTTGACAATATCTCGAGATTTTACAAAACGTATTTGACAATTTTACGGTGACATATATATAGATGGAAGGAACATAAATGTAGTCACAATGGGGATGCACACTGTGGAACTAATGGCGCTAGCAAAGCTGGTGCCAAGCATCGTCATTGGTTGAAAATTAAGGAATGTCGTTTCATATTTTAAAATACCTTATCCTCATTGGTCAGATTGAGACCAGCTATGGTGGCGCCATCTACAATTAGCTTTTAACGGTCTTCCACATTATGGACCCTGTCGGGCACAGCATAGATTTAGTAGGAGAGAGGAGGAAGAATACTGGCTGTTTATAGCACTTAGTAAATAATATTGTTTTAATAATGTAGAATTTAATTTAAGATTTATGATTATTATTGTTTATAAATTATATAGAGATTCATTTATTAGCATATTATTATAAAACCACTTATTTTTTAAATTGTTCAGTTGGTGGATGCATTTAATAGTTCAGGGGTCATTGAAACATTTTAAGAAAAAACTTCAATAACGGTGAGAACGAGTGCCTTTCGACTTCAGTAAGGTTCTTTTTACGCCCATTATAGGTTTGCTATGCAGCAGAACTTTACGCTAGCTTTCTTCGCAGAAAGATTTCAAGTGAATCTAAAAGTTTATAGGTACTTCTTTCACACTTTTAATGCTGATTTAAATCATTTAGTTGGAACATTTAGGTTACTCATTCATGAATGTCCAATGTTACAGATTAGGGCTGATGTTCCAGAGTTGCCTGCGAAATTCAAATTTCCTTTTTTACGTTATTTGCAATTTTCAGTCCAGTGTTAGGTTATAAAGGGTGTAAAACACCTCTTCACGAAGCCGAAAGGCACTTGTTTGCCTCATCAATGCGATATTTTTTTTGTTCTACACCATACCTGGGAACTTTCTAGTTACGGAGATATGGGGGGTCAAAGTTACAACTTTTAGACAAGTTTTTTTTTAAATACAATTTTTTTTTTGTATGATTTTGACTTTCTACACCTCCACGATCCCCGTACTATTCAATCCATCCATCAGCACAATGTGCAATGTGCGTTGCATTGAGTTCTACCACAAAACATGAGTTCTACCACAACACATTTTATAACCTCAAAAAACAATTTTTGCGTAAAGTTACTTAGTTTGATGTACAGAATGCTTGGTTAACGGCTTTGTGATGAGGTGGTTTACACCCTGTATGTTGATGAAAATATTGTTCGTACACTGGCCTGCAAATTGCAAAAAACGTAAGAATATTTGAATTTCGCGGGCCACCAAAATTTATCCGGTTGACCATTTTATGAAATAGAACATTCCATATTCTTGGCAATGTTGTCTAGAGCCAAACTTAAAAAGCCTGCGGAGCATGCGTAGTTCATACAAACGTAATACCAAAATGATTTGTAAATCAAACATATTCTTATAGTAGTGTGTATTTATTTCGATTGAATAGTGATTTAAACAACAGTAATGAGAAAAATAAGTTTTGTATAGAAATTTAAATTCCTCATATCTCGTCTTTATGTCATTGTCCTTTCAAAATATTTGGGAACATCGATATTTTGTAATCCAATCGAAATATGTGCACACTACTTTAAAAATTTGTTTGATTTTCATATTATTTTGGTATTAAGTTTGTATGAAAAACGCAAGCTCCGCCGGCCCCTTAAGGATAAATCACAATCAACAGATTATTGAACACTTAATAAAAGGCACACACATTGTTCCTCATTTTATTCATTAAAATGAGGAACATTGTGTGTGTCTATTCTATAAAATATAACATCATACCTTTATCCATCATATCCATCCCTGAAGGGTAATGCTTAGTTCTACCATAATATGTAAGTCCCATGAATAGGGCAAGCAAGCATATTATTGGTGTTTGTTAAGAGGTGTCATGTTAGAGGGCACAAGATCAGAATCTTGTCCCCTCTGACATGTCACTTTACTAACACTTAGGCCCGAATTCTTGTCACGCTGACGGTCGGTCGGGCACGGTCGTTCGTACCGTTTAGTGAAAACAAAATACGGCAGTTGGTCGCCTCTGACGTCAACGTAGCATTATCGAATGCAATGTATAATCGTACGTGACCGTCAGCGCCACACGAATTAGGCCTTAAGGAAAATAAGGTATGATGTTATTTAATGAGTTGTTATAGTCTCGTTAGACTACAACTCATTACATAACTTCACGTCATTACATAACGTAAGCGATTTCGTCTCACACAATATTACATGTCAAGTTATTTGTTATGTAATATTACATTGACAGTAATGTCAAACTACGTCGGTAAAGTAATTATAGGAAACAGTTTGTTGACGTATACAGCGCTTAATAATGTTTAATATTACTTTGGGTTAGTAATGCTCTACTACAGTCACTAATGAAATAGTCGTTTAACTGAGACGAGATTGGCAACTAAAATAAGATGAAGTTCTCTGGGTTTAGTTAGAAAAGGAAAATAAGGGATTTCTCTTCAAGATGCATTTGTCAACAAGGTTCTTGCTGATTACAGAAAGTAATATAATATACGTTTAAAACAACGAATTAAATTTTACAGTTTACATCAAACGGAAACATTTTATTTGAGTTTTTAGCCTCAGCAAATTCTTAACCTTTCATGTTTTTAAAAGACAGGAGTTATTTTGTAAAACAAGTTTTGTGAACCTTGTGTTTTACCAGCCGCATAACATCTTAATACTTGGCATTTATTTTCTTCTATAAAAGAGCAAAAAGTAAGTAAAATGTACGAACAAGAACCTTCAAAGTCAGCAAAATGTAACTGTTTTAAATGTTACCCCGAAACGAACAAATGAAAATATCTGTCTCTAGAAATTGACCTTTCTAAGGTCTAAAGCTAAGATCCAATTACCTTTTCTGGGATTAAAGCAACTGCTTGCATTACAGTAGTAACTTGAATATTGAAGAGCAACCCAAAACACTCAGAGATGTTCTCACGATTTGTGATCTGACCCTTTTTGGTGCTCAACGAGCAATGAAATTGGGCCGTAGATTTGAAGAGGGATCGGGTTTTTGTGAAATGTTTTTGAAATGTTACGTTTTTACCTTTCAGTAATGTTTCTTTCATGTATCAGATGCTTCGCTCGACGATTTTTATTCATTGCGCGTTTATACAACATTAGTTTTAGTATAATTATGCGAAACCCAAAACACGTGTCTAGTAGTTTTATGTAAAGAATCTATGCACAAAATTTCAAAACTGTATCATGAAAAGTCACAAAGTTATAAGCTTTTTCTGTCACCAGGTTGTCCGGAAATAACGTGATCACCACGCGGCAAGCGCCCCGCGCCCCCGCGCGCCGCCCACGCTTTGCATCCGCACTTAGTGCCGTATGACCTGTCAGTTGTGCGCGTGTGATAGCGGATAGGTATTTACTGTCGCTCGGTGTCCAACTTGTAACCTTCTTTAAATATTTTTGGATCAACATAATACACCGTGTTTTATCCATAAACTTCGACCTGTCGTGCGGTTGTACTCATTATTATTACTAACACTTAGGTATATGGATTGTGATGTTTAATAGATTATGTTCATACTAACATAGATCTTAAGAAAACTGTTACTAACACATTTTATTATGGATTATGTCTGAAATAAATGGATAATAATAATAATTGTGAACAACTTTTACTATGGGAACAAAACCCTGTTCGCATAACTCGTCAAAATGTATGGAACTGATTTTTTTTTGCGATTCAGGGTTGCATGAGCTTCTAGTTCCTTTCCTTCGGAAAATTATCTTTAGTAGGTCGAAGCAAACCTATTTACACGAAACTACAAACAAAACTAGCAAAGTATGGGTATGTCTACCTCTACCTAACCTTTTGGAAAAGAACAGACGTGATAATAAGTCATGATAAACTTGTGTAATAGTTCCACTGAGAGAGGTCTCAGGCAGTGACTTTTACTTAAGTTAAGTAGTTAGACTGTTGGTTTAGGACCCTAACGACGCTGTTATTGGTTAATCGTCTCGTTGATGTAACTAATGAACCGTAGTTTCCTTAGTGGAGTATAAAACATTAAGCTCCAGTTAAATTTAACGGTTATGGTAAAAGCCATCTTGTGAGCAGTGACGGCCCAAATGATAACGCCCAGATTTTCCTAAAGTATTGTCGTGGTTGTTATCCCAGGAAGTCACTTTTCCAACTGTTCTCGACAAAAAAAATGGTGAAAAAACCACCTTATTACCTTTTTGAAAACCAACAAATCAAAAGACATTATTGTGACGTCAACTAACTCACACTGAGCCCGCGAGTTAGATGACAGCTAAATACTTAGAAAGGGATTCACAGAGAGGAAGCTTGTATCCTAGTAGTTGGAACGTTATAGGGCCGAACATTATCCGGCTCGAAGGACCACTTTTTATGTATGGCTCAGAAATTATTCAACTGCAGAGCAGGGACCAAAACCATAGACGATAGCAAGTTTATTGTAAAATTTCACGAAAGTTATGTCGGTGGCTGTTGGTTATTAATTTAATATACAAAACGCTAGTCGAAAGTAAAAAAAAAAATAAAAAAAAAATAAAAAAAATAAAAAAAAAATAAATAAAATAAAAAAAATTAAATTAATTAGTTAAATTAATAAAAAATAAATTACGGTAAGTACGTCCATCCTGTCCGTGAACCGGTCACTAATGATTATGTTTATTTAGGTTAAAGCGAATTTACAATATTTGTAAAGTTCATATAATGTGAACATTTTTTTTAGCATCAACCCCTAGTGTTTTAACAAAAAATATAATCTCAACTTTATTAATCTCCATGCTAATAGAAGAACGTCTCAGTGCAGTCACAGACTACTTTCATATCAGTTATAAAAGTTGAACTACAAAAACTACCCTATTGGCTTCAACATAAAGGCGCTGTATTCAATGTGAGATTGCTACTTTGGACTGGCGGTTGAGCGTATCAGTTTAATGACTTTAAAAAGATAAGGCAGTTTAGTATTCAAGATGGGATGGCTCAACCACTATCCATGCAAAAATAAAGTTGAGTTCTATATTTATAGTGCAGATATTGCTTCGTCAAAGTGTACAATCGATGTTGATGCAACTGTGGGTTTAGTACAACCGCGCGGAGTTAACGTAACGCAACATTTTTTGCAATTCAGAAAATCGAACGTACGCTCCTTATCCCAGTATGTATGCGCGGAGTAAGTGGGACAAAGCAAAAAGCGGCCGTATAAACTCCTATACGTGCTAATATATACGAATTACTGGAGTATTACCGGGATAAAAATCAAATCCATTCAGTCTTTTTTGCATGAAAAAGTTGCAAACAGCCATCCATCCATACTCACACAATATCACATTTAAAATGGCAATAAGATGGAATTAAGACGTCTACTGGTGCTTTTCAAAATGTGGCGTATCACTAACAAATTTGACTAAAGCACTAGCAGAGTTTTATTTTGGATTCAAAAATCGACTGTTCGAATTTACACAACGTTTAAGTCGCACATTCGTGCTAGGACCTATGCTAGGATATTGGTATTCAGACTTGATGCTCCGAGTGGCATTTGATGACAGCTACCACTCTCGTTTGTGAGAATATTGAAGCGTAGTCTACATTCCTTAGTATTGAATACTCTTTCATCTTCTACAAATGTTTTGCAGAGAAATGACAAAGTACAATGTTCGTGATCATTTATTTCTTTTAAAATCATGATCTCTTAACATTTACAAATATCAACGTATGAAAATTCTAAAAGTGAACTGCCTGTATGAATGGTGGCCCAATTGCAGCGCGAAAAATGTGGTAAGCGAATAAACAAATCAAATATTTAATAGGAATAGATTGGAAAAGAATATTTAATTGGCCAATATATTTCGTGGCATTATTTTTCCATGCGTTGTACAAAAAATAAAGGCAATTTTACTGCTGGCAGTTTCATCGTTGCTATAGAATTATTAACCATTAGCTGACAACTTTTGGGCGTAGTTTAAATGCCTTATAATCGCCTTAAGTTTAATAAATAATGATAAAAAACTCACCGATCCATTTCTCGTCCTCGACAACGACGGAACATACTCCCTCTCCACTGTGGCTACTGCCAGCAACGGCGCGAAGATTGCGAAGGAAACCAGCCACAGTCCAGCCAGGAGGCTGCAAGCTCCCCGCCTGGACGGCATCCAGGGTTGCCGCAGAGACTGTGTGATGGCCAGGTAGCGGTCCACTGACATGGCTGTGATTGTGAACACGCTTGAGGCTACTGCAACACCTGAGGGAGTTAAGATGAGAACAATTAATGGCTTTACTTATCTAAACTAGTATTTCATAGAGGAAAGATATATTTTTTTGTTTGGACGTTGAATGTTTGTTACAATTTAACTTCTAAACCAATTGGCCTTCTGAACCGAGGACTACTCAACCGATTTAAAAAATTCTTTCACCTTTAGAAAGTTATAATTCCTTACCAAGTAACATAGGCTTAACTACGAGTATATTGATATCATGCAAATGTGCCGACAATTTTCGTGGACGAAGCCGTTTAAGTTTCTTATACATTAAACAATGATTCAACACATAACAAAATAATTACGTCTGTGTATATAAAAAGGGTTACGCAGAGGTATCCTTATAGTATACCCACATTTCGACTGATACATACGGACAGAGAGACAGACAGACAGGCGGGCAAATTGAATCTACATTAGTTCCAATTTGCAACAGCTATTTGACTACCCTAAAATGACAATAATTTGCAGCACGTAAGTCTAACATACCCACTATTGTTTTGTGATTTAAAGAACGTTTTTCACGCTCACAAAATAAAATAAAAACATCTGGATCTTTTTACATTGAAATAAGAGTCTATAATATTTAATTCGAAAGTAGACAAATGGCACTGAGTATGATACCTACTCGTATGTGCCAACATTAACAAAACAAAGCTTCTATCTGTTGGCAGTAATGTTACGGCATGACCCTTAACATTATGTATGGACTCATTTCGTGGTTTGGCACAGATTCTGATAGTTCTAAACCAATAAATATTCGACACTTATTGCCAATATCATACCACCATTGATTTTGCGGGACCACAATGATCAATGCAGTAAACGTTGCAATGATCTTTAATTAAGTATCAATAAGGTTATTGTTACGTTGCTGCCACCAACAAATTTGTCAAAATCACAATGAATCTTAATGTTTTTACAATAAGCGCGTTTTTGCCCTTCATCATTCATTTCAGCCGAAAGACGTCCACTGCTGGACATAGGCCTCACCCAAGTGTCGCCACATTGACCGGTCCCTTGCGACTCGCATCCAACGGATTCCCGCAACCTTCACCAGGTCATCGGTCCATCTAGTGGGAGGTCTGCCAACGCATCGTCTTCCGGTTCGCGATCGCCACTCCAGAACTTTTCGGCCCCATCGGCCATCCGTTCTGCGAGTAATGTGACCTACCCACTGCCACTTAAGTTTGGCAATTCTTCGGGCTACTTCGGTGACCTTGGTTCTCTTGTGGATGTCTTCATTTCTGATTCGATCACGCAAGGAAACTCCGAGCATAGCCCTCTCCATTGCCCTTTGGGTGACTTTAAGCTTTTTGATAAGGCTCATTGTGAGCGACCACGTCTTGGTCCCGTATGTAATCACTGGCAACACACACTGGTCATAGACTTTCGTCTTGAGACACTGCGGTACGTTGGACAAGAAGATACCGCGCAGCTTCCCAAAAGCTGCCCAGCCGAGTCGGATATGACGATTGACGGGTCCGCGTTTTAAAATTTGGTATTGTAAACGCAGAAATGCTAAAACGCACCTGCACGTGGGAGCCTTAAAGCTGCTGTTAAGTTGCTACTGACTGAGAGATTAAATAACTGTGAAAGGACTATAAATACTCGACAAATTTATCCAATTTGAAGCCAAGGCTTTTAAGCCGCAGTTGGTTAAGCTCCGTTTCTGGTAAATTTTTAAAGGAGAATCATAGCTCCCGTTTGTAAAATATGAATACTTTCCGGAGTTGAAACGACCGGCCGCAACACGTAATTTTTAGCTGTGTCTACATATTACAAAGACATCGATCGTTTTTACATAAAACAAGTTCCTGAACAGATAAATAAATACAATTTATGAAAATCCACACACGGCTCAACCAAATGAACAGCAATAAATGTCCTTAAATCTTTTACTTTTACTGAAACCAAATCTAAAAATGAGTAATGAATGACGAACAAATTCCATGTTTGGTAACATGTTATTAAATTAATCAAAATCATAATATTTTATTTCACATAGGTCTAATTGCATCTAGACCTGAAATAAAATATTTTGATTTGATACTTATAAAACGTCGACAAGGTGCACGCACGGTTCGCGTTGGTCGATTCCATGAAGAAGAACCGGCAAAAAACTCCATGGTTACTCTTTTCAAATCATTTTTTGTTACAATAATATTATGTTACAGCATTAGTACTTTAGTATGGGAGGACAGCGTAGGCAAGACAATAGGTCGTTGCTTACTTTAAAACAAAACATGTAATACAAGATAAATATTAAATAAAGTAAAACAGCATCTGGGAATCTGCAAAGCCTACAATGTTCACTCATTCCCAAATAACTGGTAAAAAGCATCTATACAAAGGTAAGTAAATATAAAAAAAATTGTCATCAGTGGTGTAACTATTCTGTTCGAAAGAAAACTACTATAAAAATTTGAATCAAAAGAAAAAGAAAAGTGAGATTGAAAATAGTTAGAGACATCCACAAATCTGTGCCGTTTATGAGCTACCAGGGAAGCCGCATGCGCAGAATGAGTTAAAGCCAAACTTCTTTGTCTTCGACGTAGTTGTTGATTTTGTAATGTGATTTTTTCATAAGGACACGTTTAATATAGTTTTTGAACTTTCCATCGGTCAGTTCTAAAACTAACTTTAGCAACTTGTTATAAAAGCGTACTCTTTATAATAAACGACTTGCTAGTTTTTGTTAATCTGAATTTAGGTATTACAATTTCATGTTTACTGCGTGTATTCTTATTATGGAATTCGCTTCTAATTTTGAAAATAATTATCCTGAAATATCGTCTGAAGTTCATCCAAAGTTATACCTAACTCAGAAAGACTCCTTTTTTATTCAGAAGTAGAATATAACCTTATTTTATTTATGTGCTTCATTGATTCAGACTCTCGTCCAACAGATAAAAGAAACGCGTGCAGAAAAAAATGGAATGTTGCCAAAGACATCAGAAAAGGGTTTTGTGTTTTTATCAAGCAACATATCAATACTAAAACAAAACGTGAGTTGGACCTATGCTGAGACTATAGGCAAAAAAAAATACTTTTTACGTAGACTTGCAATCTTTATAGTTTCTACCAAATATAACAAAAGAAAAGAATATTAAAACAATGCGTGACTTTTTTATACAAAAAAATCTTGTTCAATGACAGTTCTGTAATACGAGTACGTTTTCTGCCTATTCTTCTTTCAAATGTTGTATTTCGGCGTCAATATTCTAATACCAGCAGACACAGGCATAATTAGAACCAGCGTCACAAAAAATCTAACACAATTTTCTTGTTGAAATAGAATCCTAAAGGTAATATAAATATGTTTTAAAATACTACTTCTTTTTATTGCAATCAATACGTTATGAGGAAATTACTTTTTTAAGAAAGTTCTTAATTTTTACCATTTTTACCGAAAGAGGTTATTGATCCACCTACATTTATTAAAATTTTAAAATTTTTAATAAATTTAGGTGGATCAATAACCGAAACCTTTGACATCCACAAATAAGCCAAACGAGACACGATTCATTTTTTTTATTCGTACGAAGAGATATTAAAGGGCATTGACCGCTATTGCGATTTTAATTGCCAGCAACCAGCAACTATAGGTGCTTGTACATCTGCTAAGAATCATGTAATGTTGAGATTTGAGATCTTCCCGCAACTTGTTACTACCCTCGATTTTGATTGAAACTGTTCGGTGGAAGTTTATTACTTTGCATTTTTTTAAATTGAAAAACAACAAACAAAGCATTAGCCGTTCAGGTGCGGTATCGATGGACTTCCGTAACGACTCCATTTCTAATTAAAACTAAGGAAAAATAACTTTATTTAACAAATTAGAAAAGAACACAGTACACGAACTAAAACTATTTATTAAATAAAAAGTGTTTTTAGGAGCACAATTTAAATGTTCACATATAAAGTTTATTTGATAGAACATCAATAAATTGAAACAAGGATTTGAAAAGACTTTAAATTGTCTTTCCTTTACGTTTTAACTATTTTTGTAACAACACAAGAACTCTCAAAAGTGGAAAAGCAAATTTATTTATTTAATTATGGCATTAAGTAATTAGTGTCTAAGTAATAAAATAAAATAAAATAGACTAATACAAATATTAACCGTGGCCACTGTGTGTCAAAAACAATTGTTTTCGAAAGTGCCTCGATACTCAGGAGAGTGCGAGATAGTCGCAACAGCATCCTGAGAACTGTAGCGGAGAGCTACAGCTCTCCAATTGTAAGATTTCTTGTGCAGAGAGTAATTGGTACTAACACTAGATAATAAGTTATTTTATATTATGTTACTAACACTCTATGGATCTTTTTGTGTCCGAATTAAAATAAATAATAATAATAATAATAATAATAGTGGGTCCACCCTTTATAGCAGAACTTTTTATGTCATAATATTATTTTGCATACCAGCTGATGGCATAAACTTCATTTCGCAGAAAATAGTTTGGCAGATACTCATCTATCATAGGTTCGTACTCATAATTTTGTAAGCCAGAATCATCTTCAGGCATACATTTCATATGCATAAGATTCAAAAGTAGAACCATCTTATCGCAGAAAGTTCACAGTCAGAATCATTTATTGGCATAATTTTCATATCGATAGTCTTTAAAGGCAGAACTATCATATCTCAGAAAGTTTACAGTTAGAATTATTGTTTGGCATACATTTCATATGCATAATAATGGAAAGACTCATCTATCATATCACAGAAAATTCATAAAATCAGTTGATTGTGAACACTTGGTTTTTATTTCCCTGTAAAAAGCAGGCAAACAAGCATATTATATCGTGCATGTATACAAGCTAGCATGAAGCAAGCATGCAGCACGCAGCATGCAAGCAAGCATGCAGCAGGCAAGCAAGCATGCAGCAGGCAAGCAAGCATGCAGCAGGCATGTAAACATCTGAACATGCATACAGCATGCATGCAAACAAGCATGCAGCATACAAACAAGCATGCAGCAATCATGTAGCATGCAAGCAAGCATGCAACATGCAGCAGGCATGGTTTCTGTCACGGCTCCGGCGCTGCGGGGCTACGGCGGTCCCACGCGAGCTGTTCGTCGCAGATGGGTTTAACGCTCACCACCGCAGCTTCGGCTTGCTGGCCGGCTTCGCCGGCCAACCTCAGCCGCGGCGGCGAGTGTTACAACCACCTGCTCCTCAACTCGCGGCCCGCCTCGCCCCTCCGCGCCTACGTGATTTTAAATTACACTCTTGGGGTAGGGCAAACAAGACTACGTGGAGTCGGTTTTGGAGCGATTCTTTTCTGTCACTAACTTTTCTAGCACAACATATTTACTTTTTAAGATAATATTTTTATTTTAAATTAAGGTTAAAAATGCTATTTTGTGGCATTGAAAAATGGCAATACTGCCAAATAAAATTATTCCAAATGAAATTCTGCAATCTTCATAGTATGCCAAGTGAAATTATATCAAATAATCGTCGTTCTAAGTAAACATTATTCTAAACGAAATTATGCGAAATATGAACAATGCCAAAGGTAATTATGCCAAATAAAATTCTGCTATCTAAAAGTATGCCATTATAAATTCGGACATACACACATTCAGCCAAACAACAAGTATATTTAAAAAAAAATATGCCTTTAATATATTCGTTTAAAGAAAATTATGCCAAGTGTGTTATGCTAAATGAATTTCGGAGCAACAAGATTCTGCCAGATAGATGGAACCCAATTCGCTGACGATCGACCAATTTATAGGGATGAAAATTGGCTGTTGGACAAGGCACTCGTTAGATTGATACACCAACAGGATGAGGTAGGAGCTTTGGAAGAGCCTAAACTGAAACAAATATACCCCAACGAAATATCAAGCAAATTACAAACCACATAAACAGATGCCTCTGAAAAAACAAACCCAATCAACCAGGCAATGCCCGAAACTTTGCCAAATTTACGAAGCAGCTTATGAACAAAGTTGAATCGACAAAATTTAATCAAGCTTCGTCTGTTATCAGTATCCTTCTGTCTTATACTCGAGCCGATATTGTACAAGTTAAGTCCCTAATACCGCAAATTTTTGGGTTCAGAAGGACCACTTCAAAAGGTTTGTCTGAAGAGGAGATACTTACCTATAGGAATGGATCTCTAAGTATGTCTCAAAAGGAGATAATGTGTGTAAATACCTCAAAGTTTACAGGAGGTATTTGTAACTAATATGGAACTGTAGATTGTTTTATTTTCTGTTTCTTCTTTAGTATAATCAATCAGTTTATACCGTTCCATAGCTCTTTTTTTCTCTTTTTTCGAATGCGCAATCATCAAATGACTTCTCCCACTCTGGGCAGAGCGGGAGGGAGTGTCAGACTTCTAAAACCCATCCATGTTCCTTCCTCGCCCTTTACGTTGCGGGCCCACGGTATCTCTTTGAAAGAGTCCCGCAACACCAGCAGGCTTCGGCCCTTGCGGGCCCCTCCCTTTATGCTGACATGTCTTTGAGGCGCGCGTGAAATACGAACGCGCCATCGACACGGCCTGTCGTCATTAGACGGACGGACGGCTAGCTAGCCCATAGCTAACCGTCCACAGGCCCGCGTCTACGGTGGCTGGAAGTCACCACGTGGCCCCCGAAGCCCGGTGCGTCTCCCACGGCGGCTGGGGCGAGAGGCTCTCTCCCTCACCGTTCCATAGGTGGGACAGAGGTTTTCTCTCTCCGTTGAGTTTAAGTTACAAGTAATTGGAGGTGATCCTATTGCCATCAGCCGCCGTGGCTGCTACTAAGAAATTCCAGACGGAAAATTCCGAAAACCCTTTGCCTGACCCGGAAATCGAATCCAAGATCTGTTGCTCAGAAGACGCGCTTGAGACCGTTTAGTCTGTGAAAGGAAATGGGTGGTTATAAATAAATATAAACTACTACTGTCTGAGTGGGTCTAGGTTACGGTCCAGTTAGGTAGGTCTAACTTCGAGAAAGAGGTCAATCGTCGAATCCGACTCGGCTGGGCAGCGTTCGGGAAACTGCGCGGTATCTTCTTTTGGATGAACTTACCGCAGTGTCTCAAGACGAAAGTCTATGACCAGTGTGTGTTGCCAGTAATTACATACGGGACCGAAACGTGGTCGCTCACAATGGGCCTTATCAAAAGGCTTAAAGTCACCCAAAGGGCAAAGGTGAGGGCTATGCTCGGAGTTTCCTTGCGTGATCGAATCAGAAATGAAGACATCCGCAAGAGAACCAAGGTCACCGACGTAGCCCGCAGAATTGCTAAACTTAAGTGGCAGTGGGCAGGGCTCATTGCTCGCAGAACAGATGGCCGTTGGGGCCGAACCGCTCTACCGATTTTGTACAAACTTCACATAAACCATCTACTTATAGTCCAAATAAAGCTTAAAAATTTGATTTGGATAGGTGAGCCCGTTCTTGAGTTGTAAAAGTACAACGAAAAGTGGCATTGATTTTTATAAATATTGATGATAAACTAACACTAAATTTATACTAACTCTATCTTAAAATCAGACGAGGTCTATGACAACTCTGAAAATAGTTAGATTTGAAAAATAACAAAAATAATTCTGTTTAGACAGACTTGGAGAAAACTAAGATAGTATGTATACTAATTGTCATTAGTGCAAGCAAAAGTATCACTTTAAACACAACGTACTAAGTAACTTCTATCTCTAAAACACAGAAGTCATTGACCTTCTCTCCATCATATTTACACTGTACTGAACCAGAGGAGCGAACTTTATCTTAATTAAACCGTTTTTGTCAGCTTGCTCCGATTGAGACGAGAACAATAATAATTGATTGACTTGGTTGAATCCTGCGAGCGGTCATTCAATCCTAAAACCGTTGATTTGGAGTAAATTTTGTGAACATACTTTTCTTCGAAGTTTTTTGACCTTTCGTAACTTGAAAAGTTTTGTAACAAGGTGTCATTGTCTTACATTGTCGATTCGAATTATAGTGGGTCGGGGAACGTTCGGGACCAGCCCCCGTATTCACAACGCTTCGATTCGCTTTCGATTCGGGAAGTCGTATGTCTATCTTGGTCGTTTTCATACTGCCAGAAGAAGACAGATATACGAGTTGTCGAAACGGAAACGAGTCGAACACGGGAGTGAATACGGGGTCAGGACTGCGGTCCCGGATTACCCCTAAATATTTTTGACTGGTATTTTGATACCACCAGAAAAAAAATAAAGTACAGTTATCAAAAAGAAGAAGAAAAGTAATTCAGAAATGTAGACAATATTTCTTCATAATTCTGACGTCCTGGTAGCATGTGAGACTTCATTATAATTGACGTGGAGTTGCGGATACCAGCCCGCTATACAACTATACAATACCTCCTTCATGATTCTGGCGTCCTGGTAGTTTCGTGATTTCTCACATCACGAGCCCCCACTCCCAAGTTTTGATGCATTTTATCTTTGTCAATATCCATTGATTTACATGATACACGTCCAATATTTTCCAATACTCTAACTGACGGACTAAATACATTTGCAATTTTTTCATACAGTCGTCATGTCTATTTCTTTATTTGTAGATCTTTGACAGCCGTGACAGATAGTGATGCGAAATGCGAATGCCGAAAGTCTAACAACCAGTCTTACCAAGGGGGTATCTTACTTGGTAGTAATAACTGGGTGGGCAGGCACATTGCTCGCAGAACGGATGGCTGATGGGGCCGAAAAGTTCTGGAGTGGCGATCGCGAACCGGAAGACGATGCGTTGGAAGACCTCCCACTAGGTGGACCGATGACCTGGTGCAGATTGCGGGAATCCGCAGGATGCAAGTCGCAAGGGCCAGTCAATGTGGCGACACTTGAGGGAGGCCTATGTCTAGCAGTGGACGTCTTTCGGCTGAGATGATGATGATGAAGAGTTGTGGCGATCAAATAGTCGCTCCATGCAAATATTAGTATTCTGCTGTATCCGGTTAGACTGGAAGTTGTAACGTTACGTTTTCCTGGAAAGGAAAACGTAAGGTTGCATTGTATAAAATAAGAGAAAGATGAGAGTAAATAATAGCAAGATAATTTAATATACTAAGGAAGCCGAGGTAACGTGGGGGTAAGAGTCCAGGCCCGAAGCTCGCAGTAGGTAGAAACGGCTCGCCGCAGTGATAGTCTCGCTTGCAGACGCCAATCTTGCGAGGGTTCGAAGGTCGAGGCTCACCCGCTGTCAATGTCCAGGTTCTCAGAGATAGTAGTAAATGCCTTTTCGAGGCCGACAGCGTCCAAGCTCTCCGTAGTAGTGTAGCAGTATAGTAGCAGCAGCTTTTCAAGAATAATATAAGCTGGATTTTGCGAACTTAGCGATCACATCAAATAGTACAGAGCTCCGTCAAGCTTCTTACTCGCTCGAAGACCAAGGATAGACTGACTATTCAGGCTCGGCTTCCTGTCATCATGCAGTTATGAACGTTTATTGTGTTCTAGAACATAAAAGAATAAAATGGTACAAAAGAGGCCTAGCATCAAACGTATACAACCTACAATTTCTAGTTACAGGAATAAATTAAAAATAAAACTAGGCTTGTCATTGTCATTGTCATTATCTGACATCGCAAAAGTAAACAAAGATTTGGAACACCAAAATGTACAGAAATGCTATAAATAATACTAATTAAAAGGCGGAAAAGGCATGCTAAGCCTCCGCATAAAAGCTATGAAGTTATTCGGAAAGGACATGTGATAATATTTTGGATTACAATAGTTAAAAACGTAAGTACAAAAACACAAACATTACAAAGTCGACCCCAAAATAGTTAGGCAGGCAGATGATAAATCAACTTATTATGTACGTTCTTACCCAGGCTATGGACTACCTGTGTGACAAATTTCATCGAAATCCGTTCAGGACAGACAGACAACTCTGTTCATCAATGCAAAATAATTTCCACTTTCTCAGTAATGACGGGTGTATTCATTGATTGAATTTGTATCTTTGGTCCTGGCTACATCGTAATAAATTGTAAAATTACTTAGTAACGTTTGTCCGAAACTGTTTCTGACATATTAATTTCCACTTCAAAAATGTTGACAGATGTCAAAATGTCAAGCTAACTCCTTCATTGACATTACGCGTGCTTAAAACTTACTCAATTGGAACAAATGTTAAACTAATGAAAGTTTAAGTTTTCAATCAGAAATTCCGAACGCGAAGATATTAAGGTATGTCTGAGCAAGTTCAATTTGGAGGCCTCGAAACCCTTTTAGGCCTAGTCCACGACCTTGGATGATACGACTTCTTAATCTTGAGACACGTACGCTCGTTTTTATTTGATGCTACTACACATCAGTGGTGACGGCGACTTGTAATGATTGTCGTCACCCGTCGCGGTCGCGCAAACCATGGCTCGTAGGCTGAGGCTTACACTAGGCAGCGATTTGCGATGCGACTGGAAGATCGAAACGAGAAAACATGGTATGGCTACATTACAAGCGAGATTCCGGCGTATTTTCTAATAAATTTGCTTCAATTTTGCTATGTTGGTGTAGCCGATGCCGTGATTCCAGTAATGTTGTTACGATCGCATAAAAAAAAACAAAGATCGCTAGTAATATTTGGTGTGCAGTGTAGCCATATACGTGAGCATTCCTTTATTTGTTTTAGTCGCTTATGTGTCGCAGCCTAATGTAGCCTCTGCCGTAGACTCGACTCACGTGGAGGTAACTCGTGCTACATTCTAAGCAAATTCTTTATTTTGTTTTTAATGCAGTGTCGCTTGAATGTGTTAGCCGTGGCCAGGGGCTTAAACTTTGAGCCGATCGTATAGACCAGTCACGTGGGACATCAATCTTTGTTTATATGCCCTAACAACTGGAGTGTATCTTTTTCGATACTCTAAATATTTATAGTGAAAGCAAGGAGTCCACTAGGTCTAAAAATTCATGGACTGAAAATTGATGAAATCATGACTTCTAAATGTTCCTTTTAATACATTTTAATCCGGCTTTTTTGAGGTTGCAGAGTCTAGCAATCGATTATTTGGAAGAATTACATAAAGACATTTTGTGGTATAATTCAAATCCAAACTTAAAAACGGACGAGCTTGTTGGTTGGATCATTCCCACTAGTTCTACTACACAGTTCCACGGTAGAACTAGTTGGAATAATTTTTCCTACTAGTCCTATGATTTCAGGTGGCACAACATCGTAGAACTTGTGGAAACAAAAATCCTATAATTTCTACTTTTGTATTACACAATTTTACGGTAGAACTATTGGATTTTTATTCTTTCTAGACCAACGTTTAGAAAAGTGATTGATGTTGCAAGTAGTCGGGTAATGCATTATTATCTATTGTACCTGAAACTAATCTGCCCTACCCTTCTGAAAAAACAAGCGCGATATTATGCTATGTTTTGAATTTATAGAAGATTTCCTTTTGCTTATATACAACGAAATTTTCCGGAAACTTAACTGAATTGAAATAATCCTATTAGGATCGTGTCATTACAGTTAAGGAAGGTTTCGGATAATTAGGGGTGAACAACCACAATCAAAGCCTAAAAACACAGATTGTTTTTTACCCTCAGTAACAAATTCGACAGAGCGATACCAGTGTCGACCTAAACAGGAATTTACTGCCATTCTAATGAAACAATAAGCATTTAGTTTGGCTTTCTAATAAATTTATGATCACAGGGGAGCACCACACACGAAGAACCTAAGTTACAATTACAAATAAAGTCCTGTAAGCCACTATTGTACATGAACTTTCAATAAATAAATAAAGTTCGTTGAACCAATTCCAGTAACATAGATCAAATGATTACTGAACTTCACGTCTCGCCTGTATATGCCTGGAGGGGCAATGGTAGACATTTAGTACTAATATTATAAATGCGAAAGTTTGTGAGTGTGGATATAGGTATGGATGTTTGTTACTCTCTCACGCAAAATCTTTTTAACAGATTTGGGTGACATTTTGCACACAGATAGTTTATAACTTAGATTAAAACATAGGACAACTTTTATCCTCGTAGTACAATCCCATGGGAAAGTTATTAAACATCACGCGGGTGAAGACGCTGGCAGGAGGTAGTTATAACTATATAGCTGGAAAAATGTGGTTACATTTTGCCAGCTATGCAATGTTGCCCAATAGAGCCCGCCTATTTCCATTAACTGGGCACCAAACCAAAATCCGGTCCGCTACTGAGTAATTCCTGATGGAAAATCAAAAGTTTCGCTTTGTTTGACCAGGGAATCGAATCTATTATCTATACTAAATATATCTATACTTATAATATAATATACATATATATATATATATATATATATATAATATATATAAGTAAATATAATAATATATATAATATATATTATATAAAGACAGAAATTAGGCGCCTATGGAATACGCAAACAACAGGGATCCCAATAGTAATAGGAGCTACAGGCATAATAAGTAAAAGTTTACACAGATACATAGACCAACTGAGCATAATAATAGACATAACAATCCTACAAAAACAAGCAGCCATACACACAACTACCATACTCAGTAAGGTATTGGGAGACACTGTGTTTGTTAACCGTTCAGCGAGCACACAAGAGACCACACCAGACACACAACAAACATCACACACAGTAGATTCACAGCAGTCATCCGTCACACAGCTTTCATCTACCACACACACACCAAATACACAAAGCCAACCGTCAACCACACAAAGCATACCTAACACACGAAGAAGGAGAAGAAGGAGATAGGGGCAATAAATATCTTTTTTCCTGCGGGACGCAGGACGGGATTTTTAAAAAAAACCGACGCAAGGTCGAGTATCGGAAAGCCGAAAAAGAACTAATTATATTATAAAGCAGAAGAGTTTGTTTGTTTGGTTGAACGCGCTATCTCGGGAACTACCGGTTCGAACTGAAAAAGTATTTTTGTGTTGGATAGTCCATCTATCGAGGAAGGCGTGATGTTTAGGCTATATAACATCACGCTACGACCATTAGGAGCGCAGCAGGAATGAAAAATGTTGCAAAAACGGGTTTTTTTTTCCTTTCGTTTTTCTTTCTTATGTGACGCAGACGAAGTTGCGTGGGTCAGCTAGTGTAAAATAATTTTCACGAACCTGACTCACGGACAGAAATTCTGAGGTACACGAATATCGCTAAAACGGAACACGTTTCGCCAATACTGACTTCTTCCTTTTTCACTGAAGCACGAAATAGTATTTGGAAGACTGAATCCGCTTAATGCTGTGCTTTAATGGAAAATAAAGGATAAACGAAATTTGGTCTACTCTATTCCATTTGAACGAATAGTTCTGGGTGGGACATGTCTTGCTCATTCAGGGACCGACAGGTATTGTTACATGAGTGTAATGTCTCCTTCATCCACCTTGTCAAATCTAATTTTGAGTTTGTAATTTGGGGACATGTTGTTGTATTGATCTCTGAGCCAATTTGAAAGTGACTCTTTCTCTCTTCTTCAAGGAAGATCAATACATAGCTTTTGCTCGCAGCTTCACCAGCATTGAGGTCAGTCAAAGCCCCAACAAATTTAGTTCAATCACGAAAAACTTATGATAATTGGTCAAACGGTATTGGAGTCAATCTCAAACGCCGAAATCAATACATGCAAGTAAAGGTGTTTCGACGTTATAAATAATACAGGTTATTATAATTATACTAACGAACATAAATTAGGCACTATCGAACACAAAGGGCTAAGAAGAAACATGGATAGGTTTTAGTCAGTAAAAGTCTGACATTCGCTTCCATTCCGCCCTGAGTAGCAGGGGTCGTTTGATGATCTCCATCCGAAAAAAGCACTGTCAAGAATTTCGTGGATCGGTTATAATTGATGAAAAAAAAAATATTTTATTATTTTCGGAAAACTTACAGCTAGGCAGATACAATAGTTTCGTTAATAACAAAAATATGGCCAATTACAAGCTTTTACAAATAGCTTTATAATAGTTAAAAAAAAAAAACAAAATAATCAAACTAAAAAACAGTGATAAGGAAGAATTAGTACACAAATAAATGTAAAAAATAACACAAATTAACATCTTTAAACATTATGGGTTATCGAAAAAGTGGCTGCAGAGGGCCTTTTTCAATTTTGACACAGTTGTATTAAAGATGTCGATCTCAACCTCCTGACAAGTCGCATTGTACTCACAGCTTGCCCTAATCATGTACGAGTTTTGTCTATAATTTTCCGATTCACGAAATTGTTCTGGTTAAAAGCTGTTCTGTATATAGTCGAGTATAGTATACGAGTAGTCGAGTACGGTGCAATATTTACAGAAAATAAATAGCCCTGCAACAATGAAGGAGCAATTATTATAATTGGCTGGGTCGATAGTCTTGCGCTCAAAGTTGACAGCTCCAGTCTTTGTTCTAGCAAGAAAATTACTCGTTATTTTGTGCGCGTTTTACCTTCGAAGTTTCGCTTTTTTTAAATATATTCTCTATTTTCTATTTTTAGGTTCATTTTGATAGGTACTGTCAGTTTTGGTTTTAAATCGTTACTCAGACAGTGTCAAACTTTCAGGCGAATGTTTTAAAAGTGACTATCTAGTTGTTTTCCCATAAATTCTGTGTGTGGTTGTAGTATACGTATATTTTAATGTTGTAAATGTGAGCAAATGTTTGTGTGATAAGCATGGACATTTGTTTTCCAGTCATGGATGTGCCACACTAAGCAACGCTTATGTCGTGGACACTAGATAGTTGATATTCTACACATGTGGACATTAGACACATTAGACACGTGGACATTAGTCCAGCGATATTATTATCATTTTTCTTTTTCAAAATTGGCTACTCTTGCCTTCAAAGCAATGTATGAGGTCTATGATGGAACGAACGTGCCCAGAACATACCTGTTCACTCTTACTTTGATAGCAGACTATTATTATTGTCAGTGCATTTTATCTACAACTAGTTGATGCCCGCGGCTTCGCGCGCTTGACAAATTATACACTTAAACCTCCTTCTTGAATAATTCTAACTATTAAAAACCCGCATCAAAATCTGTTGCGTAGTTTTAAAGATCTAAGCACACATAGGGACAGACAGACGCGGCGGGGGACTTTGTTTTATAATGAAAAAAAAATATGAAGTTATAAATTCGTCCCGTCATTGCGATATTTTTTTTTGTTCTACACCATACCTGGGAACCTTCTAGTTACGGAGATATGGGGGGTCAAAGTTACAACTTTTTGACAAGTATTATTTTAAATATTTTTTTTTTGTAAGATTTTGACTTTAAACACATCCACGATCCCCGTACTATTCAAACCATCCATCAGCACAATGTTTTAAGTGCGTTACATTGAGTTCTAACACAAAACATGATATTATAACCTCAAAAAAAGAAGTTATTTCCCAGCAATAACGTTTGCGTAAAATTACTTAGTTTGATGTACAGAATTTTTGGTTAACGGCTTTGTGATGAGATGGTTTACACCCTGTATAGATATCTGACCCAAAGGTTGACTGGTAGAGAATGCCTTGTGGCAATAAGTCCGCCTATGTACCACTTTTGTAAACAAAGTATGAATAATAACAAAAAAAAAACGGTTGAATGTGTAATACTCCCGAACTCACCTTGCAAAAAGTTGACAGTCTTGCACATGACCTCCCCGAAGTACCACAGCAGTGTGACTGACTTCGCTATCTGCACGGGCATGCAGAACAAAGTCACCAGCAGATCTGCCACGGACAGATTCACCAGGAATATGTTTGTCACGCTGGAAACAAAGAAAAAACTCTTAACTCTATAGTTTGTCTTGAAAATAGACATTTGACAAAAGTCGTGGAAATCAAGTGTGTAAAAAAAATGGTTGCCTGTAAAGTCGGTTTTACGGGCGAAGATTTTACGTGACAACGTCATAGTTGAGTGGGAGAGAGACGCAAGGCATTCGGCGGGCCTCTCTCTCGTTCGGTGACTCATCGTAACGTTACCGGGCGTTACACTTTTTCATAAGTGACTCCCAGCCGCAACCTAATTTAAGACGTTGTCACGTCAAAAACTTTTAACGAAGCTGAAAGACACTTGTTTGGGAAGTTATTGCAATCATTTGTTTGTTTTAGACCTGTACCCGTATTCACAACGCTTCGATTCGCTTCCGATTTGGGAAGTCGTATGTCTATCTTGGTCGGTTTCGTAATTCTAGAAGAAGACAGATACACGAGTTGTCGAATCGGAAACGAGTCGAACGTTTGTGAAACGGGGGACGGAAAACGTATCGTTACGAAGATATTGGGGGTCAAAGTTCCAACTATTCCACTTTTTTTTATTAATATGTCCATATTTTAATATTTTTTTTAAACACCTCCACGACTCCCGTACTAATCAATCCACCTACCAGCAAAGTGTTTTGTATGTGGTACAATGTGATTTTAAAAATAAAGTAATTTCCTTGCTACAGTTATTAGTCTATGATTTACAAAATGCTTGGTTGACGGTTTCGTGATAAGTCTGTTTACACCATGTAGAGAGTGGCTACGTTACAATCAGCCGTACGATCGACCTTAAATTCTAAGCAATGCTTGAGCGAGGTTGGTTGGTCTGCGGACCAGTGTCCATCATAATGAACCGAAACCCGTTCACAAGCGGTACCTCCGAGACTCGCGAGGCATTTTTTCGGGCTAATCACACCACTCTAATCCCAACCACTGCAACTCTCTAAAGGTATAACTCTCCGAGGCAGGGCGACTGCGAGAGAGTCCAACCAACTTTTAAGTTTAAATCAACAGTGTCGAAGGCTTCCAGCCCTCGACACTGTTGATTTCAACTTAAAATCTCATCGAGAAACAGTGCACCGATGCAATGTTTCTCGATGAGGAACGGAGAAATGATGCATCTGTCATGACTCCTCCTTTTGCTCCCCGTGCTTGTCACAACTAGACTAGACGCCTGAATTCTTGTCGCGCTCACAGTAGGTCGCGTACAGTCGGTCGTGGCGTCAGCGAGAACAAAATACGGCTGTCGGTCGCGCCGACGACGTCAGCGTCACGGTATGGTGCTATATAGAACTCAGTGTGTACTCTTACGCGACCGACTGCCTGCGCAACAAGAATGTGGGCCTTACAGATACTAAGCATTACTATTTAATTTAAATTGCAGAGAAATAAAGCTGAAAGGCATTAAGTTACGTACCGTTATGAAGATAAAAAATCCGATAATCAATTCGGTAATTTACATCCGTATCTACGCAATTTTTATTGAACTTTCGCCGATGAGGAAGCAAAAATGCAAATTGGATAAGTTCCAAGTGATTTATGGCTACCATTAATAACATGATAATGTAAGGGTAGGATATAGGGTTTAATAAATTACTTTCATGCCGGCTTCACTAATCTTAAGCGACACCCAAATGAGTGCCTAAAAACCACTGTTGCAATTTCAACACTCAGCTTAGCGCTGAAAGCTGAAATTCGCTTATTTACGTTCCAGTGTATTTCGAGTATTAGCCTTTAGTGAATACGAGAATTGAGAGTGCTAAACATCTTGAGAACTAATTGGCTATGTACAACACAGACCTCTTTACATTCTTGAACAGCTCGTAACATGATGAAGATCACTAATGGTATGTTTCTCAAACTCCGGATAAGTACTATTTTAAATGTCTAATATGACTGTAACATAATATTTCGACAAATATCGCTGAAGGGTTCGGTAAAGATCTATGTCTACAATTTGTGCGCAGCAGTCAATCTTGATGTCGTCATCATCATCATCATCATCTGCCTAGCCTTTTCCCAACTAAATTGGGGTCGGCTTCTAGTCTAACCGAATGCAGCTGAATACCAGTATTTTACATGGAGCGACTGCCTATCTAACCTCCACAACCCAGTTAATACTGAGTAATACGATACCACTTGGTAAGACTGGTTGTCAAACTTTTTTGGCCACTGACTACCTGTAACGACTGTCAAAGATGGACCAATGACAGCCGGGACCGTGCTTTCCGAGGCACGAAGGAAACTCGAAATGTAAGGGTGGTCACTCATCCACAGAAAAACCTAGGTAAGCACGGCTTAACATAAAGATAAAGGCCCGAGCGGCTGTTAGTTTAGCCACGAGATCCTTGATGTCATATAACCTAGTAAATCGCAACAGCTCCATATAAAATACTAGTATTTAGCTGCATCTCACTAGTTTGGCAGCCGACCCCCACTGAGTTAAGAAAAGGCTGGGCTAATAACGAAGTTTTAAATGTTGCTTACTCATCATCATCATCATTCTCTTGCCCTTATCCCAATTTATTTGGGGTCGGCGCAGCATGTCTTCTTCTTCCATACTCCTCTATTTTTTGTCATCTCATCAGACACTTCTTTTCTTACCATATCCGTCTTAACACAGTACATCGTTTCTTTGGTCTTCCTCTACCCAAATACTCATCCACATTCATATTCAAAACTCTTTTCACGACATTTTCCTCATTCCTCCTCATCACATGCCCATACCACGACAACCGATTACCACACAACTTTTCAGTCACCGGCGCCACTTTCAGACTTCCTTTAATATACTCATTCCTTACTTTATCCATGTTGCTTACTAATAAACTTAAAATACTCCACGAACCTTGTACTATAGCATGTTTTTAACCACAAATAAAAGTAATGTCCTAGTAATTATTTTTGTAAAACATTATTTAGTTTTATGTAAGTACAGAATGCGTGGACGATAGTTTTGACAGACAACATTCTGTGTGAACCAGGTACTAAATGAATTATTCAACAATACTTAGTTAAGTTTCCAAGATAACATTGTAGGGCGGTTTGAAAAGGAGCAGTCTGCTTCAACTTAAGCCAGGCCCATTTTCTATATCTTAATTTATGTGGACGCCTACGCCTTGACTCACCTACATTTTAATAAATGTAGGTGAATCAATGACCGCTATTGAACTTTAATAAGTTCTTAACTTTTAAATCTATACTAATATTATCAAGCAAAAGCGTTTGTATGTTTGGTTCAACGCGCTAAT
Organism: Xestia c-nigrum; assembly: GCA_916618015.1. Taxonomy (NCBI): domain Eukaryota; kingdom Metazoa; phylum Arthropoda; class Insecta; order Lepidoptera; family Noctuidae; genus Xestia; species Xestia c-nigrum. The sequence continues at coordinate 24,296,231 of OU745257.1, read as the reverse complement.
CTCAGGAACTGCGATCTCGAATTGAAAAAATCGTTTTGTGTTCGATAGTCCATTTATCGAGGAAGACTTTAGGCCGATTATTAGGAGCGGAGCAGGAATGAAAAATGCAAAAACGGGGATATTTTTTCCTTTTGCAGATGAAGTTGCGTGGGTCAGCTAGTTCAAAAATAAGTCTTGAATCGTCATCTTCAAACATTCTTTCTGATGAAAAACAGAACATGGTCAATTTGTTTGGGTTCGTACGAGGAGAGATTAGGAAAAGGGCCTCAATTGCGATCTTAACAGGCAGCAATTAAATCTTTTACTTTAGACGCTCTGTGCACGTCTTTTTACATCTTTCTCACATACCTACTATATATAAGATGTATATGTCACCATAAATTGTTAGATTGTAATCTCTCTAGCGATATTGTAAACTCTCGAATTATTGTCAAACGAACATACTGCTTACAATAAAACGCATTAAGTATTTTTCGTGACATGCATGCGATGGTAGTCAACTTACGCGGTGTGAATGGGAGGAGGGGTCCCCCTTACCCAATAATACCACTCTCATAAAAAGATAATGTACCATTAATGAGAAATACCGATTATAATTAATATAACCTAACCTTAAAACACTTTATATTCCCCTACAAAGCGTAGTCGACGGGCCCCTATTTCCGAGTGCAGGGTTTAAAGGAACCTAACTAACTGCCTTAAGTCCCGATTATGGGGGCAGAGATACTTCCGTATGTTCAGTAGTCCCTCCACACCGCGTGAGTTGACTACCATCGCATGCAATTGACGAAAAATAATGCGTTTTATTGTAAGCAGTGTGTTTATTTGACAATATTTCGAGAGTTTACAATATCGCTAGAGAGATTACAATATAAATTGTGATGTGACTATGACTGGATGCTATCTGACTTCGTTTTCTTTTTGTCTTTTTTGACATTCAAAAGTGCCGTAATGATCAGGATTGAAATTAATTATTTGAGTTTAGTAGGTTTGAGTTTTAATAACTGTAGCTACGAGGGAATGTTTCAATACCATTGTATTGAAACATTTCCCCGTAGGCGGTTCTTCTAGTAAGTCTCCTTCATTGATAGCGCGTAGGCGAAGACCTTAATCCTGATAAAGGTATCTTACCTTGTTACCCTATTAGTCTCCAATTTCTTGGAAAATTACCGCTGCCGAACTTGGAAAGTACTTTGATAAATCAATTAATTATCACCTGACTTATTCTAGTAGAAACAGACTACAAAAGGATTACTTAGGCATTTTTTGTAGAATTAGATTAGATCCTGACTCAATTGTCGGAAAGAATTCGAAAGAGAATTCGGTTTTTAGGTCTTTTGGCTGCCTATTGTGTTAATAATGTTCAATTGATAAAAGTTTTATTTGTTCGAACGGCTCAGAAATATTAGTAACACAAGAAAGACTTTATCCGCACAAAATTTTACCAATCCTAACTAATGTTATAAATGTAAAAGTAAGTTTGTTGGTTACCTTTTCCCGCCTAAAATCACTGAAACGATCATTTACAGAAATTTGGCATATTTACATTTCCAGCTATACAGAAATGGACGTAGGGTACCTTTCATCCCGGAACAAGTCTGTTCCCGAGGAAAACAACAATAACGTTCTTATGATGGTGTCTAGATGGTGCCACGTGTAAATCAAATCATAATTGAATAATAAATAAACATCTCTGGACATACACACAGCGCCATCTAGTGCCACACTAATCAAGACTTGTTTCGTGGTCACCAGATAGTTGATATAAGTACTATATATACTTTTTGTGTGTAAATCCATACTTATTATACATCATTATAAATATCCGTGACTCGGACCCCAGACCCTAAGAACGTGAGGCAGCCTCACTAAACCTGCGCCATTGGGGTCTTGGGGTCTTGGGGTCGTCGAATTCTGTTATCACAAGCAAAGTATAACCCGAATTGATTGTCAAATTCCAAATGACCGCGATCGATGCCGCAAGCAAAAGTTATTCACTATATAAATATCGAGGCTAGATCTTCATTCGGATACAAAATTGATCTAGAAACTAAACCCAAACTGAAGGCACTTACCAGAAATCGAATGTAAATCTATTATTTTAGGTTTGAGATCTACAACGTGAGCCAGACTTATGTACAGAACACCTCAGAATACAAGATTACCTAACTTATAGTCAAGAGATTTAACACAACGAAAGAGCTTTATACTTTATTGGCGAAATCCTGAGTTTCGGATCAAATAAGTCGAAACATGCGATTGGGATCTGTGCAGAAATCTAGTTTATGTACTGAAAGAATAACAAGTTTAAACAGAAAAGATACCGAATTTATAAAACAGATAATAAGGTAGGATTTACATTGAAGGCACGAAAGTCTCTATAAAAGACAGACATTACTTATGTTTTACGATATTTCTTTTATGTTGTTGTTTTTGATTTGCATAGTTAGAATAAGTAGGATATTACTTTTTATTTTTATGTTAAGTAGGGTTGTCTATAAAATCGCTAGGGTAAGAGGACACTTTTAAGTTGTCTTCTACGAAATATCCAAAATTTCTTAGTCGGTACTTTTCAGTCGGAGCCACATAAAACATAATTTACCCTTTACAAGCCAATTTTTTTAATAAAACTCACGTAATGTAGATTTATTTACAAAAATGTCAGTTGCAAACAAGCATTTCAATACATTTTATGTCACAGAGAAAACTGTGTTGTAGACAGTATGAAAAATGAGCAGTTACATCAAACATCTGCGAGAATAAGGTTATAGAACGAGGCTGCTTAATTTGGAAACGGATATTTTGAGCGAACCCTTGAAAATTTAAAAACCAAGTTACACTTCTTTAGTTTCACTTCATCATCATCATCAGCCTATAATGTTCCCACTGCTGGGACACGGCCTCCTCTCAATGAGAGGGAATGGGCTATAATCTACCACGCAGGCCCAGTGCGGATTGGTAGATGTAGTTTCACTTAATTAACTGAAATTTAACTTGATATTTCGATGTCGATATCGATAATCCTTTTGGGTGAGCTTTCACTAGAACTGACTAACATCATTATCTGTCAAGCCTTATCCCAACTACACTGGAGGCAGTTAACAGCCTAAATGGAAGCGCCTAATTACTTGAAGCGACTGCCTATTTTATGACAACATTATCTGAGTCCCAAAAGAATCTGTTTTCTATCCGTCACCTGTCAAAAATATTACACACATCATTGTTTTTGCCAAAAACAGGAAGAAAAATAAAGTGAAGCATTATTTGCCATTAATAAAAAGCTTTTAAATCCAAAACTTCACACTTGAATCATGCCACGTGGAATGCACAATGCATACAAATTCGCCCTACTAATTAATATTCTTTGCAATAAAAACTATACAAATGGACTGGCCTCGTATTAAATCAAGTGTCCAGAGGAATTGTTATCTTAAGGCGAGGCATTCTTGGCTCGAAGCCACATGCACTACAAGCAGGTGAAACCTTGGTGACTGACTACATGTCGTGACTTGTTAGGTAACTGCGAATTACAGGCGGATTTCCACTGGGAAATTGTTTTGTAAGGTATACTGATGTCGACAGTAACGGTAATAGTGCTGCATAGTCTTTTTGATGCGTGGGTATTGTTAAAGCGTTGTCATATTTTGGAAAAAAAATACTTTCCTGAAACACTTTTACAAAAATACAGGGTGTAAACACAGTCACCGTCAAGCCGTGAACTAAGGATTATGTACATCAAACTAAATAACTTTACCCAAAAATGTTTGCACTGGAAAACGATTTTATTAGGGTGAAAAATCATGATTTGTGATCGAACTCAAAACAACGCACTCAAAACATTGTGCTGATGGATATGTCACCGTAAAATTGTCAAATACGTTATATTGTAATATCTCTAGCGATATTGTAAAATCTCGAAATATTGTCAAATGAACATACTGCTTACAACAAAACGCATTATTTTTCGTGAAATGCATGCGATTGTAGTCAACTCACACGGTGTGGAGGGAAGGAGGGGTCCCCCTTGCCCAGTGGTACAACTCTCATGAAAAGATAATGTACCATTCCTGAGAAATACCGATTATTATAACCTAACCTTAAAACACTTTATATTACCTTAAAAAGCGAAGTGGACGGGCCCCTATTTCCGAGTGCAGGGTTTAAACGAACCTAACTAACCTAACGGGGGGGTGCCCCAAGTCCCGATTATGGTGGCAGAGATACTTCCGTATGTTCAGTTGACAATAATTCGAGATATTACAATATCGCTAGAGAGAAACGTTATATTGTAATATAACGTGTTTGACAATTTTACGGTGACAGATAGATTGAATAGTATAGGGGTTGTGAAGGTGTTGAAAGTGAAAATCTTGGTGACCAGTCAGTTCCCCAAACATTCATTCACAAACTTTTACTTGACAAGCAACGATTAGCAAATGTCACATTATTTCTAATTTCATCATTACACAGCAACAAGTTTAACAAATAATTTTATTCGAAAAATAATTATCCGATAAACTTTTATTTAATAACATATTATTTGACAAACAATTCATATTTTTTTAAATTTTATATCATAAAATAACGTTTGAAATAAAGACATTACGCATATTGATTGTGCCATTCCAAAAAAACACATTTTCTAACGATATTAAAGCCATAATAACTTGTCGGTCAGTGATAATGATTCCATAAATTGAATCTTTTCGGATAGTAGACAAATATTAGGGAATTGAATGCGTCTACATTGGTTTTGAACTGCAAGTAAGGCTAGCTGGCCACTGCTAGCCAGTAAGTGGTTTAGGTAGCCGTACATAAGGATGTGCCTCGTCCTCTCTGTGGGTGGGAGGAGGGAGTGGGCTATAGTCCACCATACTGGCCCAGTACGGGTTAGTGGATGTAACTAGTAAAAACTTCGTATATTTGGTTAAGATCATGCCGGTTTCTTACAACTGTACTACACAAAGCAAAGTATCTGCTTGGGTACTAAATTACGACACTTAAACTTAGCCTTATATATCGAACACTTCAATCGAAATCGATTTTACGTATTTAAACCCATCTTGGCGAGGCGTGTGATGTTACAAGACAACCAAATGTTCTCAATCACGACTCTGGCATATTATTGTTCTTCTATTTATAATTTTGGGAGACGAGGCCCCCATTACAGTTTTATGTTACACTCATTAAATAAATGGCTTTTATTAATGTGTTGGCTTCTATATCGGTTTGTGGTTAAATCGTTATGGTTGCATTGCAGCCTGGCAAAAAATAACACTGTTCTTCTTTTTTATCGGTACTTCTATAATTAATGTGCGTGACAGTACCCACTAGAATAGTGGTTCCCAACCTTTCTTAGGCCAGGGACCACTTTGGTATGTTCATTGTTAACAGGAACCATATGGTCCTAGATAAACATGGACACCGACAGGATTATAACTAGGGGAGTGTTCTTTAACTAACACTATACACAAATTGGACAAAAGCGATCGAATTGAGCTCGAAAAATTTAGCAATCATTTAGTAATTTTGCCTCTGATAGGTTCAATTAGGTTGGGTTGAGCTTGCATCTTCTGTGTTAAAAAGTACGAATAACATTTTAATCTTTCGCGGACCGTAGTCGAGGCTCCCGCGGACCACCAGTGGTCCGCGGACCACAGGTCGGGGACCAGTGCACTAGAACATAGTCAAATTGTGGTACCTGATAGCAGTAGTGGCTCAGTGGTGACGGCACCGACTTACCAACAGACATTCATCATCATCTACAGCCGGACTTCACCCACTGCGGGGCACTGGCTTCTCTTTTTTGTGCCAAGCGCCACGCTCTGGTGCCAACCTCATCCACTCGCATTGGTTTGTGTAATTAATTTCATCACCACTGCTCTCAAAACGGTGAAAGAAAACATAGCGAGGAAACCGGCAAGTCCTAGAACTAAAACTTTTAAGAAAGACGTTTTGTGACATCTATCAACCCGCACTGGGGCCGCGTGATGGATTATTATTATAGCCCATTCACTCTCTATAGGCCCTGTGTCCCAGCAGTGTGAACATTATAGGATTATGCTATGCGGTCATGCGGTATGTGGTCCCTGAAAACATTCACGTTTAGGTACTAATACATTCCACAACTAGGCATTTATTTTGATTTCCCTTAGTTTTAGTAAAAACGTGCAAAACTGTAAAATTCACAGACTGTACTTTGACTTTCCTTTACTGAGTAAGTAAATAAAGATATCTTCAAAACAATGTTGAACTCCTAATAATATTTGGCGGTGTTCCGCTGTTCAGAATGTATAAGTAATGAGATTATCGAGCTCATACTTGTGTGGATACAATTTTACTTGTGTATTATTTTTCTTAGAATACAAATACAATAAGTAGGTAATTGAATTTGCTTTTGTTGAGATTTCATCCGAATAAGAGGCTTATTGGTAGACGTTCAGAAACAAATCTTACACGTAATACGTTATTTTATTTGTGCAAATATGCCGCATACATTCATAGTGAATGTCACTGAATTGGAGATGATAATAAATGATATATAAAAAAATATATATATATATATATATTCTTTGTCTTTCTTAAATTCTTTGCCTTTTTCTTGAAAGCAAGAGTAATAAACATTGTTGTTTTAATGTTAATGGCTACTCATAGTTTTAATTCCTTTTTCGTTTGAAACCCCAAATTGGGATAAGAGCTAGGTAATGATATTGATGAAAGAAAGAAAGAAAGAAAAAGCATTTATTAGCCCGTACAGGACAAAACACATAAAAAAATCATTATTTCCAACTATTGAAAACTGAACTTAAATAAAAAGAAACGAAAGTTCCTGTACGAGGCCAGAAGGTCAAAAATCTCAGCATGGTGCTGTAACATCCAAAGTAAAGGTGATGCCACGGTCAAAACGGATAAGATTACAATAATAGATAAAAAATAAAGTGTAGACGAATAAACAATACATTTATATGTGAAGTATAATAAAATACGGGGAAAATAACAATTACACCTACGCCCCACGGAACCATACTATTCGCTTATCTGTGTCATGACTTTCACTGGCAACACTGATAAACAGTTGTGATGATGTTTCTTTGTTCTTATTTATTTATTTATTTAGGTTAACCAACAATTGTTTACACCATGTACATTTCTGACTTAATGACTAGAGTAACATTTACAAGTGCAACAATGAATTTATTACAGGCTAACACCACATGCACAAAAACGGTTTAATATAACATAATTTTAAACGGTATTGAACATTGGAACTAATACATGCAAATAATAATTAAAACAATAATAAAGAAAGCTATCAAATCATCATTCAATGCTGTATACAATACTGATTAAAATTATAACATGGGTACAAAATATTCTGATAAACGTAGTAGCTAGTGCGTTTATACATAAGTACCTGCACCTACTTAGCACTGCTCTACAGAAGAAAGGCTAGGCATTCGAGACGATACCTAAATCTCACTACCAAATCCTCACGATTTCTCGCTAAACTTGCCTTTTCCCAACTACGGTGGAAGTCAGCCAGATGCAGCAGAATCTAGAAATTGACATTGACCAGCTTTGGCTCAACATCATTGGCTGCCTACTGCATACTTAACCTCCACAACCCAGTCACCAAGGAATACGGTACAATTACAACAAAAACAAAAGATTTATTCACGAAATTTGTTACAAAAATGGGTGGTTGTGTTTAGGGACTCCTTTTAAGCAAATTTCGCCTGTGTTAGGAGACCCCGCTCTTCCATAGCACAATTTGAGTATAAACTACGATCACCCAATCATCTACCAAGGTTTTTCCCAACTATGTTGGGGTCGGCTGCCAGTCTAACCGGATGCAGCTGAATAGGTACTAGTATTTTATATGGAGCGACTGCCTATCTGACCTCTGTACCCCAGTTAGTACTGGGGAATACGATACCCTTGGTAGGACTGGTTGTCAGACTTTTTGGGCCACTGACCACCTGTAACGGCTGTTTAAGATCTACAAATGACAGCCGGGACCAAAAACTTAACGTGTTTTCCAAGGCATAGAGGAAACTCGGATGTAAGGGTGGTCACCCATCCACAGACCAACCTAGGCAATTGCGGCTTAACCTTAAATCGACCCGAGTGGCTGTTATTATTTGGCCATGAACTCCTCACAAACTACGACGTTAATAATTTATGGAAAAATAAAGAAGTTTATTTTTCGAAGCTTGAATATTGAATTGTTAAATCTGTCATCAGAGACCAAAATATTAAATTATGTTTAAAGCTCCACTAATCGTTTTGATATCAAAACCATTTATATCACTTAAAACTTCTTGTTAAAATTTTATTTGAAAATCCTAGTCATTGGTATAATATTAATAAAAGGGTTTTATTACAAAATTGCTCGCTCACTCAAAACTAATGAGAAGTTATTCGTGATTCTTTCTTTTACAATTTCTCTTCGTTATTTCGTTTGTGATGTTTTATTTAAGAACAAAGGTGTCTTTTATTTTATTTTAAAATCTAGTTTTCAAACAGCTAATCCAAGTTTCAGGAAATTCTAGAAGCACTTTTGCATACAAACATGCAATTTTTAACGCTGTAATTTTAGTGATAACAAGCTGTACCCGCAGCTCACTTCACTTATATCACTGTGTGTTGTTTTGGCATTAGAGAGAAGTCAATAGAATTTTGAAATCATTGTATATTTGTACATAATTACAGTTCTGTAAATGTATTGTATTGTACAAGGGGCTGGTGTCCGCAACTCCACGTCAAAGCGCGTATTTTGCAAATGAGCTAGACTAAACCACCTCATCACAGAGCCGTTAACCAAGCCTTCTGTACATCAAACTAAGTAACTTTACGCAAAAGTTATTGCTGGGAAACATTTTTTTTTTTGAGGTTAAATCATGTTTTGTAGTAGAACTCAATGTAACGCACCTAAAACAATATGCTGATAGATGGATTGAATAGTACGGGGGTTGCAACTTTGTGCTTCTGTGTTTTGTGCTATGTCTTTTGTATGCACTATTAAATGGAAAGAAAGAAAGAAGAAAGAAAAAGCATAACTATCTATCTATCCATGTTACTGGTAAAAGACGTGAATAGAATAGAATAGAATAGAATAGAATAGAATAGGTCTTTATTTGCTTAGAATGTAGGTACATAAAAACGTGTTAGGTATTTGGTTTTTTCAGTCTAAATTCGAACAGTTATTTTAAGTTGGGGGTGGTCACCCATCCACAGACCAACCTAGGCAAGCATGGCTTAACCTAAAGATCGACCCGAGCGGTTGATATTATTTAGCCACGAGCAAAAAACAAACAAATGTTTATATTAAAACTGTAGCGTAGGTACCTATGTGTGCTCTCAAAGATATTTTACACAAACATTATACAGGGTGTAAACCACCTTATCACAAAGCCGTTAACCAAGCATTCTGTACATCAAACTAAGTAACTTTACGCAAAAATTATTGCTGGGAAACAACTTTTTTTTTTGAGGTTATAAATCATGTTTTGGAGTAGAACTCAATGTAACGCACTACAAAACATTGTCCTGATGGATGGATTGAATAGTACGGGGGTCACGGAGGTGTTAAAAGTCCACATCCTAAAAAAAAACTTAAATTTAAAAAAAAACTTTTCAATACTTTGTAACTTTGACCCCTCATATCTCCGTAACTAGAAGGTTCCTAGGTGTGGCGTAGAACAAAAAAATGATCGCAGTGATAGGGAAAATAAGTGCGTTTCGGCTTCGTGAAGAGGTGTTTTACACCCTATATATTTGGTGTTCAGAAACTAAATAGGTACCAAGTACAGAATAGATAGGTTGGCAACAGTGTAAGTGAAAATTGGTCAAGTGGCCTCCACCTCACTAAGCTAACACCTTACAGTTAACACCGGGTCACGTAAACTGACCCCGACGACGCGCTCTATAACGTTTCAGGCTACATTTACTTTATTACATACACCTTGAACTAGGGTAAGTTTTATGTTTTAGAGAATTAATTTAGTTGTTAAAAATTACGTAGGTCACATTTGTAACTTATTTAGGGTGTAAAAACCTCTTTTAACGAAGCCGAAAGGCACTTGTTCCCCCGTCATTGCGGTTTTTTTTTGTTCGACATCGTACTTGGGAACACTGTTTTAGGCTTTCACGGTTTAAACTATTTATATTACCCGCCTTACTTATCCCGTAAAAACGCTGCCGCAGCGGCATAATGTGTAAACAGCCTAAGTGACAATATAAGTTTATACTTGGGAACCTTCTGGTTACGTAGATATGGGGGGACAAAGTTACACAAGACAAGTTGATAAGTTTTTTTAATACAATCATGTTTTTAATGTAAGATTTTGACTTTCAACACCTCCACGACCTATTAAATACATCCATCAGGACTTTGTTTTGAGTTTGACCGTAATTTTTCACGGCAAAAAAAGAAATTGATTCCCAGCAATATTTTTTGCGTAAAGTTTGTTAGTTTGATGTCAGAGTGCTTGGTTGACGGATTCGTGATGAGGTGGTTTACACCCTGGTTATTCAACCGATATGGTTACCACGGCTGGATCATATACCTCCCCTGTGTGAAGTTGGTCATATCCGGTCCTATTTGTGATTTGTTTTTACAATTACTGACGGTCTTCGAGATATTCATCATCCAAATGCTTGGATTGCGGAATCAGAACTAAATATTCTTGATTATTATTTTTCGGCTTGCTTTTTTCACCAACTGTCAAAAACAGATTTCAACCAAATAATATCATAACAAACTAATTAATTTCATTCTACATTTTTCCTTTTTCAACGCTACTGGTAGAAATTTCTTTTGAAATAAGCTGTGCCTTTGTATTCCAAGTTATATTTTATTGTTTCCTTATGTTTTCTCCTGTGTATACGTATATACATAAAAGATAAAAGAAATAACATTTTACACCAGAAAAACTGTCTCCCAAAATTAAGGACCAACTAATTTTCTTAACAAAATAGTGGTAAGCGTTTAATTAATTTAGTCCCTTCTTCGTCTCAAAGACGTCAGTCACAGACTCCAAAGGGTATTGTTAATCGATTAGTTAAAGCAAGGGATTTGATACCCTCGTTACACAGCTATAAGACTTGTTATTGAGTGCATTGTGTTGTCATTGGTGTGTAAACTCAATGGACCTAGTGATCCAACTTTAATTAACAGTATGGTAGGTGTACACGTAGTCGGAAATCAAGATGTATTGAGAGTTAAGGCTTTTCCTTTTCAGAAATCTACAGCGAAGCGATTCCAAATAAAAACACAGTTTCAAATACATGGATACTATGGCATCTAAAGCGACTACGTCTCTCGACTTAGTATTACGATGCTGATTCAAAATTTTGATAGACTACGATAGTCTATTATAGAGATTACTTATAAACTAATTTGGAAACGAATAAAAAGCGTATTAAGTAAGCTTTGTGATTTTAGAGTATTAATAGTAATTATTATTAATACATATTGAAAATCTGTAACATTCTGACAGACTTGCATGAGCTGAAGTATATTAAGCTCATGCAAGTCTATCTCAACATGTATATGTTGGGACATAATTACACAAACTTCTACTAAGAATTCAGTCCATAATTCTAGACTCCCAGCGTTGGACTTCAGACATTACGAACAAAGTAAAATACAGTTATTTTTCCTTGCCGTCAAATTAGAAAAGAAAATTAAAAAAATACGGTTCCAAGTTCATTTACTTGGAGACTTTATATCAGTAACTTTATCTCACAAACTGTCATTCACAGAACTTTTCAGAAATTCAACAAGTAATTAAATAGTAATAGTAAGTAACTTAGAGTTATGGGAACTACAACTACTACACAGTACTCTGACCTCTTGGCGCAGATTTTTCATTTCATTTAGTTCTAATTAATACTTTACTTTTTTTTTTACTTTACACACAAAAGACCTAATCTAATCTAAAAAAAAAAACAAAAAAAAACTAAAATATATATATTTTTTTTTAATTCTAATCTAATCTTTGAAGGGTTCAGTAGCCAGTTATGTTTAAGTTTCATGTAAAGGATCTCGCACGACACTCGGCTCGGGGTCTAACCCCCCACGCAAAAACGACGGGATTAGGTTTTTTTTTCAGTACGGTTCAGTTTTTAAAATAATTAGATTTGATTTTTGTTTTTTTTTTTTCGTTAGGATTCATTTTTCTTTTAATAATTAGCATTTCAGTTTTTGGGTTTTATTACATTATGGTTAAGTTTTTGAGGAAGATTCTCTCAGGGGGAAATAGTAGAATAACTCAAAATGGAAAGGGGATTATTTTGATAAGTGTTATATTAGGGTCCAGTTTCCCCCCCTAAGGGGGATTCTCTTAGGAGGGATTACAAATAGGTTAAGGATTAAGGATAGGATAGAATAGGATTAGGTTAAGGATTGAAATCTACGTGCGTGAAGAGATACAGCCATGTGATAGACAGGTCGCTGCTGCATACCATTATGTGACTATTGACATGGAATCATTATAATCAGCGTATTAATTTTCCCACTGCTGAGACACAGGCGCGTTTTGCTGGCTAATATTTTTTCATGTTTTAGTTTGATTTGGTTCAGCTTTTTCGTGATAAGAGTACTAATTATAGTAAAGTTTGATTTAAACTTCTATTCTTTATACGTTTTAGTCAGAATTTATTTGTTTTTCTTTTGTGAAAAACAAAAATGAATGTAATTTTATCGAATTGATTTATATGTACCTATTTAGCGAATAAAATCTCAATGTAAGTAGCTAAATGGACGTATGCCACTGCTGTACTGCTATTGGTGAATCTTTATTAATAAATAAACAAGTTTGGCAGATATCATTGTAATGCCTTCTTGCTAGAAAAAAAATTGATTAACACTTTTTGTGAATCTACTTATATCTGAATCACAAAAGAGAACCAAATAATGAAAGAGTTACATTTTCCTATCGTGTACAAAAAGATAAAGTACCTACAAAGTATGATTATATCTTTGCAAAGTGAAACGCTAAATTTGCTATATAATAAAAGGTCTGAGAATATTTTAAAATAAGATCACAGTCTGAATATTAATTCAGTAGAGCTAGGATTCCTTTGTCCACGTATTTAATTATAATAGGTATAATCTGACAGATTTGTTGTTTTTTTTTTAATCTAAAGGTATTTTACGCCTAAAACTACTTTAATCTAGATACAGTTGAAAACTAGCGTCGGGCACTGGTTGTCCGGCATTTTGCTGAACTGGGCCTATTTGGCGCCATCGTGAGGCACACAGTGGCACAATATTTTTAATTTTTGTAATGTTCAATTTTTTTTTTATTCATTTTTTATATTTTTTGTGCACTTGTGGCGTGTGCTAAATAAATGTATTTTCTTTCTTATTAACTTCGTTAAAACAAACTTGCTAATGGTTTACATTCATTTCACATTCTTCCTAATTTTGGTGTTCATAACGGGTGGAAACATCGATTTTAAGTATCATTGCTAAACCAATTCCTTTTTCTAAATTGGGCAACAGAATGATGTTTTGTAAAACAAAGCTAATAGTTTAAAAATTAAGGTTTAGTTAAATAGATAACTATTTGATTGGTTTGTAATTTACAACTAACATCATTGAATAAATGATTACCTATCACAATTATAGTTGGCAGCAATTAGCGTTTGTTATTTGGATAGAAACTGAAGTTGAATAATAACAATAAATTATAAATGAGATATCGTCGTACTGCTGGTTTCCAGTAATGATGCTTGGAATAAAACAAGCCAATTTGTTTTTTGGTTCAATTATTTCATATTTGGGAACAACTGATATAGGTTACTGACGACAATTATTCGGCAATTTGTATAGGGAAACAAAGCAGTAATATTCTTTCTTCTATTATAATTCTTTTTTGAATAAGTTCCGTTAAGGACTTGCTTTGTTTTTCAATGTGATAAATAGGTTCATTTTTCCTTTAGCATTTATAATAATAAGTTCACCATTAAGCTGGGACCCTGTGGGCCATTTCTTTTTTGTATTTTTTTTTTTTATTTGATTAAAGGGCTTTGTCGCTTAGCGACCACATCGCCCTTTTGTATTTTTAAAAGTTATCTAATATTGAAAAAAAGTAAAATTAATTTGTATAGAAATGAATTAAGGAATAATAAGTACACCATCAGTGAGTTCAAGGTACAATTTCGTGAAGAACCGCAAACCGCAGCTGCAAAGTCATACAACCGTAATACAAAGCGGTTTTAGGGTTCCGCACCCGAAGGGGACAGGGGCTATTACTAAGCCGCCGCTGTCCGTCCGTCCGTCTATCTATCAGCTGGCTCATGATCCATAGTAGTCTGACAGTTGAAAATTTCACAGAATATCTCTGTTACCGCTACAACAACAATTAATAAAAATAAACCTCTATTAAAATGGTGCCCTTTATGCGGGAATTCGACTTTCATTAGGGCGGTTTTTTTTTTATTTATAAATCCTTTAATAAGGCCTTTACTTCAAGGTTCTTAACTTAACGCTAAAAATAACTCCGAATGAAAATTCCTACTCGGCTCAAGCGGATTCCAGTTTTTAAAGTGTCTCGCCCGCCCACGAGCCTCAGTTATGAAAGAAAGAAAAAAGACAAATGACTCAATGATCAATTTCCATTCCATTTAGTTGTTCGTCTTTTTGTTCGAGTGGAAATCGATTGGAAATGACAAATTGATGTAATGTTTCCGTTTGATTGATTACGTGATTTATAATGTTTTCGTGACATTTTAGATGTTTGCGATCCCCCAGCGTTCCGTGGCTGTATCAATTTATCTTTATTTTTGATTACTTACTGCCATTAAGAAAAAATCGTATGCCCGTGGGGGTTTTTCTTTCCTACGCAAACTCTCACCTCTATTTCACCCCCCCCCCCCCCCAAGAAAAAGGAAAACACACAAAATTACTATAAATTACTTATATAAAATCTTAGTGCAAAGTGTCATGTTTCAACGAATAAATTAATTTAATACTTTTACGATGTAAACTAAAAATCTATTTTTTTTTAATTCTTATAAATCGTACCTACTTCGTGGTTATTCTTGCACCTCCATTTATCTGCTATGAATCACTTTTACTGAGCAACTTTTTTAGTTTACCAGCTGATATAGATATATAGATAAATCATTTATTTAGGCATACAAAAGACATAGCACAACACACCTAAATGATATAGTTAATTAATTAACTCAATATCGACTTCTGTAAATTAACCATAAAATATTGCTTTTGTTATACATACAGAGTATCATATTCGCATTAGCGAAAAAACTCTTTAAATAAAGATTAAAAAAAAAAAGATTCTGATCTTCAATAATTTCATCTCATTCGTTCTGAAATATTCAGGATTCGCTATTAATATTCACGTACAGCTTTCAATTAAATGCTTTGCATTCTAAAAATAGCTGATAAATAAATGAGTACGCGAATCAGGAATATTTACGTATGAATTCATCCATATCGATGCAAAACTTTCAATCAATTGTACTGTATTTTGTGTTAGGTACAAAATGTTTATATTTAGATCACCTGATTCCTGGAATCGGAAGCCTACACATCACCGTCTTAGATTTATAAGTTAGAATATGTATTAGTTTATTGTTTTTGTTGTTTTCTTATTTGTGTATTTTATCTATGGGCCTTAGTTGCCCGATAATAAAATGATTATTATTATTATATCAGCATGAAATCACTTATCACTTACAACCGTAGAATCTCAAACTGAATATAAAGGTCTTATCATTTGTACATGGGTACTGTGCCGTGCCCTTATTCATCAGAAAATCCGGAACAACAGGGAAACACGATTCATTAATTAAAGTAACTAATGAATTGAAACCCAGAAAGAAACTTTAGCAAATCTATCCCTTGAGACTAAACTTGAGGTATCCGGATCTATATTAAGGTTTGTTCCCGAAAACATAAACTAATCCTAATTAATTTGTGTAGGCTATGGTAAAATCTTTAGATTATACTGATATTAGAACAATCATTTAGAACGTTGATTTCACTAGACGGTGACCATGTTGCGGGATCCAAGACAGTTAAATTCATTCTCTGGGACTTCGTCGAGCTTCATTGACTCGTTTTTCTGGTGGTCACCACTGTTGATTCTGGCTTTCAGGAGTTACAGTGGTTTGACAGTATATAGTGTGGTGAATAAGAAGAAACCAACTCGTATATAAGCGAGCGCTGTCTTCAGCGCCCCCCTTCTGTTCGAGAACTGTCAGACCGTCAACATGTCATCGTAGCGACCGACATTTATTTTTCCTAATTTTATTTCTGTTTAGCTAATTGCTTAATTTATTTAATTAATAACTGTAGCTGTAAGATTTTTCTTTTTAAAAAGTAACTTGCCATCTAATTTACAACAATAGAGTAATAGAGTGGCGGGCTTGTCCCAAAAATAAAAGACGGTGGCCATGTCCACAAATTAAATCATTTCTATATTGTTATTTCCTACAGTAATTACATTAATTTAATTCACTTATATCAGAGAAAATACATTAGGTAAAAAGGGTTAAAATTCTGTTACCGCAGTGTGAGCTTTGAAAAACAGCACTCACCTTCTGTATTGCCTATTTTCAATCACACTTATGGGGAATTCCTGATACAATGTTTGAAAAATTCACCCATTCGACAAAGCAAATAAAGTAATAAATGCTATTGGATTTTCCAATATGAAAGGCATTACGATTGTTGGTTTAATAATCCGAAAGTATTTATTTTCGTAAACCAATATTTTCTTTAACATTTCCACATAACCAGTACATATTTATTCGATTTTCAAAATATCAATTCATCTTTTTCGGCTTCCCAAGTAAAGCCAAGGATTTTACAAAACTCCTTGGCAGCAAAAAAAAAATAAACAACAGAAGGATTTAAAAAAAAACGAATAAACACAAAGAGCGCCCAGAGGTGTGTTTTGTGCCAAGATCAAATGTACAGAACGAATAGAAATGAAGTAGAGAAACACAAAGCAATGTAGCTAAAGCCCTTTTGGGAGTAAGTAGACATGTTTGGGTGTGTCAGTGACCGGTGGATGATCGATTGTGCTTGTATGTCCAACGATGTTATTTTTATCTTAAAAGACAGTTTGTTGCCTTCCTTGAGGTCAATATCCGAGTAGGACGTGTCCAATTTTAATCCATACAAATATTTTTCTGCGTCGTGTCGATGACCCTTTTAGCTGACCTTTGAACTGACTACCATTATCATCTGCCTAGCCTTTTCCCAAAGTATGTTGGGGTCAGCTTTCGGTCGAACCAGATGCAGTTGAATCCCAGTATTTTACATGCAGCGACAGGTCCCCATCTGATGTCCACAACCCAGTTAGTACTGGGCAGTACGATACCCCATAGTAAGACTGGCTGTCAGAGTTTTGGACCAGTAAAACCTGTATTAACGACCAATGGCTTAACGTGCTTTACGAGGTACGTAGGAAACTCGGTAAGAAAATGGATGGTGACCTACTCACAGACCAACCCAGGAAAGCGTAGCCTGAAGATCGACCGAGTGGCTGTTATAATTTAAGCACGAGCTCCTCCTAGACTAAAGACCAACATAAAAGTAATAATGATGATGATAAGACACTCTATCTCTCTGTTTCCTATTCACGATATTTTTTTTCCGGTGGCACATTATCGATAATTATTATTGACCTCAACCCGGACAATCTTTGGTTAAAAACAAATAAAGAATTTGAATACCCAGTGATAAAAATTTCTAAGAAATATCAAATAATTTGAAGAGAAGCTGAATTTTTGCAATAACACAGAAAAATATGTGTAGATACTTCGTAGAAGAATTTCGACATGAATAATGCTTTTTAGTAGTAATCGATTCTGCGATTTATGTTTTATTGAATAGTGACTACGAGATTTATTACTCAGAATCGGTACTACTGTGTATAAAACGATTTTTATTCAGTCTTAAATGTTTTTTCAATGTCATCATTCAATGTTATGTTAAGATCTTGTAGGAGTTGTTGAACTGAACTCTTCGCATCACTCTTGGATACGTTTCATAAGCAAATGAATTTAACAGTTTCAAGTGTTCTGTCTGGATGTTTTAGTGTATCGAAATCAAAAAGTTTCAGTAGGATCGGCCCCAAATTAAGCTATGTGAAGTATGCTCACTATTCATAAGGGCATCAAGGGCAATAAAAAAAAATATATCTATATATTATTTCAGACAAAAAAGTTCATAGGCAAGAATTTTGCTTATATCTAATATTAATAATTAAAGTAACAACAACAAAACTAGACACACCGTCTACCCCTGCACAGTAGGCTCACTGGTCCCGCAACACATGGAGTTCAGTGAACCTACTGAGCAGAACAGTATCGGTTCTCTCGCCAATCATCCTGAGGACGCTATTCGGGCTCCCCCGTACTCGGCGCACCACTGACGCTACTTTTTTTTACGCATAATTGCATAGAAGTCATCTACGCTGGCACTGCAATATCGAGCGAGCAGAAACAGAGCCCTAAACACATTATTGTACTGGACGCGCAAGGCATTGTAGGCTTTCTGTGTGAAGTTCGCCCACAGGCGTACCTAATGGTGTCAGAGATTCGGCGCGGATGGAAGGTGGGGCACAAGCGAAGGTGAGCGCTAAGCATGGGTTTTGTAAGTGATAGTCTAAGTCAAACACTTAGTTTAATCTTACAGCACTGATGACAATATTTGTGTCATTTGTTTAATTATTTTTTAAATATTTTCTTAGCTCTATATGCTCTCAATTTACCTATTAGTTATTTATGAATGAGAGAACATTGTAACATTGTTGTTGTTGTATTATTTCCGGTTCTTCTCCATGGAAACGAAAAAACGCGAACTGATGTGCACCTTTTCAGACGTTTTAAGTGTCCATCTAGGCCCTATGTGAAATAAAATATTTTGATTTTTTTGACTTGCCAACACCTTACACTGAACATAATATAGGATGTGTAACTTAAGAATCAAAGAATTAAGATAAATAGGCATGATGACAAATTTTGAGAAACTGTTCTATAATATTTGGAAATATATATCTATACTAATATTATAAAGAGGAAAACTTTGTTTGTTTGTTTGTAATGAATAGGCTTAAAAACTACTGGACCGTTTTTAAAAATTCTTTCACCATTAGAAAGCTACATTATCCACGAGTAACATAGGCTATATTTTATCCCTGTAGTCCCACGGGAACGGGAACTACGCGGGTGAAACCGCGTGACGTCCGCTAGTGAATTATAATAAACATAATATTTCTGCGGAAAATTTAGGTTTAGTACTTAAAAAATAATTTTTGATTCATAAATTTAAAATTTGCAAGAAAACGCGTCAAAGTGTCATGGCGTCGCTTGCTTACGTCACTTTAGAGTACAAGGAACATTCGGTATATGTAAACATTATCTAATTCATATTTAATTTGGACATTTTACTAGTTTTTACATTAAAAACATGACTTCGAAAGCATATAGGTGGTGTTCCGTCCCTCTGTGTACTAATACGTCCATAAAAACTCCTGAGAAGTTATTTATTTTCGTTCCTTTCGATAAGAAATTAAGAAAGAAGTGGTTTGAACTTGCAAAACGTGATTTGGAAGGAATATTACCCACAACACAGCTTTATTTTTGTGAAGATCACTTTGACGACTACCAAAAACACTCTATACAACTTGGCATGCACTTTATGTTCTGGGCAGATTTTAGCTTTTATTATGCACAAATTTCCTTCACGTTTGACCTGAACATAGCTTACAGCATCATCACCATAAGATGTTCTAGCAGATCTGAAATAATTAAAGCAATGGTAAATATTTAATTGCAAAAAGAAATATTTAACATAATCATAACCTCAAATTGTAATATTGAATGTTATACTGAAATAGGTACAATAGCTATGCTTTCAACGAATTATTTTTATGGTTTAAATAATTTATTAACTGTTTAATACACAA
Source organism: Xestia c-nigrum (assembly GCA_916618015.1). Taxonomy (NCBI): domain Eukaryota; kingdom Metazoa; phylum Arthropoda; class Insecta; order Lepidoptera; family Noctuidae; genus Xestia; species Xestia c-nigrum. The sequence continues at coordinate 24,276,276 of OU745257.1, read as the reverse complement.
TACTTACATGGAAGTTTTAACATTTCTAAATTCTGCTGAACAGAAGTCTTTGTTTGATGCCAGAAACGTTCCTAGCATTATCAAGTCGATTCTTGGTAAATTTGCGCTGGTAGCCTTTGTAAATCCTTGTTCCATGACTCAATTTAGCGCAATCAATTTACACAAAAGAAATTGAAGTTAATAACAAAAAAATAACGGCGTATTTAATTAAAAAAGCGAGCTAGTGTGTATTATCTTAAGTAATTCAAATGTAAACAAAGAGAAAGAACTCTAACGTGACGTCATGCGCTCTGATTGGCGTTCAACATTTCATGGCGGATTGCCGTATTTAGCGATTTTATTTTATCGATTATTATATTCATCTTGCTTTTAATTATGAAAAGAATCAGAGTTTTAGAATTAGGAATTTTGTAATCATATACACACAAATTATTTCAATGAAATTTACTTGTTGTCATCATGCCTATTATTATTTTAAATTTTGTGACGACATGTCATGGAATTCAGTACTAAGATTAATGATCGTTCCTGATACACGCTCATATCATTAATTTAAGAAAATACTCTCAAAGCCTTTTTCGGCAGGTCATTGAACTTGTTTCCTATAGGTTATTGCCATGAGGTTTTAAAGGGTAGGAATCTTTTTTCTACAAAAGGTATGCGTGTCGTCTTGGGTAAATATTTGAGATTTATCCTTACGAACGTCCCCTTTGTTGCTATTTATCACACGTGAAAGATTTGGGGATAGTTTGGAAAAGTTCAATACGAAATCGAAATAAATATGGGTCGTGGTGTTAGTGACCGAATGTACAATCCGTGTGACCTTTTTTTTTTTTTTTTTTTTAAGGATAGGATATCATCAAATGACCCACCCCACTCTGGGGAGCGGGAGGGAGTGTCAGACTCTTACTGACTAAAAACCATCCATGTTCCTTCCTCGCCTTTTACGTTCCGGGGCCGCGGTATCTCTTTAGAACAGGCCCGCAACCCCGGCAGGCTTCGGCCCTTGCGGGCCCCTCTCTTTTTGCTGACATCTCTTTGAGGCGCGCGTGGAACACGAACGCGCCGTCGACACGGCCTGTCGTCGTCGTTAGACGGCCGGACGGCTAGCTAGCCCATAGCCAACCATCCACAGGCCCGCATCTACGGTGGCCGGTAGCCACCACGTAGCCCCCGACGCCCGTTGCGTCTCCCGCGGCGGCCGGGAAGGGAGGATCTCTCCCTCTCTCGTTCCGCCACCTCCTTCGCTAGCATGACTGCTTCGCAGAAGGAGGCGACGGCTTCCCATTCCGTCTCGCTCCGGACCATGGATTGAACCAGGGCCGGACGCGAGAGGTCGCCGCCGCCGATCGCCGCCACGAGGACACGGCGGAGCTCCGCCCACGCAGGGCAGACTTCCACCGTGTGCTCCACCGTGTCCTCCGGTCGATCCTCGCAGTGGAGACACCCGGGCGATTCCTCCCGCCCGATTCGGTGCAGGTACCTCCCGAAACATCCGTGTCCGGTGAGGACCTGCGTCAGGCGGAAGGTAATCCGTGTGACCTTAATGCTAACCTAACAATGCGGCCTTAACTAAGTAGCTTATGTGACTTCGCCTTCATGGAGTTCGGTGATTGTCCTACGGGATCGTACTATTGGGATGCATAAAATTTAAAGGTATTTTATGTGTCGGGTTAAAAACTACCTGCGTGCTAAATTTCATCGAAATCCTTTCAGTAGTTTTTATATGAAATAGTAGTAGAAAAATCCATCCTCACAATCTTTCACAAATAAGTTAGACTTTTATCATAAAACCAACTGAATAAAAAAATAACTGTACCACACACATTTTATTTTACTGTAACACAAAATAACTGTAGCTGTGCTGAACAGCTGATATTATTTTGCAATACCATAGTAAAAGTTGTTCAAATTGACACTACACGAATTACCACCCTGTCGACTTAATCGCGAAAAAATAAATCTGCAGTTCAGTAATTTCATGATCGAAAAACTAGGCAAAATGTACTGGAGAGCTGATTTGTTTCGCGATTTCAGGTTTAGTAAAAGTTGTTTGTTATCATGAGCCCAATTACGTGTTTAAGTATCGTACACTAATTGCCAGTCACCCTAAATAAAAAGCCGTATCTAAAAATGTATTGCACGCAATTACATGTCATGTCGTTCAGCTGGTACAGTCTCATCAAAGAAACATTAAATCTTCAAATAAAATTCAGCAAACGTGTATTAGAGTTTTTACATTTTAAAGGCAGAAAATAACAATTTTATTGATTCAAAAGTCAATCTACAATATTATCTGAATGAATTCACAACTTCGACGAAAATTTTTCACATAAAATCCTAAAAATATGCGTAGATATGTGCCGACATATACAAGTAGCATCATACACTCAGAATACACGGTAAAATCACCCCGGTATATCCATTTCACCGTCTAAGAGCAACCTATTAAAAAGCAGTGCAAATTGCAGCATTCAGCAAAACTTGATTTCATTTCAACTACCAACTGAAAGAGGAAGTGTGCGATGTACAGACTTTGATTCGAAATAAAATCAGCTACAACTCGAACGAAAAATAAGAAATAATCTGAATTTTAGGTCCGAATGCTGGTCAAAGTTTGTTTTCTCTTCGTATTTCGTAACACAGTTTTCTTTTTCCATTCTGATTAAAATTCACAACCCGTATGTTTCGAAACAATTTTTTTATATCAACAGCTGTATGAATGGTGAATAGTCTTCAAATAGTCCATTTTCGCTGATTTGACTTTTTGTAGGTTATACGAGTACAAAAGAGCCTAGGCAAATTGATATTCTGTCAACAAAAACGATAATGGAAAGAAAAAGTATTAAAAGTCGTTACCTATAGAATTTATTATAACTTTTCGAGGCGCTCAGTATTGAATCACAAAGTAATAGAAAATAAAGAAATGAAACCAGTTAATGACTTCGATTTCCCATACATCGAAGTTGTACAAAGACTTAATCAAATATTTGATTTTTCTTAAGAGACGTCATCGACGTCATCAAATTGTATTATTATATTAAACTTATTCACGTTATTGTTGAAGCTAACAGCAATGTGTCAAAACACCGTCTACACCAACACAACAATGGCGAAGTTCCAAATTGATGTTTATTCAATAGAGCGACAAAGTGAAATAGGTACTCCTATTTCACTTTGTCGCTTTAGTAAAAGTATTTACTGATACTATAATTATTAGTATTGAAATATGGACATAAACTTTTTAAAATAAAAGAATTAAAAAAAAAGAAAACTTATTTAACAATTTGATTGTGCGGGAGACGAGCTCTGAGAATCTGTCTACCCTCTTTCTAAGACAAAGAAAGAGGGTAGACAGATTTGTCTGCTCGTAACAATTTAATTTACATCCACCCGCATACTCCAGTCAACCCGCGATCATGGCGCTTGCAACAGCGTCGAAATATCGGGAACTCAAAATAACAAATAATCACGGAAGATATCCCGTAAGTGACAATATAAGTTTAGTTTTAAACCGTGAAAGCCTAAAACAGTGTTTAAAATTAAATATAATTTAAAACAAGCCTGTAAAACTCAAACCATTTAGATCAATTAAACAAGTAACAGGTACTTTTGATTTGTCAAAGAGTCGTTCAGTCAAAAACAAAAACGATGAAGCTACAGTCTCAAAACAGCCCCTTCACCCCTTACACTATCCATAGGTCATCGGTTACACAAACATCGCAGGATGCAGAATAGGGACCCGTTCCAACTGTCTATGTTCTTTTACCGTATCAATTTAATTGCTTCCCTACGTCAACATCCAATTAGGAAATAGTTTCTAGCAAACGTTTCCTACGTTATGTAAGACCTTTGCATAATAGTTGGGGACTGTTTAAATAAATAGGAAAGGAATAAACAAACGTTACGAGTAGACAGAAACTCGAAAGTCTGAAAAACACCAAGGAATAGTGCCCAGTAACTGGGCTGTAGATCAAAATCAAAGCATTTATTTCATGTAGACAATTTACAGGCAGGAGAAGGACCTCGTGGCTAAGTTATTACAGCCACTCAGGTCAATCTGTAGGTTACGCCGTGCCTAGGTTGGTCTGCCTAGGAAAACACGTTAAGCTGTTAGTCCCGGCTGTCACTTGTCCATCTTTGGCAGTCGTTTCAGGTAGTCAGTGGCCAGAAAAGACTGACAACCAGTCTTACCAAGTGGTATCGTATTACCCAGTATTTACTAGGTTGTGGAGGTCAGATAAGCAGTCGCTCCATGTAAAATACTGGTGTTCAGCTTCGCTACATCCGGTTAGACTGGATGGCCGGCCCCTACATAGTTGGGAAAAGGCTAGGCAGACGATGAGGCCAGTGATAGGCACTTTTGAGCTATCGAAACAAAGATGAACATTAAATGTAGCTACAGTTCTAGTCGCAAGACATAATTATTAGATCAGCGTTGAGAAAAAGCTAGACAGATGATGATAAAATGATATTATATACAACCTTATTTTTTGTTTATACTAAACCCGAAAAGGGGTCATTGACACCGTCAAAACTAAAGTAAACAGCTCCGCTATTATTTAATGTTTTTTTCTGTAAATGGCCAGTATTTAGCCGAAATTAAATGTAAACAAACTCAAAGTAGTCTAATAATGAAGTGTGAGTGTTATCTTTAAAAAATACCAAGGAATTTGTGAAAAAACAAAAATCTTAGTCGGACAGTTATGTGTCAATGAAAAACAACAATAACTTAACAATATTGTGTTGGAGAACTCCTGTGAAACCAAATTATAGTGATAGTGATAGTGATAGTTAAATAATATAAACTGACTATAAAAGGTGGTGCAAAAATAAAGGGAAGACCAATAATTATTTCTCATGAATCAGCATTCATCATGATCTACCGACTTCGTTGGTTTAAATAATTATACGTGTCAGAAGCCAACATCAAATTTCGACACCTCTATTAACAGTACATGTGGTCGAGGTGCGATAAGGTTTGCCTGGTACGCAAGAGGTTGCGAGTTCGCGTCTGGCAAACTGTGATAGTTTTTGTGATCTTAAAAACAGATTAAGTAAGTATATCAGCTGTCTCTCACCGACTTGACCGAGACTTGACTCAGATTGATACAAACAACAGTGACTAACGACATTACAATGGAGAACGAACCAATTGAAAATAATATTACATTTAGAAAACCACAGCGATCAAGTTCGCTGTGTGATTTATCATCAAACCAGTCCCTCTTTGACGCAACTATGTTGAGTTTACAAAATACGTCTATCAACGAATCACAAAACAATAAAGAGCTTAATGATAAAATACATCTTTTACAAGAAGAGTTACTAATCGCGAATCAAGAAGTAACCAACTTAAACCTAGAAAACACTACCTTAAAGCGAGAATTAGAAAAATGTAAAAATGTTATAGATAATTATAAAAAAAGTCTGTACAGGCGAGAACACTATTCGGACGCCTAAACCTAAATCGGTCAAGAAGAAAGGTGTTTCGAGGACTCAGATTCCATCCAATACACCTTCGATACAGCCGCCTGTGTTCAGTGAAAACCCACTGGAGAAACCAAAATCGTCGCAAGAAGCACATCTTTCCGCGAAAAACAAAATATGTCTGATTAGCAGCGAAACGTCGAATAGACTATATACAATTGCCGAGAGAACTAATTTGTGTAACTTTGAAATCTGTCACTATCGTAAACCTACATGTGGATTGTCACAAATTCTTGATAAAATTGAAAGAAAGGTACAAAACTTTACGCACTGGGACTATTGTGTTATTTACATTGGCGAGGAAGATTTTCGCAAAACGAATAATTATTTAGAACTTGTCATGTTTATTAGGGAAAAATTGTTACCTTTAAATCACACAAACTTTATAATTTGTTTACCGACCTTTAAATATATGACAGATTCCAACATAATGTTTAATAGCCGTGTAGAAACTTTTAATAACCTTCTTTATTTAGATATAAATACATGTAATTATGCGTATTTACTAGACTCAAATCTTAATCTACCGTATGAATACGAAACTTATAGTAAAAAATATGGAACTTTAAATAATTGTGGTTTAGAGATTATTGTACCTAAGCAGCCTGACTACTACACACTCAGAAGTTAACTGCCTCCCTCAGAATCAAAATAGTTGTTCTCCAGATTCAGAAGTAAATACTCAGTTTTTTCTTTAAATATCTTACTATTCTACATCAGAACATAGCTGGATTAATAAATAAAGCAGATAGTCTGACTGTAAAGCTAGAAGAATTATCCGACAGAGGAACCGTTATAGATGTTCTTTGCGTCACAGAGCACTTCATACAAACGGGTTATGAGGATGTATTACACATTCCAAATTTCTGTCCAGCGGCATTCTTTTCTAGAAATACAAAGAGAGGAGGAGCGTGTATTTTCGTCAGAGTAGGACTGCAGTTTAAAGAAATGCCGGAAATTTCAAAACAATCAGTTTCGGGGATTTTTGAATAGCTCATAAAATTATTATTATTTGTATATATAGAATTCCTAAACCTAAGTACGAAATATTTTATGAAAAATTGGATTATATATTGACTAAGGTGTGTGCTTCTCTAAATAAGAAAATTGTCTTGTGTGGTGATTTTAATATTGATGTTTTAAAACGAAACAAGTCTACATTAGAATTAGAATTATTTCTTATGAAGTATAATCTAAAACTAGCTTTTTATACTCCCACAAGGCTAAGTAGTCATACCTGTATTTATAATAATTTTGCACACAACTACAGGAACTACTGCAAAGCTGAAGTTGTAGATTTGGTCCTTTCGGATCATACATCTCAAATCCTTAAAATACCAGTTAACAAAACCTGTAAACTTCAGTTTTGGAAAACTAAAAAGCAGGACATAAGCATGAGTAATTTAGTAGCTTTCAAAACACATCTTAGCTGTCTATCGTTTGTACAAGTTTTTGATGCACAAGACGCAAACCAAGCTTTTAATAGTTTCATGGACGATTTCTCTCTTTTTTATGCATTATGTTTTCCGGAAAAAATTATAACCATCAAAACCAACAAGGAAACAAAATGGATATCTCGTGGAATAAAAATGTGTAGCAAAAAACAAAGACAGTTGCTCTGGTCATATAGATTACATTCTGACTCATTGCGTAAAAAAAGTTTTCAAAACTATTCCAAACTTTATAGAAAAATTATGAAACTAACTCAAAGAGCACAGAATAATCACTTTATAAACACCGCTAAAAACAAATCGAAGGCTACCTGGCAAATGATAAATAAAACCAAATTGTGTCTGCCACAAGAGCCAATTCTGTGCGTAAACCGAGGTAATCTGTCGTTTAGACTTCCCACTGACATTGCAAATGAATTTAATAATTATTTTATTGATGAAATTGAAAATAATGCCAAAACTGACATCACGATAAAAAATACTAATTCAAACGATCAGACATTAAATTCCCTATTCATGCAACCTGTTACAACTGATGATATTATAAAAATTATTGATAGCCTAAAAAACACAAATACTGTTGGATACGATGGCGTTTCTACAAAAGTCATAAAATTCACTAAAGAAGTAATAGCACCTCCATTAGCGCACATAATTAACTTATGTATTGCTGATGGCATATTCCCAGACAAACTAAAAACAGTTGTTATAAAACCATTGTTCAAAAAAGATAACAAAGCAGATTTGAAAAACTATAGACCTGTAGCAAAAATTCCAATTTTTTCTAAAATTTTTGAGAAGGTAATCTATAACTCTATTTACGCTTATTTCGAAAAATATCAATTATTTTGTAAAGAACAAAAGGGGTTCCTTAAGAACACTACAGTTAATATGGCACTCTTCGACCTACTAACAAACATCATGTCATCTGTGGATAAGAGAAATCCAATATGTGCTATCTACACTGATATGACCAAAGCCTTTGACTATGTGGATCATAAAATTCTGTTACACAAGCTACATAGTTACGGAGTTAGAGGGAACATCCTTCGGTTGATAGAATCGTACCTAAGTAATAGACTTCAATTTACAGAAATTTCTAGAATTTGTCCGAAGAGTAAAATAGAAACCATATATACATCTAAACCAAGGCTCGTAAAATATGGTGTTCCACAGGGTAGCGTACTGGGACCACCGCTTTTTTTAATATATATTAACGATCTCCCGAAAGTAACAACAAACAAAATGGTTCTCTTTGCGGATGACAGTACAGCTGTGGTTAAATGTACAAATCATAATAATTACGAACAGGACATAAATAGCTGTTTAAGTGACATAATACATTGGTTAAACAATAATAATTTAGTAATAAACTTAAGTAAGACAAAAATAATGCAATTTCATCAACGCAGTGAAAACCCAAAACTTAATATTGCTTACCAAGGCTGCAATATTGCAGAAGAAAATCAGGCGAAGTTTTTAGGAATAGTGATCGACAGCAAACTGACTTGGAAACCTCATATTGAAGTTGTATGCCAAAAAGTCAGCAAATCTGCGTATGCTCTCCGTCAACTTTCAAAAAAAGTCAACAGTCAGGCTCTTTTAGCAGCCTACCATGGACTTGTTGCCTCTGTTTTGCGGTATGGTGTTATTTTCTGGGGACAGTCTACTGATAAGGAACTAGTATTTAGAATGCAGAAGCGATGTATAAGGTCAATGTGCGGTCTTAAAACAACTGATAGCTGTCTTCCCTATTTCAAATCTTTAAAAATTTTAACTTTTCCTTCTTTGTACATTTTGGAAACAGCCCTATTTGTAAAAAATAATCCACAATTATTTGAAAAACTGTCGGCAGTTAGAAAAAATCCGATACGAAGTCAATATGTAAACCAAATATGTCAAGTCAAATGTAAAACCGCACTAATGCAGAAAAGTTTTTTTGGTATCGCCCCACGCATTTATAATAAAGTACCTGATATTATAAAAAATATGACTGTAATAAAGTTTAAAAAGGCTCTGAACCAAATTTTAATTGAGAAATGTTATTACACCATTGACGATTTCCTTAATGATAAATCGCTGTACTGATTGACAAACTATTATTATTATGATTGACATACATTTAACTATTCTGACATTTTATTTATCCTTCTTATTGACATACGCATCATTCTGTTTGACATTACTGATTAATTTTTACTGCTGACATTTTAATTTTAATTTTTTGTAATTCTAATGTTTTTACATCTAAATTTGTTCGGTATCAATACAATTAATTGATTTTAGAATTGAATATTATTTGCATGCCTATAAGACGGTAGAATATGGAGGACTATATTATATAAGAAAACATCTATGTTCCAATTACCCATGTTTGCAAAGAAATAAATGATTTGATTTGATTTGATTTGTACTCATCATTTTGAACAACTTTTTCTATGGGACGAACCTTGAAATCGCGAAAAAAAAATCAGCTGTTCCCTACATTTATGTTCGCATAACTCGTCAAAATGTAGGGAACAGCTGATTTTTTTTTCGCGATTTCAGGGTTCATCCCATAGAAAAAGTTGTTCAAAATGATGAGTACAATGACCCCTTTTCGGGTTTAGTATAAACAAAAAATAAGGTTGTATAAAGGGTGTAAAACACCTCTTCACGAAGCCGAGAGGCACTTGATCTCCCCACCATTGCGATCATTTTTTTGTTCTACACCATACCTGGGAAACTTCTAGTTACGGAGATATGGGGGGTCAAAGTTACAACTTTTTAACAAGATTTTTTTTAAATACATGTTTTTTTTTAGATTTTGACTATTATCACCTCCACGACCTCCGTACTATTCAATCCATTCATCATCACAATGTTTTAAGTGCGTTACATTGTGTTCTACCACAAAACGTGATTTATAACCTCAAAAAAAAAGTTGTTTCCCAGCAATATTTATTGCGTAACGTCACTTAATTTGATGTACAGAATGCTTGGTTAACGGCTTTGTGATGAGGTGGTATAAGTCGAGCTTTATCGAAATGCTTATCGTGAGTGAAGTGCTTAGTCCTTAACAATATAAGCGACATCTAAAATGCTGTCTCAAACAACTGATGTCCTAAGCCTATTAATATCATTGTTTCTCAGAATAAGGTTGATTTATTTGGAAATGGCATTGAGCAGAGTCAAAGTATTTGAAACGGGTAAATCAAATGCTGCCATAAATAATTCAGAATTTCATCCTTCTATTAATATATTCAGACACTTCTACTCGATTCAGGTATCTTTCCGGGAAAGGTCTTACTGTGCAGAAACATATAATTTGAAAGGGATGCCAATATTTAATTTACTTTTCTCTAAGACATTATTTTTAGTATATGCGAAACCTGAATATAGTGTTCCGAAGAACCTCAACTGAATTGATTAATATAATTTTTACACCATGTTATATGTGGTCCCAAAAATATTTAAAAAAGGATACAAGATGGACACCGAGCGAAACTACGAGTTAGTACCTATCCTCATTCATACGCGCACAACTGAGTTTTTACGGACAACCAGGTAACAGAACAAGTTTATAATTTTGTGAATTTTCATGATACGATTTTGAAATTTTGTACATTCTTTACATAAAATACTAGACACGTGTTTCAGGTTTTGTATACTAAAACAAATTTTCTTTAAACTAACAAAACTATTTTTAACTATGGGTGAATTTGAACCATAATAAATTTATAGCCATTGCAACTATCTTTGTCAAGCGTTGCTGTTACATATTGATATACAGCTCGAGATCGCGGTCAAGATTAAATGATGTTTATTTTGTAAGTAGGTTTTCACAAACACTTTACTCGACATTTTTTTTTTTAAACCAGATGGGGCCGGTATTTCGTACCTGACTACTCTGAGAAGAAACAGCCGAAACAATCTCAGAGGTCATAGTCTCTTTTGAAGTCCAGACATAATCTTGCTCAATTCACATGAGGATCATGTAGATATTAGTGTCTGAGATGGTCTTTTGAAGAAAGGACCACACAGATTTGAGTGAACCTGTCCAGTCACTGCAAGCATTTGTCAGTTATCGTGTAGCTCGACTTATAACACAAGGAGATCAACGAAACGACGAACAATACCTAAAAAAGTACATTTGGGTAGGTCGCTTATAGAACTCAAACTGCCAGACGATTGAGGGGTAAAAAAAAAATGTGACCCACATGGTCCTCACATTCACAAAAATAAAATAAATGAAAGTCAATAAAAATACGATAATGTCAAATACACACACATAAAACATAAAAAATAATCAAATAAAAAAAAATACTGAACTAAGTATTCATGTCAAGTCGTTAAATGTCAAAAGAAATATTCATGTCAAATACACACACACACAAAATAATAAACAATAAAGTAAAAAATAATATGCAATCATGTCAAATTCATGGCAATAATAAACAAGCGAAGTCTGAAAATATTCGCAGAGCAAATTTCATTGGAGCAGCTTAATCCCAAGCCTTTTTATCTTCGAGGTCAGATTAACATGATAGTAGGCTTTCAGGCATAGCTTCCGTTTTATAAACGATTTAAATTTATTTAGACTAAGTGCTTGAATATGGCTCGGAAGTTTATTGTAAAAGCATATACACTGGCATTTGAACGTTCCCCCATTTTCTTGAGCCTCGTAGCAGGAATAATAAATGTGTGTTTGTTTCTCGTATTTATGTTGTGGATATCACTGTATTTTTTAAACAATTTAATATTTTTGTGTGCGTACAAAAGGTTTTCATAAATATACTGAGAAGGCATACTAAGAATATTAATCGCTTTAATTTTTTCTCTGAGGGAGTATCGGGGACTTAATTTATAAATTGAACGAATTGCCCTTTTTTGCAATACAAACATGGTCTGAATATCGGCCGCATTGCCCCACAAGAGGATACCGTACGACATCACGCGGTGGAAATAACTGAAATAAACTAAACGGGCTGTTTCCAAGTCACTTTTGTTCGGTTCGATTTCGGTTCAGATTGCGTTTGGTTTCGTATTATTGATTGTGGGAAATTCGCACTAAGAGGGTCGGTGGAGCATGTTTTCCACTTCCAAACTTCTCTATTAGTCGTCATATCATCTGTCACCTCCTTTCTTACCCTATCTTCCTTTCACACAATCAATCCAACGTTTCTTTGGCCCTCCTCTATCCACAAGTACAAACAAATGAACAATATCGCTAATCAAGAATTTAGAAGTGTGAACACTACCATCCCATTGTGAAATTAATCCACTGAGATCTCCAATATATTTATCAAGCGTTGTGATTGTGGCCTTATTCACTTGGGCCCATTTATTGACCTTTTATAAAACCAGGCCATTGCTTACCCGACCATGCGGCCTAGCTTCACTACTTCGGTCTCCAGTGGCGGCATGCATTATTGCTGAGCATAATCTCCTGGGTTTAATTCCCAGATCAGGAAAATGGTTATTACGTTTTTATATCAGGAATTATCATAGTTACAACCCAGAAGTTGGGCATGTCCCCTGATGGCAATACCCGAATTGCGAATTACATCGAACGTCAAAAATACTAATGAAAATGTGGGTGACCTAAATGTTAACGTCTGAATTGCCTTTCTGAGATCACAGGCTGTTGCCAAACGTACTGTCAACATTCACCTGCGATCCTTTATTGACCCTCTACATCACTAAAGCAATGTTTACGTGTGAACGTGCCCAAGCTATTATAGCTATAACTCGAATAAATCGTTCAATTTACCTTGTCTACAGCCCTAAATAAACACGATACGCTGACCAATTGGAATAATAAAATTATGCCAATTCGAACCTTTACGTAAAGTGAATTATTTGTAACGAATCGTGTGACTATATGACCTTTTAGTTTATTTATTATCCAATAACGTAGTTATTTATTTTAGGTTGGGATTTAGGACAAAGTGTATTGATATAGTGAAATAAAATAGAGTTGGTTTATTGTGTTGAATATCATCGAAACACATAATTTTATACAACGTTATTTTTTAGTCGTTTTAATCCCTCTAAGGGCGGATAGTACTCATGAAAATGAACAACTTTTACTATGGGACCGACTATGAAATCTCGAAAAAAAAACAGCTGCTTCATACATTATTGGAAGAGTAACTCGAAAAAATGTAGGCAGCAGCTGTTATTTTTATTCGAGATTTCATAGTCGGTCCCATTGTAAAAGTTGTTCATTTTTATGAGTACTATCCGCCCTTAGAGGGATTAAAACGACTAAAAAATAACGTTGTATTAAAGGTTGCTCTCAATAGCAAATTAGGATTTTGTTGCGTCTATGTAAGCCACATGGTTAAAATGAAAGTGGTCATATCGTTTATCATTATCATTTATCATGGTAAAACGCGACTGTCTACCCTTGGTGTGTGGGACGCACCATCTAGTTCCCGTTTTATAAACATAAGGCAACACTAATAATTAATGTTTTAATATAAGTGCGCTCTTTGTTAAAGTAGACAATAAATCCAACTACGCTCTTTTGTATGGTGTTTGAAACAACGGATATATCTTAGGAAGTAGAATCTAGTACATCCCATTGAAAAGAATGTACAGACGATCTGCAATGAGCATTCTCACAATAGCTTTTTGAGCCATTGAATGCCTCGTAGCATACATCGGCAGAAAATCTATTGTGCAAGATCTTTCCTAGCTCGACGTGTAATACGCTGATCACGGATGTTTTTTTTTTTTTTTTTTTTGGTATGGGCATCTCGCAGTTCAGTCTGAGAAGACTGGCTTCTGCTTAACCGGGCAAGTCCTGTGGATGCCTTGAATTTAAGGCCTCCAGATGTTGTAATGTTTGTGTTTTTGTACTTACGTTTTTGTCTATTGTAATTCAAAATTTTATCATACTATCTTTCCGAATAACTGCATAGCCTTTATGCGGAGGCTTAGCATGCCTTTTCCGCCTTTTAATTAGTATTATTTATAGCATTTCTGTTTTTTTTTCTGGTTCCAAATCTTTGTTTACTTTTGTGATTTCATAATGACAATGACAAGCCTAGTTTTTCTTTTAATTTTATTGCTGTAACTTAGAGTTGTAGGTTTTATACATTTGATGTTTGATACCTTCTTTGTTAACCATTTTATTTTTCTATGTTCTAGAACCAACATTTTGAAATTTATAATTTCTTCATACCGGGAAGCCGAGTCGAAAAGATTCAGTCTGCATGTGGTCCTTGAGCCAGCAACACGCTGAACATTACTCTGAAATATTTAACGTGGTCGCGCCTAACTCTACAAAATCTTGCCCTGGCGTCATAATGAAGTCCTGACGGCCTTGAAAACGGCTGCTGCTGCTGCTGCTGGTGCTACTAATATTGAGAGCCCCTGGACCGTCGACTACCTTGAAAACTTACTGCTGCTACTACTGCGACTGTGACAACTGCTGCTACTCTTACTATCCCTACTTCTGAGCACTTGGACACGGACAGCGGGTGAGCCTCGACCCTCGAACCATCGAAGATTGGCGACTGCGAGTGAGCCTATCACTGCGGCGAGCGGTTTCTGCCAACTGCGAACTTTGGACCAGGACCTGGACCCCATCATGCTAATGGCTTCGTATCGGCTTCCCTAACTTAGTAAATTTCTATTTCCTTGTATTATTAAACCATCATATTTTCTCTTGCCATTTTTCTTTAAACTTTACACAATGCAACCTTACATTTTCCTCCCCAGGAAAATGTAACGTTACAATGTAAAAATAAAAAGCATACATAATACGCATGACCACTTGACCACAGTATCCAAAAATGGTAAATCTATTTAGGTCCATGTTCACCGAAAAGATATCAGTCTGATTATCTAAAAACAGCTGTCACTCACTGTGACGTGTTCCCATACAAAAATGTGTTTTAAACAGCTGTTTTTAGATAATCAGAGCGTCATCTTTTTGGTGAACATGGACCTTAGTCCGTCAGTTAGAGTATTACAAAATAACAATCAATGAATATTGACAGTGGGGGTCGTGACGACAGAACGCACAAAAAATTATACCAAGGCGTGACGTATTGAGCATTTTAATAAGGTCGTATTTCCGTAAATTGTGGTTAACGTAACAAAAGAAAAAACTCTGGTCAAAGAGTTTTCGATCATCTAACTAGATTTTTTTGTTGTCCTACCTATTATCTTAAGAAAAACTTCTGTGACGGAGGTCAAGAAATTGAGGTGAAATTATGGAGGTTCATAACTACATTTGTTAAAAAAAAACAAAAGAACTTCTTCGAATGATTTCAAAATTGGAGTGGTTGGAATCATCTTTTCTCAGTTGTCTGACCACAGTTTCAAATACAGCCAATTACTAGCAATCCCTTTTTGTAGGAGTTTCTCAAATAAAGCACAGTAATAATATTCGTTTCTATATTTAAAATAAAGTTTTTATAAAAGTACAAATCAGTTGCCGGGTTACAAGAAGAAAAAATTTGACAGCGGGAAGCTATAACATTTGTTGCTGCTTTCTCATTTCACTTCTG
This sequence comes from Xestia c-nigrum, assembly GCA_916618015.1. Lineage (NCBI taxonomy): Eukaryota > Metazoa > Arthropoda > Insecta > Lepidoptera > Noctuidae > Xestia > Xestia c-nigrum. The sequence goes on along the minus strand of OU745257.1, from coordinate 24,260,831 downwards.
ACATTGGCAGAATTGTCGACTTTGGCATCGACAGCACTTGCCATAACTAAAACTAGAATAGAATAGAACATTTGTTGCGCTCCATTCCTTACACTTTTCAATTTCTAGTGGGCGTTAACTTTGCTGTGTTTTGTTTTGAACAAAAGTACCCATCAAGATATCCCAATTTGATGATCCCTTGAACTTTGAAGGATTAATTAAGAGGGTTACCGTTTGATGAGATTACAGATCAAGATTATTTCCGTAAACATGTTTTATTTATTTATTTATTTTTTATTTATTTATTACAATCAAACACAACTAACATTACAGGGAAATCCTAATGCGTTAGCGTGGTCCTTAATTAAACTATCTTATAAATAACTATTTTAAATAACATAACACATACAACGTTATTTTTGTGAATTCATTCAGAGAACAGGTAAATATATCGATTCTTTCAGCAGTGTCATTCAGTGCGTGCAAGGCGCGCGTCAGTGGCGCTTTGCTGAGCAAGTTGGTTCGTGCGTGAGGCACCGCTAGTAACCGTGGCTTCCGGCGCCGCGATACAAAATTGTCAGGCACATTTAGACATAGCTCCTTTAAAACACCGGAATTGTATGTCTTACCACGCAATAGTTTAAAAACATACGTGGTTATCGCAAGGTCCCTCCTTGTCTCGAGTTTGTTGTACCCGACCATACCGATAACGAATAAAGTCGGGTACATCAACGGATAGAAGGGATAGACACCGTAAAGTTTCTTATACAAAAATCTGGTGAATTTATTTTGTATACGCTCCAGCATGAGACTATATTTAGTCTCATGCGGAGCCCATATGACAGCATTATACTCAAGCTGAGATCTGATAAGCGCATTATACAACGCTACAACTGTATGTATATTTGTAAAACTCGATGCCCGTCGAAGAACGAAACCTAGACTTCTGTATGATTTTTTACAAACATTTACAATATGCTCACGAAATGTTAGCTCAGTGTTCAAGCGTACACCCAGGTCGCGCACCTTTTGCACCCGCTCAATTGATGTGCCCTCTAGCTTGTAGTCGTGATGATGTGGTTCCCTCATTCTACTGAAAGTTATGACTGAGCATTTTTTAACGTTAAACTGCAGTTTATTTTTCCTACTCCACTCTGCTACAGAGTCTATATCCTGCTGTAATCGTGCACAGTCACTTTTATCTTTAATGGCCATGAGTAGCTTAAGATCATCCGCGAATAATAGACAAGTGGCAACCCTGACAGCCTCAGGCAGGTCATTTATCACAATAATGAAGCTCAGCGGACCCACATTACTGCCCTGGCTTACTCCTGATCGAGTATAATAAGGCTCAGATTTACAACCAGCATATTCTACGAACTGCCGTCGATCCCTCATGTAGTTAGCAAAGAACTGAAGCAACTTAGGAGTACATCCGATTGCTGCCAGCTTTTCCAATAATACGTCATTATCAACCAAATCAAAAGCTTTTTTAAAGTCAAAGTAGGCAGCGTCGACTTGCACTCCAGCATCAACATTTGCAATCGTGTACGTCATAAAATTCAGTAGATTGCTGGTTGTGCTACACCCCGGTCGAAATCCGTGCTGGGCGTCCGATAGTGAACTGGACACTTGGTCAAATACGCACCTTTGTATGGTCGACTCAAAAACTTTTGCTGGAGTTGACAGGATTGCCACTGGCCTATAGCCACTCACATCTGAATCCATCCCACCCTTAGGTATTGGGATCACGCGCGTGATTTTCCAACTCTCAGGGAAATATGAGGACTCAATGCACAGATTATAAAGGTGTAAGAGCGGTTTCGCTAATACAGCGCGGCAATCCCTCATTACAAAAGCAGGAATTCCGTCCGGCCCCGCTGACCGTTTCGGTTTAAGTCGAGTAAGTGCATCCGTTACTTGACTCAATGTTAGGCGAGCTATGTGAACACGCGAGCTGTTACTGCCACTTGAAGCTACCGCTGCATTTACGTCGAGACGCGGCTGCTGACTGTTGTAGACAGAATAAAAATATTGCGCGAACTCTTTAGCACACTCAGAATCAGATAATATTTTGCCGTCTTTAATGATGTTTTTACGGTTTCCTGTTGCTTTTTTAGACCTCACATAGTCCCAAAAAGATCTAGGATCTTTTTTAAAATGTAGTTGAATACACTCCTGGTGCTGGTTATGGGCATGCGCTATCATCGTCTTTACCGCCGCCCTACACTGAGCAAACATTTCGTAGTCACTGCTTACCCCACTCTCCTTGAACCTCTTATGCAACATCGCTTTTTTTCTAATATAATGAATAATTTCACCAGTATACCACTCCGGGTACCTATACCTAGAATTTACACCTATTTTCCTTTTTCTGGGAACGCAACTATTAAGTGTATTATTTACGGTGTTATAAAAATATTGAACAGCCGCCTCTGGGTCATGTATGTCATACATCGAACTCCAATCGGTTGATAATAGACTCGAGTATAATAAAGCAAAATCGGCTTTGGCAAAACTCCACTGTGGCCACAAGTCATTTGCTTCTGTCACTGCATGGTCTGGAGGCGTGTAAACAGTGGATTTACTGTCCGAACGCGCGTACTTACCTTTAGGCACTCTTATCACGAGCGGCGGGTGGTAGGGGTCCACTGGCACAAGCGCGTCGTCCGCCGCACTTACGCGCACATCACCCACACTCAATGAACACAATACTAAGTCCAACTGACGGCTATTGCAATTAGGTACGTGATTTGTCTGTATGAATTCACAAAAAGAAAGAAAATATTCGTAACAATTGATCACATTATTATTACAAGAATGTAAATTAAAATCTCCTATAACAACAACGTCCCTATATTTAACACATAACTGTTCAATCATTCTAAACAAAATCATATAATCATTTTCGGAACTGCTTGGAGGAATATAAACCACACAACATAAAAACAAATATCTATTACGGGTATGTATGGTAGCACAAATCAGTTCAAAAGCGCATCTATCGACATTGACGTCACCGGGTACTGTCACTTTACGTAGCTCGAACCCATGTGTGGCCACGAGAAACGCGCCTCCTTGTTTTCGTCCGTCCAGTCGGTCGCATCGTAAGATTTGATACCCTTGCGGTATAATTTCAGCATCTTCTATGGATTCATTGCAGCCAGTTTCTGTTATTGCAATTAAATCCGCTCCTACAGTTTCTACATTATTATAAAACACATCCAACTTTGTACGCAGACCTCTTGCGTTTTGATAAAAAATTTCGATATGTCTATTTTCCATCGTTCGGTCTATTTGTTGATCTCCGAAACCATATCCATTCGGAAAATTCTGCATTCACAGGCCATACATCTGGATGACATAATTTGTGGTAAACTCCCTCAGCGATACCAACAATAAAAGAAGAGTAGTCTCTCTCTGTTTTATGCTTAATTTTTTCAATTTTAACATTCACTTCAGATCCACACATCTGTTTTACGTGAGTGGTTAAGCTTTCAACAGTAGTTTCCGGATGAAGGCGCCAAACGTGAAGATGTTTCTTACGTTCCATTGCTTGAATATCCTTAAGACTCGAGTTCTGCCCTTTTTTTTTTTTTTTTTTATGTTGAAAACATAACATTTGATTTCACTGATAATAATTTTGTTATGTTGAAAACATAACATTTGATTTCACTGATAATAATGATATTCTGCCAGATATACAGGGTATAAACAGATTCTGTACGGAGCCGTCAACGACGCTTGCTGTACATCAAACTATAAGTAACTTACGTGAAAATAATTGCTGGGAAACTCCTGGCGTGAAAAATCATGTTTTGTGGTAGAATTCAATGTAACGCACTCAAAACATTGCGCTGACGCGCGACGGACGGATTGAATAGTACACAAGTCGTGTCAAGTGTCAGGGGCGTTTAAAGTGAAAATTTTACATTGTAAATATGTCAAAAAGTTAATCTTTGACCCCTTTTTTTCCAGGTATGATGTAGAACAAAAAAATGATCTCAATGACGGGGAGAACCAGATAACCTTTCACAATGTGATGATAGAAATTAAACGAAAATTAAACTATTCAAGAGCATTCAACCAAAATTTACTCTGTTTGGAGCCAATTTCAATTTAATGTTAGTGGATTATATTCAATAACGATCGATGAAATATAAATCTTAAATAAATAGCATGAAAAGGAAACAGCACACTTCCAATATGGCCTCTTAAAATCAACACATACATAGGCAAAATCAAAATTTAAACTGATTAATCAACTACAAGCTTCATCCAATTTTCAGCAAGCAAAATAAATAAAATATCTCCCTCACCTATGTATGCACTCAATCCGGGAAAAAGGCTCCTCTTTGAAACACAAAAGTAGATACGGGTCTTGAACCAATAGCTATCAATACCTATAGATAGATGCATCGAATATCAGAAAGTGGATAGTATAGAAGGTCAGGTACATACAACAAGTGTAAAGAGAAGTCGGTTAAAAAGCATAGCCACATACATCGCAATTTCTTGTACGTCTGCAAATTCATTCAATTCATTCATTGACCCATGCGATTTGGGTTGTCATGACGTCGGCGTTAGAAACGGCTTTCCAATTAGGTGACCAAAAAATCTAATTAATTCGTCAGTCAGATTATCTAAAAATATTTGACACGTATTTTTTCTTTTGTTACGTAAACCAAAATTGACGAAACTACGACGCTTTTAAAATTATCAATACGTCACGCCGTGGTATCATTTTAGTGCGTTCTGACGTAACGAGCTACCACTTCCGAGTTTTGATGCGTTTCATCTTTGTCAGTATCCATTGATTCCCAAAAACAAAAAATACGTGTCCGTTATTTTACAATACTCTAAACTGACAGATCAAAAAGATTTGCAATTTATTGATGGTGGAAACTAGTCTATTCTTAGTCGCAAGTTAGTGCTCATTTACGGAGATGCGACGTAAATGGGTACATAGAGATAATCTGGAGGTTCCTCTCAAAAGGTAACAAGAGCCACACGCTCCTCCTCCATAACTGTCAATAAAACATAAGGAGATGAAGGTGAGCAAGAGCAGAGTGAAGGAAATGATGTGATGACGACGGGAAATCTGTAACTACGTCAAACGAATCCTTTTTGTGAGTGCGCGTGCACTCTCTATACGTCGACGTTTGTCTAAGTGTGAGTGTTGTTTTCTCTCGTTATTATATCGTTGAAACCTTCTGTAACTATTTTGTGCGAATATCTACAGATCGTAGAAAGACCTACTATAGGTCGTACAAACAGTTAGTTGTACAAATATTGGTCTCGATGCGGTGGTATTGTAGCAATGGTGATCCAGTATTTGATGCTCTCCATTCAGTTTGCGTAAGGAATGAATACAGTAAATGTAAATTTTGGATGTTCCTGAAACGTTTACGTGTTATTGCGAAATATTATTATTGCGACTTAAATTATTACTTCCATTTTTCCTTTACAAGTCACTTTTATGTACTTACGTATTGTAGGTACGTCTATTACACTTGTCAAAAAGTTTATATTAACGTAAATCTTTCCATGAGGCACGAACAAAGAATTTTCAACAGAACTAAAATGCTCATGATTAATAACTGTGCAAGTAGTGTAAACCGCAAACTGGAAGACACGACGTTGGAAGACCTCCCACTAGGTGGACTGATGACCTGGTGAAGGTTGGAGGATCCGTTGGATGCGAGTTGCACGGGACTGATTAATGTGGCAAGTAAGGCGACACACAGGGGAGACCTGTGCCCAGCAGTGGACGTCTTTCGGCTGAAATGGCAATGATGATAATGATGTGTTAGCCACAGGAGAAATTAATAAAACCGACTAACTTTTTTAAAATCTGGTATTAAAGCATCTGGCATCAGGTTTTTGGAGAAAACACTCGTTATTTTTAATTAAGTTCGCAGGAAATTCTGATTAAGATAACGAAGTTAATTGCTCAAGAACAGGTTACGTTTGTGGGGCACTCTTCACAAAGGCCGCACGCAAATTGAAAACGAGTGCTGTTTGTCTTTGATAGACAAACGATTTGTGAAGACAATGTTATCTTGAAACAGATGCCAAATTATAATAAATTATTAACACATCTAGCACCACCATACCAACACCTAGCACCATAGATAATACATTATACAAGATAGATGCGCAACTCTGGTTTTTGTTTTAAAAACTGTGTACCTCAACTGATAGATGGCGCTCTTAGTTTCTGTTCAACCAAATAAATACAAAACTTAATTCTTGACTAAGGATTCGAACTTGGGAACTATTATTCAAAAGGCAACCGCTGTCACCGCTACGCTTTTTACTTCACTGACAAGTTGTCTAAAATAGCTGTTCTCCTTATGACAGTTGTAAGCTGTCAAACCGTTGAAAAGTTTGTGTCTTTAAACACACAGATGGCAGCACTATCTATGAAAATTTTGTTTGAAGCCAATGTATGGAAGTTTCACCCCCCTGCCTAGCACCTAGCTGGTGTATAATAACCTCGAAGTGTGCTGTGTGTGTGCTGTGTAATGTGCAATAATTTTGCCAATTACATGCAACAAACAAGCATGCCATCAATAGTGGGATTGAGAAATTCTAGGGAAAAATCCCTTTAACACTTTGTCCGACCTGGGAAACCAGGACTCCACCCTCAGCATTAACGTTTGCGAGCACTAAACCACAGCGATTTGGTTTGTTTTCTCCTTATAGTTTTACAAGGGGAAAATCAAACCAGACGAGTCGGCAATCATTTAATGTTTCCTCAATTAAACAACTTAATAACCCCCGTACATCATCATCATCATCTCAGCCAAAAGACGTCCACTGCTGGACATAGGCCTCCCCCAAGTGTCGCCACATCGACCAATCCTTTGCGACTCGCATCCAACGGATTCCCGCAACCTTCACCAGGTCATCGGTCCACCTAGTGGGAGGTCTGCCAACGCATCGTCTTCAAGTTCGCGGTCACCACTCCAGAACTGCCACATCGGCCATCAGTTCTGCGAGCAATGTGCCCTGCCCACTACCACTTAAGTTAAGCAATTCTTCGGGCTCCGTTAAATTCACTAATTAGTATAAAAATGTTAAAACATTGAATGCTTATTTCTCGTACTAAACAGTATACTGTGTTCCTGTTTATAAATAACGGGTGTTTAGGCAATTACAGCTAAGAAATATTGCTAAGAACTTAGTAACGATCCTTTGGAACGTAAGAACATCGAGCAGAGCATGAGATTTTTCACTGGTGCCTTTATTTGACGGGCGCCATGCGACGTAACACAACGTAATATGGTGGGAGAACGTGACAAGTCAGATATTACAGGTTTTGCTTCTTACACTGGAGCGGTGTTTGAATATCTTGACTTTATCTTGTAGTAATAGTATAATACGATTCGTTTTTGGTGTACATAATTATTCGCATAGATGTAAACGATGGGTAGTGTTTAGCTTACCCTAATTCAGCGAATAACAGAAGACAATGGCATTGTTTTCCAAGCCCAAAATCCCGGTCTGGGGTTTAAACCCGGGAGGTGTTGATCAGCAAGCGCGACGGTGTCTAGACCAACTGGGCACCCCGTAATACCAACACTATCTTGATAGTCAGGTTTTACCGAAGTAAATGAATACGAAGCTCGAATAATTGTGTGATGTTCGCTTTGGTTACGACGTCGCTGAAGTTATTACTTCACACAGCCTAAAACTTACGACCATTTCAACAATATTACCAAATAAGAACACTAACTGTGATAATGACTTCACCACTAATTACTAAATAACATTAAAGAGGCCATATCTCAACATAATAGAGCTATAAAATGTTAGACTAGCTTTAGTATTTAAGTAGTACAGAAATAGAATTTTAGTACGTAGTTGTGGCCTAATTAATACCTGTCATGTCATGTAGGTTTTAATATTAGTAACGGTAATTAAGTAGCTTGACTAATATTAAACATTATGCTTGTAGGTATTCCCCGAGGGATTGGAAGAGGTGTGTAATATTGCAGTTCTCAAAAACTGATTTGCATTCGTTCTCATTCAGCATTATTGTTCAGATATTAGCCATACCGAGGGACATTATTCTTATATTATTATATATACTAACTACAGGTTTTTAGAGGTCAGGTAGTCGCTCCATCATGGTCCGGAGCGAGACGGAATGGGAAGCCGTCACCTCCTTCTGCGAAGCAGTCATGCTAGTGAAGGAGGTGGCGGAACGCGAGAGGGAGGGAACCTCTCGCCCCAGTCGCCGCGGGAGACGCACCGGGCGTCGGGGGCCTCGTGGTGGCTATACCAACTACCGTAGACGCGGGCCTGTGGACGGTGAGCTAAGGGCTAGCTCGCCGTCCGTCCGTCTTGCGACGACAGGCCGTGTTGACGGCGCGATCGTGTTCCACGCGCACCTCATAGAGATGTCAGCAAATTAAAGGGCCCTTGCCCTTCAATTTCACCGAAGCCTGCCGGGGCTGCGGGACTGTTCGAAAGAGATACCGCGGCCCCGGAACATAAAGGGCGAGGAAGGAACATGGATGGGTTTTAGTCAGTTAAAGTATGACACTCCCTCCCGCTCCGCCCAGAGTAGGACAAGTCATTTGATGATTCCACATCCCAAAATAAAAAGTTAGCCGCCTCATGTAAAATTCTGGTATTTAGCCCATCATAGTTAGGAAAAAAGCTAGGCAGATGCTAGGAACATGTTTAAACTTAACAATAAATAAATCGAAATAGTCCTTTAACGGAAGACAGACGGAGACAAAGACACCAGACGTCCCCGATCGTTAAAAAACTTGCCTGTCTGACAACCTAACTGTGAACTGTGTGCAGAGATAGTTTCAAAGACCGTTTGACCTGACGTACTTTGTGTTTCGTAGAAATATCAAATGATCTTATTGAATGATAAAAGGCTATGGCAAAAGTAACTTAGTTTGTTAAACATCATCATATTAAATTAGGTGTAGAAATTACACAGACACAATTAAATTTAACATTAATATTGATGATCGTGAGGAAACCGGCATGTCCTAGAACCAAGAATTCGAAGACATGTGACATCTACCAATTTGTAATGGGCCTGCGTGGTAGATTATAGTTCATTCCCTCTCATTGAGAGGAGGCCGCGTCCCAGCAGTGAGAACATTATTGGCTGATGATGATGCTGATGAATATTGATGATACCTTCTGACGTCAACGACCGGACATAGTTTAGTCACTAGATTTTTTTTGTTATCTTCATAGTCTTATACCGATAAAATCCTGAAATACTTCTAAGAACTACGCTCGTTGATTCCCTTAATACTTCAACAATCTTTTTTGCTTTATTTTATGGTGTTTTGATATCAATATCGATACCAACCTTTCCTGCGAACTCATGCTAGCTAATTAAATTTGAAACTATAATCTAAACAATCAGAGGAGGTCGTACCTGCTAAACAACAGCACAAGCGATCTTCATGGTTAAGCGGCACATACCAAGAACGATCCGCGGACAGACCATCCATTACACCATTAATTCAGCCATTTTTTATTTGACGCCCTGAATGGCGTACTGGTAGTGAAGCTGCCTTACGTTCTTAGGGTCCTCAACTATCTGGTGTCCACGACACAAGCCTTGCTTAGTGTGGCACTAGATGGCGCTGTGTGTTAATGTCCACCGATATTTATTTATTTATTAGATCTGGTTGTCATTTATAGATTTTTAACAGGCGTTACAGTGCCTGAAAGTCGGACAATCAGTCTCCTAATTAGGTTGTGGAGGTCAGATAGTAAAATACTGGTATTCAGCTGCATCCAGTTAGACTGGAAGCCGACCCCAACATAGTTGAGAACAGCTAGTCTAGGAGTCAAAGGACACACGTCAGTCTGATATGCTTTGTGACTTTTCAGATGGAGCTTCCATTTAATAAAAAATAAATAAAAAAATAAATATCGCTGGACATTAACACACAGCGCCACCTAGTGCCACACTAAGCAAAGCTTGTGTCGTGGACACTAGATAGTTGATATACTACATATTTACTTTTTTGTTTGTAAATACATACTTATTATACATATAAACATCCATGACTCGGAAACAAATGTCCGTGCTCATCACACAAACATTTGCTCCTACCGGGATTCGAAACCAGGACCCTAAGAACGTAAGGCACCGTCACTACTACTACGCCAATCCGGTTGTTGGGTTAATGTCAACGGGATTGGCGAGAAAATTGATTGATGTGAATGATATTGATGTTTTACATGGAATATCTTGTAGGTTACCAGTTTTCTCAGTACAGTCAGCAGACACGTTTAGTGACTTAGCTATTCATCCATTTAGATAGAAAAATAGGCTAGCCTCTCCAACTAAATGATGGATTAACGAAAAAGTTACAACAACATTTTGCAATGAATACTTCGACGAAGTAAACTACAAATTTCTTGTAATACCTATCGTAATATTCAAGAAGATTATTTCGCTATAAATTTCGTCGACATTTTGAGGTCCTTGGGGTCTTTATTATAATATCCTATCTGTCTAAAGACAGACGTTATCGGAGTTGACAAAACATTGCGGTCTACGCCTTCGAGTGAAACGGGCACCACGATTAGAATTATTTATTAGACCTAATGCTACGAATTATCTGTAGTATTTCAATATTAATGTATCAAACCGACACCAAATCGTAGATTTGAATATTACGCCATCATGGCGTCTTTTATTTATATAATGGTAATATATTATCTAAATAACAAAACTGAATGTATAGTTATTATGGAAAATAGTACAGGCAGAGAATTGGATCAGGGTTTCTCACGAAAAGTAGATATATATGATTGAACTTTATCATGCGTGTTCTCTAACTCAAACTCGCTTTAA